>JAOPSE010000021.1:44401575-45738731 GCA_029449295.1 Zea luxurians
CGAAGCAGACGGGCAAGTCAATCTTCCCAAGGGGCAGGATATGCTTTCCGGGCGCAATCCCATGGAAGGGTGCTGCACCAGCCCGGATCTCAGACCGATCAACCCCCAAGAGCTCCAGGGTCTCAGCGTAGATGATGTTGAGGCTCCTGCCTCCGTCTATGAGGACCTTGGAGAGCCTAACGTTGCTGATGATCGGGTCGACAATGAGCGGGTACCTTCCTGGGCTTGGCACGAAGTCGGGGTGGTCGCCTTGGTCGAAGGTGATAGGCTTGTCGGACCAGTCTAGGTAGACTGGCGCTGCCACCTTCACCGAGCAGACCTCCCGGCGCTCCTGCTTGCGGTGCTGAGCTGAGGCGTTCGCCACCTGCCCGCCGTAGATCATGAAGCAGTTGTGGACCTCCAGGAACTCCTCTCCCTTGTCGCCCCCCTTGTTGTTGCCTTGGTCTTTGCCACCTTCTGCTGAGGGTCCGGCCTTGTTGAAGTAGCGCCGGAGCATGTCACACTCCTCAAGGGTGTGCTTGACAGGACCCCGGTGATAGGGGCACGACTCCTTGAGCATCTTGTCGAATGTGTTGGCCCCTCCGGGAGGCTTCCGAGGGTTCCTGTGCTTGGTAGCAACGACGAGATCCGTGTCGACGGCGTTGCGTTTCGCTTGCGCCTTCTTCTTGGCCTTCTTCTTTGCGCCACGCTGGGCGGACGCCTCGGGGGCGTCTTCCTTCTGCCCTCCCTGAGGCTGCTTGTCTTTCCGGAAGATGGCTTCGACCGCCTCCTGACCAGAGGCGAACTTGGTGGCGATGTCCATCAATTCGCTCGCCCTAGTGGGAGTCTTGCGTCCTAGCTTGCTCACCAGGTCTCGGCATGTGGTGCCAGCGAGGAATGCCCCGATGACGTCCGAGTCGGTGATGTTGGGCAGCTCGGTGCGCTGCTTTGAAAACCGCCGCATGTACTCTCGCAGGGATTCCCCTAGCTACTGGCGGCAGCTTCGGAGATCCCATGAGTTCCTAGGGCGCACGTATGTACCCTGGAAATTTCCGGCGAAAGCCTTGACCAGGTCGTCCCAGTCGGAGATCTGCGCAGGAGGCAGATGCTCCAGCCAGGCCCGGGCAGCGTCGGAGAGGAAAAGGGGAAGGTTGCGGATGATGAGGTTGTCATCGTCTTCCCCTCCCAACTGGCATGCCAGCCGGTAGTCCGCAAGCCACAACTCTGGCCTTGTCTCCCCCGAGTACTTGGTGATGGTAGTCGAGGCCTAGAACCGGGCCGGGAATGGTGCTCGTCGTATGGCGCGGCTGAAGACTCGTGGACCTGGCGGCTCGGGCGAGGGACTCCGATCCTCCTGATTGTCGTAGCATCCCCCACGCCTAGGATGGTAGCCTCGGCGCACCTTCTCCTCGAGGCAGGCTCGACGGTGGCGGCGGTGTTGCTCGGCGCCGAGGCGATCCGGGGCCGCAGGCGTCCCGTCCCGTGTGCGCTCGGTGTGGACCGAGGCCTCCCGCATGCGTCGGGAGGGCGCCGCGCGATGCTCCGAGGGGTCTCCTCGCCTCCGAGAGGCAGAGCTCTCGGCTTGTCGGACAGCGGCGTCTTCCAGGAGGCCCTTGAGCTCGTCCTGGATACATCGTCCTTCGGTGATGGATGGCTCCGGCATCGTCCGAAGCAACATTGCTGCTGCGGCTAGGCTCTGGCCGGCCCCGTTGAAGGCCGGGGGCGGCATCGCCCTGACATCGTTAGCAATGCGGCGTTGGACGTCCTGGGCCCGATGACGCGCTCCTCCGGTGAGTGCCTGGCCTGCCCACTCCTGCTCGATGTTTTGCCGGAGCTGCACAAGTCGCCCCGCTTCTTCGTTGAGCTTGGCCTGCATCTCGCGGAGTTGCTCAAGCTGTGTGTCCTGACCCCCCGCAGGGACTTGGACCACAGCTAGCTCCTGTGGGATCTCATCGCAAGACGTAGGTGCAAGGGCGCCATCACTTCCTGGCATGCCAAGGTGGTTCTCTCCGTCGTGATCCTCCTGATCGATGTGGAAGCACTCGCAAGTTGGGTCGCAACCCTCGTCGTCGAGGCTGTGTCCATCATTAGAGCAGCCGGAGAGGCAGTGGTCACATGTGGACATGAAGTCGCGCATGGCACTGGGATCACGGAGTCCGGAGAAATCCCAACTAACGTCGGGGTCATCCTCTTCCTCGGAACCCGTGGGTCCGGAGGTTGAGACGGCCGTCAGTCGGTCCCAAGTTGACCACATATGGTACCTCGGAAGGTCAGGATATGCCCTTGCAAAAGCACTCACCGAAGCGGGGTCGCTTGGTGGATCGAAACTGAATCTAAAGGGAACAGGGCAGAAAATGGACAGTACCTTTTGGTCGATGGACGATGCCGAAATCACGTCGGGGACGGACTGCACTGTTATCTCAGGTACGAGGTAACACCCAGCAAGTCCTTCGCGAGGGTGCTGGCGTCATCAGTCCGCTTGAGGTTGGCCCGTTGCGGGGGAAGCGACATCCGTCGTTGTCTCAGGTGCGAGGACAACACCCGACATGTCGTCGTCGAGTTCGCCTCGCTCTGGTTTGATAGCCGATGAGGTGTCGCCTCCTGCTTGGCCACGGTTGCCCCGTCTCCGTCTCCTCCGGCGAGGAGGGTGGCGGGGTAAACCCGGGTGTTCCTCTTCTGCCGCGGGGAGATGTCGTCGTCGAGTTTGCCTCCATCGGGCGAGCCGCCGACCGTCGTTGTTGTTGTGCTGCGGAGGGAGCAGTACCATGTCATAGCCGCCGTCGAGGGACATGAACTTGAGACTTCCGAAGCAGAGCACCATCCCGGGCTGAAGAGGCTGTTGAAAGCTACCCATCTGGAACTCAATGGGAAAGTATTCGTTAACACGCAGCGAGCCCCTACCTGGCGCGCCAACTGTCGGTGTTTCGCACCCGAGGGGCCCTCAACCGGACCGACTAGTGAATTTTAGTGCCGCGTGCCCCTGTTCAGATGGGTTGATGCAAGATGGAACACAAGCGATGGGATGAGGCTTATATTATCCTGCACCAGGGGGTGCTTGTAGTAGGGGTTACAAGCGTTGTGGGAGAGCGAGAACGAGAGAGAGAGAGAGAGAAGGAGAGGGTTCAGCCTTGAGGCGAGCCGTCTGGGGCTGCCTCCACCGCGTCTCTCCTACTCTGCCTGCCTCCACTCGTCAGCGTCGTGCGTCCATGTGTTCGCACGCTGCACGTTCGTCCCTTTCTCTCTCCCCCTCTCCTCCTTCCTCCCCTTTCGTGGGGCCCTGGACACCCCCTTTTATAGACACAAAGAGATGCCCAGCTGTACAATGGGGGTGTAGCTTGGAGCTAACGTGGCTGGCAGGGAAGTGCCCTGAGCCCTGTACAGATAATAATGTGGTCGTCGGGGAAGCACCTTGAGCCCTGTAGATGTACCAACGTGGCCGTCGAAGGAGTGCCTTGAGCCCTGTAGAGGTAATAACGTGGCCGTCGGTGAAGTGCCTTGAGCCCTGTAGAAGCATAGCTGATGGTGCGGCATGGATCCTGCTGACGTTTCCTTGCTTCCGTAGGGGGTTGAGAGCAGCCGACGTCATGGGCGTACGCGGGGAACCATCATTACCTGTTACCGGAGTAACTTAGATGGGACACCGGTCTTGTTCCTTCGTAGCCTAAAGCAGCTAGCTAAGGGTAGGGTAATGATGGATCCCCAGTAGCATAGCTGATACGAGGCCGAGGTTGGGCGAGGCGGCGACTCCTCCGAGGCCGAGGCTGAGGTCGGGCGAGGTGATGACTCCTCCAAGGCCGAGGCTGAGGCCAAGGCCTGGGGTCGGGCGAGGCGGAGACCTTCCCCTGAGGCCGAGGTTGAGGCTGAGGCGGAATCCTCCTCCCGAGGCCAAGGCTGAGGCCGAGGTCAGGGTCGGTCAAGGCGGAGACCTTCTCCCGAGGCCGAAGCTGAGGCCGAGGCCTGGGCTCAGACGAGGCGGAGCTCCCTATTGCGCCCGAGGCCGAACTCGAGGGAGGTTGTGACTTGCTGTTGTCAGCCTTTCCTTGGTGGCTGGCACAGTTGCCGGAGCGGGGTGAAAAGCGCTGTTTTCCTGTCAGAACGGTCAGTAAAGGGGGCAAAGTGACTATGGTCACTTCGACCTTGCTGACTGAGGCACGTGTGTCAGTATAAGGTGTCAGGTGATCCCCATATTAAATGCGCATGTGATACGGTCGGTTGGTAAGGCGATTCGGATGAGGTCGTTGTACGACAAAGCTTGCCTGCGCTAGACTTCGGGCGAGCTGAGGGTGTGTCTGCTGACTGAGGGGACCCTCGGGCGAGGCGTGAATTCGTCCGGGACTACTGTCCTGGCCCGAGGCTGGGCTCGGATGAGGTCGCGTCCCTTGGTAGACGAAGCCCGCGCTTTATCGATCGTTTATGGTTTGTTCTAAAGATGTTTTCGAGCTGGATTAAGGAGCATTGGGGGTACCCCTAATTACGGTCCCCGACAGGTATCATCCCGAAAGTTGAGCCAATGTATTATATGGTGCCCTCGCTGTGTGTATGTAACCGTAAATTGTATGCTGAGGTTGCGCGCCATCGTTGATCCGGCTGCACCTATAGGCGACTTCTATATGGAGTCTTTTGGAAAAGACTTCGATATTTGCGCATTTATTGTGCTGTTCCGGCTGCACCCTCAGGCGACTTTTGCACGTAGAGTTTTTGGAAAAGAATTCATTTATCGCTATTCCGACTGCACCCTTAGGTGACTTTTGCACGGAGAGTCTTTTTAGGAAAAGACTTTGATTATGCGCACTTATTGTGCTGTTTCGGCTGCACCAGTAGGCGACTTTTGCGTGGAGTGTCTTTTGGAAAAGACTTCGACTATGCGCACTTATTGTGTTATTCCGGCTGCACCATTAGGCGACTTTTGCACGGAGAGTCTTTTAGGAAAAGACTTTGATTATGCGCACTTAATGTGCTATTCCTGCTGCACCCTTACGCGACTTTTGCACGGAGAGTCTTTTAGGAAAAGACTTCGACTGTGCGCACTTATTGTGCTATTCCGGCTACACCCTTAAGCGACTTTTGCGCGGAGTGTCGCACGCGAGGGTAGTCTGCGCTGCCTCTCGCGGTGACTTCGGAGTGGTCGAATGCCGAAGACCGTTGATGCGGTCTTTTTTGACATGCTGTATCTGAGTTTTTGCGGGAGATTTTAGCGGGTATATTACATGGCTCCACCTTGTTAAAAACCTCACCCCCGAGAGGAAAAGAGTGCGGGCCGGAATAGTACTGTTTGGTGAATTACAAGGGCGCGTAGGCCCTGAGGATTTACACGAAAAATTTGCGGAGATTATCGATATTCCAAGAGTGGTCTAGGTCTTCGCTGGATGGCGTTGTTAGCCTGTAAGCGCTGGGGGACGCCTTCGACTTGATGATAAATGGACCCTCCCACTTTGGCTCCAGCTTGCCCCATGACTTTGTCCAGGTGGTGCGGACAAGAACGAGGTCTCCTTCATTGAATTCTCTTGGGACGACTGCGTGGTCGCGTCAGGCCTTCGTTTGAGCTTGGTATTTATTGAGGGCGTGCAGGTCGAAGACGCGGTCTTCGTCGATGAGGTCTTTGGACGTTGGCTCGTCTACGTTGGGGACAGCTGATGCACTTGTTTGAGGTGACCCGTGCTTTATTTCCCACGGGGTCATGGCCTCCGATCCATACAGTAGACGAAAAGGGGTGAATCCAGTCGCCCAGCATTCGGTCGTGTTTAGCGCCCAGACTGCTTCAGGTAGATGGTTGGCCCATTTACCCTTGCTGTCGTCGAGTAGCCTTTTCTTGATAGCAGTGAAAATATTGTCGTTGGCGCGCTTGACGACACCGTTAGATTGCGGGTGGTATACTAAGGCGAAGGCAAGCTTAGTGCCGATGGAGAAGCAGAAGCCCCTGAAGTCCTAGCTATCAAATTGTTTGCCATTGTCGACTGTGAGCTCGGACGGGACTCCGAACTGGCAAACAATGTTTTGCCAGAAGAATTTCTGGGCAGTCTTCGATGTTACTGTGGATACTGCCCTTGCCTCGATGCACTTGGTAAAATACTCAACGGCGATGAAGGTGAACTTGAGGTTCCCTTGAGCCGTGGGTAATGGCGCGACAATATCCAGCCCCCAGCGTTGAAGTGGTCATGTGTGGGCAATTAGCTTTGTGAATTGCGAAGGGTTGCCCGAACAGGGAGAAAACTTCTGGTAGGCTTTGCACGACCTCGTGACTCGGTTTGCAGCGCAGATTATAGCGGGCCAGTAGAACCCTTGACGGATCACCTTGGCAGCGAGGGCCCTAGGCCCTGAGTGAGAGCCACAAGTTCCGCTGTGGACTTCACGGAGGATCTGGACGCCTTCGGTTTCGGTGATACATTTAAGCATAGGTTGACTGACCCCCTTCTTGTATAGCTGGCCCTCAATGATTGCGAAGTCCTGGCTTTGGTGCTTGAGGCGCTTTGCCTCGTTGACGTCGCTTGGATGATAATATCCTTGCAGGAACAGGGTTATTGGGGCCCTCCAATCTTCGGTCATGATGAGGTTGACTATGCGATGGCCCTCGGTGTCGTTGGTTATTTGTAGACCCTCTGGACTGCGGACGGCTGGCGTGCCGATGACGTGGTAGAACACGTCGGAGGGCAAGGCTTCGCCTCTGGCAGCTGCTTTGGCCAATGCATCGGCCTCCTCGTTCTTGGCTCGGTCCACATGCTATAAGGTGAAACCCTTGAATTGTCTCTCAAGGCTGTGAACGGCCGTGAGATACTGCATGAGTGCGGGGTCTTTTGCTGAATATTCTTTTTCGACCTGACCGGCAACCACTTTGGAATCTGTCTTGATTATGCAGGTGGTGACACCAAGCGCTCTTAGCTTGCGAAGGCCCAGGATGATGGCTTCGTATTCTGCTATGTTGTTGGTGCATCTGTCGGACTCCAAAGCAAAGCTGAGCCGTGCTGCATATCTGTGTTTGACCCCTATGGGTGATGTGATGACTGCAGCCGCGCCTGCCCCCGCATGGCACCATGTGCCGTCGCAGTGGATGGTCCACACTTTATCTGTAGGCTCGTCCTGCTGCGCCACTGGCCCTGTCCAGTCAACGATGAAGTCTGCCAGGACCTGCGACTTGATTGTTGTTCTGGGTTCGAAGACGATATGGTAGCCGGAGAGCTCGGCTGCCCATTTGGCAATCCGGACAGACGCCTCCGGGTTGCAGAACAGCTCTCCCAGTCCCCTGTCTAAGGTGACCCGCACCTTGAATGCTTCGAAGTAATGGCGCAACTTACATGATGCCATGACGACTGCGTAGGATATTTTTTCCAACTCGGTCATGTTACACTTGGAGGACGTGAGGACCTCGGAGACGTAGTAGATTGGACACTGTCGGGTCATGCCCTCCCTGTTTTGCTCTTGGACTAGGGCTGCGCTGACTGCATATGGCAAGGCGGCGATGTAGAGCAGAAGCGGCAGCGAAGGGTCTGGACTGGTGAGAATGGCCAAGTCTGACAGGTGTTGCTTGAGTGATGTGAAGGCTGCTGCCTGTTCTGGTCCCCACGCGAAGTCCTTCACACCACGCAATGACTTGAGGAAAGGTAGACTCCACTCGGTGGACTTTGAGATGAATCTGTTCAGAGCGACCAGTTTGCTTGTTAGACGCTGGACGTCCCTGGTTGACTGCGGGGGTGTCATGTTGATTATTGCCTAGATCTTGGTCGGGTTGGACTCGATCCCGCGGTGTGACACCAGATAGCCCAGTATCTTCCCCTGGTGGACCCCAAAGACGCACTTCTCGGGGTTGAGGCGAAGTCGTGTGTCCCTCATGTTTGCAAATGTCTTCGCGAGGTCGGCCAGGTGATCCTCCTTATTTTTGCTGGCGACGACGATGTCGTCCACATACGTGAAAATGTTCCGGCCTACCTAGCTCTCGAGCACCGTCTTGGTGAGGCGAGAGAAGGTTGACCCAGCGTTCTTGAGTCCCTCCAGCATTCTGATGAAGCAGTATGTGCCGAAGGGTATGATGAAACTGATACTAGCCTTGTCTTCCTCCTTCATATATATTTGGTGGTAGCCAGAGAAGCAGTCGAGGAGTGACATGACTTCACATATGGCCGCACTATCGACTATCTTGTCGATCCGTGGCAGCGGGAAATTATCCTTGGGGCAGGCCTTGTTGAGGCTGGTGAAATCGATGCACATCCGCCACTTGCCACTCTTCTTCTGCACCATGACTATGTTGGACAACCACGTAGGGTAGGTGACTGGCTCGATGAAATTGGCCTCCAGCAGTTGGTGTACTTCGGCTTTGGTAGCTTTTGTTTTTTCATCGGACATTTTGCGCAACCGCTGCTTCTTTGGGCGCACCGAAGGGTCGATGCCCAGACTGTGCTCGATGACGGTGCGACTGACTCCGACTAGGTCGAGGGCAGACCAGGCGAAGACGTCCTTATTTCGTGAGAGACAGGAGATGAGTTTTTCCTCCTCCTGCGAAGTTAGGTCTTCGCTTATGATGACTGTTTGCTTTGGCGTTGCTGAGTCAAGGGGAACCGTCTTCGTTCCATCGTTGCTTTGCAGCTGTGCCTTTTCATGTTTGCTGGCGGCTGGGCTGGTAGCCTCGGGGACTTCGCGCTGCGTCGTGAGGCAGTGTATGTTCCGTTGACCAGGAACGAAGTCTCTCTCAATGTTATGTGCAACCTGCTGGTTCCTGTACACTGCTATTACGCCTTGCGGACCCGGAATTTTCATGCAGAGGTATAATCTGTGGATGGCCGCTTCAAATTTGTTGATAGAGCCCCGACCCATTATGGCATTGTAGGGGTAGACCATGTCCACGATGTCAAAGGTGACATGTTCGCTTCGCGCATTGGGTGCTATGCCAAAGGACAGGGGTAGCTCTATCTTGCCCACCAGGAAGGTGCCCTTGCCGCCGAAGCCGTAAAGGGGGTTGTCCGAAGGCTTGAGCAAGCTGTGGCTGATGCCCATGCGATCGAAGGCGTGGAGGAAGATGATGTCCGCTTGGCTGCTGTTGTCAACTAAGACTTTGTGCAGGTCCCAGCCTGCCACACTGCAGTTGATTACCATGGCGTCATAGTGGGGTGCGCTGTGTAGATCAACATCTTTGGCGTCGAAGGTTAGCGGCACATGCGACCACTTCGTTTGCACGACTAGACCGGTGATGGCGACGTGGTTGATGTTGCGGTAGTGGTTCCTCTTTTGTCGCTTCGTGTCGAAGTCGACGCTGGACCCTCCGGTTATCATGTGAATGACTCCGCGATACGGCTGATCAGCGAAGTCTTCCTGTTTTGGTGCTTGGGGTGATTTTGGTGGTGGATGTTTGGTTGATGCGGAGGCGGGGGCGTGGGTGGTAGGATTTGTACCTCCTGGTGGTGTTGATATGCGTGGTTGGGTAGATGCTGGGCGGGGCCATGGTTGTATGGTGGTGGGTGGTGGTGTTGATATGTGTGCACAACAACTCTTGGGTTGTCGGCGGGTTGTGCCCGAGACATCCTGTCCCTGGTGGCCTTCGTTTCCGGGCAATCCTTGGTTGGGTGCGTGCAGTCTTCGCCGTGAAACAGGCAGTAATATCTGCGTGGCTGCTGCGCCCGTCCCCGGCCCCGACCACACGTGCCATTGCCACGGCCCTGGGGGGATAATCTTGGCGGCGAGGGGCTTCGTCGGTGGGGTGCTGATTGGCAATGTTATGCACCTGCTGCTGACTGCGGCTGTCCCGACCGAAGTCTAACTGCGAAGGTCTTGTCCATGTTCGGCTGGACTGCGGAGGGTCCTTGGGCTTTCTTTGAGACTCGACCTTGCACTGGTGGAGCTCTTCGGATCTGGCGTACTTTTCAAACAACTAGTAGAGCTCCTGGAGGTTTCTGGGTGGGCCCCTGATGCAGTGACTGTCCAAGACGCTAACCCGAAGGCCACTGATGGCGTAGTGTATGGCGATTTGGTCGTCGACCGAGGGCAGTTGTGACTTGAGAGTCAGGAACTTGCGGTAGTACTCCCGCAGAGTTTCTTTCTCTTGCTGCTTGCAGAGTGACAGCTTGGCCAAGGCATCGGTGTCGGGGTGGTACCTCTGAAAGTTTAGCAGAAACTTGTCCCGGAGACTTCTCCAGGAGTCGATGGACAATGGGGGCAACCTGGTGTACCAGGTCAGGGCCGGACCCTCGAGGGCGATGATGAAAGACTTGGCCATCGTGGCGTCGTCCCCTCCGGATGATGCGACGGCGACTTGATAGCTCATGATGTATTGTGCTGGGTCAGTGTTGTCGTTGTACTTGGGGTAGGTCCCTGCCCTGAAGTTGGCGGGCCATGGTGACACTTGCAGTTGCGGTGCCAGAGGGCTTCGCTCATCGAGGTAGTTGATGCCCTGGAAAGATGCTGCGTGCGGGACGAAGGGTCCGCGCTGGGGGACGAATAAGTCTCCGACCGGCACACGCTGTTGGAGGGGCGGCTCATGCTGCAGATCGTGTTGGCCTTCGCGCAGCATGAGCGCAATCTCCTGTTCGAGTTCCCGAGCCCTCAGCTCCTCGTCTCGTATCATCTGGCACACCTTGGCTTGCGCGGAGACACGTTGGCGCTTGGCCTCGAGGATCTCTTTCTGCTTCTGGAGGTTGCAGTTCTTGAGGCGCAGGGCCCGTAGGTGTAGCTACTCTTCTACTGAGATGTCGATGACTTCGCCGTCCTCTGTTGCATCGTCGTCGCCCTCTAGCGGAGCGAAGCCTGGGGGTGGTACTTGTGGTTGCCCTCCGGAGCTACAGGTGCGGAGGGTGCCTTCGGGAGTGTGTTGATCGTTGCGTTGTCTCTTACTGTGTGCTTCGTCTTCGCCAGCTTCTTGACGGGTGTTGTCTGCGAGGGCCTTGCCCTTTTTCTCAGCTAGCAGTGCTGGCTTCGCTGCTTCGTCGACAGAGGGGGCTGCCTTGGAACTAGCTCTTTTGGGTGCCATCGCGGGTCATTTGTTAGTAGCACGAACGGTGGGTGCTAAATGTCGGAACTTGCCCTCCTGAGCAAGTTGATCTAATGGGAGAGTGAAAAAGACACAAGTACGGTTTAACTCGAGATGGCAATTGCTCTGAACCTATCCTCTCAAGGGCACTGTACTGGGGTATTTATAGGTGCCCGAGCGCCCAACGTCCTGATGTAAGGACACTTTTGCCCTCAGACACCTGGATTATCCCTAGAATATTCCCATAAAGGAGGGTTACAAACTATCATTACAGAAAAGCTATTACAAATCAGGTCCGTAACACGCCTGTCCGTGCGGGGCCTATTACGATGGGCCGAATCCCACGTGGGCCTCCAGGTAGGACCGAGGATGCAGGGTGGAGAGACTTTGTCGTAGGCCTTCGACTTGCAGCGAAGAGGACGAAGGGTGGGCCGCGCCGGTCATCTTGCCTCCGTCAGTGCAGCAAGTTGACGAAGGCCTGGAGCGAAGGGTAGCGTCTTCGCCTTCGCCCCAACAGGCACAACTTGCATGGGACTTGAGATTCCAGGTACCAACTTGCTCTTCAGATGACACGTGTCCTCACTACTAAACATAGCAATACAGACAAACATGTATAGGCAAAATTAGTATCACACCAAACATAAGAATAAACTGTGTAATAATATTCTATGCCGCGTAACGAGATCGTAGGAACAAGAATTACTAAATTCAGAGTTACGGTTACCAAGTTATGAATTTCTGAAGTTATTAAGCACCTAGAATAGATTAATTCAAATGAACATTTTTAATTCAAGTTTCATGGCTAAATAGAGACACTAGATGATAGATAATATTAAAATAAATTTATTGTAACTAGATGGATCAATTTGGAGCTAAAATGAATTAAATATGATTGATGCAAGTTTCTGGAATTATTTGTGTATTGAAAATCAATTTCCAAATTCATTTATTTGATTTTCCTTGAGCTCTGGACTGGGCGCCAATAACAGAGAAACACAGGGGCCAAAATCACAATTTCCCTAAGACTCAGGCTAACCCTTAGTGTGGACTGCGGGTTGTTTATAGGGTTTTACAGGGTCTCTTTAGTAAAATTGCCACGGTGAAAGGGTATGGATCTATTCTGGCCGTCCGATCAGAATTGGACGCGCCAGATTAGATCGACGCATCCACGAATCAGTACGCATCCGTGTCCATTGGATCCGAAATCGACGGTGTTGATTTCAAATGACTGAGATCCCTTCAGATCCACTCGATCATGATCCAAGGGCCGGATTGAGATACGCGATGGGGCACCCAGACATCTAATCCTAGCCGCACATCCAACATCCTACGATTCTGGTCTCATCCCCCTCCTCCAGCTATCGAGCGTGGCGGCACCACCCATGAGCGACAACAATGGCCTGCCAGAGCACACCGGGTCGATGTTCTAATGCTCCGCACTCATCTAGGCCGTGATTCGCAACAAGGAGAGCGATCCGAACATGATGGGGATACATACCGCAGCAGGAGGGCAATGGAAGGGGCTGGCCACGGGTGACAGTGGGTACGCGGCAGAGGACTTTCTCCGGTGAAGAATTCCCGATGCCCCCGCGACCAATCCCTGGCGGCGGTTCTTCGGAAACCCTTCCCCCGACACGACGAAGCTTGCGGTTGAGCACTCGGCGTCAAAGCGAGGATGCAGGTAGGAATTCCCCGGCAGTGGCGCACGCAGACCTTCTCAAATCTTCCGGGCGCACGGCGTGCACAGGCGCTTATCAGATCCCGGTTTGGTGGCCGATAGGGGGAAGACAAGTCCGCACTATATACCCATGGCCTAGACCCGAACAAACCTCCCAACACCCGCGAAAGGCGCAATGGATCGTGGAATCCGCGCAGCCGCAGCAACACATAATCCCGCTGTCGACGGAAGAGAATGACCCGACAAGGGGGTCCCACTCGTCGGCGAGATAAGGGTGGACACACGCTTCCGGAGCTACCAGCCGCGGCCCAACTGTCAGCGACACAAAAGTCCCACTAGCGAGCTAGGTGTGACGCCGACCAGTGGGCCTCACAAGCCAACGATTTCTGGGCGGCCCGTAGAGGGAAATGGTGGGGTGGGCCAAGGGCGTTGGGATTTGGCCCACGTCGGTCTGCTCTCATCTCTTTCTCTTTTTATTTAATTTCTCATTTCCACCTTATGCTCAATGTCAAATTTAAACATGTTTCCACTTCTTGTTTTAAATTTCAAATCCTACTCTTAATGAAAATCTTAATGTGAATATAGGTTCTACTGTTTTATTATTATTTATTTTCCCCCATTTTCTCACTTCAAATTCAATTCAAATTCAAAACTCCCATTTCAATTTTCAAATTTCCCAAGTGTCAAAATTAATACCCCTGTGAATATAACCTCTACTATTTTCAATATTATTATTTATTATTTTCCTTGTTATTTATTTATGGGAGGAATAAATGGTTTCATTAAAATTCCCTTTCTCATTTTCTAATTTATGTTTTTATTTGAAATTGGAGATCAAGTTTATATTTTCCATAAAATGCATCACCACATATTCATAAGTATGAGATGTCCACTTTCTCTTATGACTATTTTAATATCTTTAATGATTATGAACAGGAAACATCCTACTAAATTCAAAGGTTTCAAAAATTCTAGAAATACTATCCTAAATATTCTTATTTCTTTATTTTATTATTTTATGATATATATATTTTTTTCTTCTACCAATTTTAGGTCTTACAAATCCTACCCCCTTAACAGAAATCGCGTCCTCGAGATTTGTAAGAAAAAGGATGTATACTCATATTGTCTCAGAAGATATGCACACACAAAGAAATCTCGGCATGATGCATAATCTCATTAGCAAAACATAGGGTCAATAGACCTTATTATTATTACTAAAATAGTAAAATACTAGCTACTACTAAATTAATATTTAGGTCTTACAACTAGTACTTAAATATATATATGTTTATATATATATGCTCTACTCTTGTTGCTCGTTGACTTCTTCACCGACTACTTCATCTTCAACTAGCACTTCTTGAATTTCAAGTTCACCAGGTTCAACTTCTACTTCTACATGGTTGGCTTGCCCCTGATTGACCGATAAGGGCTGACTCTTTCCTGCTGAGGCATGTCCTTGCTTCATTGGAGCCGGTGTAGTGTAGGCAGCCCTGTTGGGACAGTAGTTGGCATAGTGTTGATTGTCCACACTTGAAGCATGCCCTGTTGGTTGATAGGTTTGGAGCAACGGGTCCAGTTGGAGTGCTTGCTTGCGGAGGAATAGTTGTTGCCTGTTGAGTTTGCTGCCCAAAACCGCCACGAGCCGGTGTACTTGGAGTAGTATTCTATCGGGGGCGAGAACTACTTCCAACCTGTCCCTGGTTGGCAGCCCTTCTTTTCTCTCCAAACTCATGCCTCTTGTTTTCCACAGGAATCGCCTTGTCAAGTAGTCATTGAAAGGATGGAAATGTGTGCGATATCAGTTGGTATTGTAGCGGTCCAATCAAACCTTCCAGGAAGAGCTCCTGCTTCTTCTCATCATCCTCAACATCCCTAGGAGCATATCGAGATAGCTGGATGAATTTGTCCCTATATTCACTCACGGGCATACTTCCTTGCTTGAGGGATAGAAATTCCTTCCTTTTAATCTTCATGAGTCCAGCAGGAATATGGTAATTCCTGAATTGAGTGGAGAATTCTGCCCAGGTGATTGTGTTGACATCAACATGAGTAGTGTGGTATGCATCCCACCAATCCGTAGCGGGGCCAGTAAGACGACCCGATGCATAGAGCACTTTCTCTCTATCCGAGCACTGAGCTATGTTGAGCATCTTATCTACAGACTTTAGCGAGTCATCTGCTTGTAGTGGGTCCACGGAGTTGGAGAAGGTTGGTGGTTTGTGACTCATAAACTCTCGGCGCTTATCCCTAGGTGGAGCTGGTGGTGGTGGTGGAGGTAGTGGTGGTTGTTGCTGTTGCACCCTTCGCTCCTACCGCATCTCCTCCCTCTCTTGGCGCATCTCCTGACGCTCCTATTGCATCTGTGCGTGCATATCTGCCATAGTATCCGCCATTTGTTGCATTATCCGCATCTGGGCTGTAACTGCTGGATCAGCTCTGACTGGTGGAGGATTTGGAGGATTCATCTCTGCTTATTGTTGTTGTCTAAGCACCCTCCGGTTATATGGATTGGCAGGTAGATCAATTCCTCCTCACTTCCTGGTATTGACCATCTGAGTTAGAAGCATATGGTAAGATAGTTTTGCAAGGGAAATTATTTGGTAGGCAGAATGAATAGGCTAGTAGCTAGTTATAAACTGAAGATTCTTTGGTAGGGCTTGATCCGTTGTTTTAGGTCAAGATTGGGGTAGCTAGTCGTATAAGGTTAATGTCCAAAGGTAAGATAGAATCTGTCAAGATGAGATAGACACAAAATACTAGATACATTTTAAAGGGGATAATCTAGATTGTCTAGTTATTTTATAAATATTATCCTTTATGCCTAGATATATATGCAGATGCAATTGTAGACATTAATCCATAACCCATCACACTCAATCAAAGATCCAAATCAGACAAGTATCATAAGAACAAACATTCAAGTTCATAGATACCTGAAAAATAGTTTTATTTTTGTTCCTAAGAGTAGGTTTCCTATTCCTAAAGTCACTTTAGGTAAAGCATTTCAAAGTGTGAAATCCACTTTTGTCTTTAGAAGTGAAATGGTAAGAGTAATCAGAGTAAAGCAGCAGTGGATGAGAAAGGATTAAGGAAAGTTTAGAAAGAATAAGAGTAGCAAAGGTAAGTAGATAATGGTTGTCCAGTTCTATTTAGGTTTTGTTCTACAGTCAACATCCCTCTGATACCACTTCTGTCACACCCGGGTTTTAGGGGTCCAAAACTCGGGCGCGAAATAATCACCAGGTGTGCTGGGACCAAGTCCCACACATATGATGAATAGTGATACATAAAAAAATGTCACATCTTTACTATATAATAGGAGTTATGTACAAAATAAATAAATAATTACATCATAAGGAGACAACGATCCAGCAACCCAAAGTTGACTGTAAGACGACGTCCTAGACCTCTCACGAACTCATCACAGCATCCTCCATGTGCCTTATCCTGCGGTACCTGTTCTTGACCTGTGGGGGGTGTGAGACAACAAGAGTGAGCTCACATACATTCATCGCTCAACAAGTTGTGGGGAATAATGTGCATGAACTCGCCAAAGGTGGGAGCTCACATGAAGTGTAAGGCTTACCAAAGGGGATGGTTGGAGCTGATCATTGCTTTTAAAGTTGATCAAAATTTTATTGGTAATTACTAAGTATAAGTAAATACCAACCCAATTAAGTAGTAGAACAGAAGTAATAATGTCACACCCGGCTTTAAGGGACAGAGCCAGGTGCATCTCATACATGCGCCAAGAAGACAACATATATAATAACAGAGTGTATAGAGATAAATGTCACAATAATCAGAGTATTTATTACATAGCGGAAGACTTACAAAAATAAAAGATAAATATAACACGAACTAAGGATCGTTGGCGCCAATGTCAACTGAGAAACGCCACCTAGATCAGATCAAACTCCTCGATACTTGACTCCACTTGAAACCACCTGTTCTTCTCTTGTGGGGGGGGGGGGGGGTGTGAGACAGCAAGGGTGAGCTCACACATGTTCATCGCTCAACAAGTTGTGGGGAATAATGTGACATGAACTCACCAAAGGTGGGAAGTTCATGAAGTGTAAGGCTTATCAACAATAGGGGTTAAAGCTGAGCATTGCTTTTAAGTAGTTGGTCAAACTTTTATTAGCAGTTACTAAGTGTAAGTAAATACCAAACCTTAAATAAAAGTAATATAACAAAATTAATAAATAATCCCATGCATATGCAAATGACAAATTGAACTTAGGTTCCATAATTTAATCATCGGAGAGTCCTGAGCCGCTCATGACCGTGAGCTCGGCTAGTATACCAGTTTTACACTCTGCAGAGGTTGTACCCTTTACCCACAAGTCGTGTTTCCCATGTCGCCAGGGTTAGCTAGGCCCTTAGACACTACCAAGGTGAATGGCTAGGGATCCACTACGAGGCCTTTACAAAGTTCCACTAGCTTCCGAAAACCCGCTACAGTTTATAGGAAGTTCCAATGCAGGGTTCCTGGCTGACCGCCATCGCAGCAAAATCAACCAGGGACCTCCCTACACTGACCACTCCCCTACTGCCCTTGCCCCTTTCGGGTAAGGTAGTCTTCCACTAGCTTTCCTAATTAGTCAGCCAAGGGGTCCCATTCCTCCCTTGTGGTGGCACGTGGTTCTCAAGTTAAGCTCCATGTTCCAATTAACAATAACATAATGATCTTGACATGAACATAAATAGAATAACAAAATAACTGGAACATGGATATAATGAAATATTAACCCAAAAACCACGTAAAGCAATAGCATAAACTACCCAAGTGATTCAGGGGTAAACAAGGTAATGAGATAAACAATCTAGGGTGACCTATTGGGTCCCATCAAAATTAAACCTATGCATGGTAAATGATTATAAAGAACATTATTGTGTAACAAAAGTGAATCAAGGGCACAACTTGCCTGGCACTTGAGATTCCAGGTACCAACTTGCTTTTCTGATGACACGCCTCGCGCTAGTCGTAGCAATACAAACAAACATGGTATAGATAAAATTAACATCACACCAAACATAAGTACAAACTGAGTAATAATGATCTACGCGTTTCTACGAGACTAACGCAACTTGAACGGATCAAATCGGAGTTAAAACGGAGGAGTTATGATTTTCTGAAGATTATATGTGTTTTGTACAAGATTAAATAGGATATAGATTTTAATGTGACATTCATGTCAAAACAGTGGTACTAATTGATAAACAATATTATTATAAAATTATAGAAACTGGAATGGGTTAAAAATAAGTTAAAATGAGTTTTCTATGATTTAAACAAGATTCTGGAATTAATTTTATATTAAAAATCATTTTCTATCTCAATTTCTCTGATTTTCTCGGTGTTTGGACTGCGCACATAAAATCCAGAAAGTACAGGGGCGACCTTGCAAGATTCCCGAGACACAGCCAACAGTGCACGGGACGGCGGGTTCTATTTTGTAATAACCTAGGGTCTCTTACGCAATTGTACAGGGCCGAAGGGGTATGCTTTCGTCTCAGCCGTCGGATTAAAGCCCGACGACCACGATTAGATTCGACATCCATCAACCCCGCGAGTAACCCAGGCCATCGGATCCGGGATTCACGGTTCTGATTTAATGGCTCGAAGGGGTACACCAAGACTCGATCTAGACCATCCCCTGCACGATCAACGGTTGGGGGCAAACTTTCCCCTAGATCTAATCCTAGCCCTACAGCATTTGATCAACGGTTGCTGGCCTTCTTCTACCTCACGGCCAGAGAGGACACGGCACTGCCGCCGCCACGGTGAAGTCACTTGCCGGCGGACTAACCTCCGAATTACGCGCACTAAATCTCAATTAAATTGGTCCACATGATACGGTTATGAAGGCGATTCTGGGCGTGATGTTCTTACCGGGGATTGGCATCTGGTTGATGCTGGCCACGGCGAGGTGTGGTATGCGGCGGTACAAATTGCTCCGGTGAGCAATTCGTGATGACCCAGACATCGCCGAGCCACTGGGTTAACAAATGTGCCACCCACGAGCCCCACATTCCGCCCTGGATCCTCCCACACGGTGAATCAGATGGCCAGGGCGGAAATCATCCGCGGCGGCGCCATCCATTTTCTCTCACTGGTGACCCTCTTCTGCGCGGTGGAGCCACTCGACGGTAATGATCGGTCCAGGGAGTAGAGATGGGGAAGGAGGCGTCTGCAGCACATATCTATAGACTCCAGCGGAGGTTAGTTCATGGTAGTTGCAACGGAACCCAGTGATTCCGCGTGGGTGGGTGGCCGAGGAGCTCACGGCAACGCGGCATGCGGGGTTCTGTTACGCCCGAAAACGCAGGGAAAGGGATGGAGCTGCTCGCGCGGACCCACCAGTCGGTGTTACCGAGCGCGCGTGAGAGACTAGCACAGGTGGCCCACCCGTCAGCGGCCCCGGCCAATGAGCGCTGGTACTGCGCGGATCGGTGGAGAGGCAAGTGGGCCAAGGCTTGATTCGGCCCAACGCAGGCACATCTTGCTTTTTTTTTAATTTTTATTTCCAACTCCTTATTTCAATTTCAAATTTAAATTCATGGTTTAAATTCACATCTGGGTCACAAGTAAAGTACTAGCACCATATTTACAATTATTTATATATTATACATATATATATATTGTAATGTATTTTCCATTTTTTTGTTCATTCTCTTTCTTTCCCATTTCCTAGCATTTAAATTTAGGCAAAAACCCAAATTCTCCTTATTAATTTATTTTTATTCATATTATTATTGTTTTAAATGCACAAACAAAAACCCAATATGATGCAATGGTTTATTTGTGTCTTATTAAGGATCTATTCTTTTTACATGGGTGGTCACATGTAATGACAAATAATGGTCACCAAACATTGAGATCAACACTATTTTCATGGTTTACATATTTAGGTATTACAAATCCTACCCCCCTTAAAAATAATCTCGTCCTCGAGATTTAAGAAGAACGAGGGAAAAGGTGGGGAAAATCTATGCGAAGCTCTTCTTCTCTTTCCCAAGTTGCTTCATCTTCACCATGGTGACTCCATTGCACTTTGCACATCTTTATCACCTTATTTCTTGTAACTCTAGTCAAAGTATCCAAAATCTTGATCGGGTACTCCTGTGTAAGTCAAATCACCTTGAACACTGAGCTCTTCCATGGGTAACTGTTCCTCGGGAACACAGAGACACTTCTTAAGTTAAGACATATGGAAAACATTATGCTCACCAGATAGATTATTAGGTAGCTCGAGTTGATAGGCCATCTCTCCAACTCGCCTAAAAACTCTAAAGGGTCCAATAAAGCGAGGGGACAATTTGCCCTTAACTTTGAATCTCACCATTCCACGAAGTGGTGACATCTTGAGGTACACATGATCACCTTCCTCAAACTCCAGTGGTCTTCTTCTATTATCCGCATACCTCTTTTGCCTGGTTTGAGCTACCCACAAATTCTCCCGAATTATACGGACTTGCTCTTCTGCCTCTTGAATAAGTTCAGGTCCAAAGAACCATCTTCCTCTAGTCTGGTCCAAAAATAGAGGAGTCCTGCATTTCCTGCAATATAGGGTGTCGAACGGTGACATCTTCAGACTGGCCTAGTAACTATTATTATATGAAAACTCAGCATAAGGTAGACTCTTGTCCCAACTACTACCATGCTGAAGGGCACAAGCTCTCAACATGTCCTCTAATACTTGATTAGTCCTTTTAGTCTGCCCATCAGTCTGAGGATGGTAGGCCAAACAAAAATTCAACTTCGTATCCATATTCTCATGAAAACTTTTCCAAAATCTGGAGGTAAACTGTGATCCTCTATCCAAAATGATCTTCTTGGGTACTCCATGTAGAGACACAATCTGAGCCATATATAACTCTACCAATTGAGATCCCTTATAAGTAGTCTTGACCGGAATGAAATGAGCCACTTTGGTCAGTCTATCCATAATAACCCATATAGAATCGTATCCTTTCGAGGGGCGAGGCAATCCAGTAATGAAGTCCATACCAATCTCTTCCCACTTCCACTCGGGTATCTTTAGTGGGTGCAGTAGTCCAGCTGGCCTCTAGTGTTCAGCCTTAACTCTTTGACACACATCGCACATAGCCACATGTGCAACTACATCTCTCTTCAATCCATACCACCAGCATTTCCGCTTCAAATCTTGATACATCTTGGTACTCCCAGGATGAATAGAATAATTCGAGTCATGGGCCTCCTTTAAAATAGTCTCACGAAGGCTTTCAATATCAGGAACACATATCCTGTCCTTGAACCATATGGTGCCTTGCTCATCTTCCATGAATTCCGGACCTCGACCTTCAGTAATCAGATCCTTGATCTCTTTTATTTTAGCATCACCAATTTGACCTTTGCGGATTTCTTGCTCCAAAGTAGGTTCCACATCAATAGTAACTCCTTCAGTGTGAGCAACTATCACCAGGTTAAGTCTTCTAAAATCCTCAACAATTTCATCGGGTAGCTGGGCAACAACAGCTGAATGAACGTGCTCCTTTCAACTCAAGGCATCTGCAACCAAATTTGCCTTGCTCGGGTGATAGTGAATCTCCAAATCATAATCCTTAATAAGCTCCAACCAACGGTGTTGCCTAAGGTTGAGATCCTTCTGAGTGAATATGTACTTCAAACTCTTATGATTCGTGTATACTTGACACTTGGTTCACATAATATAATGTCTCCAAATCTTAAGCGCATGCACAACGGCTGCTAGTTCTAGTTCATGAGTGGGGTAGTTCAACTCTTGTTTCCGCAATTGACGAGACGTGTAGGCAATCACATGTCCTTCTTGCATGAGCACACATCTTAAGCCTTGGCCACATGCATCACAATAAATGTCCAATCCCTTCTATAGATCTGGCATAACCAACACTGGTGGTGACATCAATCTTTTCTTTAATTGATCCAAGCTTTCTTGGCATTTCTCGTCCCACTTGAATTCTCTTTCCTTCACCAAAAGCGAGGTCATAAGCTTAGCAATCTTAGAAAATCCTTCAATAAATCTCCAATAATATCCTGCAAGTCCCAAGAAACTTCGGTCCTCCGTAACCGTAGTGGGTATGCTCCACACCACTATCTCCTTGACTTTAGCAGGATCCACTGATATCCCTCCATTAGAAATGATATGTCCAAGAAATGGCACCTCGCCAATCCAAAACTCGCATTTACCGTACTTGGCGTAGAGTTGATTATCTTAAAGCTTCTGTAGTACCAATCACATATGTTCCTCATGATCACTATCACTCTTGGAATAAATAAAAATATCGTCCATGAAAACCACGACGAATCTGTCCAGATCATGCACCTTATTCTTCAGATCCATAAAATAGGTTGGTGCATTAGTTGGTCCAAATGACATAACGGTAAACTCATATAAACCATATCGGGTCGAGAATTTCGTCTTGGGAATATCCGATGGCCTAATCTTCATTTGATGGTAACCCGATCGGAGATCAATCTTCGAGAATACTCTAGAACCTCTCATCTGATCAAATATATCCTTAATGCAAGGTAATAGACACTTGTTCTTCACAGTGACATCATTAAGGGACCTATAATCCACACACATCCCTTGCGATCCATCTTTCTTCTGTACGAATTGAACTGGCGCTTCACAAGGTGAAGAACTTGGACGAATGTACCCAGCCTCTTGTAACTCAGTTAACTGCTTCTTGAGTTCCTTCAACTCCTCTACGGACATCCTATATGGCCGTTTAGAAATAGGGGCGGTTCCAGGTAGAAGATCAATTACAAACTCAACTTCCCTATCTGGTGGCATCCCTGGTAACTCCTCTGGAAAGACATCCGGAAAATCCCTAACTGCACGGATGTTGTCACCCAAAAACTTCTCATCTACTAAGAATGCCGCTAGTCTGATGGTGGTAGTTACTGCAACTTCAACTTCAAAACTTTGTCCTTTAGAACTGGTGAGTTCTACGGTTCCCTTAGCACAGTGTATATACTGCCTTTGTCTTTCTTAACCATGACATACCAAGGATCAAATCTATACTGCTCCCTTCTAACAGTATAGGGGTAGCCCATCTGGGTTAGAAACACAAGGGACGAAAGAAAGGATGAATTATAGACAAGGCAAGTAATTACAAGGAATGTTACTGCGAGGGATTTATTATCTAAGTAGATTAGTGTGTTATCCACTAAAGCTAATACATTACCTTATGGTGGTACATGCTAGGATGCCCAACTATAATGTTTCAATCAATCAAAGAAGCAAATCAGACATTTATCATCCGAACAATCAACCAACATTTTTTTTAAAAAAATAGAAAAAATAATTTTAATTTTGTTTTAGGTCACCTATCTCTTAAAAGGTCATAAATGTAGAATTCCAAGGAGTGAAATCCATCTTGTCTCAAAGTAGAAAAGGTAAGAATGATCAGAGTAGAACAGTAGAACGTGAGACAGGATCAAGATAAGGTAAGTATAGAATGAATCAAAGTAAGGTAAGTAGGTAAGGGTTTGTCCATTTCTATCTAGGTTTCGTCCTACAGTCAACATTTCCTCTGATACCACTTCTGTCACACCCGGCTTTAAGGGACAGAGCCAGGTGCATCTCATACATGCGCCAAGAAGACAACATATATAATAACAGAGTGTATAGAGATAAATGTCACAATAATCAGAGTATTTATTACATAGCGGAAGACTTACAAAAATAAAAGATAAATATAACACGAACTAAGGATCGTTGGCGCCAATGTCAACTGAGAAACGCCACCTAGATCAGATCAAACTCCTCGATACTTGACTCCACTTGAAACCACCTGTTCTTCTCCTGTGGGGGGGTGTGAGACAGCAAGGGTGAGCTCACACATGTTCATCGCTCAACAAGTTGTGGGGAATAATGTGACATGAACTCACCAAAGGTGGGAAGTTCATGAAGTGTAAGGCTTATCAACAATAGGGGTTAAAGCTGAGCATTGCTTTTAAGTAGTTGGTCAAACTTTTATTAGCAGTTACTAAGTGTAAGTAAATACCAAACCTTAAATAAAAGTAATATAACAAAATTAATAAATAATCCCATGCATATGCAAATGACAAATTGAACTTAGGTTCCATAATTTAATCATCGGAGAGTCCTGAGCCGCTCATGACCGTGAGCTCGGCTAGTATACCAGTTTTACACTCTGCAGAGGTTGTACCCTTTACCCACAAGTCGTGTTTCCCATGTCGCCAGGGTTAGCTAGGCCCTTAGACACTACCAAGGTGAATGGCTAGGGATCCACTATGAGGCCTTTACAAAGTTCCACTAGCTTTCGAAAACCCGCTACAGTTTATAGGAAGTTCTAATGCAGGGTTCCTGGCTGACCGCCATCGCAGCAAAATCAACCAGGGACCTCCCTACACTGACCACTCCCCTACTGCCCTTGCCCCTTTCGGGTAAGGTAGTCTTCCACTAGCTTTCCTAATTAGTCAGCCAAGGGGTCCCATTCCTCCCTTGTGGTGGCACGTGGTTCTCAAGTTAAGCTCCATGTTCCAATTAACAATAACATAATGATCTTGACATGAACATAAATAGAATAACAAAATAACTGGAACATGGATATAATGAAATATTAACCCAAAAACCACGTAAAGCAATAGCATAAACTACCCAAGTGATTCAGGGGTAAACAAGGTAATGAGATAAACAATCTAGGGTGACCTATTGGGTCCCATCAAAATTAAACCTATGCATGGTAAATGATTATAAAGAACATTATTGGGTAACAAAAGTGAATCAAGGGCACAACTTGCCTGACACTTGAGATTCCAGGTACCAACTTGCTTTTCTGATGACACGCCTCGCGCTAGTCGTAGCAATACAAACAAACATGGTATAGATAAAATTAACATCACACCAAACATAAGTACAAACTGAGTAATAATGATCTACGCGTTTCTACGAGACTAACGCAACTTGAACGGATCAAATCGGAGTTAAAACGGAGGAGTTATGATTTTCTGAAGATTATATGTGTTTTGTACAAGATTAAATAGGATATAGATTTTAATGTGACATTCATGTCAAAACAGTGGTACTAATTGATAAACAATATTATTATAAAATTATAGAAACTGGAATGGGTTAAAAATAAGTTAAAATGAGTTTTCTATGATTTAAACAAGATTCTGGAATTAATTTTATATTAAAAATCATTTTCTATCTCAATTTCTCTGATTTTCTCGGTGTTTGGACTGCGCACATAAAATCCAGAAAGTACAGGGGCGACCTTGCAAGATTCCCGAGACACAGCCAACAGTGCACGGGACGGCGGGTTCTATTTTGTAATAACCTAGGGTCTCTTACGCAATTGTACAGGGCCGAAGGGGTATGCTTTCGTCTCAGCCGTCGGATTAAAGCCCGACGACCACGATTAGATTCGACATCCATCAACCCCGCGAGTAACCCAGGCCATCGGATCCGGGATTCACGGTTCTGATTTAATGGCTCGAAGGGGTACACCAAGACTCGATCTAGACCATCCCCTGCACGATCAACGGTTGGGGGCAAACTTTCCCCTAGATCTAATCCTAGCCCTACAGCATTTGATCAACGGTTGCTGGCCTTCTTCTACCTCACGGCCAGAGAGGACACGGCACTGCCGCCGCCACGGTGAAGTCACTTGCCGGCGGACTAACCTCCGAATTACGCACACTAAATCTCAATTAAATTGGTCCACATGATACGGTTATGAAGGCGATTCTGGGCGTGATGTTCTTACCGGGGATTGGCATCTGGTTGATGCTGGCCACGGCGAGGTGTGGTATGCGGCGGTACAAATTGCTCCGGTGAGCAATTCGTGATGACCCAGACATCGCCGAGCCACTGGGTTAACAAATGCGCCACCCACGAGCCCCACATTCCGCCCTGGATCCTCCCACACGGTGAATCAGATGGCCAGGGCGGAAATCATCCGCGGCGGCGCCATCCATTTTCTCTCACTGGCGACCCTCTTCTGCGCGGTGGAGCCACTCGACGGTAATGATCGGTCCAGGGAGTAGAGATGGGGAAGGAGGCGTCTGCAGCACATATCTATAGACTCCAGCGGAGGTTAGTTCATGGTAGTTGCAACGGAACCCAGTGATTCCGCGTGGGTGGGTGGCCGAGGAGCTCACGGCAACGCGGCATGCGGGGTTCTGTTACGCCCGAAAACGCAGGGAAAGGGATGGAGCTGCTCGCGCGGACCCACCAGTCGGCGTTACCGAGCGCGCGTGAGAGACTAGCACAGGTGGCCCACCCGTCAGTGGCCCCGGCCAATGAGCGCTGGTACTGCGCGGATCGGTGGAGAGGCAAGTGGGCCAAGGCTTGATTCGGCCCAACGCAGGCACATCTTGCTTTTTTTTTTTAATTTTTATTTCCAACTCCTTATTTCAATTTCAAATTTAAATTCATGGTTTAAATTCACATCTGGGTCACAAGTAAAGTACTAGCACCATATTTACAATTATTTATATATTATACATATATATATATATATTGTAATGTATTTTCCATTTTTTTGTTCATTCTCTTTCTTTCCCATTTCCTAGCATTTAAATTTAGGCAAAAACCCAAATTCTCCTTATTAATTTATTTTTATTCATATTATTATTGTTTTAAATGCACAAACAAAAACCCAATATGATGCAATGGTTTATTTGTGTCTTATTAAGGATCTATTCTTTTTACATGGGTGGTCACATGTAATGACAAATAATGGTCACCAAACATTGAGATCAACACTATTTTCATGGTTTACATATTTAGGTATTACAAATAACAACACCTGCGATACAATGCATATGATAAATTGAATTTAGTTCCATAAATTAATCATGTGAGAGTCCAAGCTGCTCATGACCGTGAGCACAACTGATATACCAGTTTTACACTCTACAGAGGTTGCGCATCTTTACCCATAAGTCATATTACCCATCTGCCAAGAGAAGCCCAATCCCATACACCTCTACCGAGAAGGCGAGGCAAGGTAACATTACGAGGCCTTTACAAAGTTCCACTAGTTTCAGAAAACCCGCTACAGTTTATAGGAAGCTCCAATGTAGGGACCCCTCGCCTGACCGCCATCGCAGCAAAATCAACCCAAGGGCCTCCCTACATTGACCACTCCCCTACTGCCCTTGCCCCTTTTCGGGTAAGGTAGTCCTCCACTAGCTTTCCTAATTAGTCAGCCAAGTGCGTCCCATTCCACCCTTGTAGTAGCACTGTTTTTCCAGGAGGTCGCTCCATGTTCCAATTAACATAATGATCTTATCATGAACAGTAAATAACAAACTGATAATAAAAGTATGATCATGAATAATGTATATCTCCATACCCCAAAACCACATAAAGCAATAACAGGTACTACCCAAAAATTCAGTGGTAAACAAGGTATAAAGATAGTCAAACTAGGGTAACCTATTGGGTCCCATCATAATTAACCTATGCAGATCATTATGATTAATTAGAACATGATTGGGTAAAAAGAAGTGACCAAGGGCACAACTTGCATGGGACTTGAGATTCTAGGTACCAACTTGCTCTTCAGATGACACATGTCCTCACTGCTAAACGTAGCAATACAGACAAACATGTATAGGCAAAATTAACATCACACGAAACATAAGAATAAATTGCGTAATAATATTCTACGCTGCGTAACGAGATCGTAGGAACAAGAATTACTAAATTCAGAGTTACGGTTACCAAGTTATGAATTTCTGAAGTTATTAAGCACCTAGAATAGATTAATTCAAATGAACATTTTTAATTCAAGTTTCATGGCTAAATAGAGACACTAGATGATAGATAATATTAAAACAAATTTATTGTAACTGGATGGATCAATTTGGAGCTAAAATAAATTAAATATGATTGATGCAAGTTTCTGGAATTATTTGTGTATTGAAAAATCAATTTCCAAATTCATTTATTTGATTTTCCTTGAGCTCTAGACTGGGCGCCAATAACAGAGAAACACAGGGGCCTAAATCACAATTTCCCTAAGACTCAGGCTAACCCTCAGTGTGGACCGCGGGTTGTTTATAGGGTTTTACGGGGTCTCTTTAGTAAAATTGCCACGGCGAAAGGGTATGGATCTATTCTGGCCGTCCGATCAGAATTGGACGCGCCAGATTAGATCGACGCATCCGCGAATCGGTACACATCCGTGTCTATTGGATCCGAGATCGACGGTGTTGATTTCAAATGACTGAGATCCCTTCAGATCCACTCGATCATGATCCAAGGGCTGGATTGAGATACACGATGCGGCATCCATACATCTAATCTTAGCCGCACATCCAACATCCTACGGTTCTGGTATTATCCCCCTCCTCTAGCTATCGAGCGCGGCGGTGTCACACCCGGTTTTGGAAGGCAAACCGAATGCGAACTATGTACGTGCCAGGATCAGAACTCACGTACACAGCGATTACATAAATGAACATCGTCGCACAATGCTCGAATAATAACATAAAAGAGTATTAACTTATTACATCACGGAGTCATAGACATCCACATAGTCATCAAATTAACAGTTAAATCAAAGTGCTAGCGAAACGCAGTAAAGATAAGGCCTTCACAGGCAGCTGACTGGGGGTTGCCGCCAACCCACACCTAGAATTCGTCGTAGTCTTGGAACTCCTGGAAGTCTCCTTCCACGGCTTCGCCTTCTCCTGAGCAGTGGTTACAATGCGGACAACCTGGGGTTTGGTGGTAAAGCAAGGATGAGTACACATCAACGTACTCAGCAAATGTCCCGTTTGGCTGAAGTGGACTAGCTTTATGTGGGGTTAGGCTCAAGCAGTTGCTTTTAGTTGGACAGGTATTTATCATTAGTAGAAGCCAGATTTTAGCATTAACCAACCCATGAACCATTTCCTCATCGAGGAACAACATCATCATATTCGAACCAAAACCATAACATAATCCTTATATCTCGAACCATCTGTATCTCTAATCAAAGAGGATCCCAAGGCTGCTCTTAACCGTGAGCATGGCTGATATATCAGTTTCACTACCCTCTGCAGAGGTCGCACACTTTACCCATGAGTCATGATTCCCTTTCTGCCCGGGGAGAGCTAATCCCCATTGACCACTACCTAGGTGGTCCGGCAGGGCATCACTACGTAGCTGTTACAAAGATTCCCTAGAGATCATAGCTGCCCGTTAGGTTTCTCCAGTTTGATAAACACAGTACTCCTCCCCGCGGGAGAGTGACTAACAAAAGCAAAATGAAAGAACCTCGGCACTCAGCCTCGGCAGAGCAAGCACTGTGCCTGGACCCCATTGACGGCACGACGGCGAAGCAACTACACCTCTAGTTCCTCTAATTATTTAGCTAAGGGTGCCCCATTTCACCCTCATGGTTGCACTGTTATCCCGGGTGGTCTCTCAACGAACAGGTCCTTACGGAGAGGTACTCAGGAAACAGCCTGAGCCCCCTAGAGTATCACAAGATCATCAACATCATCAGGATAACAGTATCATAAATAGTCACATCATGTTCATTGATTAAGTTAAGGCAATAGCAGAATGCTAACCATAAGGTCATCAAGGATAAAGTAAAGTGTAAAGCTAGTCAATCCTTAGGTTTCAAGTAAGTAATGCGGGACAGTGTATTATAAAGTAAATGGGATATAATGGGACTGAGGACACTTGCCTTCACCAAACTGTTGATCAGGAACTTCCTCTGCAACTCCCTCGGGAAACACAGACTGCTCGTTGTCTACGTAAAGTAATCATTCACACTATGCACTTGGGAAATAACAAACAAAAACAATAAACCAAACATATGCAGCAAAGAGATCACAAGTTCATAATAGAAAAGGGATAGGCACTCTGGTATTCCCTAGGTCTGGGATAGAGGACTATACAAAGTGAGTCATTATCCACTACTCAGGTTTAAGTCAGTGGTGGGATTAAATAATTATCTGGTTTAAGTTCCTAAACTTAAGGGTTTGAGTCCATAAACTTAAGTGCTCCAACTTTTATTAAAGTCTACTATCTTTTATTTATCTCAAATAGGGTTCCCATAACATTAATCCTATCCTAATGATTAACCATTAATTGGGACATAGAAACAGCAGGGAAACATTGCATAAACAGATAGATAATAATTTTATGAATATTTTGCAATTTGAAGCACCTAATTTGGAGTTCATATGGCAAAGTTATGAATTTTACAAGTTTAGGGGTTAAAAATATACCCTAAGGACCTATTTTGAATTAAATAAAAGGCCCGAGGACCTAACTGCAAGAAACCAGGGACGGCGGGCGCAAAATCCGGAAAACCGGGGGTCTCTTTAAAAAAACGCGCGGGCGAAGGGGTATCGGGCGCTTACAGCCGTTAGATCTCAGATCAACGGCCAGGATTAGATCCTGCGGCGGGCGCGCGGGCGTGCGGCGGCCTGGGCGGCTGACAGGCGGGGCCGGGCGGGCAGCGTGGGGCGAACGGCTGACAGGCGGGACCGGGCGAGCAGCGCGGGGCGCAGGCGACTGGCAGGCGGGACCGGGCGAGCAGCGCGGGCGCGCGGGTGAACGGCTGATAGGCGGGGCCCAGTTGGCAGAGAGGCGGGGTGCGGGGAAACGGCTCTGGGCCGTTGGATCTTGGGCGGACGGTTGAGGTTGGGTTCGGGTTATTTGAATCCGTGCCGTCCGATCTGAGATAGACGGTGGGGATGGGGGTGGCTGGCTCCCGTCTCCTTCAGCTAGCTGGGGCGGCGGCGCTCGCCCCCGTGGCGGAGGAGCTCGCCGGAGACGAGGGGAGCGGGGGCCCTGCGGGTTCCCGGGGCGGCCTGAGTGGCCAGAGAGGTTGGGGAGGGCACGGGAAACCTATTGGTGGGGTCTGGGTCGGGGCAGGGGCACCGGAGGAGGGCAGCTCACGGCGAAGCGGCTCGGCGGCGGCGCTAAGGGTCTCCGGCGAGGAATTAAACGCGATAGAGAGCGAAACAAAGGTCAATAGGGGCGGGAGAGGTTCCTTACCTCAAGGCGAACTCCGGGGACTCCTCGGTGGCGACGGAGACGCGGCGACAGCCCGAGTCGACGGTGGCGGCTGCACGGAGGACGGCGGGTGAGCGCGGGCAGGGAGAAATAGGGAGGGGAAGGGGAAATTGGAGCGCGTTCCGGGTTGCGGACGCCGGGGCGAAGCTCACCGTGGCAATGGACACGGCGGAGCTCCAACGGCGGCCGGGAAACGAGCTCGGGCGGCGGCGGTTCGCGGCGGTGGCGCTTGGGCGTGCGCGCAGCGAGGGGGAGGGCGAGAGAGAGGGCCGGTTGGTGCGCCAATGAGGGAGGGGGAGATGGCGAGCAAGGCTCGGGGCTCAAGTGGCCGAGGGCGAGGTGGGGCGAGCCCCTCGCGCGACGTGGGCGCGGAGACCGTGGCACGCGCGGCGGCGGTTACGCGAGGACGAGGGAGCTGACGAGCCGGGCCCGCAGGCAGAGGGAGAGGAGAAAGCGGGCGCGGGCGCGAGGAAAGCGGGGCTGACGGGCCGGGCCCACGGGCAGAGAGAGCGAGGGAGCGGGCGCACGCGGGGAACGGCTGCGCCGACAGGCGGGGCCGGCCGAGCAGAGAGAGGGAGATGGCGCACGCGCGGTGAAGCGGGAGCGCCGACAGGTGGGGCCCGCCAGGCAGAGAGAGGAGAGGGGGGAAAGGCGCGCGCGCGGGTTGGGCTTGATGGGCCGAAAGGCCGAGGGGGCGGGGGTAGTGGGCTGCTTTCCTTTTCTTTTTATTTCTGGAATTTCCTTTCTCTTTTCTTTTTATTTTCTCCATTTGATTCAAATTCAAATAAGCCACAAATTCAAATTAGACCTTTTGAGAATTATGCACCAAACAAAAGTGAAATCTAGGGTTCAACATGATGCAACATTTCATACTCCCTTAGGGTTTGAGCTAATAGACTTTAATTATAAATAAAATAACCACTATTCCCCTATAGAAATGAGAGAGAGGAGATTGGGGAAGGATGAGAAAAGGAAAGTAACACCTGAATTTGTGAATATGAGCAAAGAAATTTTATACCCCCAAATTCAGGCTGTTACAAACCTATCCCCCTTAAAAGAATCTCGCCCCCGAGATTCAGGGTTGGTCAGCAAAGAGTTTAGGGTATTTGGCTTTCAGATCATCTTCTCGTTCCCAGGTTGCTTCTTCCTCCGAGTGGTGACCCCATCTGACTTTGCACATTCTGATGGTATTCCTCCGGGTGACTCTGTCTGCAAACTCCAGAATCTGCGTTGGCTCCTCTATGTATGTCAGATCCTCCTGGACTTCCAAACCCTCCACTGGCAACTGTTCTTCTGGTACTCGCAGACACTTCTTCAATTGCGACACGTGGAACACATTGTGCACTGCCGACAAACTTTCTGGTAGGTTGAGTTGGTAAGCCACTTCTCCACGCTTTGCTTGAATCTGATAAGGTCCGACGTACCGGGGTGCTAACTTGCCTTTAACTCCGAACCTTCTGACTCCCCTGATAGGTGACACCTTCAGATAGACGAAATCCCCCACTTCGAAACTCAGTTCTCTTCTCCTTCGGTCCGCATAGCTTCGCTGCCTTGATTGTGCTATCTTCAGGTTCTCCCGAACCATTTTGATATTCTCTTCGGCTTCAAGCAAAACGTCGGGGCCAAACACCTGTATCTCTCCAGGCTGGTCCCAATGCAGCGGAGTCCTACAACTCCGCCCATAGAGTGCCTGAAACGGTGACATCTTCAAGCTGGCCTGGTAGCTATTGTTGTAGGAGAATTCTGCATAAGGTAACCTTTTGTCCCATCCTGACTTGTCTTGCAACGCACAGGCCCTCAGCATATCTTCTAGGATCTGATTAGTTCTTTCAGTCTGACCGTCTGCCTGCGGATGGTAAGCCGAGCTGAAGTTCAAATGGGTGCCCAAAGCTTCTTGTAGCTGCTGCCAAAAATGAGAGGTGAACTGCGTTCCTCGATCTGACACTATCTTCTTCGGCACACCATGGAGGCAAACTATCCGTGACATGTATAACTCAGCTAACGTTGCTCCGGTGTATGTGGTCTTCACAGGTATGAAATGGGCCACCTTTGTTAAGCGGTCCACAACCACCCAGATGGAATCATAACCGGCCCGGGTACGGGGTAGGCCAACTATAAAATCCATCCCGATCTCATCCCACTTCCACTGAGGAATTCGCAATGGCTGCAACAATCCGGCGGGCCTTTGATGCTCTACTTTGGTTCTTTGACAGCTATCACAGATGGCGACATATTCTGCGATTTCTCTTTTCATGCCATACCACCAAAACCTCCTCTTTAAATCCTGGTACATCTTTTCACTTCCCGGGTGTATGGAGTAGGCTGTCTCATGAGCTTCCTTTAGGATCAGCTCCCGAATAGGTTTGAGGTCGGGGACACACAATCGGTCCTTGAACCATATTACCCCCTCTTCATCCTCTCGAAAGTCTTTGCCTCTTCCTTCTAAGATTAGCTGCCGGATCTTGTTGATGCTTTCATCATCCTTCTGCCCTTCTTTGATCTCCCGCTCTAGAGTGGGCTCTAATTCCACTGTTACTCCTTGCGTACTGTTCAGGAAACCGAGACTCAGTCTGTCGAACTCCTTGGCTAACTCATATGGCATTGGGTACGTGGCCAGCATATTGACTTGACTCTTCCTGCTCAGAGCATCTGCAACCACATTGGCTTTGCCTGGATGGTAATGTATCTCCAACTCGTAGTCCTTGATCAATTCCAACCATCTTCGTTGTCTCATATTTAGCTCTGACTGGGTGAATATGTACTTCAGACTTTTATGATCTGTGTAGATGTCGCACTTCTGCCCATACAGGTAATGTCTCCAGGTCTTCAAAGCATGAACTACTACTGCCAACTCCAGGTCATGTGTGGGGTAATTCTTCTCATGGATCTTCAGCTGCCGAGATGAGTATGCTACAACTCTTCCTTCTTGCATTAGCACACATCCCAATCCGGTGTAAGAAGCATCGCAATACACTGAGAATGGCTTGTGAACATCAGGCAGGACTAACACCGGAGCTGTAGTCAATCTATTCTTCAGTTCTTCAAATGCTTCTTGACACTTTTGGGTCCACTTAAACTCAATTTTCTTCGCTAGCAACGCTGTCATTGGTCTAGCAATCTTTGAAAAGCATTCAATGAAACGCCTATAGTATCCGGCCATTCCAATGAAGCTCTTGATCCCACGAACATCCTTTGGTGCTTTCCAGTTTAGGATATCTGCCACTTTCTTTGGATCCACTGCCAACCCATCTTGATTTATGATGTGACCCAGAAACAGGACTTCATGAATCCAGAACTCGCATTTACTCAGCTTGGCATACAACTGATGCTCTCGAAGTCTTTGCAATACCATCTTCAAATGCTCTACATGATCTTCCTCACTTTGAGAGTATATGAGAATATCATCGATGAACACTACCACAAACTTGTCCAGATAATCCATGAACACACTGTTCATCAGGTACATAAAGAAAGCTGGCGCATTGGTCAAACCGAAGGACATAACTGTGAATTCATATAACCCATACTTAGTGATGAATGCTGTCTTTGGTATGTCCGAGGGTCGGATTCTGAGTTGATGGTAACCTGACCTCAGATCTATCTTCGAGAATACGCTGGCACCTCTGAGCTGGTCGAACAAATCTTCTATCCTTGGCAGGGGGTACTTGTTCTTGACAGTGACTTCATTCAAAGCTCTGTAGTCTATGCACATCCTTTTGGTACCATCTTTCTTCTCCACAAACAACACCGGAGCGGCCCAAGGCGAGGTACTTGGTCTGATGTAACCCTTCTCCAACATCTCATCTATCTGCTTCTTGAGTTCCACCAATTCTGGTCCAGACACTCGGTAGGCTCTTTTGGAAATGGGGGCGGTACCAGGGATAAGCTCTATGGCAAACTCAACTTTTCTCTCGGGTGGCATGCCCGTTAGCTCCTCGGGAAATACGTTCGGAAAGTCCGACACAACCTTGATAGTCTCGAGCGGGTTGGGCTCCTTACTATCAACTGAAATCTGGTGACAGACACCCTCCGCTGATTTAGGCATCCTTAGCTCGGCCACTACCTCTTCTCCTGACGGGGACTTCAATGTTACGGTCCTCTTGTCACAGCTAACATTCGCTTCATACTTCATTAACCAATTCATCCCTAGAATGACATCTATCCCAGGGGTGTCTATTACTATTAAGTCACTGGGGAACCCTATCCCCCTTATTTCCACCCTTATATTTGAGCATATTTTATCTGTTTGCACCTTGCCACCAACTGAATTAATCCTCATAGGCGGCATCATTGCCTCTACTGAGATGTTATGCAATTCTACCCAGGTTGCAGTGACAAATGAATGAGTTGCACCAGTATCAAATAGCACTTTCGTGGGATGAGATTCGACTGAGAACATACCTACTGCCACATCTGGTGCATCCTAGATCGCTTCGGCCTCCAAGTGGTTCACCTTTCCACGGTTGTACGCTTGGTTACGATTGCCTGCTGTCGGCTGCAGTACACCTTGCCTTGTTGGAGCATTGGGGTTGGTCTGCTGCTGCGCCATCTTCTTCGGGCACTGCATCGCCCAGTGGCCTTGTTCTCCACAGTGGAAACATCCTCTGCCTCCTCCTTGTGCTGGAGCTGCTTGGTTGCTCTGGTTTGCTGCTGGGGCAGGAAGGCGAGGTGCCTGGTTGTTCTGCTTCTGATACTGATTACCTCCCTGCTGGCTGTTCTGATGATACTGCTGCTGCTGCTGTTGATACTGCCTCTGAAACTGCTGCTGATGCGGACGCTGGTTCTGATTCTGATATCCCTGTGGGTGACCAGGCCTGCCTTGCTGAGATGAACTGCCTGAAAAACGTGGACGGCTGATGCCTCCGGTCTGGGGTCCACTCATCTTGCGCTTCCGATCTTCCATGTCCTTACGCTTCTTCTCAGTCATAACTGCCCTATCGATCAGGTGCTGGAAGGTGGGGAAGGTGTGATTCATCAGCTGGTAATGCAGGGGATCCACCAAACCCCTCATGAACCTGTACTGCCTTTTAGCATCAGTGTTGACATCCTCAGGTGCATACCGAGATAGCTGCAGAAACTTGTCTCTGTATTCACTAACAGACAGGGGTCCCTGCTTCAGAGCCAGAAACTCTTCCTTCTTCACGATCATCAGTCCCTCTGGCACATGGTACCTGCGGAAACTCTCGCTGAATTCTTCCCAGGTGATGGCTTCGGGGTCAGCATGTGTGGCGAGGTAGGACTCCCACCAGGACTGGGCTGCTCCCCTTAGCTGACGGGGGCCATACAGAACCTTCTCCCTGTCGTTACATTGAGCGGTGCGCAGTTCCCTTTCCACTGCGCGCAGCCAGTCTTCTGCATCCATGGGGTTGGCAGAATGGGCGAAGGTAGGAGGGTGCCCTCTCATGAACTCACCACGCTTATCCCGTGGCATCTGGGGCATCTGCACTTGCAACTGGGGTTGGGGTTGCTGTTGAGCCTGCTGCATGGCTGCCAGAGTCTGCCCAATGGCCTGCACTGCCTGAGTCTGCATCAAGAACATCTGCTCCACTGTCATCGGGGGTGGTGGGGGAGGCTGCCTCTGTTGTTCCTCCTGCTGGTCATGCTGCTCTTGCTGAGCACGCCTGTTGCATCGGCGCCTGTTGTCAGACATCTGTGGAAGACATTCATACATCAGCGTTGATCTTACAACCCTCCAGCATAAGAAAAGAGAATACAGAATTCTTCATGACACTGAGTGAACAAAGAGCTTCACTGATCCTCATTACGATTCAACACAGCTTCTCAGATAAGAAGGAAAGTAGAAGTAAATGGCTTCCCAACTAAATACTGACTTTATTAACATTATAGCTAGGCCAAACTGCAGGAGAAACCCACAGGTTGGCAACAGTCATTACAAAGATCCAAATCCAGCACAAGTTCATCATAACAAGCATGCAAGCAACTGATAAGCAAACTAAGCTAATTGGAAGCAACTGATAAGCAAACTAAACTAACTATCTAAGACTGAGACATCTGACTTAAGAATTATTACAGACTTCGACGCTGACGATCTAAGGATCCAGATCTATCCTGGTCTTACAGGCAGGGGAACCATAAGTGTGGTGACCACGTGGCGGCGAGCGGTATGGGTGCTGAGTCCCAACAGGAGCGGGAGAACCACCCTCCTGGTGATGGCGCTCTGCCAGCTCAGCACGCAACTCCGCAATCTCCGTTCGAGCCCTGCTCAGCTCGTCCAGAGAGTGATCCAGCTCAGTGTTAAGCACTGCGACTAGGTTGACTGTGCTGCTCAACCTAGGGTTAGCCTCACCAACAGGGGAGACAACCACACTCTCTGTGCTGCCAGTAGGGCGGCGGGGGTAGTACCGAAGGTTAAGACCGTCGGCCACGCCACCGAACAAAGAACAGTACTGGGAGAGTGCACGTCGTGCTGCATCCTGCATAGCCGCCTCTGCAGTGTCCCTCTCGGAGATGGAATAGTGCTCCGAAATGGCCTCCGCACCCCGGAGGTCATCCTCCGGACGGCGAACTAGGCAGGTAGCCTCCCAGCAGTCCGGGTACCTCCCGCGACTGTGCTGGTAGACTACACAACGATACTCGAGCGACCAGGTGTGCCGGTCAAAAGCCTGGCGCAGCAAGGTGTCGAGTGCGTCGTGGAAGTGACAACCGCGAGCGGCGTCACGGGTGATGGGTCGGGCGACCCATCCTTCCGCCTCCTGCGGCTCAGAAGACTCCGTGCTGTGGTCTGAGTCGTCGTCGTCGGGGTCTCCTCCAGTAGCTCCTCCAACAGCCGGGGCGTCCCGCGGTGGTGCAGGGGGCGCCCCCAGCTGGGCAACAGAGGAACGGGGCCTCACGGACTCCACCTCTCGCTGGGATGAGGAGGAAGAGCCCTGCTGCTCTCTGTGCTGGCGCCGGCGTTCCTGCTCCTCACGCAGGCGATGGTGCAGTCTCTCCAGGTGACTCGACTGACCGGACACGGTGCGGTGCAGAGGACGCTCCGCAAGTCGAGACGGCAGGAAAGGAATCACCGACTTACGTGCAGTGTGTCTAAGACGAGCCATCTACAAAAGACACCGTAAGCATAAGAGTAAGAGCAGAACTAATATGACAAGTGAACAAACCATAGACAGAATAAGATAAAAAAAAATTTAACAAGGTATAATATAGTATATATATATATATATGTAGTAAAACATAGGGTTGGTCGAGGTGACCGACTTTTGAGGTAACATCAGAGGTCAAGGTGAGGGGGGAAGGTCAATAGTCCTTAGTACGACCAGTGCTACTCTAGGTCAGCGGTCCTACAGTCAGCACGGCTTTGATACCACTTATGTCACACCCGGTTTTGGAAGGCAAACCGAATGCGAACTATGTACGTGCCAGGATCAGAACTCACGTACACAGCGATTACATAAATGAACATCGTCACACAATGCTCGAATAATAACATAAAAGAGTATTAACTTATTACATCACGGAGTCATAGACATCCACATAGTCATCAAATTAACAGTTAAATCAAAGTGCTAGCGAAACGCAGTAAAGATAAGGCCTTCACAGGCAGCTGACTGGGGGTTGCCGCCAACCCACACCTAGAATTCGTCGTAGTCTTGGAACTCCTGGAAGTCTCCTTCCACGGCTTCGCCTTCTCCTGAGCAGTGGTTACAATGCGGACAACCTGGTGTTTGGTGGTAAAGCAAGGATGAGTACACATCAACGTACTCAGCAAATGTCCCGTTTGGCTGAAGTGGACTAGCTTTATGTGGGGTTAGGCTCAAGCAGTTGCTTTTAGTTGGACAGGTATTTATCATTAGTAGAAGCCAGATTTTAGCATTAACCAACCCATGAACCATTTCCTCATCGAGGAACAACATCATCATATTCGAACCAAAACCATAACATAATCCTTATATCTCGAACCATCTGTATCTCTAATCAAAGAGGATCCCAAGGCTGCTCTTAACCGTGAGCACGGCTGATATATCAGTTTCACTACCCTCTGCAGAGGTCGCACACTTTACCCATGAGTCATGATTCCCTTTCTGCCCGGGGAGAGCTAATCCCCATTGACCACTACCTAGGTGGTCCGGCAGGGCATCACTACGTAGCTGTTACAAAGATTCCCTAGAGATCATAGCTGCCCGTTAGGTTTCTCCAGTTTGATAAACACAGTACTCCTCCCCGCGGGAGAGTGACTAACAAAAGCAAAACGAAAGAACCTCGGCACTCAGCCTCGGCAGAGCAAGCACTGTGCCTGGACCCCATTGACGGCACGACGGCGAAGCAACTACACGTCTAGTTCCTCTAATTATTTAGCTAAGGGTGCCCCATTTCACCCTCATGGTTGCACTGTTATCCCGGGTGGTCTCTCAACGAACAGGTCCTTACGGAGAGGTACTCAGGAAACAGCCTGAGCCCCCTAGAGTATCACAAGATCATCAACATCATCAGGATAACAGTATCATAAATAGTCACATCATGTTCATTGATTAAGTTAAGGCAATAGCAGAATGCTAACCATAAGGTCATCAAGGATAAAGTAAAGTGTAAAGCTAGTCAATCCTTAGGTTTCAAGTAAGTAATGCGGGACAGTGTATTATAAAGTAAATGGGACATAATGGGACTGAGGACACTTGCCTTCACCAAACTGTTGATCAGGAACTTCCTCTGCAACTCCCTCGGGAAACACAGACTGCTCGTTGTCTACGTAAAGTAATCATTCACACTATGCACTTGGGAAATAACAAACAAAAACAATAAACCAAACATATGCAGCAAAGAGATCACAAGTTCATAATAGAAAAGGGATAGGCACTCTGGTATTCCCTAGGTCTGGGATAGAGGATTATACAAAGTGAGTCATTATCCACTACTCAGGTTTAAGTCAGTGGTGGGATTAAATAATTATCTGGTTTAAGTTCCTAAACTTAAGGGTTTGAGTCCATAAACTTAAGTGCTCCAACTTTTATTAAAGTCTACTATCTTTTATTTATCTCAAATAGGGTTCCCATAACATTAATCCTATCCTAATGATTAACCATTAATTGGGACATAGAAACAGCAGGGAAACATTGCATAAACAGATAGATAATAATTTTATGAATATTTTGCAATTTGAAGCACCTAATTTGGAGTTCATATGGCAAAGTTATGAATTTTACAAGTTTAGGGGTTAAAAATATACCCTAAGGACCTATTTTGAATTAAATAAAAGGCCCGAGGACCTAACTGCAAGAAACCAGGGACGGCGGGCGCAAAATCCGGAAAACCGGGGGTCTCTTTAAGAAAACGCGCGGGCGAAGGGGTATCGGGCGCTTACAGCCGTTAGATCTCAGATCAACGGCCAGGATTAGATCCTGCGGCGGGCGCGCGGCGGCCTGGGCGGCTGACAGGCGGGCAGCGCGGGGCGAACGGCTGACAGGCGGGACCGGGCGAGCAGCGCGGGGCGCAGGCGACTTGCAGGCGGGACCGGGCGAGCAGCGCGGGCGCGCGGGTGAACGGCTGACAGGCGGGGCCCAGTTGGCAGAGAGGCGGGGTGCGGGGAAACGGCTCTGGGCCGTTGGATCTTGGGCGGACGGTTGAGGTTGGGTTCGGGTTATTTGAATCCGTGCCGTCCGATCTGAGATAGACGGCGGGGATGGGGGTGGCTGGCTCCCGTCTCCTTCAGCTAGCTGGGGCGGCGGCGCTCGCCCCCGCGGCGGAGGAGCTCGCCGGAGACGAGGGGAGCGGGGGCCCTGCGGGTTCCCGGGGCGGCCTGAGTGGCCGGGGAGGTTGGGGAGGGCACGGGAAACCTATTGGTGGGGTCTGGGTCGGGGCAGGGGCACCGGAGGAGGGCAGCTCACGGCGAAGCGGCTCGGCGGCGGCGCTAAGGGTCTCCGGCGAGGAATTAAACGCGATAGAGAGCGAAACAAAGGTCAATAGGGGCGGGAGAGGTTCCTTACCTCAAGGCGAACTCCGGGGACTCCTCGGTGGCGACGGAGACGCGGCGACAGCCCGAGTCGACGGTGGCGGCTGCACGGAGGACGGCGGGTGAGCGCGGGCAGGGAGAAATAGGGAGGGGAAGGGGAAATTGGAGCGCGTTCCGGGTTGCGGACGCCGGGGCGAAGCTCACCGTGGCAATGGACACGGCGGAGCTCCAACGGCGGCCGGGAAACGAGCTCGGGCGGCGGCGGTTCGCGGCGGTGGCGCTTGGGCGTGCGCGCAGCGAGGGGGAGGGCGAGAGAGAGGTCCGGTTGGTGCGCAAATGAGGGAGGGGGAGATGGCGAGCAAGGCTCGGGGCTCAAGTGGCCGAGGGCGAGGTGGGGCGAGCCCCTCGCGCGACGTGGGCGCGGAGACCGCGGCACGCGCGGCGGCGGTTACGCGAGGACGAGGGAGCTGACGAGCCGGGCCCGCAGGCAGAGGGAGAGGAGAAAGCGGGCGCGGGCGCGAGGAAAGCGGGGCTGACGGGCCGGGCCCACGGGCAGAGAGAGCGAGGGAGCGGGCGCACGCGGGGAACGGCTGCGCCGACAGGCGGGGCCGGCCGAGCAGAGAGAGGGAGATGGCGCACGCGCGGTGAAGCGGGAGCACCGACAGGTGGGGCCCGCCAGGCAAAGAGAGGAGAGGGGGGAAAGGCGCGCGCGCGGGTTGGGCTTGATGAGCCGAAAGGCCGAGGGGGCGGGGGTAGTGGGCTGCTTTCCTTTTCTTTTTATTTCTGGAATTTCCTTTCTCTTTTCTTTTTATTTTCTCCATTTGATTCAAATTCAAATAAGCCACAAATTCAAATTAGACCTTTTGAGAATTATGCACCAAACAAAAGTGAAATCTAGGGTTCAACATGATGCAACATTTCATACTCCCTTAGGGTTTGAGCTAATAGACTTTAATTATAAATAAAATAACCACTATTCCCCTATAGAAATGAGAGAGAGGAGATTGGGGAAGGATGAGAAAAGGAAAGTAACACCTGAATTTGTGAATATGAGCAAAGAAATTTTATACCCCCAAATTCAGGGTGTTACAGGCGGCGCTGAGAGCACCTAGAGGGAGGGGTGAATAGGTGATCCTGTAAAACATGAAACTTAAGCCACAAAAACTTGGTTAAGTGTTAGCACAATAATCGCCAAGTGGCTAGAGAGGAGTCAAAACACAATAACCACAAGAGATCAATCACAGAGATGGCACAGTGGTTTTCCCGTGGTTCGGCCAAGACCAACGCTTGCCTACTCCACGTTGTGGCGTCCCAACGGACGAGGGTTGCAATCAACCCCTCTCAAGCGGTCCAAAGACCCACTTGAATACCACGGTGTTTTGCTTGCTTTTCTTAATCCCGTTCGCGAGGAATCTCCACAACTTGGAGCCTCTCGCCCTTACACTTGAAGTTCACAAAGAAGCACGGAGCAAGGGAGGGATTAGCAACTCACACAAGACACAAAGATCACAGCAAATACGCACACACAAGACCCAGACTTAAGCTCAAAAGACTAGCACACTAGAACGGAGCTTAAATCACTAGAATGTCGAACAAGTGCGCAAGAATGGAGTGTGAGTGATCACGAGTGCTCAAGGAATGCTTGGTGTTCTCCTCCATGCGCCTAGGGGTCCCTTTTATAGCCCCAAGGCAGCTAGGAGCCGTTGAGAGCAATCTTGGAAGGCAGATTTTGCCTTCTGTCGACTGGCGCACCGGACAGTCCGGTGCACCACCGGACACTGTCCGGTGCAGATCTCCTTCCTTATTTGGCGAAGCCGACCGTTGGAGTCTGAGAGCCGTTGGCGCACCGGACACAGTCCGGTGCACACCGGACAGTCTGGTGCACCAATGTGACCGTTGGCTCGGCCACGCGTCACGCGCGGAATCCTCGGCCGACTGTTGCCCCGGCTGACTGTTGACTCACCGGACAGTCCGGTGCACCACCGGACAGTCCGGTGCACCACCGGACAGACCGGTGAATTTTAGCCGTACACCGTTAATCATCTCCCGAGAGCGACGAGTTCGCCTGTGAACGGCTCACCAGACAGTCCGGTGCACCACCGGACAGACCGGTGAGTTTTAGCCGTACACCGCCGTCGAAGTCCCGAGAGCAGCCTGTTCACCAGAGCCAGCCTGGCGCACCGGACACTGTTCGGTGCACCACCGGACAGTCCGGTGCACCCAGACTGAGCAGACTTTGGCTGAACAAAGCCATCTCATTTCCAATTCAACTTTTCCTGTTTCCAGCACTTAGACACAATACATTAGTCCATAAAACAATGTACTAAGTCTAGAAACATACCTTTTGACGTGATTTGTTCTTTGTCCACCACTTTGCATAGATTAGCACAAAAGCACTTGTGTTGGCACTCAATCACCAAAATACTTAGAAATGACCCAAGGGCACATTTCCCTTTCAATCTCCCCCTTTTTGGTGATTTATGCCAACACAACATAAAGCAACTAGAACAAGTACAATATCAATGCAAATGAAAACTAAAAGTTGTTTTGAATCAAATTTGACATATATGGATCACAATTTGCCACCACTTGGTTTGTTTTTGCAAATCAAACTCAATTTCCTATCTCTAAGTCAAATCCACTTGTAGAGACATAAAGAGAGGTATTCCACAAGCAATTGATCAAGGATTTCAAAAACTCCCCCTTTTTCCCATAATCAACACTTCTCCCCCACAAGAGGCCAACTTTTGACATACGAGACAATAAAAGAGTTTTGACAAACCAAAAGCTCTAATCTACTATTTTCAAAATTTCTCAAGTGGTAGCTGATCCATTTATTGCTTTGGCCTTTATTTTCTCCCCCTTTGGCATCAAGCACCAAAACGGGATCAATCTTGGCCCTTTAACCCCATTTGCCTCACCAAGATCTTCAAATAAGAATACAAAGGCAATAAGAGTACATGAGATGAACTTGGAATAAGTTACCCTCTCATCGGAGTGCAGTGGAAGTCTTTCATGGTCCAAGTCCACCGTTTCCCTTTCAAACTTCCTTTGAGACTAAATTAAGCAAACTCAAACACACGGTTAGTCTCAAAGGGTCAAGTTGTAATCACAACTCCCCCTAAATATGTGCATCACTTGCACAAGGACTTGTGAGGTCCGGGGAGTGATCGTACAACTTGAGCACCATAGTAAGCAACAATATGCAAAAGGAACATGATCAAAGGCATAAAGACATGTATGCTATAAATCAATCCAAGTTCCGCGAATCTAGGATATTGAGCTCACTACGCAGCCTGCAAAAGGTCTTCTCATCTAAAGGTTTGGTGAAGATATCGGCTAGCTGGTTCTCGGTGTTAACATGAAACACTTCGATATCTCCCTTTTGCTGGTGGTCTCTCAAAAAGTGATGCCGGATGTCAATGTGCTTTGTGCGGCTGTGCTCAACAGGATTTTCCGCTATTCGGATAGCACTCTCATTATCACATAGGAGTGGGACTTTGCTCAGATTGTAGCCAAAGTCCCGGAGGGTTTGCCTCATCCAAAGTAGTTGCGCGCAACACTGTCCTGCGGCAACGTACTCGGCCTCAGCGGTGGATAGGGCAACGGAGGTTTGTTTCTTAGAGTTCTACGACACCAGGGACCTTCCTAAGAATTGGCACGTCCCCGATGTACTCTTCCTATCGACCTTACATCCAGCATAGTCAGAATCTGAATATCCAATCAAGTCAAAGTTAGACCCCTTTGGATACCAGATCCCGAAGCAAGGCGTAGCGACTAAATATCTCAAAATTCGCTTCACGGCCACTAAGTGACACTCCCTTGGATTGGATTGAAATCTAGCACACATGCATACGCTAAGCATAATATCCAGTCTACTAGCACACAAATAAAGTAAAGACCCTATCATAGACCGGTATGCCTTTTGATCAACGGACTTACCTCCTTTATTGAGGTCGGTGTGTCTGTCAGTTCCCATCGGCGTCTTTGCGGGCTTGGCGTCCATCCCAAACCGCTTTAGCAAGTCTTACGTGTACTTCGTTTGGGAGATGAAGGTGCCGCCCTTGAGTTGCTTCACTTGGAACCCAAGGAAGTAGTTCAACTCGCCCATCATTGACATCTCGAATTTCTGCGTCATCACCCTGCTAAACTCTTCACAAGACTTTTGATTAGTAGAACCAAATATTATGTCATCGACATAAATTTGGCACACAAAAAGATCACCATCGCAAGTCTTAGTAAAAAGAGTTGGATCGGCTTTCCCAACCTTGAAAGCATTAGCAATTAAAAAGTCTCTAAGGCATTCATACCATGCTCTTGGGGCTTGCTTAAGTCCATAGAGCGCCTTAGAGAGCTTACACACGTGGTCGGGGTACCGTTCATCCTCGAAGCCAGGGGGTTGCTCCACGTACACCTCCTCCTTGATCGGCCCGTTGAGGAAAGCGCTCTTCACATCCATTTGGTACAACCTGAAAGAATGGTGAGCGGCATATGCTAGCAAAATACGAATTGATTCTAGCCTAGCCACAGGAGCAAACGTCTCCTCAAAGTCCAAACCTGCGACTTGGGCATAACCTTTTGCCACAAGTCGAGCCTTGTTCCTCGTCACCACCCCGTGCTCGTCCTGTTTGTTGCGGAACACCCACTTGGTTCCCACAACATTTTGCTTGGGACGAGGCACCAGTGTCCAAACTTCATTGCGCTTGAAGTTGTTGAGTTCCTCCTGCATGGCCAACACCCAGTCCGGATCTAGCAAGGCCTCTTCTACCCTGAAAGGCTCAATAGAAGAGACAAAGGAGTAATGCTCACAAAAATTAACTAATCTTGAATGAGTAGTTACTCCCTTGCTAATATCACCCAAAATTTGGTCGACGGGATGATTCCTTTGAATCGTCGCTCGAACTTGAGTTGGAGGTGCCTGAGGTGCTTCTTCCTCTTCAACTTGAACATCCTGTAAAAAGAATACCCAAGTGAAGCGGGAAAAATCATCAACTATAACAAGACCATACTTCCTCCTATACTTAGATAGGCGACGGGTCCGAAGAGGTCCATATGAAGCATCTCCAAAGGTCTTGATGTTGTCATCACATTTTTGGTGTGATGAGAGCCTCCCACCTGTTTCCCTGCTTAACAAGCTGCACAAGGTCTATCTTTTTCGAAATGTACATTAGTTAGACCTATCACGTGTTCTCCCTTTAGAAGCTTGTGGAGGTTCTTCATCCCCACATGTGCTAAGCGGCGATGCCACAACCAGCCCAGGCAAGTCTTAGCCATTAAGCATGCATCTAGACCGGCTTCTTCTTTTGCAAAATCAACCAAATAAAGTTTGCCGTCTAGTACACCCTTAAAAGCTAGTGAACCATCACACCTTCTAAAGACAGACACATCTACATTTGTGAATAGACAATTATATCCCATATTGCATAATTGACTAACAGATAACAAGTTATATCCAAGAGACTCAACTAAAAACACATTGGATATAGAGTGCTCGGACGAAATAGCAATTTTACCTAACCCTTTTACCTTGCCTTGGTTCCCATCACCGAATATTATTGAATCTTGGGGATCCTTGTTCTTGACGTAGGAAGAGAACATCCTCTTCTCTCCCGTCATGTGGTTTGTGCATCCACTGTCGATAATCCAGCTTGAGCCCCTGGATGCATAAACCTGCAAGGCAAATTCAGGCTTGGGTCTTAGGTACCCAACTCTTGTTGGGTCCTACAAGGTTAGTCACAATAGTCTTAGGGACCCAAATGCAAGTTCTGTCACCCTTGCATTTGGCCCCTAACTTCCTAGCCATTACCTTCTTACCCTTTCTACAAATGGCAAATGAAGTATTGCAAGCATGATATATTGTAGAAGGTTCATAAACTTTCCTAGGAACATTAACAACATTCTTTCTAGGCACATGATGAATAACATTTCTCCTAGACATATTTCTACCATGCATATAGGAAGAACTAGAAGCAAACATGGCATGAGAATCAAAAACATCATAAGCATTATGATTCCTATAAACATTTCTAGATTGTCTCCTATCATGGTACATAAAAGCATGGTTCTTTTTAGCATTACTAGCCATAGGGGCCTTCCCTTTCTCCTTGGCGGAGATGGGAGCCTTATGGCTTGTCAAGTTCTTGGCTTCCCTCTTGAAGCCAAGACCATCCTTAATAGAGGGGTGTCTACCACTAGTGTAGGCATCCCTTGCAAATTTTAGTTTATCAAAATCACTTTTGCTAGTCTTAAGTTGGGTATTAAGACTAGCCAATTCATCATTTAATTTGGAAATTGAAACTAGGTGTTCACTATAGGCATCAATATCAAAATCTTTACACCTAGCGCAAATCATGACATGTTCTACACAAGAGTTGGATTTATTTGCTACTTCTAATTTAGCATTTAAATCAGTGTTAATTCTTTTTAAGCTTGAGATAGAGTCATGACATGCAGACAATTCACTAGAAAGCATTTCATTTCGTTTAACTTCTAAAGCAAGTGAATTTTGTGCACTAACAAATTTATCATGCTCTTCATATAAAAGGTCCTCTTGTTTCTCTAAGAGTCTATCCTTCTCATTCAAGGCATCAATCAATTCATTGATTTTATCAATTTTATTTCTATCCAATCCCTTGAATAAGCTAGAGTAGTCTATTTCCTCATCGCTAGACTCATCATCACTAGAAGAATCATAAGTAGTACTGTCTCGAGTACATACCTTCTTCTCCTTTGCCATGAGGCATGTGTGACGCTCGTTGGGGAAGAGGGATGATTTGTTGAAGGCGGTGGCGGCGAGTCCTTCATTGTCGGAGTCGGAGGAGGAGCAATCCGAATCCCACTCTTTTCCGATGTGTGCCTCGCCCTTGGCCTTCTTGTAATTCTTCTTCTTCTCCCTCTTGTTCCCTTTTTCCTGGTCACTATCATTATCGGGATAGTTAGCAATAAAATGACCAAGCTTACCACATTTGAAGCATGAGCGCTTCCCTTTTGTCTTGGTCTTGCTTGGCTGTCCCTTGCGACCCTTAAGCGCTGATTTGAAGCGCTTGATGATGAGGGCCATCTCTTCATCATTTAGCCCTGCCGCCTCAACTTGCGCCACCTTGCTGGGTAACGCCTCCTTGCTTCTCGTTGCCTTAAGAGCAACGGGTTGAGGCTCATTGATTGGACCATTCAGTGCGTCGTCCACGTACCTCGCCTCCTAGATCATCATTCGCCCGCTTACGAATTTTCCAAGGACTTCTTCGGGCGACATTTTGGTGTACCTAGGATTCTCACGAATATTATTCACCAAATGTGGATCAAGAACGGTAAAGGACCTTAGCATTAGTCGGACGACGTCGTGGTCCGTCCATCGCGTGCTTCCGTAGCTCCTTATTTTATTGATAAGGGTCTTGAGCCGGTTGTATGTTTGAGTTGGCTCCTCTCCCCTTATCATTGCAAATCTTCCAAGCTCTCCCTCTACCAACTCCATCTTGGTGAGCAAGGTGACATCGTTCCCCTCGTGAGAGATCTTGAGGGTGTCCCAGATTTGCTTGGCATTGTCCAAGCCGCTCACCTTATGATACTCGTCCCTGCACAAGGAGGCTAACAACACAGTAGTAGCTTATGCATTTCTATGAATCTGTTCATTAATAAAAATAGGACTATCCGAGCTATCAAATTTCATTCCACTTTCCACAATCTCCCATATGCTCGGATGGAGAGAAAACAGGTGACTACGCATTTTGTGGCTCCAAAATCCGTAGTCCTCTCCATCAAAGTGAGGAGGTTTGCCAAGTGGAATAGAGAGCAAATGAGTATTTGTACTTTGCGGAATACGAGAGTAGTCAAAAGAAAAGTTCGAATTAACCGGTTTCCTTCTCTCGTAGTCATTGTGGTCGTCGTCCTTTTGGGAAGAAGTAGACTCATCGCTGTCGTCGTAGTAGACGATCTCCTTGATGCGTCTCGTCTTCTTCTTCTTCCCATCTTTGCGTCTGTGACCCGAGCCCGAGTCGGTAGGCTTGTCATCCTTCGGCTCGTTGACGAAGGACTCCTTCTCTTTATCATTGATCACGATTCCCTTCCCCTTAGGATCCATCTCTTCAGGCGATTAGTCCCTTTGTGAAGAGAACGGCTCTGATACCAATTGAGAGCACCTAGAGGGGGGGTGAATAGGTGATCCTGTAAAACTTGAAACTTAAGCCACAAAAACTTGGTTAAGTGTTAGCACAATAATTGCCAAGTGGCTAGAGAGGAGTCAAAACACAATAACCACAAGAGATCAATCACAGAGATGGCACGGTGGTTATCCCGTGGTTCGGCCAAGACCAACGCTTGCCTACTCCACGTTGTGGCGTCCCAACGGACGAGGGTTGCAATCAACCCCTCTCAAGCGGTCCAAAGACCCACTTGAATACCACGGTGTTTTGCTTGCTTTTCTTAATCCCGTTCGCGAGGAATCTCCACAACTTGGAGCCTCTCGCCCTTACACTTGAAGTTCACAAAGAAGCACAGAGCAAGGGAGGGATTAGCAACTCACACAAGACACAAAGATCACAGCAAATACGCACACACAAGACCCAGACTTAAGCTCAAAAGACTAGCACACTAGAACGGAGCTTAAATCACTAGAATGTCGAACAAGTGCGCAAGAATGGAGTGTGAGTGATCACGAGTGCTCAAGGAATGCTTGGTGTTCTCCTCCATGCGCCTAGGGGTCCCTTTTATAGCCCCAAGGCAGCTAGGAGCCGTTGAGAGCAATCTTGGAAGGCAGATTTTGCCTTCTGTCGACTGGCGCACCGGACAGTCCGGTGCACCACCGGACACTGTCCGGTGCAGATCTCCTTCCTTATTTGGCGAAGCCGATCGTTGGAGTCTGAGAGCCGTTGGCGCACCGGACACTGTCCGGTGCACATCGGACAGTCCGGTACACCAATGTGACCGTTGGCTCGGCCACGCGTCACGCGCGGAATCCTCGGCCGACCGTTGCCCCGGCTGACTGTTGACTCACCGGACAGTCCGGTGCACCACCGGACAGACCGGTGAATTTTAGCCGTACGCCGTTAATCATCTCCCGAGAGCGACGAGTTCGCCTGTGAACGGCTCACCGGACAGTCCGGTGCACCACCGGACAGACCGGTGAGTTTTAGTCGTACACCGCCGTCGAAGTCCCGAGAGCAGCCTGTTCACCAGAGCCAGCCTGGCGCACCGGACACTGTCCGGTGCACCACCGGACACTGTTCGGTGCACCACCGGACAGCCCGGTGCACCCAGACTGAGCAGACTTTGGCTGAACAAAGCCATCTCATTTCCAATTCAACTTTTCCTGTTTCCAGCACTTAGACACAATACATTAGTCCATAAAACAATGTACTAAGTCTAGAAACATACCTTTTGACGTGATTTGTTCTTTGTCCACCACTTTGCATAGATTAGCACAAAAGCACTTGTGTTGGCACTCAATCACCAAAATACTTAGAAATGACCCAAGGGCACATTTCCCTTTCAGGCGCCACCCGTGAGCGCGGCAATGGCCTGCTAGAGCACACCGGGTCGGTGTTCTAATGCTCCGCACTCATCTAGGCCGCGATTCGCAATAAGGAGAGCGATCCGAACATGATGGGGATACATACCGCAGCAGGAGGGCAATGGAAGGGGCTAGCCACGGGTGACAGCGGGTACGTGGTGGAGGACTTTCTCCGGTGAAGAATTCCCTGACGCCCCTGCGACCAATCCCTGGCGGCGGTTCTTCGGAAACCCTTCCCTCGACACGGCAAAGCTTGCGGTTGAGCACTCGGCGTCAAAGCGAGGATGCAGGTAGGAATTCCCCGGCGGCAGCGCACGCAGACCTTCTCAAATCTTCGGGGCGCACGACATGCACATGCGCTTATTGGATCCCTGTTTGGTGGCCAATAGGGGGAAGACGAGTCCGTGGTATATACCCATGGCCTAGACCAGAATAGACCTCCCGACACCCGTGAAAGGCGCAACGGATCGTGGAATCCGCGCAGCCGTAGCAACACAGAATCCCACTGCCGACGAAAGAGAACGACCCGACAAGGGGGTCGCACCCGTTGGCAAGACAAGGGCGGACGCGCGCTTCCGGAGCTACCAGCCGCGGCCTAACTGTCAGTGACACAAAAGTCCCACTGGCGAGCTAGGTGTGACGCTGACCAGTGGGCCCCACAAGCCAGCGATTCCCGAGCGTCCCGCAGAGGGAAATGGTGGGGGTGGGCCGAGGGTGTAGGGATTTGGCCCACGTCGGTCTGCTCTCATCTCTTTCTCTTTTTTATTTAATTTCTCATTTCCACCTTATGCTCAATGTCAAATTTCAAATTTAAATATGTTTCCACTTCTTGTTTTAAATTTCAGATCCTACTCTCGATTAAAATCTTAATGTGAATATAGGTTCTACTGTTTTATTATTATTATTTATTTTCCCCCATTTTCTCACTTCAAATTCAATTCAAATTCAAAACTCCCATTTCAATTTTCAAATTTCCCAAGTGTCAAAATTAATACCACTGTGAATATAACCTCTACTATTTTCAAAATTATTATTTATTATTTTTCTTGTTATTTATTTATGGGAGGAATAAATGGTTTCATTAAAATTCCCTTTCTCATTTTCTAATTTATGTTTTTATTTGAAATTGGAGATCAAGTTTATGTTTTCCATAAAATGCATCACCACATATTAATAAGTATGAGATGCCCACTTTCTCTTATGACTATTTTAATATCTTTAATTGATTATGAACAGGAAATGTCCTACTAAATTCAAAGGTTTCAAAAATTCTAGAAATACTATCCTAAATATTCTTATTTCTTTATTTTATTATTTTATTATATATATTTTTTTCTTCTACCAATTTTAGGTCTTACAAAATTAGATAAAGTTTTGCCTGTTCGCTTGGCTTTAATCTGTATCGTCTTCTACTACTTCTACAATATTTTGTCTCTATGGATTGCAGCTACAGGAGTCCAAACAACTGGCTTTAATCCAAAGCGAGCATGCAAGGCCATTCACGCACATGTCGTTCGCCATTCGTCTGGTGAGGCGAGGTGAGCGAGTGCGTGTTCTCCCTTCCATTTCTCGCACAACACATGCAAGATAATAACATGAGGAGGACTCGACTATTTATGTTGGATTTTCATCGCCTCAACTAGTAAGGTGAGATTAAATGTTGTCATACTCCTATAGTTGTTGCCACACACATCTTCATAAATAGGCTTTTGAGATTTTCTAGAAATTATTCTGAAATTTAGATGTAGTAGGCCCAATAATTCCAGTATTTCAACAGTGCAGGAGTCTTTAGATTCCTAATATAATAAAAAAAACTCGTATTACTACTGGCTTGCTTCCTTGACTGATATAGCAGGCTCCTGCTATCTTTCTATAACAGAAAGATGATGAATTTTGTTTCATGTAGTTAAAATAGCTTTGTTTTTCTGACCACTTAGTCCCGAGCCCCGACCCTTTTTTTCTTTGGGATATTCTATTCTTGGGTCATTCTTTCAAAACATACCATTTGGTGATGTCAATGTTTTTTACCTTTTCTGACTGATTTTTTTTCTCTTAATTGTTGCGTCTTTATTCGTGTTCTACTACCAGCATGCGCTCAAATTTTTTAAACCATGAAACTTTGCAATGGTTTCTCGTTGCAATGACAAGTTGTATGATGGTTGCTCTGTGGCTTCTGTACTCTATCTGTTCAGACTTCTATCATTTCAGTTAATCTGTCATTGCTATACATTTTTGTTAACGGTACAGTTCTTTACTTCTTTACCCTTCCGGGCCTTATGGGCCGCAAATGCATTTCATTTAATGGCATATTGACTCATAGACTGGAGTAAGTCATTATTATGAAATATTTGGAAGCAAAATATTTTCATAGTTTCTAGACAGCACCATAATTATAGAAATATCAGAGTATTTTATGTATGTGGTGTTTGATTGCAATCTTAAAAACTATCTTTTCAAAACCATGATATTCTAGACGATACTATAGTATTTTTAGAGTATTTAAAACTCTACTTCAATCTAAAGTTTTGATGGCATTGCTAGTTTTTGTCTAAATACTATGGTTTATAATGTTGTATCCAAACAACGTTGTAAAGCTATATTATTTTTTGGAGCTGGCCTAAACTACGGTATTGTCATGACAATTGCAAGATATGATATTGTAAAGCTATGGATTTAAGAAATATTGTTACAAAAAGGCCTTTAGTGGGCAGTTTATATGGCATATATAATTCGTAAAATATTCTTTTTCGGTGCTTTCAGCTGGATGACAGACACTCACTTTCAGTAGATGGTGCTGTTTTGATGTCTGTTTCGTCCTTTTGGTAGCCCCTTGCATGGTTTATTGTTCCCAGCCTTGTTTGGTGACAGATAACCATGAAAACGTTTCAGTTTCTCAGGTAGGATTGAAAAAAACTGTTTTTTTTTTCATTCTCCTTTATTACCTCATTAAATGAAATCGGTACAGGATGGTGCTTTGTTCGTCCACTATGAAAAGTGTGACAGGTTGTGGTACCGGGGAAAAAATGGAAGGAAGAGAAGTACGTTAGCAATGGGAAAATTTTATTTCCTTTCACCATAATTGCAGCATTTATTTATTTGTTTCTAATCGTGCATGCACGATTGAGTTGACAGAGTCATTTCTTTTACATATAGTCTATTGAGGACGTAGGCAAAAACTTTTGTGCAGTTAAGCTTTCCATGCGCAATCGCAATATAATCAAACTACCGAGAGTCATAAAAAGTTATTTTAAAAATATATAGATGTACTTCATTACGTACTATATCAATATATCGAATTTCATATTCTAATTTATCATATGTTAAGTTATAAAAAAAAGGAGAATTCTGTCCAGTAGAAACGAAAGAATTTATCATATTCTAATTTCACATCCACTGTAGTTGCTTTTTCTTTTCTTTTCTTTTCTTTTTTTAATGAAACTAGAGAGGGGGTGACGCCCACTGCAGTTGCTCTTGGCAGGGTAGCAGTTAGCACAGTATTCCTTGCGGAAGAAAAGACGACGTACATACTCTCAAGTCTCAAGGCAGTTCTTTCGTTGTATTTCAGTTCTTGTTACCATCTGAGATGCACTGCCTCTGATGCTTAGCACATGATTTCTAGCATATAATCCTCTGTTTGGTATTTCATACGCAAACGAGTGAACAGCCCTGCTTCGTGCAAAATACCGTTTTGCTCTATATATGTGTTGACGCCTTTTCGGAGCGCCAAACACTCAACAAGAACAGTGGCGGTGCCCTCTGCACAGGGGCGGACGGTCCGCGCGCAGGGGCCGGACGGTCCGCGGCCTGGTGCGAGGCGCGGTGGTGCTCTCTGCGCAAGGGCGGACGGTCCGCGGCCTGGGGCCGGACGGTCCGCGGCCTGGTGCACGGCTAGGGCTCCTGCCTGACGGCCGGACGGTCCGCGCCCTGGGGCCGGACGGTCCGCGCGTACGCAGGGACGGCGGAAGATCGCCGACGGCGCCTGGATCTCGCTCCCGGGAGGGACCCCGTCGGGGAGTAGAGATCCTAGGTGGTGTCTAGGCTCGGGTTGGCCGACCTAGACTCCTCTAATCGACGTAGAGCCGAAGAGAGACAAAGAATTTGGGGATTGGATAGCTAAACCTAAACTAGACTAGAACTACTCCTAGGATAAAATGCGAAATAGAAGTTGTATTGATTCGATTGTTGATTACAAATCGGCCGTATACCTCTCTATTTATAGAGGAGGGGGGCTGGACCCTTTACAAACTAATTTCCGAGCTTATCCCATGATTTTAGCTAACAACCGTAGCACAAAACTCGGAACCCTAATCTGTTCTGCGCACGCGCGGACCGTCCGCGCGCTCAATTTGGTGCTCAACATATGCCCCCCTGCCTTTTGGTGGAGCTGAGCGAACCAAAAGCAACTAACTCGATGTTATCACATCGGTTTTCTTAGGCATCTTGCCACTTACTAGGTTGGTACGCAGTGGCCTTGGTCTCGATGGTTGACTCAACGGACGTGATCCCTTTAGATTTGATCGAACTGTCAGTCCCAACATCGCCGAGCGTCATACTGGTCCTGACCAATTCGTCACATTGACTTCCTAATTCTCTAAGTGTTCTGGCGTAGCTCCGTAGTCGACCAGGTCTTCTCCTTGCAGGTCGTCTTCCTCCATGGGCGTCGGTACGTCGTCGGAGGTGTCATGGTTTATTGCAGATGAGTCGGCCTCAGGGGTCGGACGGTCCGCGCCCTGTACGGTTGGTCCGGTCTTTATAGTCGGACTGTCTGCTATACCTGCAAAGAGCTGCATAGTTGCTGTTTTATTTTCTGTCTTTATGGCCGTTTGATTTTCCTCAACGGCCTTTGGTCTCCATCTCTTTTGTGGTGGCGGATATTGCGGATGTGTGTCATTGAATATTTTTTCCGCCTCCTTCTCCTGATTCTCCTTTGCCCTAAGGCGCTGTAATTTTCGCTTTTGCGATCGTGTCAATCCCGATGGGCACCATCGGGGCATGGAGTATTTTGGATCGGCTATTTTATTGACAGTCGTACTTTCTTTTTTGTTTGTGTTGGCCGATTCACCAAAAATCATCGGCCCTTCGTTATTTTGTTGTACGACGACATCTGTCGTTCCTATTTTAATGACATCTTCCTTTTTCGTACTGTTGGAGGTTGTAGCTGTATGCCCCCCTGCCGGATTAGTCAGCCTTTGGGGCCGAGTTGTTCGGCAATCTTGCTGGGCATGTGCTCGTGGACCGGATTGAGGGGCTCTCAATCGGTCTTGTACTGGAGGTGTCAACCTATTGAATACAGATGTTTGGGGTACCCCCCAAGCGGGGTACTGTGGCATCCCAAATGAGTATGGTGGCATGCCCCACATTTGATTTGGGACATATGGTGGAGGTATGTATGTGTATGGATATGGCATAGGTGGATATGGTGGTGGAGGTGTCCATGCAGGTACGTTAGGTCTTAATTAAACATTATGACCTCCCGTCCTTTCCGATTGGTGTGGTGGTCCAATCGGCCTAACCTGCCGTCGCACCTGGGTGGGTAAGCGAGGTCCCTTTGGTGGCCGGTCGCTGGGGCCAGCCTTCTTTTTCACATATTTAGACAATAATTGATCAAAGGTCGGGCTAGATTTTACCAACCGACCAGTTGCCTTGAACGTGTTAGTTTTCCACGTACCTATTTCTGGTCGTCGTGGTTTGAAGGTACGTGGTCGCCGCGGCTCTTCGACGTTGCCGGACCGTCCGTCGGAACGCTTCGGACCGTCCGGTGATGTTACGGACCGTCCGCGCCTAGACACCGGACCGTCCACGATGCGTAGTATGGGTTCTCGCGCATATCCCTTTGTCTATGCTTGCCCCCCAGCGCTGGAGTTTGTGATGGTTACCTTCAGTGTCTCCCCTCCATCAGGAGTCTTCTCGGCCATCACTTTCCTGCAAGAAATTTTGTTGTTTCTATCGGCCTCCCGTGCGTTGCCAATGATGACTTCTTTGTCTTTGCCCTTATCGGCTGTGTTGGGCCGAATTAGGACATTTTTGCCATTAAAGTCGATCACATTCATTAGGAAGGGCTCCGTGTCCTCCTGAAATTTCAATCGTCCCTCATTAATGGCCGATTGAATTTGTCGTCGGAACACATTACAATCATTAGTGGCATGGGAAAATGAGTTGTGCCACTTGCAGTATGCGCGACGCTTTAGTTCGTCGGCAGGTGGAACGATATAATCAATTTTAATGTTACCATTTTTTAGTAATTCATCGAATATCTTATCACATTTGCCGACATTAAATGTAAACTTAACCTCCTCCTGTCGTTCCTTTTGAACTGACTGCAAGGAGTAGCAAGCCGAAGATTTGGCCTGCTCGGGCCAAACTATTTCGGCAGTGTAAACTTTCTTTGGTTCATCGTCCGAACTACTTTGATTGTGTTCTACTATAGGGACATTATGATGAACCGTTCTGACTAGTTCTTTGCTTCGGCTTTCACAAGCCGAAGCTCTCTGATGTAATTGTGCTAGAGTAAAGAACTGGATACCTTCTAATCTCTCTTTTAAATAATAGCGCAATCCATCAAAGGCTATTCCCGCCAGTTGTTTATCTGTTAAATGAATTTGAAAGCATCGGTTTCTCGTATCCTGGAATCTCCGGATATAATCACTAACCGATTCATCCTTTTCTTGTCGTAGGGTCACTAAGTCTACTAAATCTAGCTCATAATCACCAGAGAAGAAATGTTCATGAAATTTTTGCTCTAAGTCTCCCCATGACAAAATGGAATTAGGAGGGAGCGTGGCATACCATGTGAATGCAGTCCCTGTTAAGGATAATGAAAATAAACGCACACGGAATGCTTCGGTGTCGGCCAATTCTCCTAATTGTGCTAGGAACTGGCCTATGTGCTCACGCGTGCTCTTTCCTTGGTCACCCGAAAACTTTGCAAACTCGGGTATCCTGGTTCCCTGTGGGTATGGGTGGCGATCAAATCGGCTGTCATAAGGCTTCCGATATGATTGCCCCCAGGGATCATGCTTACTCCGAGCTTATCTCGGAACGCCCCGGCTATTTCTTCCCTCACTATACCAATGGCAGCCGGTGCAAGACCACCGGCTCTCTGGTCAAACATAGGTGGGGTTGGTTGCATGTTAGTATGTTGTCGTTCCCCCCATTGGTTTGAGCTACGTGGTGCATTTCCATTTGCCCTATATGGCTCATATGTTTGATCGTTTCTTTCCGGCCTTCTAGGTGGGGCCGGAAATCTTTCCTGGGCTCTGGATCCTGAATTAATGGGCTGGTGCATTGCATAATGTGATGGGAAGTGTTGTTGGGACGGACGAGGATTCAGGTAATAATCCCCCTCAAAAGACTCATGCGCGGACTGCCCGGATACGTACCCGGACCGTCCGTGATTATATGCGTACCGTCCGTCGTTGTATGCGGACCGTCCGACTGGATAGTTTAAATTCGGTGCCCTATGTGGTGGCTCGGGTGCGTGTCTAGGTAACTCATTAAAAATGGGCCCGGCTGTGGTTGACCCGGACGGTCCGCGCTCGCGAGCGGACGGTCCAGACATGTGTAGATCGGCTGGTTTACTGCCGATTTGCGTTTGCTCAGGGTACGTGTCCATGTGACTGGTCGTGACAACCTTTAACCGATGTATTACGTGTATTATCTCCTAATTCAACCTCGTGTGAAGGAAAATTTGCTATACTAGATTTATCAAATGCACGTACTAGTCTCCTACAATCGTTTTGCATAACCCCTATGATATTTTGCATCTGTTCTCGTTGTTCGTCTATGTAAGCTTTAAGAGATTGGAGTTCGTTGGTGCTACTTACATTTGGGGTAATCGTAGTAGGTCGGAGCGAAGCCAGATCTGTCGCCCGTTGTCGAACGACTTTGTTGTTCCTATCCACTTTGAAGTCAGCCAGAAACTTCGCCTTTGCTTCTTGGATCAGCTGCTCCTGGCGCTCCTCGAACAGGAGCTGTTCTTCAGCCGGCAAGGCTTCCCATGTCGGTGTGATGATATTGCTGGTGGAAACCTCAGAGCTATCTTTTGAACCGGCCATTGAGGGCCGATTTGATAGGTCTATATGCGTTGTCCCCAGCGGAGTCGCCAAAAAGTATGTTGACGCCTTTTCGGAGCGCCAAACACTCAACAAGAACCGTGGCGGTGCCCTCTGCACAGGGGCGGACGGTCCGCGCGCAGGGGCTGGACGGTCCGCGGCCTGGTGCGAGGCGCGGTGGTGCTCTCTGCGCAAGGGCGGACGGTCCGCGGCCTGGGGCCGGACGGTCCGCGGCCTGGGGCCGGACGGTCCGCGGCCTGGTGCACGGCTAGGGCTCCTGCCTGACGGCCGGACGGTCCGCGCCCTGGGGCCGGACGGTCCGCGCGTACGCAGGGACGGCGGAAGATCGCCGACGGCGCCTAGATCTCGCTCCCGGGAGGGACCCCGTCGGGGAGTAGAGATCCTAGGTGGTGTCTAGGCTCGGGCTGGTCGACCTAGGCTCCTCTAATCGACGTAGAGCCGAAGAGAGACGAAGAATTTGGGGATTGGATAGCTAAACCTAAACTAGACTAGAACTACTCCTAGGATAAAATGCGAAATAGAAGTTGTATTGATTCGATTGTTGATTACAAATCGGCCGTATACCTCTCTATTTATAGAGGAGGGGGGCTGGACCCTTTACAAACTAATTTCCGAGCTTATCCCATGATTTTAGCTAACAACCGTAGCACAAAACTCGGAACCCTAATCTGTTCTGCGCACGTGCGGACCGTCCGGCCCACAGGCGCGGACCGTCCGGACCGCGGACCGTCCGGCCTCAGGGCCGGACCGTCCGCGCGCTCAATTTGGTGCTCAACAATATGAAACTGTTGTTTTGGTTGTTTGCAGAGCAGAAGGTGAGCCCCCGTTTGGTGTCCTGAACATTTTAAATTGCAGAATGGGAATGTTTCCTGCGTGCCTGTATCTGTCGGTGCCATGCATTGCAAATGCCCCCTTGATGATGCCGGCCTAAGTACCGATTTAGTGGTGGTTGGACGAGCTTAAATTAATTAAACGCACACCTCCAAGTATATATACATGTCACCTGCCCTCTTCTTTTTTTATATATATAGCTGCGTACGTTACGTTGGTGCTTCCGGCTGCTAGCTGCGTGCCTAGACTAGACTTGTTGTTAGCAATAGAGCCTGCGCCTCCCTTTCCGGTGACGGCGACCTCCCTCCTACTGTACTGGCTACTGCCCGGCCCTTTTTCCCGTGACGCCGACCAGCTACTGGAACACCGTCGGTATCGGATGCTGCTCTGCCTGCGTGCCACATTGGTTGGGTCAGCTCGCGCATGATTTTTTTCGTGAAGTTTTGATACGTATGGGGGGCTTGCATGTTTTCCTCTCTGTTCCTGTTCTCTTTTCTGGACAGTTTGTTACTATATACATGCATGAGGCAGGCAAGATGCTGAGACAAAAGGTTAAGATCGTGTTTAGAACCTCTAAAACTAATAGTTAGTTATTAAAAATTAGTTGTTCGGTTTTAAATAGCCTCAGCTAATACTGCAGCTAATTATTAGCTAATAATTTATTAGCTGATTAACTATTAGCTCTAAGGATTCTAAACAGGACCTAAGCTCCCGTGATAATAATAAGCTACGGTGTCGGACTTTGTTGCTGCCTCTCCAGATAATTAGGACCCAGTGGTGGTGGATAAGTGGGGACTGAATCCAATCCCTCCTGATTGGTGAAAGAGAACATACTAATTTCACCGTCAGTCCAAGACCATTGGGTGGGTGAAAGAGAACATACTAGTTTCACCGTCAGTCGAAGATCATTGGGTGGTACCGTGTGGCTCTCTAGCCGATAGTATAAAATAGGGAACGCAGAACCGTGGATAATACTATATTACTGTTAATACTATAATACTGTTAATACTGTTTGTAGAATATGGGATATGATGATACTATGATATTGTTTAACAATGTTTGTAGATTAAAATTTGAAACAGAGGATGAAATATTATATGAGATCTACTGATAGCCTTAGTTACGAAGTTTCTACTTACATCAGTTGCTTATCTTGTCTGCTGTCTAGTGTCAACCAAAGACAACCAATCTGAGAGGCTTATTAACTAGTCTTGTCCTTACAGACATGGTCTACCATACCAGTTTCTTTTTCAGTTTTTCTTATTGCCCTTGGTTCAATTATTTAACCAGCGATTGTAATTTATACATGGACAAGTTTCAGATGATTCGCAAATAACTTAGCTTTGCACTTCTCGATTCGTCAACCTCCCAAGATTCATTCATGCGTCTAGATAGGCAAAAAAAAAAGTATACGTGAAATACAAGGATGATGCCTCGGAAAAAAAATAAAGCTTCAGGTTTTCCGCAACATGAGTTGTCTTTATTTGACACCTCGCTTTGAATATCCGCTTAGTCATCAATACTACAATCTGTACATTAGTAAACATGTTTGAAGTACCTAAAAATATTCTTTTAGCATTCATGTCAAAAATCAAAATACTGTAAGCAGAAAAAGCTTCATGTCATATTTCGGAACTGTTCTCTCTCTAGGGTGATGACCGGTAGTCCTTCATCTGGTCCACCCTAGGGCGCCAAAACGACCGAGCGAGCCTCGCCCGTGTGTTCAACTAGCCGAGTTGATAGCCAAGGGAGGGTGGATAAGCAACACTTGAAAATTGAACATTGAAGCATAAACTTGATCCTGATTAAGTGTTAGAACGAGAGAGATTGTAAACCAAGTGGGGGAAAAGAGTTCTCTTTCACTTGTTGCTCTTATAGATGCGGAATTAGTTTAGTGAGCAACACAAGTGCTTTGGAATGTGAGATTATCACAAGAAAACTTAAGGGGAAGAGAGAGGAGAATAAATCGCAACATAAACTAAAGAAACAAGAGACAAACGATTTGTTTTACCGAGGTTCGGTTCCAAAGAACCTACATCCCCGTCGAGGTGTCCCTAAGGACGGGGCCTCTCTTAACCCTCTCAAGCGATTCCAACGATCAAGCTTTAGCCCTCAGATTTCTTGACTTCGAGGTGCAAGGCACTCCACACAATTGAAGCCTCTTGCTAACAATTATAATTAAGAACACAACTACACAAAGATTCAAGAGCGAAAACAAAACCCAAAAGCACAACACAACACAGCAAACTCAGATCTCAAGAGCACGCTATCTTCTCTTCTCTCTAGATGACTATCTCTATGCAAAAGTGGTGCTCAGATCTCTCGGGATGGATTGGAGGTGTTGCACAAGTATTTGGGGATGAAGGCACAACTCTTGTGTTGCTTGGTGTCGAGTAGAGGCTATTTGGGGGATATTTATAGACCAAATCCACTCAAAGAGCTCTTGAGCAGATTGCGGAAAATCTACTTTCCGTTAATGCACCGGGCCGATCTAGTGCACCGCCATACCTCCGACGGGCAACCACAATCAACGGGGTCTGCTTTAGACCTACCTTACCGTGGGCCCCGGCCTGACCCGGTCTGGTGCACTGCCAGATCTCCAACGGGCAACCACAATCAACGGGGTCTGCTTTAGACCTACCTTACCGTGGGGCCCCGGCTTGACCCAGTCTGGTGCACCACCAGACCTCCAACAGGCAACCACAATCAATGGGGACTGCTTTAGACCTACCTTACCGTGGGGCCCCGACCTAGACCGGTCCGGTGCACCGCCAGACCTCCGACGGGCAACCACAATCAATGGGGTCAGCTTTAGACCTACCTTACCGTGGGGCCCCGGCTTGACCCAGTCTGGTGCACCACCAGACCTCCGACAGGCAACCACAATCAATGGGGACTGCTTTAGACCTACCTTACCGTGGGGCCCCGACCTAGACCGGTCCGGTGCACCGCCAGACCTCCGACGGGCAACCACAATCAATGGGGTCAGCTTTAGACCTACCTTACTATGGGGCCCCGCTGAAAGGGAATTAGGCTTACACCTATTTCCTAAATTGTTTTTGGTGGTTGAATTGTCCAACACAAACATTTGGACTAACTAGTTTGCTCTAGTTTATAAGTTCTACAGGTGCCAAAGGTTCACAAAAAGCCAATGAAAAAGACCAAGAAAAGGGTTCAACAAAGAGAGCAAGGGATAACCGAAGGCACCCTGGTCTGGCGCACCGGACTGTCCGGTGTGCCACCGGACAGTGTCCGGTGCACCAGGGGACTTGAAGCTAAACTCATCACCTTCGGGAAAACTCAGAGGCGCTCCACTATAATTCACCGGACTGTCTGGTGTACACCGGACTGTCTGGTGTACACCGGACAGTGTCCGGTGCTCCAAGGAGAAGCGACTCTGAACTCGCCAGCTTCGGGAATCTGCTCCGCTATAATTCACCGGGCATGTCCGGTGTACACCGGACTGTCCGGTGTGACAGCGGAGCAACAGCTACTTCGGCGCCAACGGTCACCTGCAGAGGCATTAAATGCGCGCCAGAGCGCGCAGAGGTCAGGCACGCGCGAGACGGCGCACCGGACAGTCTACAGTAGCTGTCCGGTGCACCATCGGACAGCCAGGCGACCCCACCATCAGAGCTCCAACGCTTTAACCCTAACGGCCGGGTGATGTGGCTGGCGCACCGGACACTGTCCGGTGGCGCACCGGACTGTCCGGTGCGCCATGCGACAGCAGCTGTCACCAAACGGCTAGTTTGGTGGTTGGGGCTATAAATACCCCAACCACCCCACATTCAAGTCATCCAAGTTTTCACACTTCTACACCTTACAAGAGCTAGGCATTCAATACAAGACACACCAAAGTGATCAAATTCTCTCCCAATTCCACACAAGGCTTTAATGATTAGTGAGAGAGATTTGTTGTGTTCTTTTGAGCTCTTGCGCTTGGATTGCTTCTTTTCTTTCTCATTTGTTCTTGTGATCAAAACTCAATTGTAACATGTCACACCCGGTTTTTAGAAGGTAAACCGAATGCGAACCATGTACGTGCCAGGATCGGTTATTCACGTACACAGCAGTTACATAACATGGACATCATCACACAGTGCTCAAATAGTATTAAAAGGGGAAATGATAGTCGATTACATCATATGTCTGAGACGTCCATATAGTCCTTACAATAAATCAAAGTGCGGAAAAGAAACGTAGATAACCGCGGCCTTCACAGGCAGCCGACTGGGGGTTGCCGCTAACCCACACCTAGAACTCGTCGTAGTCTTGGAACTCCTGGAAGTCTCCTTCCACAGCTTCATCTTCTCCTGAGCAGTGGTTGCAATGCTGACAACCTGGGGGGGGTTTGGTGTGTAGAGCAAGAGTGAGTACACATCAACATACTCAGCAAGTATCCTGTTTGGCTGTAGTGGACTAGCTTTATGTGGGGGTAAGTCAAGCAGTTGCTTTTAGTTGGTCAGTTTATTATTTACTAGTAGAAAGCCAGGTTTTAGCATTAACCCAAGTTATTAACCCAAAGTACCCTTTCCAAACGGAAAGAATACCACTTACCATTACCATAAGTATAATCATAACCATCCTCATTGTCATCTGTAAACCAAAATGTCTCTGATCAAGTACCACTAATCACTGGAGCTCCCTTGGCCGCTCATAACCGCGAGCACGGCTGATATATCAGTTTTCAAACACTCTGCAGAGGTTGTGCACTTTACCCACAAGCCGTGATTCCCTTTCTGCCTGGAGATCATGACTCTCCATTGATCACTACCAAGGTGACCCAGCAGGGCATCACTACGTAGCCTTTACAAAGATTCCCCGGGACTGTAGTCGCCCGTTAGGTTTCCTAAATGTACCACACTCCTCCCCAAGGGACAAATCAACCTTGGCAGAGCGAGCCGCATACACCGAGCCCCATTGACGGCACGACGGCTAAGCGAACTACACCCCGGTTCCTCTAATTATTTAGCTAAGGGCGTCCCATTCCACCCTCATGGTTGCACTGTTTTCCCGGGCGGTCATCCATAGAACAGGTCCTTACGGAGAGGCACTCGAGAAACCGCTCGAGCCCCCTTGAAGACCACAAGTACAACATCATAGTAAGAGAAGGGAAAACAGCGTATCATATATAATCTCATCATGTTCATTGATTAGAGTTGAGCAATAGCATAAAGCTAAACAATAATAATAATCCAACCCAAATCGGTAAACAAGGACATGGATAACAAAAGCTAGTCAATCCTTAGGTATAAATGTGTAATGCGGAAGGTGAATTAAAGAATGTATAGGACAGAGATAGGTCAAGGGACACTTGCCTCCACCAACCGACTGCTGCTCAGGGGCTTCTCCTACGGGTTCTTCGGGCTTTTCGACCGGATCGTTCTCTATGCGATTGCAAGCATACATACATTCATCCATTCAAATTGGGAAACAAACAGTACATCATACAAGGGAACAAATAAAGTAAATATGCATCAAGTATGACATTCGATATCGCATTCATTATGATTAGAAAGAAACGGGAAAGGGTCTCGCGGGGGGGGGGGGGGGGGGGGGGGGTTAAAGCTTATGCACTAATGATTAGTTACAATTGGTTCTAACAAAAGAATTTAGTTATATGCACTAATGGAAACCTAGTCATTTTTAGTTGATCAACATTGAACTAGATAAACAATTGATTATATGAATCAACTAGCGTAACGGAATTCTAAATTAAGTTTCCTATTTCAATAACATGAACAATGATTAACCTGCCTAAAATAAAATATATAACAGTAATGAAAGAAAATAAAATAAAATAAAATAAAAAAATAAAAAAGGGGGGCGGTTGAACCGGCCTGGGGCAGGGGCGGCTGGGCAGGGCGCGGGCGCGGGGCAGGGGGCGGCCGAGCTGGGCGCGCAGGGGCGGCCGGGCTGGGGCGGCCGAACCGGCGGGGGGGGGGGGGCTGGGCCGGCCAAGGCGGCGGCCGAGCCGGGCGGGCGGGCGCGCAGGGGCGGCCGAGCTGGGCGCGCAGGGGCGGCCGAACCGGCGGGGGGGGCTAGGCCGGCCAAGGCGGCGGCCGAGCCGGGCGGGCAGGCGCGCAGGGGTGGCCGAGCCGGCCATGGGCGGGGCAGGGCGCGCAGGGGCGGCGACGGTCGAGCCGGCCATGGGGCGGCCGAGCCGGGCGGCGGTTGGGCCGGGGAGGGGGAGAGGAGGGGAGAGGGAAGGGAGGAGAGGGGGAGGGGGACCTCACCGGGGACGGGGACGGGCGGCCGAACCGGCGACGAGCAGGGGCGGGTGCTAGGGCAGGGGCGGCGGCTAGGGCAGGGGGTGGCGGCTAGGGAGAAAATGGGAGAAAGGGAGGGAGAGAGGGGGATTTGGGGGAAGAGGGAGGGCGGCTGGGCCAACTGGGCCCAAAAGGGGGCGCGCGGGGGGGCGGCTGGGCCGGCCGGGGCGGCCCACGGCGCGGGAGAGAGAAAAAGGAGGAGGGAGAGAAAGAAAAAGAAAAAGAAAGAAAAGGTTTTTCTCCTTTTCGAAATCCGATCTCCCTAGATGAATGCACTTACATTTCTAAGCAATCAAAGAACGCATAGTTCGGCATGGTGCATCAAACAACATAAAGTAATTTAGGGTTTTTCTTTACACGGGAATTTCAAACCGAACCCCGCTAAAACTTTGGAAAAGGTCAAGGTTTAGCGAGAGAACGAGAAAAGAAAAGAGTAACGCCTGAATTTGGTGAGAGAAAAGAAGAAAAAATTCTACCCCCAAATTCAGGGCGTTACATAACCGAGGCAAGAGACACCAATTGTGTGGTGGTCCTTGCGGGGAAGTTTTGTTCCCGGTTGATTTGAGAAAAGAAGCTCACTCGGTCTGTGGGACCGTTTGAGAGAAGGAAAGGGTTGAAATAGACCCGGCCTTTGTGGCCTCCTCAACGGGGAGTAGGTTTGCGAGAACCGAACCTCGGTAAAACAAATCCTTGCGTCTCACTTCTTCACTCACTTCCAATTTGTTTTTTTTGCGCCCTCTCTCGGACTCATTTATATTTCTAACGCTAACCCGGCTTGTAGTTGTGATTAACTTTGTAAATTTCAGTTTCGCCATATTCACCCCCCCCCTCTAGGCGACTTTCAATTGGTATCAGAGCCCGGTGCTTCATTAGAGCTTAACCGCTCGAAGTGATGTCGGGAGATCACGCCAAGAAGGAGATGGAGACCGGCGACAAGCCCACTACAAGCCACGGGGATACTTCATCGGAAGAGTCCCACAACAAGAGGAAAGAGAAGAAAGACTCCTCCAACAAAGGGAAGGGGAAGGAGAAGAAATCCTCTTCCCACAAGTCGCATCGGAGAGGCGACAAGCACAAGAGGATGAGGAAAATGGTCTACTACGAGACCGACTCTTCATCACCATCGACCTCCGGCTCCGACGCGCCGTCCGTAACTTCTAAGCGCCACGAGCGCAAGAAGTTAGTAAGATCCCCTACGCTATCCTCACATTCCTAAACATACACCTTCACTTTCCGTCCCATTAGGCAAACCACCAACCTTTGATGGTGAAGATTATGCTAGGTGGAGTGATTTAATGTGATTTCATCTAACCTCACTCCACAAAAGTATATGGGATGTTGTTGAGTTTGGTGTTCAGGTACCATCCGTAGGGGATGAAGATTATGATGAGGACGAAGTGGCCCAAATCCAACACCTCAACTCCCAAGCCACAACTATACTCCTCGCCTCGCTAAGTCGAGAGGAGTATAATAAGGTGCAAGGGTTGAAAAGTGCTAAGGAAATTTGGGACGTGCTAAAGACCGCGCACGAAGGAGATGAGATGACCAAGATCACCAAGCGGGAAACGATCGAGGGGGAGCTCGGTCGCTTCCGTCTTCGCCAAGGAGAGGAGCCACAAGACATGTACAACCGGCTCAAAACCTTGGTGAACCAAGTGCGCAACCTCGGGAGCAAAAAATGGGATGACCACGAGGTGGTTAAGGTTATTCTAAGATCACTTGTTTTCCTTAACCCTACTCAAGTTCAATTAATTCGTGGCAATCCTAGATATACACTAATGACTCCCGAGGAAGTAATCGGGAATTTTGTGAGATTTGAATTGATGATCAAAGGCTCAAAGAAGATCAACGAGCTTGACGGCCCCTCCACGTCCGAAGCACAACCGGTCGCATTCAAGGCGACGGAAGAAAAGAAGGAGGAATCCACTCCAAGTCGAACACCCATCGACGCCTCCAAGCTCGACAACGAGGAGATGGCGCTCATCATCAAGAGCTTTCGCCAAATCCTCAAGCAACGGAAGGGGAAGGATTACAAATCCCGTTCCAAGAAGGTTTGCTACAAGTGTGGTAAGCCCGGTCACTTTATTGCTAAATGTCCATTGTCAAGTGATAGTGACAGGGACAACGACAAGAAAGGGAGAAGAAAGGAGAAGAAGAGGTACTACAAGAAGAAGGGCGGCGATTCCCATGTTTGCCGGGAGTGGGACTCCGACGAGAGCTCCACCGACTCATCCTCCGATGAGGACGCCGCCAACATCGTCGTCACCAAGGGTCTTCTCTTCCCCAACGTCGGCCACAAATGCCTCATGGCAAAGGACGGCAAAAAGAAGAAGGTTAAATCCAAATCCTCCACTAAATATGAGTCCTCTAGTGATGATAATGCTAGTGATGAGGAGGATAATTTGCGTACCCTTTTTGCCAACCTAAACATGCAACAAAAAGAAAAATTAAATGAACTAATTAGTGCCATCCATGAGAAGGATGAACTCTTGGACTCTCAAGAGAACTTCCTAATCAAGGAAAACAAAAAGCATGTTAAGGTTAAAAATGCTTACGCTCTAGAAGTTGAAAAATGTGAAAAATTGTCTAGTGAGCTAAGCACTTGTCATGACACTATTGCCAACCTTAGAAATGAAAATGCTAGATTAATTGCTAAGGTTGATTCTAATGTTTGTGATGATTCTTTTTCAAATCTTAGAGATGATAATGCTAATTTGCTTGCTAAGATTGAAAAATTGAATGATTCTCTTGCTAGCCTTAAACATGAAAATGAAAAATTAATTGCTAAGGCTAAAGATTTTGATGTTTGCAATGTTACTATTTCTAACCTTAGAAGTGAAAATGATATATTACATGTTAAGGTTGTAGAATTAAAATCTTGCAAACCCTCTACATCTACTGTTGAGCATATTTCTATTTGCACTAGATGTAGAGATGTTGATATTGATGCTATTCATGATCATATGACTTTAATTAAACAACAAAATGATCATATAGCAAAATTAGATGCTAAAATTGCCGAGCCTGAACTTGAAAATGAAAAATTTAAATTTGCTCGTAGTATGCTCTATAATGGGAGACGCCCTGGCATCAAGGATGGCATTGGCTTCCAAAGAGGAGACAATGTCAAACTTAATGCCCCTCCTAAAAGATTGTCAAACTTTGTTAAGGGCAAGGCTCCCATGCCTCAGGATAACGAGGGTTACATTTTGTACCCTGCCGGTTATCCCGAGAGCAAAATTAGGAGAATTCATTCTAGGAAGTCTCACTCTGGCCCTAATCATGCTTTTATGTATAAGGGTGAGACATCTAGCTCTAGGCAACCAACCCGTGCTAAGTTGCCTAAGAAGAAAACTCCTAATGCATCAAATGGTCATGACATTTCATTTAAAACTTTTGATGCATCTTATGTGTTGACTAATAAATCCGGCAAGATAGTTGCCAAGTTTGTTGGGGGCAAACACAAGGGCTCCAAGACTTGTGTTTGGGTACCCAAAGTTCTTGTGTCTAATGCCAAAGGACCCAAAACCGTTTGGGTACCTAAAGTCAAGAACTAAAATTGTTTTGTAGGTTTATGCATCCGGGGGCACAAGTTGGATCATCGATAGCGGGTGCACAAGCCACATGACAGGGGAGAAGAAAATGTTCTCCTCCTACGAGAAAAACCAAGATCTCTAACGAGCTATCACATTCGGGGATGGAAACCAAGGTTTTGTCAAAGGTTTGGGTAAAATAGCTATATCTCCTGACCATTCCATTTCCAATGTTTTTCTTGTTGATTCATTAGATTACAATTTGCTTTCCGTATCCCAATTATGTCAAATGGGCTACAACTGTCTGTTTACTGATGTAGGTGTCACTTTCTTTAGAAGAAGTGATGATTCAATAGCATTTAAGGGAGTGTTAGAGGGTCAGCTATACTTGGTAGATTTTGATAGAGCTGAACTCGACACTTGCTTAATTGCTAAGACTAACATGGGTTGGCTCTGGCACCACCGACTAGCCCATGTTGGAATGAAGAATCTTCATAAGCTTCTAAAGGGAGAGCACATTTTAGGATTAACAAATGTTCATTTTGAGAAAGACAGGATTTGTAGCGCATGCCAAGCCGGGAAACAAGTTGGTACTCATCATCCACACAAGAACATCATGACGACTGACAGGTCACTGGAGCTCCTACACATGGACCTATTCGGCCCGATTGCTTACATAAGCATCGGCGGGAGTAAGTACTGTCTAGTTATTGTGGATGATTATTCTCGCTTCACTTGGGTATTCTTTTTGCAGGAAAAATCTCAAACCCAAGAGACCTTAAAGGGATTCTTGAGACGGGCTCAAAACGAGTTCGGCTTAAGGATCAAGAAAATAAGAAGCGACAACGGGACGGAGTTCAAGAATTCACAAATTGAAGGCTTCCTTGAGGAGGAGGGCATCAAGCATGAGTTCTCTTCTCCCTACACACCACAACAAAATGGTGTACTGGAGAGGAAGAATCGAACTCTATTGGACATGGCAAGAACCATGCTTGATGAGTACAAGACGTCGGATCGGTTTTGGGCCGAGGCGGTGAACACCGCTTGCTACGCCATCAACCGGTTATATCTACACCGAATCCTCAAGAAGACATCATATGAACTCCTAACCGGTAAAAAGCCCAACATTTCATATTTTTGAGTCTTTGGTAGCAAATGCTTTATTCTTGTTAAAAGAGGTAGAAAATCTAAATTTGCTTCTAAGACAGTAGAAGGCTTTTTACTAGGATATGATTCAAACACAAGGGCATATAGAGTCTTTAACAAGTCCTCAGGACTAGTTGAAGTTTCTTGTGACGTTGTGTTTGATGAAACTAACGGCTCTCAAGTAGAGCAAGTTGATCTTGATGAGATAGGTGAAGAAGAGGCTCCATGCATCGCGCTAAGGAACATGTCCATTGGGGATGTGTGTCCTAAGAAATCCGAAGAGCCTCCAAATGCATAAGATCAACCATCCTCCTCCACGCAAGCATCTCCAACAACTCCAAATGAGGATGAGGCTCAAGTTGATGAAGGAGAAGATCAAAGAAATGAGCCACCTCAAGATGACGGTAATGATCAAGGGGGAGATGCAAATGATCAAGACAAGGAGGAGGAAGACCCAAGACCGCCACACCCAAGAGTCCACCAAGCAATCCAACGAGATCACCTCGTCGACACCATCCTCGGCGACATTCATAAGGGGGTAACCACTAGATCTCGTGTTGCACATTTTTGTGAGCATTACTCTTTTGTTTCCTCTATTGAGCCACACAGGGTAGAGGAAGCACTCCAAGATTCGGATTGGGTGATGGCGATGCAAGAGGAGCTCAACAACTTCACTAGGAACGAGGTATGACATTTAGTTCCACGTCCTAACCAAAATGTTATAGGAACCAAATGGGTCTTCCGCAACAAACAAGATGAGCATGGTGTGGTGACAAGGAACAAAGCCCGACTCGTGGCCAAAGGGTATTCACAAGTCGAAGGTTTGGATTTCGGTAAAACCTATGCACCCATAGCTAGGCTTGAGTTAATTCGTATATTATTAGCCTATGCTACTTACCATGGCTTCAAGCTTTATCAAATGGACGTGAAGAGTGCCTTCCTCAATGGACCAATCAAGGAAGAGGTCTACGTTGAGCAACCTCCCGGCTTTGAAGACAGTGAGTACCCTAACCATGTCTATAGGCTCTCTAAGGCGCTTTATGGGCTCAAGCAAGCCCCAAGAGCATGGTATGAATGCCTAAGAGATTTCCTTGTTGCTAATGGCTTCAAAGTCAGAAAAGCCGATCCTACTTTATTCACTAAAACTCTTGACAATGATTTGTTTGTATGCCAAATCTATGTTGATGATATTATATTTGGGTCTACTAACGAATCTACATGTAAAGAATTTAGTAGGATCATGACATAGAAATTCGAGATGTCAATGATGGGGGAGTTGAAGTATTTTCTAGGTTTTCAAGTAAAGCAACTCCAAGAGGGCACCTTCATCTGCCAAACGAAGTACACTCAAGACATTCTAAACAAGTTTGGAATGAAGGATGCCAAGCCCATCAAGACTCCCATGGGAACCAATGGGCATCTCGACCTCGACACGGAAGGTAAATCCGTCGATCAAAAGGTATACCGGTCGATGATTGGTTCATTACTTTATTTATGTGCATCTCGACCGGATATTATGCTCTCCATATGCATGTGTGCAAGATTCCAAGCCGACCCTAAGGAATCTCACCTTACGGTCGTAAAACGAATCTTGAGATATTTGGCTTATACTCCTAAGTTTGGGCTTTGGTACCCTCGGGGATATACATTTGATTTAATTGGTTATTCGGATGCCGATTGGGCAGGGTGCAAAATCAATAGAAAGAGCACATCGGGGACTTGCCAGTTCTTGGGAAGATCCTTGGTGTCTTGGGCTTCAAAGAAGCAAAATTCGGTCGCTCTTTCTACTGCCGAAGCCGAGTATATTGCCGCAGGCCATTGTTGCGCGCAATTGCTTTGGATGAGGCAAACCCTGCGGGACTATGGTTACAAATTAACCAAAGTTCCTCTTCTATGTGATAATGAGAGTGCAATCCGCATGGCGGATAATCCCGTTGAGCATAGCCGCACTAAACACATAGCCATTCGGTATCATTTTCTTAGGGATCACCAACAAAAGGGGGATATCGAGATTGCATACATTAATACTAAAGATCAATTAGCCGATATCTTTACCAAGCCACTAGATGAACAAACTTTTACCAAACTTAGGCATGAGCTAAATATTCTTGATTCTAGGAATTTCTTTTGATGTCTTGCATACATAGCTCATATATTATACCTTTGATCATCTCTTTTATATGCCATGACTAATGTGTTTTCAAGTATATTTCAAACCAAGTCATAGGTGTATTGAAAGGGAATTGGAGTCTTCGGCGAAGACAAAGGCTTCCACTCCACTCCATAACTCATCCTTCGCCGTCGCTCCGAGCAACTCTCCAACTTTGGTATAATCCTTCACTCATATTATTTGTTTGCCAAAGGGGGAGCAAGTAGTTTAAAAGGGCCTATATTTCACTCTAAGTATCCATTTTTGGCGATTCATGCCAAAGGGGGAGAAAGTATTGGCCCAAAGCAAAAGGACCGCATCACCACCCCCCTAATTTTAAAAAAAAACTAATGATTTTCAATTGGTAAATCTCAAATTGGTATCTTATTGTGTTCTAAAGGGGGAGAAAGTAGCACTTTCAAAAATTGGTATCTTAAAAACCCTCTTGAACACTAAGAGGAGAATTTTATTGAAAGGGAGTTTTGTTTAGTCAAAGGAAAAGCATTTGATACAGGAGGAGAAAATTTCAAATCTTGAAAATGCTTCTCAAAATCTTACTCATTTATCTTTGACTATTTGCAAAAAAACTTTGAAAAGGATTTACAAAAAGAATTTGCAAAAACAAAACATGTGGTGCAAGTGTGGTCCAAAATTTTAAAAATAAAGAAACAATTCCATGCATATCTAGTAAGTAATATTTATTGGCTCAATTCTAAGTAACCTTTGCACTTACATTTTACAAACTAGTTCAATTATGTACTTCTATACTTGCTTTGGTTTGTGTTGGCATCAATCACCAAAAAGGGGGAGATTGAAAGGGAATTAGGCTTACACCTATTTCCTAAATTGTTTTTGGTGGTTGAATTGCCCAACACAAACATTTGGACTAACTAGTTTGCTCTAGTTTATAAGTTCTACAGGTGCCAAAGGTTCACAAAAAGCCAATGAAAAAGACCAAGAAAAGGGTTCAACAAAGAGAGCAGGGGATAACCGAAGGCACCCTGGTCTGGCGCACCGGACAGTGTCCGGCGCACCAGGGGACTTGAAGCTAAACTCATCACCTTCGAGAAAACTCAAAGGCGCTCCACTATAATTCACCAGACTGTCCGGTGTACATCGGACAGTGTCCGGTGCTCCAAGGAGAAGCGACTCTGAACTCGCCAGCTTCGGGAATCCGCTCCGCTATAATTCACCGGACATGTCCGGTGTACACCGGACTGTCCGGTGTGACAGCGGAGCAACGGCTACTTCGGCGCCAACGGTCACCTGCAGAGGCATTAAATGCGCGCCAGAGCGCGCAGAGGTCAGGCACGCGCGAGACGGCGCACCGGACAGTCTACAGTACCTGTCCGGTGCACCACCGGACAGCCAGGCGACCCCACCGTCAGAGCTCCAACGGTCGAACCCTAACGGCCGGGTGACGTGGCTGGCGCACCGGACACTGTCCGGTGGCGCACCGGACTGTCCGGTGCGCCATGCGACAGCAGCCTTCACCAAACGGCTAGTTTGGTGGTTGGGGCTATAAATACCCCAACCACCCCACATTCAAGTCATCCAAGTTTTCACACTTCTACACCTTACAAGAGCTAGGCATTCAATACAAGACACACCAAAGTGATCAAATCCTCTCCCAATTCCACACAAGGCTTTAGTTATTAGTGAGAGAGATTTGTTGTGTTCTTTTGAGCTCTTGCGCTTGGATTGCTTCTTTTCTTTCTCATTTGTTCTTGTGATCAAAACTTAATTGTAACCGAGGCAAGAGACACCAATTGTGTGGTGGTCCTTGCGGGAAAGTTTTGTTCCCGATTGATTTGAGAAAAGAAGCTCACTCGGTCTGTGGGACCGTTTGAGAGAGGAAAAGGGTTGAAATAGACCCGGCCTTTGTGGCCTCCTCAACGGGGAGTAGGTTTGCGAGAACCGAACCTCGGTAAAACAAATCCTTGCATCTCACTTCTTCACTCACTTTTGATTTGTTTTTTTGCGCCCTCTCTCGGACTCATTTATATTTCTAACGCTAACCCGGCTTGTAGTTGTGATTAACTTTGTAAATTTTAGTTTCGCCATATTCACCCCCCCCCCCCCCTCTAGGTGACTTTCACCCGCCCTGACCGAGTCTGGTGCACCGCCAGACCTTCGACGGGCAACCACGATCAATGGGGTCTGCTTTAGACCTACCTTACTGTGGGGCCCCGACCTGGACTGGTCCGGTGCACCGCCAGACCTCCGACGGGCAGCCACAATCAATGGGGTCAGGTTTAGACCTACCTTACCGTGGGGCCCCGGTCTAGCCCAATCCGGTGCACCACCGAACCTGCCACTTGTACCACCATGCCACCTAGCCATTGAGATGATCGTTGAAGCCTAGGGTAGCTGTTGGACCCAACCGGTTCGGTGCACCACTGTGATATCCTGGCCCGAGTGGATTGTGATATCCTGGCCCAAGGCTTAATAGGATTAATAGAATACTCATACCAATAAGATGCATCTTCTTTTTTGGAAGCCTATCTTGAAAGAACATCTGGTTAAGCGTGCTTGTCCTAGAGCAATCTTGGGATGGGTGACTAACCGAGAAGCTTTATCGGATGCACTTGAGTGAGGTCAAAGTGCATACAAAAAACTCGTGTTAGTCTATGGGGATGGTCTATGATCCTAAAGGGCTACCAGGAGTAAGTAATGCCAGTCTAGGAGTGGACGTGGTGTTACAAATGGTATCAGAGCCGACCCTCGCGGTTTCACAAGCGTGTGTGGTCTAGGGGTTCAGGCATATGGCGCATGACACATGTGGGCTACAGTGGTCACATGGCATGCATATGACGACACTAGACGCACAGACGTGGTCAATAGGAGAGGTTCCTGGATTGGGGTTGATCAGCGAGGACGTCAGTCTTCTAAGGGGGGATTGTGATATCCTGGCTCGGGTGGATAGTGATATCCTGGTCCAAGGCTTAATAGGATTAATAGAATACTCATACTAACACGGTGCATCTTCTTTTTTAGAAGCCTATCTCAAAAGATCCTCTGGGTTAAACATGCTTGGCCTAGAGTAATCTTGGGATGGTTGACCGACCGAGAAGCCTTCTCGGGTGCGCATGAGTGAGGACAAAGTGCATACAAAAGACTCGTGTTGGTCTGTAAGGATGGTCTATGGTCCTAGAGGGTTTCCAGGAGTAAGTATGTCGGTCAGGGAGTGGACGGGGTGTTACAACCACCGGACTAGGCCATTATGCCATCTGCTCGAGTCCTTCATTTGCAGACCTCTCCGGAAAAGAGGTCTGACACGCTACTGGTTAGCCCTGATGCAACAGGATAGAACTCCACTTCTAGGTGCTCTCTAAAACATCAGTACAGTGCACCAGGCCGCAGTAGTTCTTCTGCATGGCTCTCTACGCACTCGATCTGGTGCACCATCGGACTGGTCTAGTGCGCCTCTACACAATTCAAACTTGACTTCTTTTTCATCTTCTATTTCAATTCAATGTGGCTATTCTTGAGAGATTTCCTATGACTTAGACAAACTTAATTAGAGTAAGTCCAATTGGTCTAAGTCATAGATTCATACATGTAGCTCATCTCCAACTTATAAATCCTACTCTATCTCAAACTTATCACAAAAAGCACTTTTTCCAAAATCTATCTTTCTGAATTCTCTCAAGTGCTCACAATCATTCTAAAGGACATTTACAGCTTATCCAAGCTTGTGAACTAGACATAGCCCACCTCATCCAAGTTTGGTCCTATTATGCTCTCTGTTTGAGATAGTTGTTGAGTTGAACTTCTCAATTTGATTCATATGAACCTGCAAGTGCACACTTAGCAAACTAGATAGATCTTGAGGTTGGGTTGGTCATTAATCACCAAATCAAGCTAGAAATGGCATTTAGCACATTTCTCTTTCATAAGTCTGCCCTCGAGTGCTCGCTTGCCACGAGTCGAGCCATTCTCTCACGCGTTGAGCCATCTCACCTGCACCTGTCTATCTCCCTCCCCCCACCACCGCGGCGCCACCCAAAGGAGTCAAGCGAAAAATCAAGCTGAGACAGGATAGTACCAAGAACAAGGAATGTCTAAGAAAAACATGAAAGAATGACTTAATGTTTCCCGAAATGACTTAATGTTACCTGAATGCTTGAATGACTTTGACTGGACTCCAGAATGACTTAATGTTTCCTGGAACGACTTAATGTTGTCTAGACACTAGAATAACTTAATAGTGCTTAGAATGAATGAACCAAGAAAGGCATGTCTGAGAAAAACATGAAGAATGACTAAAAACAAGAATGACTTAATGTTTACTGGAATAACTTAATGCTGCATGAATGCTTGACTTTGCCAGAAATCATGAATGACTTAATGTTACTTGGAATGACTTAATGTTATCTGGACGCTAGAATGACTCAATATTGCATGTAATAACTAAACCAAGAACAAAGGAATGTTTGAGAAAACATGAAAATGACTGAAAACGAGAATAACTTAATGTTGCATGGACACTGGAATATCTGATTAGGAGAGAAAATGACTAAACAGATGTGTGGGTCTATGGAGTCGATGTGTGGCACAGGGAGCCACGCGGAGGAAGAAGCTGATGTGTGGCGTGGACAGAGTCACACGGAGTGGGTGGTCCAGCTGATGGATTGTTGCGCCCATCACCCTAGGTCATTAATAGAGTATATGAAGAGAGAGTTTATATATTAGGAGCCCTGGGCTTCCAACAACTAGAAAATGTCATGGTTCTATGGTACCTTCAGGTTTAGTCACACCACCTCAAGTAGAACCAGACCTTGGGCCATCTATAAAACCTGCCCGAGACTACTAGGGGTTAGGGTTTCAGCGGCAGTGGATGAGCGAAGCGTGACCACGCAGCAGTGGATGCACGAGGCGCGAGCAGTGGCGAGCGACGACTACGAGATGTGCAAGGGCAAGGCTCATTGTTCGACACGACGGCAAGGCTCGGCTATGGGCTATGGTGGCATCGCGCAAAGCAGGCACGACTGTGGCATGAGCGAGGTGGCAAGCACAGAGTCGGGCCACCAACGGTGACAGGCACATCCAGTAACCCAGGCGGCTTGACAAGGAGACGGTGGGCTGATCTAGTGAGGGAGGCGTCCAGCGACATCCGAAACTCCCGATGGCTCGACGAGGATTTGGTGGGTTGATCCAATGAGGAGGCGGATCCTGCAACGACTAGATCAGATGATGTGGTTCGGCTCAGGTGAAGAGGTAGCCAACAGCGGCGGGGCAGCCGGTACTAGTGAGGAGGAGGCCCCTAGCGTGACATCGTGCTGACCATTGTAACAACATTTATACTATATATAACACTATTTATGATAAATGTGAGGATTTTATGATCATGAATATGACGTCCCAGAGATATTCTTGTATCTCAGGCAAGCTCGTTTATGGTAACCACTTGGATTCGCGAATGCCTAATACGTGGGGGTCGATGATGAAGATAAGCCCTCCATAGATGAACTTGTGCATCCCATTAAATTTTTTGGGATGTATGCACCAAACAAAAGGCTCCATAAAAAGTGTTATAATCTAAGTTCCTTAGCTCTCAAAATGACTATAAATGTTTGCTAGAAAATTTTAAAATATTTGCAAATTTGAATTGTGAGCTAATAACTAAAATTTAGCAACTAGAATCTAAAGCTCCATCCTCAACTACGGATGATAGCCGAATTAAAAAGAATGAAAAACTTAAGGCCAAATTAGCTAGCTCTCAAGATGCTATTGAAAACTTGCTAGAAAAATAGAAATTCTTAGCATACACAATAATAAGCTAACTAATAAGCTAGAAAACATCGGTGATACCCCAGAAGCTCCTAAATATGATATTCTTGATACTATTAAAAAGGATGCTTCTACCTCTTACTTATATTCAATATATGTTAATTCTAATCCTTTCTATCAAGTTCTTGTTAAGAATGTTGTTATAGAAACATGTTCTGAGATTGCTACGGAGAATGAATTGTTAAAACAAGAGGTGGCTCGCTTGGTAAGGCTTTATATGATAAGAAAGACAAAACCAAACAAACCCAACCTCCTTAGGATAACACCACTTCAGGAGTGAACAAGCCTATAGATGATGAAACCGTGGTTTGCTGGCTATGTCACAAGGAAGGACATAAGTCTTACCAATGCAAGGTGAAGACCGAGGGAGATAAAAAGAAATAGCCAACAAGCAAGATCGCCATCGCCTACACCAACAAGGTGGACAAAAAGGCGGCTACATCTTATTTGATCAAGAAGAAAAAGAATGGAAAGGTGATAGCCATCAAGTCCAACAAGAGAAAGGGGACCAAACAAAACTGAGTGCCAAAGGAGATTATTTCAACCGTTAAAAGCACCAAGAAAGTTTGGGTCCCGAGAGGGAAGTGAGAAATTCGAAGGACTTCGGGGAATTTGGAGACTTGGCAAAATGGGATGTATATCATGTGATGCATCATATCGGAACAAGACTATTGCCAAGTAGGTTAGTAAAAATTTTGGACCTAAATTCCCCACATGTTGGGGGCCTTCGTCTTCCGAAGGTCCTCAAAAACATGATTAACAATGTTTTCCCAAGTGTAATATATGTATAGGAGCCTTCAGAATCGGAATGAAGCTATCCACAATATGAAAAGAATGGTTGGGACGAAGGTCGAACCAGTTCCGAAGCTATGCGCAAGGAAGCTTCGGCTCAGTAGCAGAAAAGGAACCGACTTAAAGAGGAAAAGGTTTTTTAGTCCTTGATAGATTGTCCTAATGTCAACAGTAAACATGAAGGGCATGAATGTAATTTTGCACAGGCTGCGCCCTGTGCCTATAAATAGATGAACAGTACCCCCGTACTGCTCACACTGACTTGTATTCATTTGTGTGTCACACTTGTACTTTTGTCTTCCATCAAGCCGAAGGTACATTTGTAATCCAATATTGTTTCTGTCTTTCCGTAATAATATAATGAGAATGAATTAATAATGTTATATGATTGCTTATGTTATCTTCTATATTCTGTATGCTTCTTCTTCTATTATCATATACTGTGGTGATGAAGGTATGTCCTTCATAACCTTCGTCTGAAGATCATTATATCCTAAGGGGAATAATGTTTCGAAGGACGAAGGGTATTGACATTTAACATTTTTGTGTTGCCTTGTTCTTAACTCAGCATTTGAGAACAAGTCCCCAACATTAGCGCCCACCTCCGGTGAACTCATTCGACCACCTTCGGCAAGCACTGACCTTCGTCATGCCGCTGAAGAAGATAACTGCACCAGGGGCTACTGCACTGCAGCCACTAGACACAAATCAGGAGATTCTCTCTCTTCGAGAGGCTCGAAGCCAGAAGAGAAAGGCCACCAGTCCAACACTCTAGGAGGAGGAGTTGGACCAAGAGATTAGGGGCATGGAAATCATCCATCAACGAGTGCAAAGGAAGAAGGAGAAGATGGCCCGGCTGGCCGATCTTCAAAGGAAGATTGACGAAGCTACTGAATAAGTGCGTCATCTTGTCTAAGATGAACAAGACCGAAGGCCCCAGCACAAGGAGCTTCGTCAAGAGGGCCTATTCAACGAAGAAGGATGGTATGATGATTTCAGTCATGATACTTTTACTTTTGATGATGCTTCTCCTTTGGCAGCAGAACTGCAGGCTACTCCATGGCCCCCATCATACAAGCCACCCCAGCTTCCCATGTATGATGGGCATTCAGATCCGAAGCAGTTTCTGATGAGTTACGAAGCAACTATATCTTTGTATGGGGGCAACACCGCAGTCATGGCGAAGTCTTTCATCATGGCAGTCCGGAATGTAGCCCAGACATGGTATTCTTCTCTTCGGCCAGGGACTATGGCCCTGTTTGGCACAGCTTATTTTCAGCTTCTTCACAAATTTAAGCTGAAGTTCTGCCAAACAGGCAGCTTCTGCAGCAGCTTATCAATTCAGCTGCTTCTCAAAATGAACTAAAAGCAGCCAACAAGCAGAAGCTGCTTTTTACCAGCTTATCAGATAAGCTGCTTTTTCAACAAGCAGCAGCTGTCCCAAACAGGGCCTATCACGTCATGGCAGAAGCTCAAAGACATGCTGGTTACCAGTTTCCAAGGCTTTCAAACGAAGCCAGTCACAGCTCAGGCTCTGTTCCAATGCACGCAAGACCACGAAGAATACCTTCTGGCATATGTCCAAAGGCTCTTGCGACTGAGGGCACAAGCACCTACAGTGCCTAATGAAATTGTCATTGAGGCCATGATCAAGGGTCTTCGGCCAGGACCTACTGCTCAATATTTCGCAAGAAAGCCCCCACAGACTCTGGAGAAGCTGCTTCAGAAGATGGATGAGTACATCCGGGCTGACAATGACTTCTGCCAAAGAAGGGAGGAAGCTTACAGATTCTCTGAGATGACCAGGGGCTTCGGAGGACGAATTCACCCAGGCATGTCAGGTCGATGCACAGCTCCAGCCAGAGCGATGACAAGGGAAGTCAGCCTCAGAGGTCACAGTACACCTCACAACCTTCGAGGCAACAGCAAAGCTCTTTCAGGCCGCCAGCTCCAAGGGGCAGAGGCGCCAGGGGCTTCGGAGGAAGATATGGGGATCAGCCGAGGAAGATCTACTGTTTATTCCGTGGTGAGGACAAGGGCCATACTACAAGAATGTGCCAAATCACTATTCAGAAGCAAAAGGAAATCGTAGAAGCCAAAGCTCGGCAGAATCAGCCGAAGCAGGTCTTGCACACTTCTTCATGCCACTCTCCTTACATACTAGAGTATGTGGGCAATCATCTTGCAGCTTCTATCGCTTCAGCTAGCCATTCACAGGCTTCCTGGCCACAACTCCCACCCCCACCACCACTACAACCAACCTACTCCCGAAGCCAGCAGCCAGAAGGGCGCCAGCACACCCAACAGCAACGGGAGTTTAGGGAAAAATCCGAAGCTCGCACAGTCAACAGTATTGTGCCAGAATCAAAGCACATTTATTGAGCGATATCCTACCCCCAAAATACTTTTATGGTTTATGTCATTTTGTTTTTTAACAAGAAACAAGCAATGTAAATCTAGTTTCAATTCTCTGTAATAGTTTCGCTTTTATCAGAATGAAATATATCTTTTTCACAGACTTACGAAGCTCAAAAATCGTTCCTAAGGGAATGCAGAGCTAAAAATTGCCAAAATTACAAAAGTCGTTCCTAAGGGAGCGTAGTGTAAGTTCTGCCGAAGATACAAAAATTTGTTCCTAAGGGAGCACAGTGTAAGTTTTCTGCTCAAAAGTCGTTCCAAAGGGAATGCAGAGCCAAATACCACCGAAATATAAGGCGAAGAAGTTCAAAAGACGTTCCTAAGGGGATGCAGAACTTATACTGCTGAAATAGAAGGCGAAGAAGTTCAAAAGACGTTCCTAAGAGGATGCAGAACTTACACCGAAAAATAAGCGGTGAAGCTGAAAAATAAACGGCAAAGAGGTCATTCTTAAGGGGACGCAAAGATTGTGTGTTTCAGCGTGGGTGTGTGAGTGTGTGTCTTCGGCATTAGCATCATTCTTTGCATCATATCATCACATCATCTCGCATAGCATCACATCATACATCATATCGCACCAATGACACGAATTGAATACGAAGTCGATCTTCGGAGAATGCTTTATAAGAGTGAAAATATGCTAAGGCACAAAGTATATAGCTTCATCAGCTCTGTTGCAAAAGAAGGGATCCCTTGTCTTTATGAAGCGTGGATGTACTTATGAAGCATGGATATTCTCATGAAGCATGGATTTTTTCTTTACGAAGCATGAAAAGAAGGGAAGGTGTTTTTTCGCCGAAGGCTCAAAAACGGTATGTACATAAAAGTTTCATGCATCTCAAAGAAGTGAATTATAAATAATTTACATAATAGATTCAAAGATATACATATTGAATATTACAGTCTTTTTACAACAAAGCTACATTGACCATCTAAAAATGTTTTTTAATAACAACTAGTCTTCCTTCAGGACCTTCTCCGCAACCTCATTCAGCAATTTATTGACGACTTCGTCAATAATAAATTCGACTATATTGATGATCTCCAGTGCTTCCTTCGTCTCTGGGTCGGCCAGGGGGTCAAACGGTTCCGGTGGCGGAGATAATTCAGCTACAGTAAAAATTAATTAGTCCGAAGCTACAAAAATAAATACCGAAGCTAGATGCCGCAAAGCAATACCTATGTGTCTCTTGCGCTCTACAGCTTCTTCAGCCTGTTTTGCTTGTACTCGGGCGTCATGAATGTCTTTCTCACTTTTCTTCATGATTTCGTGAGCCATCTCTCGGCCACCATTTACCCAGACGTCATTGTAAAATTTCCCGCCCATTAAGCTTGCTTCAGCCGAGGGATCCTTTGTGTCATCTACGGAGAAGGCAGCTTCGGCCTGGGCCAGGGTCATGACATGGTTGCATCCTGCCTTCTCCAGGATGGCTGAAATTCCCCTTGCACCGGAGAACGCACAGACATCCCCGCGATCACTTAAAATCTCTTCGAAAGCTTCGACTTCTCCACTTATCCATTAGATAACACCTTCAGGGTCGCCTCGTATAAAGTTATCTTCATTAGAATAAGCGCCCACATTTGTGAAGCTAGCCTTTATTTTCTCCATGCAGCCCAATGATTTTTCAAAGCATCTTTCTTTGGATGCGCGAAGTTCTTCAACTGTTTTTTCTAAATAGTTTCTCCAATATTCACTAATATCTCGGTTAGCTTCTGCGAGACCGCACTTTTCTTTGGCTTCGGCCAATTGTTTCCGAAGGTCTTCGATCTCATTCTTTTGAATCTCAGCTTGAGCCTTTAAACTAGCTTCATCTTCTTTAACTTTGTTTATCAATGAAATCAAGATCTTGTCTTTTTCAAGACCTTCGTTCCTTAGTTCGATTACCTCTGAACGAAAGTTGTTCAGAACCATTGTATATCCTTCATCTTCAATGTTTTTCTGTGCTCTAAGGGCATTGCTAAGAATTAAGCCCTGCAAGAGGAGGACAGAATTAAGAATAAACAAATAAAATATTTCGTTTTCAAAATACAAAATTAGCTTTTTATACCTTTATGCTATTATACGCCAAACTGTCAGCAAGCTCATCCTTTGATAATATTGAAAGGTCATCTTCTAGCGTCGGGAATCTGATGCTTCTACCTATCTCCCGGTAGACGGATATCTCTTTATTATCTGGGAGACAGTACAGAAAATCTTCTTCCCCACTGCCATTAAACACTAATGCCCCCTTCGGGTATTTTAATTTTTGAGCATAGTGTAGCGCTTCTAGCTTTTCTTCCTGAGAAAGTCTCTTCCCAGAAGCATGACGAATGATGTAATCAATGCTTTCCTTTGAAGCTTTGGTAGCAGCAGCTTCAACCTCTTCAGACGCAATTTCCTTTGTCGCTTTTTCTTTAACTACGGCAGGCTCTGTCTCAGTGGGCTCTGAAGGCCCAACTTCGGTTTCAACTTGAATTTTTGCAGCCTCGACTTCTGCTTGCTTCGTTTCAGCTTCGGGTAGGGCTTTGGAAGCTTCGGCAATTTTTCCTGAAGGAGCAGGACTCAAGGATTTTGTTGTTTCTAGTACAACATCTAACACGTTTTCCATCCTTCTCCTCTTAGGAGTTGCGGCAGAACCCTTTTGTGCCTTTGGCACTGTTATCTTTGTTGACGGACTCAAAATCTCTGGCATTTTTGTTATTTTTTTAAATTTTGACCCTTCAGCCTTATCCTTATTAGCCTTCGTCTCAACCAACTTAACTTAAGGTAACTTCGGCTTTACAACCGACTCTTCAGTGCTCTACGCAATCGGAGCAGTCACTCTTGTTTCAGCAGCTGAAGAGGCTTCCTTGCCAAACTCAGGCACCACGACCGGTTCAATGTAACGTGGTCGGTGGGTAAGAACCTTCATCTTTTTGCCCTTCGGCACAGGCTCAACTGGGGCGACCAAAGCAGCAGCCTTTCTTTTTTTTTCCTATCCCCGCAGCGGGTAGCGGTAGTCGGGGTAGACAAAGCCAATAGCATCAAAAACTCTGTTCATCCTCTTTTTTTCCGACCTCCGAAGGCTGCAGACAGCGCATTATCTTCTACCTTGGAATATGCTCCAAGCAGTTCATCACTTGTAGCTTCAATACATTTCAACCAGTCGTCGTTTGGTTCATCGAACTTATCCCCAAACCTGAATGTATACATCAGCTGGACCAAATCACCTTCGCTAGACTTAGTGATGGTCTCCTTCGGCATTTCCTAGCTTTCTACAAGCGGCCACACTCTGAATGCTATATGCTCTTGAACTAAATCTCTTATGCCGATGAAGGAGCAGACAGTACTAAAGGCCTTCTAACACGCTTTGGCGGCATCATCAATTTCGACCTTCGGCCTTCGGAGGCTGAAGAACCATTCTTCCATCCAAGCCCCAGGCCATCTCTTCCGAAATGTTGACACTGGGTGGCTTGCGTTGGGGCGAGCGATAAATCCATAACAACCAAAGTTGTTGTGGTACTGTTCTTTACCCGTGGCCTTCGTCTCATACAGAAGTTCGTGCATACTGCAGAAGCATTTCGCACTTGGCTCTAGCCCTTGGCTCCTTACTGCCCAGACAAAAATCCCCATCCTTATTATGGCTTCGGGGGTGATCTGATGAAGGAAGATTTGGTAGGTCTTCAGCACTTCAACTACAAACTTACTTAAAGGGAACCGAAGCCTAGCCTTGAAGAAGCTTCGCAAAATCACAACTTCGTTCTCCTTAGGAGCAGGGACGTTGTTGTCGCCGCCAGCCCTAACAATAGACATATCCCGAAAGTACCTTCCTCTCATATTTTCAAGATGACTATGTTTGATGGTTGATTTTCCGAAGATTGTATGACTTGGCCTCCAGGGCCGATCCTCAGAATATTCGTCCCCACTTTCCACATCATAGCTATCGCTGTCTCCAGTATCTTCAGACAAGCCCTCCAGTATCTCTTTAGTAATCTTCTCTGTATTTGTTTTTGCCATCGACTCCACAAATCCAGCAATATAAGGATCGACAGTCTTCTTCTCCTCAAATAGCTTCTCCTCCTCAATCGGCTTCGTCTCAGCAGCAACCTTCTTTCCTTGAGACATTTTTTCTTCAGACACGGAGAAAACGCGTCTTTTAAAGGGAAGCTCAGACAGCTTGAAAAACTATCAAGCGCTAGTGAGCAAGAGCTATAACATTGAGAAAATAAAGCAAATGGCACAACCAGTGTATCAAAATGCAGCTGGTGTGAGTTCTTATTTATACGCTCAGCACGCTGCAAGTTGGAGGGTCTGTCTGTCATTGACTGTTGCTATTCTAGCAAAGGGAACTTGTTTTTTCGGACCTTCGGCTTAAGGCCTTCGTCCATGTCGCAGTATGAATTCGTTATCTTAACAAATTAATACTGCGAGGGGCTACGGTTGGGGGCCTTCGTCTCCGAAGGTCCTCAAAAACATGATTAACAATGTTTTCCCAAGTGTAATATATGTACAGGAGCCTTCGGAATTGGAATGAAGCTGTCCACAATATGAAAAGAACGGTTGGGACGAAGGTCGAACCAGTTCCGAAGCTATGCGCAAGGAAGCTTCGGCTCAGTAGCAGAAAAGGAACCGACTTAAAGAGAAAAAGGCTTTTTAGTCCTCGATAGATTGTCCTAATGTCAATAGTAAACATGAAGGGCATGAATGTAATTTTGCACAGGCTGCGCCCCTATGCCTATAATTAGATGAACAGTATCCCCGTACTGTTCACGCTGGCTTGTATTCATTTGTGCGTCACACTTGTACTTTTGTCTTCCATCAAGCCGAAGGTACATTTGTAATTCAATATTGTTTCTGTCTTTCTGTAATAATATAATGAGAATGAATTAATAATGTTATATGATTGCTTATGTTATCTTCTATATTCTGTATGCTTCTTCTTCTATTATCATATACTGTGGTGATGAAGGTATGTCCTTCGTAACCTTCATCTGAAGATCATTATATCCTAAGGGGAATAATGTTTAGAAGGATGAAGGGTATTGACATTTAACATTTTTGTGTTGTCTTATTCTTAACTCATAGCATTTGAGAACAAGTCCCCAACACCACCTATGACTAATGTAGTGTGATATCCTGACCCAAGGCTTAATAGAATTAATACAGTACTCATACCAACAAGGTGCATCTTCTTTTTTGGTAGCCTATCTCAAAAGAACATCAGGGTTAAGCGTGCTTGGTCTAGAGCAATCTAGGGATGGGTGACCAACCGGGAAAACTTCCCGGGTGCGGACGAGTGAGGACAAAGTATGCACAAAAGACTCGTGTTGGTCTGTGGCGATAATCTATGATCCTAGAGGACTGTCACAAATATGTATCATCGGTTCAGGAGTGGACGGGGTGTTACAAATGGTATCAGAGCAAACCCTCACGATTTCACGGACGTGTGTGGGTTAGTGGTTCGGGTATATGGCGTATGGCGCATGTGAGCCTAGAATGGTCACATGGCATCGGCATATGACGACACTAGACACACATACATGGCCAAGATGGGAGGTTCCTGGCTTAGGGTTGATTGACAAGGACGCTGATCTTCTAAGGGGTGGATTTAATATTTGATTGCTTTAGTTGTGTTGTGATCAATCACCAAAAGGAGAAGATTGCAAGGAAAATAGACCTCGGTCCATTTGACTAAGTGATTTTGGTGTTCGATGATCAACATAACTAATGAACTAATGTTTTGCAAGTGTTTGTGTTTTATTGTTCATAAGATGTGAAGTGGATTGGACTGAGGCTCTGAGAACGCAACACCTCAAAAGAAAACCTAAAAGAATCATAGAAGATTTATAAGTACTCAGCACAAATCCAAGACACAAGACCAAAATAGCACAAGAAAAGAAGATATAAGAATCAAGAAAAGGGTTGTCAGCTAGCACACCGAACCGATCTGGTGGTGCACCAAACCGAGAGTGCAGAGAGCTCTGCAAACGACTCTCAGACAGCTAGCTAACCGAACCGGTCTGGTGGTGCACCGGACCTCTGCACTGTTGCAAAAAATTTGTCAGTCTACCAACGGCTAGCTGACATGGAGGGTCCAAATAGGCGGTTCGGTGCGGCGTAGAAAAGTCTGCTTTCCTCCAACGGCTAGTTTTGGATGGAAGCTCTATAAATACCCCTAGCCGACCATTTGAAGGTGTGGGAGCCCAAGCAAGGTCATACACATTTCCATAGCTCCAAACACCCCAAGTGCTTAATAGAATCACTCGGTGATTAGCGTGGGTGCTTTGCGAAGTGTTTAGGTTAGTTAGACCGCTTATATGCTTGCTCTAGATTTGTTCCTAGTTGTGTGAGTGAGGTTAAACAACCCACAAACCACATGGCTCTTGCGCGAACTATTGTAATTGTACCGAGTGAGAGTCTTACGAGACCACACCACCCGAGTTTATGATATGGCTGCCACCGTGTAGTGGAGGGAACGAGGGCTGCGGCGTTTCGGTTGGAAGCTCGATAGTGAAGACGGCAGGGAGCGTCCGAGAGGAGGTCGAAGGCGGAGCACCACTTGCGTGTGGAGAATGCTTGCGGCTCTCTACGAAGTTACTCGACCGGGTGTTTGGCCCTCGTGTGAGCTTTCCTTGCGCATGAGCACCAATGAGGATTAGTTAAAACCTTACACGGTTCTGAATAACTCAGTAAAAATACCGGTGCGTCCACCGAAATTTACAATCTCTATCTTTGCTCTTTAGCTTCCGCATTTACATTAGTTAATTTGCAATCTTTATTATTCTTAGTTTAGAATATAGGATTGGAACTTGGGTTGCATAACTCGTTTTATGGTAGAAGTAGCAACACTTAGATAAAAACTAGATTGCACATTCTTGTTTAGTTATTCGCATATATTTTGTTTAGAAGATTTATTTGTGGCCTAGATTAGCGAGATTTTTAGAATTCCTCATTCATCCCTTGTTCTTTTCATAGGCCACCTGTATTAAATAGGGATAATCTTGTCTTATACGTAATACTTAATGCTCTTTAGTCAGTTTTTGTTTGTCAAACTAAACGGGTTATTTGAAGTACGTAACTTAAGTTTAGGAGAGTGAAAGCAAACACGGCAAATTAAACCAGCCGGCGGGGCTGCCGGGCGACACGGCCATAAATCCTGTCGGGCTCGGTGGACGCCGTTATGCGGGGCCGTATCGCGTGCAGGGCCGGCAGCGCCGAGACAAGGACATCCAATCCACATCACCCACCACCGCCGTGCGGCATCGTACGAGTAGGATCTTGTGCGGCTGCATCCGCAAATCTGGGTCTGGGAGGGACGAAGGGAAGGGAGCATTCAACACTGGTCGGGCTGGGCCACTCGCTCATCAGTCACGCACGCCCCGTGCGCGGGGCCTCCCACTCTGTCACGGAACAGGAGTTTGGTGCTGCCGCAGAACAGAGCAGCACACTACACCTGCCACCTGCACGTCAGTGTAGCAGCAAATCAAGCTCACTACCATGGCTGCAGATCCTCTACCATCAACCATGCAATGCAAACCCTTCGACATCCGCACCCGTCGAACCGACAGTTGCAGGTCATACCCAACACAAACTGGAGCATGACTTCGAGTACCATGACAATACATTACTACGCTTCAGATCCAAGGCTATTTACAGCGCTCCGCAAGGAAAAGGATTGGCCAAGCAGGCGCACCAGCGGTTTCTTGCCTGCTCTCTCGTGCTCTGCTACAACTTATCCCCAGGCCAGCACACAGAGCAGGGCACACACCCCCTCAAAAAAATCCAGCTTACGACGGGAAACTAGCACCAGGAGAAGCACCATCTACAAACTGGGTACCGCGGGGCTTTTACCCGGAGGCATACACACAAAAGTACCTACCTACTACACACCACTGAAACACACCCCTTTCTCGTTCTTCCCGGTCACTCTGACACGTGGCCTTTTGTCTGCTTCACCACTTTCAAAGGGGCTGCAAGAAGTGAAACACACACAAGATTAGCTTAGGGTCAGTAGTTCTTCCGTGCAGCCAAGGCTAGACATTGCTGCTGAAAGCTACCTCACTGACTGGACAAGTTAGCAGTTCTCGGAATCGACAGCCGAAGTCGAGGGGCCGCTCCGGGGCTCTTTGGAAGCCAGCCCTCTTCCCAGCGACTCAGACAGGCAGTCTTCGAGCCTCGAGTTTAGGGCGCCTGGGTTCATCCTCTCCACTTCCTCCCTTGTGTAGATGAAGATCTTGTGGACCATGTCACAGAACTCACTGCGCAGACAGAGGGAATCCAAGGTTAATCGTGACTGCATTTTCGATCAGCAGGCGGCCGAACGGATATTCAGGTGGGTAGGACACTTGCTTCCAGGGGTCGTCGCCGACCAGCATCATGTCGCCTTCGTTGTCAGTGTAGACGACCAACCAGTTCCTGCAAGGACCCTTCAGCTCACCATCGAAGTCAAACATCTGGTCCAGTTCGGCGATCAGCTCATCGTAGCAAGTGAACTTTGTTAGATCGATCGATCTCCCGAGGGCGCTGCCTTGCTTATGGACCTGAAATGGGAAAGCCTTGTCATATTCAGAAATTCCACAAACAACACGACGTTCCTCAAATATAATAAGAGGGCAAAAGGAGGAAAATGGAAGTAATTAGATAGAATATTTGACCATTATCATTAGAAAGCTAAGATTTCTCAAGGCCATGTCACTATGACAATGGCACATTTGTCATCACATATCTGTATTTAATAACCATTTACATAAGGCTAGACTATATATAGAAAAGGCATATTGCTTATAGATTAAAAGGCCTTATCACACTACCACAGGATTCCCAAAGCGTTCTTTTTTTCTTTTTTGACACCCAAACTTGAGGATAAATAGCTCTGTGGATGATGTCAACCAGATCCAAACATGACACTTGCAGGAGCAAGAAAAACTTAAAGCAATCTATTAGCACGAAAGATTACAGAACTAGCAGATTTTATCGAACTGGTGCTTCTACATGCATAAAACATGTTGCCAAAAGAGACCAACAGCACATAACTTCATCGAAGCATACTTTGAAGCCTAGGATGCATTTATGTACCAAGGGGATGACAATGACTAGCAAAGAAAAAAGTGCAAGATATGGTCAACCTTCTTGCAGCTTCTGGTTGAACTACTTTGCACTTTGTTCTGGATATTCTGGATAGCTTCTGAACAAGGCTCATTGTTGTCTGTTGGAGAAGTTTGAAGTTTCCCGTCATATGCGACACTTGGTGGGGATACCAGAGGTTCAGATTTTTCTGGACTGCCAAGAGGAATCCCAAATAGTTTGAATGAAGTGCCTTTGGTTTTCTGAACATCATTTCCGATAACCAAAGGCTGGGACCTGATCAAACTTGACGATGCATGGTCTGTGTGGGAATTTGGATCAATAGGTCCAAACCAGCCTGTGGAGCACTGATCAGTGACATGGCCCTTAAGTGAAGTGAAAGCTGATTTCCCAGTAAAATTTGCGGCTTCAGGCATCACTAGATTATTCTGTTGAATCATCCTAAAACCACTGCTATGAGGCATAAAAGACAATGTGCCATGTAACATGTTGTGATTGGCTTGTTGAGCTGGATAATGGGCATCGGCTGTGACCCAGGTACTTGAGCGAGTCCCAGATATTTTATTAGGAAAAGGACAAAGTGGATTATGTGCATCTTTCAGTGGTTGAAATGCCGAGAACAGTTGATTGTAACTTTCGGGAGTTCTAGATTGCGTCCAACCCTCCAGACATCGTTTTGTCTGGGCAGCAATATTGTTTCTCTGTTGCTCAGTTCCTGAAGACCACATGGTAAGATCCTGAGCAGTCTTCACATCAGTGCTGTCACGGTATCGACCTGTCAATTGTGTCCTTCCTTGATTGTTCAAGGCCCTTGGGAGATTATTTTGTTGCGACTCTACCATGACTTTAGAAGCAACTACATGAAAAGGTTATTTGTGCATTAGTAATGATAGAAAGAGCTGCAAGCTTCAGGTGAGTCCACAACAAGGCTAAATTCAAACCTTCTCTGTTTACAGTAGACACATCAGATGGTGAAGCATTAACACTTGAACGAGACCTCTTGAATCTGACTGGAAGAGGGTTCACAGGAGATGGGCTAACAGCAGGTTCTATTTGCCAAGGAGAAACTCTTTCAGGACGAGGAACAGAAGAAGCTTCATCCCATCTCACCTAATTTTGAAAGAATAAGTTAGGTTAAGACTGGTATAAATCAACTCTGCTCTCATAGAAACAAATATATTGTCAAATTACCTTAAGGGAACGCCATTTTGAGTCAGCCCAGCCAGATGGATCAGAAACACATATTCCAACTATTGTGCCAGTGAATCTAACAAATTACAATGGAAAGTTTATCTCCAAAGGGGGACTTTGCTGTGGTATGTAAATGAACCAAATACCCACTATAGACACTCTTACCTTTGCTCTGCCGCTTCTTCACCTTCAAATCTCATCCTAAACCTCATCCCTATTGAATAATTTCGTTTCAGTGATTCACAGTACCTAGCTCGCGAGACCACAAATTCAGCTGGACTAGTCCTGCAGGATGTGTTGTAAATAACTCAGCTCAAACATGCAATTCATTATCCGTTGATCCCAAAACTTTCTTTTATCATGTACAAGGGAATCATGCAACTTCATGCGTCAATTAAGTAACGGACTGGAATAGGGTTACTGCTAAAAGTGAAGAAAGAAAGAAAAATAATGTTACTAAGCTTATAATTCCTTACAAACCTTGGTTTGTAGTAGACAGTGAACATACTCCCAGTGTTCACTGCATGCCATGCTGTTGCAAGAACACCAAGATGCATACTGTGGCTTGATATGACTGAAGATGGGATAGTGGTTTGGTGCCTCAGTGCACGCCGAACTCCAACACGTAACTCCCCATTCTCACCTCTATCTCATAATATAAGGAATTGGGTATTGGTAAGTTAGTCAAGTGTCAAAGGGGAGAGTTAAGAGCAAGCAACATTAACTGCACAGCATAGCATAGTATGAAACCTGAGAAATATGAATGCATCCCCCGCAACAAGACGCTTGGCACTAACAAAAACACTCCAACCACTCTGAAGGAGGTGTCTCCGTGGCTGACCTGATGTAAATCAAACGTGAAGTTATAAATTTTAACATATGTCAGATGGTCAACTATGCAAGTTACAATTTAGATCATCAACAATGGAGCAGGAATTCCAAAACCAAATAAACTAAGTGCGAAAAAGAATCATCGATGAAACTACTGCCAGCATCCCCAAATCAAATGCAGGCAAACCGAAAAAATATCAAACACATAAATTTCTAGTGATAAAATGGCCCTGATGAGATAATAGAATTGAACTGTTTATGTGGAACTCAAAATTGTTCCTAGGAAACTTTGCAATTAAATTCAAAGTAAATAAAACACACAAATAGCCTATAGTGGATTCAGAAACAAGTAAAAGCTGGCAATAAGCATGCACTCCTCTGGTGAAACTAAGTGAACAAAGAAGAACGGAACATAACACTATTACTCTGGAATAAATCAACAGGGATCACCTCGAAAGATGTGACGGAACCGCCACTCAACCCCATGCAGGTCCTTGGCCACCAATTCTTGATTTGGGGGATGTTGACTCATATCCTAATCAAGGAGAAACATCAAAGGCATCCATCATCAGGCCATCAACAGAAAGTGCTAAACCAACAACAACATGAGTCAAAGGTTCCGAGGGCCTAACCAGTGGTGGGAGGCACTCATCTGCATGCCGGCGCAACACTGAGAAACCACCATGTGTGCTTGTGTCTGAGGCAGTCAATGTCTTGCAGAAGGAATGGATGCGAAGCCCCTCACTTGTGGCTGGTGGCGCATGAGGCACCACCTCGTCCTCTGCCTCCTCATTCTCCACTCTTGCAGATGTATTCTCATCTTGCTTCTGTGAATCAAGCACAATCATAAGTAGATAGCACATTAGCACTGGTTACCATTCCAAGTCTGAGCATGCATGAAGCAAAACCAGAAGTTATCCACCTTATCAGGGAGCAGGGTGAGCTGGGCGTACACCTCATCAGTATCAGGCTCAGCCTAGCAAAGGAAACGAGGGTAAATCATATGCATTCAGAACATTGTACAGTGAACAGCAAAGAAGCCAAGTTGTTGTTACCTTCAGCTCCATGTTCATGAGCTTGCAGGGTATCTTCCATGGCAGGTTGTAGAGGGGTGTGCCCTGATGCTCGGCAAGATGGTTTGTCGATGCCTCCACCTGAGAGCACAGCAGAAACAAGCAGAATCTTAGAAAGAGGAATCATTGCATACCACCCCGTGTCAGTAAAAAAATTGCGGAGCTTTGGATAACATTAAAAAACCATAAAGGCGCTGATCCCTAATACCATTCGAGGCAGAGGCACTAAAGAAAGACCAAGCCTCTAGGGTCAAATGAAATGAAATGAAAAAACTCATCTGAGCTCACTGAAGTGACCAGCAGAAGTAACCGACGACCTGGCAAACCTAGAAAAAAAATTAGCCCAAATCAGAAGACCCTCCTTCCGGATGGGATTCCGAGGGACCGAATCGCCCATGGCACACAAATGCCATGCCGAACCCTCCACATCAGAAGAAGCAAAACCCCAGCGCAGGCTGCAGCACTGCAGCGGACATGCGAACGAACCCCGCAAAAGCCGCCAGACAATTCCCGTCAGAGTCCACGATTCCGCGCAAAGGCGCGGGGGCTTCACAGGAACCAGAACCACGAACCCAAGCTGCGGACGACGAGGATTTGGAATCCGGGACCCCGTCGCGCTCGGATCAGATAAACCCCGCCCAAACCCCGGAATCCGCTGCGACCACGCGAAATCCGGGCGAAGATTCCGACGCGTGCGCACACGCGTATCCGGTATCCCAAAAACCCCTTCTGAAAACGCGGGGATGGAGCGGCAACATCAACGGGAACAACAAAGCCACCCTCCGTGTCAGCTGCTGCCTCACCTGCTCGATGTGGCCCTGCGGGAAGTAGTAGACCTTCTCCCCGAGTAGCGGCACGCTGGACAGCGGCCCCGCGCAGGCCTTCCACAGCTCCACGAACAGCGCGTCCTTCCCTCCGCCTCCGCCTCCGCATCCCGCGTCCGCGCCTGCACGCTCAGGCCCAGCAGCCACATGAGGCAAGCAAAACCTCGTCACAAACAAACCCAAAACCCCCTCGGAGGGGAGGAGGCTCAACTCAAGCGCCGCAACCAGCAGCGCGCGACACAGACGCACTCACCGCCGCCGGCCGCCGCTGCAGCCGCCACCATCGGATCTCACATGCACTTGCCCGGAATCCGTCGCGACCTCCCTGAGCCGCGCACCTGGCACCCGGGCGATTTGCGGGGAAGGAGATGGGAAGGGAGGCAGGCGAGGGGATTTATGTAGCAGGCCGTCAAAAGCGACGTCAGTTTCCTGTGTCGCTCCGCTCGCTTCTCTCCCCTCTCCCACAGCGTGACTGCTGCCTGCGTGTGTGTGTGAGCATGGCTGCGAGAGAGCGGAGAGGGAGTGTGTCAGTTTCGGCCGCCTCGCGTTGCCCACCACGAGGCAGCGGTGAGCTCACCACCCATCTCGTTCCGGGCCCGGGAGCGTGGGTGGGCCTGTCTCTCCCCCGCGGGCAAGGGCCAAGGGGCGCGGGTGAGAATATTTTTTACGATGGGTGCCTGCGTGCTTTTGGCAGCAGCGAGCGATGGCCGCCGCTCTAGTCTCCGCGCGTTGGTCCGGCGGTCAGAGGAGAGGAGGCAGTGGTGGTGAGCCCGAGGGAGACGTGGTTTGGAACCACTGCACGCTGTCAGCCGGCCATTGGTGCCAGCGACTGCCGAGGGCTGAGGATTCCATGCTAGTCCGACGGGGAGCTCTGTGCTGTGCTGCTTTGTAGTACTACATAAGACTTGGTTTTGATCGGGTTGTTTCGGCATGCTACTGTTGTTTTCTGGTGCTGGGCTTTGTTGTACTAATAAGCACGTACTTTTGTGCGGACCGGATATCGAACTAGTTTGGCTTGGCTCATTTGAGTTGTAAACTAAGAAACTGGTTTAGCTCGGCTCGTTAACCTAACGAGTCGTGGAGTTATATCAGTCCAGCTCGTATGAGCTCGAGCTGACTCGTTTAGCTCGCGGGCCAGAGTAGAAAAAATAATATGTATATAATAATCAATTTTTAGTTACTTTCAAACTAATTTAACAATAAAAAATAGTAATTATACTCATTGTTTTACAGACCACATCAATGTAACACCAAATTAATATAACACATCACTTATCAATTCACGAATCACATACATGTTCATCAATTCAACCCACAATTATATTCACATAGATCAATTTAACAAATAGACATATCTCATCAATCATCAATTATTACGTTACGTAAATAATATGTATATAGTTTTGTTTTGCTGAAATGTGGTAGCTCGTTTAGCTCACAAGCTAGCTTGTTAACAAACGAATCGAGTTAGGATGTTAGCTCAGCTCATTAAAAAATTCAAATTAGCCGATTTAAGTTGAGCCTAGCTGATCACGAACCGAGCGAGCCGACGAGCCACGAGCATTTCGTCCAACCCTACAAACAAGGATAGTGGATGGCTTGTCAGAGGATGAGCTTATGGATTTTCATTTGTACTACTAGTATATGACTCCAAAGTTGTGTGCTGTCGAATGCTATACATAACTGACATTTATTTAGTGCTAATTATAATCGGCAACATACGTGCTTTCGCTCATTTAGGCGCGACATGTTCATCATATAAGAACTAGTTTGGTAACTCTATTTTTAAAAGAGATTCTCATTTTTCTCAAGGAAAAATGAATTGATTTTTCTTGAGAAAATGAAAATCCTTTAGAAAAATGGGATTGTTATTAGCCCTAAGTGTTTCAAAATTGTCGAGCACAGGTCGAACTGGCGGAGTGGAGGCGACGGTTAGTTGGCAAAGTTCTTGAAGCATTTCCATCAAATCTTTTATAAATTAGGATATAGAAACACAATATCTTACTCTGGGCTAAGGAGGAAGGAGCTCTATCTCTTGCAAGATAAGATTTTAAGGAGGTGGTATTAAAGAGGAGCCTAAGAACAAGGCTCGTCCTATTTGTTTCGACTTATAGATTATAAAATCTGGATTATTAAATCTAGATTATAATTTGTCAAGATTATAATTTGTAAGTAGCTGTTTGGTCGTCTAGATTACACGAATGCAGATTATTGATCTCTGAGGCACAAACGCAACAATACCCTTGATCATAGTCGGCTTCTTTTTTATAGTTATGGCATTCTATTGGAAATAATACAGACGGGACCTCGTACAACTGTTTTGAAAACATAAAATTAAAGTTATGCCAATTCATACACCTTATAGTTATGGCATTCTCAAGGGAGTTCGGCAACAAGTATAAGGAGGAATCCTCTTCCTCCATCAAGTCACAAAGGAGGGGGAAGGACTACAAGCCCCGCTCCAAACGGGTGTGCTACCGGTGTGGTAAGTCCGGACACTTTATAGCTAAATGTCCATATTCTAGTGAAAGTGATAGGGACGAAGACAAGAAGAGGAAAAAGAAGGAGAAGAAGAGATACTACAAGAAAAAGGGCGGCGAGGCACACATGGGGCAGGAATGGGACTCTGACGAGAGCTCCACCGACTCCTCCTCCGACGAGGACGTCGCCAACATTGTCGTCAATAATGGCCTACTCTTCCCCAATGTCGGCCACAAGTGTCTAATGTCTAAGGACAGCAAGAAGAAGAAGGTATATGTCACACCCGATTTTAAGGGACAAAGCCGGGTGTATCTCATATATGCACCAAAGAAGACAACACATATAATAACAGAGTGTATAGAGACAAATGTCACAATATAATCAGAGTACTTATTACATAGCAGAAGTCTTACAAAATAAGCGATAATTATAAAACAAACTACAGTCCATCATTGGCGCCACAAAGTCGATTGGGAGACGCCACCTAGATCAAGTCGAACTCCTCGTTAAGTGGCTCCTCTTGAACCACCTATACTTCTCCTGTGGGGGGGTGTGAGACAGCAAGGGTGAGCTCACACATGTTCATCGCTCAACAAGTTGTGGGGAATAATATGGCATGAACTCACCAAAGGTGGGAGTTCATGTGATGTGTAAGGCTGATCAACAATAGGGGTTAAAACTGAGCATTGCTTTTAATAAGTTGGTCAAATTTTATTAGCAGTTACTAAATGTAAGTAAATACCAAACCATAATAAGAATAATAGAACAAAATTAATAAATAATCCCATGCAATGCATATGACAAATTGAATTTAGTTTCATAATTTAATCATGCGAGAATCCTGAGCTGCTCTTGACCGTGAGCTCGGCTAGTATACCAGTTTTACACTCTGCAGAAGTTGTACCATGTACCCACAAGTCATGTTACCCTTCTACCAAGGGGTCATGAATCCCATACACCTCTACCAAGGAAGCGATGCAGGGTAACACTATGAGGCCTTTACAAAGTTCCACTAGCTTCCAAAAACCCGCTATAGTTTATTATGGGAAGAGCACTTGCAAGAATCACTCGTCTGACCGCCATCGCAGCAAAATCAACCCGAGAACCTCCCTGCATGCAACTCCCTTATTGCCCTTGCCCCTTTTGGGTAAGGTAGTCTTCCACTAGCTTTCCTAATTAGTTAGTCAAGGGTGTCCCATTCTACCCTTGTGGTGGCACGTGTTTCTCAAGTTAAGCTCCATGTTCCAATTAAAAATAATGATGATCTTGACATGAACATAAATAAAATAACAAAATAATTGGAACATGGATATAATGAAATATTACCCCAAAACCATATAAAGCAATAGCAAAACTACCCAAGTGATTCAGGGGTAAACAAGGTAAAAGATAATCAGACTAGGGTGACCTATTGGGTCCCATAAAAATTAAAACTATGCATGAATAAGTGATATTAAAGAACATTATTGGGTAATAAATGTGGTCAAGGGCACAACTTGCCTTCAATGAGCTCCTGCTCAGCAACTTCTATCTGCTGGGCACCAGGATTCTCAGCCACTGGCTCTTCTACTCGTCACAATACAAACAAGCATAGTATATAGAGAAAATTAACATCAAACCAAACATGAAAATAAAATACATAATAATAATCCACACATTAAAATAAGATCCTAGGAACATGAATCATTAATTTTGGAGTTATGGATTTTAAGTTATGAATTTCTAAAGATTTTATGTGCTTCGTATAAGATTAGTTAGGAAATAAATTTTAATGCGACTTTCATGTCAAAACAGTGGTACTAATGGATAAACAATAATATTACAAAATTTTAGAAACTGGAATGGATCAATTTGGAGTTCATATGAATTTTCTATGATTTATACAAGTTCCAAGGGTTTATTTTTACATTAAATTTCCTTTTCTAATGAATTTTCTCTGGTTTTATAATTCTCTGGACTGGGCGCATTAAAACAGAGAAAGGCAGGGGTCTCGAGGTGAAAGATTCCGAGACACAAAGCACGGTCGAAGGGGGTACGGGTGTGAAAGTCGCCTAGAGGGGGGGTGAATAGGCAAATCTGAATTTTATAAAGTTGAAGCACAACTACAAGCCGGGGTTAGCGTTAGAAATATAATTGAGTCCGAAAGAGAGGGAAAACAAATCAACAAAGAAATAAAGCAAATGAACACGGTGATTTGTTTTACCGAGGTTCGGTTCTTGCAAACCTACTCCCCGTTGAGGTGGTCACAAAGACCGGGTCTCTTTCAACCCTTTCCCTCTCTCAAACGGTCACTTAGACCGAGTGAGCCTTTCTCTTCAATCAAATGGGACACTTAGTCCACTACAAGGACCACCACAACTTGGTGTCTCTTGCTTTGATTACAAGTGAGTTGGAAACAAGAATAGAGGAAGAAGAAAAGCGATCCAAGCGCAAGAGCTCAAAAGAACAAAAAAGTCTCTCTCTCTAGTCACTAATTTGTTTGGAGTGATTCCGGACTTGGGAGAGGATTTGATCTCTTTGTTTGTGTCTTGGAATTAAGTCTAGAGCTCTTGTATGAGGTTTGATGGCTGAAAACTTGGATACATTGAAGTGTGGTGGTTGGGGGGTATTTATAGCCCCAACCACCAAAATGGCCGTTGGGGAAGGTTGTTAGCGTATGACGCACCGGACAGTACGGTGCGCCATCAGACACTGTCCGGTGCGCCAGCCACGTCACCCAACCGTTAGGGTTCGACCATTGGAGCTTCTGACATATGGGCCACCGGACAGTCCGGTGGTGCACCAGATAGGTCCTGTTCACTGTCCAGTGCGCCTTCTTGCGCCTGCTCTGACTCTGCGCGCGCAGTCGGCACTGTTCACTGTTCACTGTAGCCGTTGCAGACGACCATTGGTGCAGGTAGCCGTTATTCCGCTTGGCACACCGGATAGTCCGGTGCTACACCAGATAGTCCGGTGAATAATAGCGGAGTGGCTCCCCAAATTCCCGAAGCTAGCGAGTTGGAGGGAATCCACCCTGGTGCACCGGGCAATCCGGTGCGCCAGACCAGGGCAGCCTTCGGTTGCTTTGCTCCTTCCTTTTTGAACCCTTTCTTTGAACTTTGTATTGGTTTATTGTGAACCTTTGGCACCTGTAGAACTTATGATCTAGAGCAAACTAGTTAGTCCAATTATTTGTGTTGGGCAATTCAACCACCAAAATCATTTAGGAAAAGGTGTGAGCCTATTTCCCTTTCAATCTCCCCCTTTTTGGTGATTGATGCCAACACAAACCAAAGCAAATATATAAGTGCAGAATTGAACTAGTTTGCAGAAGGTAAGTGCAAAGGTTACATGGAATTAAACCAATATACATTTCGTAAGATATGCATGGATGCTTTCTTCATATTTAACATTTTGGACCACGCTTGCACCACTTGTTTTGTTTTTGCAAATGTTTTGGAAATTCTTTTTCAAGTCTTTTGCAAATAGTCAAAGGTATATGAATAAGATTTTGAGAAGCATTTTCAAGATTTGAAATTTTCTCCCCCTATTTCAAATGCTTTTCCTTTGACTAAACAAAACTCCCCCTCAATGAAATTCTCCTCTTAGTGTTCAAGAGGGTTTTAGATATTTAATTTTGAAAGGGGTCAAACCAATTTGAAATTATATCAAAAATAAGATATCAATTGAAAAACTTCTTTAATACAAATGGAAAGACTACAAATTTTTGAAATTGGTGGTGGTGTGGTCCTTTTGCTTTGGGCTAATACTTTCTCCCCCTTTGGCATGAATCGCCAAAAATGGATACTTGTGAGTGAAATATAAGTCCTTTCAAACTTTCTCCTCCTTTGGTAAATAAAATATGAGTGAAGATTGTACCAAATTGGAGAGCGGTGCGGAGTCACGGCGAAGGATAAATAATTCGATGGAGTGGAGTGGAAGCCTTGTCTTAGCCGAAGACTCCATTTCCCTTTCAATCTATGACTTAGCATCAAATACACTTGAAAAACACACTAGTCATAGCAAGTGAAAGAGATGATCAAAGGTATATAGATGAGCTATGTGTGCAAAATATCAATCAAAATTCCTGGAATCAAGAATGTTTAGCTCATGCCTAAGTTTGGTAAAAGTTTTCTCATCTAATGGCTTGGTAAAGATATCGGCTAATTGTTCTTTGGTGCTATCATATGCAATCTCGATATCCCCCTTTGTTGGTGATCCCTCAAAAAGTGATACCGAATGGCTATGTGCTTAGTGCGGTTGTGCTCAACGGGATTATCCGCCATGCGGATTGCACTCTCATTATCACAAAGGAGAGGAACTTTGGTTAATTTGTAACCATAGTCCCTAAGGGTTTGCCTCATCCAAAGCAATTGCGCACAACAATGGCCTGCGGCAATGTACTCGACTTCGGTGGTAAAAAGAGCTACGAAATTTTGTTTCTTTGAAGCCCAAGACACCAGGGACCTTCCTAAGAACTAACAATTCCCTGATGTGCTCTTTCTATCAATTTTACACCCTGCCCAATCAGCATCGAAATAACCAATTAAATCAAATGTGGATCCCTTAGGGTACCAAAGGCCAAACTTAGGAGTATGAACTAAATATCTCAAGATTCGTTTTACGGCCCTATGGTGAACTTCCTTAGGATCGGCTTGGAATCTTGCACACATGCATACAGAAAGCATAATATCCGGTCGAGATACACATAAATAGAGTAAAGATCCTATCATCAACCGGTATACCTTTTGATCTACGGACTTACCTCCCATGTCGAGGTCGAGATGCCCATTGGTTCCCATGGGTGTCCTGATGGGTTTGGCATCCTTCATTCCAAACTTAGTGAGTATGTCTTGAATGTACTTCGTTTGGCTAATGGAGGTGCCCTCTTGGAGTTGCTTGACTTGAAATCCTAAGAAATACTTGAAAGGGAAATAGGCTTACACCTTTTCCTAATTGATTTTGGTGGTTGAATTGACCAACACAAATAATTGGACTAACTAGTTTGCTCTAGATTATGAGTTCTACAGGTGCCAAAGGTTCACAACAAACCAATAAATAGACCGAGAAAGGATTCAAATTTAGAGAGCAAAAGTCAACCGAAGTGTGCCCTGGTCTGGCGCACTGGACTGTCCGGTGCACCACCGGACAGTGTCCGGGGCACCAGTGTAAACCCTAAAATGTGTTAGGAGTTCATGTATTCCTTCTATGTCTTTTATAAGAAGTAACACTAAGAAATTGAGTGAACATAAAAAAATAGAAATGTCTTCAATCTAGTAGGATAAGATATTCTCCTCATGAAATTTAAAAGAATGCTCTTAAATAAAAAATATTAAAGATTAAGTGACTCTTGGTAAAAGAGAATACATTATTTTTCCCTAAATGAGTAGGGTAATGGATATTAGTTTTAGTTAACTTGAAAGTTGATCCCATACTCAAAAGTAATTTCTTTCCTAAAATAAAATAAAATGAGTGTATGTCACATTTTAAGCCTTTAACTAAACAAGGGAATAAAATAATTAATATAAATATATAGGTTTATAAAAATATATAATCTACATTCATGTCGATATTGTGGATGTTGCATTTAGAAAAGAATTTGAAACTCATGTTTGAATTTGAACTTGAAAACTGAAAATAAATTAGAATGCAAAAAAATAAAAATCACTCGTCTCAGCACTTGGGTCGAAACTGCTTCACCCGGCCCATTCCCACTATCACGCGCGCAGCCCGCATCGGCCACGCATTTTCCCCCTTCCGAACCGGATTCTGCGCCATGATTTAAACCTATGCGTCGTCTTCGATTGGCACCGGCTCATAGTCTGTTCCGAGGATTTCGGATCGATCGCAAATTTGGTGAACCGTATCCCTGCAAACAGAACCTCCGATGTCGCCGCGGCCGGAAAGAATTGTTCAGGTTCTTCCCCAAACCAACAGACCCAACGGGTCCGCCTCCACCGGGATCGCTCCGGGTTGTTGGGATTTGATTTCCTCGCTTCTGCACCCCTTGGCTTGTGCGCTGTATATATACGCTCCATGCCAAGGTCCCTAGGCCATCGGCGAGTAGAAACACCAGTGAGCATCCGAGTGTGATAGCCATAGCAGGTGAATCGAGCGCATGGCGATGTGGAGTCTTCGGCGGAGCGGAAGGGAGAGCAGAGAGAAAATGTGATGGCCGTCGCCGCGCGTACCTGGGCGTCCACCCTAGCTGAAACCTGCTTGAAGGCTCCAGGGTTCACGAGAAGTCAACTAAAACTTGGTCACGGCGAAATCTACACGCTCGACCGATTGGAAGACGGCTGGGGGTGCTGCCATGAATTTGGGCGCTCGGCGACCCTGCGCTGCGTCCGGTCCAGGGTAGGGGGCCTGGTGGACTCGCCTGCGCGTTGGGATGCCCAGTGCGGCATAGATTGGACAGGAAAGGTTCTGGGGCGACCAGCACAATGGATCACAACAAACCTGTCCAAATGCGGGACCCTCCCCGTTGCCGGATTTGTCGTGATTGGGCGAGCCCTAAAACTCAGGCAAGAACTCTCGTGTGCATCCCTGTTTCCTTCACATAGCTGGTAGTGTTGGTTTGGTTATGGGAGCACTTGAAGCACCAAGCTTGTGCTCTGGTAATGGTGGCTGGGGAAAGGTCTCCCTCGCCAGCGTGTTAGATGGACTGGGGGTTGAAGAAGAGTGCGGGCCGTTAGATCCAAATGGGCGGTGCAGATTAAAACCTATGTACTGCTTTGGGTCAACCCGATCCGGACCATGGATCCTCTGATCGATGGCTAGAAACTGATACGCACTTACCCCTTCGTTGGTTGAATGGGTGCCATTGGATGGAAAGAGAACGCTCAGGATTAGATCAAGTATATAGTAACTCTCGAGCGTCGATCCTAGATCCAACGGTGGTGTTTACGTATCGTTTCGGCTGAGATCTGATCTAATCCATGCGCTCGGCTGTTGATCCAACGACTGTGAATGGCCGATACCCCTTCGACCCGTCACTTTTGCTAAAGAGACCCCGTAATTTTTACAAATTAACCCGCCGTCCAATTCGGATGCAAACTGAGTCTTAAGCATTTTTAGGATTTAGACCCTAGGTTCTCTGTTATTGTGCGCCTAGTCCAGGAATTAAAGAAAATAGGAAAAAGAGATTTAGAAATTGATTTTGAGTATAGAAATAATTGTAAAACTTGTATAATCCATAGAAAATTCATATTAAGTCCAAATTAGCCCATTCCAGTTCCTATAATTTTGTAATATTATTGTTTATCATTTAGTGCCACTGTTTTGACATAAAAGTCACATTAAAATTGTTATCATAATTAATCTTGTACAAAGCACTAGAATCGTTGGAAATCCATAACTTAAAATCTATAACTCCAAAATTAATAATTCTTTTTCCTGTGATCTTATTTTAATATGTAGATTATTGATATGTATTTTGCATATATGTTTGTTGTGATGTTAAATTTTCCTATGCAATGTTTGTTTGTATTGCTACGACTAGAGCGAGGACACGTGTCATCTGAAGAGCAAGTTGGTACCTGGAATCTCGAGTCCCAGGCAAGTTGTGCCCTTGATCACTTCTTTTTACCCACTCATGTTCTGATTAATCATAATGATCTGCATAGGTTAATTTTGACGGGACCCAATAGGTTACCCTAGTTTGATTATCTTTATACCTTGTTTACCACGGAACTTTTTGGGTAGTACTTGCTAGTGCTTTATGTGGTTTTGGGTATGAAGATACATTATTCATGATTACACTTTTATTATCTGTTTATTATTATTGTTCATGATAAGATCATTATGTTAATTGGAACATGGAGCGACCACCCGGGAAAACAGTGCTACCACAAGGGTTTAATGGGACGCCCTTGGCTGATTAATTAGGAAAGCTAGTGGAAGACTACCTTACCCAAAAGGGGCAAGGGCAGTAGGGGAGTGGTCAGTGTAGGGAGGTCCTTGGTTGATTTTGCTGCGATGGCGGTCAGGCAAGAACCCTGCATTGGAGCTTCCTATAAACTGTAGCGGGTTTTCTGAAGCTAGTGGAACTTTGTAAAGGCCTCGTAGTGTTACCCTGCCTCGCCTCCTCGGTAGAGGTGTATGGGAAGTCGCGATCCCTTGGCAGATGGGTAACATGACTTGTGGGTAAAGATGCGCAACCTCTGCAGAGTGTAAAACTGGTATACTAGCCGTGCTCACGGTCATGAGCAGCTCGGACCCTCACATGATTAACTTATGGAATTAAATTCAATTTGTCATATGCATTGCATCGCAGGTGATGTTGTTACTTTTGTTCTACTATTTAATTGGGTTGGTATCTACTTATACTTAGTAATTGCTAATAAAATTTTGACCAACTTTAAAAGCAATGCTCAGCTCTAACCATCCTCTTTGGTAAGCCTTACACTTCACGTGAGCTCCCACCTTTGGCGAGTTCATGCACATTATTCCCCACAACTTGTTGAGCTATGAACGTATGTGAGCTCACTCTTGCTGTCTCACACCCCCCACAGGTCAAGAACAGGTACCCCAGGATGAGGCGCATGGAGGATGCTGCGATGTGTTCGTGAGAGGTCTAGGCCGTCGTCTCCCAGTCAACTTTGGGTTGCTGGACCGTTGTCTCCTTATAATGTAATTGTTTATTTTGTATAGAACTCCTATTATATAGTAAAGATGTGACATTCGATCATGTGCCATGATTCATCATATGTGTGAGACTTGGTCCCAGCACACCTGGTGATTATGTTCGCGCCCGGGTCTTGGTGCCCCGAAATCCGGGTGTGACAGAAGTGGTATCAGAGGAATGTTGACTGTAGGACAAAACCTAGATAGAACTGGACAACCATTATCTACTTACCTTTGCTACTCTGATTCTTTCTAAACTTTTCTTAATCAATTATCAACTATTTCCGCTTTACTCTGATTATCCTTACCTTTTCCTTCTAAAGACAAATGTGGATTTCACACATTGAAATCCTGTGCCTAAAGTGACCTTTAGGAATAGAAGACCTATTCATAGAAACAAAAACAAAACTATTTTTGAAGTTATCTATATGCTTGAATGCTTGTTCTTATGATATTTGTTTGATTTGGATCTTTTATTGAGTGTGATGAGTTGTGGAGTAAATGTCCACAATTACATCTGCATATACATATAGGAAAAAATGCTCATCAAAATAACTAGACAAACTAGATTATTTCTTATTAAAGTATCTGAAAGGGAAATGTGCCCTTGGGCCATTTCTAAGTATTTTGGTGATTGAGTGCCAACACATGTGCTTAATTGTGAATTTATGTACATGGATTAACAAGGTGCAAATCATGAAGTAAAGGTATGTTTCTAAGCCTTAGTACATTGGTTTTGTGTACTAATATATTTGTCTAAGTGTTAGAAACAGAAAGAAGAAGAAGAGAGAAGAGGAGAAAAGACTTGGCTGTGTGCTGCCAAGACCCAGCTCGGTCTGGAGCACCGGACTGTCCGGTGTGCACCGGACAGTGTCCGGTGCGCCAGACTGACTCGGCGCGAACAGGCCGCTCTCGGGAATTCGCCGACGGTGTACGGCTAAAATTCACCGGACTGTCCGGTGTGCACCGGACTGTCCGGTGAGCCAACGGTCGGCCAGGGCCAACGGTCGGCCGCGCAATCCGCGCGGGACACGTGGCCGAGCCAACGGTCGGAAGACGGCACCGGACTGTCCGGTGTGCACCGGACATGTCCGGTGCGCCAACGGCTCCAGATCTGCCAACGGTCGGCAACGGTCGGAAGCGCCAGTTATGGAAACAAATCGGGCACCGGACAGTGTCCGGTGTGCACCGGACTGTCCGGTGCCCCCGACGACAGAAGGCAAGGATGGCCTTCCGGATTTGCTCTCAACGGCTCCTAGCTGCCTTGGGGCTATAAAAGGGGCCCCTAGGCGCATGGAGGAGATACACAAGCAACCTTTGAGCATTCTTGATCATCCACACTCAGTCTCTGCGCATTTGTTTGTCATTCTAAGTGTTTCGAGCTCCGTTCTAGTGAGAACTTTGTGATACTCTTGTGAGCTCGATTCTTGGCCGTGTGTGTGCGCGTTTCGCTGTGGATTTGTGTGTGTTGCTTCCCTCCCTTACTCTATGCTTCTTTGTGATCATATACTTGTAAGGGCAAGAGACTCCAATTTGTGGAGATTCCTTGCAAACGGGATAGTGAAAGGAAAAACAAAACACCGTGGTATTCAAGTGGGTCTTTGGACCGCTTGAGAGGGGTTGATTGCAACCCTCGTCCGTTGGGACGCCACAACGTGGAGTAGGCAAGCGTTGGTCTTGGCCGAACCACGGGATAAACCACTGTGTCACCTCTGTGCTTGATCTCTTGTGGTATTGTGTTTTGTTGAGACTTCTCTTTAGCCACTTGGCAACTATTGTGCTAACACTTAACAAGTTTTTGTGGCTTAAGTTTAAAGTCTTCACAGGATCACCTATTCACCCCCCCCTCTAGGTGCTCTCAATTGGTATCAGAGCCGTTCTCTTCACAAAGGGACTAACCACCCGAAGAGATGGATCCTAAGGGGAAGGGTATCGTGATCAACGACAAAGAGAAGGAATCCTTCGTCAACGAGCCGAAGGACGACAAGCCTACCGACTCCGGCTCGGGTCATAGACGGAAGGAAGGGAAGAAGAAGAAGACAAGGCGCATCAAGGAGATCGTCTACTACGACAGCGATGAGTCTACTTCTTCCCAAAAGGACGAAGATCACAACGACTACGAGAGAAGGAAACCGGTTAATTCGAATTTTTCTTTTGATTACTCTCGTATTCCGCAAAGTTCACATTCACATTTGCTCTCCATTCCACTCGGCAAGCCCCCACACTTTGATGGAGAGGACTACGGATTTTGGAGCCACAAAATGCGTAGTCACCTATTCTCTCTCCATCCTAGTATATGGGAGATTGTAGAGAGTGGAATGCACTTTGATAGTTCGGATAGTCCCATGTTCATTAATGAACAAATTCATAAGAATGCACAAGCTACTACTGTTCTTCTAGCTTCCTTGTGCAGGGATGAATACCATAAAGTGAGCGGCTTGGATAACGCCAAGCAAATCTGGGACACCCTCAAGATTTCTCATGAGGGGAACGACGTCACCTTGCTCACCAAGATGGAGTTGGTGGAGGGTGAGCTTGGACGGTTCGCAATGATAAGGGGCGAGGAGCCGACGCAAACATACAACCGGCTCAAGACCCTTATCAACAAGATAAGGAGCTACGGAAGCACACGATGGACGGACCACGATGTCGTCCGCCTAATGCTCAGGTCATTTACCGTTCTTGATCCTCATTTGGTGAACAATATACGTGAAAATCCCAGGTACACCAAGATGTCGCCCGAAGAAGTTCTTGGGAAATTTGTTAGCGGGCGAATGATGATCAAGGAGGCGAGGTATGTGGACGACGCCTTGAATGGTCCGATCAACGAGCCGCAACCCCTTGCTCTCAAGGCAACACGAAGCAAGGAGGCGCTACCTAGCAAGGTGGCACAGATTGAGGCGGCCGGACTCAATGATGAAGAGATGGCTCTCATCATCAAGAGATTCAAGACGGCGCTAAATGGTCGCAAGGGGCAGCCAAGCAAGACCAAGACAAAGGGGAAGCGCTCATGCTTCAAATGCGGTAAGCTTGGTCATTTTATCGCTAACTGTCCCGATAATGAAAGTGACCAGGAAAAGGGGAACAAAAGAGAGAAGAAGAAGCAATACAAGAAGGCAAAGGGCGAGGCACATCTAGGAAAGGAGTGGGACTCGGATTGCTCCTCCTCCGACTCCGACAATGAAGGACTCGCTGCCACTGCCTTCAACAAGTCTTCCCTCTTCCCCAACGAGCGTCTCACATGCCTTATGGCAAGGGAGAAGAAGGTGAGTACTCAAGACTCCACTTATGCTTCTTCTAGTGATAATGAGTCTAGTGATGATGATGACATAGATTATTCATGCTTGTTCAAGGGCTTAGATAGATCTAAGATAGATAAAATCAATGAATTGATTGATGCATTGAATGAAAAGGATAGGCTTTTAGAAAAGCAGGAGGATTTATTGTATGATGAACATGATAAATTTGTAGAGGCACAAAAATCATATGCTTTAGAAGTGAAAAGAAATGAAATGCTTTCTTATGAACTATCTACTTGTCATGAAACCATTTCTACTTTACAAGGTGTTAACAATGATTTAAATGCTAAGTTAGAAGTAGCAAATAAATCTAATTCTTGTGTAGAACATGTTATGATTTGCACTAGGTGTAAGGATTTCGATGTTGATGCCTGTAGTGAACACCTAGTTTTAATTTCCAAATTAAATGAGGAATTGGCTAGTCTTAATGCCCAACTTAAGACTAGCAAGAGTGAAGTTGATAAAATAAAATTTGCAAGGGATGCCTACACGGTTGGTAGACACCCCTCAATTAATGATGGTCTTGGCTTCAAGAGAGAGGCCAAGAACTTAACAAGCCATAAGGCTCCCATCTTCGTCAAGGAGAAGGGGAAGGCCCCTATGGCTAGTAGTGCGAAAAAGAACCATGCCTTTATGTATAATGATAGGAGAAATGCTAGAAATGCTTATAATGATTTTGATTCACATGTTTATGATTCTCATACCATGTTTGCTTCTAGTTCTTCTTATAAGCATGATAGAGATATGCGTAGGAGAAATGTTGTACATATGCCTAGGAGAAATATTGCTCATGTGCCTAGAAAGAATGTTATTCATGCTCCTAGGAAAGTAGTGAATGAACCTTCTATAATTTATTGTGCTTTAAACACTTCCTTTGCTATTTGTAGAAAGGATAGGAAAATAGTTGCTAGGAAGTTAGGGGCAAAATGCAAGGGAGACAGGACTTGCATTTGGGTCCCTAAGGACATTTGTGCTAACCTTGCAGGACCCAACATGAGTTGGGTACCTAAGACCCAAGCCTAAATTTGCCTTGCAGGTTTATGCATCCGGGGGTTCAAGCTGGATTATCGACAGCGGATGCACAAACCATATGACGGGGGAGAAGAAGATGTTCACCTCCTACGTCAAAAATAAGGATTCCCAAGATTCAATTATATTCGGTGATGGGAATCAAGGCAAGGTAAAAGGGTTAGGTAAAATTGCAATTTCTAATGAGCACTCAATTTCAAATGTGTTTTTAGTTGAGTCTCTTGGTTACAATTTGCTATCTGTTAGTCAACTATGCAACATGGGATATAATTGCCTTTTTACTAATGTAGATGTGTCTGTCTTTAGAAGATGTGATGGTTCACTAGCTTTTAAGGGTGTACTAGACGGCAAGCTTTACTTAGTTGATTTTGCAAAAGAAGAGGCCGGTCTAGATGCATGCTTAATGGCTAAGACTTGCATGGGCTGGCTGTGGCATCGCCGCTTAGCACATGTGGGGATGAAGAACCTCCACAAGCTTCTAAAGGGAGAACACGTGATAGGTCTAACAAATGTTTATTTCGAAAAAGATAGACCTTGTGCAGCTTGTCAAGCAGGTAAACAGGTGGGAGGAGCACATCACAACAAGAATGTGATGACCACATCAAGACCTCTGGAGCTGCTGCATATGGACCTCTTCGGACCCGTCGCCTATCTAAGCATAGGAGGAAGTAAGTATGGTTTAGTTATTGTTGATGACTTTTCCCGCTTCACTTGGGTATTCTTTTTGCAGGATAAGTCTGAAACCCAAGGGACCCTCAAGCGCTTCCTCAGGAGAGCTCAAAATGAGTTTGAGCTCAAGGTGAAGAAGATTAGGAGCGACAACGGGTCCGAGTTCAAGAACCTTCAAGTGGAGGAGTTTCTTGAGGAGGAAGGGATCAAGCACGAGTTCTCCGCTCCCTACACACCACAGCAAAATGGTGTGGTAGAGAGGAAGAACAGGACGCTAATCGATATGGCGAGGACGATGCTTGGAGAGTTCAAGACCCCCGAGTGCTTTTGGTCGGAAGCTGTGAACACGGCTTGCCACGCCATCAACAGGGTCTATCTTCATCGACTCCTCAAGAAGACTTCGTATGAGCTACTAACCGGTAACAAACCCAATGTATCGTACTTTCGTGTATTTGGGAGCAAGTGCTACATTCTAGTGAAGAAGGGTAGAAATTCTAAGTTTGCTCCCAAAGCTGTAGAAGGGTTTTTATTAGGTTATGATTCAAATACAAGGGCGTATAGGGTCTTCAACAAATCATCGGGTTTGGTTGAAGTCTCTAGCGACGTTGTATTTGATGAGACTAATGGCTCTCCAAGAGAGCAAGTTGTTGATTGTGATGATGTAGATGAAGAAGATGTTCCGACGGCCGCTATACGAACCATGGCGATTGGAGACGTTCGGCCACAGGAACAAGACGAACGAGATCAACCTTCTTCCTCAACAACGGTGCATCCCCCAACTCAAGACGATGAACAGGTTCATCAAAAGGAGGCGTGTAATCAAGGGGGAGCACAAGATGATCACGTGGTGGAGGAAGAAGCGCAACCGGCACCTCCAACTCAAGTTCGAGCGATGATTCAAAGGGATCATCCCGTCGACCAAATTCTGGGTGACATTAGCAAGGGAGTAACTACTCGGTCTCGACTAGTTAATTTTTGTGAACATTACTCTTTTGTCTCCTCTATTGAGCCTTTCAGGGTAGAGGAGGCCTTGCTAGATCCGGATTGGGTGTTGGCCATGCAGGAGGAACTTAACAACTTCAAGCGCAATGAAGTTTGGACGCTGGTGCCTCGTCCCAAGCAAAATGTTGTGGGAACCAAGTGGGTGTTCCGCAACAAACAAGACGAGCACGGAGTGGTGACAAGGAACAAGGCTCGACTTGTGGCAAAAGGTTATGCCCAAGTCGCAGGTTTGGACTTTGAGGAGACTTTTGCTCCTGTAACACCCGGTTTTAAAGAACAAAGCCGGGTGCATCTCATACATGCGCCAAGAAGACAACATATATAATAACAGAGTGTATAGAGATAAATGTCATAAATCATCAGAGTATTTATTACATAGCGGAAGTCTTATTACAAAATAAAGATAAATATAAAACGAACTAAGGATCGATGGCGCCAATGTCGACTGAGAAACGCCACCTAGATCAGATCGAACTCCTCAGTGTTAGGCGGCTCCTCTTCAACCACCTGCTCTTCTCCTGTGGGGGGTGTGAGACAGCAAGAGTGAGCTCACATACGTTCATAGCTCAACAAGTCGTGGGGAATAATGTGGCATGAACTCACCAAAGGTGGAAGTTCATGTAGTGTAAGGCTGATCAATGAAATAAAGGCTAAGGCTGAGCATTGCTTTTATAAGTTGGTCAAAATTTTATTAGCAATTACTAAGTGTAAGTAAATACCAAACCTTAATAATAATAAAGAACAGTAATAGTAAAATAATCCCAAATGCGATGCAAATGTCAAATTAAACTTAAGTTCCATAGTTAATCATGTGAGGGTCCGAGCCGCTCTTGACCGTGAGCACGGCTAGTATACTAGTTTTACACTCTGCAGAGGTTGCGCATCTTTACCCACAAGTCGTGTATCCCATGTCGCCTGGGTTTGCAAGGCCCTTAGACACTACCAAGGTGAATGGCTAGGGATCCACTACGAGGCCTTTACAAAGTTCCACTAGCTTCCGAAAACCCGCTACAGTTTATAGGAAGATCCAGTGCAGGGTTCCTGGCTGACTGCCATCGCAGCAAAATCAACCAGGGACCTCCCTACACTGACCTCTCCCCTACTGCCCTTGCCCCTTTCGGGTAAGGTAGTCTTCCACTAGCTTTCCTAATTAGTCAGCCAAGGGCGTCCCATTAAACCCTTGTGGTAGCACTGTTTTCCCGGGTGGTCGCTCCATGTTCCCATTAATTTAATGATCTTAACATGAACAATAATAATAACAAGATAATAACAGAATAATCATGAATAATGAATCTCCATACCCAATCCACATAAAGCAATAGCAGGTACTACCCAAAAATATTCCAGGGGTGAACAAGGTATAGAGGTAATCAAAACTGGGGTACATAAAGGATCCCATCAAAATTAACCTATGCAGATCATTAAAATTAATAAGAACATGGCTGGGAAAAGTAAGTGATCAAGGGCACAACTTGCCTGTAATGAGCTCCTGCTCAGCTATCTCTACTTGCTGAACCTCAGTTTCCACAGTGGCTTGCTCGTCTACTCGCATCAACACAATACATACATAGTATAGCCAAAATCAACATCACACCAAACAGATGAATAAAATATACAGTAAAAATCTACACATTAAAATGAAACCATAGGAACTGGAATCACTAAATTTGGGGTTATAGAATTTAAGTTATGAATTTTCTAAGATTTAAGGTGATTATAATAGGATTAGATGATAAATTTATTTTCTAACAGAGTTCATGTCAAAACAGTGATTCTAAATGACAGAGAATAATATTACAAAATTTTAGGAATTGGAATGACTCAATTTGGAACTAAAATGAATTTTCTATGCATTTTACAAGTTTCTAGATTTGTTTTTGTATTAAAAATGAATTTTAATATTAATTTCTCTGTTTTTAATACCCTCTGGACTGGGCGTCAAATTCCAGAAAACACAGGGGTCTGCGCGAATAAAATCCTAGACTCAGTGTACAGTGGCCAATGGACTGCGGGTTGATAACTAAATTTTCCAGGGGCTCTTTAACAAAAAGTACCCGCGAAGGGGTATGGACGAGTCTCGGCCGTTGGATCAACGACGTGCGGCAGAGATTAGATCATGCGCGCAGTGAACCGGTACGCTATTTAAACCCTTAGATCCCGATCTAACGGCCACGAATTCAAAACTACGTGATCCCATTACGAACGTTCATCCACAATCGGACGGCTGCGATCAACCCGAGCGAAGGGGTACGCTACCTCTAATCTCAGCCGTTAAAACAACATCCAACGGTGCGCATACTATCGTCTTCCCCCGACGCGCCCAACGACGGCAACGCTTCCCAGCGGCGGCGCCATTGCCGGCTCTGGCCAAGATTCGCCTTACCCACTCAGAGCTTCGAATTGAATGCGACAATTACACAGTGAACAACTACACGATAACAGGGAAAGGAAGCTCACATCGAATCTAGAAGCGCCCTGCTCTGCCCACGGTGAGCGGCGGATGCCGAGCTCCGGTGAGCAATTCCGGCACCACAAGCGTCCAATCCTTGGTGAAGCGGCCACGGCAGCTTTCCCCCGAGCCCGAGGAAGACCCCAGGCACCCTCAACGGTGCGGACGACGATTGAATCGGAGATTCCCCCGCGGCGGCACCGCGCAACCTCGCCTACTCTCTCTCTCTCTGGTTCTACGGCACCGGCGGCTGGGTAAGGTGGACACAGGGTGCCATGGATGGGTTGGCTATTTGTATCCGTGGGGCTCGTCAACGCACGACGCCGCCCGCCCGAGATCTCCGGCGAGGTCGACGCGGAGCGCGCGGAGTCCGTTGACAAGAGAGGGCTGACGCGCCTGGCCCACGCGCCAGTGGAGGGGAGGAGATCGAGCGCGCGGGCGCGAGGGAGTGTCTGTCGAGTGGGTCCCACCACGCAGTGGCACTACGGCAGGTGCTGGCGCAGAGGAGGCTGATGAGTGGGGCCCAGGTGTCGGCGCTTCCCTCCCCCCTGGTTGATGGGCCGCGCGTGTGAGAAGGTAAGTTGGGCCGAATTCCAGGTTCAGGGCCCAGGTAAGGTTTTTATCTTTTTCTTTTTCATTTTTCTTTCTATTTTCTTCATTTTCAAACCAAATTTGAATTAGTTCAAACTTTTGTGGATCCTCTTTTATAAACTCTATTTTTGCAATTAAAAATACTAAGCCTGAAGATATTTATTGATACATTTTATTTATATTTTCTTATCTCCTCTCTTTTTCTTATTTTCAAAACCCTAATTTCAAATTAAGGGTTAAATCAAGCTTCAAATAATTAATACCTTATTATTTTTATCCTCATGGTTTTATTCAATGCACAACACATAAAACTCCTACAAATGCACTTTTTCTTTATTTTAACATAATTGTTTTATTTAGTCACTCTCAATTACATAGGTGCTCTTTTTATGATGCAAATGAAACACACAAAATGAGGAACTCTCTTTATTACTCTTGGTATACAACTTGAGTGTTACAAATCCTACCCCCCTTAAAAATAATCTCGTCCTCGAGATTTAAGAAGATCTAGGGAAAAGGTGGGGAAAATCTATACGAAGCTCTTCTTCTCTTTCCCAAGTTGCTTCATCTTCACCGTGGTGGCTCCATTGCACTTTGCACATCTTTATAACCTTATTCCTCGTAACTCGAGTCAAAGTATCCAAAATTTTGATGGGGTACTCAGCATAAGTCAAATCTTCTTGAACACTAAGGTCCTCCATTGGTAACTGTTCCTCAGGTACCCTGAGGCATTTCTTCAGCTGAGATACATGAAATACATCATGAACATCCGCGAGATGATCCGGTAACTCCAATTGATATGCAACCTCTCCCACTCGCTTTAAGATTAAAAAGGGTCCGATAAAGCGAGGGGACAACTTTCCTTTGACTTTGAACCTTCTCATGCCCCGGAGTGGTGACACCTTCAAATAGACATAATCACCCTCCTTAAACTCAAGTAGTCTTCTCCGGGTGTCAGCATAGCTTTTCTGCCTGGATTGTGCAGTTCTCAAATTCTCCCTGATCTGTTGGACTTGTTCCTCTGCTTCTTGTATAATCTCAGGCCCAAACAACTGTCTTTCGCCAGTTTGATTCCAATACAAGGGAGTCCTGCACTTTCTGCCATACAAAGCCTCAAACGGTGACATCTTCAAACTGGCCTGATAGCTATTATTATATGAGAACTCCGCATACGGTAGACTCTTATCCCAACTTCCACCATGCTTAAGAGCACAAGCTCTTAACATATCTTCTAACACTTGGTTAGTCCTTTCAGTCTGCCCATCAGTCTGGGGATGGTAAGCCGAACTAAAATTCAATCTTGTATCCAATGACTCGTGCAACTTCTTCCAATATCGAGAGGTAAACTGTGATCCCCGGTCTGACACAATCTTCTTTGGTACACCATGCAGGCATACAATCCGTGCCATGTACAACTCTGCCAACTTGGCTCCTGAATACGTGGTCTTTACTGGAATAAAGTGGGCTACCTTGGTTAGCCTGTCCACAATCACCCATATAGAATCATATCCAGCAGACGTACGGGGTAATCCAACAATGAAATCCATGCCAATCTCTTCCCATTTCCACTCAGGTATCTTCAGTGGGTGCAATAGTCCGGCTGGCCTTTGGTGTTCAGCTTTAACTCTTTGGCATACATCGCACATAGCCACATGTGCAGCCACATCTCTCTTTAGTCCATACCACCAATACTTTTGCTTCAAATCCTGATACATCTTAGTGCTCCCAGGGTGGATAGAATAAACTGAATCATGTGCTTCCTTCAATATAGTTTCCCGAAGACTATCAATATCGGGAACACAGATCCGATTCTTGAACCATATCGTGCCTTGCTCATCCTCTGTGAACTCCGGGCCTCTACCCTCTGTTATCAGATCCTTGATCTCCTGGATTTTAGCATCACCAACCTGACCTTTACGAATTTCTTGCTCCAAGGTAGGTTCCAATTCAATAGTCACTCCTTCTGTATGTGTAACAATTCCCAGGTTGAGCCTCTCAAAGTCTTTTGCTAATTCATCAGGTAGCTGTACAACGAAAGCGGAGTGAACATGCTCCTTCCGACTCAAGGCATCTGCAACCAAATTTGCCTTGCCTGGGTGATAGTGAATCTCCAAGTCATAATCCTTAATGAGCTCCAACCAACGGCGTTGCCTTAGGTTGAGATCCTTCTGAGTGAATATATACTTCAAACTCTTATGATCCGTATATACTTGGCACTTAGTTCCCATAATATAGTGTCTCCAAATCTTAAGTGCATGCACCACCGCTGCTAATTCCAAGTCATGAGTGGGGTAGTTCAGTTCATGCTTCCGCAACTGACGAGATGCATAGGCAATCACATGACCATCTTGCATAAGCACACATCCAAGTCCTTGGCCACATGCATCACAATAAATATCAAATCCCTTCTGCAGATCCGGCATAATCAATACTGGAGGTGACATCAATCTCTCCTTCAATTGATCAAAGCTCTCTTGGCATTTCTCATCCCACTTGAATTCTCTTCCTTTCTCCAAAAGTGAGGTCATGGGCTTAGCAATCTTAGAAAATCCTTCAATAAATCTCCGATAATATCCTGCGAGTCCCAAGAAACTCCGAATCTCAGTAACTGTAGTGGGCACTCTCCACTCCATAATCTCCTTCACTTTAGCAGGATCCACGGCTATTCCTCCATTAGAAATAATATGACCAAGGAATGGCACCTTGTCAATCCAAAACTCGCACTTGCTGAACTTAGCATAGAGTTGATTATCTCGTAACTTCTGTAGCACCAACCTTAGATGTTCTTCATGGTCACTCTCATTCTTAGAATAGATAAGAATATCGTCGATGAATACCACGACGAATCTGTCCAAATACTCCATAAACACCTTATTCATCAAATTCATGAAGTAAGCTGGTGCATTGGTTAGTCCAAATGACATAACAGTAAACTCATATAATCCATATCGAGTCGAGAAAGCCGTCTTGGGAATATCCGATGGTCTAATCCTCATCTGATGGTAACCGGATCGGAGATCAATCTTCGAGAATACTCTAGCACCTCGCATCTGATCAAATAAATCCTCAATACGGGGCAACGGATACTTGTTCTTCACCGTGACATCATTAAGAGATCTATAATCCACACACATCCGTTGCGATCCATCCTTCTTCTGCACAAATAACACCGGTGCTCCCCAAGGTGAAGAACTTGGACGAATGTAACCAGCCTCTTGTAACTCCGTCAACTGCTTCTTCAGTTCCTTCAACTCTTCTACGGACATTCTATAGGGCCGTTTAGAAATAGGGGCGGTTCCAGGTAAGAGATCAATAATAAACTCAACTTCTCTATCAGGTGGCATTCCTGGTAACTCCTCTGGAAAGACATCCGGAAAATCTCTAACCACCCGGATGTTGTCACCAACAAACTCCTCAGGCATAAAGAACATTGCACGCATGGACGAGGAGGTTACTGCAATATTAACTTGAAATCTTTCTCCTTTAGTGGTAGTGAGTTCTATGGTACCTCTACCACAAGCTATAACGGCCTTTGCCTTTCTTAGCCATGACATACCAAGGATCAGATCTATACTGCTTGACTCTAATATTATAGCAGTAGCTCCAAATTCTCTACCCATAATGGTTAATGTCAATCTACGTGTCATTTGATTCGCCTCAACAGGCCCTTTAGGTGTAATTACTATCAGGGGTTTTCTCATATTTAGCAGTGGTATTTCATTTGTGTTGGCATATCTAGCAGACATGAATGAATGTGTAGCACCAGAATCAAATAATATGGTTGCAGGAATTGCATTAACATAAAACATACCAATTACGAGGTCCCCACCATCAGGAGTATCATCAACGCTGACTTGATTCACCCTGGCTATAGAATATCCCTTGCCAGGGGTCTGTTGCTTGTTCTGAACTGGAGTAGTCGCAATCCTCTGCGGGCAGACATTTGCATAATGACCAATCTTCCCACATTTGAAACATTGAGTGCCCGGACTCTGTCCTGCAAACTTCGTCGGGGTGCCAGTGGGAGTAGCCTGTCGAGGAGGTGGAGTCCTCAGTGGTGATTGCTGAACTGGGCGTGGTCCTCCGGGTCGAGTCGGTGTACCCTGTGGTGAACTGTAGCGAGGACGAACACTGCTGCTACCCTGTCCCTGTGAGATAGCCTTCCTCTTCAAATCGCCCAGTTGAACACGCTTGTGTTCAATAGCAAGAGCCTTATCCAACAGTCTCTGAAATGATGGAAATGTGTGTGCCACTAGAGCATACTGCAGTGGTCCATTAAGTCCTTCAATGAAATGCTCCTGCTTCCTCTCGTCTTCAGCAACTTCTTCAGGGGCATATCTGGATAGCTGAATAAACTTGTCGCGGTACTCGCTGACTGACATACTTCCTTGCTTCAGCGACAGAAACTCCTTCTTCTTGATCTTTATCATCCCAGCTGGAATATGGTAGTTCCTGAACTGTGTACTGAACTCTGCCCAAGTAATAGTATCCGCAGCATCATGGGCAGCAGTATAAGAATCCCACCAGTCAGCAGCAGGACCAATCAGACGTCCAGAAGCATATAAAACCTTCTCCCGGTCAGTGCACTGTGCAATGTCGAGCATCTTCTCAATTTCCTTCAGCCAATCATCTGCATCAAGTGGATCTGGCGAGCTGGCGAAGGTCGGTGGCTTATGGCTCATAAACTCCCGGTGCTTATCCCGAGGTGGAACTGGTGGTGGTGGTGGAGGCAGTGGTACTTGTTGCTGCTGTTGTTGTTGTTGAAGTTGCTGTTGCAGCTGCTGTTGTTGCGCCCTCCTTTCTTGGCGTATCTCATCCCTCTCCTGGCGCAACTCCTGGCGTATGTCTTCTCTTTCCTGACGCATCTCTTGGCGTTCTTGCTGCATCTGGGCGCGCATATCCGCCATGGTGTCCGCCATTTGCTGCATCACCGCCATCTGAGCAGCAACCAGTGGGTCAACTCCGCCTGGTGGAGGATTGGGAGGATTCATCCCTGCAGGCTGTGGCTGAGGTTGTCTTCGAGTGTGTTGGTTAGGAGGCAAGTCAATTCCACCACCCCTCCTGGTATTGACCATCTGAGTTAGATACATATAGTAAGAGAGAGCAGTAGACAAGGCAGTAATTACAATCATGTTACTTTGGGGGATTTATTAGCTAAGCAGATTAATATTTCACCTACTATAGCTAATTTGATACCTTATAGTGGTACATGCTAAGATGTCCATCTATAATAATCCAATCAATCAAAGAAGCAAATCAGGCATTGATCATCAGAACAATCAACCAATATTTTTAATAGAGAAAATAGTTTTAATTTTGTCTTAGGCTTCCTATCTCTTAAAAATGTCATAGGGGTAGGGATTCCAAGGTTTGAAATCCATCTTGTCTAAGAGTAGAAAAGGTAAGAATGATCAGAGTAGAACAGTAGAAGGTGAGACAGGATCAAGATAAGTGTAGAAAGAATCAGAGTAAGGTGAGTGTAGAATGAATCAGAATGAGATAAGTAGGTAAGGGTTTGTCCAGTCTATCTAGGTTTCGTCCTACAGTCAACATTTCCTCTGATACCACTTCTGTAACACCCGGTTTTAAAGAACAAAGCCGGGTGCATCTCATACATGCGCCAAGAAGACAACATATATAATAACAGAGTGTATAGAGATAAATGTCATAAATCATCAGAGTATTTATTACATAGCGGAAGTCTTATTACAAAATAAAGATAAATATAAAACGAACTAAGGATCGATGGCGCCAATGTCGACTAAGAAACGCCACCTAGATCAGATCGAACTCCTCAGTGTTAGGCGGCTCCTCTTCAACCACCTGCTCTTCTCCTGTGGGGGGGTGTGAGACAGCAAGAGTGAGCTCACATACGTTCATAGCTCAACAAGTCGTGGGGAATAATGTGGCATGAACTCACCAAAGGTGGAAGTTCATGTAGTGTAAGGCTGATCAATGAAATAAAGGCTAAGGCTGAGCATTGCTTTTATAAGTTGGTCAAAATTTTATTAGCAATTACTAAGTGTAAGTAAATACCAAACCTTAATAATAATAAAGAACAGTAATAGTAAAATAATCCCAAATGCGATGCAAATGTCAAATTAAACTTAAGTTCCATAGTTAATCATGTGAGGGTCCGAGCCGCTCTTGACCGTGAGCACGGCTAGTATACTAGTTTTACACTCTGCAGAGGTTGCGCATCTTTACCCACAAGTCGTGTATCCCATGTCGCCTGGGTTTGCAAGGCCCTTAGACACTACCAAGGTGAATGGCTAGGGATCCACTACGAGGCCTTTACAAAGTTCCACTAGCTTCCGAAAACCCGCTACAGTTTATAGGAAGATCCAGTGCAGGGTTCCTGGCTGACTGCCATCGCAGCAAAATCAACCAGGGACCTCCCTACACTGACCTCTCCCCTACTGCCCTTGCCCCTTTCGGGTAAGGTAGTCTTCCACTAGCTTTCGTAATTAGTCAGCCAAGGGCGTCCCATTAAACCCTTGTGGTAGCACTGTTTTCCCGGGTGGTCGCTCCATGTTCCCATTAATTTAATGATCTTAACATGAACAATAATAATAACAAGATAATAACAGAATAATCATGAATAATGAATCTCCATACCCAATCCACATAAAGCAATAGCAGGTACTACCCAAAAATATTCCAGGGGTGAACAAGGTATAGAGGTAATCAAAACTGGGGTACATAAAGGATCCCATCAAAATTAACCTATGCAGATCATTAAAATTAATAAGAACATGGCTGGAAAAAGTAAGTGATCAAGGGCACAACTTGCCTGTAATGAGCTCCTGCTCAGCTATCTCTACTTGCTGAACCTCAGTTTCCACAGTGGCTTGCTCGTCTACTCGCATCAACACAATACATACATAGTATAGCCAAAATCAACATCACACCAAACAGATGAATAAAATATACAGTAAAAATCTACACATTAAAATGAAACCATAGGAACTGGAATCACTAAATTTGGGGTTATAGAATTTAAGTTATGAATTTTCTAAGATTTAAGGTGATTATAATAGGATTAGATGATAAATTTATTTTCTAACAGAGTTCATGTCAAAACAGTGATTCTAAATGACAGAGAATAATATTACAAAATTTTAGGAATTGGAATGACTCAATTTGGAACTAAAATGAATTTTCTATGCATTTTACAAGTTTCTAGATTTGTTTTTGTATTAAAAATGAATTTTAATATTAATTTCTCTGTTTTTAATACCCTCTGGACTGGGCGTCAAATTCCAGAAAACACAGGGGTCTGCGCGAATAAAATCCTAGACTCAGTGTACAGTGGCCAATGGACTGCGGGTTGATAACTAAATTTTCCAGGGGCTCTTTAACAAAAAGTACCCGCGAAGGGGTATGGACGAGTCTCGGCCGTTGGATCAACGACGTGCGGCAGAGATTAGATCATGCGCGCAGTGAACCGGTACGCTATTTAAACCCTTAGATCCCGATCTAACGGCCACGAATTCAAAACTACGTGATCCCATTACGAACGTTCATCCACAATCGGACGGCTGCGATCAACCCGAGCGAAGGGGTACGCTACCTCTAATCTCAGCCGTTAAAACAACATCCAACGGTGCGCATACTATCGTCTTCCCCCGACGCGCCCAACGACGGCAACGCTTCCCAGCGGCGGCGCCATTGCCGGCTCTGGCCAAGATTCGCCTTACCCACTCAGAGCTTCGAATTGAATGCGACAATTACACAGTGAACAACTACACGATAACAGGGAAAGGAAGCTCACATCGAATCTAGAAGCGCCCTGCTCTGCCCACGGTGAGCGGCGGATGCCGAGCTCCGGTGAGCAATTCCGGCACCACAAGCGTCCAATCCTTGGTGAAGCGGCCACGGCAGCTTTCCCCCGAGCCCGAGGAAGACCCCAGGCACCCTCAACGGTGCGGACGACGATTGAATCGGAGATTCCCCCGCGGCGGCACCGCGCAACCTCGCCTACTCTCTCTCTCTGGTTCTACGGCACCGGCGGCTGGGTAAGGTGGACACAGGGTGCCACGGATGGGTTGGCTATTTGTATCCGTGGGGCTCGTCAACGCACGACGCCGCCCGCCCGAGATCTCCGGCGAGGTCGACGCGGAGCGCGCGGAGTCCGTTGACAAGCGAGGGCTGACGCGCCTGGCCCACGCGCCAGTGGAGGGGAGGAGATCGAGCGCGCGGGCGCGAGGGAGTGTCTGTCGAGTGGGTCCCACCACGCAGTGGCACTACGGCAGGTGCTGGCGCAGAGGAGGCTGATGAGTGGGGCCCAGGTGTCGGCGCTTCCCTCCCCCCTGGTTGATGGGCCGCGCGTGTGAGAAGGTAAGTTGGGCCGAATTCCAGGTTCAGGGCCCAGGTAAGGTTTTTATCTTTTTCTTTTTCATTTTTCTTTCTATTTTCTTCATTTTCAAACCAAATTTGAATTAGTTCAAACTTTTGTGGATCCTCTTTTATAAACTCTATTTTTGCAATTAAAAATACTAAGCCTGAAGATATTTATTGATACATTTTATTTATATTTTCTTATCTCCTCTCTTTTTCTTATTTTCAAAACCCTAATTTCAAATTAAGGGTTAAATCAAGCTTCAAATAATTAATACCTTATTATTTTTATCCTCATGGTTTTATTCAATGCACAACACATAAAACTCCTACAAATGCACTTTTTCTTTATTTTAACATAATTGTTTTATTTAGTCACTCTCAATTACATAGGTGCTCTTTTTATGATGCAAATGAAACACACAAAATGAGGAACTCTCTTTATTACTCTTGGTATACAACTTGAGTGTTACAGCTCCTGTGGCTAGGCTAGAGTCCATTCGTATCTTGCTAGCATATGCCGCTCACCATTCTTTCAGGTTGTACCAAATGGATGTAAAGAGCGCTTTCCTCAACGGGCCAATAAAGGAGGAGGTGTACGTGGAGCAACCCCCTGGCTTCGAGGATGAGCGGTACCCCGACCACGTGTGTAAGCTCTCTAAGGCGCTCTATGGACTTAAACAAGCCCCAAGAGCATGGTATGAATGCCTTAGAGATTTCTTAATTGCTAATGCTTTCAAGGTTGGGAAAGCCGATCCAACTCTTTTCACTAAGACTTGTGATGGTGATTTGTTTGTGTGCCAAATTTATGTCGATGACATAATATTTGGTTCTACTAATCAAAAGTCTTGTGAAGAGTTTAGCAGGGTGATGACGCAGAAATTCGAGATGTCGATGATGGGCGAGTTGAACTACTTCCTTGGGTTCCAAGTGAAGCAACTCAAGGACGGCACCTTCATCTCCCAAACGAAGTACACGCAAGATCTGCTAAAGCGGTTTGGGATGAAGGACGCCAAGCCCGCAAAGACGCCGTTGGGAACCGACGGACACACCGACCTCAACAAAGGAGGTAAGTCCGTTGATCAAAAAGCATACCGGTCAATGATAGGGTCTTTACTTTACTTATGTGCTAGTAGACCGGATATTATGCTTAGCGTATGCATGTGTGCTAGATTTCAATCCGATCCTAAGGAGTGTCACTTGGTGGCGGTGAAGCGAATACTTAGATATTTAGTCGCTACGCCTTGCTTCGGGATCTGGTATCCAAAGGGGTCTAACTTTGACTTGATTGGGTACTCAGATTCCGACTATGCTGGATGTAAGGTCGATAGGAAGAGTACATCAGGGACGTGCCAATTCTTAGGAAGGTCCCTGGTGTCATGGAACTCTAAGAAACAAACCTCCGTTGCCCTATCCACCGCTGAGGCCGAGTATGTTGCCGCAGGACAGTGTTGCGCGCAACTACTTTGGATGAGGCAAACCCTCCGGGACTTTGGCTACAATCTGAGCAAAGTCCCACTCCTATGTGATAATGAGAGTGCTATCCGAATAGCGGAAAATCCTGTTGAGCACAGCCGCACAAAGCACATTGACATCCGGCATCACTTTTTGAGAGACCACCAGCAAAAGGGAGATATCGAAGTGTTTTATGTTAACACCGAGAACCAGCTAGCCGATATCTTTACCAAGCCTTTAGATGAGAAGACCTTTTGCAGGCTGCGTAGTGAGCTAAATGTCTTAGATTCGCGGAACTTGGATTGAATTGTAGCATACATGTGCTTATGCCTTTGATCATGTTCATTCTGCATTTTGTTGCTTATTATGGTGCTCAAGTTGTACAAACACTCCCTGGACCTCACAAGTCCGTTGCAAAGTGATGCACATGTTTAGGGGGAGATGTGTTACAACTTGATCCCTTGAGACTAACCATATGCTTGAGTTTGTTTGATTTAGTCTCAAAGGAGAATTGAAAGGGAAAAGGTGGGCTTGGATCATGCAAGACTTCCACTGCACTCCGATGAGAGGGTAACTTATTCCAAGTCCATCTCATGAACTCTTATTGCCATTTGCTCTAAATTGAAGATTTTGGTGAGGCAATGGGGTTAAAGGGCCAAGATTGATCCCGTTTTGGTGCTTGATGCCAAAGGGGGAGAAAATAAAGGCCAAAGCGATAAATGGATCAGCTACCACTTGAGAAATCTGAAAATAGTAGAGTAGAGCTTTTGATTTGTCAAAACTCTTTTATTGTCTCTTTTGGCTTCTAGTGGGGAAAAGTAGTTGATTATGGGAAAAAGGGGGAGTTTTTGAAATCTTTGATCAATCTCTTTTGGAATGACTCTCTTTATGCTTTAACATGTGTGTTTGACTTAGAGATAGAGATTTGAGTTTGATTTGCAAAAACAAACCAAGTGGTGGCAAAGGATGATCCATATATGCCAAAATTGATTCAAAATAAATTTAAGTTTTATTTGAAGTGAGTTTGCACTTGTTCTAGTTGCTTTATGTTGTGTTGGCATAAATCACCAAAAAGGGGGAGATTGAAAGGGAAATGTGCCCTTGGGCCATTTCTAAGTATTTTGGTGATTGAGTGCCAACACATGTGCTTAATTGTGAATTTATGTACATGGATTAACAAGGTGCAAATCATGAAGTAAAGGTATGTTTCTAAGCCTTAGTACATTGGTTTTGTGTACTAATATATTTGTCTAAGTGTTAGAAACAGAAAGAAGAAGAAGAGAGAAGAGGAGAAAAGACTTGGCTGTGTGCTGCCAAGACCCAGCTCGGTCTGGAGCACCGGACTGTCCGGTGTGCACCGGACAGTGTCCGGTGCGCCAGACTGACTCGGCGCGAACAGGCCGCTCTCGGGAATTCGCCAACGGCGTACGGCTAAAATTCACCGGACTGTCCGGTGTGCACCGGACTGTCCGGTGAGCCAACGGTCGGCCAGGGCCAACGGTCGGCCGCGCAATCCGCGCGGGACACGTGGCCGAGCCAACGGTCGGAAGACGGCACCGGACTGTCCGGTGTGCACCGGACATGTCCGGTGCGCCAACGGCTCCAGATCTGCCAACGGTCGGCAACGGTCGGAAGCGCCAGTTATGGAAACAAATCGGGCACCGGACAGTGTCCGGTGTGCACCGGACTGTCCGGTGCCCCCGACGACAGAAGGCAAGGATGGCCTTCCGGATTTGCTCTCAACGGCTCCTAGCTGCCTTGGGGCTATAAAAGGGGCCCCTAGGCGCATGGAGGAGATACACAAGCAACCTTTGAGCATTCTTGATCATCCACACTCAGTCTCTGCGCATTTGTTTGTCATTCTAAGTGTTTCGAGCTCCGTTCTAGTGAGAACTTTGTGATACTCTTGTGAGCTCGATTCTTGGCCGTGTGTGTGCGCGTTTCGCTGTGGATTTGTGTGTGTTGCTTCCCTCCCTTACTCTGTGCTTCTTTGTGATCATATACTTGTAAGGGCAAGAGACTCCAATTTGTGGAGATTCCTTCCAAACGGGATAGTGAAAGGAAAAACAAAACACCGTGGTATTCAAGTGGGTCTTTGGACCGCTTGAGAGGGGTTGATTGCAACCCTCGTCCGTTGGGACGCCACAACGTGGAGTAGGCAAGCGTTGGTCTTGGCCGAACCACGGGATAAACCACTGTGTCACCTCTGTGCTTGATCTCTTATGGTATTGTGTTTTGTTGAGACTTCTCTTTAGCCACTTGGCAACTATTGTGCTAACACTTAACAAGTTTTTGTGGCTTAAGTTTAAAGTCTTCACAGGATCACCTATTCACCCCCCCCTCTAGGTGCTCTCAGTATCTAGCCTAACAATATCCATCTCATCTTAAAAGATTCTATCCTACACTCATAGATCCATCTTATCTTAAAAGATACTCTATTACCTTAGTAGATTCATCTTATTTTGAAAAAGATCTTATGTCACCCTAATAGATCTAACTGACCTCAAATGGTTCTACCTTATCCCTATGAATTCATCTTGCCCTAATAAGCATATTTACCCCACACTAGTGTAACAACCATGATTTAATCCAAAAGTAATGGGATATTGTTTAGTCCAATCTGGTGATACCGATCTAATCTAGACTCCATCTAATCTACTATGATCCAATCTAAAGTGAGTTATCTAACAAGATAATCAATCCTGGTGGAATACGTTAGACCCTGCTCCTCTAAACAAGTTTGAGATCTTAGATCAACTCGACCCTACACAAAAACTTGACCTACAAGATAGGTTACACAACTAATTCCATCTAGCATATAGCTATTGGACCCTCTACCCATCTTGTCACAAACTCGGATGAAGACACCAAAGCTCGAGGAAGAAAGGATCAACAGCGTTAAGGAAGGATAGGAGTCAAGCCAAATCCGGTCTTCAACCCCAACTCAAGCCTTCAAAGATCAAGCTAGATCATCAGATGAGTCAAGATCCACAATCTTGGATGGAGTCTTTTCTTACCCCATTCCTTCTTACCCAAAACTATATATGCTTTAAAGATATCTTTCATCCTGCATAATGAAGTGGGTATACCCATATATACACATGCCTTCCGAATCACCCACTATTGTCTAAAAAAAATATATATGAAACTCTAGATCTTGAACCTATTATAGACTAAAAGACGAATCACAAACCAATCCTTATGTATCTCTTTTCTTACAAATCTCGAGGATGAGATTTCTATTAAGGGGGGTAGGATTTGTAAACCCTAAAATGTGTTAGGAGTTCATGTATTCCTTCTATGTCTTTTATAAGAAGTAACACTAAGAAATTGAGTGAACATAAAAAAATAGAAATATCTTCAATCTAGTAGGATAAGATATTCTCCTCATGAAATTTAAAAGAATGCTCTTAAAAAAATATTAAAGATTAAGTGACTCTTGGTAAAAGAGAATACATTATTTTTCCCTAAATGAGTAGGGTAATGGATATTAGTTTTAGTTAACTTGAAAGTTGATCCCATACTCAAAAGTAATTTCTTTCCTAAAATAAAATAAAATGAGTGTATGTCACATTTTAAGCCTTTAACTAAACAAGGGAATAAAATAATTAATATAAATATATAGGTTTATAAAAATATATAATCTACATTCATGTCGATATTGTGGATGTTGCATTTAGAAAAGAATTTGAAACTCATGTTTGAATTTGAACTTGAAAACTGAAAATAAATTAGAATGCAAAAAAATAAAAATCTCTCGTCTCAGCACTTGGGTCGAAACTGCTTCACCCGGCCCATTCCCACTATCACGCGCGCAGCCCACATCGGCCACACATTTTCCCCCTTCCGAACCGGATTCTGCGCCATGATTTAAACCTATGCGTCGTCTTCGATTGGCACCGGCTCACAGTCTGTTCCGAGGATTTCGGATCGATCGCAAATTTGGTGAACCGTATCCCTGCAAACAGAACCTCCGATGTCACCGCGGCCGGAAAGAATTGTTCAGGTTCTTCCCCAAACCAACAGACCCAACGGGTCCGCCTCCACCGGGATCGCTCCGGGTTGTTGGGATTTGATTTCCTCGCTTCTGCACCCCTTGGCTTGTGCGCTGTATATATACGCTCCGTGCCAAGGTCCCTAGGCCATCGGCGAGTAGAAACACCAGTGAGCATCCGAGTGTGATAGCCATAGCAGGTGAATCGAGCGCATGGCGATGTGGAGTCTTCAGCGGAGCGGAAGGGAGAGCAGAGAGAAAATGTGATGGCCGTCGCCGCGCGTACCTGGGCGTCCACCCTAGCTGAAACCTGCTTGAAGGCTCCAGGGTTCACGAGAAGTCAACTAAAACTTGGTCACGGCGAAATCTACACGCTCGACCGATTGGAAGACGGCTGGGGGTGCTGCCATGAATTTGGGCGCTCGGCGACCCTGCGCTGCGTCCGGTCTAGGGTAGGGGGCCTGGTGGACTCGCCTGCGCGTTGGGATGCCCAGTGCGGCATAGATTGGAACAGGAAAGGTTCTGGGGCGACCAGCACAATGGATCACAACGAACCTGTCCAAATGCGGGACCCTCCCCGTTGCCGGATTTGTCGTGATTGGGCGAGCCCTGAAACTCAGGCAAGAACTCTCGTGTGCATCCCTGTTTCCTTCACATAGCTAGTAGTGTTGGTTTGGTTATGGGAGCACTTGAAGCACCAAGCTTGTGCTCTGGTAATGGTGGCTGGGGAAAGGTCTCCCTCACCAGCGTGTTAGATGGACTGGGGGTTGAAGAAGAGTGCGGGCCGTTAGATCCAAATGGGCGGTGCAGATTAAAACCTATGTACTGCTTTGGGTCAACCCGATCCGGACCATGGATCCTCTGATCGACGGCTAGAAACTGATACGCACTTACCCCTTCGTTGGTTGAATGGGTGCCGTTGGATGGAAAGAGAACGCTCAGGATTAGATCAAGTATATAGTAACTCTCGAGCGTCGATCCTAGATCCAACGGTGGTGTTTACGTATCGTTTCGGCTGAGATCTGATCTAATCCATGCGCTCGGCTGTTGATCCAACGGCTGTGAATGGCCGATACCCCTTCGACCCATCACTTTTGCTAAAGAGACCCCGTAATTTTTACAAATTAACCCGCCGTCCAATTCGGATGCAAACTGAGTCTTAAGCAATTTTATGATTTAGACCCTAGGTTCTCTGTTATTGTGCGCCCAGTCCAGGAATTAAAGAAAATAGGAAAAAGAGATTTAGAAATTGATTTTGAGTATAGAAATAATTGTAAAACTTGTATAATCCATAGAAAATTCGTATTAAGTCCAAATTAGCCCATTCTAGTTCCTATAATTTTGTAATATTATTGTTTATCATTTAGTGCCACTGTTTTGACATAAAAGTCACATTAAAATTGTTATCATAATTAATCTTGTACAAAGCACTAGAATCGTTGGAAATCCATAACTTAAAATCTATAACTCCAAAATTAATAATTCTTTTTCCTGTGATCTTATTTTAATATGTAGATTATTGATATGTATTTTGCATATATGTTTGTTGTGATGTTAAATTTTCCTATGCAATGTTTGTTTGTATTGCTACGACTAGAGCGAGGACACGTGTCATCTGAAGAGCAAGTTGGTACCTGGAATCTCGAGTCCCAGGCAAGTTGTGCCCTTGATCACTTCTTTTTACCCACTCATGTTCTGATTAATCATAATGATCTGCATAGGTTAATTTTGACGGGACCCAATAGGTTACCCTAGTTTGATTATCTTTATACCTTGTTTACCACGGAACTTTTTGGTTAGTACTTGCTAGTGCTTTATGTGGTTTTGGGTATGAAGATACATTATTCATGATTACACTTTTATTATCTGTTTATTATTATTGTTCATGATAAGATCATTATGTTAATTGGAACATGGAGCGACCACCTGGGAAAACAGTGCTACCACAAGGGTTTAATGGGACGCCGTTGGCTGATTAATTAGGAAAGCTAGTGGAAGACTACCTTACCCGAAAGGGGCAAGGGCAGTAGGGGAGTGGTCAGTGTAGGGAGGTCCTTGGTTGATTTTGCTGCGATGGCGGTCAGGCAAGAACCCTGCATTGGAGCTTCCTATAAACTGTAGCGGGTTTTCTGAAGCTAGTGGAACTTTGTAAAGGCCTCGTAGTGTTACCCTGCCTCGCCTCCTCGGTAGAGGTGTATGGGAAGTCGCGATCCCTTGGCAGATGGGTAACATGACTTGTGGGTAAAGATGCGCAACCTCTGCAGAGTGTAAAACTGGTATACTAGCCGTGCTCACGGTCATGAGCAGCTCAGACCCTCACATGATTAACTTATGGAATTAAATTCAATTTGTCATATGCATTGCATCGCAGGTGATGTTGTTACTTTTGTTCTACTATTTAATTGGGTTGGTATCTACTTATACTTAGTAATTGCTAATAAAATTTTGACCAACTTTAAAAGCAATGCTCAGCTCTAACTATCCTCTTTGGTAAGCCTTACACTTCATGTGAGCTCCCACCTTTGGCGAGTTCATGCACATTATTCCCCACAACTTGTTGAGCTATGAACGTATGTGAGCTCACTCTTGCTGTCTCACACCCCCCACAGGTCAAGAACAGGTACCCCAGGATGAGGCGCATGGAGGATGCTGTGATGTGTTCGTGAGAGGTCTAGGCCGTCGTCTCCCAGTCAACTTTGGGTTGCTGGACCGTTGTCCCCTTATAATGTAATTGTTTATTTTGTATAGAACTCCTATTATATAGTAAAGATGTGACATTCGATCCTGTGCCATGATTCATCATATGTGTGAGACTTGGTCCCAGCACACCTGGTGATTATGTTCGCGCCCGGGTCTTGGTGCCCCGAAATCCAGGTGTGACAACCAGGGACTCCAACTCCGAACTGCTCACCTTCGAGAATTCTGGGAGCCACTCCGCTATAATTCAACGGACTGTCCGGTGGAGCACCGGACAGTGTCCGATGGCGCACCGGACTGTCCGGTGTGCCAGCAGAGCAACGGCTACTTTCGCGCCAACGGTCACCTGCAACCGCATTGAATGCACTACAGTGCGCGCAGAAGTCAGGCACGCGCCAGAAGGTGCACCAGACATTCTATAGGACCTGTCCGGTGCACCACCGGACTGTCCGGTGGCCCAGAAGACAGAAGCTCCAACGGTCAGAATCCAACAGCCGGGTGATGTGGCAGACGCACCGGACAGTGTCCGGTGGCGCACCGGACTGTCCGGTGCGACATGCGACAGCAGCCTCCACCAAATGGCTAGTTTGGTGGTTGGGGCTATAAATACCTGCAACCACCCACCATTCATTGCATCCAAGTTTTCAAACTTTCTACACCTTACAAGAGCTATAGCATTCAATACAAGACACACCAAAGAGATCAAATCCTCGCCCAAGTCCAAAGATCATTCCCAATCAATTAGTGACTAGTGAGAGAGTGACTTGTGTTCATTTGAGCTCTTGCGCTTGGATTGCTTCTTTTCTTTCTTCATTCTTTCTTGTGATGAACTCAATCATAAGCGAGGCAACAGACACCAATTGTGTGGTGGTCCTTGCGGGGACTTTGTGTCCTGTTTGATTGAGAAGAGAAGCTCACTCGGTCTAAGTGACCGTTTGAGAGAGGGAAAGGGTTGAAAGAGACCCGGTCTTTGTGACCACCTCAACGGGGAGTAGGTTTGCAAGAACCGAACCTCGGTAAAACAAATCCTCGTGTCTCACTTCTTATTTGCTCACGATTTGTTTTTCCCCTCTTTCTCAGACTCGTTTCTATTTCTAACGCTAACCCCGACTTGTAGTTGTGCTTAAGTTTATAAATTTCAGATTCGCCCTATTCACCCCCCTTTAGGCGACTTTCAATACTTCAACTCCCCCATCATTGACATCTCGAATTTTTGAACCATTATCCTACTAAACTCTTCACAAGTAGATTTGTTAGTAGACCCAAATATAATATCATCAACATAAATTTGGCATACAAACAAATCATTAGCAATTGTTTTAGTAAAGAGAGTAGGATCGGCTTTTCCGACTTTGAAGCCATTAGCGATAAGAAAATCTCTTAGGCATTCATACCATGCTCTTGGGGCTTGCTTGAGCCCATAAAGCGCCTTAGAGAGTTTATAAACATGGTTAGGGTACTCACTATCTTCAAAGCCGGGAGGTTGCTCAACATAGACCTCTTCCTTGATTGGTCCATTGAGGAAGACACTTTTCACGTCCATTTGATAGAGCTTAAAGCCATGGTAAGTAGCATAGGCAAGTAATATGCGAATTGACTCAAGCCTAGCTACGGGTGCATAGGTTTCACCGAAATCCAAACCTTCGATTTGTGAATATCCCTTGGCCACAAGTCGGGCTTTGTTCCTTGTCACTACACCATGCTCATCTTGTTTGTTGCGGAAGACCCACTTGGTTCCTACAACATTTTGGTTAGGACGTGGAACTAAATGTCATACCTCATTCCTAGTGAAGTTGTTGAGTTCCTCTTGCATTGCCAACACCCAATCCAAATCCCTTAATGTGTCTTCCACCCTGTATGGCTCAATAGAAGACACAAAGGAATAATGTTCACAAAAATGAGCAACACGAGATCGAGTGGTTACCCCCTTTTGAATATCGCCGAGGATAGTGTTCACGGGGTGATCTCTTTGTATTGCTTGGTGGACTCTTGGGTGTGGCGGTCTTGGACCCTCATCATCTTCCTTGTCTTGATCATTGGCATCTCCCCCTTGATCATTGTCCTCCTCTTGAGGTGGCTCCTCTTGATCTTCATTATCATCATCTTGAGCTTGATCCTCATCTTGAGTTGTTGGAAATGCTTGCATTGAGGAAGATGGTTGATCTTGTGCATGTGGAGGCTCCTTGGATTCCTTAGGACACACATCCCCAATAGACATGTTCCTTAGCGCGACGCATGGAGCCTCTTCATCATCTAGCTCATCAAGATCAACTTGCTCTACTTGAGAGCCGTTAGTCTCATCAAACACAATGTCACAAGAAACTTCAACTAGTCCAGTGGACTTGTTAAAGACTCTATATGCCCTTGTGTTTGAGTCATAACCAAGTAAAAAGCCTTCTACCGCCTTAGGAGCAAATTTAGATTTTCTACCTCTTTTAACAAGAATAAAAAATTTGCTACCAAAGACTCTAAAATATGAAACATTGGGCTTTTTACCAGTTAGGAGTTCATACGATGTCTTCTTGAGGATTCGGTGAAGGTAGAGACGGTTGATGGCGTAGCAAGCGGTGTTGATTGCTTCCGCCCAAAACCGGTCCGAAGTCTTGTACTCATCAAGCATGGTCCTCACCATGTCAAGTAGAGTTCTATTCTTTCTCTCCACTACACCATTTTGTTGTGGCGTGTAGGGAGAAGAGAACTCATGCTTGATGCCCTCATCCTTAAGAAAGCCTTCTATTTGTGAGTTCTTGAACTCCGTCCCGTTGTCGCTTCTAATCTTTTTGATCCTTAAGCCGAACTCATTTTGAGCCCGTCTCAAGAATCCCTTTAAGGTCTCTTGGGTTTGTGATTTTTCCTGCAAAAAGAACACCCAAGTGAAGCGAGAATAATCATCCACAATAACTAGACAATACTTACTCTCGCCGATGCTTATGTAAGCAATCAGGCCGAATAGATCCATGTGGAGTAGCTCAAGCGGCCTGTCAGTCGTCATGATGTTCTTGTGTGGATGATGAACACCAACTTGCTTTCTGACTTGACATGCGCTACAAATCCTGTCTTTCTCAAAATGAACATTTGTTAGTCCCAAAATGTGTTCTCCCTTTAGAAGTTTGTGGAGATTCTTCATCCCAACGTGGGCTAGTCGGCGATGCCAGAGCCAACCCATCTTAGTCTTAGCAATTAAGCAAGTGTCGAGTTCAGCTCTATTAAAATCAACTAAGTATAGCTGACCCTCTAACACTCCCTTAAGTGCTACTAAATCATCACTTCTTCTAAAGATAGTAACACCTATATCCGTAAAAAGACAGTTGTAACCCATTTTGCATAATTGAGAAACAGAAAGCAAGTTATATTCTAAAGAATCTACAAGAAAAATATTAGAAATAGAATGGTCAGGAGCTATAGCAATTTTACCAAGTCCTTTGACCAAACCTTGATTTCCATCCTCGAATGTGATAGCTCGTTGGGGATCATGGTTTTTCTCGTAGGAGGAGAACATCCTTTTCTCCCCAGTCATGTGGTTTGTGCACCCGCTATCAATTATCCAACTTGAGCCCCCAGATGCATAAACCTACAAAACAAGTTTAGGCCTTGTTCTTAGGTACCCAAACGGTCTTGGGTCCTTTGACATTAGAAACAAGCACCTTGGGTACCCAAACATAAGTCTTTGAGCCCTTGTTTTTGGCCCCAACATATTTGGCAACTACTTTGCCTGATTTGTTAGTGAGCACATATGAAGCATCAAAGGTCTTAAATGAAATGTTATGATCATTTGATGCAACAAGAGATTTCTTTTTAGGCAATTTAACATGGGTTGATTGCCTAGAGCTAGATGCCTCACTCTTGTACATAAAAGCATGATGAGATCCAGAGTGGGACTTCCTAGAATGAATTCTCCTAATTTTGTGTTCGGGATAACCGGCAGGGTATAAAATGTAACCCTCGTTATCCTGAACCATGGGAGCCTTGCCCTTAACAAAGTTAGACAATTTCTTAGGGGCATTAAGCTTGACATTGTCTCCCTGTTGGAAGCCAATTCCATCCTTAATGCCTGGGCGTCTTGTAATACTCAAATTGTAAAAGCATAAGAAATGAGATTATTTTCTCTATATGTGTTGCCTTACTCATTGGTACATGTGAATAACCGCATTTAAAAGTGATTAATTAACAAGCGATACATAAACAACTTATGCATCATGTTGGGTCTTACATGTTTGTGCATTTAAAATAATAATAATAGCAATATATATAATACTCAAGTTGAGAATTTGAAGTTAACTAAGATGGAGCACTTTAGGATTTGGGAATAATGTCCAATATAAAATAATATTATAATTAAATAACATCCTCATAATTGGTGAGACCAACATGCATAGTTAAAATGGGTTAAATTTGCACTTGAGGTTGCATTCAAAAATTTGGATTCAAAAGAGTTATAAATAAAAGAAAAGAGAAAGAAAATAAAAAGAAAATAAACTAAACCCCTACCTGGGCCTCGGTCCCTCATTTTGGCCCACCTGAAGAAGTCACCCCGCGCAGCCCATCCGCATTTGTGTGCCGACAGGTAGGACCCACCTGGTCAGCCACTCCTTCCTTGTGCGGATTCTTTCCCTGTCACTGGTGCGTGGGATCGCCTCGTCAGTCCCCCTTCAACAGAAGGTGTCCGCCGTCTTCCACGCGCCGTGAAGCGACCTCCGTGATGCGCGGTGCCGCGGGGTAATCGGGTCACCGTTGCGGGATTCTTCGGATCGACCTCCTGGGGTCTATATAGTTGACCCTCGGGACCATAGCCTCTCCTAGTATCTCGCAAGCCACCATTGACCGAGCGATTGATAGTGGCTGGAACGCGGGCCGCCGCCGTAGACGAACCTAGCCTCGACGTCGCCAAGCTCTCGGCAACTGCCTGGGTGGTCCACGGAGTCTATGGGAGGATAGTCACACCTTACTCGTGGCTCTTTGGGACCCAATACGCCGGAATCTCTCGCCGGACTTCGGCTTCCGTGGCCGAGCCGCCGCACAGCGAGGGCGAACTCCCTCGGAGCCTAATCCCCCGGTATGGCGCTACTACTAACTTCACAATTCACTGCTCTTGGCATTGCGCTAGCAATAGGGTAGTAGATAGCACTAGGGAGGCGAATTCGGGTGTACGCCGGCGATCCTCCATCGTGTTCCTTGGGCGGCGCCGTCGTCTCTAGTTGGAATATGGGATGATCTGGTGGCCGTCTGATCGGCGGTGTGTGGCTGTGATCGGCTCGCGGTGTCCTGCCCAGCCAAAAACGAGATGGGCCGACCGATCTGGATCGGAGGGCGGTGAGTAGGCTAGGCTTCATCAAACCTTGGCCGTTGATCTCGAATCGTGCGGACCCTGCTCCGTACCGATTCACTGTTTAAATCTGGGCCCTAGATCCTTGAATGGATGGCCCAGGCGCACCTGAGTTCACTCAGTTGTGGCACTTTCGTAAAGAGCCCCTCGGTTTTCACCAAAACAACCCGCAATCCAGTGAATAGTAGCCTGAGTCTTGCAGATTCTTGCGCTAGAGCCCCTGCACTTCTCTATATTTGAGGCCCAATCCAGAGTGCATTGAAAATCAGAAATTAATATCAGAAATCAATTTTTAGTGCATAAATAAATGTTAGAACTTGTTTAAATTGTAGAAAATGCATATGAACTTCAAATTGACCCATTCCAGTTCCTAAATTTTCAAAATATTATTCTATATCAAATAGTACCACTGTTTTCACATGAAATACACATTAAAAATTTATTTCTCACTTAACCCTATATTAAATGCATAAAATCTTTAGAAAATCCATAACTTAAAATATATAACTCCAAATTTAATGATTCCAGTTCCTGTGATCATATTTTAATGTCTAGTTTATTACTGTATATTCCATTTGCATGTTTGATGTGATGTTAATTTATGATATGCTATGTATGTATTGTGTTGATGCGAGTAGACGAGCAAGCCACTGTGGAACCTGAGGTTCAACAAGTTGAAGTAGCTAAGCAGGAGCTCGTGGAAGGCAAGTTGTGCCCTTGATCACTTCTTTTACCCATTCATGTTCTTATTATTCATAATGATCTGCATAGGTTAATTTTGCTGGGACCCAATAGGATACCCTAGATTTGACTATCTTTATACCTTGTCTCACCACTGGTTTTACTACTAAAGTTTTGGGTAGTTCATGCTATTGCTTTATGTGGATTTGGGTATAGAGATATTCATCACTCATTTTTACACTTGTTATTATCTGTTCATTATTTTATGTTCATGATAAGATCATTATGTTAATGGGAACATGGAGAACCACCCGGGAAAACAGTGCTACCACAAGGGTTTAATGGGACGCCCTTGGCTGATTAACTAGGAAAGCTAGTGGAGGGCTACCTTACCCGAAAGGGGCAAGGGCAGTAGGGGAGTGGTCAGTGTAGGGAGGTCCTTGGTTGATTTTGCTGCGATGGCGGTCAGGCAAGAACCCTGCATTGGAGCTTCCTATAAACTGTAGCGGGTAGTCTGAAGCTAGTGGAACTTTGTAAAGGCCTCGTAGTGGTACCCTGCCTCGCTTCCTCGGTAGAGGTGTATGGAGTCTAATCAAATCCGTGGCAAATGGGTAACACGACTTGTGGGTAAAGATGCGCAACCTCTGCAGAGTGTAAAACTGGTATACTAGCCGTGCTCACGGTCATGAGCGGCTCGGACACTCACATGATTAATTTATAGAACTTAAACTTAATCTGTCATTTCATTGCATTTGGAATTATTTTATTATTACTTTTATTTATATTTACTTTGGTTTGGTATTTACTTACACTTAGTAACTGCTAATAAAATTTTGACCAACTTATAAAAGCAATGCTCAGCTTCAGCCTTTATTTCATTGATCAGCCTTACACTTCATGAACTCCCACCTTTGGTGAGTTCATGCCACATTATTCCCCACGACTTGTTGAGCTATGAACGTATGTGAGCTCACTCTTGCTGTCTCACACCCCCCACAGGAGAAGAACAGGTGGTCGAAGAGGAGCCGCCTAACACTGAGGCATTCGACTTGATCTAGGTGGCGTTTCTTAGTTGACATTGGCGCCGACGATCCTTAGTTCGTTTTATGTTTATTCTTTTATTTTGTATTAAGTCTTCCGCTATGTAATAAATACTCTGATGTTTTATGACATTTATCTCTATACACTCTGTTATTATATATGTTGTCTTCTTTGGCGTATGTATGAGATGCACCCGACTTTGTTCCTTAAAGCCCGGGTGTGACAGAAGTGGTATTAGAGGAAATGTTGACTGTAGGACGAAACCTAGATAGAAATGGACAAACCCTCTCCTACTTACCTTATTCTGACTCATTCTATGCTTACCTTACTCTAGTTCTTTCTATACTTATCTTGATCCTGTCTCACCTTCTACTGTTCTACTCTGATCATTCTTACCTTTTCAACTCTGAGACAAGATGGATTTCACACCTTAGAATCCTACCCCTATGACATTCTTAAGAGTTAGGGAACCTAAGACAAAATTTAAAACTATTTTCTTTAAAATGTTGTTTGAATTGTGCTGATGTTAAATGTCTGATTTGCTTCTTCGATTGATTGATATATTATATATGGACATCTTAGCATGTACCACCATAAGGTATTGAATTAGCTAGGGTAGGTAAAACATTGAACTACTTAGCTAATAAATCCCCCAAAGTAACATGATTTGTAATTACTGCCTTGTTTACTATTCTCTTACCTTCTGTATCTAACTCAGATGGTCAATACCAGGAGGGGTGGTGGAATTGATTTGCCTCCTAATCGACACACTCGAAGGATATATAGACAACCTCAGCCACAGCCAGCAGAGATGAATCCTCCTAATCCTCCACCAGGTGGAGTTGATCCACTGATGGCAGCTCAGATGGCGGTGATGCAGCAAATGGCGGACACTATGGCTGATATGCGTGCCCAGATGCAGCAAGAACGCCAGGAGATGCGTCAGGAAAGAGAAGATATACGCCAGGAGTTGCGCCAGGAGCGAGAGGAGATACGCCAGGAGAGAAGGGCGCAACAACAGCAGCTGCAACAACAACTTCAACAACAGCAGCAACAGCAACAAGTGCCATTGCCTCCACCACCACCACCAGTTCCACCTCGTGATAAGCACCGGGAATTCATGAGTCATAAGCCACCGACCTTCGCCAGCTCGCCAGATCCACTAGATGCAGATGATTGGCTGAAAGTGATTGAGAAGATGCTCAACATTGCCCAATGCTCAGACCGAGAGAAAGTTCATTATGCCTCAGGTCGTCTGACAGGTCCTGCTGCCGACTGGTGGGATTCTTATACTGCTGCTCATGATGCTGCGGATACTATTACTTGGGCAGAGTTCAGTACGCAGTTCAGGAACTACCATATTCCAGCTGGTATGATAAAGATCAAGAAGAAGGAGTTTTTGTCATTGAAGCAAGGCAACATGTTAGTCAGCGAGTACAGAGACAAATTCATTCAGCTGTCGAGATATGCTCCGGAGGAAGTTGCTGAGGATGAAAGAAAACAGGAGCACTTTATTGAAGGACTTAATGGACCCCTACAGTATGCACTGGTTGCACACACTTTCCCATCATTTCAGAGGCTGCTGGATAAGGCTCTTGCTATTGAACACAAGCGTGTTCAGCTGGGTGATCTGAAGAGAAAGGCAATATCTCAAGGACAAGGAAGCAGCAGTGTTCGTCCTCGCTACAGTTCACCACAGGGTACACCGACTCGACCAGGAGGACCGCGCCCAGTTCAGCAATCACCACTGAGGACTCCACCTCCTCAACAGGCTACCCCTACTGGCACCCCGACGAAGTTTACAGGACAGAGTCCAGGCACTACGTGTTTCAAGTGTGGGAAGACTGGTCATTATGCAAATGTCTGCCCACAGAGGATTACCACTACTCCAGCTCAGAACAGGCAGCAAACTCCAGGATCTGGCAAGGGATATTCTATTGCCAAGGTTAATCAAGTCAGCGTTGATGCTACTCCGGATGGTGGGGACATCGTACTTGGTATGTTTTATGTTAATGCAATTCCTGCAACCATATTATTTGATTCTGGTGCTACACATTCATTCATGTCTGCTCGTTATGCCAACACAAATGAGATACCACTGCTAAATATGAGAAAACCCATGATAGTAATCACACCTAAAGGGCCTATTGAGGCAAATCAAATGACACGTAGATTGACATTAACCATTATGGGTAGAGAATTTGGAGCTACTGCTATAATATTAGAGTCAAGCAGTATAGATCTGATCCTTGGTATGTCATGGCTAAGAAAGGCAAAGGCCATTATAGCATGTGGTAGAGGTACTGTAGAACTCACTACCACTAAAGGAGAAAGATTTCAAGTTAATATTGCAGTAACCTCCTCATCCATGCGTGCAATGTTCTTTATGCCTGAGGAGTTTGTTGGTGACAACATCCGGGTGGTTAGAGATTTTCCGGATGTCTTTCCAGAGGAGTTACCAGGGATGCCACCTGATAGAGAAGTTGAGTTTGTTATTGATCTCTTACCTGGAACCGCCCCTATTTCTAAACGGCCATATAGGATGTCTGTAGAGGAGTTGAAGGAACTTAAGAAGTAGTTAACTGAGTTGCAAGAGGCTGGGTACATTCGTCCGAGTTCCTCACCTTGGGGAGCACCGGTTTTGTTTGTACAGAAGAAGGATGGATCTCAGCGGATGTGTGTGGACTATAGATCACTTAATGATGTTACTGTGAAGAACAAGTATCCGTTACCCCGTATTGAGGATTTATTTGATCAGATGCGAGGTGCTAGAGTATTCTCGAAGATTGATCTCCGATCGGGATACCATCAGATGAGGATTAGACCATCGGATATTCCCAAGACAGCATTCTCGACTCGATATGGATTATATGAGTTTACAGTTATGTCGTTTGGATTAACCAATGCACCGGCTTATTTCATGAATTTGATGAATAAGGTGTTTATGGAGTATTTGGACAGATTCGTCGTGGTGTTCATCGACGATATTCTTATCTATTCCAAGAATGAAAGCGATCATGAACAACATCTAAGGTTGGTGCTACAGAAGTTGCGAGATAATCAACTCTATGCTAAGTTCAGCAAGTGCGAGTTTTGGATTGACAAGGTGCCATTCCTTGGTCATATTATTTCTAATGGAGGAATAGCAGTGGATCCTGCTAAAGTGAAGGAGGTAATGGAGTGGAGAGTGCCCACTACAGTTACTGAGATTCGGAGTTTCTTGGGACTCGCAGGATATTATCGGAGATTTATTAAAGGGTTCTCTAAGATTGCCAAGCCTATGACATCGCTTTTGGAAAAAGGAAGAGAATTCAAGTGGGATGAGAAATGCCAAGAAAGCTTTGATCAATTGAAGGAGAGATTAATGTCTCCACCGGTGTTGGTAATGCCAGACTTACAGAAGGGATTTGATATTTATTGTGATGCTTGTGGCCAAGGATTGGGATGTGTGCTTATGCAAGAAGGTCATGTGATTGCCTATGCATCTCGTCAGTTGCGGAAACATGAATTGAACTACCCCACTCATGACTTAGAACTGGCAGCAGTTGTGCATGCACTGAAGATTTGGAGACACTACATTATGGGAACTAAGTGTCAAGTGTACACAGATCATAAGAGTTTGAAGTACATATTCACTCAGAAGGATCTCAACCTTAGGCAACGCCGTTGGTTGGAACTTATTAAAGATTATGACTTGGAGATTCACTATCATCCAGGCAAGGCAAATTTGGTTGCAGATGCCTTGAGTCGAAAAGAGCATGTTCACTCCGCTTTTGCTGTCCAGCTACCCGATGAATTAGCAAAAGACTTTGAGAGACTCAATTTGGGAATTGTTACTCACACTGAAGGAGTTACCATTGAGTTGGAACCTACCTTGGAGCAAGAGATTCATAAAGGTCAGGTTGGTGATGCTAAGATTCAAGAGATTAAGGATCTGATCACGGATGGTCGAGTTCCGGAATTCACGGAGGATGAGCAAGGTACTATATGGTTCAAAGATCGGATATGTGTTCCAGAGATTGATAGCCTCCGTGAGACTATATTGAAAGAAGCTCATGATTCTGATTACTCAATCCACCCTGGTAGCACTAAGATGTATCAAGATTTGAAGCAAAAGTATTGGTGGTATGGACTGAAAAGAGATGTCGCTGCCCATGTGGCTAAGTGTGATGTGTGTCAAAGAGTCAAGGCCGAACATCAAAGACCTGCTGGACTATTGCACCCATTGAAGATACCCGAGTGGAAATGGGAAGAAATTGGTATGGATTTCATTGTTGGACTACCCCGCACCCCTGCTGGGTATGACTCTATTTGGGTAATTGAGGACAGATTGACGAAAGTGGCTCATTTCATACCTGTGAGGACTAATTACACGGGAGCCAAGCTAGCAGAATTGTATATGACTCGGATAGTTTGTTTGCATGGAGTGCCTAAGAAGATCGTGTCTGATCGAGGATCACAGTTTACTGCTCGATTTTGGAAGAAATTGCATGAGAGTTTGGATACAAAGTTGAATTTTAGTTCAGCCTACCATCCCCAGACTGATGGACAGACAAAGAGAACTAATCAAGTGCTGGAAGATATGTTAAGAGCTTGTGCTCTCAAGCTTGGTGGCAGTTGGGAGAAGAGCTTACCCTATGCTGAGTTTTCTTATAATAATAGCTATCAGGCCAGTTTGAAGATGTCACCGTTTGAGGCTCTATATGGCAGAAAATGCAGGACTCCCCTATATTGGGATCAGACTAGAGAAAGACAGTTCTTTTGGCCTGAACTTATTCAAGAGGCAGAAGAACAAGTTCGAATGATAAGAGAAAATTTGAGAATTGCACAATCCAGGCAAAAGAGCTATGCTGATAATAGGAGAAGACTACTAGAGTTTAAGGAGGGTGATCACGTGTATCTGAAGGTGTCACCGATCCGAGGTATGAGGAGATTTAAAGTTAAAGGAAAGTTGTCCCCTCGCTTCATTGGACCTTTCTTGATCTTAAAGCGAGTTGTAGAAGTTGCATATCAACTGAAGTTACCCGATCATCTATCAGATGTACATGATGTATTCCATGTGTCCCAGCTAAAGAAGTGCCTCAGGGTACCTGAGGAGCAACTACCAATGGAAGACCTTAGCATTCAAGATGATCTGACTTATGCTGAGTACCCAATCAAGATTCTGGACACTTTGACTCGGGTTACAAGGAATAAGGTGATAAAGATGTGCAAAGTACAATGGAGTCACCACGGAGAAGATGAAGCAACTTGGGAAAGAGAAGAAGAGCTTCGCATAGATTTTCCCCATCTTTTCACTAGTCATTCCTAAATCTCGAGGACGAGATTATTTTTAAGGGGGGTAGGATTTGTAATACTCAAATTGTAAAAGCATAAGAAATGAGATTATTTTCTCTATATGTGTTGCCTTACTCATTGGTACATGTGAATAACCGCATTTAAAAGTGATTAATTAACAAGCGATACATAAACAACTTATGCATCATGTTGGGTCTTACATGTTTGTGCATTTAAAATAATAATAATAACAATATATATAATACTCAAGTTGAGAATTTGAAGTTAACTAAGATGGAGCACTTTAGGATTTGGGAATAATGTCCAATATAAAATAATATTATAATTAAATAACATCCTCATAATTGGTGAGACCAACATGCATAGTTAAAATGGGTTAAATTTGCACTTGAGGTTGCATTCAAAAATTTGGATTCAAAAGAGTTATAAATAAAAGAAAAGAGAAAGAAAATAAAAAGAAAATAAACTAAACCCCTACCTGGGCCTCGGTCCCTCATTTTGGCCCACCTGAAGAAGTCACCCTGCGCAGCCCATCCGCATTTGTGTGCCGACAGGTAGGACCCACCTGGTCAGCCACTCCTTCCTTGTGCGGATTCTTTCCCTATCACTGGTGCGTGGGATCGCCTCATCAGTCCCCCTTCAACAGAAGGTGTCCGCCGTCTTCCACGCGCCGCGAAGCGACCTCCGTGATGCGCGGTGCCTCGGGGTAATCGGGTCACCGTTGCGGGATTCTTCGGATCGACCTCCTGGGGTCTATATAGTTGATCCTCGGGACCATAGCCTCTCCTAGTATCTCGCAAGCCACCATTGACCGAGCGATTGAGGGTGGCTGGAACGCGGGCCACCGCCGTAGACGAACCTAGCCTCGACGTCGCTAAGCTCTCGGCAACTGCCTGGGTGGTCCACGGAGTCTATGGGAGGATAGTCACACCTTACTCGTGGCTCTTTGGGACCCAATACGCCAGAATCTCTCGCCGGACTTCGGCTTCCGTGGCCGAGCCACCGCACAGCGAGGGCGAACTCCCTCGGAGCCTAATCCCCCGGTATGGCACTACTACTAACTTCGCAATTCACTGCTCTTGGCATTGCGCTAGCAATAGGGTAGTAGATAGCACTAGGGAGGCGAATTCGGGTGTACGCCGGCGATCCTCCGTCGTGTTCCTTGGGCGGCGCCGTCGTCTCTGGTTGGAATATGGGATGATCTGGTGTCCGTCTGATCGGAGGTGTGTGGCTGTGATCGGCTCGCGGTGTCCTGCCCAGCCAAAAACGAGATGGGCCGACCGATCTGGATCGGAGGGCGGTGAGTAGGCTAGGCTTCATCAAACCTTGGCCGTTGATATCGAATCGTGCGGACCCTGCTCCGTACCGATTCGCTGTTTAAATCTGGGCCCTAGATCCTTGAATGGATGGCCCAGGCGCACCTGAGTTCACTCAGTTGTGGCACTTTCGTAAAGAGCCCCTCGGTTTTCACCAAAACAACCCGCAATCCAGTGAATAGTAGCCTGAGTCTTGCAGATTCTTACGCTAGAGCCCCTGCACTTCTCTATATTTGAGGCCCAATCTAGAGTGCATTGAAAATCAGAAATTAATATCAGAAATCAATTTTTAGTGCATAAATAAATGTTTGAACTTGTTTAAATTGTAGAAAATGCATATGAACTTCAAATTGACCCATTCTAGTTCCTAAATTTTCAAAATATTATTCTATATCAAATAGTACCACTGTTTTCACATGAAATACACATTAAAAATTTATTTCTCACTTAACCCTATATTAAATGCATAAAATCTTTAGAAAATCCATAACTTAAAATATATAACTCCAAATTTAATGATTCCAGTTCCTGTGATCATATTTTAATGTCTAGTTTATTACTGTATATTCCATTTGCATGTTTGATGTGATGTTAATTTATGATATGCTATGTATGTATTGTGTTGATGCGAGTAGACGAGCAAGCCACTGTGGAACCTGAGGTTCAACAAGTTGAAGTAGCTGAGCAGGAGCTCGTGGAAGGCAAGTTGTGCCCTTGATCACTTCTTTTACCCATTCATGTTCTTATTATTCATAATGATCTGCATAGGTTAATTTTGCTGGGACCCAATAGGATACCCTAGATTTGACTATCTTTATACCTTGTCTCACCACTGGTTTTACTACTAAAGTTTTGGGTAGTTCATGCTATTGCTTTATGTGGATTTGGGTATAGAGATATTCATCACTCATTTTTACACTTGTTATTATCTGTTCATTATTTTATGTTCATGATAAGATCATTATGTTAATGGGAACATGGAGAACCACCCGAGAAAACAGTGCTACCACAAGGGTTTAATGGGACGCCCTTGGCTGATTAACTAGGAAAGCTAGTGGAGGGCTACCTTACCCGAAAGGGGCAAGGGCAGTAGGGGAGTGGTCAGTGTAGGGAGGTCCTTGGTTGATTTTGCTGCGATGGCGGTCAGGCAAGAACCCTGCATTGGAGCTTCCTATAAACTGTAGCGGGTAGTCTGAAGCTAGTGGAACTTTGTAAAGGCCTCGTAGTGGTACCCTGCCTCGCTTCCTCGGTAGAGGTGTATGGAGTCTAATCAACTCCGTGGCAAATGGGTAACACGACTTGTGGGTAAAGATGCGCAACCTCTGCAGAGTGTAAAACTGGTATACTAGCCGTGCTCACGGTCATGAGCGGCTCGGACACTCACATGATTAATTTATAGAACTTAAACTTAATCTGTCATTTCATTGCATTTGGAATTATTTTATTATTACTTTTATTTATATTTACTTTGGTTTGGTATTTACTTACACTTAGTAACTGCTAATAAAATTTTGACCAACTTATAAAAGCAATGCTCAGCTTCAGCCTTTATTTCATTGATCAGCCTTACACTTCATGAACTCCCACCTTTGGTGAGTTCATGCCACATTATTCCCCACGACTTGTTGAGCTATGAACGTATGTGAGCTCACTCTTACTGTCTCACACCCCCCCACAGGAGAAGAATAGGTGGTCGAAGAGGAGCCGCCTAACACTGAGGCATTCGACTTGATCTAGGTGGTGTTTCTCAGTTGACATTGGCGCCGACGATCCTTAGTTCGTTTTATGTTTATTCTTTTATTTTGTATTAAGTCTTCCTCTATGTAATAAATACTCTGATGTTTTATGACATTTATCTCTATACACTCTGTTATTATATATGTTGTCTTCTTTGGCGCATGTATGAGATGCACTCGGCTTTGTTCCTTAAAGCCCGGGTGTGACACGTCTCCCACTATAGAGCATGCTTCTAGCAAATTTAAATTTCTCATTTTCTAAGTTATGCTCATTAATTTTAGCACTAAGTTGAGCTATGTGATCATTTTGTTGTTTAATTAAAGATAGGTGATCATGAATAGCATCAACATTAATATTTCTACATCTAGTGCAAATGGTAACATGCTCAACGGTAGATGTAGAGGGTTTGCAAGTATTTAATTCAACAATCTTAGCATGTAAAATAGCATTCTCATCTCTAAGATTGGAAATAGAAACATTGCAAACATTTAAATCTTTAGCCTTAGCAATTAATTTTTCATTTTCAATTTCAAGGCTAGAGAGAGATACATTCAATTTGTCAATCTTAGCAATCAAATTAGCATTATCATTTCTAAGGGTGACATGAGAATCATCACTATCATTTAATTTCTCAACCTTGACAATCAATTTATCTTTTTCAAATTTAAGGTTGGAAATAGTGTCATGGCAAGTGCTTAGCTCACTAGTTAATTTCTCACATTTTTAACTTTAACATGCTTCTTATTTTCTTTAATGAGGAAGTCCTCTTGGCTATCTAAGAGTTCATCCTTCTCATGAATAGCACTAATCAATTCATTCAATTTTTTCTTTTGTTGCATGTTTAAGTTGGCAAAAAGGGTGAGCAAATCATCCTCATCATCACTAGAGCTAGCCTCATCACTAGATGTTGCATATTTAGTGGAGGCTCTAGCTTTTACCTTCTTTTTACCGTCCTTTGCCATGAGGCACTTGTGGCCAACATTGGGGAAGAGAAGACCCTTGTTGACGGCGATGTTTGCGATGTCCTCATCAGAGGAGGAGTCGGTGGAGCTCTCATCGGAGTCCCACTCCCGGCAAACATGGGCATCGCCGCCCTTCTTCTTGTAGTACTTCTCCTTTTCCTTCTTCTTTCCCCTCTTGTCGTTATCCCTGTCACTATCACTAGATAAAGGACATTTAGCAATAAAATGACTGGGCTTACCACATTTGTAGCAAACCTTTTTGGAGCGGGGTTTGTAATCCTCCCCCCTCCTTTACTTGAGGATTTGGTGAAAGCTTTTGATGATTAAAGCCATCTCCTCATTGTCGAGCTTGGAGGCGTCGATGGGAAGCCTACTTGACGTAGACTCTTCCTTCTTCTCCTCCATCGCTTTGAAGGCGACGGGTTGCACCTCGGATGTAGAGGTGGCGCCTTGCTTGATGATTTTCTTGGAGCCTTTGATCATCAATTCAAAGGTCACAAATTTTCCTATCACTTCCTCGGGAGACATTAGTTTATATCTTGGATCACCACAAATTAATTGAACTTGAGTGGGGTTAAGAAAAACAAGTGATCTAAGAATAACCTTGACCATTTCATGGTCATCCCACTTTGTGCTCCCGAGGTTGCGCACTTGGTTCACCAAGGTCTTGAGCCGGTTGTACATCGCTTGTGGCTCTTCTCTTTGATGAAGCATGAAGCGACCGAGCTCCCCCTCGATCGTTTCCCTCTTGGTGATCTTGGTCACCTCGTCTCCTTCGTGCGCGGTCTTGAGCACGTCCCAAATCTCTTTGGCACTCTTCAACCCTTGCACCTTATTATACTCCTCTCGACTTAGAGAGGCGAGGAGTATAGTAGTGGCTTGGGAGTTGAAGTGTTGGATTTGGGCTACCTCGTTCGAGTCATAGCCTTCATCCCGCACGGATGGTTCCTGCGCACCAAACTCAACAATGTCCCAAATACTAGCGTGGAGTAAGGTTAGATGGTGCCTCATTTTATCACTCCACATACAATAATCTTCACCGTAAAAAACCGGTGGTTTGCCTAGTGGGACGGAAAGTAAAGGAGTGCGTTTGGAAATGCGAGGATAGTGTAAGGGGATCTTACTAAACTTCTTGCGCTCATGGCGCTTAGAAGTGACGGAAGGGGTGTCAGAACCGGAGGTGGAGGGCGACGAAGAATCGGTCTCGTAGTAGACCACTTTCTTCATTTTCTTCTTCTTGTCGCCACTCCGGTGCGACTTCACGCGAGGAGGTGACTCCTCCCTCTTCTTATTGCCGGACTCCCTCGATGGAGCCTTCCCGTGGCTTGTGGCGGGCTTGTCGACGGTCACCATCTCCTTCTTGGTGTGAGCTCCCGACATGACTTCGAGCGGTTAGGCTCTTAATGAAGTACCGGGCTCCGATACCAATTGAAAGTCGCCTAGAGGGGGGGGGGTGAATAGGCAAATCTGAATTTTATAAAGTTTAAGCACAACTACAAGCCGAGGTTAGCGTTAGACATATAATTGAGTCCGAAAGAGAGGGAAAACAAATCAACAAATAAATAAAGCGGATGAACACGGTGATTTGTTTTACCGAGGTTCGGTTCTTGCAAACCTACTCCCCGTTGAGGTGGTCACAAAGACCGGGTCTCTTTCAACCCTTTCCCTCTCTCAAACGGTCACTTAGACCGAGTGAGCCTTTCTCTTCAATCAAATGGGACACTTAGTCCACTACAAGGACCGCCACAACTTGGTGTCTCTTGCTTTGATTTCAAGTGAGTTGGAAACAAGAATAGAGGAAGAAGAAAAGCGATCCAAGCGCAAGAGCTCAAAAGAACACAAAAGTCTCTCTCTCTCTAGTCACTAATTTGTTTGGAGTGATTCCGGACTTGGGAGAGGATTTGATCTCTTTGTTTGTGTCTTGGAATAAAGTCTAGAGCTATTGTATGAGGTTTGATGGCTGAAAACTTGGATACATTGAAGTGTGGTGGTTGGGGGGTATTTATAGCCCCAACCACCAAAATGGTCGTTGGGGAAGGCTGCTGTCGTATGGCGCACCGGACAGTCCGGTGCGCCACCGGACACTGTTCGGTGCGCCAGCCACGTCACCCAACCGTTAGGGTTCGACCGTTGGAGCTTCTGACATGTGGGCCACCGGACAGTCCGGTGGTGCACCGGACAGGTCATGTTCACTGTCCGGTGCGCCTTCTGGCGCCTGCTCTGACTCTACGCGCGCAGTCGGCACTGTTCACTATTCACTGTAGCCGTTGCAGACGACCGTTGGCACAGGTAGCCATTATTCCGCTTGGCACACCGGACAGTCCGGTGCTACACCGGACAGTCTGATGAATTATAGCGGAGTGGCTCCCCAAATTCCCGAAGCTAGCGAGTTGGAGGGAATCCACCCTGGTGCACCAGATAGTCCGGTGCGCCAGACCATGGCAGCCTTCGGTTGCTTTGCTCCTTTCTTTTTGAACCCTTTCTTTGAACTTTGTATTGGTTTATTGTGAAACTTTGGCACCTGTAGAACTTATGATCTAGAGCAAACTAATTAGTCCAATTATTTGTGTTGGGCAATTCAACCACCAAAATTATTTAGGAAAAGGTGTGAGCCTATTTCCCTTTCAGGGTGCATTTCGGCCATCCAATTAGAGATCAAGCGCTCAGATTATATCGGACCTCGTTACGTTATGTTCTAATATCGCCTGCCAACGTCCGATCCGACGGCTAGGATTTAATCTAGGCGAAGGGATACGCACTGCCAATCGCGGCTGATGCCACAAGATCCGACGGTTCTCACTTTTTCGACCCTACATCTAATCACGGCCGTTGGACATGAGATCAATGGCCAAGCGGTCATCTCCTTCCTACCGACGACTGAGCGCATCTGCGCAAGCCAGCCGCGGTGGTGCCTCACCGGCGACACGGTGACCTGGCGCCCTGACCCTCCTGGACTCCCCCAACGACATGGAAATGATGAACGTATCGCGAATTCATCAAGGGAGTTCTTACCGGCGATGTTGGCGCGACGTGCATTACTCATGGAAAGGGGGAAGCCGCGGCGATTTTGCAAGTTCGGCGAGCAATTCGCCCGATGCTGGAGACCAACTCCCAATAGCACGGCCACGAGAGTCTGTCCCGCCGCCAAGGGAAGTCACCAAGCTCCACACCAGGTGCGCGGTCGAAGGTAAGCCAGAACACTCATGCAGTGGCCCTGATTCTTTCCACGGCGGCGAGGAATTCTCGAGTTTGCGGTAGGGAAGGCGGGATGATAGTGGAGCGAGTGGATTGAGTCGACGACCTTGTCCTTTATGCACCCCTGGTTGTGTCAACCCGGTTCCTAGGTGGCCGCACGATGGATCGATGCACGTCGGAAATCGCGGCGGTGGAGCGAAGATGGTTAGCGAGGTGGGCGACGAGCTAGGAGTGCGGCTGGGTGCGACTGGAATGTTCCCTCCCGTCCTACAAGGGCGCAGCAGGGTAGTTCGGTCAAGGGGGGGGTTCCGTACTGGCCGCCGGAGTCTTCACGCACGACGTTGGTCCTCCGCGCGACGCGGCGGTGGAGACGATGGCGCTGACATCGTGGGTCCCACGTGGGAGTGGCGGAGCGGGTCGCGCAACTAAGTGGCCATCTGGCGAGTGGGACCAGTAAGGATGTGTCACCAGACGCGCGCGGGTGTGATCCCGACCAGTGGGACCCACATGGAAGTGGTCGACTGCGTAGGGGAAGAGATGGGCTGCGCAGTGTTTGCTTCTGGTGGGCCGAAATGGGTGTCTCAAGCCCAGTACGCTTTCCTCTCATTTTTCTTTTGTTTTTTATTTCTTTTCCTTTTTTTTAGAATTCAAAGTTGAATTTGAATTTTGGTTATGTGATTCACCTTTGAGTCAATTATACAAATTCAAACCCTAGTGTAGGAATAATATATTTTTATTTACTTATCTTTATCCACATAATATTTGTTTTCTTCTCTTTTCTAAATTCTAGAATTTCTTTTATATTTTAAATTCCACTTTGGACTTTAATATATTTCTTGTCACATTATTTTTATATTGTCACAAAATGCACACAAAATAAAATCCAGCATGATGCATAATTTAGTGGCATATCTTTTATTAATTATTTGTTTTTAAATATGGTGTTCACATGTGATGGTAAATAGATACAACCCACACATATAAATAAAGGAAATAATTTTTTTCTCCTTTTATATTCTCTCTTACAAATTGGATATTACAAATCCTACCCTCTTAAAAAGATTCTCGTCTTCGAGACTTGTAAGAAAAGGGATACAAAAGGATTGGTTTGTAATTCGGTTTTTTAAAAATTTATAATTGGTTCAAAAATTTAGAATCTCATTTTTTTAGTCAATAGTGGGTAATTGGGAGAGTATAGGTATCCAGCTACTTATTATGCAGGATAAAAGATGGACATGTTAGGGCAAGAATATCCAGGGGTAAGGAAGTTTATGGTGAGAAAGAACTCCTTGTTGGGTGGTAATGCATCTAGAGATTGAGTTTGACTCCGCTCCTTTCTTGATGAGGTCGATCTTGTACTTTTCTAGTCTTAGTCTCATTTAGACTGGGTCTAGAGATGGCAATGGGTAAAAACCCGCTTGGTATTACTTGCCCAAACCCATACCCGCGAAGAAAAAATACGTCCGCTAAAAAACCCATACCCATGACGGGTATAAAATTTTGTCCAAACCCATACCCATGCGGGTTTCGGGTACCCAATGGGTTTCCCATACCCACTAACACCAACATAAAAAATAATTTATCATGTAAATGACAATCAATACATTAATAAGCTAGCATAAAATAAACAAGTGATAACTAATTTTAGCCTAAAATTTGTTACATTAAGTTTATTTCAATTAGAACATATTCAATTAGTAATATTATGAGACATATTTATAAGGAATGTTGATTTTAAGGCGGGTTTTAAAAACCCATGGGTTTGCGGGTATGGGTAGTGGAAGAACAAACCCATGCCCACGTACCCGTTGGGTTTCCATTTGAACCCATTAATAAACCCATGGGTAGAGAAATTGACCCAAACCCATACCCTAATAGAGCAAAAACCCACCGGGTTTTGGGTAGCGGGTACCCATTGCCATCTCTAACTGGGTCAGTGTATATCATCGTGGTCGGGGAAGATGGTTAAGATAGATATGGGTGAGATTGACTACATGATGTAGGTTAAAAGTTTGTTTGATGTTAGGTGGGGATAGATAGATTATACCATTCATCATGGCTCTATGGGTTGGGTTAGCTCATGGTTGAGTTGATCTAATGTGCTAAGTTAAGTTAACACCTGGCTGGAAGGGTCCAAGTACCACTAATCTGTTTAAGAAGACCACATTGGATTAGGTCATATTAGCTTAGATCACATTAGATTCTATAATCCCATTTAAGAATACCACTTAGTTAAACATAACAAGCTGATTTTATCTTTATGAAATTCTAGTATTTTTTTATACACCTGAAATTCTTTGTATGCCATTAGCAGGTGTGGTATAGAAACAAGGGTACATCATGTTTTAGCTATTTGGTGAGTGTAGAGCAGATTTGGAGTGGAAGAAAGTTAGGTGAGGAAGACTTTTATTCCGGGTGGCGGATCTTGATTCATCTGAGGATCTGTTTCTACTCGTATCCTTCATTGTCGAGGTTATATTTCTTCTTGGGTCTGATTTAGAGACCATCAGTTGTGGAGTTAGATGCCATTATCTGAGTTGGGATAACAATTGTGGGTACATGGGGTAGGTGGAGTAAACAGAGTTTTACTTTGCTTTTGGGATGATTAGGTTGGGCAACCTATAACATAGGCTAGGTCGTGGTTTTACGGACGAGTGTTTAAGACACCAATTTTAGGTTTTAAAATCCCATTTATCGGAATATGGTCTAATCTATGTTACCAGTATTAACTGACTTGTCTAAGTAACTTCTTTTAGATTAGATCATGTCAGATTAGGTAGGGTCTAGGTTAGATTGGATATAACTAGATTAGACTAGTTTGAGTTAGATAGATGTACCAGGGTAGAATATATATTATTAGGATATGTTAGAATCTTTTGAGATAGGAGGGATTATATGGTGTAGGTAAGTCAGAATCTCTGTCGGTTAAAACAGATGGATTATGCAACTATCGGGTGGTTAAGGTAGTTGCATATGGCCAGATTGGACTAAGACTCCAATTTAGATTAAAACATATTTATAAGAGTAGGATTCAATCTTATTTTACCAGTATTATCTAACATGTTTGTCCATTAGGTTAGATCTAATCAGATTAGATGGGATCAGAATTAAATTGGTGTAATCAGATTATACTAGATAAGATCTACTTATTTTATTTTGGAATAGAACATGTTTGTTACACTGTTATGAGATAAGCAATGTGGTGGGGATAAGTTTGCTCATTAGGACAAGATGAGTCTCTAAGAATAAGATAGAATCTTTTGAGATTAGTTAGATATATTAGGCTAAGATAAAATATTTTCGGGATAAGATGGATCTATTAAGATAAGAGAGAATCTTGTAAGATAAGATGGATCTATTAAGATAAGGGAGAACCTTCCAAGATAAGATGGATCTATTTGATATATTCTAGTGGGGGTACTTTTAGTTGGTCTAGTTTACCTTATAAACAATTTAAGAGGATCAGATAAATTTTTTAACACAAGATGAACCTATAAGGATAAGATAAATTCCTTAAGTTAAGAGGGGTCTATTTAAAATAGATACACTTTAATGGAGGATAAACTAGGTTATTTAGTTATCTTATGAATTCTATTTATGTCTATATGTATAAGCAGATGTAATTGTGGACATTACTCCACATCTCATCACACTCAATCAAAGATCCAAATCAAACAAGTGTCATAAGAACAAGCACTCAAGCGTATAGTTACCTATAAAAATAATTTTGTTTTTGTTCCTTAGAGTAGGTCTCCTATTCCTAAAGGTCACTTTAGGCACAGAATTTCAAAGTGTGAAATCCACATTTGTCTTTAGAAGAAAAGGTAAGAATAATCAGAGTAAAGTGTAAATAGATGAGAAAATATTAAGATAAGTGTTGGGGACTTGTTCTCAAATGCTAAGAATTAAGAACAAGGCAACATAAAAAGTGTCAAATGTTAAGCTCCTTCGTCCTTAAAAACATTATATTCCTTCGGATATAATGAATCTTGGACGAAGGTTATAAAGGAAAAGATTCTCATAAGATTGATTAACGGTTAAAAAAGAACATATACATAAAATACAAATAATGGCTTGAGTATTATCATCAACTCATTTTCATTGCCAAATTCATGAAAACAAATTACAAGTGTACCTTCGGATTGTTGGAAAGTAATGATGCAGACGTAATAAGAAAAAGCGTATGCCAAGTCAGCGTGAACAGTACGGGGGTGCTGTTCATCTATTTATAGGCACGGGACGCAACCCATGTAAAATTACATCGATGCCCTTTACATTTGATAATAACTTTATAGCAATCCTTCGAGGTTTAACTTGACATTTCATCCTTAAGTCGGTTCCTCTTTTCCTTCGTCATCCCGAAGCTTTTCTGCACGTAGCTTCGTGATCGTCCTGTCTTTCGTCGTGATCGCTTTCCACCCCAGTCAAGCTTCGTCTTAACCATGCTCTTGTACACCCGCAACCTGACTCCGAAGATACCTGCTCACATGTTTCACTCAGAAAATATTGTCAAAACATGTTTTTGAGGAGCTTCGGAAGCCGAAGGCCCCCAACAGTAGCCCCTCGCAATATTAATTTACTGCAATGATAAATTCATATTGCGACATGGACGAAGGCTTTGAGCCGAAGGTCCGAAAAAACACCTTCCTTCTGCTAGAATAGCAGCAGTCATTGACAGACGGGGCCCTCCAGTTTCCAACACGCTTGGTGTATAAATAAGAGCTCACCGCAAGTTTATTTGGCACGCTCTCTTGCCATCCGCTTTTACTCACCCAGAAAATTTTTTAGCCTGCACACAATAGCACATGCTTGGTTTTAGATTTTTAAGCTTCGGTTTCGAGTGTGTTTTGTCAGCATTTTCGAAGATGTCTGAGGATAAAAAAGCCGTTGGTGGTTCGAAGCTAAGCCTTTCTGAGGAAATGCACCTGGGTTTTCTTGAATCAATGTCGAAGACTAATACGGAGAAGATTACCAGAGAGATTTTGGAGGGTTTATCTAAAGATACTGGCGACAGTGATAGTTACGATGTGGATAGTGGTGGTGAAGATTCCGAAGATCGACCCTGGCGACCAAGCCATGCAGTTTTTGGTAAGTCGAGCATTAAGGAAAACCATCTTGTCAACATGAGAGGGAGATACTTTCGGGACTTGTCTGTTGTGAGGGCTGACGAAGGAGAGAAGACTTGTCCAACTCCCGAGGAAAATGAGGTCGTGATATTCCGAAGCTTCTTGAAAGCTGGATTACGATTTCCCTTGAGTAGTTTTGTCGTGGAAGTATTGAAGACATTCGAAATCTACCTTCACCAACTTATCCCCGAAGCAATCATAAGGATGAACATCTTTTGTGGGCCTTGAGGAGCCAAGGTTTGGAACCTAACGCAAAAAGCTTCTGTAACATACACGAGCTATTGTATGAGACAAAACCCTGGGGCAAAGAGCAGTACCACAACAACTTTGGCTGCTACAGCTTCGGCGCTCGGTCCGGGTCAAGCTGCCCTGTGCCAACTTTTCGAAAGAGGTGGCCCGGCGACTAGATGACAGAATGGTTTTACGTGAAAAATGACTTGAAATCACGTGAAGATATTAAAGGTATCATTATGCGCCCTATCTGGCAACGCTTCGGCCTCCGAAAGCCGAAGGTGGAAATGGATGAAGCAGCCGAAGAATGCCAGAGAGCCTTCGGCGTGGTTTGCTCTTTTATTGGTACAAGGGATTTGGTCCAAGAGCATATTGCCTTCAGAATCTGGCCACTTGTAGAAAAGTGGGAAATGCCGAAGGAGACCGTCAAGGAACCTGACGAAGGCGGGCTAGTTAGGCTGAAATACACATTCAAATACGGAGATTAGTTTGTTGAACCAGATGATGACTGGTTGAAGAGTATTGAGGCCATAAGTGACGAATTGCTTGGGGTATACTCGAAAGCCGAAGATACTGCACTATCAGCGGCCTTCGGAGGTCGAAAAAAGAAGAGGCTTAACCGTGTATTTGATGCAATTGGGTTTATCTACCCTGACTACCGTTACCCGGTGCGAGGCCAAAAAAGGAAAAATACTTCTCCTGCCAAGGAAACTGCTTCGGCTGCTCCTAGCGAACCGGCGCCAAAGAGGAAAAGGTAAAGGTACTCACACACCCTCCACGTTATATTGAGCCGGCCACAGTGCCTGAGTTTATTGGTGAGGCCTCTTCGGCCACTGAAGCCAGAGAACCAACTCCGGTGGCAAAAGTGGAGGAAATAGCCAAAGTACCAGCAACAGAGAAAGCAGAAGAACCAAGGACTGAAAAAGCAAAAACATTAGAAATTTTAAGTCCAACAGCAAAAATCCAGAAGATGCCAGCAGCGACCCCGAAAAGAAAAAGGATGGTTAATGTGCTGGATGTTTTGGAAACAATTAAATCTTCGAGCATAACTCCGAAGAAAACTGTTGAAGCTTCCAAATTGTCTACTGAAGCCTTTGTTGCTGAAGGTTGGAAGCAACAATTTGAAACTGAAGCTGGGCCCTCAGAGCCTATCAAGGTAAAACCTTTGAAAGCTGAAGAAAGGAAATTGACAGAGGCAGCTTTGGAAACCGAAAAAATAAAAATGACAGAGCCAATTTTGATTGAAGAAATTGACACTGGCGTCCCCGAAGCATCTTCCAAAACACATGATTATATTGTGCGGCATGCTTCGGGGAAGAAACTATCTGAAGAAGAGGTTTTTGAAGCTAATCACTATGCCCGAGAATTGAAGTATCCAAAGGGGGCCGTAGTGTTCAATGGAACAGACGAAGATGACTTCCTATACTGTCTCCCAGACAATAAAGAATTGTCCGTCTGCCGAGAGAAGGCTAGGAGCATGGGGTTCCCGAAGCTTGAAGCTGGCCTTTGCGCCATGACGAAGGAGTACCTTGCAGATAGCCTTACATATAATAGTCTGAAGGTACAAAGATTGTAAATTTTGAAATTTATGAATTTTAAATTAGTCTTTTGTTCTTATGTTAATCTATTCATTCTTTTGAATAGGGCTTAATACTTAGCAATGCCTTAAGGGCACAAAAGAATGCTGAAGATGAGAGCTGCACTATTGCTCTTAACAACCTTCGGACAGAGGTTATCAGACTAAGGAACGAAGCCTTGGAAAAGGACAAAATCCTGGTTACACTAGTGGATAAGATAAAGGAAAACGAAGCTAATTCTAAAATTCAAGTCGAAGCTCAGAAGCGGGAAATCGAAGATCTTCGGAAACAACTAGCCCGAGCTAAAGAAGAACGCATTCTTGAAGAAACAAAACGAGAACTAAGTGATCAATGGGCAAATCATTTGGAAAGAAATGTTGAAGAGCTTCGTGCTTCGAATAAAAGGTGCTATGATAAATCCATAGAGTGTGTTAAAAAGTTAAAATCTAGCTTCGCCAGCGTCAGCGCATTTTCTAGTGAAGAAAATTTCACAAGAGGGAATCCAGAAGGCCCGATTGAATGGATTAGTCACGAAGCTGAGGCCTTCGAGGAAATATTGAATAGTCGCGGGGACATTTGTGCTTTTCGGGCGCTAGAGGAATTGTTACTATTTTGGAGAAGAAAGGGTGTGAGCATGTGAAATCTTTGGCACAGTCTGAAACTGCTTTATCCTCTGAAGATATCAAGGACCCTTCAGCCGAAGCAAGCCAGGTCGGTGGAAAATTTTTCATCGACATTTGGGACAATGGCGGCCGAGAAATGGCTCAAGAAATCATTCAGAGAAGCGAAAAAGGCATCCATGACGCTAGGAAGGTAGTGGAGGCTGCTAAAAAAAGGACAGGGCCCGAAGGGCAAATAGGTATTAATTAGTGGTTTTTATTCTGTTGCGATTTTTGATTTTAAACTTTGTTCGCGGTTTTGTAATAGTAATATAGCCGTGTCCTCTCCTCCCTCAGGACCTGCTGAGGCAGCTCCGGAGCCCCCCCCCCCCCCCCGAAGGGGGACGACGAAATTAGGCAAATGGCCGAAGCCATCATGGACAAAGTTGTCAATCAGTTACTAAACGAAGCTGCAGAAGTAGTTCTTAGGGAAGATTAAGTGCTATTGTAAAAATACTTGGAACATGACATGTGTAAAAATTTGTAACTTTGAATGTAATATATAATCTATTTATGGTTCAATTCTTTGCGATGCATGAAATTCTGCATACATACCGTTTTTGAGCCTTCGGCGAAAAAACACCTTCCCTCCTTTTCATGCTTTGTGAAGAAAATCTTTTATGTATCACAAGAATTTCCATACTTCTCTGATGAAGAATATCCAAACTTCGTGAAAACATTCTTCGAAGCTATAAAAAAGTTTTATGTTGCCTCTCTGACGAAGCTATACTTCTTCTCAATTTATCTTGTGCTTTAGCACGATTTTCTCTTTTTCCAAAACATTCTTCGAAAATCAACACTGTGTCCCCTTCTTGTTCTACATTCAATATGATGTATGATGCTTATGTTATGCAGAATGATGTGATGATGTTATGCTATGCAAAATGATATTTATGCCGAAGATACACACATCTCTGCAATAGGGCACACAATCTTTTTATCTCAGCGCTGACTTTTCGCTGTAAGCCTCCCTTAGGAGCTTCTTTGCCTTTTACTTTTAGCGGAATCAGCGTTTATTTTTCGCTGTAAGCCTCCCTTAGGAGCTTCTTCGCCTTTTACTTTCAGCGGAATCAGCGTTTATTTTTCGCTGTAGGCTCTGCATTCCCTTCGGAACGACTTTTGAGCAGAAAACTTACACTGCGCTCCTTTAGGAACGACTTTTATTACTTCGAAGAAGTTACAGTGTGTTCCTTAGAACAAGTTTTTGATAATTCGAAGGTTCTCCGTGCCACCATAAATTCTTGTGCTTCAGTAACTCAAGCCTATGGAGAAGATATATTTTCATTATGATGATAAGCTAAACTGTTACAAGAATTTGAAAAAATGATAAAAGATACTTAAACTTCCCACAATTGTTCTTTACTACAAAGAAAGTAAAACTGAATGCGAAAAGCTGTTGTCGAGGTAGGATATTTTGTCAGTAAATATGCTTCGACTCTGGCACAGTGCTATTGACTGTGCGCGCTTCGGACTCCTCCCTGAGGTCCCTCTGGGGGTGAGAGTGCTGGCTCCCTTCTGGCTGCGGACACGTTGTATTGGTGGTGGTGGTGGAAGCTGTTGCCAGGAAGCTTGGGGTTGGCTTGCCGAAGCAACAGAAACTGCAGGGTGATTGCCTACATATTCTGGAATGTAAGGCGAATAGTACGAAGCAGTATGCATGACCTGCTTCGACTGGTTCTGTTGCGCTGCAGCCTCTGCTAACTCCTTTTGCTTCTGGATGGTAACATGGCACATCCTGGTGGTATGGCCCTTGCCTTCACCATAGAACAAGCAATAAATTTTTCTTGGTTGATCTTCAAATCTTCCCCCGAAGCCCCTGTTGCCTCTGCCCCTTGGCGCTGGCGGCCGGAAAGAGCTTTGCTGTTGCCCCGAAGCTTGCGAGGAGCACTGTGGCCTTTGTTGTTGACTGCCTTTGTCATCACTTTGGGTAGAATTGTGAATGGACCTGACGTGCCTCAGATAAAATCTTCCTCCGAAGCCCCTGTCCATTTCAGAGAACCTTAAAGCTTCCTCCCTTCTTTGGCGAAAATCATTGTCAGCTCGAATATACTCGTCCATCTTCTGGAGCAGTTTTTCCAAAGTTTGAGGAGGCTTCCTGGCAAATACTGAGCTGCAGGTCCTGGCCGAAGCCCCTTGATCATGGCCTCAATGACAATTTCATTGGGCACTGTTGGTGCCTGTGCCCTCAGACGTAGGAACCTTCGGACATATGCCTGAAGGTATTCTTCGTGATCCTGGGTGCACTGGAATAAAGCTTGAGCAGTGACTGGCTTTGTCTGAAACCCTTGGAAGCTGGTTATCAAGATATCCTTCAACTTTTGCCATGAGGTGATTGTCCCTGGCCTCAGGGAGGAGTACCAAGTTTGTGCAACGCTCCTGACAGCCATGACGAAGGACTTTGCCATGACCGCCGTGTTGCCACCTTACGAAGATATAGTTGCCTCATAGCTCATCAAGAATTGTTTCGGGTCTGAATGACCGTCGTACATGGGGAGCTGGGGCGGCTTGTAAGACTGTGGCCAAGGGATAGCCTGCAATTCTGTTGACAAGGGAGAAGCATCATCAAAAGCAAAATTTCCGTGATGGAAATCTTCATACCAGTCGCCCTTGTTATAGAAGCCCTCTTGATGAAGCTCTCTGCGCGGGGGTCTTTGGTTCTGGTCATCTTGAGCAAGATGTCGAAGCTCTTCAGAGACTTCGTCTATCTGCCTTTGAAGATCAGCTAGACGAGCCATCTTCTCCTTCTTCCGTTGGACCTGTTGATTGATCATCTCTAAATTTTGGATTTCTTGATCCAAGTCGTCCTCCGGAGGCGTTGGACTGGTGACCTTCCTCTTTTGGCTTCGGGCTTCCCTAAGAGAAACAACATCTTGATTGGGGTCCAGCGGCTGCAGAGTGGCAGCCCCTGTCGCTGAAGCTTTTTTAGGCGGCATGACGAAGGTGACGCTTGCCGAAGGTGTTCAAAACTTTAGAAAATGGGTGTGAGTTCACCGGAGGTGGGCGCCAATGTTGGGGACTTGTTCTCAAGTGCTAAGAATTAAGAACAAGGCAACATAAAAAGTGTCAAATGTTAAGCTCCTTCGTCCTTAAAAACATTATATTCCTTCGGATATAATGAATCTTGGACGAAGGTTATAAAGGAAAAGATTCTCATAAGATTGATTAACGGTTAGAAAAGTACATATACATAAAATACAAATAATGGCTCGAGTATTATCATCAACTCATTTTCATTGCCAAATTCATGAAAACAAATTACAAGTGTACCTTCGGATTGTTGGAAAGTAATGATGCAGACGTAATAAGAAAAAGCGTATGCCAAGTCAGCGTGAACAGTACGGGGGTGCTGTTCATCTATTTATAGGCACGGGACGCAGCCCGTGTAAAATTACATCGATGCCCTTTACATTTGATAATAACTTTATAGCAATCCTTCGAGGTTTAACTTGACTTTTCATCCTTAAGTCTGTTCCTCTTTTCCTTCGTCATGCCGAAGCTTTTCTGCACGTAGCTTCGTGATCGTCCTGTCTTTCGTCGTGATCGCTTTCCACCCCAGTCAAGCTTCGTCTTAACCATGCTCTTGTACACCCGCAACCTGACTCCGAAGATACCTGCTCACATGTTTCACTCGGAAAATATTGTCAAATCATGTTTTTGAGGAGCTTCGGAAGCCGAAGGCCCCCAACAATAAGTTTAGAAAAGAATCAGAGTAAGGTAAGTAGGTAAGGGTTTGTCCATTTTTATCTAGGTTTCGTCCTACAGTCAACATTCCTCTGATACCACTTCTGTCACACCCGGTTTTAAGGGACAAAGCTGGGTGCATCTCATATATGCGCCAAAGAAGACAACACATATAATAACAGAGTGTATAGAGACAAATGTCACAATATAATCAGAGTACTTATTACATAGCGGAAGTCTTACAAAATAAACAATAATTATAAAACGAACTACAGTCCATCCTTGGCGCCACAGAGTCGACTGGGAGACGCCACCTAGATCAAGTCGAACTCCTTGTTAAGTGGCTCCTCTTGAACCACATGTACTTCTCCTGTGGGGGTGTGAGACAGCAAGGGTGAGCTCACATATATTCATCGCTCAACAAGTTGTGGGGAATAATGTGGCATGAACTCACCAAAGGTGAGAGTTCATGTGATGTGTAAGGCTGATCAACAATAGGGGTTAAAGCTGAGCATTGCTTTCAATAAGTTGGTCAAATTTTATTAGCAGTTACTAAATGTAAGTAAATACCAAACCATAAAAAGAATAATAGAACAAAATTAATAAATAATCCCATGCAATGCATACGACAAATTGAATTTAGTTTCATAATTTAATCATGCGAGAGTCCTGAGCTGCTCTTGACCGTGAGCTCGACTAGTATACTAGTTTTACACTCTGCAGAGGTTGTACCCTGTACCCACAAGTCATGTTACCCATCTGCCAAGGGGTCATGAATCCCATACACCTCTACCAAGGAAGAGAGGCAGGGTAACACTACGAGGCCTTTACAAAGTTCCACTAGCTTCCAAAAACCCGCTATAGTTTATGGGAAGAGCACTTGCAAGAATCACTCGTCTGACCGCCATCGCAGCAAAATCAACCCGAGAACCTCCCTGCATGCATCTCCCCTACTGCCATTGCCCCTTTTGGGTAAGGTAGTCTTCCACTAGCTTTCCTAATTAGTCAGCCAAGGGCGTCCCATTCCACCCTTATGGTGGCACGTGTTTCTAAAGTTAAGCTCCATGTTCCAATTAAAGAGAATGATGATCTTGACATGAACATAAATAAAATAACAGAATAATTGGAACATGGATACAATGAAATATTAACCCAAAACCATATAAAGCAATAGCAAAACTACCCAAGTGATTCAGGGGTAAACAAGGTAAAAGATAATCAGACTAGGGTGACCTATTGGGTCCCATCAAAATTGAACCTATGCTTGAATAAGTGATATTAAAGAACATTATTGGGTAATAAATGTGGTCAAGGGCACAACTTGCCTTCAATGAGCTCCTGCTCAGCAACTTCTATCTGCTGGCACCAGGATTCTCAGCCACTGGCTCTTCTACTCGTCACAATACAAACAAGCATAGTATATAGAGAAAATTAACATCACACCAAACATGTAAACAAAATACATAATAATAATCCACACATTAAAATAAGATCCTACGAACGGGAATCATTAATTTTGGAGTTATGGATTTTAAGTTATGAATTTCCAAAGATTTTATGTGCTTGATATAAGATTAGTTAGGAAATGAATTTTAATGTGACTTTTATGTTAAAACAGTGGTACTAATGGATAAACAATAATATTACAAAATTTTAGAAACTGAAATGGATCAATTTGCGATTCATATGAATTTTCTATGATTTATAAAAGTTCTAGGGGTTTATTTTTACATTAAAAATCCTTTTCTAAGAAATTTTCTCTGGTTTTATAATTCTCTGGACTGGGCGCATTAAAACAGAGAAAGGCAAGGGTCTCGGGGTGAAAGATTCCCAGACACAGAGCCATTGACGCCAGGACTGTGGGTTGATACTGGAATAACAGAGTGGTCTATTTGCAACAAAGAGCGGTCGAAGGGGTACGGGTGCATTTCGGCCATCCGATTAGAGATCAAGCGCTCAGATTATATCGGACCTGGTTACGTTATGTTCTAATCTCGCCCGCCAACGTCTGATCTGAAGGCTAGGATTTAATCTAGGCGAAGGGATACGCACTGCCAATCGCGGCCAATGCCACAAGATCTGACGGTTCTCACTACTTCGACCCTACATCTAATCACGACCATTACACATGAGATCAACGGCCGAGCGGTCATCTGCTTCCTACCGATGACTGAGCGCATCCGTGCAAGCCAGCCGCAGCGGTGCCTCACTGGCGACACGGTGACCTGGCGCCCCGGCCCTCCTATACTCCCCCAACGACATGGAAATGATGAGGAACGTAGCGCGAATTCGTCAAGGGAGTTCTTACCGGCGGTGGTGGCACGACATGCACTACTCATGGAAAGGGGGAAGTCGCAGCGATTTTGCAAGTTCGACGAGCAATTCGCCCGATGCTGGCGACCAATTCCCAATAGCACGGCCACGAGAGTCTGTCCCGCCGCCAAGGGAAGTCACCAAGCTCCACACCGGGCGCGCGGTCGAAGGTAAGCCAAAACACTCCTGCAGCGGCCCTAATTCTTTCCGCGGCGGCAAGGAATTCTCGAGTTTGCGGTAGGGAAGGCGGGATGATAGTGGGGCGAGTGGATTGAGTCGATGACCGAGTCCTTTATGCACCCCTGGTTGCGTCAACCCGGTTCCTAGGTGGCCGCACGACGGATTGATGCACGACGGAAATCACGGCGGTGAAGCGGAGATGGTTAGTGAGGTGGGCAACGAGCTGGGAGTGTGGCTGGGCACGACTGAAATGTTCCCTCCCATCCTACAAGCGTGCAGCACGGTAGGTCGGTCAAGGGGGGGTTCCGTACTGGCCGCCGGAGTCTTCGCGCACGACGTTGGTCCTCCGCGCGACGCGGCAGTGGAGACGATGGCGCTGACATCGTGGGTCCCATGTGGGAGTGGCGGAGCGGGTCGCGCGACTAAGTGGCCATCTGGCGAGTGGGACCGGTAAGGATGTGACACCAGACGCGCGTGGGTGTGATCCCGACCAGTGGGACCCACATGGAAGTGGTCGACTGCGTGGGGGAAGAGATGGGCTGCACGGTGTTTGCTTGTGGTGGGCCGAAATGGGTGTCTTGAGCCCAGTACGCTTTCCTCTCATTTTTCTTTTGTTTTTTCTTTCTTTTCCTTTTTATTTTTTTAGAATTCAAAGTTGAATTTGAATTTTGGTTATGAGATTCACCTTTGAGTCAATTATACAAATTCAAACAATAGTATAGGAATAATATATTTTTATTTACTTATTTTTATCCACATAATATATGTTTTCTTCTCTTTTCTAAATTCTAGAATTTCTTTTAGATTTTAAATTCCACTTTGGACTTTAATATATTTCTTGTCACATTATTTTTATATTGTCACAAAATGCACATAAAATAAAATCTAGCATGATGCATAATTTAGTGGCATATCTTTTATTAATTATTTGTTTTTAAATATGGTGTTCACATGTGATGGTAAATAGATACAACCCACACATATACATAAAGGAAATAATTTTTTTCTCCTTTTATATTCTCTCTTACAAATTGGGTATTACAGTATACTCTAGAGCCACCCCTAAATATACTACATCCGATGATGATGGTAGGTCTAGCGATAATGAAGATGATTTAATTTCTCTCTTTGCCAACCTTAGCATGGACCAAAAGAAAAAATTAAATGAATTAACAGAAACCATTAACGAGAAGGATGATCTCTTGTAATGCCAAGAGGGCTTGCTCGTTAAAGAAAACAAAAAATTGTTAAATTCAAAAATGCTTATGCTCTAGAAGTAGAAAAATGTGAAACCTAACTAAGGAGCTTAGCATGTGCAATGATTCAATTTCTAGTCTTAGAATTGAGAATGATAATTTAAATGCTAAGATTGAGGAATTGAGTATTTGCAAAGCATCTACATCTACTGTTGAAAATGTTGCTATTTGTACTAGATGTAGAGACATTAATGTTGAAGCTATTGATGATCACCTTGCTATGATTAAACAACAAAATGATCACATAGCTACATTAAATACCAAAATTGTTGAGCATGAGCTAGAAAATGAAAATTTTAAATTTGCTAGAAGCATGCTCTATAATGGGAGACGCCCCGACATTAAGGATGGCATTGAGTTCCAACAAGGGAACCAAAGCAATGTCAAGCTTAATGCCCCTAAGAAGTTATCTAATTTTGTAAAGGGCAAGGCTCCCATGGTTCAGGATAGAGAGGGCTATATTTTATATCCTGCAAACTATCCCGAACACAAGATTAGGAAAATTCATGGTAGAAAATCTCATTCTATTTCTTATCATGCTTTAATGTATAAAAATGAGGCTTCTAGTTCTAGGCATTCCACTCATATCAAAATGCCTAAAAAGAAGATTCCTAATGCATCAAATGAGCATAACATTTCCTTTAAAACTTTCGATGCTTCTTATGTGCTCACTAACAGATCAGGCAAAGTAGTTGCCAAATATGTTGGGGGCAAACACAAGAGTCCAAAGACTTGTGTTTGGATACCCAAGGTGCTTGTTTCTAATGTCAAAGGACCCAAGACCGTTTGGGTACCTAAGAACAAGGCCTAAACTTGTTTTGTAGGTTTATGCATCCGGTGGTTCAAGTTGGATAATCGATAGCGGGTGCACAAACCACATGACAGGGAGAAAAGGATGTTCTCCTCATACGAGAAAAATGAAGATCCCCAAAGAGCTATTACATTCGGGGATGGAAATCAAGTTTGGTCAAAGGTTAGGGTAAAATAGCTATATCTCCTGACCATTCTATTTCCAATGTTTTTCTCGTAGATTCTTTAGATTACAACTTGCTTTCTGTTTCTCAATTATACAAAATGGGCTACAACTATCTATTTACTGATGTAGGTGTTATTGTCTTTAGAAGAAGTGATGATTCAATAGCATTTAAGGGAGTGTTAGATGGTCAGCTATATTTAGTTGATTGTAATGATAACAAAGCTAAACTTGACACTTGCTTAATTGCTAAGACTAACATGGGTTGGCTCTGGCATCACCGACTTGCCCATGTTGGGATGAAGAATCTCCACAAACTTCCAAAGGGAGAACACATTTTAGGATTAACCAATGTTCATTTTGGTAAAGACAGGATTTGTAGCGCATGTCAAGCAGGGAAGCAAGTTGGAGTCCATCATCCACACAAAAACATCATGACAACGGACAGGCCACTTGAACTACTCCACATGGACCTATTTGGCCTGTTCGCTTACATAAGAATCGGTGGGAGTAAGTACTGTCTTGTTATTGTGGATGATTATTCTCGCTTCACTTGGGTATTCTTTTTGCAGGAAAATTCTCAAACCCAAGAGACTTTAAAGAGATTCTTAAGACGGGCTCAAAATGAGTTTGGACTAAGGATAAAAAAGATTAGAAGCGATAATGGAATAGAGTTCAAGAACTCTCAAATTGAAGGATTTCTTGAGGAGGAGGGTATCAAGCATGAGTTCTCTTCTCCCTACACACCTCAACAAAATGGTGTAGTGGAGAGGAAGAATAGAACTCTACTGGATATGGCAAGGACCATGCTTGATGAGTAAAAGACACCAGACCGGTTTTGGGCGGAGGCGATTAACACCGCCTGCTACTCCATCAACCGGTTATATCTTCACCGAATCCTCAAGAAGACATCATACGAACTCCTCATGGCTAAAAAGCCCAATGTTTCATATTATAGAGTTTTTGGGAGCAAATGCTTTATTCTTATTAAAAGAGGTAGAAGTTCTAAATTTGCTCCTAAAGCAGTAGAAGGCTTTTTATTAGGTTATGACTCAAACACAAGGGCATATAGAGTCTTCAACAAATCCACTAGATTAGTTGAAGTTTCTTGTGACATTGTGTTTGATGAGACTAATGGCTCTCAAGTGGAGCAAGTTGATCTTGATGAATCAGATGATGAAGAGGCTTCGTGCGTCGCACTAAGGAACATGTCCATTGGTGACGTGTGTCCAAAAGAATCTGAGGATCCCACACAAGCACAAGATCAACCATCATCTTCCATGCAAGCATCTCTACCCACCCATGATGAGGATCAGGCTCAAATTGATGAAGATGAAGATCAAGAAGATGAGCCACCTCAAGAAGATGACATTGATCAAGGGGGAGATGAAGATAATGAATACACGGAAGATGATCAAGAAATTAGGGATCAAAGACCGCCACACCCAAGAGTCCACCAAGCAATTCAAAGAGATCACCCCGTCAACTCCATTCTTGGTGATATTCACAAAGGGGTAACCACTAGATCTCGAGTTGCACATTTTTACGAACATTACTCTTTTATGTCTTCCATTGAGCCATACATGATAGAGGATGCACTAAGAGATCCGGATTGGTAACAACACCTAGAGGGGGTCAATAGGTGATCCTGTAAAATTGAACGCTAAATAGCCCAAACTTGGTTATGAAATGTTAGCATGATTAAAACTAAGTTGCTAAAGCGAGAACTCTAGAAGAAACTAATCACAATGAAAAGAGAAACGAGACACAATGATTTTTATCCCGTGGTTCGGCCAATGCCTACTCCACGTTATGGTGACCTCCTTCGGTCAAGGATTGCACTCAATCCCTCTCAAGTGATCCAATGATCAACCTTGAGTACCACGATTTTCCTCCTTATCAGTCTTTTCCCGTTTGCAAGGAATCTCCACAAGTTGGAGCCTCTTGCCCTTACAATGTTGATCACAATAAAAGCACAAGAGTAAGGGAGGGAAAGAAATACATGCAATAACTAGAATCATAGCAATCCCACACACACAAGTCAAGAGATGAGCACACAAACACAACGCACGGAGTCCACGATTCAAGAAGTGCTCAAATCTCAAACACGATGATCCGAATGCGCGTTTGCGAAGTCTAGGCGTCTTAGAATGTTCAATGGAGGCTTGGTGTCGAGCTCCAAGCGCCTAGGGGTCCCTTTTATAGCCCCAAGGCAGCTAGGAACCGTTGGAACTTCATTTGGTAGGCAATTCTTGCCTTCTGTTCATTGGTGCACCAGATAGTGAACAATATGTGCACAGGGCACGGCAAAGAGTCCCCTGATTGGCTGGTTTCCTTTTCTGTGGGGGCACCGGACCGTCCGGTGCACCATATGACCGTTGGTGCTTGTCGACGTGGCAGATAGCCGTTGCACGGCTGGAGCACCGGACTGTCCGGTGCCACGCGTGGACTGTCCGGTGATTTATAGCCGATGTATCTTGGGAAAAACCCTAGAGCGATGAGTTGCGCAAACCGTGCACCGGACTGTCCAGTGAACACCGCCAGACCGTCCTGTGCTGTGCAGTCTGCACCTTTTCTTCGATTCTTTGTTTGTGTTTCTTTGACAGTTTTGGCCTATACTTAGCTGAGTCCTGGCACTTAGAGAAGAGTGTTTAGCAAAAAACAACTGACAAAGCGTCTAGATCTTACCTTTATTCTTTATTTGCATCTCTTTAATACTTGGCACACATCACCTTAAAACAATATGTGTTGGGCATCTAATCACCAAAATATTTATAAAAATGGCCCAAGGGCACATTTCCCTTTCAATCTCCCCCTTTTTGGTGATTTATGCCAACACATTTAAAGGCAACTCAAAGTGCAATATCATTCTTTAAAGAGTGCAAATTGAAGATCAATTTATCTCATATAATTTGGCATATTTGGATCACTTTTGCCACCACTTGGTTTATTTTCACAAAACAAATTCTTTTTCCTATCTCTAAGTCAAACACACTTTGTTTGGGCAAATAGAGAGATATTTCAAGAGTAAATTTGATCAAATGCCACAAACTCCCCCTTTTCTCCATAATGAAACTTCTCCCCCATAAGATAATGATTTTGCAATAAAAGGATTTTGATCAAATACAAAGCTTCTAACTCTACGTTTTTGAAATTTCACAAGTGGTTAGCTGATCCGTTTGCTTTGGCCTTAATTTCTCCCCCTTTGGCATTAAGCACCAAAACAGGAGACCTTTGTGGCCCTTTAACCCCATTGCCTTACCAAAATGTCAAATCAGAGAAAAATGGCAATGAGAGCACAACAAAGAACTTGGGACAAGATACATTTATACCGGAGTGCAGTGGAAGCTCTTTCTTTGTCCAAGTTCACATTTCCCTTTCAATATCCCTTTGATATTTTGTCACTAGTACTCAACAAACAGGTTAGTCTCAAGGGTGTCAAGTTGTAGCACATCCTCCCCCTAAACATGTGCAACATTTGAATAGGGACTTGTGAGGTCCGGGGATGACTTGTACAACTTGAGCTCCAAACATAAGTAATTTAAAGACAATAAAGCTTAAAGTAACATGATCAAAGGCATAGAACACATGTATGCTATAGATCAATCCAAGTTACGCGAATCTAAGACATTTAGCTCACTACGCAACCTGCAAAACCTTTTCTCATCTAAAGGCCTGGTGAAGATATCGGCTAGCTGGTTCTCGGTGCTAATATGATAAATATCGATATCTCCCCTTTACTGGTGGTCTCACAAAAAGTGATGCCGGATGTCTATGTGCTTAGTGCGGTTGTGTTCAATAGGATTATCCGCCAAGCGAATTGCACTCTCATTGTCACATAGGAGTGGGACTTTGCTCAGATTGTAGCCAAAGTCCTGGAGGGTTTGCCTCATCCAAAGTAGTTGCGCGCAACACTGTCCTGCGGCAACGTACTCGGCCTCAGCAGTGGATAGGGCAATAGATGTTTGTTTCTTAGAGCTCCAAGACACCAGGGACCTTCCCAGAAACTGACAAGTCCCTGATGTACTCTTCCTATCAACCTTGCACCCGACATAGTCGAAATCTGAGTATCCGATTAAGTCAAAGGTAGACCCCTTTAGATACCAGATCCCAAGCAAGGCGTAGAAACTAAATATCTTAGAATTCGCTTAATGACCACAAGGTGACACTCCTTGGGGTCGGATTGAAATCTAGCACACATGCATACACTTAGCATAATATCCGGTTTACTAGCGCAAAGATAAAGTAAAGATCCTATCATTGACCGGTATGCCTTTTGATCAACAGACTTACCTCCTTTGTTGAGGTCTAGATGTACATCCATTCCCATCGGTGCCTTTGCGGGCTTTGTGTCCTTCATCCCAAACCTCTTGAGAAGATCTTGAGTGTACTTCATTTGGGAGATGAAGGTGCCTTCCTTGAGTTGCTTCACTTGAAATCCAAGGAAGTAGTTCAACTCGCCCACCATTGACATCTCAAACTATTGCATCATCACCCTGCTAAACTCCTCACAAGACTTTTGATTAGTAGAATCAAATATAATGTCATCGACATATATTTGGCATACAAAAAGATCACCATTGCAAGTCTTAGTAAAGAGAGTAGGATCAGCTTTTCCATCCTTGAAAGCATTAGAAATGAGAAAATCTCTAAGGCATTCATACCATGCTCTTGGAGCTTGCTTATGTCCATAGAGCGCCTTAGAGAGCTTGTAGACATGGTCAGGATACCTGTCATCCTCAAAGCCAGGGAGTTGTTCCACGTACACTTCCGCCTTGATTGGTGCATTAAGGAAGGAGCTCTTCATGTCCATTTGGAACATCTTAAACGAATGGTGAGCAGCATATGCTAATAATATTCTAATTGATTCTAGCCTAGCCACATGAGCAAAAGTCTCCTCAAAATCCAAACCTGCGACTTGGGCATAACCTTTTGCCACAAGTCAAGCCTTGTTTCTTTTCACCACTCCGTGTTCGTCTTGCTTTTTGCGGAACACCCATTTAGTTCGCACAATGTTTTGCTTTGGACGTGGCACCAGACTCCAGACTTCATTTCTCTTGAAGTTGTTGAGCTCTTTCTGCATGGCCAACACCCAGTCCAGATTCTGCAAGGCTTCTTCTACCCTGAAACGCTTAATAGAAGAAACAAACGAGTAATGCTCACAAAAATTGGCTAAGCATGAGCGAGTTGTTACTCCCTTGCTGATATCACCCAGAATTTGATCCATTGGATGATTCCTTTGGATTGTGGACCGAACTTGAGTTGGAGGAATTTGTGACGCTTCTTCCTCCTTATCCTGTTCTTCATGTGCTCCCCTTTGATCCTACCCTTCTTCTTGAGGTACCTATTCACCATCTTGAGTTGGGGGATGCACCAGTGTAGAGGAGGAAGGTTGATCTTTCTCTTGTGGTTCCTGTGGTCGCACATCACCTATCGCCATTGTTCGCATTGCGGCCGTCGGAACCTCATCTTCATCTATATCATCAAGATCAACTTACTCTCTTAGAGAGCCATTAGTTTCATCAAATACAACATCGCTAGAGACTTCAACTAATCCTGATGATTTGTTGAAGACCCTATACACTTTTGTATTTGAGTCATACCCTAGTAAAAACCCTTCTACAGCTTTGGGAGCAAACTTTGAATGCCTACCTTTCTTTACCAAAATGTAGCATTTGCTCCCAAGTACACGAAAGTAGGAAACATTGGGTTTGTTACCAGTTAGGAGTTCGTATGAGGTCTTCTTGAGGAGGCGATGCAAATAGAGCCGGTTTATGGCATGGCAGGCTGTGTTCACAGCTTCGGACCAAAACCACTCAGACGTCTTGTATTCTCCAAGCATCGTCCTTGCCATATCAATTAGCGTCATGTTCTTCCTCTCTACTACACCATTTTGTTGTGGTGTGTAGGGAGCGGAGAATTCGTGCTTGATGCCTTCCTCCTCAAGATATTCTTCGACTTGAAGATTCTTGAACTCAGATCCATTATCGCTCCTTATCTTCTTTACCTTTAGCTCAAATTCATTTTGAGCTCTCCTTAAGAACCGCTTTAGTGTTCCTTGGGTTTCATATTTATCCTGCAAAAAGAACACCCAAGTGAAGCGGGAAAAATCATCAACTATAACAAGACCATACTTACTTCCCCCGATGCTGAGATAGGCAACAGGCCCGAAGAGATCCATATGTAGGAGTTCCAGTGGTCTTGACGTCGTCATCACATTTTTGCTATGATGAGTACTTCCCACCTGCTTTCTTGCTTGGCATGCTGCACAAGGTCTATCTTTCTCAAAATAGACATCAGTTAGTCCTAACACATGTTCTCCCTTTAGAAGCTTATGAAGGTTCTTCATTCCAACATGTGCTAGACGGCGGTGCCAAAGCCAACCCATATTATTCTTAACGATTAAGCATGCATCTAGATCGACATTCTCTTTTGAGAAATCAACTAAGAAGAGCTTGTCGTCTAATATACCCTTAAAAGCTAATGAACCATCACTTCTTCTAAAGACAGATACATCAATATTTGTAAATAAACAATTATAGCCCATATAACATAATTGACTTACAGACAGTAAATTATACCCGAGCGATTCTACTAAAAACACATTTGAAATTGAATGCTCGATTGTGATGGCTATTTTGCCTAAGCCCTTAACCTTGCCTTGGTTCCCATCTCCAAAGATGATAGTATCTTGGGAATCCCTGTTCGTGACGTAGGAGGTGAACATTTTATTCTCTCCCGTTATGTGGTTTGTGCATCCGCTATCAATAATCCAGCTTGAGCCCCCGGATGCATAAACTTGCAAGGTAATTAAGCTTGGGTTTTAGGTACCCTACTCTTGTTAGGTCCTACAAGGTTAGTTACAACAAATTTTGGAACCCAAATGCACGTTTTGTCTCTCTTGCATTTAGATCCCACCTTTCTAGCAACTACTTTAGAATTTTTACATGACAATACAAAAGAAGCATTACATGTTTGATAAATAGTAGTTGGACCAGTGCATACTTTTCTAGGCACATGAGAAACAACATGATTACGCCTAGGCCTACTTCTACCATGAGCATGAGAGGAGCTAGTTGCAAACATGGCATGAGAATCATGATAAGGAGGTAAAGTAGCATTATTATAACACCTATCATGATGGGCAACATTGGAAATATTCTTGACATGAGCATAAAGTTAAGCATGGTTCTTTTGGTCATGTGAAGAGTAAGAGCTACTAGCCATAGGAGCCTTCCCTTTCTCCTTGATGAGACTGGAAGTCCTTTGGCTTGTTAAGTTCTTGGTTTCTTTTTGGAAACCAAGTCCATCCTTAATAGAGGGATGTCTACCAATGGTGTAGGCATCCCTAGCAAATTTTAGTTTCTCATAATTATCTTTGCAAGTCTTAAGTTGAGCATTAAGACTTGCAACATCATTATTTAATTTAATTATAGTAGAGGTATGTTCATTACAAGCATCGATATCAAAATCTTTACACCTATTGCAGATTATAACATGCTCTACACATGAACTAGCCATATTAACTTCTTCTAGCTTAGTATTTAAATCAGCATTCAAATCTTTTAGGCTAGAAATAGAATCATGACAGGTAGACAATTCAGAAGACAACAATTCATTCTTCTTAACTTCTATTGTAAGAGATTTTTGAACACTAATAAACTTATCATGTTCCTCATAGAGAATATCTTCTTGTTTTTCTAGTAGCTTGTCTTTTTCATTAAGTGCATCAATCATTTCATTTATCTTGTCTACCTTAGATCTATCCAATCCTTTAAAAAGATCACTATAGTCTATTTCGTCATCATCAGAAAATTCCTCATCACTAGAAGAAGTGTATTTAGGTGTATCTCATATACGTACCTTTTTATCCCTAGCCATGAGGCACGTGTGTTGTTCATTGGGGGAAGAGAGAAAACTTGTTGAAGGATGAGGCAGCTAGTCCTTCATCATCGGAGTCGGATGAAGAGCAGTCGGAGTCCCATTCCTTTCTAATGTGCGCCTCGCCCTTCGCCTTCATGTAGTTCTTCTTTCTTTCTTTCTTCCCTTTCTACTCTTGTGCCTGATCATCATTATTATCGGGACATTGTGCTATAAAGTGACCAGACTTACCACACTTGAAGCAGGAGCGCTTTCCCCTTGATTTATTCTTGTTGGGATACTCATTACGTCCCTTCAAGGCGGTCTTGAAACACTTGATGATGAGCGCCATTTCTTCTTCATTGAGCCCGGCGGCCTCCACTTGTGCTACCTTGCTAGGTGTGACACCAAGTTTTAGAAGGCAAACCAAATGCGAACCATGTACGTGCCAGGATCAGTAATTCATGTACACAACAGTTACATAACCGGACATGATCACATAGTGCTCGAATAATAACATAAAAGATAGTAATAGTCGATTACATCATGATGTCTGAGACATCCACATAGTCTTTAACAATTATCAAAGTGCAGAAATGAAACGTAGATAAACACGACCTTCACCGACAGCCGACTAGGGGTTTGCCGCTAACCCACGCCTAGAACTCATCGTACTCTAGGAACTCCTGGAAATACTCCTCCACGACTTCATCTTCTTCTAAGCAGTGGTTGCAACATGAATAACCTGGGGGGTTTGGTGTATAAAGCAAGGGTGAGTGCACATCAACATACTCAACAATTGTCCTGTTTGGCTGTAGTGGACTAGCTTTATGTGGGGTTAAGTCAAGCAGTTGCTTTTAGTTGGTCAGGTTATTATTACTAGTAGAGAGCCAGTTTTAACCCAAGTTGTTAACCCAAAAGTACCCTTTCCAAACGGAAAGAATACCAGAAAACATTACCATAATCATAATCAAAACCATCATCCTCATGGTCACCTGTAAACAAAACACTTCTGATCAATGTATCTCAGCTCCCTTGGCCGCTCATAACCGCGAGCACGACTGATATATCAGTTTCATAACACTTTGCAGAGGTTGCGCACTTTACCCACAAACTGTGATTCCCTCTTGTCTCGGGCCGATCAAACCCTTAAACACTACCAAGGTGAATAGGCAGGGTTTCACTATATAGCTTTTACAAAGATTCCCTGAGGCTGTAGCCGCCCGTTAGGTTTCCTAAATGTACCGCACTCCTCCCCAAGGGGCAATCCACCCTCGGCAGAGCGAGCCTCATACACCGAGCCAATTGACGGCACGACGGTGAAGCAAACTACACCTCAGTTCCTCTAATTATTCAGCTAAGGGCGTCCCATACCACCCTCATGGTTGCACTGTTTTCTCGGGCGGTCATCCAACGAACCAGTACTTACGGAGAGGCACTCGAGAAACCGCTCGAGTCCCCTTAAATGCCACAATTATATCATCATAATCAAAAGGGAAAACAACGTATCATAAATAATCTCATCATGTTCATTGATTAATGTGAAGCACTAACATAAAGCTAAACCAAAATAACCCAACCCAAATAGGTAAACAAGGACAAGATGAACAAAAGCTAGTCAATCCTTAGGTATAAATTGTGTAAATGCAGGGAGTGAATTATAAAATGAGTAGGACATAGATGGGTCAAGGGACACTTACCTTCACCAACCAGCTGATGCTCAGGGTCTTCACATGCAACTCCTTCGGACTCCGCCAACTGACTGTTATCTATACGAGTTCAAACATACATTCCACAAATTTAATATAAAAGGAACAATATACCAGACAGTAAAATACAATAAGTAAGCAGGCGCTCGGCGCAGGGCTGGCACCTACGACTAAGCGAGAAAGAGAAAGCAACAGTCAAGGTTACGGTCGAAGAGCGATCACGTTAAGCGGTTATAGATTAAGGTACTCGTCTAGACATAACCCTATTAATTTGACAATCACACTATACATAGAACAAAATTATGCTATGCGTTTAATTATTATAAACAATTCAAGGTAAATTTAAAAGGGCTGTCGCGCGACGAAACGCACGACGCCACATGCGAACTAAACCGAAAGCCGAGACGAGTTGCCGCGCGACGAAGCGCGCGACAGCACACACAAACTAAGCTGAAAATAAAATGCGTCGTCGGGCGACGATACACGCGACACAACACTTAGACTAAACTTGAGATTAAACTAATCATCGCGCGACGAAGCGCACAACGAAACACCTAAATTAATTATGAAAATAACGTCAAACGTCACGTGACGAAGCGCACGACATCATACGTCACTTAAACTGAATTTAAAACAAAACGTCGTGTGACTAAACTCGCGATGTCACACATCAAATAATCTGAATTTAAAATGAATCATTGCACGACGAGGCGCGTGATACAACACACTAATAAATCTGAAATTAAAATAAATAATCGCGCGGCGAAGCACGTAATGCAGCACGTTAATGAATCTGAATTTAAAAATAAATCGTCGCACGACGAAGCGCAGGACGCAACACGTTATTTAAACTAAATTTAAAACTAATTAAACTAAAATTTAAACATCGCGCACGCTAAGGGCAGGGGCGCCGCACCACCACGGGTAGGGGCCGCGCGCTGCTGGGGCCGGGAGCCGCGCCGCGGGGGACCGGGGCCGCACCGTGGGGGGGGGGGGGCTGGGAGCCGCGCGCGTCGGGGAACCGGGGCAGCGCCGCGGGTGGGGCTGGGAGCTGCGCGCGCCGGGGGACCGGGGCTGTGGGGGGCTGGGAGCCACGCCGTCGGGGGCCTAGGCCACGCAGGGACGCGTGCGCGGGGGGCCAGGGACGCGCATGGAAGGCGAAAGGGGAGGGATAGAGGGAGAGAGAGAGGGAGAGAAAAGGGGAGCTCACCTTGGGATCCAAAAACTGGCGATAACCGTCCACCGGATCACCTAGGGCAAAGAGGTGGGAGAGAGAGGTGGAAGAAAGGGAGAGGGAGAGGGAGTTGCTGCACGGGAAAATCAAATGAGAGAGACAGAGAGGGGGCGCATGGGGGGTGGGGCACCAGGGGCGCGCGGGGGCGTGCCGAGTCAGGCCGGGCTGGGTCACGGGCTGGGACGGAAGCCCACAACACACACTACCACTAATCGAAATCCAATTACGAATCGAAATCCGTAACGAGGCGAGACGGGCGCGCGATTAAACACAACATCAGATAAAAGAAATATGCTTCGGCATGATGCAACACCCATGTCAACTTAGATTTTTGTTTACACGCAATACGGACACCAGTCGTTATACTGCTTTGAAAATGGGAAGAAGGAGCAAAACGGGAACAGAAAAGAGAGTAACGCCTGAATTTGGTGAGTATCAAAGAAGAAAAAATTCTACCCCCAAATTCAGGGCATTACAAAACTATCCCCCTTAAAAGAATCTCGCCCTCGAGATTCAAGTTTGGCCATCAAAGATTTCAGGATACTTGGCCATCAGATCATCTTCACGCTCCCAGGTTGCTTCTTCCTCAGAGTGGTGACCCCATCTGACTTTGCACATTCTGATAGTGTTCCTCCGGGTGACCCTGTCTGCAGTCTCAAGAATCTACGTTGGCTTCTCTATGTAGGTCAAGTCTTCTTGGACTTCCAGACCTCCACTAGCAACTGCTCTTCTAGCACATGCAGACACTTCTTCAACTGAGACACATGAAAGACATCATGCACCGCTGACAAATCTTCTGGCAGACTGAGCTGATAGGCCACTTCTCCACGCTTTGCGAGAATCTGATACGGACCAACATACTGGGGTGCTAGCTTGCCTTTGACTCCGAATCTTCTGACTCCTCTAATAGGCGATACCTTCAGGTAGACAAAATTCCAACTTCAAAACTCAGCTCTCTCTCCTTCTTGTGTATGCATAACTTCACTGCCTTGATTGAGCTATCTTTAGATTCTCTCGAACCATCTTGATGTTCCCTTCAGCTTCGAGCAAAATGTTCGGCCCAAACACTTGCTTTTCTCCAGGCTGATCCCATTGCAACAGAGTTCTACAACTCCTTCCATAAAGCGCCTGAAATGGTGACATCTTCAAGCTGGCCTCGTAACTGTTATTATAGGAGAATTCTGCATAAGGTAATCTCTTGTCCCATCCGGACTGATCTTACAGCGCATAGGCTCTCAACATATCTTCGAGGACTTGATTAGTTTTTTCAGTCTGATCGTATGTCTGTGAATGATATGCTGAACTGAAATTCAGATGTGTACCCAAGGCTTCATGCAACTGCTGCCAGAAATGAGAGGTGAACTGCGTTTCTCTGTCTAACTCTATCTTCTTTGGCACACCATGAAGACAAACGATCCAGGACATGTACAGCTCCGCCAATACTACACTGTTGTAGCTAGTCTTGACAGGTATGAAGTGGGCTGACTTGGTTAAGCGGTCCACTACTACCCAAATGGAATCGTTTCTGGCCCGAGTGCGATGCAATCCGACTATGAAGTCCATCCCGATTTCATCTCATTTCCACTGAGGAATTCGCAACGGCTGCAACAACCCAGCTGGCTTCTGATGCTCTGCCTTGATCCTCTGACAACTATCACATATGGCCACATGCTCTGCGATCTCTCTTTTCATTCCGTACCACCAGAATTTCTTCTTTAGATCCTGATACATCTTCTCACTTCTAGGGTGTATAAAATAAGCTGTCTCATGGGATTCCTTGAGGATCAACTCCCAAATGGACTAGACATTGGGAACACACAAATGGTCTTTGAACCATACCACACCTTCTGCATCCTCCCGAAAATCTTTGCCTCTTGCTTCTAGAATCAGTTGCCGGATTTCACTTATCTTCTCATCATTCTTCTGTGCCTCTTTGATTTCCCGCTCTAAGGTGGGTTCTAACTCAACTGTTACTCCTCGCTTGGTATTCAGGAATCCAAGACTCAACCTGTCAAATTCTTTGGCCAACTCATAAGGCATCGGATGAGCGACCATCATATTGACTTGACTTTTCCTGCTCAAAGCATCTGCTACCACGTTCGCTTTGCCCGGATGGTAGTGGATTTCCAATTCATAGTCTTTGATCAATTCTAACCATCTTTGTTGTCTCATATTCAGCTCTGACTAGGTGAATATGTACTTCAGACTCTTATGGTATGTGTAGACATCACATTTCTGCCCATACAGATAGTGCCTCCATGTCTTCAGTGCATGAACTACTGCTGCCAACTCTAGGTCATGGATTGGATAATTCTTCTCATGAACCTTCAGTTGTTAAGATGAGTAAGCCACTACTCTCCCCTCTTGCATCAATACACATCCCAAGCCAGTGTAGCAAGCGTCACAATACACCGAGAAGGGCTTGTGCACATCATGCAAGACTAAGACAGGCGTTGTAGTCAACTTCTCTTTCAGCGCTTCAAAGGCTTCTTGGCATTTCTGGGTCCACTTGAACTCAACTTTGTTGGCTTGTAAAGTTGTCATCGGTTTCACAATCATCGAAAATCCTTCAATGAATCGCTGATAATATCCAGCCATTCCAATGAAGCTCTTGATTCCCCGAGCATCTGTTGGCGCTTTCCAGTTCAGAATGTTTGCCACTTTCTTCGGATCCATAGTCAATCCATCTTTGTTTATTATGTGACCCAAGAATAGGACTTCATCAATCCAGAACTCGCACTTACTCAACTTTGCATATAGCTGGTGCTCTCGCAATCTCTGCAATACCATCTTCAAATGATCCACATGCTCCTCTTCACTTTGAGAATATATGCGAATGTCATCAAAAAATACCACCACAAACTTGTCGAGATAATCCATGAATACACTATTCATCAAATTCATGAAGAATGCTGGTGCATTTGTTTGGCCAAAAGACATAACAGTGAACTCATATAGCCCATACTTGGTAATAAATTCCCTCTTCGGGATGTCTGAAGGTCGAATCCTAAGATGGTGATAACCTGACCTCAGATCTATCTTTGAGAACACGCTGGCTCCTCTCAGCTGGTCGAACAGATCTTCTATTCTGGGCAAGGGGTACTTGTTCTTGATTGTGACCTCATTTAGAGCTCGATAATCGATGCACATCCTCCTGGTGCCATCTTTCTTCTCCACGAATAGGACAGGGGCAGTCCAAGGTGAGGTGCTTGGTCTGATGTAACCTTTCTCTGACAGCTCATCTATTTGCTTCTTGAGTTCAACCAACTCTGATCCATATACTCTGTAAGCTCTTTTAGAAATGGGGCGGTTCTAGGAAGAAGCTCTATGGCAAACTCAACTTTCCGCTCAGGTGGCATACCTGGTAAGTCTTTCGAAAACACATCCAGAAACTCTGACACAACCTTGATAGTCTCGAGTGGATCTGCCTCCTTGCTATCAATAGCCATCTGGTGACAACCTCCTTTCCTTGGCTTGGGTGAGACTAACTCAGCCACCACTTCTTCTCCTAGTGGGGACACCAACTTAATTGTCCTCTTATCACAGCTGATAATTGCTTGGTACTTATCTAGCCAATTCATCCCTAGGATGACATCTATTCCCTGAGTACCCATTACTATGAGGTTAGCGGGAAAATCTATCTCCTTATTTCCACACTTACATTCAAGCAAACATTATCGGCTCGAACTTTACCACCGGTTGAATCAATTGAAATGGGTGTTGACATGGTAGTTATTGGAAGATTATGCACTTCTACCCATGATGCAGTAATAAATGAATGCGTTGCTCCAGTATCAAATAATACTTCTGTGATATGGGAGTCGACTGGAAACATACCTACTGTCATGCCTGGTGTTTCCTGAACTGCTTTAGCCTCCAAATGGTTCAGTCTCCCATGGTTGTAGCGTGTCTGGACACGGTTGCCTACTCCTGGCTGAGACACATTCTGCTTTGCTAGGGCACTAGGGCCTGACTCCTGCTGGGCTGCCTTCTTTGGACAATGCATCACCCAATGGCCTGGCTCTCCAGAATGGAATCATGCTCTGCCTCCACCGTGCACTGGGGCTGCTTGACTGCTTTGGTTGGTTGCTGGGGTGGGGAGGCAAGGTGCCTGCTGATTCTGCCTCTGGAACCGACTTCCTCCTGTCTGACTGTTCTAACGATTCTGCTGCTGATGCTGAGGGTACTACCTCTGAAACTGCTGCTGAGGCGGGCGCTGATTCTACTTGAACTGATGAGGCGGGTTGCCCGAGAAACGGGGGCGATTACTACTTCCAGGCTGAGGCCCACCGATCTTGCGCTTGCGATCCTCCATAGCCTTGTGCTTCTTCTCTATCATGATTGCTCTATCGATCAGGTGCTGAAATGTGGAGAAGGTATGGTTCATCAAGTGATAGTGCAGGGGATCGACTAAGCCTCTCAAGAAACGATATTGCCTCTTGGCGTCTGTGCTGACATCCTCAGGAGCATAGCGGGACAGCTGTAGAAACTTGTCTCGGTACTCACTGACGGACATGGGCCCTTGCTTGAGCGCCAGAAATTCCTCTTTCTCCACTGTCATCAGACCTGCTAGAACATGATACTAACGAAAATTATCTCTGAATTCCTCCCAAGTGATGGTGTCGGGGTTGGCGTGGGTGGCGAGGTAGGACTCCCACCAAGACTGAGCTGCTCCCCTCAATAGACGGGGACCATACAACACTTCCTCTCTGTCATCACACTGAGCGGTGTGCAACTCCTGCTCCACGGTACACAGCCAATCTTCAGCATCCATGGGGTTAGCAGAGTGAGCGAACACTGGGGGATGACCTCTCATGAATTAAACACGCTTGTCTCTAGGCATCTGAGGCATTTGAGGCTGAGGTGGGGATTGTTGTTGCTGCTGCATAGCGGCCAGAGTCTGACCAATAGCTTGGACCGCCTGTCTGCATCAAGAACATCTGCTCTATTGTCATCGGGGGCGGTGGTGGCAACTGATGCTGAGGTGCCTCATCTTGCGGTGCTTGCTGCTCCTGCTGAGCACGCCTCCCTCCTCTGCACCTATTGTCTGACATCTACAGACTGCAATCACACATCAGAACTGATCTTGCAAAACTTGCAGCATAAGAAAAGAGTATAGAATTCTTCCACAATATTGAACCGATAAGCATCTTCACTGACTCCCAACACAGATAAGCACAACTTCCCAGATAAAGAGATAAGTAGAATAAAAGGGCTTCCCAACTAGATAACTAATTTTATTAACTTTAACAGGTAAACCAAAGTGCAGGGGGTACCCACACTCTAGCGACAGTCATTACAAAGATCCAAATCCATCATAGTCCATCATGACAAACATAGAAAACACAGGATAAGCAAACTACCTTGTCTAACTAAAACTAATTGAGAGTAAGACTAAGGCTAAGACTAAGACTTCTATTTTAAACATTAATTACAAGATCCGACGCTCACGATCTATGGTTCTAAATTTATCCTGGCCTTGCAGTCGGGGTTACCATAGGCATGGTGTCCACGCAGAGGTGAGCGGTACGGGTGCTGAGTCCCGACAGGAGCGGGAGAGCCATCCTCTAGGTGACGGCGCTCCACGCACTCAGCCCGCAACTGGGCGATCTCAGCACGAGCCCTACTCAGCTCATCTAAAGCATGGTCTAGCTCCATGTTTAGCACGACGGCTAGGTTGACTGTGCTGCTCAACCTAGGATTGTCCTCACTGACATGTGAGACAACCATGCCTCCTGTGCTGCCAGATGGACGACAGGGGTAATACCTCAGGTCGAGACCATCGACCACCCCACCGAGCACTGAGCAGTAGTGCGAAAGTGCACGCCGTGCGACATCTTGCATGGCCGCCTCAGCCGAGTCCCGCTCAGAGATAGAGTAATGCTCCGAGCAGACCTCCGCACCCCGGAGACTATTCTCCGGACGGCGCACCAAACAAGTCGCCTCCCAGCGGTCCGGGTAAACCCCGCAACTGTGCTGGAAGACAACACAGCGATACTCGATAGACTAGGTACACCGGTCAAGTGCCTAGCACAGCAAGGTGTCGAGCGCATCGTGGAAGTGACACCCGCGAGCGACGTCACGAGTGATGGGTCGAGCAACCCATCCCTCCAGCTCCTGCTCCTCTGAAAGGTCAGTGCCGTGGCTCGAGCTTCTGTCGTCACCTCCGTCGTTGGGGTCTCCTCCAACAGCTACTCCAGTGGCCGGGACACCTAGTGGTGATGCAGGGGGCGCCTCTAGCGGGGGCATAGGGGAGCAGCTCCTCACAGACTCTACCTCCTGCTGAGGCGAGGAAGAAGAGCCCTACTGCTCCAACTCCTATCATCGACGCTCCTGCTCCTCGTGTAGGCGGTGGTGCAGCCTCTCCAAATGGCTAGACTAACCAGTCACCGGACGACGAAGCGGACGCTCCACGAGACGAGAAGGCAAGAAAGGAAAGACTGACTTCTGTGCGGTGTGTCTAAGATGAGCCATATACAAAAGACACCGTAAGCATAAGGGTGAGAACAGAACTAGTATGACCAGCAAGTAGACCATAAAAAATATTTAGGGACTAGTAATAAACGAAATTTTCAGCAAGGTATATATATAATAGAACATAGATTTGGTCGATATGACCAACTTTTGAAGGGATACCAAAGTCAAGGTGATAATAGAGGTCTGTAGTCCTTAGAACGACCATTCTACTCTAGGTTAGCGGTCCTACAGTCAGCATGGCTTTGATACCACTTATGTCACACCCGGTTTTAGAAGGCAAACCGAATATGAACCATGTACGTGCCAGGATCAGTAATTCACGTACACAACAGTTACATAACCGGACATCATCACACAGTTCTCGAATAATAACATAAAAGATAGTAATAGTCGATTACATCATGATGTCCGAGACATCCACATAGTCTTTAACAATTATCGAAGTGTGGAAATGAAACGTAGATAAACATGGCCTTCATAGGCATCCGACTGGGGGTTTGCCGCTAACCCACGCCTAAAACTTATCGTACTCTTGGAACTCCTGAAAGTCCTCCACCACGACTTCATCTTCTCCTGAGCAGTGGTTGCAACATGGACAACCTGGGGGTTTGGTGTGTAAAGCAAGGGTGAGTACATATCAACATACTCAGCAATTGTCTTGTTTGGCTGTAGTGGACTAGCTTTATGTGGGGTTAAGTCAAGCAGTTGCTTTTAGTTGGTCAGGTTATTATTACTAGTAGAGAGCCATGTTTTAGCATTAACCCAAGTTGTTAACCCAAAAGTACCCTTTCCAAACGGAAAGAATACCAGAAATCATTACCATAATCATATTCAAAACCATCATCCTCATGGTCACCTGTAAATAGAACACTTCTGATCAATGTATCTCTAATCAATGGAGCTCCCTTGGCCGCTCATAACCGTGAGCACGACTGATATACCAGTTTCATAACACTCTACAGAGGTTGCGCACTTTACCCACAAGCCGTGATTCCCTCTTGCCTCGGGCCGATCGAACCCTTAAAAACTACCAAGGTGAATAGGCAGGGTTTCACTACGTAACTTTTACAAAGATTCCCTGAGGCTGTAGCCGCCCGTTAGGTTTCCTAAATATACCGCACTCCTCTGCAAGGGGCAATCCACCCTCGGCAGAGCGAGCCGCATACACCGAGCCCCATTGACGGCACAACGGCAAAGCGAACTACACCTCAGTTCCTCTAATTATTCAGCTAAGGGCATCCCATACCACCCTCATGGTTACATTGTTTTCCAACAAACCAGTCCTTACGGAGAGGCACTCAAGAAACCGCTCGAGTCCCCTTAATTGCCACAAGTATATCATCATAATCAAAAGGGAAAAGATTGTATCATAAAAAATCTTATCTTGTTCATTGATTAATGTGAAGCACTAACATAAAGCTAAACCAAAATAACCCAACCCAAATAGGTAAACAAGGATAAGATGAACAAAACCTAGTCAATCCTTAGGTATAAATTGTGTAAATGCGAGGAGTGAATTATAAAATGAGTAGGACATAGATGGGTCAAGGGACACTTGCCTTTACCAACCAGCTGCTGCTCAGGGTCTTCACCTGCAACTCCTTCGGACTCCGCCAAGTGACCATTATCTATATGAGTTCAAACATACATTCCACAAATTTAATATAAAAAGAACAATACACCAGATAGTAAAATACATTAAGTAAGCAGACGCTTGGCACAGGGCTCGCACCTACGACTAAGCGAGAAAGAGAAAGCAACGGTCGAGGTTACGGTCGAAGAGCGATCACGCTAAGCGGTTATAGATTAAGGTACTCGTCTAAACATAATCCTATTAATTTGACAATCATACTATACATAGAACAAAGTTATGCTATGCGTTTAATTATTATAAACAATTCAAGGTAAATTTAAAAGGGTTGTTGCGCGACGAAACGCACGACGACACATGTGAACTAAACCAAAAGCCGAGACGAGTTGCCGCGCTACGAAGCGCGCGACAGCACGCACAAACTAAGCTAAAAATAAAATGCGTCGTCGCGTGACGAAGCGCGTGACGCAACACTTAAACTAAACTTGAGATTAAACTAATCATCGTGCGACGGAGCACACAACGAAACACCTGAATTAATTATGAAAATAACGTCAAACGTCGTGCGACGAAGCGCACGACAGCATACGTCACTTAAACTAAATTTAAAATAAAACGTCGCGCGACTAAACTCACGACGTCACACATCAAATAATCTGAATTTAAAATGAATCGTCGCACGAATAAATTATCGCGCGACGAAGTGCGCGACGCAGCACGTTAATGAATCTAAATTTAAAAATAATTCATCGCGCGACGAAGCGACGACGTAGCATGTTATTTAAACTAAATTTAAAACTAATTAAACTAAAATTTAAATGTCGCGCACGCTAGGGCTGCGTGCGCGGGAACGAGACGGGCGAGCCGCGAGGGCGGGGGCCGCGCTGCCGCGAGGGGTAGGGGCGCGCTCGCCACCATGGGCAGAGGTCGCGCGCCGGGGGCCAGGGGCCGAGGCCGCACTGCCGGGGGCCAGGGTCGCGCCACGGGGGGTTGGGCTAGGAGTCGAGGGGGCTGGGAGCTGCGCCGCCGGGGGCCAAGGCCGCACAGGAACGCGCGCGCAGGGGCGCTCGTGCGGGGGCCTGGGACGCGAAGGGAAGGAGAGAGGGGAGGGAGAGAGGGAGAGAGAGAGGGAGAGGGAGAGGAGAGGGGAGCTCACCTTGGGATCCAAAAACTGGCGATAACCGTCCACTGGATCACCTAGGGTAAAGAGGTGGGAGAGATAGGTGGAAGAAAGGGAGAGGGAGAGGGAGTTGCTGCGCGGGAAAATCAAATGAGAGAGATAGAGAGGGGGGCACATGGGGGGTGGGGCGCGAGGGGCGCGTGGGTGCGCGCCAGGCCAGGCCGGGCTAGGTCGCGGGCCTGGATGGAAGCCCACAACACACATGACCACTGATCGGAATCCAATTGCGAATCGAAATCCAAGACGAGGCGAGACGGACGCGCGATTAAACACAACATCAGACAAAAGAAATATGCTTCGGCATGATGCAACACCCATGTCAACTTAGATTTTTGTTTACACACGATACAAACACCATTCGTTATACTGCTTTGAAAATGGGAAGGAGCGAAACGAGAAGAGAAAAGAGAGTAACGCCTGAATTTGGTGAGTATCAAAGAAGAAAAAAGTCTACCCCCAAATTCAGGGTGTTACACTAGGTAGCGCCTCCTTGCTGCTGGTTGCTTTGAGGGCAACGTGCTGCGGCTCGTGGAGAGGAAGTGGTCTGTTTAAGGCATCGTCCACATACCTTGCTTCTTTTACCATCATGCGCCCGCTCACAAATTTTCTGAGGATTTCCCTGGGCGTCATCTTGGTGTACCTGGGGTTCTCACGAATAAGGTTTACAAGATGAGGATCAATAACAGTAAATGACCTTAGCATGAGTCGGACGTCATGATCCATCCATCTTGTGCTCCCATAGCTTCAAATTTTATCGACAAGGGTCTTGAGCCTATTGTATGTTTGAGTTGGCTCTTCTCCCCTTATCGTGGAGAATCTCACCAGCTCGCCTTCCACCAGTTCCATTTTGGTGATCATGGTGGCATCATTTCCCTCGTGAGAGATTTTAAGGGCGTCTCATATTTGTTTGGCATTATCCAAACCACTTACTTTGTTATATTCATCCCTGCATAGAGATGCTAACAAAATAGTAGTAGCTTGTGCTTTTTTTTGTATTTGCTCATTGATAAACACAGGATTGCCAGAGCTATCAAAATGCATTCCATTTTTAACAATCTCCCATATACTAAGATGGATGGAAAATAAATGACTACGCATTTTATGACTCCAAAATGAATAGTCCTCTCCATCAAAGTGTGTGGGTTTTCCAAGTGGAATAGAAAGTAAATGGGCATTCGAATTGTAAGGGATGCGAGAATAATCAAAGGAATAATTTTGATTAACCGTTTTCTTTTTCGACGAAGAGTCTTCGTTGTCGTCATCCCTTGGTGAAGAGGAGGAGGCGTCGCTGTCGTAGTAGATGATCTTCTTTATGTGCCTCTTCTTCTTCTTGTCCTTCTTTTTGTGACTCGAGCCTGAGTCAGTGGGCTTGTCATCTCTTGGCTCGTTGAAGAGGGACTCCTCCTTGTCATTGATCACCATCCCCTTACCCTTAGGATCCATCTCTTTGGGCGGTTAGTCCCTAAATGAAGAGTACAACTCTGATACCAATTGAGAGCACCTTGAGGGGGGTGAATAGGTGATCCTATAAAATTCAACACTAAATAGCTCAAACTTGGCTATGAAATGTTAGCACGATTAAAACCAAGTTGCTAAAGTGAGAACTCTATAAGAAACTAATCACAATGAAAAGAGACACGAGACACAGTGATTTTTATCCCATGGTTCGGCCAATGCCTACTCCACGTTGTGGTGACCTTCGGTTAAGGATTGGACTCAATCCCTCTCAAGTGATCCAAAGATCAACCTTGAGTACCACGATTTTCTTCCTTATCAGCCTTTTCCCATTTGCGAGGAATCTCCACAAGTTGGAGCCTCTCGCCCTTACAATATTGATCACAATAAGCACAATAGTAAGGGAGGGAAAGAAATACACGCAAGAACTAGAATCACAGCAATCCCACGCACACAAGTCAAGAGATGAGCACACAAACACAACGCAGGGAGTTCACATCTCAAGAAGTGCTCAAATCTCAAACAGGATGATCTGAATGCGCGTTTGCGGAGTCTAGGTGTCTTAGAATGTTCAATGGAGCCTTGGTGTCGAGCTCCATGTTCCTAGGGGTCCCTTTTATAGCCCCAAGGCAGCTAGGAGCCGTTGGAACTTCATTTGGTGGGCAATTATTGCCTTCTGTTCGTCGGTGCACCGGACTGTCCGGTGGCGCACCGGACAGTGAACAGTACGTGCACAGGGCGTGACAAAGAATCCCCTGATTGGCTGATTTCCTTTTCTGTGGGTCATTGGACCGTCCGGTGTGCCATAAGACCATTGGCGCTTGTCGACATGGCAGATAGCCGTTGCACGGCTGGAGCACCGGACTGTCCAGTGCCACGCGTGGACTGTCCGGTGATTTATAGCCGATGTAGCTACGGAAAAACCTGAGAGCGATGAGTTGCGCAGACCGTGCACCGGACTATCCGGTGAACACCGCCGGACCGTTTGGTGCTACGCAGTCTGCACCTTTTCTTCGATTCTTTGTTTGTCTTCCTTTGACACTTTTGGCCTTTACTTAGCTGAGTCCTGGCACTTAGAGAAGAGTGTTAAGCAAAAAACAACAATTGACAAAGTGTCTAGATCTTACCTTTATTTTTTATTTGCATCTCTTTAATACTTGGCACACATCACCTTAAAACAATATGTGTTGGGCATCTAATCACCAAAATATTTATAGAAATGGCCCAAGGGCACATTTCCCTTTCAATTGGGTGGTGGCTCTGCAAGAGGAGCTCAACAACTTCACAAGGAATGAGGTATGGCATTTAGTTCCAAGTCCTAATCAAAATGTGGTAGGTACCAAGTGGGTATTCCGCAACAAGCAAGATGAGCATGGTGTGGTGATAAGGAACAAAGCCCGACTTGTGGCAAAGGGTATGCTACTTACCATGGCTTCAAGCTTTATCAAATGGACGTGAAGAGTGCCTTCCCAATGGACCTATCAAGGAAGAGGTCTATGTTGAGCAACCTCCCGGCTTTGAAGATAGTGAGTATGCTAACCATGTGTATAAGCTCTCAAAAGCGCTTTATGGGCTCAAGCAAGCCCTAAGAGCATGGTATGAATGCCTAAGAGACTTTCTTATCACTAATGGCTTCAAAGTCAGAAAAGACGATCCTACCCTCTTCACTAAAATTGTTGCAAAAGACTTGTTTATATGCCAAATTTATGTTGATGATATTATATTTGGGTCTACTAACAAGTCAACTTGTGAAGAGTTCAGTAGGATCATGATACAAAAATTCGAGATTTCTATGATGGGGGAGTTGAAGTATTTCCTTGGATTTCATATCAAGCAACTCCAAGAGGGCACATTCATCAGCCAAACTAAGTACATTCAAGACATAATTAAGAAGTTTGGAATGAAGAATGGCAAACCCATCAATACACCCATGGAAACCAATGGGTATCTCGATCTCGACACGGGAGGTAAGTCTGTGGATCAAAAGGTATACCGGTCGATGATAGGATCGTTACTCTACTTATGTGCATCTCAACCGAATATTATGCTTTCAGTATGCATGTGTGCAAGGTTCCAGGCAAATCCTAAGGAAGTTCACCTTAGGGCCATGAAAAGAATCATGAGATATTTAGTTTATACTCCTAAGTTTGGGCTTTGGTATCCCAAGGGATCTACCATTGATTTAATTGGGTATTCCAATGCCGATTATGCTGGATGTAAAATTGATCGAAAGAGCACATCAAGGACTTATCAGTTTCTAGGAAGATCCCTGGTGTCATGGGCTTCAAAGAAACAAAACTCCATAGCTCTTTCCAACGCCGAAGCCGAGTACATTTCCGCAGGACATTGTTGTGCGCAATTGCTTTGGATGAGGCTAACCCTTAGGGACTATGGCTACAAATTGAGCAAAGTCCCTCTCCTATGTGATAATGAGAGTGCAATCCGCATGGCAGATAATCCTATTGAACACAGCCGCACTAAGCATATAGACATCCGGTATCACTTTATGAGAGATCACCAACAAAAGGGGGATATTGAAATTGCTTATGTTAGCACCCACAACCAATTATCCGATATCTTTACCAAGCCACTAGATGAGAAAAAATGTAGCAAACTTAGGAATGAGCTAAATATACTTGATTCTCGAAACTTTGATTGAAACATTGCACACATAGCTCATGTATATACCTTTGATCATGTCTCTTTCATTTGGTACAAATGCATATTTTTTATTCTTCTTGTGACAAGGCTAAGACTAATGTGTTTTCGAGTATATCTCTATGATTAGTCTTAGATTGAATGGGAAATGGAGTATTCGGCAAAGACAAGGCTTCCACTCCAACTCTGACGGTATCACTTACCCTTTGCCGTTACTCATGTATCTCTCAATTGGTATGAACCTTCACTCATATTTCCTTTACCAATGGGGAGAAAGTATTAGGAGAAAATATGAAGGGCTCTCAAGTTTTCCGTTTTTGGCGATTAATGCAAAAGGGGGAGAAAAGTATTAAGCCCACAGCAAAAGGACCGCACCACCATTTCAAAAAAATTCACAAATGCTTATTTCAATTAGTATTTGAGTTTATTTCAATTGGTACTTGAGTTAGCCTCAAAATGAATTTTCAAGTGGTATCTAACTTTCAATTAGTATCTCATGAGTATGAAAATTTTCAATTGGTTTTTGGTATCCATTTCAAAAAAGGGAAAAACATTTCGAAAACCCTCTTGAAATCTAAGGGGAGAATTCATTCAGGGGGGCTTTTATTTAGTCAAAGAAAAAACATTTGAAATAGGGGGAGGAATTTCAAATCTTAAAAATTCTTCTTGCAATCGTATTCCTATACCTTTGACTATTTGCAAAAGATTTTGAAAGGATTTTTCCGAAAGATTTGCAAAAACAAATAAGTGGTGCAAATGTGGTCCAAAATGTTAAATATGAGAAAAGTGAAAGTCGCCTAGAGGGGGGTGAATAGGCGTAACCTGAAATTTATAACTTTAAACACACAGTACAAGACGGGGTTAGTGTTAGAATTAAATTCAAGTCCGGGAGAGAGGGGTAAAACAAATAAAATGAGAATCAAGTGAATGGACACGGTGATTTGTTTTACCAAGGTTCGGTTCCAAATAACCTAGTCCCCGTTGAGGAGGTCACGAAGACCGGGTCTATTTCAACCCTTTCCCTCTCTCAAACGGTCACTTAGACCAAGTGAGCCTTCTCCTTAATCAATCGGGTCAGTAAGACCCCGCAAGGACCACCACACACTTAGGTGTCTCTTGCTTTGATTACAAGTCACTTGAGAACAAGAATGAGAAAGAAGAAAGGCAATCCAAGAAACAAGAGCACAAAAGAACATGAACACTCTCTCTCTTAAGTCACTAATTGGTTGAGATGAATTCTAGACTTGGAGAGGATTTGATCTTTGGAAATGTGTCTTGGAGTGAATGCACTAGCTCTTATATTGAATGTGATCTATGAAAAACTTGGATCCCAAAGGTTGAGGTGGTTGGAGGGTATTTATAGCCCCCAACAACTTGGGTAGTCGTTGGGGTGGCTGCTGGCGATGGGCGCACCGGACAGTCCGGTGCGCCACCGGACAGGCACTGTGCACTGTCTGGTGCCCCGCCACGTCACCCAACCGTTAGGGTTCGGAGCGAAGTCGACCGTTGGAGCTTTGTCTTCTTGTGGCACTGGACAGTCCGTTGCCACACCGGACAGTCCGGTGCCCTCTGACTTCGCGGCTCTGACTTCTGCTGCGACACTGTAGCTCACTGTAGCACTTTGCAGAGTCGACCGTTGGCGCTGGATAGCCGTTGCCCGCTGACTCACCGGACAGTCCGGTGGCGCACCGGACAGTCCGGTGAATTATAGCGGAGAGCGCCTTCGTTTTCCTGAGAGTGGCTGGTTGACACATGTACGGTCCTGGTGCACCGGACACTGTCCAATGGCACACCGGACAGTCAGGTGCACCAATTTCCAGCACATCAAGTTCTTTTGCTCCTTTGAAATTGTGTCCCTAACTTGATTCTTTTATTGGTTTGTGTTGAACCTTATGCACCTGTAATACATGAATTCTAGACAAACTAGTAAGTCCATGTGTTTGTGTTGACTATCAACCATCAAAATTAATTATAGGAAAAGGTTAACCCTATTTCCCTTTCAATATCCCCCTTTTTGGTGATTGATGCCAACACAAACCAAAGCAAATAATAAGTGCAGAAATGTAACTAGTTTGTATTTAGAATATGCATAGGTTACTTGGAGTTAAACCAATTGAATATCTCACTAAGTATGAATGGATTGCTTTTCTTTTGTTTAACATTTTGGACCTCATTTGCACCACTTATTTTGTTTTTGCAAATTTTTGGAAGATCTTTTCAAAATCTTTTTGCAAATAGTCAAAGGTATATGAATAAGATTGCAAGAAGCATTTTCAAGATTTGAAATTTCTCCCCCAGTTTCAAATGCTTTTCCTTTGACTTAAATAAAAACTACCCCTGAATGAAATTCTCCTCTTAGCTTTCAAGAGGAATTTTGAAATAGATATCAATTGAAAATTGTCTTTTAAAAGATACCAATTGAAGGATTAATTGTAAATTAGATACCAATTGAAAAAATACCAGTTAAAACTTCATTTTGAAAACTTTTGAAATAGTGGTGGTGCAGTCCTTTTGCTTTGGGCTTAATATTCTCTCCCCCTTTGGCATTAATATCCAAAAATGGAGACTTTGAGAGTCCTATGCACCTTTCTCCCAAATGGTAATATAAATATGAGTGAAGGGTTATACCAATTGAGAGTGGAGGAACGACGGCAAAGGGTAGATGATACCGTCAGAGTTGTGGAGTGGAAGCCTTGTTCTTTGCCAAAGACTCCATTTCCCTTTCAATCTACGACTTAGTGGAGAAATACACTTGAAAACATATTATTCGTAGCCTTGGTACAAAAATAATAAGAAATATGTATTTGTACCAAAATGAAAGAGACATGATCAAAGGTATATAAATGAGCTACGTGTGCAATGTTTCAATCAAAATTCTGAGAATCAAGTATATTTAGCTCATTCCTAAGTTTGCAAAAGGTTTTCTCATCTAGTGGCTTGGTAAAGATATCGGCTAATTGCTTTTGGGTATTAACATAAGCAATTTCGATATCTCCCTTTTGTTGGTGATCCCTCATAAAGTGATACCGAATGTCTATGTGCTTAGTGCGGCTGTGTTCAACGGGATTATCCGCCATGCAGATTGTACTCTCATTGCCACATAGGAGAGGGACTTTGCTTAATTTGTAGCCATAGTCCCTAAGGGTTTGCCTCATCCAAAGTAATTGCGCGCAATAACAGTCTGCGGTAATGTACTCAGCTTCGGCGGTGGAAAGAGCTACTGAGTTTTGTTTCTTTGAAGCCCATGACTCCAGGGATCTTCCCACAAACTGACAAGTCCCTTATGTGCTCTTCCTATCAATTTTACACCCTGCCCAATTGGCATCGGAATATCCTTTTAAATCAAAAGTGGATCCCTTGGGGTACCAAAGCCCAAACTTAGGAGTGTAAACTAAATATCTCATAATTCTCTTCACGGCCCTAAGGTGAACTTCCTTAGGATCTGGCTGGAACCTTGCACACATGCATACGGAAAGCATAATATCCGGTCGAGATGCACATAAATATAATAAAGATCCTATCATCGATCGGTATACCTTTTGATCTACGGTTTTACCTCCCATGTCGAGGTCGAGATGCCCATTGGTTCCCATGGGTGTCTTGATGGGTTTGCCATCCTTCATCCCAAACTATTTAAGTATGTCTTGAATGTACTTTGTTTGGCTGATGAAGGTGCCATCCTAGAGTTGCTTGATTTGAAATCCTAGGAAATACTTCAACTCCCCCATCATAGGCATCTCGAATTTCTGTATCATGATCCTACTAAACTCTTCACAAGTTGACTTGTTAGTAGACCCAAATATAATATCATCAACATAAATTTGGCATACAAACAAGTCTTTTGCAACAGTTTTAGTAAAGAGAGTGGGATCCGCTTTTCCGACTTTGAAGCCATTATTGATAAGAAAATCTCGCAGGCATTTATACCATGCTCTTGGGGCTTGCTTGAGCCCATAAAGCACCTTTGAGAGTTTGTAAACATGGTTAGGGTACTCACTATCTTCAAAGCCGGGAGGTTGCTCAACATAGACCTCTTCCTTGATAGGTCCATTGAGGAAGGCACTTTTCACGTCCATTTGATAGAGCTTAAAGTCATGGTAAGTAGCATAGGCAAGTAATATACGAATTGATTCAAGCCTAGCTACGGGTGCATATGTTTCATCAAAGTCCAAACCATCGACTTGTGAATAACCTTTGGCCACAAGTCGGGCTTTGTTCCTTGTCACCACACCATGCTCATCTTGCTTGTTGCGGAATACCCACTTGGTACCTACAACATTTTGATTAGGACGTGGAACTAAATGCCATACCTCATTCCTCGTGAAGTTGTTGAGCTCCTCTTGCATAGCCAGCACCCAATCCGGATCTCTTAGTGCATCCTCTATCCTGTATGGCTAAATAGAGGAAACAAAAGAGTAATGTTCACAGAAATGAGCAACTCAAGATCTAGTGGTTACCCCCTTGTGAATGTCACCAAGTATGGAGTGGACATGGTGATCTCGTTGAATTGCTTGGTGGACTCTTGGGTGTGGCGGTCTTTGACCCTGAATTTCTTGATCATCTTCCTTGTCTTCATTAACTTCATCTCCCTCTTGATCATTGTCCTCTTCTTGAGGTGGCTCATCCTCTTGATCTTTATCTTCATCATCTTGAGCTTGATCCTCATCTTAAGTTGGTGGAGATGCTTGCATGGAAGATGATGGTTGATCTTGTGCTTGTGTGGGCTCTTCGGATTCCTTAGGACACACATCCCCAATGGACATGTTCCTTAGCGCGACACATGGAGCCTCTTCATCATATAATTCATCAAGATCAACTTGCTCCACTTGGGAGCCATTAGTCTCATCAAACACAATGTCACAAGAAACCTCAACCAATCTACTGGATTTGTTGAAGACTCTATATGCCCTTGTGTTTGAGTCATAACCAAGTAAAAAACCTTCTACAGCTTTAGGAGCAAATTTAGATTTTCTACCTCTTTTAACAAGAATAAAGCATTTACTCCCAAAGACTCTAAAATATGAAACATTGGGCTTTTTACCAGTGAGGAGTTCATATGATGTCTTCTTGAGGATTCGGTGAAGATATAACTGGTTGATGGAGTAGCAGGCGGTATTAATTGCCTCAGCCCAAAACTGGTCCGGTGTCTTGTACTCATCAAGCATGGTTCTTGTCATATCCAGTAGAGTTCTATTCTTCCTCTCCACTACACCATTTTGTTGAGGTGTGTAGGGAGAAGAGAACTCATGCTTGATGCCCTCCTCCTCAAGAAAACCTTCAATTTGTGAATTCTTGAACTCCGTCCCATTGTCACTTCTTATCTTTTTTATCCTCAATTCAAAATCATTTTGAGCCCGCCTTAAGAATCCTTTTAAGGTTTCTTGGGTTTGTGATTTTTCCTGCAAAAAGAACACCTAAGTGAAGCGAGAATAATCATCCATCATAACTAGATAGTACTTACTCCCACTGATGCTTATGTAAGCGATTAGACCGAATAGATCCATGTGGAGTAGCTCGAGCGGCCTGTCAGTCATCATTATATTCTTGTGTGGATGGTGGACTCCAACCTGCTTTCCTTCTTGGCATGCACTACAAACCCTGTCTTTCTCAAAATGAACATTTGTTAGTCCTAAAATGTGCTCTCCCTTTAGAAGCTTGTGAAGATTCTTCATCCCAACATGGGCAAGTCGACGATGCAAGAGCCAGCCCATATTAGTCTTAGCAATTAAACAAGTGTCTAGTTCAGCTTGATTATCATTGAAATCAACTAAGTATAGCTAACCATCTAGCACTCCTTTAAAGGCTATTGAATCATCACTTCTAAAGACAGTAACACCTATATCAGTAAAAAGACAGTTGTAGCCCATTTTGCATGATTGAGAAACAGAAAGCAAATTGTAGTCTAAAGAATCTACAAGAAAAACATTGGAAATAGAATGGTCAGGTGATATAGCAATTTTACCCAAGCCTTTGACCAAACCTTGATTTCCATCCCTGAATGTGATAGCTCATTGGGGATCTTCATTTTTCTCATAGGAGGAGAACATCCTTTTCTCCCTTGTCATGTGGTTTGTGCACCCGCTATCGATTATCCAACTTGACCCACCGGATGCATAAACCTACAAAACAATTTTAGGCCTTGTTCTTAGGTACCCAAACGGTCTTGGGTCCTTTCACATTAGAAACAAGCACCTTGGGTACCCAAACACAAGTTTTTGGAGCGTTTTGGAGCTCTTGTGTTTGCCCCCAACATATTTGGCAACTATTTTGCCTGATTTGTTAGTTAAAACATATGATGCATCAAAAGTCTTAAAAGAAATATTATGCTCATTTGATGCAGCAGGACTTTTCTTTCTAGGCAATTTAACATGAGTGGTATGCCTAGAGCTAGAAGCCTCATTTATATACATGAATGCATGATGTGAAATGTTATGAGGTTTCCTAGCATGAATCTTCCTAATTTTGTGCTCAGGATAGTTAGCAGGATATAAAATGTAGTCTTCATTATCCTGAACCATGGGAGTCTTGCCCTTAACAAAATTAGACAATCTTTTAGGGGCATTAAGCTTGACATTGCTCCCCTGTTTAAAACCAATGCCATCCTTAATGCCAGGGCGTCTCCCATTATAAAGCATGCTTCTAGCAAATTTAAACTTTTCATTTTCTAGTTCATGCTCAGTAATTTTAGCATTTAACTTAGCTATGTGATCATTTTTATTCTTAATCATGGCAAGTTGATCATCAATAGCTTCAACATCTATGTCTCTACATCTAGTGCAAATGGAAACATGCTCAATAGTAGATGTAGAAGGTTTGCAGGTATTTAATTCTTCTATCTTAGATTTTAATCTAGCATTCTCATCTCTAAGACAGGAAATAGAATCATTGCAAACATTCAATTTTTTAATCTTAGAAACTAAACTAGCATTTTCATTTCTAAGACTAGAAATTGAATCATGACAAATACTAAGCTCTTTAGTTAAATTTTCACATTTTTCTACTTCCTGAGCACAAGCATTTTTCAGTTTAACAATTTTTTTGTTCTCTTTAATTAGGAAGTCCTCTTGGCTATCCAAGAGTTCATCCTTCTCATTAATTGCTTCAATTAATTCATTTAATTTTTTCTTTTGGCCATGCAAAGGTTGGCAAAGAGAGACATTAAATTATCTTCACTATCACTAGAGCTACCCTCATCACTGGATGTTGTATATTTGGGGTGGCTCTAGATTGTACCTTCTTCTTTATGCCATCCCTAGCCATGAGACACTTGTGGCCGACGTTGGGGAAGAGGAGACCCTTGTTGACGACGATGTTGGCGGTGTCCTCGTCGGAGGAGGAGTCGGTGGAGCTCTCATCGGAGTCCCATTCCCGACATATGTGGGCATCGCTGCCCTTCTTCTTGTAGTATTTCTTTTCTCCTTCTTCTTCCATTTCTTGTCGTCATCCCTGTCACTTCCACTAGAAATATGAAATTTAGCAATAAAGTGACCGGACTTACCGCACCGGTAGAACACCTTCTTGGAGCGGGACTTGTAATCTTTCCCCCTCATTTGTTTGAGGATTTGGCGGAAGCTCTTGATGATGAGCGACATTTCCTCGTTGTCGAGCTTGGAGGCGTCAATTGGAAGCCTACTTTGTTGGGGAGTTGTTCTCAAATGCTATGAGTTAAGAACAAGGCAACACAAAATGTTAATAGTTAAAGTCCCTTCATCCTTTCGAAGCATTATTTTCCTTAGGATATAATGATCTTCAAACGAAGGTCATGAAGGACGTACCTTCATCATCGTAGTATGTATTAAAGAAAGAAGAAGCATATGAAACATGAGAAATGACATGAATAATCATATGGCATCTTTAATATATCTTTTATATATCATCATGAATGAACATAAACAATATTGAATTACACTTATACCTTCGGCTTGATAGAAGACAAAAGTCCAAGCGCGACGCACGAGTGGATACAAGTCAGCGTGAACAGTACGGGGGGTACTGTTCATCTATTTATATGCACAGGGCGCAGCCTGTGCAAAATTACATTCATGCCCTTCGTGTTTACTATTGACTTAAGGACAATCTATCCAGGACTAGATAGCTTTTTCCTCTTTAAGTCGGTTCCTTTTTCCGCTACTGAGCCGAAGCTTCCTTGCGCATAGCTTCGGAGCTGGTTCAGCCTTCGTCCCGACCATGCTTTTCGTATTGTGTACAACCTCATTCCGAGTCCGAAGGTCCCTGTACATATATTACACTTGGGAAACATTGTTAATCATGTTTTTGAGGACCTTCGGAAGACGAAGGCCCCCAACATACTTGATGTAGACTCCTCCTTCTTTTCTTCTGTCGCTTTGAATGCGACGGGTTGCACCTTGGGTGTAGAGGTGGCGCCTTGCTCCAAGTTGACAATGTGTTTGGAGTCTTTGATCATAAGCTCAAAGCTCACAAACTTGCCAATCACTTCCTCAGGAGACATTAGTTTATATCTAGGATCCCCCATGAATTAATTGCACTTGAGTAGGATAACCTTAGAATAACAAGGGATCTTAGAATAACCTTGACCATTTCATGGTCATCCCACTTGGTGCTCCCAAGGTTGCGCACTTGGTTGACCATCGTCTTGAGCCGGTTGTACATGGCTTGTGGCTCTTCCCTTTGTTGAGGACGAATCGACCGAGTTCTCACTCGATCGTCTCGCGCTTAGTGATCTTGGTCACCTTGTCCCCTTTGTGCCCGGTCTTGAGGAGGACCCAAATTTCTTTGACGCTCTTTAACCCTTGCACCTTGTTATACTCCTCTCGACACAAGGAGGCGAGGAGTATAGACGTGGCTTGGGAGTTAAAGTGCCTAATTTGGGCGGCCTCGTCCGAGTCATAGTCTTTGTCCCCCACCTTAGGTACCTGCGCTCCATACTCAACAATATCCCAAATACTTTCGTGGAGTGAGGTTAGATGGTGCCTCATTTTATCACTCCACATACAATAATCTTCACCATCAAAATATGGTGGCTTGCCTAAGGGTACGGAAAGTAATGGAGCACGCTTTGAAATATGGGGATAGCGTAGGGGCATCTTACTATACTTCTTGCACTCATTGCGCTTAGAAGTGGTGGATGACTCAGAGCTCGATGTGGAGGGTGACGAAGAGTTGGTCTCGTAGTAGACGACCTTCTTCATCTTCTTCTTCTTGTCACCTCTCCTATGCGACTTGATGGAGGAAGAGGATTCCTCCTTGTTTTTGTTGCCGGACTCCCTTGAGAGAGTCCTCTCCGAGCTTGCGGGCTTGTCGCAGGTCATGATCTCCCTCTTGGCATGATCTCCAGATATCACTTCGAGTTGGTTAGACTCTTAATGAAATACTAGCTCTAATACCAATTAAAAGTCGCCTAGAGGAGGGGTGAATAGGCGTAACCTGAAATTTATAACTTTAAACACACACTACAAGCTGGGGTTAGCGTTAGAATTAAATTCAAGTCCGGGAGAGAGGGGGAAAACAAATCAAATGAGAATTAAGCAAATGGACATGGTGATTTTTTTACCGAGGTTCGGTTCCAAAGAACCTAGTCCCCATTGAGGAGGTCACAAAGACCGGGTCTATTTCAACCATTTCCCTCTCTCAAACGGCCACTTAGACCGAGTGAGCCTTCTCCTTAATCAATCGGGTCACTAAGACCCCGCAAGGACCACCACACACTTAGGTGTCTCTTGCTTTGATTACAAGTCACTTGAGAACAATAATGATAAAGAAGAAAGGCAATCCAAGAAATAAGAGCGCAAAAGAACACAAACACTCTCACTCTTAAATCACTAATTGGTTGAGATAAATTCTATACTTGGAGAGGATTTGATCTTTGAAAATGTATCTTAGAGTGAATGCACTAGCTCTTGTATTGAATGTGAACTCTAAAAAACTTGGATCCCAAAGGTTGAGGTGGTTGGGGGTATTTATTGTAACACCCCAGGTGTTTATATTCCTCTTGACAACGAGTATGGATTTAAGCACGTAATATCAGTGGATAAAACGGATGCTAAATTTTAATCACCTTCGTCTATCGTGATTTTAATATCGCATCTGTTTCTGTCTATTTAGACTCCTAAAATTTCTGCGAATTTTGGAACGTAATTGTTCTGAAAGCTTGCAAGCCTGTGCCCAATTAAAATCGCATCTGTTTCGTCTGTCGCGAGTTTGACATCGTTTTAATATATCCGGGCTCTTCCTAAATTTTCGTGTTGTTCGGAACTTAGTTGTTCCGAAAATCGGTGCGTCCGGTGATTATTTAAAATACATCGCTCGCGCGAATACGAAATCGGAAGCTCGATCTATTCGGATGATTTTTATCTGGAGCAAATTAGTTTGAACTTGATGACTAAAATATTTGGGGTAAAATAATCTTAATCGCGCATTGCCTGAGAAAAATCGTGCGCGAGGTTCTGATCCAATTTGTTCTTCAGTCCACATGGTAGAATAATAAAATCAACGGTGTTTAGACATCGGATAGATTTTATCCGAGTTCAATTAAACCAGTGTTGTCTCAAATAATGTATCCGGAATCCAGTCTGTTTACGTGTTGCTCAGAATAGTTTCAAAAGTTAGCTAAACAAAATTTAGACAAAATCGTTAGTCCTCGGATGTTATGTTTCTTGATTCGAAATATCTACGAATTTAAAAAAACAAAAAAAAATCTAAAAAAAGACTCTCTCACGTACCTATCCTCTCGGCCGTTATTGGCTGCAGATTTTTTTTTGTTTCTCCCACCTCTCACCGCTCTCTCTCTCCCTATTTATCTCACACGCGTTCAACTTCCTTGCTTCAACTTTCTGGCCATGCGAGCGCAGTCGGCCACGGCAGCCAACGCGTAGCCGTGCGAGCGCAGTCGAGCTTCCGCGTCAAGTTTCTCTCTTCCGTACCGGTTGTCGTCTCCGAGCCTTGGCTGTCGTAGTATTTTTAGTTATCCTGGCTGCGTCTGTGGTCATCAAGCGTGTCTGTTGTCGTGAACTCGTCGTGGTGTCCACTCTGTCCTTGGTCCGCGCTTCCTTCAGCTCGGCCGGGACATTGTTCCGTGCTGTGCTCGCCCAAGTCGCTGCCGTTAAATCGCCGGAGTCGCTCAACTCGCCAATCACATCTGGACTGATTGCCAATTTTCTATTCGCCATGGTACAACACTGCTATTAGATCCGGTCTCCAACCCGCCATGGCGCTTGCCGGACTTCGCCGATGAAGTTCGTCGTCATCCTCTGGTCCCAGCCCGACCCATCCGTGCGCTCGCTCTTCGTCCATCGGGTTTCGTGCGTGCTCGTGTTTACCGGCGAGTCGTCGAACCCGTCATCCTCTGCTCAAACCCCACCTCACCAGCTCGCTCCAAACACGATCTCGTCGTCGTTACGCGCGTCAGCAAGAAATCCCAAAAATCGGGTGAAGACGAAGCTAGCAGCGCGATATTCCCCAAGCGCTCGACAAATTGCCTGGATCGGAAAATCGCTACCGATCTCGCGGATTCGTGTCAGCTGTGGAAACGGTAAGCTGATAAATTATTTAGAATAGTTCAATCGATGAATAAATTAATGTGCTAGTGCGATGCTCATTAAGGTGATCGATAAATTGCGTAAGTCACGAAACTCTCGTCGACTTCGCAGTTCTTGCGATTATCGAGCCAGGTTCAGTTATAGCAAGTTATTTCGCTATTCCGGCCAATTAGCGGAATTAGTGTACCGAATAGAATATTAATAGGCCTATGTGATGAGGAAATATTTTAATCACTTATACAGATGTGTATATATTTACGATAAAGAAATGTTTGAGTAATTGTTGACATGAAAAACATGTGAGAAGTAAAATAAAATTAAAATAGTTCTTTGTGAGCGATATAGTATAATTTATAAAACGAGGGATAAGTTTAGAATTCAATTAATTAACTGATAAGTTGTGATTAGGCTAATTGTATTAAAGGTGTATAATTTGTTGTTTTGTGATGTTCGCGTTAGGTTCGGTTAATCTAGAGAAGCGTAATTCTTGCGCTTAGTCGTATGTCGATAACTAGTGTTTCTGTATAAAATGGTACGACGCTTCGTCACTAGGTGTTTAATTCGTTGTCGTGTAGCAATATTTAGTCGTGTTCTATTCCTGTCTATATGCATTCATGTGCATAATGCATTTCATTCAGGTACGTGAATTAACCACGTGATGCGGAGAACCCGAGCCAAGTCGACCCCAAGCACGGGCTACTCCGCATGGTGATGCTGATGGACGAACCTGCCTGATCAAGTGCTAGGACAAGGATGATCGTCACGTGGACGTCGTCTAACAACACTAACTTAGTGTTATCCAGGCAAGCCCCGGTGCATGCAACCCCTTCCTTGTGTTTTTAAATAATTTTTACACACTTTAAGTCTAGCGAAATGTGCATTAGGTTTATAGGAGTTGCTTGGAAACCCTTTGATGCATTGCCTACCTTGATATCCATACCTTTATAGATACTTCTGATGAAGTATCAAAATATGATTTACAAAATTGCTTAGCCTTGCTTAGAGGTAAATCTTGTGGATAGAGGTTGTCCTTTGCGTTAATGCCTAGCTCAGGGGTTATCCTGAGGAAGGATGGCTTCTGTCTGCAAGAATATTTTCATTGGGAGCAATGGTGGGATCTTACTGCAAAGTTCCCTCTGATGCTCTTTTCATCCTAAGGAACACAAGCAATCCTAAGGATAGAAGTACTTAAATCGGAACTTGGGCTAGGAACAGGTGATGTTCTACCCAGGTTGATTAAGGATTATACTGAATGTAGGCTTGATGATCGAGGGCCCTTTAACTGGTCACATGCCTCGTCATGGGTAAGCTTTGCCTCGGGCAAACTAATACTAGAATAAGATAACACGCAATGAGAGTAGAGAGATGGCGAGAGTAGCGTGTACCCTCCGTGGCAAGAGGCTGGACGGTGGTGTATCTGTGCTCTCGGTTGGCATGAACCTGATCTGGTCTTAAGAACCCCGGTGGCGAGTTGACATATGCAAGGGTTAAGTGCTACATATATCGTGTGATTGGAGATCCTTAGCTGAGTATAATCGATTCGGATCGCCGTAACTTCGCGAACATGAAGACTTGGTCACTGCCCTGCAATCTAAGTCATGGATGGAATCTTAATGAGCAAAAATCATGTTGGATTGATTAATGTGATGGTGAAATTAGACTAGATGCAAACAAGGTCTATTAATACTTAATCTAGCATTAAAATGTTGAAAGTAAGGACTCACTTTAGTAAGCTATTTCTGCAAAAGTATCTAAGTTGATTCTTGCTAAAGCCTTTTCCTTGATTCCCAAATCCAGCATATCCTTGAGAGTCTTTTCTTTAGTCGAGTAAGTCTTGCTGAGTAATTCCATACTCAGGGTTTTATTCCCTGTTGTTTTTCAGGTTTTTAACTTTGTGCTGCTGTTGATGGTGTTAAGTGCCGGTGGGCTCGGCCTTCTTATAAGTCTAAGTAACTCTTCTATACTTCTTATTGAGGATGGTCACTTGAGCTAGCATATATTTTAAACTTATACTTTTGTAATTACTCCGATGAATATAATGAAAAAAAATTTGTAACCTGTAAAATTTGGTAATAAGTGTTCCGCTGCAAAAATGTTGTGTGTGTGATTTGTGTTACTTAATCCCGCGATTCTAGTTGTAAGTGGTTTATCCGATGTCCTTGGGGCAATCGGACGGATCCTGTTAAGTTATCTGGTGCACATGCATAGCAGTCTGAGGTCTTTGAGACAAGGACATGTGTATGTGGGCCTAATAACTTGGGAGGTTCTGCCACAGCTGGTATCGGAGCAGGATTAAGTATATACGGTCACATACGTATTTTCAAAACAAAAGTTTTGGTTTCGAAAAAACCTATTTTCAACTAAACCCATTGTTTGGCTTTGAAAAATAGTTTTGAAAATAGCGACATCCTCTATTAAGCCCTAAACTAAGGACTATCAGGTGGCTTATTTGAAAACCACTAACCCACAACCGGGGGTATTGCATACATGTGTATTGTTATTTTTGAGGCCATTCAGTTTTGAATGGATCGACGCTCAAGGTAAGGTGAGATGTGAGAGCATGACCGAACAACTGTCGGTCTAGGGAAGAGCATAAAAAGCACTTGATTATATACATGTTCTACATATGTATATATGAAAGCTGTGATGTGGAGTATGTACTTTTCTAGGAATTCAGTACCCCATGGATGTGTATGGGTATACAGACATGGGAATACTGAGAAGTGTAATGTACTTGCAACGACGCTCCTACGCTCAGGTAAGAAGGTGAGTTACCATAATGAGTTGCCCTATGGTTAAAGTGTGGCAACGGCGCCTATGCGTGGCTCGGCGCTTAATGATGAGTTGGCCTCCATATAGGAGTATAAACTGTGATAAACTGTCATGTGTGAACTGCATCATTGGAAAATGGGCTGTGATGGATTTTTCTGCAGGTACACTAACCTCGAAAACGTATGTGTAGTTGACGACTAGCAAAATACCGTGAGAATCATAAGTATGCCACCGATATAGAACATTATTGCCACAGTGTGTTGGCAAAATCAGTGAGGACGAATAGGACGAGCATGCATCCTGATTGTTGCATCATGTTTGTCACCTATACATCCAAAATGCTTCCCTCGTCTTTACTCCAGCAACCAGTGATTGTAGATATTGTGGTGTGATATTGTATTATGAACCCTAAGGAAATAGTTGCCCTCCATTCTTTAGGTAATACATTTAGGTGTTATATGTGCTTGCTCTGGTACTTGATGTGCTGATAGAAGGTTAGAGATTTGTTTGCCTACACCTTAAACTAGGCCATATTCTTATTTAATAAACTATGACCCAAAGTTGATTTCTCCGTTAGCACTCCATGACCAAACACATACAAATAAATGCTTAGATAATTTCTTTGCTGGACATAAAGTGTACTCGGACTTGAAACAAGAACCTTGAGTCTTGTCTCTATTCAGTCGGTGCAAGTTGATGTCCCTTATCCAGTTTGCCTATTCTTAAGGATCGCTGTTGGTGGCTTGTTCTCAAATGCTTCGTATTAAGAACAAGGCAACATAAAAAGTATTAAATGATAAGGTTCTTCGTCCTTCGAAACATTATTTCCCTTCGGGATATAACGTGCTCCGGACGAAGGTCATAAACAACATATCTTCGTAAGCACGATAAGTTACGACGAAGGACTTATGCATAACATAAATAGTAATGTAAACATTTAAATTTCATCACAACGTCATTTCTATTTTATTACTATGTATAAATAGAAATGACTTCAAATTACAAATGTACCTTCGTATTGCAGGAAGGCAAAAGTACAAGAATGACGCAAAAGCAAATGCCAAGTCAGCGTGAACAGTACGGGAGTACTGTTCATCTATTTATAGGCGTGAGACACAGCCCATGTGAAATTACATTCATGTCCATTACATTTGCTAATGACTTATGGAAATCTGTCAAGGCCTAAGTAGTCTTTCCATCTTTAAGTCGGTTCCCCTTTCTGCTATCGCGACGAAGCTTTCCTGCGCACAGCTTCGGCCGTGCACCATCCTTCGTAGAGCTTGGTAATCAGCCCGTCCTCCATTTCAATCCCCCTTCGTCTGGTTTAGGCTTCGTCCTGACCGTACTTCATGTTCATAATTCTGAGTCCGAAGGTACCTGTTCATATAATCCACTTGGAAAACATTGTCAAATCATGTTTTTGAGGACCTTCGAAGGACGAAGGCCCCCAACAGTAGCCCCTCGCAATGTTAATTTGTTAATGATAAATTCAGATTGCGATATGGACGAAGGCCTTGAGCCGAAGGTCCGAAAAAAACACCTTCCCTTTGCTAGAATAGCAACATTCACTGACAAGCGGGGTCTTTCAATTTTCAACGCACTGGGCGTATAAATAAGATCATACCGCAAACTCATTTTGGTACTCTCACTTGCCACCTGCTTCTGCACACTAAATTTTTAGCTCTTGCGCACTAAGATTTGCTGATCTTTTGGTTTTGAAGCTTCGGCCTTGAAAACAGTTTTTTAGTGTTTCCGAAGATGTCTGGAGATAAGAAGGTCCCTGCTGAGACGAAGCTGAGTCTCGACGAAGAGAAGAACTTGGGGTTCCTTATAGCAATGGCGGAGACCAATACGGAGAAAATCACCAAGGAGATTCTGGAAGGTTTGTCTGAAGATACTGGTGACAGCGACAGTTACGATGTAGAAAGTGGTGGGGAAGAGTCCGAAGATCGACCATGGCGGCCAAGTCACACGGTTTTCGGGAAAACCACTATTAAGCAAAGCCATATTGACAATATGAGGGGGAGATATTTTCGAGATATATCTATTGTGAGGGCTGATGCTGGAGAAAAAACTTCTCCCACTCCCGAAGAAGATGAAGTCGTAATCTTCCGAAGCTTTCTCAAAGCTGGGCTTCGATTCCCCCTAAGCAGCTTTGTTGTCGAAGTCCTGAAAACATTTCAAGTCTACCTGCATCAAATTACTCCCGAAGCGATCATAAGAATGGGGATGTTTGTCTGGGCTGCGAAGAGCCAAGGTTTAGAACCAAATGCTAAAAGCTTTTGCAACATTCATGAATTGTTATATGAGACGAAGCCCTGGGGAAAAGAACAATATCACAACAACTTTGGGTGCTACAACTTCGATGCCTGCTCCGGGTCAAGCCGCCCTGTGCCAACCTTTCGGAAGAGGTGGCCCGGAGCCTGGATGACAGAGTGGTTCTATGTAAAGAATGACTTAACAGCACAGGAAGATGTTAAGAGTATCATTATGCGCCCCATCTGGCAACGCTTCGGACTTCGAAGGCCGAAGGTTGAAATGGATGAAGCAGCCGAGGAATGCCAAAGAGCCTTCGGCGTAATCTGCTCTTTTATTGGGACACGGGACTTGGTCCAAGAGCATATTGCCTTCAGGGTATGGCCACTTGCAGGAAAGTGGGAAATGCCGAAGGAGACCATCAAAGAGTCCGACGAAGGCGGATTGGTCAGACTGAAATACACATTCAAATACGGGGATAAATTTGTTGAACCTGATGACGACTGGTTGAAAAGCATTGAAACATTAAGTGACGAACTGCTTGGGGCATATTCGAAGGCGGAGAACACTGCGTTATCAGCAGCCTTCGGGGGCCGAAAGAAGAAAAGGCTCAACCGGGTATTTGACGCAGTCAGGTTTGTCTACCCCGACTATCACTATCTGGTATTGGGCCGCAAAAGAAAAAATACTTCTCCTGCGAGAGAAGCTACCACAAGTGCCACTGGTGAGCCAGCGCCGCAAAGGAAAAAGATGAAGGTGCTCACCCACCGGGCGCGTTTCATTGAGCCGGCCACAGTGCCAGAATTTATTGGTGAAGTCTCTTTGGCCTCTGAAGCTACAGAATCAGCTCCAGTGTCGAAGATAGAAGAGAAAACCGAAACGCCTTCAGCAGAAAAGGCAGAAAAACCAAAGATTGAAGGGCCAAAAATATCGGAAATCTTAAGTCCTTCAGCAAATGTTGAAATAATAAAAAATCAAAAGGGCCCATTGGTGACCCCAAAGAGAAAAAGAATGGTGAACGTGCTAGATGTCTTGGAGACAATTAAGTCTTCAAGCACAACTCCAAAGAAGACTGTTGAACTTGCTGAAGCATCTACTGAAGCTCCAAAGCAACAACCTGAAGCTGAAGCTGGGCCTTCAGAGCCCACCAAGGAACAATTTTTGGAGACCGAAAAAATAAAAATATCAGAACCAGCTTTGGTTGAAGAAATTGACACCGCCGCCCCCGAAGCTCCTTCCAACATATGCGATTACATCGTGCGACATGCTTCGGGGAAAAAATTATCCGAAGAAGAGACTTATGAAGCCAATCACTATGCTAGAGAGTTAAAGTATCCGAAGGGGGCAGTCGTGTTCAATGGGACAAATGAAGATGACTTCCTATACTGCCTCCCTGATAACAAAGAATTATCTGTGTGCCGGGAGATGGCTAGAAGCATGGGTTTCCCGAAGCTCGAAGCTGGATTAAGTGCTATGACGAAGGAGGATCTCGCGGACAGTCTCGCGTACAATAGCCTAAAGGTACGGGGATTAAGCGCTTGAAAAAATTTTAATTCGTAACCCATTCTTTTATTCTTATACCAACTTTTTTACATATAGGGTTTAATCCTAAGCAACGCATTAAGAGCACAAAAGAGCGCCGAAGATGAGAGCTATGAAATCGCATTTAACAACCTACGATCAGAAGTTATTAAACTGAGAAACGAAGCTCTGGAAAAGGATAAAATTCTGCTCACATTGGTAGACAAGGTGAAAAAAGACGAAGCCGCTTCAAAGGTCCAAGCCGAAGCCCAAAAACGTGAGATTAAAGATCTTCAGAAACAGCTAGCTAGAGCTAAAGAGGAACGTGTGCTTGAAGAAACAAAACGAGAGCTTAGTGACCAGTTGGTTAATCATTTAGAGTCAAGTGTTAAGGAGCTTCGTGCATCCCAGAGGAAATGCTATGTTAAATCTATAGAATGCGTCAAAAAGATAAAATCCAGCTTCGCCAGCGTTGGCGCCTTTTCTAGTGACGAGAATTTCTCAAGAGGCAATCCCGAAGGTCCACTGGACTGGATCAGTAACGAAGCAGAAGCCTTCGAAGAAATCCTGAGCAGCCGCGGTGACATCTGCGCTTTTTCAGGCGCCAGAGGAGTTGCTGCTGTTTTGGAGAAGAAGGGTTGTGGGCATGTAAAATCCTTAGCCCAGTCCGAAGCTACCCTGTCCCCTGAAGACATCAAAGACCCCTCGACCGAAGCAAGCATGGTTGGCGGTAAATTCTTTACTGATATCTGGGACAACGGCGGCCGAGAAATGGCGCAAGAAATTATTCAAAGGAGTGAAAAAGGCATCCATGATGCTAGGAAAGTGACAGAAGTTGCCGAAAAAAGTACAGAGCCTGAAGGGCAAATAGGTATTAATTAGTTGTTCCTGTTGTGTTGTAATTTTTATTTCAAACTTTGTTCGCGGTTTGTGATAGTAATGTAGACATATTCCCTTCCCTCAGAACCTACTGGATCGTCTGCTGACCCTCACACGAAAGAGGATGACGAAATTAAACAAATGGCCGAAGCTATCATGGATAAAGTTGTTGAACAACTTCTAAATGAGGCTGCCGAAGTAGTACTAAGAGAAGACTAAATGGCATTAGAAAGAACATTTGAAATGTGATCTATGTAATATTTTGTACATTTGAATGTAATATATAAGTTTCTTTTCATTATTCAATTCTTTACGATGCATGAAACTTTACATACGTACCGTTTTTAAGCCTTCGGCGAAAAAACACCTTCCCTTCTTTTCATGCTTCGTGAAGATAGAAAAACTTTTATGCGTCGCAAAACCCGTAGCGCTCTGATGAAAAATATCCAAACTTCGTGAGAACATTTTCCGAAGCTATATTCCGAAGATTTTTACTTTCTCAAAGCACTCTTCCGAAGGTTGATACTGTCCTCCCTTCTTTTGCCATATGCAATATGATGTATGATGCTTATGCTATGCAAAATGATGTGATGATGTTATGCTGTGTAGATGAATTTGATTCTGAAGATACACACATATCCCCGTGAAACACACAATCTTTTACTGTAAGCTCTGCATTCCCTTAGGAACGTCTTTGGAGCTTCTTCGCCTTTTACTTAGGCGGTATCAGCGTTGACTTTTCGCTGTAAGCTCTGCATTCCCTTAGGAACGTCTTTTGAGCTTCTTCGCCTTTTACTTAGGCGGTATCAGCGTTGACTTTTCGCTGTAAGCTCTGCATTCCCTTTGGAACGACTTTTGAGCAGAAAACTTACACTGCGCTCCCTTTGGAATGGCTTTTTGTGACTTCATCAACTTACTCTGCGTTCCTTAGAACGACTTTCTGTTGCTTCGAAGGATTTTTAATAATTCGAAGGTCCTCCTTGTTAACGCAAATTTTTTAAGCTTTAGCAACTTAAGCCTGTGGAGAAAATAGGTTTTCTTCGTGGGAAACAACGAAATTATTACATGAAAACTAACAATGTTCTTTGTTGCACAGAAAATAGAACTGAATAGAAAAAACTGCTATCAAAGGTAGGATATGTGTCAATAAATGTGCTTCGACTCTGGCACAGTGCTGTTGACTGTGCGAGCTTCGGATTGTTCTCTGAAGTCCCTTTGGTGTGGGGCATATTGACTCCCTTCTGGCTGTTGACCTTGTTGCAGTGGAGGTGGAGGCGGAGGCTGTTGCCAGGAAGCTTGAGGTTGACTTGCCGAAGCTACAGAAGCTGCAGGGTGGTTGTCTATGTATTGTGGGATGTAAGGCGGATGATACGAGGCAGTATGCATGACCTGTTTCGGCTGAGCTTGTTGCACTGCAGCTTCGGCTATTTCCTTTTGCTTCTGGATTGTAACATGGCACGTCCTGGTGGTATGGCCCTTGTTTTCTCCACAGAACAAGCAAAACAGTTTCCTTGGTTGATCTCCAAATCTTCCACCGAAGCCCCTGGCGCCTCTGCCTCTTGGAGCTAGTGGCCGAAAGAAACTTTGCTGTTGCCCCGAAGCCTGTGAGGAGCACTGCGGTCTGTTCTGCTGACTCCCCTTATCATCATTTTGAGTAGAGTTGTGGATAGACCTGACATGCCTCGGATAGAATCTTCCTCCGAAGCCCCTGGTCATTTCAGAAAATCTGAAAGCCTCCTCCCTTCTTTGGCGAAAATCATTGTCGGCACGAATGTACTCATCCATCTTCTGGAGCAGCTTCTCCAAAGTCTGAGGAGGCTTCCTAGCGAAGTATTGAGCTGAAGGTCCAGGTCGGAGCCCCTTGATCATGGCTTCGATGACAATTTCATTGGGCACTGTTGGTGCCTGCGCCCTCAAACGTAAGAACCTTCTGACATACGCCTGAAGGTATTCTTCATGATCCTGAGTGCACTGAAACAAGGCTTGGGCAGTAACCGGCTTTGTCTGAAACCCTTGAAAGCTAGTTAGCAACATATCCTTCAGCTTTTGCCATGAAGTAATCGTTCCTGGTCGAAGGGAGGAATACCAGGTCTGAGCAACACTCCTGACAGCCATAACAAAAGACTTTGCCATGACTGCAGCATTGCCACCATACGAAGACACTATTGCTTCGTAGCTCATCAAAAACTGCTTCGGGTCTGAATGGCCATCAAACATGGGAAGCTGGGGTGGCTTGTAGGATGGAGGCCAAGGTGTAGCCTGCAGCTCAGCGGACAGAGGAGAAGCATCATCAAAAACAAAATTTCCATGATGGAAATTGTCATACCAGTCATCTTCGCTGAAGAAGCCCTCCTGATGGAGGTCTTTTTGTTGAGGCCTTCTGTTCTGCTCATCATGAGTAAGATGGCGAACTTCTTCAGAAGCTTCGTCTATCTGCCTCTGCAGCTCAGCTAGCTTGGCCATCTTTTCCTTCTTCCTCTGCACCTGCTGATGAAGCATCTCCATATCCCTGATCTCTTGGTCTAGTTCATCCTCCTGAAGCGTCGGGCTGACGGCCTTCCTCTTCTGGCTTCGGGCCTCCCGAAGAGAGACGGTCTCCTGGTTGGGGTCCAGCGGTTGCAGTGCTGCAGCTCCAGTCGCTGAAGCTTTCTTCGGCGCCATAGCGAGGGTCTATGGCTTCCGAAGGTGTTCAAAAAACTCAAAGTGGAGGTGAGTTCACCGGAGGTGGGCGCCAATGTTGGTGGCTTGTTCTCAAATGCTTCGTATTAAGAACAAGGCAACATAAAAAGTATTAAATGATAAGGTTCTTCGTCCTTCGAAACATTATTTCCCTTCGGGATATAACGTGCTCCGGACGAAGGTCATAAACAACATATCTTCGTAAGCACGATAAGTTACGACGAAGGACTTATGCATAACATAAATAGTAATGTAAACATTTAAATTTCATCACAACGTCATTTCTATTTTATTACTATGTATAAATAGAAATGACTTCAAATTACAAATGTACCTTCGTATTGCAGGAAGGCAAAAGTACAAGAATGACGCAAAAGCAAATGCCAAGTCAGCGTGAACAGTACAGGAGTACTGTTCATCTATTTATAGGCGTGAGACACAGCCCATGTGAAATTACATTCATGTCCATTACATTTGCTAATGACTTATGGAAATCTGTCAAGGCCTAAGTAGTCTTTCCATCTTTAAGTCGGTTCCCCTTTCTGCTATCGCGACGAAGCTTTCCTGCGCACAGCTTCGGCCGTGCACCATCCTTCGTAGAGCTTGGTAATCAGCCCGTCCTCCATTTCAATCCCCCTTCGTCTGGTTTAGGCTTCGTCCTGACCGTACTTCATGTTCATAATTCTGAGTCCGAAGGTACCTGTTCATATAATCCACTTGGAAAACATTGTCAAATCATGTTTTTGAGGACCTTCGAAGGACGAAGGCCCCCAACAATCGCCATGTTGCTTTATCAACCTAACCAAGGAAAGGCATGTTCGATTATTTTCTTTAGTTTGATGCCTTTGGTTTCCTCATAACTATCGAAGGCATACCAGCTTCATCTTGTGATTGTTTTCCCTTCGTGTCTAATCAGATACTAATCCTTGGCCTTGTAATCGTTGCGATGGGCATAGAAATATGCTTGGGGCTGAAATAACATTCTCCCATCGTACTCCTTCCTCAATTTATTTTTGGTTATGGCCATGCCTTGTTCATTTCATCGGGCCATAATCTATTTGGCTCTCTACTTGTAACCATTCTGACAGGTAGAGTCTCTTTGTATATTGTCCCCCCTGCTCATTCTATTGGTGTGGCGAGATTTCTCATTGGTTACGTCTGGTAATGGCGTTATGACTAAAATTGATGATGCCGTGACGAAACCAAGGGCCTCCTGTGAATGTACACACATGGTTGTGCCGCTCGGCACGCGCTGGTATTATGGTTAGTAGTTGTAATCCATTATGAGACTATATCAATGTGTTATCTTGGCACAATCTGTTGTTGCTACGTGAGATTCTTTATTGGTGCCAGTTCGGTAATGGTGTCATGATTAAGGACTTATGGTGCCGCAGCGAAACTGAGAGCCCCTTGTGAATGTAGACACAAGGTTATGCTGCTTAGCGCATGCTGGTATCGAGGTCTCTAGTCATGATCCATTGTGGAACTACACTAATATATTATCTTCCGTAGATTTCTTCCTTGAAACAATTTCGGTGTTGTTTGTCGAAGCGATCAAACAACATTTATCATCTCCGTTGGATAAAAAGGGCATACCATTTTCTTGTGTAGTCTCTTTTTCCTTGACTTTGTTGATGACTTCACACATACAAGTCCCCTTTATGTCCTTTGTGTAAAGGTGAAGCCTTGAAGCTTTTTAGGGCTGGAAAACAAATGATTAGCTCTCAAAATGGAGATTGATTTTCCCTGCTACTGAGATGCAGGAGTTTGTTCATTCGCTCTCTAATTTAATCCATGTATTCCGGAACCAAGTTTGTTCATCTGGCATGAAGAAACGGATGAACAACCTGACCAAATGGATTTCTACCCAAATGCATGATTGTCGGTGTTTTGGGACCGACCGTGCACCCGGGGTTGTCCCTCGAGGTGCTTTTTGGAGTAGGACGGTGTTACCGACTGTAGCTCGATGGTTCGTGCTAACGCACGAGGGGCAGTGGATAGTTTTGTACAGGTTCGGGCCGCTTTGAGATGCATAACACCCTACGTCCTGGCGTGAGTACTTTATGTGGTAGGTTACAGGGAGGTTCTCTAGTGTCAAAAACATAGAGAACCAGGTGGATGGCTGAGTGGTGAGATGCTTTTGAGGGGGGGTGCCCCCTAGGCCTTATATACTCGACCGTGGGGCGTTACATGCGGATATAATAACAATGTGTGCCTAAGTAATAGTGAACTGACTGAGTCTATCTTCCTATAATCCAGCCGACCTATCCCCGCTCTGTTCCGATGTATGAGGCCCCTGCGCGGGAAGGTCGGGTCTCCGTTGCGGTCGCGATTCAAACTCGTCGAGCCGCCTGGGTTTGCGTCGATCTGCTTCATTAGACGTTCCTCCCCAGGCCCACGAAGGAACGACCTTGCGAATTATTAGGCCCATGGGCCTTTCGCGAGGTCTTTTACCCTTCCGGTGGACCCAGGGGATATATGTCCCCCACAAGCCCCCGATCTTTGGGTTGATTTTGAAATAACTGGCCCAAAGATCCTAGGTACAGCTTGCGGCCTTTTTTGATTTTGATAAGGAATCCCTTGAAAATAAGTCTACCGGGCCACTGTTTCTGAACTCTGAGTGATCCAGTAAAAACGACCTTTTACTGCCTTCTTCCGCTATTATTCCTCAAAATTCGGTGTTCTGTCTCAGGCTTATGCTTCAGAGGTCAGCATTTTGCTCTATAGAACTTCAAAATTCATTGGGTGCACCGAGGGTGCACCCAATGGGTGTAGCCCCCGAGCTTCGAGTGGATTTTTGCAAATAATCTACTCGAAGGTCTTCATTTCAAGTCTTCTCAGAAACCACTTTTATCTTCCACTTGTGCTTTTTCAGAAATCAGCCTTGTCTTAGTTTCACCTTATGCTTTAGAAGTCAGCATTATGCCTCTTAGGGATGATGATTCATTGGGTGCACCGAAGTGTAGCCCTCGAGCTTCGAGTGGATTTTTGAAAATAGTCCACTCGAAGGTCTTCATCTCACGCTGTTTTTCAGAAATCATTCTTTCCTTTTGTCGAATGCCTTAGAGATCAGCATTATATCATCAACATTATGCTTTAGAGGTCAGCATACATTTTTGTCTTTGAGATCGAGTGCACGATCTGCCCGTATCTTGTTAGGTCTTGCAATTTATTTGATCTGCGACTGATTGGACGTTCGGTAGATGGCCTTTGGCTAGTCTTCATATCACTTCGTGCTTCAATGCTACTGTTGATTAGACTTGTACCTCATCGGCTATATTTGGCTTTCCTCTGATCTCTGTTGATATATTCCTTCTATCTTGAGGTATTCATTGCGTATACTGTATGGATGTGACTGCTTGGGAAAATCTATTGAAAATTCCTGGACGTCCCCCCCAATGGGTGTAGGCAAGGGACGGCTTGGTGCGCTGAGCGTTTAGCAAACTGCTTCTGAGTAGTAATTTGACGTGACCGCGGGTGTAATCATATCGCCCAAGCAGTTGACTGGAGTCCCAATGGGTGTCGTGTTACGTGGAACGGTGCCAGCCGCCTGACGTGTTTCCAGACGGTTTGAATTGCATATTGAATTTTTGCGACTGTTCAGTGGTCGTGGTAGGAGGTGAGTGGTTGCCTCCTTCTTCTATAAATAGTGTGCTTGCTTCTCTGGCATCTTCACATCTCTTAGTGCCGCTTGTTGCTTACTCTCTTCACTTTCCTTCTACTCCACCATGGGCAAGAGCAAGAAAGGTGGGAGTTCCTCGCACCATTCCGGCGATAAGCGGAAACGTGAGCCGACTCCTCCCTCGGAGGACTTCAGCGACTCGGAGTACTCGAAGGAGGAGTTCTCCTCTGAGTCAGAGGGTTCACCGGTCCCTACCTCTCCCCCGGCGTCGTCTGATGATTCAGACGACTCCCAGGGGATCGCCGCAGAGGTATGGACCAACATCCGGGCCGTCGAGCGTGCCGGGCTCGAGGGCTTGGATGAGTCGGAGGTCTCCTCGGACTCGTCCGAGGAGGGCAGCGGTGATGGCGATGGCGAGGGCGACGACGGCGACGGAGGCGGCGGCGATGGCGATGGCGACGACGGCGAAGGTGGCGGCAAGGGCAGCAGCGGTGACGGCGGGGACGGCAGCAAGGGCAGCAGCAAGGGCAGCAACAAGGCCAGTGGCTAGGCGCCACTGGTTTTAAATGTTAGTATAGATTAGTAGTAGAAGTAGTATTAGTAAAATAATGTAGTAGTAGTTAGTAGTATAGTGTAGTGAAATGTAATGTAGTAGTGTAGGGTATCGAACAATGTGGAGAAAACCAGCTCATAATGAGTTGGTTTTTAAGTTTGGTAATGCTTCCCTTTTATAATGAAGAAGATTTTGCCCCATTCTGTGTGCGCTTCTTTGCTTTCCCGTCGCTTCTTTTCCCGTTGATCGTGCTTACGCTTAATGCAACCGTTGTTCTTGGATGTAATGCTTGAGTAACGACTTAGAATCGTCGAGTCGCATTTTAGATTTGCCTCCATACTCGTAGAGAAAAAATGTCTGATTTACTGTTAGTATTTTCGGAGGTGGTAACCGAGTGGTTCTCCCCCCTTTTTTGTTGCGACGTCGACGTTTTGGAGGTAACAGCCGAGTCCTTTTGAACCACGTCGTCGCTTTAGGAATAACGGCCGAGTGATTGCTGGTGACGTCGGCGTTTTAGAGATAACAGCCGAGTGATAACGGGCCATGTCGGTGTTTTTAGAAATAACCACCGAGCGGTTACTGGCGACGCCGGCGTTTTAGAGATAACAACCGAGTGACAGCAGGCCACGTCGGCCGCTTTGGAAACAGCGGCCGAGTGAAGACTGGTAACGTCAGCGTTTTTAGAAATAACAGCTGAGTTATATTGGGCCATGTCGGCCGTTTTGGAAAAATAATGGCCGAGTGATGACATGGCACGCCAGCGTTTTAGAAATAACAGCTGAGTGATGACTGGGCACTTTTTAGAAGTGGCATCTGGCCCAGAAAAACCCCATTTGTACTGCGTCGTCGCATGCCTCTGCATTCTGAGCCCTAGTCTTGCTTTTCTGCATCCAGACCTTCTCTGCTTTCTTGCGATATCGCTTCCGCCCAGCTCGCGCGGCAAGATTGAGATGGCGCCCAAGCGGAAGAATCAAGGTTCATCTGCCGTGTCCATTCCTCCCCTCGATCCCAACAACCAGTTGCCTTTCCCAGGTAACCACATGTCTGTTGTTTCTAAGTCCGACCTTCTTCACCTCGTCTCCATCGGAGTTCTTCCTCCGAAGGAACTTTGTTCTTGGCAGATCTGTCGTGGGGTCACTGTCCCGACGGAGGACACCCACGAGTCCGTTATCTATATTCCTTTTCTCATTCGCGGCCTTGCTCTTCCTATTTCTCCTTTCTTCTGCGGTCTCCTTGATTTCTATCATTTGAATCTAACCCATCTAAATCCCAAATCTATTCTGCAAGTTTCTGTTTTTGTTCATCTGTGTGAAGCCTACCTTGGTATTCTGCCACATTTTGGCTTGTGGAAATACTTGTATCACTGTCACCCTGGGATGGCAGGAGGGCAGCACCAGCTCGTGGGGGTGCAAGTTTGGAGATGCGCCATGGGAGGAAGACCGAGTACCTCGACATTCCACTCAAGGACAGCATCAAAGGCTGGCGCCTGGAATGGTTTATCGTAGAGAATCACGGGAATTCCCTCCCCCCTCGGTCAGGGAGACAGCCAGATGTTCGCGCTCCCAGTTGGACTGAATCCCCCACGGACTTGGAGATAACTGAGGCTAGGGTTCTGCTTGCAGAGGTTGGCTTGTTGAAGGAGAAGGGTCTGACTGCCGAGGCTATGGTCGCCGATTTTGTTTTTAAGAACATTCAGCCGCTGAAGGATAGAGCGTGCCCGACTTATTTGTATCGTGGCGTTACTGATTCGACCTGGGTTATCAATAGAAGGATTCCTGCTGTGGACCTGGTAAGCCGGCTTGAGATGATCCTTAGAGGCAAGGTGTCGAATGTTGGTGCTCCTGTTGCGTATTCAGCCTGGAATCTGCCTCCTCCCAAGACGTTCATCAATTTTGTGTCAAATCCTCCTGCTGGGGATAGTGGTTTGGGCCTTAGAGTGCGGCCCTCTCCCGAGGAGGTTGAGGCTTTGGTTGCTTCGCTTGGTGGAATCCCCAATGACGAAAGGCAGGTTCACTTTGAGATGCCTACTAGCCCGAGCGACACAGAAATAAGTGCCATACTGGATATGTTGGCTGAGGATTCCTCTGACTCGGCTCCTGCTGAAACACTAGCTGTAGCACCCATCCTAGAGTCTGGAAAAACTTTGGACATTCAGAGGTCTGATAGTATCCGCCCGAAGCGTCCTCGCCGAACCAATCATCCAACTTCTCCTGCTGAGGGGAAGAAAAAGAAAAAGAGACGTCTTCGGCGAGTGTCATGCTTGAATCAGGATGCTGGCCCTTCTGCTCCTGCTACCGGGGAAGTGCCAGTGCCAGTTTTTACTGAAGCTGATCCCAATGGGTGTGACCTGACTGATGTTGACCCCAATGGGTGTGACCCGATTGTTGTTGATCCCAATGGGTGTGGCCTTGATGATGCTGACCCCAATGGGTGTACTATCCGTATTATTGATGAGGATGAGGAAGAGGAGGAGGAAATCCCCTTAATTCGGAAGAACAGCCGGCGCTACATAGCCAGCGGGGAGAGTAGTGGTGTTCCTTCTCCAGCTTTGTCTGCTCTCGTTGGTCTGTAAGAATTGTCTTTGGCAAATTTTGATCAGACTCTCGAGGATATGGTCCCTGAAGATCTGTTGTCGGAGCCGGCAGACGATGGGATGATGGAAATTTGTGCTGATGTGCCTGTTGTCGGGTTAGAGTTATCCCGAGCAGTGTCTCGTGCCTCCTCGACCTTGGAGCGCGGTTTTAGGAGTCAAGAGGTTGATCTGGATTGCTCCGTTCCCATGGAAGTGGCTGAAAATCCTTCAGCCTTAGAGGTGGCTGTTACAGAGAACTCGGTCCCCAAGGATGGCGCTTGCTTTTACCCAGCCCCCGAGGGTGTTGCCGGTGATGATCCGGCTCGGGTGGGCAGCGCGAGCTATGACCCAGCCCCCAAGGGTGTCCGAGCGGGTTCTCCTTCTCATACTTCCATGGATGTTCACGTCGGGTCTTCTCCTCCACATTCTGGTTGCATGGCAGCAGCACAGGCTTCGGGTTAGGAGGTCGTCTTAGAGGCCGGCGCGCATGATGATAGAGTTTTGATTTCTGCTGGTGACGCTGAATTGGTCCCCACTGATGCTATGTAGATTGCTTCGGTTGGTAATCCTTCATCAAGTCACCAACTGAATTCCCATGATTTGGGGGTTCCTTCATTCTTCTCCAATCTCCAGGTAATTTGGTTTTTTCTGACCTAACTATACTCCGGGTGAAATACTGTTCTTATACTCATCTGTTTTTAATGTCAGGCATTGGTTGATGAGATGGCTGGTCAGCTGAGATCGCAGGGTGCCTCTGTCCCAGAAAGAGTTCTATCTCTGACACATTGGAATCCAGTGCTGCTTTAGCAGCGGGTATCTGATTTGGAGGTGGCGAATGATGGTTAGTGCCCTTTGTTTCTTCTTTGGCTGCTTGACTGATCTGCTTTTTGGCTGAACACCCTTGTTTGACCGCTTCTTGATAGATATGGCCCGGCGGTACTCTGATCTTGAAGAGAAATATTCTCAAGGTCAGACGGACTTGGCCCGGGTTTCTGCTTCTCTGAATGATGCCAACATACTGAACTCCACTCTCAATGCTCAGCTCGACTCTGAAAAGGTGACCAATGAATTAAGCTCTACTTGGCTTTCTCTGCTATGTTCTTAATGCTTGCTTGACGTTGGAGAACTTGTCTGCAGGAGAAAAAACGTGCCCTTGCAACTTCTCGTGATAACCTTGACAAGTTATATCGCGACGCCAGCAACTCGTTGACTATCTTGGAGAGGAGCCATCGTTTCACCATGGAGGACTTGGATAATCATCGTTATAAGCTGCAAGAGTCCCTGGATGATATGATTCGCCTTAGGCAATTGGTGTCGAGCAAGGATTCTATCATCAAGGATCTGCGCACTTCCAAGAAATTAGTCGTCCAGGAGCTAGAGGCTGCTCGGCTGGCTGTCAAGGCTGCTGAAGACACTTTCGCTACTTTGAGGGCCCAGCACGACAGAGCTATGGACAAAGCCATTCGCGTGGGGCGAATCTTGATGAGGAGGCCCGGCGTGATTGTTCCCGATGACATAGTTGCAGATGTGAATGCTGCTCCTGATTCTTCGAGTCACCCCTCTTCGTCGGTCGCTCCTGAGAAAAACATTACCAAGTAGAAACACTAAATGCCTTGTATATGTGGTGTTGGGGGTATGCTTTATAGCCGAAGATCCTAAAGAAAGAAACACCTTTGGCAGATCCTATCAAAAGCAATGCCGAAGCTGTCGCCTATAAAGCTTCGGCACAAGTGACATGTCTCAAGACGAAGGGGTGAACCGACTTAAAGATAAAATGACCTAAAGACCCATGACATTCTGTGACATCATTGTAGTTGATTGTAAAAGGCATAAATGTAATTATACACAGGATGCGCCCTGTGCCTATAAATAGGTGAACAGTACCCCTGTACTGTTCACGCAACCTTATAATTGCTGGCACATTACGCTGAAATTACTGCTTTCTGCCAAGGCGAAGGTATAAATGTACCTAAATATTATGTTTTAATATTTAGGTTTGTATAATAAAATATGTGGATGATCTTATGTGTTTTGATATATCATTCCCTCAGGTTTCATATTTTTTATACTTTATTCTACATTGTTTTATAACTCTAATCATGAAGGTATGACCTTCGTGATATCTTGCTCATGGCCTTCGTCCGAAGTTCATTAAATCCTTGGGGAGATAATGCTTCAGTGGACGAAGGGCATTAATATTTAACATTTTATGTTGCCTTGTTCTTAATTCATAGCATTTGAGAACAAGTCCCCAACATTGGCGCCCACCTCCGGTGAACTCACTTCCACTTTTTGAGTTGATGGCTTCGTTCAACAACCAAGCTGGAGCTGCTTCGGCTACAAAGCTGGTACTCCCAATAACAGGCGGTTCATGCTCAAAGCCGGCCAACAAGAAGCAGAAGAAGGAGGCACAGAGAAGGGTACAGCATGTCAGGGTGCAGGGACCCTTCATCAAGTCGAGATGGTCCCACATCCCAATTACCTTCTCCCAAGAAAACCTTCAGCTCAAGGATTACCCTCACAATGATGCTATGGTTATTTCTTGCGTTATCAAAGGATTTCTGGTCCACAATGTTCTAGTTGATACAGGCAGTGCAGCGGATATCATATTTGCTAAGGCCTTCAGACAGATGCAAGAGCCAGAAGATAAGATTCATGATGCTACACACCCTCTTTGTGGCTTCGGAGGAAGGCAGATTGTAGCGCTCGGCAAGATCACGATGCCAGTAACCTTCGGATTTGTCAACAATACAAGGGCTGAGCAAGTTGTGTTTGATATTGTCAACATGGAGTACCCCTACAATGCAATCATTGGTCGCGGGACACTCAATGCTTTTGAAGCAATTCTTCATCTAGCATATCTATGCATGAAGATACCTTCGGATCAAGGGCCTATTGCTATTCATGGAAGTCAGGAAGCTGCCAGAAAGGCTGAAGGAAACTGGACAGATTCAAAAGCAATTCATAATATAGATGGAGCCGAAGCTTGTGAGCAGTACAAGTACAAAAGGGAGAAGGATGCTTCGGTCGATCAGCCGAAGCCCATGCTCTTATGTGAATATATAGCAGAGCAGAAGGTATTGCTGGGATCTCAATTGTATGAGGAACAGGAGAAAACTCTAACAATGTTTTTGTTCAACAACAAAGATGTCTTCGCATGGTCAGGCAATGATCTCTGTGGTGTCAACAGGGATGTCATTGAACACTCGCTCAATGTCGATCCATCCTTCAGACCTAGAAAACAGAGGCTTCGGAAAATGTCTGATGACAAAGCCGAAGGTGCTCAGAATGAAGTGAAAAGACTTCTTAGTGCTGGAGTCATCAGAGAAGTAAAATACCCAGAATGGCTAGCCAACACTGTTATTGTAAAGAAGGCCAATGGTAAATGGAGAATGTGCATTGATTTTACTGATCTCAACAAAGCTTGTCCAAAGGATGAGTTCCCATTACCAAGAATAGATTCTCTAGTAGATGTAGCAGCTTCATCAGAGCTCATGAGTCTACTAGACTGTTATTCAGGCTACCATCAAATCTGGATGAAGAAGGAAGATGAGCCAAAAACCAGCTTCATAACCCCCAGTGGTACATATTGTTATCTTTGGATGCCTGAGGGGCTCAAGAATGCTGGAGGAAGCTTCAGTAGAATGACAGCGAAAGTCTTTCACTCTCAGATAGGCAGAAATGTGCTAACATATGTTGATGATATCATAGTAAAAAGCACGAAGCAGGAAAATCACATTGCTGATCTGCAGGAAACATTTGCTAATTTTAGGCAAGCTGGCCTGAAGTTGAATCCAGAAAAATGTGTCTTCGGAGTAAAAAAGGGAAAATTCCTTGGTTGTCTAGTTTCAACAAAAGGGATCGAAGCTAATCCAAATAAAATCGAAGCTATCCTTCGGATGGAGCCGCCAAGCACAAAGAAGGGGGCTCAACGGCTGACAGGAAGACTGGCATCTTTGAATCGATTCATATCTAGGTCAGCAGAGAGAAATTTACCATTCTTTGAAGTGCTGAAGTCGGCCGAAGTCTTCCAATGGGGATCAACTCAGCAGAAAGCCTTCGAAGAGCTGAAGCAGTACCTGATAGACCTAACATGCTAACTCCACCCACGCCAGGGGCTCCTCTGCTATTGTATGTGGCAGCTTCACACTCCGCAGTGAGTGTGGCACTTGTATAGGAGAAGCTTGAAGGACAAAATAAAAAGCAAGTCCCAGTATATTTTGTCTCTGAAGTGTTGAGCTTATCAAAGAAAAATTACACAGAGTTGGAGAAAGTGTTGTATGTTGTATTAATGGCTTCCAAGAAGCTTGGCATTATTTCCAAGCTTACCATATAATTGTTCCCTCGTCACAGCCCCTGAAGAATATTATGAGGAACAGAGAAGCTATTGGAAGGGTTGGAAAGTGGGCTGCGGAGCTCAATGAATTTACCATTGATTACGTGCACAGATCTTCAATTCAATCTCAGGCGCTAGTAGACTTCATTGCTGACTGGACGCCAGGGGCTCACGAAGAAGGGACAAATAAGGATACCGAAGCTTGGACGGTGTTCTATGATGGTTCTTGGGGAACCTTTGGTGCAGGAGCAGCTGCAGTCCTAGTAGCACCTTCAAAAGTCAAAACATGTTTTGCAGTCAAACTGGACTTCAGTTGCACAAATTATATTGCTGAGTACGAAGCACTTCTTTTGGGGCTTCGGAAATTAAGGGCAATGGGAATAAGAAGGGCCATCCTAAAGACTGATTCTCAAGTTATTGCTGACCATGTGGATAAGAGCAGCAGGGCACGAGACCCGAAGCTAGAAAAATATCTGGATGCAGTCCGAAGGTTGGAAGCTTCCTTCGAAGGGTTTTCCATCAAAAATATCCCAAGAGGTGAAAATGAGCATGCGGATTTGCTAGCCAAATCAGCGGCTCAGAGGCTCCCCTTACCCTCCGAAGTATTTTTTGAAACAATAAAAGCACCTTCGGTTGAGCTCATGGAAAGAGCAGTGCTCACTATTTCTCCAGTGCACAGTGAAGACTGGAGAACTGAAATAATATCTTTTCTTCAAGGAAATTGTCTTTCAAGTGCCGAAGCTTATAACAAAAGAATGGAGGCAAGAACAAGACCATATGTCATGATAGAAGGGGAATTGTATAAACATGGAGTTTGTTCACCACTCCTCAAATGTTTATCAAGAATCGAAGGTATCGAATTGATGAAGGAGATACACGCAGGTCTGTGTGGATCTCACATCGGATCTAGGCCCTTGCTGGGAAAAAAATTTCGTCAAGGATTTTATTGGCCGAAGGCAGCTTCGGATGCAGCAGAGTTAGTTCAAAAATGTGAAGGCTGTCAAAAATGTACAAGAGATCAGAAACAACCTTCGTCTCTAACTCAGTTAATACAGCCCACTTGGCCCTTGCAAAGGTGGGGCCTCGATTTGCTAGGCCCACTTCCACCAGCTCAAGGAAATCTAAAATATGTTGTAGTGGCGGTAGAATATTTTTCCAAGTGGATTGAGGCGAAGCCTTTAGCCATAATAACTTCGGTCACTATTCAGAAATTGTTCTGGCAAAATATTCTTTGTCGCTTCGGAGTGTCGAAGGCTATTACTGTGGACAACGGAACACAGTTCAATGCTGAAGCTTTCAAAGAGTTCTGTGGACAAATTGGCACGAAGATTCATTTTGCATCGATCAGACATCCAGAGTCAAATGGACTTGTTGAAAGAGCTAATGGCATTATAATGACGGGAATAATGAAGTTAATCTTCAATCAGCCTAGAGGAAAGTGGCCAGATGAATTGATCAAAGTGGTGTGGAGCCACAACACAACAATATTAAGGTCAATAGGCTTTACACCATTCAAATTATTATTTGGTGACGAAGTAATAACCCCAGAAGAAGCTAAAGCAGGATCAATAAGAACAGTGGCTTCGGCAGAAGACGAAGCTGATTATTCTGTGGCAAAAGATGCTATAGAAGGGATCAGGCTTCAGGCTGTGGAAAACATCAATAAATATCAAGCTGAGACAATAAAATGGCATGACAGAAAAGTTCGGTTAAAAAACATCAAGCCAGGGCACTTGGTACTTCAGAGAGTTGCCAACCTAGATACAGTAGGCAAGCTACAGTTGAAGTGGGAGGGACATTTTCTGGTAGTACCTTCATCAAGACCCCGTTCTTACAGATTGAAGGATATGGACGACAACGACATTCCTAGATCTTGGAATGCGGATGAGCTTCGGCGATATTATGTATAGTTTGATGTAATCTTTTTATTTTTTCCTATGGTACCCTTTTCCTTTCTAAAGGGGGAGGAAGGTTTTTAATGAGGCCATAGCATGTAATTTCTCTTTTTTATTTCAGCTCTACAAGAGCAATATCCCCCAAAAATGTAAATGTAAAAGCTGAGCATGCACCATCGAGTGCAAAAAGAAAAAAAACATCGAGAAGCTCGAAAGACGTCCCTAAGGGGATGCAGAGCACGACGAAGCTACAAAAAGCCGTTCCTAAGGGAGCGCAGTGTAAGTTTTCTGCTCAAAAGTCGTTCCTAAGGGAATGCAGAGCTTACAGCGAAAAGTCAACGCTGATTCCGCCGAAATATAAGGCGGAGCGCGAAAAGTCAACGCGATACCTCCGAAATAGAAGGCGAAGAAGTTCAAAAGACGTTCCTAAGGGAATGCAGAACTTACAGCGAAAAGTCAGCACTGATACACCGAAAAATAAGCGGTGAAGCCGAAAAATAAACGGCAAAGAGACTTTGATTATTCCTAAGGGAATGAAGGCTATGGTTGTGGCTTCATATGCGTGTGTTTGGACATTCATTTGCACGGTACATTACATCATACATTTGCATTCATAAACATTCATTTAGACATACATAGGATCATCATCATCATAACATAGCCAGTTGCTTCGGCTCTAAAGTTAAGGCTTCGGCAAAAAAAAAGAAGCAGTTTTATGCTTCACTGTGTACGAAAAGAAGGGAAGGTGTTTTTCGCCTTCGGCTCAAAAATGCTAAGTTCGTTCACACCGAAGCACTTTATACATTGACGGAAAGGTAAGAATATATTACAAGGTATGGACAAAGTTCAGAGTAAAATTTAATTACATTATTCTTTACAAAGATTATTACAGGAGTTCTGAGAGTTTTTTCTACAGTTATCTATTCAAGCTTCATTAGTATCCATTGAGCTTCGGCTTCGGCTTCGTCATCTGTTGAGCTTCGGCTTCATCTTCTTACTCTTCAGCTTCGTCGGCTTCGTCATCCTATATATATTAAAGTATTGTAAGGAAGATTCAAGTTTGAAGGAAGAGGTAAGCACAAGGTATGATTTTGTTACCGGTTTAAGATGACTCCGAGCTTCATCACCAGCTATGCTTCGTCCACCCTTTGTCCATACCAGTTTTATAAATCTATTTGCTATGCTTCGGGCAAGGTTGGGAATATTCTCCAGATCTGCTGGTGATAAACTGAAATTCGGTCTATTGACAACCTTTCCATGTTCGCAGCCAGATTTCAGAAAGGCGACAGTTGTGCCCCGAGAAGCTACCAGGGCACAAAAGTCACCATGTCCAGCTATAACTTCATCAAGGTCATCAATTTCACTTTCGATATGTTCGAAGGCCCCTGGCAGGTCTTCATTCGAAGGATTAAATTTCTCGCTGCTGGCTCCAACCGAATAGAAGACCTGCTTCAGTCGTTGTATACATCGATTACTGAACTCCAGACATTTGTTTTGAAGCCCTGTCAATGATTTTTGCAAATCTGAAATTTTTTGGACCTCGGCCTCAAATTTTGCATTAAGCTTCTGCTTTTCTTGTTCGAAGCTTTCTGACTGGGAGAGAAGCTTCGTATTTAGTTCTACTATTTTAGCTTCAGCTTCTGCCAATAAGCCTTCGGTTGTCTGAAGCTCGAAGCCCTTCTTTTCAAGAGCAGCTGATTGGTCTTTTATTTTGCTTTCTAAACTCTCAATTATAACTTCATGGTTTTTATCTTCCAAATCTTGCTGCATTTTCAAAGCTTTACTCAAAAGCATACTCTGCGCACAAACAACCTTCGTTAGAAAACATCTTCGTTATTGAAACAATAAAAGTTAAAGAAAAGTTGTTTACCTTGAAATTGGAATAGAATAAACTACCGACGATGTGCTGTCGTCGGTAGCGGCTAATGTCCGTCTCGAGCTTCGAGAAACCAATACTCTTTGATAGAGTACCAATAACCTTCGCTCCGGTATGATCCCGGACACAGCCCAACTTTTTGTCATCGACACCACCGAAGAGAAGTGCCCCTGGCCTATATCCGCAAGATATGGCATACTCTTTTAGCTCTTCTTTTTCAGCCTTTGTCAGCTCTTGACCAACTAAGTTTTGAAAGTTAAAAATTTCATCTTCCGAAGTGTCTTCGGCTATTTCTTTCTTCTTCTCGGGCTCTGGGGCCGTAGTCTCTTCGGTGGCTGCAGCAGCTTCTTCTGCGGCCATGTCTAGCAGTATCTTATCAATATTAGCAATTGTGCTTTCTAAGTGAATATCTTCGGCTGTGGTAGCTTCGGCAGCTGTAGCTCCCGAAGGTGCAGCTTCGGTAGCTGTTGTGTTCTCAACAGTTGGTGCCTTCAGAGCTGAAGCTTGTGGTGGTGTCCCTTCAATGACTTCCGTCACTGTAATGATTCTTTGTTTTTTCGGCCTAGCTGCCTTCTTCGTTTTTGCGGGCTCCTTTTCCTTCTGAAAAAGCTTCGTCAGATGTGGCCCCAGTGGACTTAGCTTGACAAGCAAAGATTTAGTCATTACCTTTAAGATTTCCTCCACGTCGGAGGCAGAGGGTGTTGCAGCAGTTCCTTCTTCTTCATCAATTGTCTTCTGCTTCGGAGCTGTAACTTTTCTCTTCTTCGAAGCATCTATTTTCGGCTCAGGCTTTAGCTTTTTCTTTTTCCATTGTTCTTCATCGTCTTTCATTGATTTAGTAGCTTCTTTATTCAAAGCACCAGCCACTCTCTTTCTCTTCTGCACTTCGACATCCTTGTCTAGCCGCTCGTAGTCGGGATACTCAAAGTCTAGAGCATCCATTACTCGGTTCAACCTTCGCTTCGGACGGGTGCCGAAGTCTGCAGTCATTAGTTGATCTTCTTTTTTAGAGTAATTGCCGAGAATTTCATTGCACATTACTTCAATCGTGTCTAGCCACTCTTGGCAAGGCACTTTGAAATATTTCTTGAATTTATAATGATAGGGTAACCGAATAAGTTCCCCCTTCTTCTTTTCTCCCTTAAGCTTCGGCATGTCCCACTCTTTCAAAGTTGGGAACACTCTGAAAGCCAAGAATTCTTGCACTAAGTCCCTAGTGCCGATATGCTCCGCAATAACTCTAAATTCAGCCAGAGCAATTTGGCTTGGACTCCCTAGTGTCATGTTGCACTGGGGTCTGGTCTCTCCGAAGATTAATTCTAGCGGACTATGGACCAGCTTCTCCTTATCTTCGTCAACTTTGATGTAAAACCACTCAGACTTCTAGCCAGCTGGCCACTTGCTACGATAATTGATCACTGGAAATTTTGTACTCTTGCGATAGGCAAAATTGTAGCAGCCAAAGTTTTCATGCAGCCCATCTCCTCTAGCCTTGGTCTGATAATGAAGCTCGTGCACTCGGCAGAAGCCTTCGGCAAATGTTTCCACCCCTTGGCTTCGGAGAGCCCAGATATAAACGCTAAGCCTAACGATAGCATTAGGAGTTAGTTGATGAAGATAGATTCTAAACTTCTTCAAAACATCAGCAATCGTCTTGTTTAAAGGAAATCTTAAACCAGCTTTAAAGAAGCTTTTGAAGACCACTACTTCATCCTTTCCTGGCTTCGGAGTAATCTCCTCCCCGCCGAAACGAACCAGCTCCTTCTTCACTTCATTAAAATAGCCCAAATTCATCATCTTCGGCATGTCATCTTCGGAAATGGTGGATTTCCCAAACTCCAGGTGGCTGGGTTTAGTTGGCACTACGTTGTAATCATCTTCTGACTCAACTTCCACAGCATTAGCCTTCTTAGCTTCAGCGGCAGGTGCATCCTCCGATACTACCAGCCCTGAACGCCTCATCACTTCAGAGATTGGAGCAGTTTCGGTACCTTCGGCTTCCTCTTTATCGCGAGTAACCCTAGCTGTTGAATGTACTATGGCCATCTGATGATTGAATTTCTTGTTTTTCGAATGAAGTTGAAAATTTTTAACTTTGCCGAAGTTTTTTCTTGTTACGAAGCTTGAGTAAAACAAATAGCTTCGGATGAGGATGCAGTAAGCAAGCTTCGGCTTTGGTCAATATTTTGGCAGCAAAACAGTGCAATAGCAATGAATGCTGTGGTAACTTCACACCTACCTGTCTGTTTATATAGTGCCGTAGGTGGGAAGGTAAATCATCAAGGTCTTCTGCACCAGACAAACAGTCACCTGCACTCACTGAACGGTGGGCCACAGAGTCCGAGAAGGTGAATCGCCAGGGCGCGCGTAACTGCTGGAAGGTGGGGCCACCTCGCGCACAGATTATTTTAATTGTTTCTCGGCAACGAGCTCAGGGAAGGTGTTTTTCGGATCTTCGGCATCCCGAAGCCTAGAAGATTTTTTCACGGATCAAGCTCGTTACGAAAAACGATCTAGCACCGCGAAGGGGCTACTGTTGGGGGTATGCTTCATAGCCGAAGATCCTAAAGAAAGAAACACCTTCGGCAGATCCTATCAAAAGCAATGCCAAAGCTGTCGCCTATAAAGCTTTGGCACAAGTGACATGTCTCAAGACGAAGGGGTGAACCGACTTAAAGATAAAATGACCTAAAGACCCATGACATTCTGTGTCATTATTGTAGTTGATTGTAAAGGGCATAAATGTAATTATACACATGCTGCGCCCTGTGCCTATAAATAGGTGAACAGTACCCCTGTACTGTTCACGCAACCTTATAATTGCTGGCACATTACGCTGAAATTACTGCTTTCTGCCAAGGCGAAGGTATAAATGTACCTAAATATTATGTTTTAATATTTAGGTTTGTATAATAAAATATGTGGATGATCTTATGTGTTTTTGATATATCATTCCCTCAGGTTTCATATTTTTTATACTTTATTCTACATTGTTTTATAACTCTAATCACGAAGGTATGACCTTCGTGATATCTTGCTCATGGCCTTCGTCCAAAGTTCATTAAATCCTTAGGGAGATAATGCTTCAGTGGACGAAGGGCATTAATATTTAACATTTTATGTTGCCTTGTTCTTAATTCATAGCATTTGAGAACAAGTCCCCAACATGTGGTTAGTGTGCTCGAATATTCTGTCAGAAAGCGTTTTCAGTACTGAGTGCCATTATTATTTTCCTGTTGTTAGAATCCAACAGTAGCTACAATTGCAGAAGTAAATGCAGTGTGATGATTTTGAAATTTGTGTCGATTTAAGTCACTTCCGACTTAAACCGACCGCTCTGTTAGTAGGGTATAGTAGTCACCATGAGTTACGCATGAGCATGTCACACTGCCTTAAGTTGCCACCGACTTAAGTCGATTGCTCCATTAGTAGGGTATAGTGGTCACCCTAAGTTAAGTAAGCGTGAGCATGTCACACCGCCTTAAGTCGTCGCCGACTTAAGTCGATTGCTCCGTTAGTAGGGTATAGTGGTCACCCTAAGTTAAGTAAGCGTGAGCATGTCACACCGCCTTAAGTCGTTGCCAACTTTAGCCGATTGCTCCGTTAGTAGGATATAGTGGTCACCCTGAGTTAAATAAGAGTGAGCATGTCACACCGCCTTAAGTCGTCGCCGACTTAAGTCGATTGCTCTGTTAGTAGGGTATAGTGGTCACCCTGAGTTAAGTAAGCATGCAGGTTGACAGTAAACAATTTGAGCACCTTTGAGAACGAAGTCTTTTTATTGATGATATATTTCCCAGTTACAGAATACAAGGTCGTCCCAATAGCTTTTGAAATATAGCTAGCGGTAAAACTTCCTGAGGTGTTCTATATTCCATGAGTTCCCAATTTCTGTGCTGTCCATTTGAGTAAGACGATATGATCCAAGTCGAGTGACTTCTGCTACTATGAATGGCCCTTCCCACAGTGGCGACAATTTGTGTCGTCCCTCCCCCGTTAGAATTCGGCAGAGGACGAGGTCTCCCACTACGAAGGATCGATGTCGTATGGCCTTGTCGTGATAGCGCCTCAGAGTTTGTTGATACCGAGCTGACTGAATCACCGTATTCAATCGTTCTTCTTCTAGTATATCAACATCCTCCAGTCTAGTAGCTTCAGCTTCTGCTATGTTTTCAAAGATTAACCTCGGTGCCCTTAATTTGAGATCAGCGGGTAGCACTGCCTCCGAAACATAGACCATAAAGAAAGGAGTGTTTCCATGTAGAGCTCGGCTAGGTTGAGTTCTCAGGCTCCAAACAACATACGATAGCTCTCTGATCCACTTTCCTGCGAACTTTTCATTCTTGTCGAAGACTTTCTTTCTGAGCGCTTCCAATATCATCCTGTTGGCTCTCTCTACTTGCCCGTTGGCTCTTGGGTGCGTCACCGAGGCATATTTGATCTGAATGTTTTTTTGTTCGCAGAAATCGAAGAACTCTAAGCTTGTGAAATTGGATCCTAGGTCGGTTATGATACCATTCAGTATCCCGAACCTGAATATTATGTCTTGTATGAATTCCACTGCTTTAGCTGAAGTTAGAGAAGCAATGGGTTTGAACTCTATCCATTTAGTGAATTTGTCGATAGCAACCAGTACATGAGTGTATCCTCCTTCAGCTTTCTTGAAAGGTCCAATCATATCCAGTCCCCAGCACGCGAACGACCAGGTTACAGGTATGGTTTGCAGTTGTTGTGCTGGTAGATGCTGCTGTTTTGATAAGTACTGGCAGGCTTCGCACCTCTGGACTAACTCGGCTGCATCACTCTTCGCCGTTGGCCAGTTGAAACCAGACCTGAAGACCTTCCCAACCAGAGTCCTTGATGCCGCGTGTATCCCGCATTGTCCAGCATGGACCTCATCCAGAAGTTGTTTCCCAGTAGTCAAAAGTATGCATTTCATGAGGACTCCTGATGCGCCCCTTCTGTATAGTGTTTCCCCGATGAGAGTATAATGAGCTGACTGCCTTTCAATGCGTTCTGCTGCATTTCTGTCATCTGGTTCTTCCTCATTCTTTATGTACCTGATGATCGGCTACCTCCAGTCATCAGAATCTGACTCTGGTTGGCTAAGAGTATTGCATTCCTCTACCTGATCTAGTGAAATGCTCGGGTGCAGTATTTCTTGGACAAAAACTCCAGGTGGGACCTGAGTCCGATTGGATCCTAGCTTGGACAATGCATCAGCTGCCGTGTTGCGGTCTCTCTCCACATGATGAAATTCCAGACCTTCAAATTTGTTTTCTAGTTTTCGGACGGCAGTGCAGTATTTCCCCATGGAATCACTCGAGCAATCCCATTCTTTGTTTATCTGACTTATGACCACCATAGAATCCCCATATACCATCAGTCTCTTGATGCTCAATGATATGGCAATGTTTAGTCCATGGATCAGAGCTTCGTATTCTGCTGCATTGTTGGACGCTGGGAATAGCAATTGAAGAGCATATTTGAGTTGTTCGCCTCCAGGTGCAATGAAGAGGATCCCTGCACCCGCCCCCTGCAGCTTTAACAAGCCATCGAAATACATTTGCCATACTTTTGCAGTTTCCGGGTTATCTGGCACTTGTTGTTCGGTCCACTCTGATACAAAGTCAACCAATGCTTGAGTCTTGATTGCGGTGCGAGGTCGAAACTCAATGTCATGAGATCCTAGTTCACGGGCCCACTTGGATATTCTTCTAATGGCTTCTTTATTGTGGAGAATATCCCCTAACGGAAATCCAGTGACTACTATGACTTTGTGATCGTCAAAGTAGTGACGGAGCTTGCGTGCAGTTAGAAGCACTGTATATAATAGTTTCTGAACTTGAGGATATTTCTTCTTCGAAGGACCCAGGACTTCACTGATGAAATAGACAGGATGTCAGGGTATGCGTTTCCTTCTTCTGTTCGCTCGACTACTAACGCGGTGCTCACCACGTGAGTCGTGCAAGAGATGTATAACAGCAGATCTTCAGCCGGTTGACTCGGCGTGGCTCGGCGTGGTGGCTTTAGCACTGGCGGTGTTGTCAGGAATTTCTTCAGTGCATCTAGAGCTTCCTGAGCTTCTGAAGTCCACTGGAATTTGTCTACCTTCCTGAGCAACTTATAGAACGGTAAGCCTTTTTCTCCCAGCCTTGATATGGATCTGCTTAGAGCTGCCATGCATCCGGTAAGTCTTTGTACTTTCTTCTGTGATCGTGGTGCTTCCATTCTCATGATAGCCTCGATCTTTTCTGGATTGGCCTCAATTCCCCGATGGCTGACAATAAACCCAAGCAATTTTCCAGCCAGTACTCCGAAGACGCATTTTTCGGGATTAAGTTTTCATCGATATCGCCACAGACTGTTGAACACCAGCTGTAAATCTTCAATGAAATTTTCTGAGTTCTCTGTCTTGATTACCACATCATCCACATAAGCTTCCACACGCTTGCCCCAGTGGTCGGCTAAGCATGTTTGAATAGCCCTCTGGTAAGTCGCTCCAGCGTTTTTGAGGCTGAACGACATGGAGGTATAGCAGAAGGCTCCGAATGGGGTGATGAATGTTGTTTTTTCCTCGTCTTCTTTTGCCAGACTGATCTGATGATACCTAGAGTAGCAATCCAAGAAAGACAGTATAGAACATTCGGCAGTCGAGTCTACCACCTGGTCTATTCTAGGAAGTCCGAAGGGATCCTTCAGACAGTGCTTGTTGAGATCCGTATAGTTGACGCACATGCGCCAATCCACTTTATTCTTTTTGAGTACAAGAACAGGATTGGCTAACCACTCAGGGTGTAACACTTCTCTAATGAATCCAGTTGCTACCAAGCGAGCCAACTCTGCACGTATGGCCTCTCTCTTGTCGGGTGTGAAGCGTCGTAATTTTTGTCGGATCGGCCTCGCCTGGGGGTAGACCTTCAATTTGTGCTCGGCCAGTTCTCTCGGGACTCCCGGCATATTCGCATGTTGCCATGCGAATACGTCTCGGTTATCTTGTAGGAACTAGATGAGTGTGCCTTCCTATTTGTCATCCAAGCTGGAACTGATGACGGCCGTCTTGCGCTCGTCGGCGAACCCGAGGTTGATTCTCTTGGTTTCTTCGGTCGGCCACATAGAGGTCACGGCTTGAGCTTCATTCGCGGGTATCGTGAGGTCCTCTTTAGGCTTTGAGATCGCCTGCGCAGAAGAAGTCACTGATTGTTTGGTGGTGAGGGCCGCCTGAATAGCCACTCGGAAACATTCTGCGGTGCCTTGGAAGTCAGCGCGGATTCCTTGTGGTCCTGGCATCTTCAATATCATGTACGTATAATGTGGAATGGCCATGAACTTTGCCAATCCTGGCCTGCCGATGATGGCGTTGTACCCGCAGTCGAAGTTTGCCACCTCGAACCTTAGGAACTCGGTTTTGTAGTTTTCTGGAGTTCCGAAGGTGACCGGCATGTAGATGTGTCCCAGTGGATATTCTCCTTCAGTCGGCACGATGCCGAAGAAAGGAGTGTCCGACACGTGGAGCTCTTTGAGGGGAACTCCCAAGCCTTGAAGCGTCCGGGGGAAGGTGACGTTGATGCTGCTTCCTCCGTCCACTAATACCTTCTTTACCCTGCTCTCTTGGATCACCGGATCGATGAGGAGCGGGTACTTGCCCAGGTGGTCGAAGTTGAGCCACTGATCTGCCCGGGTGAAGGTGATCAGATGTTTGGACCATCGATATGGGGCGGGAGGACCAGTGGTCGCCACCAGTATCTGACGGTCGTTGAGCTTTTGTTGCCTCTTGCTTTCTTGCTACCCGTGTCCGCCGAAGATGACGTTGACTTCTCCGTCGACGCGGGGGAAGGCTCCACCTCCTCCCCTCTCCTGCTATTGGGGATGTCGAGGTTCTCCAGGTCCTCCTCGTGGCGGGGGAGGCGGCAGAGGTTGGAAGGGTCAGCCGTTCCCCACGGAATGCTTGAAGTCTCTGCAATTCCGAAGGGTGTGGCGCTTGTCCTTGTGGTACGGGCATTGGGCGTCGAGGATGTCGTCCAACGTGCATTCGCCTCCGCAAGGTCCTCCTCGGGCGCAAGAGGCGGGTGGTCAGGCAGCGTGGACTTCTTCATGAGGCCTCTTTTCCCAACGTTTGTCGGGTTGTTGATTCGTGTCGCGTCGCGGCGCCGCCGGTGTTGGTTTTGTTCCTCCGATGAGGTCCTGAGCTCGTTCGTCGGCGGTGATGTAGAGGTCGGCTTCCCAGAATAGTTGCTCGGAGGTAGTCGGCGCTTTCTGCAGGATGGCGCGGACAAAGGCCGAGTCATTGGATCCCCGGTAGAAGTCCTCGATCACTGCTGCTTCCGCGACCTCGGGGATACGATTCCTCATGGTCTGAAATCTTTTGAGGTATGACCGGAGAGTCTCATCCCCTCGGCGCTTGATGGATTTGAGGTCCCATGGCTGCGCCGGTTTATCGGAGAGAGATTGGAAGTTGGCAGTGAAGCACCGACTGAAATCGCTCCAGTCGTCGATGTAGTGTCGGGGTAGGTGTCGCAGCCATTGCAGTGCATCCTGCCCGAGAACGAGAGGCAAGTATGCGGTCATCACGTCTTCGGTTGCCCCAGCGGCTCGGGCGGTGGTGGTGTAGACAGCCAGCCAGCCTCCCAGATCCTGCTTAGGCTCGTACTTATCAATGTTGGAGACTTTGAAGTTTGGGAGCCATTGAATGGCCCCAAGGCGCGGAGTGAGTGCTGATACTCCACATGTGTCTCCTCTCGTCTATGATGATGCCTGTCCCGGGGAGGGGAGTTGCGGTCGTGGTTCCTCGACCGTCCCCGGGTCGTGCCGCCAGTCGAAGCCGTTGCCGACTCAGTTCTGGTGGCCCGACTGCGCGCAGGGATGCCGTGGTCCCGTTCATATTCCTCCCAGTGCCGAATCTCGTTCTCGTGTCGTCGTTCACGCGAGGCGTTGATGGAGCTTCGTGCGTCTCGCCGACTGTTGATGGCGTGTCGTAGGCCGCTCGGCGGATGAGCGAGAGGTAGAAGGTGGTTGGCCGCCTGAGTGAATAGTCGCCGATAGCCCTCGGCGTCTGGAGTCCGGGGGAGGCCATCAGCTATCCGAGCCAATACTCCACCAACTTCGCTCGGTGTGTTCATGGCTCGGGCGAAGTCGGGGTTCAGGTTGCGTCCGAAAAGTGGATTTTCTCGACGTTGCCTCGCTTCCTGCTCGGCCTGCTCTTGAGCTTGTCGACGGTCACGTCGCTGGGAATTCCTCCTTTCCCTGAAGACCCATTCCTCTGGAGTTTCTCCTATCTCCGAGACCTCGTCTCACGATACAGGCTGCACCGGGTCCCACTCCCCGGCCTCGTGATGTCGTCAAATGTTTCGGTGTCGGTTTCTTCGTCGGCGGGATTCCCGCTGAGGAGGTTCCTCCTCGGGCGCAGTTGGTTCGTCGTCGGATACAGGGGATGACTCCACTCTCCCGATGAAGAGGACGTTGAGGTAGAATGGAACTGCCGCTGTGAAGAGCTTCTTTCCGTTCTCCTTTGAGGACGGAGGCACCGAAAGAGCAGTTTGACAATCCTTTACCTTGTTCACTTCCTTTTTCCTTGTGATTTGTGTCCATTTTTTTGTCGGAGAGGTGGACAACGGAGTTCTCCGGGTAGACGGACCCTCGGCTCCGAGCTTGCTGAAGGTGGTCTTTGCTCGGAGCGCTGGAGGTTGCGGTTTTTCCTGCTCCGCTCCGATTTTCCCAGAGATTTTTGAGGAAGACTTTCTCTCCGGTGGATCCGCGATGCGATGCAGAGTTCCTTCCTCATCTGCTACGGACGAGATGGTTCTGAAGCAGAACACGGACCCAGGGCGAAGGACAATCTTGTGCTGGAAAGTGACGGCCATTGAGCTAGCTTGGATCAGTGACACACCCCCTACCTGGCGCGCCAGCTGTCGGTGTTTTGGGTCCGACCGTGCACCCGGGGTTGTCCCTCGAGGTGCATTTTGGAGTAGGACGGTGTTACCGACTGTAGCTCGATGGTTCGTGCTAACGCACGAGGGGCAGTGGACAGTTTTGTACAGGTTCGGGCCGCTTTGAGATGCGTAACACCCTACGTCCTGGTGTGAGTACTTTATGTGGTAGGTTACAGGGAGGTTCTCTAGTGTTGAAAACGTAGAGAACCAGGTGGATGGCTGAGTGGTGAGATGCTTTTGAGGGGGTGCCCCCTAGGCCTTATATACTCGACCGTGGGGCGTTACATGCGGATATAATAACAACGTGTGCCTAAGTAATAGTGAACTGACTGAGTCTATCTTCCTATAATCCAGCCGACCTATCCCCGCTCTGTTCCGATGTATGAGGCCCCTGCGCGGGAAGGTCGGGTCTCCGTTGCGGTCACGATTCAAACTCGTCGAGCCGTCTGGGTTTGCGTCGATCTGCTTCATTAGACGTTCCTCCCTAGGCCCATGAAGGAACGACCTTGCGAATTATTGGGCCCATGGGCCTTTCGCGAGGTCTTTTACCCTTCCGGTGGACCCGGGGGATATCTGTCCCCCACAATGACCTTTTGCTAGCAAATGTGAACTCTCAACCCTTGGCTTACCAATGGTACTGAGAGGACCTACTCAATGTCAAAGGTAGTTCAACAAGTTGGTTTCACTAACTTGTAACTGCTTTGTGAACAAAGATTGAGTTTAGAGATCGTTTGATCGAGTTGTCTAAACTCACTTTGGTTCACCTCACCGTAGAGAAAGTACTTACAAGAATTGAGGTTAAGTCGACTGATAACCACCTAATCATCGCTCTAGTCATGCCTCGATCGCGTCACGTGTGCTTTTCCAGCATGTGTGATCAAGTCGAGCCATGAATAGTGCTGGATAAAACGGACTGGTTGCAAAGTCCGCATCTACAGATCCCTCCGCTGGTGATTTTCTCGAATCTATATCCTCTTTCATGGACATGGATTCTCTGGCTAACACGAGTTAATTGTGATGTTATTCGACATTCACACCCGTCTCGTGTGTTATGAACTTACTGTGACCACTTGATGGTAAACCTCTTTCCGTGTGTTTTACCCAAGAGGTTGCATCTGGTTCTGTTTGGGTAAAATCGCGTATTTGCCACTCGCCCAATAGACTCAGATAGTACAGTGTCATCAGAAAAAGCAAACTGCACACATGGAACCTTATGTGTTCCTCTGGCAGACATCGTCTCTATTGGTGGATATTGCTAAATTAGCCTAAGGCGATACATGTTATGTCCACTAGTGAAACCACATTCTGAGACACTCGCCTTTGCTTGGACTGCCTTGTGATTATCGCTGATATGGACATGGGTTACATACTTATCTACCCTTAGAAGTCTTTCGCTTCGAATCTCGGGACCAGATTCTTTTAGGGGGGGACTGTAACACCCCAGGTGTGTATATTCCTCTTGACAACGAGTATGGATTTAAACACGTAATATCAGTGGATAAAATGGATGCTTAATTTTAATCATCTTCGTCTATCGCGATTTTAATATCGCATCTATTTCTGTCTATTTAGACTCCTAAAATTTTCACGAATTTCAGAACGTAATTATTCTGAAAGCTTGCAAGTCTGTGCCCAATTAAAATCGCATCTGCTTCGTCTGTCGCGAGTTCGACATCGTTTTAATATATTCGGGCTCTTCCTAAATTTTCGTGTTGTTCGGAACTTAGTTGTTCTGAAAATCGGTGCGTCCGGTGATTATTTAAAATACATCGCTCACGCGAATACGAAATCGGAAGCTCGATCTATTCGGATGATTTTTATCCGGAGCAAATTAGTTTGAACTTGATGACTAAAATGTTCGGGGTAAAATAATCTTAATCGCGCATTGCCTGAGAAAAATCGTGCGCGAGGTTCTGATCCAATTTGTTCTTCAGTATACACGGTAGAATAATAAAATCAACGGTGTTTAGACATCGAATAGATTTTATCCGAGTTCAATTAAACCAGTGTTGTCTCAAATAATGTATCTGGAATCCAGTCTGTTTACGTGTTGCCCAGAATAGTTTCAAAAGTTAGCTAAACAAAATTTAGACAAAATCGTTAGTCTTTGTATGTTATGTTTCTTGATCCGAAATATCTACGAATTTAAAAAAACAAAAAAAGAAAAAAAATTCTAAAAAAAACTCTCTCACGTAACTATCCTCTGGGCCGTTATTGGCTGCAGATTTTTTGTTTCTCCCACCGCTCACCGCTCTCTCTCTCTCCCTATTTATCTCACACGCGCTCAACTTCCTTGCTTCAACTTTCTGGCCGTGCGAGCGCAGTCGGCCACGGCAGCCAACGCGTAGCCGTGCGAGCGCAGTCGAGCTTCCGCGTCAAGTTTCTCTCTTCCGTACCGGTTCTCGTCTCCGAGCCTTGGCTGTCGTAGTATTTTTAGTTATCCCGGCTGCATCTATGGTCGTCAAATGTGTCTGTTGTCGTGAACTCACCCTGGTGCCCACTCTGTCTCTGATCCGCGCTTCCTTCAGCTCGGCCGGGATATTGTTCCGTGCTGTGCTCGGCCAAGTCGCTACCGTCAAATCGCCGGAGTCGCTCAACTCGCCAATCACATCTGGATTGATTGCCAATTTTCTATTTGCCATGGTACAACACTGTTGTTAGATCCGGTCTCCAACCCGCCATGGCGCTTGCCGGACTTCGCCGATGAAGTTCGTCGTCGTCCTCTGGTCCCAGCCCGACCCATTCGTGCGCTCGCTCTTCGTCCATCGGGTTTCGTGTCTGCTCGTGTTTACCGGCGAGTCGTCGAACCCGTCATCCTCTGCTCAAACCCCACCTTACCAGCTCGCTCCAAACACGATCTCGTCGTCGTTCCACGCGTCAGCAAGAAATCCCAAAAATCGGGTGAAGACGAAGCTAGCAGCGCGATATTCCCCAAGCGCTCGACAAATTGCCTGGACAGGAAAATCGCTACCGATCTCACGGATTCGTGTCAGCTGTGGAAACGGTAAGCTGATAAATTATTTAGAATAGTTCGATCGATAAATAAATTAATGTGCTAGTGCGATGCTCATTAAGGTGATCGATAAATTGCGTAAGTCACGAAACTCTCGTCGACTTCGCAGTTCTTGCGATTATCAAGCCAGGTTCAGTTATAGCGAGTTATTTCGCTATTCCGGCCAATTAGCGGAATTAGTGTACCGAATAGAATATTAATAGGCCTGTGTGATGAGGAAATATTTTAATCACTTATACAGATGTGTATATATTTACGATAAAGAAATGTTTGAGTAATTGTTGACATGAAAAACATGTGAGAAGTAAAATAAAATTAAAATAGTTCTTTGTGAGCGATATAGTATAATTTATAAAATGAGGGATAAGTTTAGAATTCAATTAATTAACTGATAAGTTGTGATTAGGCTAATTGTATTAAAGGTGTATAATTTGTTGTTTTGTGATGTTCGCGTTAGGTTCGGTTAATCTAGAGAAGCGTAATTCTTGCGCTTAGTCGTATGTCGATAACTAGTGTTTTTGTATAAAATGGTACGACACTTCATCACTAGGTGTTTAATTCGTTGTCGTGTAGCAATATTTAGTCGTGTTTTATTCCTGTCTATATGCATTCAAGTGCATAATGCATTTCATTCAGGTACGTGAATTAACCACGTGATGCGGAATCCGAGCCAAGTCGATCCCAAGCACGGGCTACTCCGCATGGTGATGCTGATGGACGAACCTGCCTGATCAAGTGCTAGGACAAGGATGATCGTCAAGTGGACGTCGTCTAACAACACTAACCTAGTGTTATACAGGCAAGCCCCGGTGCATGCAACCCCTTCCTTATGTTTTTAAATAATTTTTACACCTTTAAGTCTAGCGAAATGTGCATTAGGTTTATAGGAGTTGCTTGGAAACCCTTTGATGCATTGCCTACCTTGATATCCATACCTTTATAGATACTTCTGATGAAGTATGAAAATATGATTTACAAAATTGCTTAGCCTTGCTTAGAGGTAAATCTTGTGGATAGAGGTTGTCCTTTGCTTTAATGCCTAGCTCAGGGGTTATCCTGAGGAAGGATGGCTTCTGTCTGCAAGAATATTTTCATTGCGAGCAATGGTGGGATCTTACTGCAAAGTTCCCTCTGATGCTCTTTTCATCCTAAGGAACACAAACAATCCTAAGGATAGAAGTACTTAAATTGGAACTTAGGCTAGGAACAGGTGATGTTCTACCCAGGTTGATTAAGGATCATACTGAATGTAGGCTTGATGATCGAGGATCCTTTAACTGGTCACATGCCTCGTCATGGGTAAGCTTTGCCTCGGGCAGACTAATACCAGAATAAGATAACACGCAATGAGAGTGGAGAGATGGCGAGAGTAGCGTGTACCCTCCGTGGCAAGAGGCTGGACGATGGTGTATCTGTGCTCTCGGTTGGCGTGAACCTGATCTGGTCTTAAGAACCCCGGTGGCGAGTTGACATATGCAAGGGTTAAGTGCTACATATGTCGTGTGATTGGAGATCCTCAGCTGAGTATAATCGATTCGGATCGCCGTAACTTCGCGGACATGAAGACTTGGTCACTGCCCTGCAATCTAAGTCATGGATGGAATCTTAATGAGCAAAAATCATGTTGGATTGATTAATGTGATGGTGAAATTAGACTAGATGCAAACAAGGTCTATTAATACTTATTCTAGCATTAAAATGTTGAAAGTAAGGACTCACTTTAGTAAGCTATTTCGGCAAAAGTATCTAAGTTGATTCTTGCTAAAGCCTTTTCCTTGATTCCCAAATCCAGCATATCCTTGAGAGTCTTTTCTTTAGTCGGGTAAGTCTTGCTGAGTAATTCCATACTCAGGGTTTTATTCCCTGTTGTTTTTCAGGTTTTTAACTTTGTGCTGCTGTTGATGGTGTTAAGTGCCGATGGGCTCGGCCTTCTTATAAATCTAAGTAATTCTTCTATACTTCTTATTGAGGATGGTCACTTGAGCTAGCATATGTTTCAAACTTATACTTTTGTAATCACTCCGATGAATATAATGAAAAAACTTTGTAACCTGTAAAATTTGGTAATAAGAGTTCCGCTGCAAAATTGTTGTGTGTGTGATTTGTGTTACTTAATCCCTCGATTCTGGTTGTAAGTGGTTTACCCGATGTCCTTGGGGCAATCGGACGGATCCTGTTAAGTTATCTGGTGCACATGCATATCAGTCTGAGGTCTTTGAGACAAGGACAGGTGCATGTGGGCCCAATAACTTGGGAGGTTCTGCCATATTTATAGCCCCCAACCACTTGGGTAGCCGTTGGGGAGGCTGCTGGCGATGGGCGCACCTGACAGTCTGGTGCTGTAAAGCCCAAAATTTGTATAGAAAAAAATATAATAAAATAAATAAATGAAGAAATAAAATAGTAAATTCCAATATCTCAACTTATATTTGAGCTTTGAATTTTGAGAATTGAATTTCGAAACCAAGAATGAATGTAGAAAAGAAGTAAAAGAAACTTTGCGTCCATTATGGAATTTGGGTAATCTAAGAAAGTTTATTCTTTTACTTAAATAGATATGTTTTCAAATAGGAGATTATATAGAAGATCCTTGTATGAGTTAATTCATTGAATAAATACATTTATAAATATCTTCTAAAATATTTAAGCTAAGGTATCTTTTAATAAATAATAAAGAGTAGAGATTAGTTTCTTAATGTACATTGTGGCGTATTCAAAAAAATCATTTTTCATAGATATGGTAAAATAAAAATGAATAAAATTATGGATTTGCATTCATATTGAGTTCTTTTGTTTGTTCATTAAAATTTGAGTGCAAATTCAAGACCAAAATTTAATGAAGTGGGAAATTTGGGATTTAAATAAAAAACAGAAAAGAATACATCCCTGCGTTATGGGCCGAATTCCCCTCGAACCGGCCCATTCCTAACCGCGCGCTCATGGGCAAGCTTGTGATGCTGACATGCGGGTCCCGCTGTTTGGCTCCACAGGGCTCTTACACATGACCTCCTTCATTCACCTACAGATGGGCCCCACCTGGCAGGATCGGCACCAACCTCGCGACATGACCGCAATAGCTTCACGCGCATCTCCTCCATGCCGAGATCTTCGGACACCAAACCGCTCGCGCGAGTTTTGGGCTCGGACTCCGATTCCTCAGGTCATGCTCCTCGGGGTATAAAAGTGGAGCTGCTCCTCCCCAAAGAACGGCGCGCATAAATAATGGGAGAAAGAAGAAGGTTGTCGCCGCCATGGCAATCGGTCGGGCTTGCGTCTCTGGCCGTGGAAGGAAGACTAGGAGAATCGCCAGGACACGGGGAAGCTATCCTGACCGCCAATTTGATGAACGGCCGGTCAGAACTCGGGCAATGGCTCACCGGGGCTGTGGCGTCCGTCGTGGGCCGCGTTCCATCGTGGGCGTTTGTCTCTGCGCCCGAATCCGCGGTAAGGAACCTACAGCCAAGTCCACCTCCATCTTCTCTTCGCGATGCTCGCTTTCGGTAGGAAAAATAGGGCGCCGGGCACGCTGACCACTGGCGGGCGCGGCCGTGCGGGCTGTTGGGCGCCACCGCGATGCATGGCCAGGGCAAGGGGAGGTGCTAGAACCGTCGATAGTCTAAGGAACGGCTAGGATTAGGTCGGGAGTTGGAAGACGTGTGGTGTCCGTTGATCTGATGATCAACGGTTGCTTGGGGGGCAGGCGTTGCCAGATCTCTAGCGATGACTTTGGATCCAACGGGTGGGAGTGCGTGCCGGTTCAGTTAAGACCGGGATTTAATCTGGGTCGTCCAGATGGGATCCAACGGTTAGGAATTTGGGATACCCCTTCGTCGAGCCTTATTTGCAAAAGAAACCCTGCGGAACTTAATAACTAACCCGCCATCCCTCAACAGTATGAGTATGTCACAGTTAAGTCCCTGAAATTAGCAAAAGAACCCCTGGAAGTATTATTTAGGTATAAATTTAATAATAAAATACCTAAAAACTTGTTTAATCCATATATCTCCTTCGTTTCTACTCGGAATTGATCCATTCCAATTGCGTTAGACTCAAGATAATATTTTCTACCGTTTAGTAACATTATTTTACTAGGAAACTTAGTTATAAAAAAAATATAACACTCATTTTGTTTTATGTTTAACACCTAAATTATTCAGAAAATCATAACTTTTATGCCTTAACTCTGATTTGATCCACTTGAATTGTGTTAGCCTCATAGAAATATTTACTATACAGTGGCAACATTAATTATATGATATCCCATACTTTTATAATTAGGTAACTGAATTGATTAATCTATGTTTTCTGGATTAGCTTATTTTAATATTAATATAGTGTTATGATCTTATGGTTATAATTTGCCTAGATGATCATTAATCAAATAATGACTTAGATTAAAGTTGAGATAATTATTTATAGAATATTAGCTCATATGGTTTATACTAACCAATTTATAATGTAGTTTAATATTTTAAATCACAAAGATCTTTTATGAATCACAAATCCTTAATAGTAACTCCGATTTTTGTGGTCCTCAATCCCACGATCTCGTAACTTCATGTAGATTATTATTATGCAGTTTATTCTTATGTTTGGTGTGATGTTAATTTTGCCTATACCATGTTTGTCTGTATTGCTACGTTTAGCAGTGAAGACACGTGTCACCTGAAGATCATCCTGGTACCTGGAGTCTCAAGTCCTAGGCAAGTTGTGCCCTTGATCACTTATTTTTACCCAGTCATGTTCCGATTAATCCTAATGATCTGCATAGGTTAGTTTTGACGGGACCCAATAGGTCACCCTAGTTTGACTATCTTTATACCTTGTTCACCACTGAATCTTTGGGTAGTACCTACTATTGCTTTATGTTGTTTTGGGTATGGAGATACATTTTATTCATGATTATATTTTATTATCAGTTGTTATTTAATGTTCATGTTAAGATCATTATGTTAATTGGAACATGGAGAACCACCTGGGAAAACAGTGCTACCACAAGGGTGGTATGGGACGCCCTTGGCTGACTAATTAGGAAAGCTAGTGGAGGACTACCTTACTCGAAAGGGGCAAGGGCAGTAGGGGAGTGGTCAGTGTAGGGAGGTCCTTGGGTTGATTTTGCTGCGGTGGCGGTCAGGCGAGGGATCCCTGCATTGGAGCTTCCTAGAAACTGTAGCGGGTTTTCTGAAGCTAGTGGAACTTTGTAAAGGCCTCGTAGTGTTACCCTGCCTCGCCTCCTCGGTAGAGGTGTATGGGATTGGTCGTTTCTTGGCAGATGGGTAACATGACTTGTGGGTAAAGATGTGCAACCTCTACAAAGTGTAAAACTGCTATACTAGTCGTGCTCACGGTCAAGAGCAGCTCTGAAGCGCCCCAATCCTCTGGGACTCAAATGTGATACAATTACTAGTCCCAGGAGGCTAGTAAACGCATTTATACATCAGATGATTCTAAATCTGCTTAAACGAGACAAACCTATAAAGGTGGTGATCAACTTTAAGAGCGAGAGCACCTAGAGGGGGGGTGAATAGGTGATCCTGTAAAAACTTAAACTTATAGCCACAAAACTTGGTTAAGTGTTAGCACAATGAAATTAAGTGGCTAAGGACCGAGCTCTTGTGAAACACAATGGTCACAAAGAAAACAAGCACAAGAGACGCGATGATTTATCCCATGGTTCGGCCAAGTGTAACACTTGCCTACTCCACGTTGTGGCGTCCCAATGGACGAGGGTTGCACTCAACCCCTTTCAAGTGATCCAATGATCCACTTGAATACCACGGTTGTTTTCTTTCTTATACTCTTTCCCGTTTGCGAGGAATCTCCACAACTTGGAGTCTCTCACCCTTACAACAAGGATCAAAGTGAAAGCACTAGAGTAAGGGAGGGAAGCAACACACACAAATCCGCAGCAATACACACACACAGCCAAGACTTGAGCTCGAATGAATCGCAACAAGTTCACCACTAGAACGGAGCTCAAATCACTAAGAAAGTCAATCAAGTGCGCGGAGACGGAGTGTGGAAGATTTAGGATGCTCAAAGTATGCTTTTGTAACTCCTCCATGCGCCTAGGGGTCCCTTTTATAGCCCCAAGGCAGCTAGGAGCCGTTGGAGGCATTCTTGGAAGGCAATTCTTGCCTTCTGTCGGGTGGCACACCGGACAGTCCGGTGCACCACCGGACATCCACTGTTCATTGTCCGGTGCGGATCTCCTTCCTAAAATAGCACAGCCGACCGTTGCAGAATTGTAGTCATTGGCGCATCGGACAGTCCGGTGCCCCCAGCCGACCGTTGGCTGGGGCCACGCGTCGCGCACGGATTGCGCGGCCGACCGTTGCGCTGGCGGCCGATGGTTCACCGGACAGTCCGGTGCACCACCGGACAGTCCGGTGCACCACTGGCTAGTCTGGTGAATTATAGCCATACGCCGCTGAAGATTTCTCGAGAGTGGCCAGTTCGCCGGAGCTAGCCTGGCGCACCGGACACTGTCCGGTGCACCACCGGACAGTCCGGTGCACCCAGACTGAGCAGCAGTTGGCTGTACACAGCCAACTCTTTTCCAATCCTTTTCTTTTCCTGATTCTAGCTCTTAGACAAATATATTAGTACATAAAAACCAATGTACTAAGTCTAGAACCATACCTTATTGTCGATTTGCACTTCATCCATCATTTGGCATATAATTACTCACTCAATATGTGTTGGGCACTTAATCACCAAAATATACTAGAAATGGCCTAAGGGCACATTTCCCTTTCAATCTCCCCCTTTTTGGTGATTTATGCCAACACATCAAAAAGCAACAAATGGAAGTGCAACATTAAGGCAATTGAGAACAAAAATAGTCTTTGACAAGATTTGACATATTTGGATCGTTCTTCGCCACCACTTGGTTTTGTTTTTGCAAATCAAATTCATTTTCCTATCTTTAAGTTAAACACACATGTTTAGACACAAGGAGAGATAATCCAAGAGTAAAAATGATTAAGAGCCAAAAACTCCCCCTTTTCCCATAATCAAACATTCTCCCCACAAGAGATCAAATTTTGATAGTAAGAGTTATTTTGACAAATCAAAAGTTCTACTCTACTCTTTTTCAAAAATTTCACAAGTGGCAGCTGATCCATTTGCTTTGGCCTTATTTTCTCCCCCTTTGGCATTAAGCACCAAAACGGGATCAATCTTGGCCCTATAACCCCATTGCCTCACCAAAATTGTCAACTAAGAGCAAAAAGGCAATATGAGTATGGAGATGAACTTGGAGTAAATTACCCTCTCATCAGAGTGCAATGGAAGTCTTGCATGGTCCAAGTTCACTTTTCCCTTTCAATCCACCTTTGAGACTGAATAGAGTAAACTCAAACACACGGTTAGTCTCAAAGGGTGAAGTTGTAGCATTTCTCCCCCTAAATATGTGCACATTCACACATGGACTTGTGAGGTCCGGGGATCTCTTGCACAACTTGATCACCATAAGTAAGAAATAATATGCATAAAGAAACATGATCAATGACATAAAACACATGTATGCTATAGATCAATCCAAGTTATGTGTATCTAAGACATTTAGCTCACTTCGCAGCCTGCAAAAGGTCTTCTCATCTAAAGGCTTGGTAAAGATATCGGCTAGCTGGTTCTCGGTGCTAACATAAAACACTTCGATATCTCCCTTTTGCTGGTGGTCTCTTAAAAAGTGATGCCAGATGTCTACGTGCTTTGTGCGGGTGTGTTCAACAGGATTGTCCGCCATGCGGATTGCACTCTCATTATCACATAGGAGTGGGACTTTGCTCAGATTGTAGCCAAAGTCCTGGAGGGTTTGCCTCATCCAGAGTAGTTGCGCGCAACACTGTCCTGCGGCAACATACTCGGCCTCAGCGGTGGATAGGGCAACGGAAGTTTGTTTCTTAGAACTCCAAGACACCAGGGACCTTCCTAAGAATTGGCACGTCCCTGATGTACTCTTCCTATCAACCTTGCACCCAGCATAATCGGAGTCTGAGTATCCAATCAAGTCAAATATTGACCCCTTTGGATACCAGATCTCGAAGCAAGGCGTAACAACTAAATATCTAAGAATTCGCTTAACGGCCACAAGGTGACACTCCCTTGGGTCGGATTGAAATCTAGCACACATGCATACGCTTAGCATAATATCCGGTCTACTAGCACATAAGTAAAGCAAGGAACCTATCATAGACCGGTATGCCTTTTGATCAACGGACTTACCTCCTTTGTTGAGGTCGACATGTCCGTCGGTTCCCATGGGTGTCTTTGCGGGCTTGGCATCCTTCATCCCGAACCGCTTGAGCAAGTATTGTGTGTACTTCATTTGTGAGATGAAGGTGCCATCGTTGAGTTGCTTCACTTGGAACCCAAGGAAGTAGTTTAACTCACCCATCATCGACATCTCGAACTTCTGAGTCATCACCCTGCTAAACTCTTCACAAGACTTTTGGTTAGTAGAACCAAATATTATGTCATCGACATAAATTTGGCATACAAATAGATCACCATCACAAGTCTTAGTGAAAAGAGTTGGATCGGCTTTCCCAACCTTGAAAGCATTGGCAATTAGAAAATCTCTAAGGCATTCATACCATGCTCTTGGGGCTTGCTTAAGTCCATAGAGCGCCTTAGAGAGCTTACACACGTGGTCGGGGTACCGTTCATCCTCAAAGCCAGGGGGTTGCTCCACGTACTCCTCCTCCTTGATTGGCCCGTTGAGGAAAGCACTCTTCACATCCATTTGGAACAACCTGAAAGAATGGTGAGCGGCATAGGCTAACGAAATGCGAATAGACTCTAGCCTAGCCACAGGAGCAAAAGTCTCCTCAAAGTCCAAACCTGCAACTTGGGCATAACCTTTTGCCACAAGTCGAGCCTTGTTCCTTGTCACCACCCCGTGCTCGTCCTGTTTGTTGCGGAACACCCACTTGGTTCCTACAACGTTTTGCTTGGGACGTGGCACCAGGGTCCAAACTTTATTTCGCTTGAAGTTATTGAGCTCTTCCTGCATGGCCAACACCCAGTCCGGATCTAGCAAGGCCTCTTCTACCCTGAAAGGCTCAATAGAAGAGACAAACGAGTAATGCTCACAAAAATTAGCTAATCTAGAGCGAGTAGTTACTCCCTTGCTTATATCACCCAAAATCTGGTCGACGGGATGATTTTGTTGAATTGTCGCTCAGACTTGAGTTGGAGGGGCCTGTGGTGCTTCTTCCTCCATAACTTGATCATCTTGTGCTCCCCCTTGATCACACGCCTCTTCTTGATGAACCTGTTCATCAGCTTGAGTTGGGGGGTGCACCATTGTTGAGGAAGAAGGTTGATCTTGCTCTTTTTGTTCCTATGGTCGCACATCTCCAATCGCCATGGTGTGTATTGCGGCCGTTGGAACATCATCTTCATCTACATCATCAAGGTCAACTTGCTCTCTTGGAGAGCCATTAGTCTCATCAAATACAATGTCGCTAGAGACTTCAACCAAACCCAATGATTTGTTGAAGACTCTATACGCCTTTGTATTTGAGTCATAACCTAGCAAAAACCCTTCTACAGCTTTGGGAGCAAATTTAGAATTTCTACCTTTCTTCACTAGAATATAACATTTACTCCCAAATACACGAAAGTATGAAACATTGGGTTTGTTACCGGTTAGAAGTTCGTACGACGTCTTCTTGAGGAGGCAATGAAGGTAGACCCGGTTTATGGCGTGGCAAGCCGTGTTCACAGCTTCCGACCAAAACCGCTCGGGCGTCTTGAATTCTCCAAGCATCGTCCTCGCCATGTCTATGAGTGTCCTGTTCTTCCTTTCTACCACACCATTTTGCTGTGGTGTGTAGGGGGCGGAGAACTCGTGCTTGATTCCTTCCTCCTCAAGATACTCCTCTACTTGAAGGTTCTTGAACTCGGACCCATTGTCGCTCCTTATCTTTTTCACCTTGAGCTCAAATTCATTTTGAGCTCTCCTTAAAAAGCGTTTTAGGGTCCCTTAGGTTTCTGTTTTATCCTACAAAAAGAATACCCAAGTGAAGCGGGAAAATCATCGACAATAACAAGACCATACTTACTTCCCCCGATGCTGAGGTAGGCGACGGGTCCGAAGAGGCCCATGTGAAGTAGCTCCAGAGGTCTTGATGTGGTCATCACATTCTTGCTGTGATGAGTACTCCCCACCTGTTTACCTGCTTGACAAGCTGCACAAGGTCTATCTTTTTCGAAAGTTACATTGGTTAGTCCTAACACATGTTCTCCCTTTAGAAGTTAATGAAGGTTCTTCATCCCAATATGTGCTAGACGGCGATGCCACATCCAGCCCATGCTAGTCTTAGCGATTAAGCATGCATCTAGATCGGCCTCCTCCTTCGAAAAATCAACTAAATAGAGTTTGTTGTCTAGTACACCCTTAAAAGCTAATGAACCATCATTCTTTCTAAAGACAGACACATCTACATTGGTAAATAAGCAATTGTAACCCATATTACATAGTTGACTAACGGACAACAAGTTATACTCGAGCGATTCAACTAAGAACACATTAGATATGGAATGCTCGGATGAAATAGCTATCTTTCCTAGACCTTTAACCTTGCCTTGGTTCCCATCTCCAAAGATGATCGAATCTTGGGAATCTTTGCTCTTGACATAGGAAGAAAACATCTTCTTCTCCCCTGTCATGTGGTTTGTGCATCCGCTGTCGATAATCCAGCTTGAGCCTCCGGATGCATAAACCTGCAAGGCAAATTAGGCTTGGGTCTTAGGTACCCAACTCTTGTTGGGTCCTACAAGGTTAGTTACAATATCCTTTGGGACCCAAATGCAAGTCTTATCTCCCTTGCATTTGGCCCCCGACTTCCTAGCAACCACTTTCTTATTTTTACATGAGAGTAGAAAATCAGTGTTGCAGGCATGAAAAACAATAGCAGATTCATTAGGCATTTTCTTAGGCACATGATGAATAGCATTTCCCTTCCTAGGCCTACTTCTACCATGCACAAAGGAAGAACTTGAAACAATCATGGCATGTGAATCATAAGCATTATAACTCCTATTATAATGAGCATCCCTAGAAAATTTTGTATCATAAATAAATGCATGATTCTTTTGACTACTACTAGTCATAGGAGCCTTCCCTTTCTCCTTGTTGAGAATAGGAGTCCTTTGACTTGTTAAGTTCTTGGCTTCCCTTCGAAAGCCAAGCCCATCCTTAATTGAGGGATGTCTACCAATGGTGTAGGCATCCCTAGCAAATTTTAATTTGTCAAAGTCATCTTTGCAAGTCTTAAGTTGGACATTAAGACTTGCCACTTCATCATTTAGTTTTGCAATAGAAGTAAGGTGCTCAACACATGCATCAATATTGAAATCCTTACACCTATTACAAATTACAATGTGCTCTACACAAGGACTATATTTATTAACTACTTCTAGCTTAGCATTTAAATCATCATTCAAAATCTTCAAGCTAGAAATAGATTCATTGCAAATAGATAACTCAGAAGATAGTAATTCATTCCTTTTAATCTCTAAGGCAAGAGACTGTTGAACACTAACAAATTTGTCATGTTCCTCATACAAATTGTCCTCTTGACTCTCTAGCAGTCTATCTTTTTCATTCAAGGCATCAATCAACTCATTTATCTTTTCTACTTTAGATCTATCTAATCCTTTGAACAAGCTAGTGTAATCTACTTCATCATCACTAGAGTCCTCATCACTAGAAGTAGAGTACTTAGGAGTTTCTCGAGCATTTACCTTCTTCTCCTTTGCCATTAGGCAAGTGTGGCGCTCGTTGGGGAAGAGCGATGATTTGTTGAAGGCCGAGGCGGCGAGTCCTTCGTTGTCGGAGTCGGACGAAGAACAATCCGAGTCCCACTCTTTGCCAAGGTGTGCTTCGCCCTTCGCCTTCTTGTAGGCCTTCTTTTTCTCCCTCTTCCCATGTCTTTCGTCTCCCTGGTCATTTTCATTATCGGGACATTGAGCAATAAAATGACCTGTCTTACCGCACTTGAAGCAGGAGCGCTTTCCTTTTGCCTTGTTCTTCTTTGAGTACTCCTTGTGTCCCTTCAATGCAGTCTTGAAGCGCTTGATAATGAGGGCCATTTCATCCTCGTTTAGCCCGGCCGCCTCAACTTGCGCCACCTTGTTGGGTAGCGCCTCCCTGCTACTTTTTGCTTTGAGAGCAACGGTTTGAGGCTCGTAGATGGGCATTGGACCATTCAATGCCTCATCAATGTATCTTGCTTCCTTGATCATCATACGCCCACTTACGAACTTTCCGAGTATTTCCTCGGGCGTCATCTTGGTGTACCTAGGATTTTCACGGATAGAGTTCACAAGATGAGGATCAAGTATAGTGAAGGACCTGAGCATAAGTCGGACGACGTCGTGGTTCGTCCATCTCGTGCTTCCATAGCTCCTGATCTTGTTGACCAGGGTCTTGAGCCTGTTGTACGTTTGGGTTGGCTCCTCCCCCCTGATCATTGCGAACCTTCCCAGTTCGCCTTCCACCAACTCCATCTTGGTGAGCATGGTGGCGTCGTTTCCCTCATGAGAAATCTTGAGGGTGTCCCAAATTTGCTTGGCGTTATCCAACCCGCTCACCTTGTGGTACTCGTCCCTGCATAAGGATGCTAGCAAAACAGTGGTAGCTTGTGCGTTTTTATGGATTTGCTCATTAATGAAAACAGGGTTGTCAGTAGTATCAAAAAGCATTCCGTTTTCAATGATCTCCCAAATACTTGGATGGAGAGAGAATAGGTGACTACGCATTTTGTGACTCCAAAATGAGTAGTCTTCTCCATCAAAGTGCGGAGGTTTCCCAAGTGGAATTGAAAGTAAATGAGCTTTGGAGTTTAACGGAATACGAGAATAATCAAAAGAAAAGTTTGAGTTAACTGATTTCTTTTTCTCGTCGTCGTCTCTTTGGGAAGAAGAAGACTCGTCGCTGTCGTAGTAGACTATCTTCTTGATGCGCCTCTTCTTCTTCCCGTCCTTCTTCTTATGATTTGAGCCAGAGTCAGTGGGCTTGTCGTCCCTTGGCTCATTGAGGAAGGACTCCTTCTCCTTGTCGTTGACCACCATCCCCTTTCCCTTAGGATCCATATCTTAGGGCGATTAGTCCCTTTCGTGAAGAGAACGGCTCTGATACCAATTGAGAGCACCTAAAGGGGAGGGTGAATAGGTGATCCTATAAAAAACTTAAACTTATAGCCACAAAACTTGGTTAAGTGTTAGCATAATGAAATTAAGTGGCTAAGGACCGAGCTCTTGTGAAACACAATGGTCACAAAGAAAACAAGCACAAGGGACACGATGATTTATCCCGTGGTTCGGCCAAGTGTAACACTTGCCTACTCCACGTTGTGGTGTCCCAATGGAAGAGGGTTGCACTCAACCCCTTTTAAGTGATCCAATGATCCACTTGAATACCATGGTTGTTTTCTTTCTTATACTCTTTCCCGTTTGCGAGGAATCTCCACAACTTGGAGTCTCTCACCCTTACAACAAGGATCAAAGTGAAAGCACTAGAGTAAGGGAGGGAAGCAACACACACAAATCCGCAGCAATACACACACACAACCAAGACTTGAGCTCGAATGAATCACAACATGTTCACCACTAGAACGGAGCTCAAATCACTAAGAAAGTCAATCAACTGCGCGGAGACGGAGTGTGGAAGATTTAGAATGCTTAAAGTATGCTTTTGTAACTCGTCCATGCGCCTAGGGGTCCCTTTTATAGCCCCAAGGCAGCTAGGAGCCGTTGGAGGCATTCTTGGAAGGCAATTCTTGCCTTCTGTCGGGTGGCGCACCGGACAGTCCGGTGCACCACCGGACATCCACTGTTCATTGTTCGATGCGGATCTCCTTCCTAAAATGGCATAGCCGACCATTGCAGAATTGTAGCCGTTGGCGTACCGGACACTGTCCGGTGCACACCGGACAGTCCGGTGCCCCCAGCCAACCGTTGGCTGGGGCCACGCGTCGTGCGCGGATTGCGTGGCCAACCGTTGCGCTGGCGGCCGTTGGTTCACCGGACAGTCCGGTGCACCACCGGACAGTCCGGTGAATTATAGCCGTACGCCGCTTAAGATTTCCCGAGAGTGGTGTAACGCCCAGCTTTAAGGAACAAAGCCAGGTGCATCTCATACATGCGCCAAAGAAGACAACATATATAATAACAGAGTGTATAGAGATAAATGTCATAAAACATCAGAGTATTTATTACATAGCGGAAGACTTATTACAAAATAAAAGAATAAATATAAAACGAACTAAGGATCGTCGGCGCCAATGTCAACTGAGAAACGCCACCTAGATCAGATCATACTCCTCGCCTTGTGGCTCCTCCTGAACCACCTGCTCTTCTCCTGTGGGGGGTGTGAGACAGCAAGAGTGAGCTCACATACGTTCATAGCTCAACAAGTCGTGGGGAATAATGTGGCATGAACTCACCAAAGGTGGGAGTTCATGAAGTGTAAGGCTGATCAATGAAATAAAGGCTGAAGCTGAGCATTGCTTTTATAAGTTGGTCAAAATTTTATTAGCAATTACTAAGTGTAAGTGAATACCAATCCATAGTAATAATAAATAAAAGTAATAATAAAATAATCCCAAATGCAATGAAATGACAGGTTAAGTTTAAGTTCCATATATTAATCATGTGAGTGTCCGAGCCGCTCATGACCGTGAGCACGGCTAGTATACCAGTTTTACACTCTGCAGAGGTTGCGCATCTTTACCCACAAGTCGTGTTACCCATTTGCCACAGAGTTGATCAGACTCCATACACCTCTACCAAGGAAGCGAGGCAGGGTACCACTACGAGGCCTTTACAAAGTTCCACTAGCTTCAGACTACCCGCTACAGTTTATAGGAAGCTCCAGTGCAGGGTTCTTGCCTGACCGCCATCATAGCAAAAATCAACCCAAGGACCTCCCTACACTGACCACTCCCCTACTGCCCTTGCCCCTTTCGGGTAAGGTAGCCCTCCACTAGCTTTCCTAGTTAATCAGCCAAGGGCGTCCCATTAAACCCTTGTGGTAGCACTGTTTTCCCGGGTGGTTCTCCATGTTCCCATTAACATAATGATCTTATCATGAACATAGAATAATGAACAAATAATAACAAGTGTAATCATGAGTAGTGAATACCTCTATACCCGAAACCATATAAAGCAATAGCATGTACTACCCAAAACTTTTGTAGTAAAACCAGTGGTGAAACAAGGTATAAAGATAGTCAAATCTAGGGTATCCTATTGGGTCCCATCAAAATTAACCTATGCAGATCATTATGAATAATAAGAACATGAATGGGTAAAAAGAAGTGGTCAAGGGCACAACTTGCCTTCCACGAGCTCCTGCTCAGCAGTCTCTACCAGCTGAACCTCAGATTCCACAGTGGCTTGCTCGTCTACTCGCGTCAACACAATACATATATAGCATAGCATAAATTAACATCACATCAAACATGCAAATGGAATATACAGTAATAAACTAGTCATTAAAATATGATCACAGGAACTGGGATCATTAAATTTGGAGTTATAGATTTTAAGTTATGGATTTTCTAATGTTTTATGTGCTTAATACAAGATTATGTGATAGATAAATTTTAAAGTGACTTTCATGTTAAAACAGAGGCACTAATGTATAGACAATAATATTACAAAATTTTAGGAACTAGAACGGACCAATTTGGAGTTCATATGCATTTTCTATGAATTATACAAATTCTAGGTATTGTTTTTATTTTAAAAACTCATTTTCTAATTCATTTTTCTGATTTAATAACCCTCTGGACTGGGCCTCAATAACGGAAAACAGCAGGGGCAAAACCAAAATTTTCCCAAGGCACAGATCACTGGCGCTTGGAGTGCGGGATGATTTCTTTTAATCACAGGGTCTCTTTAGCAAAAGTTGAAGGCCGAAGGGGTATCTCGAGCCTACAACCGACCGATTAGAAACGAACGGTCAAGATTTGCTCTGTTATTCACCGAACCGGTACACAATCCAGACCGCTGGATTCAAAATCGAGGGTCCAGATCCAAAATAACGCCTATAGACCTCCATCCGTTTGATCTGCATCTAACGGTTCCGATCGAATTCGAGCGAAAGGGTATTTGATATCTAATCTGAGCCATCCAATGAAATCGGACGGCACTGGCTTTTCTTCTACCCCTAGCCGGCCGTGCAGCGGTGGCACGGCAACAACGGCGTGGGAGCGCCCCACGGCGAACTCCGGACGGGTCCCCGAGAGCCCCAAAATCGTCATAGAAAGACCCTACGCAAAGCGGAGGCAAGCGCGAAAACCGTGGGGGGGGGTCTTTACCGGCGTCGAAGTGAAGGTGTTGCGCGCCCACGAACCGACGCGGATTTGTGGCAGCGCGGAATCTCCGATGTGCAATTGCACTGGCGCCGCAATGCCCCCACCGAAATTAATGGTCGTCGAGGTTGCCAGGAACCCCGACGCAGCAGTGGAACGCCCCACGGATGTCCGAGAGCTCCCCAACCATGAGTTGGACGGTGGCGGGCCCAATCTCTCTCAGCTGGCCGCAAAGGTGGATAACGGTGCGGAGCGACGGTTTTGAGCACCGGTGGATGGGACGAGGGGTCACGATGGTCGGTATTTATGATCCGAAGAGTAGGGGTCCCGATCGGTGGCCAACCCGAGATCCCCGGCGGCGAATTCGGCGGGTTCTGTTATCTTGGCGCCGCCGCACTGCGAGGGGAAAGGGGAGCTGACGAAGCGGTCCACAAGGCAGTGACAGAAGGCGGTGGCCAAGCGCGGGCAGAACAGCGGCCAAAGGGCCCCACTGGCAGACACAGAGCAGGGGATGGAGAGCACGCGCGAGCGACGGTGAGTCTGACAGGGTAGCCCCACAAGTCGGCGCCCCAGAATTCGCTAGATGGGATGCGCGGCAGGAAACTCTGGTGGGCCAAAATCTCCGGATTGGGCCCAAGCGCGCACAGTTCTTTTTCTCCATTTTCTTTCTTCTTTCCAATTTATTTTCTTCTCTTTTTTTATTCTTTTGAAACTCAAATCTGAAATCAAATTCTTGTAGTAAATTTTGTGCTCAGTTAAATGGACGTTTTGAAATTACTAGTTTGAAAAATATTTATTCTTATTTTATTTCATTTTATGTAGTATTTCTCTCATTTCTTTCTTCTCTTTTCTAAATTCTAAAACCTCCTTTTATCTTCTAAATTCTATTTTGGGAATTTAATATATTTCTTCTTCAAATTATTTTATGTTGTCACAACATGCACACAAAACAAAATCCGGCATGATGCACGATTTAATTGAGTGTCTTTTGTTACTTATTTATTTGTGTAAGTAATGTGTCCACACGAAATGATACACATTGGTTGTACATATAGAGATAGAGTGGTATAATTTCTCTTTTAGATCTTTCTTACAAAGTGGGTATTACAAGTGGCCAGTTCGTCGGAGCTGGCCTGGCGCACCGGACACTGTCCAGTGCACCCAAACTGAGCAGCAGTTGGCTGTACACAGCCAACTCTTTTCCAATCCTTTTCTTTTCTTGATTCTAGCACTTAGACAAATATATTAGTACATAAAAACCAATGTACTAAGTCTAGAACCATACCTTATTGTCGATTTGCACTTCATCCATCATTTGGCATATAATTACTCACTCAATATGTGTTGGGCACTTAATCACCAAAATATACTAGAAATGGCCTAAGGGCACATTTCCCTTTCAAAGAGTTGGTCCACAACTCGGGACATATCATCAGAGTGGGGCTGAAGCAGCCCGATATACGCAGCGAAGCAAATCAGCGGTCCAACAGCCACAGGCAAGGTTGGGAACAGGCATAACTCTTACTCGATCAGCGATCTCCTTTTCTGAAAAACAACAAATAAGCAAGGGTGAGTACTTACGTACTCTGCAGCCCACCTTCACCCGCGGAATGGGGAAATCAGATATAATGCATGGAATATGTGGAGCTCAGGATATTTTGCAGAAATAGCAGTATTTGATGCAGGGTTATTTTGTAAAAACATTTTGTATTTTTCAAAGCGCATCCTCTCCCAAAGGAGCAGGAAGTTTTTCAATATAGAGCAAAATCCCCTCGACTAAACCATCCAGGTATCTCAGTAGTTTCCCACTAGTTTTCATTTTCAAAAACAGCTACTGGACTTCCCGTCCACCATAGCTCACGGCTCAACCGCCGGACCTTTTAAAAACCACTTTTCAAAAGCATTTTTGGAAAACAAAACACTAATTGTCATACCACACCAGACTTGTCCATTCCAGTGGACACGGACTACTCGAATAGGTTTGAACTCTGCGTAGAGGGGTACACTTTACCCACTAGTCTGGTTTCTGCAATCTCACCGTCGTGAGATCCGAATGCCAAATCTCTCTCTTTCCTCGCACGTCCTTACCTTAACGGTTATACCGGAAGGAGTCAGGCCATCGCCATGTCCAAACCGGACAAAACATTCCCCCTCCTTATCCTCTAGATGCTCCCCAGCCATCATAACCCTAGAGTTTGGACCGTATGAGTTCAAATTGAGTGACTGCCCATACAGTCTCGAGTGGTTGTACTTGTCATGAGTACAGGTAGTGAAGGATGACAAACCGGTCCTTATATGAGGGGACAATCCTTCTGCTCACACCTAACCCGGCTGAGCCAACACCTGAGGCCCTCCCCTAAACCAGGGAGTCCCTGATCATCCCATTCAAAAGGTGATAAGGGTGACAACCCTTCATCATACCCATTTGAAAAGCATTTTCTTTTGAAAACTCACACCTTTTCTCAAATCATTTGTAACAAAGATATCAAGGAGTATAAAGATTAATTGCGTCAAGCGGCTGGGTGGCCATAATAACTTGTCTCAAAATCATATCATGCATAAAATAACAGGTTGAGGGTTGTGGTTGAAAAAGCATAGGTAATTTATGCATCAAAGGGATCTAGTGAGCTTGTCGTGCTTATCCGGCGAAAGGGGGGAAGCTCGCGGAACTGGCTTCTGGCTCCACCGCCTGGCGTAGACTTGCAGATCTGGCCTCCACGAGACGGCACGAACGCTCCGATAACTATGCAACATGAATAAGCAAACATACAAACCAGCAAGTATACCAACAAATATTTAGTATAGTGGTCAAAACGGCGATATATGAACGGGTAGAGTCTTGAGCAGAATCTGTGTCATGTGGTGTTGTGATATTACTCGTGGTGGAGTGGAGGTGCTTACCACGAGGGTGGATTGGAGGTGAAGCGACACTATGCGCGTAGCCGGCAGAGCGGAGTAACTGAGTGGGTGGGGTGTTTGCTTTGGCTGAGGGTGTTGAGTGTGTGGAGAGGGAGAGGGTAGCTGGGTGTATTTATAGCTGGGTGTATGTGGTTTAGTACAGTGAAGTTCACTGTTGGTGAGAATAGTGACGAATGAATCGTCTGACTTAGTATGAACAGGAGAGTTATAGACAGAATATGGGACAAGAGTATTTTGGGAGTTTTCTGGAATATGAACCATGCTTAAGGGATGACATGGTTAGATAGGGAATAATCTGATAAGAATTTAGAAACAAGAATTATTGGAATCTGAGTTTGGAAGCCTGGTTCGAAGGAATTTCAAAGTTAAGCATGCTCAACTTGGTGAAACCTAGGATGGGTGACCAGATGGGAAGTTCCCACTGGAAGGAAAATCACAGTCACTGGAGTTCGTATGACTGGAATATTGGTCTGGCTGGTCTTAGGTGGACTGGACAGCATGATGGATGACTAGTTGAAATTCCCTTTCAAAAAGCAATGCATTCATATGCATAAAGCCTTTCAATGGTTTAATTGCAAGTAACCTATGCACATCTATCTCAATTACAAACTAGTTAGATTTCTATACTTCATATTTGCTTTGGTTAGTGTTGGCATCAATCACCAAAAAGGGGGAGATTGAAAGGGAAATGAACTTAATCATTTCCCATAAATTGATTTTGGTGGTTGGTGTGCAACAAAAACCACGTGGACTAACTAGTTTGTCTAGATATCATTTATCACAGGTGCATAAGGTTCAACACAAACCAAGAAAGAAATTCAGTTAGGGTCACAATCAAATTTGAAGCAAAGGACTTAGAGTGTGCTGAGAAATGGCGCACCGGACATTGTCCTTAGTGTGTGTTTAAGTTTATAAATTTTAGGTTTCGCCTATTCACAACCCCTCTAGGCGACTTTCACTGGCCACCTCATGTGTGATGAGGTTGCTGAAGGCGCAACCCACTAATGGCTTGCTTGCTGGTCTTCACCAGCACGCTGAGGGATTTGAGACTCAACCCCCTCGAGTGTGTGCGATGATGGAGACTAATCACGCCGTGAGTTTGTGCGGCGACATGACATGGCCACCGCACGCGTCAGGGGACCAAGATACAGACTAGTGCAATGGACTGCGCTAGTCCCTCTTCCTGGCTCATGGGGCCCACCAATGGATTCCAGGGAGGTCATGTTGACGAATGCGTAGCCTTCGTCATTATGACTTCCCGAAACCCATTAGCAAGTAGAAGAAGTCACTCCCCGCGAGCAGGGGAGGTGACTCCACCTACTATGGAGTATAGCAATCGATAGTCGGCGGCGGCCTTGCTCACGCTTGGCTGCCGGATGGCGATGGCCACCTCGAATACCACCATGCTTCACTAGGGGTCGCTGCCTGCGATCCCAGGAAAGACGGAGCCTGGGGGAGCCTACGGTGGTAACCTCAAGCACAATGCTTGTAAAACCCTATTTTTGGGATCTAGAGAAAAAAATCATCTCAGGAACTAAATAAAAATGTTTTCTAAGAAAAGATGGGAGAAAAGAATCATCGTAAGACTAGAGGTACCTTTTTGAATAAACTATATAGATAAAATACTTGTAAAGAAAGATATCCAACCTATGGTAATTCTTTATATTGGACCTTACTTTTCACAAAAGAAATATATATAATGAATATTTTTGTTCTTCTAAATTAAACTTTTTAGCTTTGATCACACATTCAAAATTAGTTGGGTATTGCATATGTGAACCAATACTTAGATAAATAAATTGGCGAATTTTATACTGGTGTTTTTGTTGTGCATTAAAAACCTAAATTTAAAATCTCAACTGCAGATTTGAACTCAATTTTGAAATTGCATAGCAAATAGAAAAAAAATATATAAAAAGAAAAGGAGAGGGAAGTTCATGTGATGGGCCGGCCAGCTAACCCACCTCGGCCCATTCCCGCGTCGGCCATCTCCACTTTTATCTCCCGCGCAGCCCACTTCTCCATTTGGCGCCGACATGCGGGCCATCTCTGCCAGCGTCTGTGTTGCCTCGGTTGTGTGCTCATCTCGCTGACGCGTGGGACCACCTCGTCATCCCTATCCTCCTGCTGCTATCCGCCACACTGGTAGATGTTGTCCGCTCGGATTTGGATCCCAACAACCTGCGAGGAAAGCAAGTGGATCTCGGCTTTAATCCCTCAACCACCTGAGGATCTATTCTCCTTATAAAGGACGACCAAATGCAGATCTCGGGGCCTCATCCAGTGGTTCGATTGTTTCCGCCATATGAGAACACGTCGTGGGAGCCGCTATTAAGACGCTTAACCGTGGAGGGGAAGGGCGGTGGTGTGCGTGGTCGCTAGTGTTCGCCTCTCCGGGTAGCATCTTCACGGGGTGGGCTTGGTGACCAGCGGTGGTCGAACTTCTCGCCGGTGGTGCACCGTCGCCGTGAAACCGCAACCCACCATGGGCGGGGAACCCTGTGCCTACATCCCAGGTGAGAGTTTATCCGTGATCGCATAGAAACAAATCGGGCGCGGGGTCACTGGCAAGGACGCCGTCGCTGGGTGTCCTGCACCACATTGTGCAGGATGTTGGGAGGTTGAAGACGCGTCCGTGGCCATTGATCGGCTGACCGACGGTTAGGATTGGGTGCCACCAGATCGTTTCACTGCGATTTATCATGACCGTTGATCAAGAATCGGGCGGGTGAAAGTCGAATGACAAGCGTTATTAAATCCGGACCACCGATCACTGGTTTGATGGCCCGGATTGAATACTGGTTCGCGTAATACGCCGATCTAATATTTGCCCTCAAATGTCGATCCGACGGTTGAAATATATTCGTACCCTTTCGGCCATGGTCATTTGCAAAAGAGCCCTTACATTATACACAAAACAACCCATTGTCCCTTGCATGTTATAGAATAATTACGGTCCAATCATGTTTTTCACAAGTTAACCCCTGAGTTCTTGGAAAATTGTGTCCCCAGTCTAGAACTAGTAGAATATTCATAATTTAAATTAGAAAATGATTTTCTTTGCATAAATGATTCCATAGACTTGATTAATCCATATATAATCTATTTTAATTCCTTTTTGATTCAATTCAGCTGCAATAAATTCATGATAATATTTTTATTATCTAGTAACCTTATTTTAGTATGAAACATATAGTTAAATTTATGTGCTTGATTTATTTTGTATCTACCACTTAAACTTCGGAAAATCATAACAAATTCATTTTAACTCTGATTTCATCCATTCAAATTGTGTTAGCTTCATAAAAATATTCTCTATACAATAACAATATTAATTATACCATAACACATACTTTTATAATTATATATTTATTTATTCTTTGCCTACTAGATTAACTCTACTAATCTAGGTTAATCTCTCTATAAATATAATCTGGGTATAAGGTAATCCCTAATCAAGTTATAATCTAGTTTAAAGTTGGATTAGTTATTCAGAATATATTTCCTCGTATATTGTATAATAATAAATTTATAAAATAGTTTAATACTTGGACCACATAGATCTCCCATAAATCATAACTCTGTAATCATAACACATATTTTAGTGGTTCTCGAACCCATGATCTTTTAGCGACACATAGATTATTATTATGCAGTTTGTTCTTATGTTTGGTGTAATGTTAATTTTGCCTATACCATGTTTGTTTGTATTGCTACGACTAGCAGCGAGGTTACGAGTCATCTGAAGATCATCTTGATACTTGGAATTTCAAGTCCTAGGCAAGTTGTGCCCTTGATCACTTATTTTTACCCAATCATGTCCTTATTAATCATAATGATCTGTATAGGTTAATTTTGATGGGACCCAATAGGTTACCCTAGTTTGACTATCTTCACCACTGAATTCTTGGGTAGTACCTGCTATTGCTATATGTGGTTTTGGGTATTGAGATACACACTATTCATGATTATACTTTTATTATCAGTTGTTATTTACTATTCATGTTAAGATCATTATGTTAATTGGAACATGGAGAACCACCCAGGAAAATAGTGCTACCACAAGGGTGGTATGGGATGCCCTTGGCTGATTAATTAGGAAAGCTAGTGGATGACTACCTTACCCGAAAGGGGCAAGGGCAGTAGGGGAGTGGTCAGTGTAGGGAGGTCCTTGGGTTGATTTTACTGCGATGGCGGTCAGGCGAGGGATCCCTGCATTGGAGCTTCCTATAAACTATGGCGGGTTGGCTAGTGGAACTTTGTAAAAGCCTCGTAGTGTTACCCTGTCTCGCCTCCTCGATAGAGGTGTATGGGATTGGTCTTCTCTTGGCAGATGGGTAACATGACTTATGGGTAAAGATGTGCAACCTCTGTAGAGTGTAAAACTGGTATATCAGTCGTGCTCACGGTCATGAGCAGCTCGGACACTCACATGATTAATTTATGGAACTAAATTCAATTTGTCATATGCATTGCGTCGCAGGTGTTGTTATCACTTTTGTTCTACTACTTAATTGGGTTGGTATTTACTTATACTTAGTAACTGCTAATAAAATTTTGATCAACTTTAAAAGCAATGCTCTAACCATCCTCTTTGGTAAGCCTTACACTTCACATGAGCTTCCACCTTTGGTGAGTTCATGCACATTATTCCCCACAACTTGTTGAGCGATGAACGTATGTAAGCTCACTCTTGCTGTCTCACACCCCCATAGGTCAAGAACAGGTACCGCAGGATGAGGCGCATGTAGGATGTTGTGATGAGTTCGTGAGAGATCTAGGCCATCGTCTCCCAGTCAACTTTGGGTTGCTAGATCGTTGTCTCCTTATGATGTAATTAATTATTTATTTTGTACATAACTCCTATTATATAGTAAAGATGTGACATTCGTTTTTGTACCACTATTCATCATATGTGTGAGACTTGGTCCTAGCACACCTGGTGTTTATGTTCGCGCCTAGGTCCCTAAAACCCGGGTGTGACAGTGCTTGAGGCTCCCACTACGTTCTTCCTGATGGCGTTGGCGCGACTGTTGAGGCGTCGTTTGGGATCAATGGCGAGCATCTTGAGATGTCGCTTTTTAGCCTTTCGCCATACGTCGGTGAATCCTCCTCCGTCGAGCTCGTCGGTGGACGAACGGAATGTCATTGGTAAGGGGCTAAGCGCCCTGTCCCCTACCTGGCGCGCCAACTGTCATGGTTTCTGGAACCGGAGGTCAATAAGATTTATGTTCGACAAGGATGTTAGTGCAGACTCACTCTGAATGGTGAGGTACGAGGGGCTCAGAGGTGATCTAAGGCGAGTCGGTTATACTGGTTCAGGTCGGTGCCCTAGTCCAGTGCAGTGCTAATAATAGTATTGCTCGAAACGTGTTACAGCTAGTTGCTTGTGTGAAGCTGCGCGATATGGAATCTCTTTGGATGGGGGTTGTCTTGCCCTTTTATAGATCAAGGGTACACGTTACAATGAGAACTTGTATTCTACTAGGGAGGAGTTCGGCCTCCTACTTCTGGGCCTCGTAGCCTCTGTGGTCTCGTCTGTTGGGTCGTGCTTCTAGGCCTCGTAGCCCCTGTAGAGTTGTCTGTCAAGGCGTGCGCTGTCGTACCTCTAGTATGGCGTCGTGCCCCATCCGCCTTTTGATGGGTTCCTATAGCTACTCTGATTTAGATGTGGCGGTGTTTGGTGGGTTCTGTTGAGACAGCTCATGGCATGGCTTAGGGATGTCTTCGGTACAACTTCGACTTCCATTATCCCCTTAGCGGCACCTTTCATCATGCGTAGGTGTATCCCTGGTACGACATATTGCCCCATCCCCTATGGCGTATGGGTCGCTGTAGAGACCCCGATGCTAAGGTTAGGGGTGGAAACGAGTCGAGCCGAGCTTAGTTCGCTGCGACTCGCTCATGCAACGAGCCGAGCTCAGCTCGGCTCGCCCATCTGGCGAGCTTGAAAAAGTGGCTCGGCTCGCTCCTGGCTCGCGAGCCAGCTCGCCGAGCCAACGAGCCTAGCCATAAGCGTAGATCTGCTCTCTAAATTATAATATAAAATCTTAAAAATATTTTAAATAACATATTTTAAATTAGTAAAATATATATATCACTAATGTAATATAGAAAATAGATTAATTTGTATAGTATTCTCAAATAGCATACATTAATTGTCTACTCGGTACTAATATTATATGCTAATTAGGATTTTATGTAACAAATTGTTGTTGGGTCGAGCCACGAGCCAAGCCGAGCTGGCTCGCTCTTTTCACGAGCCACAAAAACATGCTCGGCTCGGGCTCGTTCCGAGCGTTGAGCCGGTCCGAACCGAGCCGAGCTGCTGCGAGCCCGAGCCAGCTCGTCGAGCTCGAGCTTTTTTCCAGCCCTTGCTGAGGTCCCTATGACTGGGGTCGTCTGGTCCCGCTGGTCAGTGGGGATACATATCCGGCGTCATGTTTGATAGAGACCCTTCAGTACCACTTATATGGTCTAGGCATGGCTTGGTGATGTCCATCGTGTCGACGTGGCCCGATAGTACTAGGTCGGCTCTTCTATTCAGTAGATGTGTCAGAGCCAGTTGTCGTCTTGCTGGGTTGCTCGACGGACAGGTTGGTCGGCAACCCCGCCTCGCTGGATTACTCGGTGGGCGGTTTGGTCGGCAGCCCCACCTCGCTGGTTTGCTCGGCAGGCGGGTTGTTCGGTAGCCCCGCCTCACCGGGTTGCTCGATGGGCGAGTTGCTCGGCAGCCCCGTCTCGCTGGGTTGCTCGGTGGGTGAGCTGGTTGGGTTGGCGGGCCGTCCCCGGGGGACCTTTTGGACCTTCACACCGAACTGCTTGGCAGGTGGACCGCGTCGGTTCGTGGGCCGTCTTTGGGTACCCTATTTCCAGGTACCCGACAACATCCATTCCATGAACTTTTCTTTTCGGCGAAGAAAGCTCTATAAGAATGCGTAGTCTGTTCCAAATCTGGTGGCATTCCATCGAACCAAACTCTCCACTAATCGCCTCCTTCACTATGGAATGTAACTTGTTATGATTGTAAAGAAAATATGATATTCGTTTAGCACTTTGAATCACAACATCATGCTCATGGAAATTTCAAATCTCGTTCAACATCAAAATTATGGTATGCAAAATTAGGGTATGAGCCACACACGACTACAACACAATAGAAGGATGCTTCGTGACTATCATACGATATGCCTTTTTGTAGTTCGCTCTATTATTAGTGACAATCTGAACCACATGTTCTGAACCAATTTGTGTCACCACGTCCATGATTCCCTACATTTATCATCAACTGTCCCTTGCAATACTTGCACCTAAATCTGGGATATATGTTGTCCTCATGTTTCCAAACCGAATCGATTCGATCCAACATTCCTGAAAATAGCAATAACATGATCTATTATTATAAGTATTGTTAGCCTATATTGTATGTAACAGTGGTAGTTCTAAAAGATTTCTAGTGGAAATAAGAAAAAAAATCCCCGAAACATTAGCTCCTACTCGCCCATCAGTCCTACACTCGATTTATCAGCTTTGAGGAGTGGCTAATCAGCAATCATAGTCAATATAGCAGTTTTTTCTTTTTTTTATTTTCTTCCAAAACTTCCATAACTTTTAGTTTAAGATCCGTTGCACATTTTGAAATTTGGTGTCAACAGAAAGTCTTCAAATAATCCACAATATTTATATGAAAATTGACACTAGAAATTCTCTCAAATTCAAAATCTAAAACCTGCGGATCCCCGGCACCCATTATTGATTAGTCGGTAAGCCGGATTAGCCGTTCCATTTTCGTGAACCTTGAATTCTGAACAGACACTAGCTGCAACCTAACATGTAGAGATGCAGGCGAAAACACAGTTTGAGACGGAGAATATGACGTCGACGGATGGTGCTAGCCAAGACGCAGAGAAAACAGCTGCGACATGCAATAAGATTATACTGTTAGGGAGAACTAACGAATTTGTACTGTTATATATTTAAAAAAATACATATAATTGTTATGTACAACTGTGTAACAGCCAGGTTTGACATATACACTCCGTGCTAAACCAAACGAAAGGGAAGGCACTGCAATGCAAAGATACACACATACACATGTACAGGTGAATAGACTTCCAGGATGACCAGGAGCTTCCTCCTTATTACTGATGCGCGCTTTGCAGGGAGATGAGACTAGGAATAGACTTCCGGGATGATCAGAAGCTTCCCCTCTGGTGCGCGCTTTGCAGGGAGATGAGAGGTGTTGACGCTTTTTTGGAGCGCCAATCACTCAACAAGAACCGTGGCGGTGCACTCTGCACAGGGGCGGACGGTCCGCGCGCAGGGCCGGACGGTCCGCGGCCTGGTGCGGGGCGCGGTGGTGCTCTCTGCGCAAGGGCGGACTGTCCGCGGCCTGGGGCCGGACGGTCCGCGACCTGATGCGCGGCTGGGGCTTCTGCCTGACGGCCGGACGGTCCGCGCCCTGGGGCCGGACGGTCCGCGCGTACGCAGGAACGGCGGGAGATCGCCGACGGCGCCTGGATCTCGCTCCCGGGAGGGACCCCGTCGGGGAGTAGAGATCCTAGGTTGTGTCTAGGCTCGGGCCGGCCGACCTAGACTCCTCTAATCGACGTAGAGCCGAAGAGAGACGAAGAATTTGGGGATCGAGAGGCTAAACCTAAACTAGACTAGAACTACTCCTAAGATAAATGCGGAATAAAAGTTGTATTGATTCGATTGTTGATGATTACAAATCGGCCGTAGACCTTTCTATTTATAGAGGAGGGGGGCTGGACCCTTTACAAACTAATTTCCGAGCTTTTCCCGTGATTTTAGCTAACAACCGTAACACAAAACTCGGAACCCTAATCTGTTCTGCGCACGCGCGGACCGTCCGGCCCACAGGCGCGGACTGTCCGGACCGCGGACCGTCCGGCCTCAGGGCCGGACCGTCCGGCCGCTCATTGTTGGTTCGAACATATGCCCCCCTGCCTTTTGGTGGAGCTGGGCGAACCAAAAGCAACTAACTCGATGTGATCACATCGGTTTTCTTAGGCATCTTGCCACATACTAGGATGGTACTGTTTGAGGAAACGCCCATTCAAAGCCTTAGGTAAATCCTTGCCTTGTAATGTTTGTAGTAAATAAGCGTTACCAGACATCACCTGCTTCACTTTATAAGGACCCTCCCAGCTTGGCGACCATTTCCCGAACTTTCGATCTTTATTCCTTAGAGGTAGAATGGTCTTCCACACCAAGTCTCCTACTTGGAATGATTTTGCTTTGACCTTCTTGTTGTAGGCCCTGGCTACCATGATCTTGTCCCTTTCTATTGCTCCCAAAGCTATCATCCTCTTGTCGGTCACCTCATCAATATTATCCATCATTGAATTATAATAATCAGTAGCAGTTAGGTCATTTTGTCTGGCGAACCTGACAGCATTCAAACTTATTTCCACAGGCAACACTGCTTCCTGCCCATAGACAAGCTCAAAAGGAGATACTTTAGTAGCACTATGTTTAGATATTCTATGAGCCCATAAAGCTTCGGACAAAATCTTATGCCAACGTTTAGGACTATCAGATATCTTCTTTTTTATCAAATTAATCAATGTCCTATTACTAGACTCGGCCTGTCCATTGGCCTGAGCATAATATGGAGATGAATTAAGCAGCTTAATTCTGTATAATTCAGCAAATTCACGTACCTCCTTTGACATAAAAGAAGTCCCTTGATCTGTAGTCAAGGTCTGGGGAATGCCGAATCTATGAATAATATGCTCAGTTATGAACTCAATTACCTCCTTGTGCGTCATGTTTTTTAGAGCAACGGCTTCAGTCCATTTGGTGAAATAGTCAGTGGCAACTAACACAAACCGATGCCCCTTTGATGATGAAGGATGAATTTCTCCAATAAAGTCTAATCCCCATCCTCTGAACGGCCAAGGCTTGATGATAGGATGCAACTCGGCTGCAGGGACCAACTGTAGGTCGCCGAATTTTTGACACACTTGGCATCCCTTGTAGTACTTGAAACAATCAGCTATCATACTAGGCCAATAAAAACCAGACCTTCGCAACAACCACTTCATCTTTGGAGCCGATTGATGAGTACCACAAATTCCTTCATGTACTTCGGCCATGGCTAATATAGCATCATCTGGGCCCAAGCACTTCAGCAGGACATCACTGACTGTTCGGCGGTAAAGTTCATCACTCATCAAAACATACTTGAAAGCTGTTCGCCGAATGTTCTTATCTGTCCTAATATTGGGATTTCGTAAATAATTAAGTATAGGTGTCCTCCAATCACTTACATCGGCTTCATTGTCAGCCGAATCGATTGAGAAAACATTTCTGGAAACCCCGGACGGTCCGGCGTCGTCACGCGGACGGTCCGCGACCTGGGAATTTGGCTCTGCACTGGTTATCGGAATTTCAGTTTTGTGAAATTTCCCTCTCTTTATCCGATAACCTGATGCATCTTGTGCCAAATCGTTAGCTCTATGATTCTCAACTCTAGAGATATGTCGAATACTGAATTCGTCAAAAGAATGGATTATGCTCCAACATTTCTCAAGATAACTATTTAGAGTACCATCAAGACATTGATATTCTTCTAACACTTGTTGAATAACCAGCTGAGAATCACCAAATACCTTCACATGTTTTACTCCCATACTATTTAAAAGTTCTAAACCGAATAGGAGGGCCTCATATTTAGCTTGATTATTAGTGCAATAAGTTTTCAATCGGCTAGAGAAGTCAAAGGAGACATTACTTGGTGAAACAAGCACAATGCCAATTCCTTGCCCTTCACTGCAAACCGATCCATCAAAATATAAAGTCCAAGGAGTAACAGTGAGGTATGACATGTCTAGTTCATGAATATCATTAACCCGATGTTCTACGATAAAATCCGCTATGACTTGGCCTTTCATAGATTTCAATGGTTCATAGGCCAAGTCATATTCTATGAGTGCATAAGCCCACTTACCAATTCTACCACTCATAATTGGGTTATGCAACATGTATTTGATTACATCGGCTTGACCAGAAACAGTGCAATGACTAGACAGTAAATAACATCTACATTTGGTGCATGCATAAAACAAGCATAAACATAACTTTTCAATAAAAGTGTACCTTGTTTCAGCATCCACCAACCTTCGGCTTAGATATGTCACCACATGCTCCTTCCCCTCAGTTTCTTGTGTCAGAACAGCCCCAATAACCTTGTCTTCAGCTGCAATGTATAATCTGAATGGTGCTCCTACTTGTGGTGCTTTTAACACGGGAGCCGAAGACAAGTATTTTTTAATGAGATCAAATGCTTTCTGCTGCTCTGCCCCCCAAGTGAATTCAGCATCATTCTTAAGCCGAAGGATAGGGGTGAAGGCATCAATCTTCCCGGCTAGGTTAGAAATAAACCTTCGTAAATAATTCACCTTGCCGAGAAACCTCTGCACTTCGACCTTACAAGTCGGAGGCCCCACATTCCGAATAGACTTGATTTGGTCAGGGTCTATTTCTATACCATGTTCATGTATGACAAATCCTAAAAACTTACCAGCCGACACTCCAAAAGCACATTTACGTGGGTTCATTTTTAAACCATACCGACGCATTTTATCAAAGGCTTTGCGCAAATCAGCTATATGAGAACTAAACTTAGCCGATTTGACTACAATATCATCAATGTAGACTTCCACAGTGTTTCCTAACAACTCATGGAAGATCAGATTCATAGCCCTCTGATAAGTAGCACCAGCATTTTTAAGACCGAATGTCATGACAACCCATTCAAATAAACCAATGAAGCCTGGACATATAAAGGCCGTTTTAGACGCATCTTCTTCGGCCATGAAAATCTGATTATATCCGGCATTACCATCAAGAAAGCTAATAATTCTATTCCCTGATGCATTATTGATTAATGTGTCGGCTATGGGCATGGGATATTCGTCTTTAGGAGTTGCTTTATTTAAATTACGAAAATCAATGCATACTCTAAGTTTACCTGACTCCTTCTTCTCTACCGGCACAATATTGGAGACCCACTCTGCGTATCTGCAAGGTCTAATAAAATTAGCTTCTAGCAGCCGGTGGATTTCGTCCTTGATTCGTGGGAGAAGATCTGGACGAAACGTTCTAGCTTTCTGCTTGAAAGGTCTGAAACCAGACTTAATGGGCAGCCGATGTTCGACAATCTCTCGGCTTAGTCCAGGCATTTCAGTGTAATTCCAAGCAAAACAATCTGAATACTCCTTCAATAGACCGATCATCTCATCTCTAGGATCGGCCTCCAGGGTCTTGTTTACAAAAGTTGGCCTTGGAGTTTTACCATTTCCTATGTCAATCTCCTCCAAAGGATCAGCCGATGTAAACCCCTGTCCTAGTTTATCAAGATCTCTGAATTCCTCTATCATGTCCCCCACAGAGGAATCAGATGATCTTTGTGTGATGGAGGACTTTCCGGTCTCGGGGATCGGATCATCCGTAATACTGTCTTTTTGCTGTGATGGATGTTCGGTCTTAAAGTCCGAACTGTTTTGCGAAAGACCGGACCATCCGGCTTTGAGAGCCGAATTGTCCGTGATCAAAGACTCATGAACTTTGTGTGTATTCATCATTTAAACTCTATTTAGGATTCAGCCGATTCTCCATCGGCTCTAGCATTACAGGAATGAAACCCTTCCTATCTATACTTATGAACTGATAATCAGAAAAATCTACTCCTGTGAGACATGTAGCAGTCTCATAAGTCCAGAGTACAGGGGCATCGGCCACAGCGATGCAGGCCGATACATCAGCATGTACTTGTTCTACCTCATCGCCTACCCATTGTATCAGCATTTGATGTAATGTAGAAGGTATACATTGATTGGCATGAATCCAATCTCTGCCTAGAATTAAACTGTAATTCCCTTCTACATCAGCGACGAAGAATGCAGCAGCAAGGGTCTTAGTCCCGATGGTTAATTCAACGGACGTGACTCCCCTGGCTTTAATCGAACTATCCCCAACACCGCTGAGGGTCATGTTGGTTTTAACAAGTTCGTCATCTTGTTTACCTAATTTTCTGTATAATGAATAAGGCATTAGATTTACAGCCGCCCCTCCATCCACCAACATCTTAGCAATCGGTATTCCATCAATGTGACCGCGCACGAAGAGCGGCTTTAAATGGTTTACCGATTCCTTTGGTTTAGTAAAGGCGGCTTCTTTAGGACCAAAATCGAACTGGGCAGCAACAGGTTCATCGTCGCCAATGATAGTGCAATCAGACGAAAATGTAATAATATTTACATCCATACCTGGGCGTTCTGGAGAAGCCTCGTAGTCGACCAGGTCTTCTCCTAGCAGGTCGTCCTCTTCCATGGATGTTGTCGTGTTGTTGGAGGCTTCCTGATGAACGGCGGACAGTCCGCACGCGGGGGCCGGACGGTCCGCGCCTGGTGCAGGTTGACTTTCTACTTCTATGGCCGTTTGTTTTTCCTCAACGGCCTTCGGTCTCCATTTCTTTTGTGGTGGCGGGTATAGTGGATGTGTGTCATTAAATGTCTTTTCCGCCTCCTTCTCCTGGCTCTCCTTTGCTCTTAGGCGCTGTAATTTTCTCTTTTGGGATCGTGTCAATCCCGCTGGGCACCATCGAGGCATGGAGTATTTTGGATCGGCTGTTTTGATGGTAGCCGTATCCTTTTCGGTCGTGTTGGCCGATTCGCCGAAAATCATCGGCCCTTTATTGTCTCCCTGTATGACGACATCCGCAGTGCCTATTTTGATGATATCCTTTTTTGTTCTTTGAGTTGCTACAGGCATATGCCCCCCTGCCGGATTGGTCGGCCTAGGAGGCCGAGTAGTCCGGCAACCTTGTTGGGCCTGTGCCTGGTGACCGGATTCAGCAGTGCTCAATCGGTCTTGCACTGGCGGTGCCAACCTATCAAAAACGGATGTTTGGGGTGCCCCCCAGGCGGGGTACTGTGGCATCCCAAATGGATATGGTGGCATGCCCCACATTTGATTTGGGACATATGGTGGAGGTAAGTATGTGTATGGATATGGCATAGATGGATAAGGAGGTGGAGGAGTCCATGTCGGCATGTTAGGTCTCATTTGTACAATAGGACCTTTCATTTCTTCCGATTGGTGATGTGGTCCAATCGGCCTGACCTGACGTTGCTCATGAATGGGTGAGCGGGGTCGCTTTGGTGGCCGGTCACTGGGGCCGGCCTTCTTTTTCACATATTTAGACAACAATTGATCGAAAGTCGGGCCAGGCTTGATCAACCGACCAGCTGCTTTAAATGTATTTGTTTTCCACGTACCTATCTCTGGTCGTCGTGGTTTGAAGGTACGTGGTCGCTGCGAGTCCTGAGCATGGCCGGACCGTCCGCCAGAGCTCTCCGGACCGTCCGGTGGGGTACCGGACCGTCCGCGCCTACGTGCCGGACCGTCCGGTATACGCAGCACGGGTTCCTGTATCTGTCTCCCTGTCTGTGCTTGCCCCCCAGTACTGGAGGCTGTGATGGTCACCTTTAGAGTCTCCCCTCCATCGGGAGTCTTCTCAGCTACCACTTTCCTGCAAGAAACTTTATGATCCTCATTGGCCTTTTTTGCATTGCCGATGACTATTTCTTTGCCTTTGCCTTCATCAGCTGTGTTTGGCCGAGTCAGGACTTTCTTGCCCTCAAAGTCGATCATATTCATTGGAAAGGGCTCCGTGTCCACCTGCATTTCCTGAAATTTCAATCGTCCTTCGTTAATGGCCGATTGAATCTGTCGACGGAATACATTACAATCATTAGTGGCATGAGAAAATGAGTTATGCCACTTGCAATATGCACGACGTTTTAGCTCGTCGGCGGATGGAACAGTGTGATTTATTTTAATATTGCCATTTTTGAGTAGTTCGTCAAATATTTTATCACATTTACCAACATTAAATGTAAACTTAACCTCCTCTTGCCGTTTCTTTTGAACCGGCTGCAAGGAGGAACAAACTGAAGATTTGGCCTGTTTTGGCCAAACCATTTCAGCAGCATACACTTCTGCTGATTCATCATCTGAGCTACTTTGGTCGTATTCTACTATATGTACGTTGTGACGCATTGTTTTAGCAGTTTCTTTGCTCCGGCTTTCGCAAGCCGAAGCTCTCTGGTGTAATTGTGCTAGTGTAAAGAATTGGATGCCTTCTAATCTTTCTTTTAAATAATATCGCAGACCATTAAAAGCTAATCCTACTAGCTGTTTCTCTGCTAAATGAATTTGAAAGCATCGGTTTCTTGTATCTCGGAATCTCCGGATGTAATCATTAACCGATTCATCTTTTGTCTGTCGCAACGACGCTAAATCTACTAAATCCAATTCATAGTCACCGGAGAAAAAATGATCATGAAATTTTTGTTCTAAATCCCCCCATGATGAAAGGGAATTAGGAGGTAAAGTGGCGTACCATGCAAACGCAGTTCCTGTTAAAGATAATGAAAACAAACGTATGCGAAATGCCTCTATGTCGGCCAACTCTCCTAATTGTGCTAAAAATTGGCCTATGTGTTCACGTGTGTTTTTCCCTTGATCACCCGAAAACTTTGCGAATTCGGGTATCCTGGTTCCCTGTGGGTATGGGTGGTAATCAAATCGGCTATCATAAGGTTTCCGATATGATTGCCCCCCAGGGACCATGCTTACTCCGAGCTTATCTCGGAACGCCCCGGCTATTTCTTCCCTTACTATATCAATGGCAGCCGGTGCGAGACCACCGGCTCTCTGGTCAAACATAGATGGGGTTGGCTGGATATTAGCATGCTGTCTTTCCCCCCATTGGTTTGAGTTACGTGGTGCATTTTCATTTGCCCTATATGGGTCATAGGTTTGATCGTTTCTTTCCGGCCTCCTGGATGGGGCCGGAAAGCTTTCCTGGGCTCTAGATCTTGAATTAATGGGTTGATGCATTGTATAGTGTGATGGGAAGTGTTGCTGGGACGGGCGAGGATTTATGTAATAATCTTCCTCAAAAGACTCCTGCACGGACTGTCCGGATACGTACCCGAACCGTCCGGCTGGGTAGTTTGGGTTCTGTGTCGTGTGTGGTGGCTCGGGCGCATACCTAGGTAACTCATTAAAAATAGGCCCGACTGTTGCTGGCCCGGACGGTCCGCGCTCACGTGCGGACGGTCCGGGCATGTGCAGATCGGCCGGTTTGCTGCCGATTTGCGGTTGCTTAGGGTATGTGTCCATCGGCATCCCATAAAGGGGTTGTGACTGGTCGTGACAACCTTTAGCCGATGTGTTACACGCGTTATTTCCTAACTCGACCTCGTGCGAAGGAAAATTTGCGGTACTAGATTTATCAAATGCACGTACTAGTCTCTTAAGATCGCTTTGCATACCCCCTATGATGCTCTGCATTTGTTCACGCTGATCTTCTACATAATTTCTAAGAGATTGCAGATCGTTGGTATTACTTACATTGGGGTTATCTGGCGTGGGTTGGAGCGAAGCCGGATCCGTCGCCCGATGTCGGACGACCTTGTTGTTCCTGTCCACCTTGAAGTTGGCCAAGAACTTTGCTTTCGCCTCCTGGATCATCCGCTCCTTGTGCTCCTCGAACTGGAGCTGCTCGTCAGCCGGCAAGGTTTCCCAAGTCGGCTCTATGATGTTGCTTGGAGAAATATCAGAGCTATCCCTTGAACCGGCCATTGAGGGCCGATTTGATGAGCTTAGATATGTCTTCCCCAGCGGAGTCGCCAAAAAGTATGTTGACGCTTTTTTGGAGCGCCAATCACTCAACAAGAACCGTGGCGGTGCACTCTGCACAGGGGCGGACGGTCCGCGCGCAGGGCCGGACGGTCCGCGGCCTGGTGCGGGGCGCGGTGGTGCTCTCTGCGCAAGGGCGGACTGTCCGCGGCCTGGGGCCGGACGGTCCGCGACCTGATGCGCGGCTGGGGCTTCTGCCTGACGGCCGGACGGTCCGCGCCCTGGGGCCGGACGGTCCGCGCGTACGCAGGAACGGCGGGAGATCGCCGACGGCGCCTGGATCTCGCTCCCGGGAGGGACCCCGTCGGGGAGTAGAGATCCTAGGTTGTGTCTAGGCTCGGGCCGGCCGACCTAGACTCCTCTAATCGACGTAGAGCCGAAGAGAGACGAAGAATTTGGGGATCGAGAGGCTAAACCTAAACTAGACTAGAACTACTCCTAAGATAAATGCGGAATAAAAGTTGTATTGATTCGATTGTTGATGACTACAAATCGGCCGTAGACCTTTCTATTTATAGAGGAGGGGGGCTGGACCCTTTACAAACTAATTTCCGAGCTTTTCCCGTGATTTTAGCTAACAACCGTAACACAAAACTCGGAACCCTAATCTGTTCTGCGCACGCGCGGACCGCCCGGCCAACAGGCGCGGACTGTCCGGACCGCGGACCGTCCGGCCTCAGGGCCGGACCGTCCGGCCTCAGGGCCGGACCGTCCGGCCGCTCATTGTTGGTTCGAACAAGAGGGAAGGTACAGCAATCCATCGTGACTGGAAATGGAATCAGGAAGCAAGGTTCTGTTGTGCTCGCATCACCAGTTCTTCGGTCGTCGTACCAATGATCTCATTCGCACGCTTCAACGGAACGCACAAGATCCTTCCAATCGAGTCCTGCGACAAAAGGAAAGCCTTATTACTCGTGTTGTGCAGATCGTGAGCTGTGCGGTTTAGTACACCATGCAACTTACTTTCATTGTCGACTGTACCTATCCGTTTGTTATTCAGTTATTATTGCACGTGTCATGCTATTGACAAAGTTGTGTCTACCTAGGACACAAAAAACTGTTGTGGCGAGAGCAGTGGAAAATAAGTTTGAGATTGTAAAAATCACATATTGCTCCTGCTGATTCTAGTCACTTCTATTTGGGGGCTTCTGTGTTTATGCCCCAGCTCTAAGGACTAATGGTGATTTTGCCCTGACTTTTTCAACCTGGTGATTTTACCCCGCCTTTCCAAATTAAAGATTAAGTTTGCCCCTATACCATTAGAAGGATCTAATGGTGTCAGTTCAATTAAAAATACCCCACCTCCAGTTAGCCCCCTACGCCTGTCGACGACGCCGTGTGCGGTCCGCGCCGTGCCAGCCGAGTCTAACACAGCGCGCAGTGTTCACTGTCACTTATGCAACAAGAGGGGGAAACCGAGGAAGGGTCACAGGGCCACGGCTCCTCATGAGGTAGTGGAGCAGAATGGTCCTTTTTCCAATTTTCTAAAAAGTTCTTTTCTTTTGGGTTCCTTTATTTCTCCTCTGGCCTCTAGCTAATGGAGTTAGAAATTGGAGTAAATACAACGAATACATGTAGGGGTAAAATCAGGAAGTTAAAAAAATTGGGGCAAAATCACAATCGAGCTCCACATGAGAGTAAGCAAAATGTTCTTATCTTAGCCTGCTCCTTCAAATCTAAACAGCTTAAATATGTTGGATTTAAGTAAAAACAGTTAAAATCATATAATGATTATCAGCCTGCTGTAACTAACTGGAATCACATGTAGTATCCCCCATGTTAGTGGAACCTATGAACCTCAAATTTCAAACAAAGATGCAGCCATGCATGTTTCATATAGCACACAAGCATGGCTTACATACTTGGCAGCAAACAAGACCAAAATAAGTGTTAACCTATAAACTGAAGGTGATGCAGTTCGCAAACACTGATAACTGTGACTTAATGTGCATAAAAGTTAGTAATATATACTTCAGCATTAGAAAGAATTGATTTGAGATTTACCCGATGAACAATGCTAAGCTTCTCTAACTTCTTTATAGCATCATGAACATCAAAATTGCACTCTGCGCCAAACTCTTCTTTGATTAGCTCTTCACACCGTAAATCAAGATCCTGGTACGAACAAAAAAATGAAGCTCTCTAAATTTCAAGGTTATTAAAACGATAAAATGTTGAAACGCTCATGGGTGAAGTTTTGACTTTTAAACATTTAAACAAAGTTTAAACGTAGTTTTAAACAACATAGGAAAAATACCAATATATCATAATTTCAGACAATAAAATGAAGTCAAATACCAAAACAAAGAGGTTAGTGGCTTACCAAAACTTCACCCATGAGCCGGATTGGACCCAAAAGTAACTAACAGACAGGGCCCAAAAGTAGCTAATGGTCTAAAACGCATGAAACACTACGTTTTGCAGTTTAGAATGTCAAAACGCGATTTCAACCTCTAATTAGAGTTTTGACGTTTAAACGTAGTTTTAATAACACTGCTAAATTTGCAGTAATTTGTCCTGAGATAAAGGGAAAAAAAATGTAGCACAGGTGGCTGCTGTACCACTTGCAAGGTGTTTGCTGGAACACATCTCGTAACCACGATTACACCATGTGTAATGTGTTTGAGCAAATGACATCCAAGTGGAGCCAAATTTTTAAAATTTGTTGTCAAGCTCTCCTGACAACTACAACCCACAGAAATTTCTTATCACAACTGTTCTGCACAGGTCAATTTTGTCTAACTATAATCGCTAATCTAACCTTCAGTCGAAGCAGTGTATTTGATGCAACATGCCACAACCAAGAATCACACAAAAGGTTTGGTCATGTATGTATTGGCTTAGCATCTGGATAGGACGTGCTGCATTCTAACAAAAAGACAAAACAAACTTGAACAATGCTACTCAGCTACAGCTGTTAACACAACTCCCAACAATCTAATAGCAAACAAGGGCTGAGTTGCTGAAATGTGTAACGAGTGAATCTAAGGAACAAGGTGGCACAAATGCTCAAAGCAATACAAAGGAAAAAATAATGTCGAGTTCAACACCAGTTAGCTATACTTACTTGTATAGTGGCTTTTCCCTGCTCCATTAAAATGTAGTAACAAATTATGACCTCTTTAACCTACACCATGGATGATGGGATATCAGTGAACATAAGGCATAGGTATGAGCTTGTGGTTTGAAGTACGGTTTTCAATTATTTCATACTTCTTGCTGTATCACGTCATCACATAAGTGAAGAAGAGTTCCTTTCCCACTATCAAGCTGTTTGTCATACATTGATTTTGTAATCAAATTCTGATACATTGTCATATTTTGTTGAAATCTGTATATAAACAAGACATAAATGTGTCATATACCAGCAAAAGACTAGAATCACTGCACTAGTATGGAAAAGGTAGCAAGATTAATAAGGGGAATTTAAAATTTATTACATAGCACTAACATTAAATTTGTTACAGAGCACTAACAACCGAATGAGGCTCAAGGTAAGAAGAAAAAGAGCTGTCAATTAAGCACTTACGTGAAGTATATCTTAGCACAGTATCCAATCACACCAGACAAGATTGCTATTACAACCCATACATCAGCCTTTGGCATTTCAAGAGAGCCAACTAGAGTGACCTGCAAGTCATAAGCTATTGATATTTAATAACATCACTGTAGCTGGATATCCAAGACATTAGAAACATACCAAACCGATAACAGCAGAAATGAGAAACTTGACCCAATCCATTGGTGTTAGTGATGGATTTTTCTTCTCTGGCTACAAAATAATAATTCTGGTCACTGATAACAACCGTAGATGCAACTAAAATGATAATCAAACTGCTATACACCAATTTTACTTCTTGTGATCTAGCTTACAAGAACAATTTCCATGTCAGCCATTGGGATATTCTTGAAGTGCTTTACAAATATTCCCCGGTCAGGCTCAGTCTTTGTACCAGCCCTCCTGTACATACACAATCAGGCCAGATAATATAACTGCAACAAGAATAATAACACCAGAGTCCATCATGAATTTGAAGGTTGAGCAATCAGAACATTGAATCTACCTGTACACCACAATCATCCTATCGAATGTAGGTTCTTGAATTGTCATCTTACTCATGAGATTTTTCAAACTGTCTCACATGTGTAAAGATACTGCATGTTAGATCTATGTTTGGCAGTATAACAAATTTTACTGAGAACAGTGAGCAACCTTAGTTCAATTTTTTCTAATCGAATTCTCTCAACAAACAATTCTGGATCTTCTTCATCTTCATTAATTTCATCAGTCTTCTTCGTACCATTCTTTGGCTTCAAATGTTGTTTCTTAGAAAATAACCGGTCAATCCTGTAGTAAAAAAAAGAATTCATTGGTATAACACCGTACAATATTTTTGTATACTGGAGTACATTGGGTTCAAAAAACAAAAGGTTGCTGCAAAAGAGTGCAGATACCTGGTAACCCTGAGCAATGACCTCCAAGCTCGGGATATCATTACATCTACTTTCTCAATGAAAAAGTAGTCAGTTGTTCGATCAATTCCAATGCCCCGACGAAAGATGATATACTACAAGATGTGGACAATGAAGAATGTGTCTTAGGAAACCATGAGAAAAACAGAGGATGATGAAAACATCCAATGCTATTGTAGATTTCTAATCATCCCTCATAAATATAAGTATCATCAGGATGAAAAGAAAAGTTGCATGGACGAATAATACCTTGTTTGAAAACTCTGGTAGATTGTCATGTGGGTGCTCTTTAAAATATTTTGTCAACAACTTGTTGTCTAGCTGCATTTCAATTTCAAGGTTAGCAAATAGATCGTCAGCAAAATACTAGTCATGTAAGTTACTAAGCTTATTTTAATTTTTCTGTAAAAATCAAACCTTAGATTCATCAACTTTGATCGGAAGATTCAACAAATATTTTCCAGATTGCGCAATATCAAACTCTTCATCTGATAGCAACTTGAAGTTGCTCTTTTCCATCACCTACTTGATACAGAACACAAATAAAAATGATTAAACAAAACTAATTTTGCATGATGATGCTAGATGCTTTGGCTGAGATCGTTATTTTGCTGTATACAAGGGTGTGTATGCATTCTTAGAAATATGGGTGTGTAGGAGTGTGTTGTAAGGGTTCTTGCCCTTTTTTCTTCTCAATACAAAGATACACAGCTCTATGTCCGGGAAAAAATGGCAGTGAAACATCTCCTATCACCTAAGAAATAGGAATCTTATCTATATTACTACATCCAAAGGACAAAAGGTAGTTTTATCAGTTATATATCAAAACATTGCAATGCTGATCTGATCCAACTGGGTTCATTAGTGTTGCAGGTTTTCCTTAAAAAGTATAATCTTAATAAATATAAAAGGCTGGATGCTTGCATTCCAAATTCCTTCTTCAGAATAGCATGGTAGTCACATCAAACGAGAACCTAAATCCTTTCTAAAGCACCACTGAGCAGTAAGGCAGTGAAGAATGTGTTATGCCAATCAATTCATTTCCTATGAGGATTTAGGCATTGAGTCAAAAATCCATGTACTCTAGGCCACACAATCATAGCTCAGTGGTATGAATCAACACATGGTAATAAATAGGAAGTATAGTTGTTACCAGGTAGCTCTCACTGGTCCATACCATGGCATGTATCCATGTTAAACATTTTTCACATATTTTCAATGCTTTTGGTAAAAAGTAACAGTGAACAAAATATGCTAAGCAATCCATTTCCCATGAGGATTTAGGTCTTGAATTATAAACCATGTACTTAGCCAGAAAGTCAAAGCTCAGTGGTGTGAATCAATGCATGGTACTCCCTCTGGTCCAGTTAATAAGGCATTTTGTGTATGTTAAGAGTCAAACTTTACAATCTTCTGCCATTAATTTAGCAAACAACTTCAATTATTGTACTACAAACTTGACACTGTTATATTTGTAATCAAGTGTGCTATCAAATAATCATAAGTTTATAACAATACACAATATAATATAAAACTATAATCATACGCAATATAACATAAATACATGAATCGTCAAAGTGTAATTTAGGAGACCGAGATATGTCATACTACGCCTTATAAACTGGACCAGAGGGAGTACTAAATCGGAACAATGGTTGCCACCATGTGGCTCCTGTTGGTCTGTAGCAAATCAGTTACAGCTGCTGTATCCATGTTAAACATTCTTTCATGGATTTTATGCATTCAGTATGAAGTAATAAGGAACAAGTGTACATGAAGATGAGGAAGACGTTGGTCCATAGTAATAGTGTAAGTGTGTAACGCTAAACAGAGGAACATGTACCTAACCGACCTGGAAAAGATATGTCATGAAATTGAATTCGAGGGTCTCGATTTCCTCCGGCGTCAGGTTCTGTTGCTGTAACCTCTCCTTACCAGAAACAGGATCAAACAGTGAGTACAGTTGCTGCATCGAGAACACAGAACAGACAATTAACCATCAGTGCCCCCTTGAGCAATCAAACAGAAGTAAAAGAACAAAGACAAATCGAAGGCTTGCCATGAGGTCTTCGAACTGGAGGAGGTACCAGGCCCGGATGGTGTACTCCACCTTCTTGCACAGCTTAAGGAACTCGTTCCGATCAGCTTCATGCTCTGCGTGCAGTTTTCGAACACGAATAGTTAATCAACGGGGAATCCTGGATACAAAGACCACTGTCTGCACTAATCCCTTTTGGCTTTTGCAGCGTAAGCCCCCGTGGGAGGATTCCAGCAGACGATTAAGCATGACTGGCAATCGTGCCGATGGTCAGATAGGAATCTCTACTTCTGGACCCAGAACCGACCAAATTGACCGCTGAACGCTGATGCTTCGAGCCGAATGAGTAGAGCACAGCACTACGTACAAGTACAACTGAGTAGACGAAATCCGGCCGACACCTCGCGCCGGTCCCCCAGACTTCCTGTCAGTCATAGACCACGAGCGCGGAGCGCCCCTCGCTGCTGCTGCTGCTGCTGCTGCTGCATAGAGTAAATAGAGAAATCGGTAGAAGCGGCGTCGTGGTGGCTTACCTATGAGATACGCGAGGCGCATGACGAGCTTGGGCTTGAGGATGGGGATGACGGCCTCCCGTTCCATCCGGATGACCTCCCGCGCCACCCCGTCCTTCCGCCCGTCCATCGCCGCCTGCTTCTCTGCCGCCATGCGTGCCGGCCACCGCTCGCTCTCAGGCGTGTAACCGCATCAAATTCGATTCGTCTGTACGCGTTGCAAAAGCCAAAAGGGTAACGGCTGCTGGTGGGGGTGCGCGACGGAGTGGCCGTAGCGGATTATTGTCTGGGCGGGGCTCGGCCTCGGGGGCGGAGCACGTGGCGACGGCGAAGGCTGTCTGCCAGGGTCCGTGGCGGGGCGCCCGGCTCAGTGTCTGACAGGTGGAGCTGCAAAGGCATGGGTCCGTTAGCAGTGACCCTTGCCGCGTCAGTGGTGTGCGTGTCGGTATGTATTGGCGTTACCGGATTTGGTCGGACGGGGCCGTGGAACAGTCAACGGGAAACGGTTAGACAGGCTTCCGATTTCATCGACGAAAAGACCAGCTGCGTGGCGTGGTGGCTTTTGCTCTTTTGCAGCCTTGCTAGTTGCCTCCTGGCTGGGTCCTGTCACGCTTTCTTCCTTTCTCTACTTGTTGCGTTGTTGAGCTGTAAGAAAACGATCGAGAAAATAATAATATTCTTAATTTTTTTAGTCTAAAGTGTAAACAATACCAGCTGTGTTGAATCTGATTGCCATTCCGTTAAGCAACTGCCGAGGTGGACCCAAATCCTTGTTGGAATTAGACCCATTTGTATGTGACCTAATTTAATAAGGAAGCCAAGGTAATGTGTAGAGATGTCACGAGATTTTAGTCACATATCGTCCATCTAAATAGAAGAGAATCAACTTATATATGAGAGTGTTCCCTACTCTTCACATGAGATAAATAAAGGGCTATGGAGCCTGTCACACGCGTGCTCGCTCGCGTTTCGCGTTTTTTCGCGTTATTTATCGCGTGACTTGTGACGATGCGCGATCGCGTCGTGACGTGTTCTAAACGGCAGTTTATTTTTTGCCTTTTGCTTACTTGGTTATCAAATATCACACCTAGACTGTCACGTCAACCAGGAGCACCTGGCACGCACGTTACGTGCAAGATCTCCGGACGGTTGCACGTAGAGATATTTCAGGGCGGTTCCTGAAATATAGCAGATCGAATCAAGGGGTTGCGGCGGCCCGTCTATAAAGGGCAGACGTCCTTCCGTCGGAGGTCAGAGGCGAATAGCAACAGACTCATTCTCTTCTTCTCAATTCTCTGCGCCATCGCTTCTCTGCCTTGTCGTCCCTTCGTCAGTCGTGCAGCGGATCAATGGAGAGCGGTGTCTCCAAACCACCACCAGCATTTTGACGACATGCATGGGTGCCAGCGAATCAGGTTTCTCGGAAGTGCTTCGCGCACGTCTGCTCGGGTTCTTCTTAAACACTCGTGGAAATCACGTGAGTAAATCTGCGGTTTCAGTTTATTGTGATGACGGTCTTATGGTTAGATCCATTGTCGATTCTTATGTTATGCGTTAATCTTGTTGAGTTAGTTCAGATCTGTTCTGTTCTAATGTCGTTGATATTATGTGCCAGTAGATCTGGATTTTTTGTTTTATGCTGTATTATCATATTAATCTTAGGCCCTGTTAATTTTCAACAATCCAGAAACCTGATAGAATTAACATGGTTGGACCTTCGGATGCACTGAAACCTGACCGGTTTGCTGGTGGTCAAAACTTTAAGAGATGGCAGACTAGGGTTAAATTCTGGCTCATGTCGTTGAGGATCTGGTGGGTGATTTCCCCGGTTCTTCCTCTCACTAAGGAGCAGGACCGTAACTTCGAGTCTAGTAATGAAACATGTGTTGGTTGTATCTTGACACTATTGTCAGATCAACTATATGACATACACATGCACCACGAAGTGGTTCGTGATTTATGGGAGACCCTGGACCGAATGTATACTAAATCAGATGTTGGACGTGAACTTTATGTTAATGAGCAGTACCATGAATACAGGATGGTCGATGACCGTTCTGTCGTAGAACATGCTCATGAAATTCAGCTTCTGGTGGGGGAACTTACACACTTTGATTGTGTCTTGCCTAACAAGTTCGTGGTTGGTTGCATCATTGCCAAATTACCTCCTACTTGGAGGAATTTTGCCACGGCTCTCAAACACAAGAAGGAGGCAATGACTGTTGAAAGTCTAATTGCTACTCTTTATGTTGAGGCAAAGGCGAGATCTAAGGATGTGCCCCGTTCTGGTCCAATGGATAGTGGTACCTCTAATGCCAAGGTGGTTGAAGGCAAATCTGGTGGGAAAAACAAAAACAAGTCGAACTGGAAACCAAAGGCCAAGCAGAATACTGATTTTAAGAAGAAGAAGAAAAACCTTGCAGACCTGACTTGCTTTGTGTGCGGTGAATTTGGTCACATAGCCAGAAAATGTCGTAATAGGAAGGACAAGAAATGTGATGGTCAGAAAAATGCAAATGTGGCTATTGCTGATGCTGGGAATTCTAGGTATGTCCCTCAAATTCTTTTAGCATGTCAATCCACCGATTGGTGGTTAGACACCGGAGCCAATGTACATGTTTGTTCTGATCTAAACTTATTTTTTTCTTATCAGGCTAGCGACAGTAGCGCCATTTTGATGGGCAATGGGTCAAGGGCTATTGTACATGGAATAGGAAGAGTTGATCTGAAGTAGACCTCTGGAAAGACTCTCTCTTTAAAGAATGTGCAGCACGTTCGTGGAATAAATAGGAACCTTATTAGTGGTTCTCTTTTATGTCGTGATGGCTTTATGTTAGAGTTTGAATCGAACAAGTTTATTGTCTCAAAATATGGTTGTTGGTTGACAGTAAAAGTTGCATTAGGGTGCTAAGTAGATAAGAGCTAATGACAATCAATAGCATGATCGATAACTAATATTGTCAATAGCTGATGTGATGGTGGATAAAGGCACATCGTCTCAGTGCCATGTTTCTGTTTCCTGTTAGCTAATCTCTACTACTTATTAAGTAAGCAATAGTAGTCTGCCATTGACTTGTTCTGCCTTTGACCTGTTCTGCCATGGCTCTGGTTCTGCCCTCACAGGCCGTACACGCAGGTGTCCAGCAAAAATTAGTATGCCTGCGCGAGTTGAAACTGACCACCAGTTCAGCCACCATTTGAAACTGATCAGTTCAGCCACCGCGCCAAAGCTTATAAGCCGCTCCATGTCTCTTTTACTAGGCAATATGGTACTATGTTTTTGCAAGACAATATAACAATACAGCAGTGCAGGCGTTTTGGGCTGCTTTTTTGGTGCGGCCCATACTCTAGTTAGGTTTGGGCGGCCCATAGTCGCGCGCACAGCAGCTGTTTCTTCCTCCGTCCGCATGATGGAGCGCCCAACCGTCTGTTCCCCTCGGCCAGCTCCACGACGGCACGACCTCAGCTCCACTCGTAGGCTGCCGCGTCCGCCCCTCGGTCTCCACAACCTCAGCTCCACTCTCGCACGCCGCGAATGCCGTCGCACAACCACCCGCACGCCGCCTTCCAGCCGCCATACCCTCGCCCTCACCTCCCCGTACCCCGCCCCACACGCCACCACCATCGGTCGAGAAGTAAGCTCAAACCCTAACCGTCGGCGATGCCAGCACGATGGCCCGCTATGACCGCGCCATCACTGTCTTCTCCCCCGACGGACACCTCTTCCAGGTGGAGTACGCTCTCAAGGCCGTCCACAAGGGCAACACCGCTGTCGGCGTTTGGGGCATGGACACCATTGTCCTCAGCATTGAGAAGAACTCCACACCCCTCTAGGATTCTAGGTAGCAAACCCTCCGTCCCTCCCTTCTATCGTTCGATCGGATCTCGCGACAACCGACTCACGGCTCCGGCTTCGGGTACTCGCAGAGCGTGGGGAAGACGACGTTGGTCATGCGGGTGTTTGAAACCTTCAGAGGCTCCCACCCGAACCTCAACATTCGCGGATTCTATACCCGTACTGCGTTGCATCGCCTTCTCGAACTTCGGTTCGTTCCACTGTGTGATGACCATGCATTTTACCAATTTCTGTGTGCCGTCTCTGTTTGCAGGAGAGGTGAGAGAGGGCGGAGAAAGGATAGGATTCAAGGTTCTGTACTGGCACATAGCAACTGCTGACTTCACTGATAAATCCTTGTTTACTTTTCATGATGGTAGGAATACTTAGAACGGTTTCAGCTGCTATCGTTGCAGTAACTATTGGATTGCCAATGAGTTCTGCTATAATTTGCTTGATGGGAATCTCAACAGCAGTCGCCATTATTGATGTAACAATAGATGCTTCAATCGCAAAGAATAGTATTGATAAGCCGGCGCTGGCTCCAGACATGCAGAGCCTCTGTGCATTCTCATCATCTCTAGGTGCACTTGTTGGGTATGCTACAAGTGGATTATTTGACCATCATCTTGGAGCACAGGTCAGTTTCTGTCTAAATGCTCTATTTTGCTAGGTTTCATCCATGTCTGTTGGTTCAGTGAGAAGTTGTATGCTGGATGACTTTTGGCTCAATGTAGGGTGCGTTAGGTGTTATGGCTATACCTCCTACCACAGTAGTTTTCCTTGGATTTTTCATATTTGATCTGAAAACACATCGACATAATGTTAAAGAGAACGTATGTTGATCAGGCGATCTTTCACCATTTAGTTATGATCATATTACCTCCTCATCTTATCAAACATGATGTTCTATCTGAGACCATCTCATGCGGCTTGGTTTGTGCAAGCTGAATCCTGATTTCTACATTATTCTTCCAGAATACTATCCTAGCAAAATTTTAGAATAAAATAACTTTGGTGCTTTAGAAATTGAAATTATTCCGGTAAATCTTTAAATAAATTAATGGTTTCTCTGTTGAACCAGAAGTGAACCTAGCGAGTTAACTGAAGAGAGTGATGATGCTTATGTGTGTGGATGGGTGAGTGGCGACAAGAATCCATGTGTTGCTCCCACCTCGTTAGAGCTGGCTCCAGACATGCAGAGCCTCTGTGCATTCTCATCATTTCTAGGTGCACTTGTTGGGTATGCTACAAGTGGATTATTTGTTCATCATCTTGGAGCACAGGCTAGTTTCTGTCTAAATGCTCTATTTTGCTAGGTTTCATCCATGTCTGTTGGTTCAGTGAGAAGTTGTATGTTGGATGACTTTTGGCTCAATGTAGGGTGCGTTAGGTGTTATGGCTATACCTCCTACCACAGTAGTTTTCCTTGGATTTTTCATATATGAGCTGAAAACACATCAGCTTGGTCTGTGTTATTTTCACCGTTTTGACATATGAAGCAACCATTGAACAAACTTTAGCTTTGCAACGTATTGAGGCTGACAAACAACATATATAACTTACCGTAACCTCTCTATTCACGTGAAAAAACTAGATTGGAATTCAGAAGATCACATCATAGTTGCTCTTGCTTCTATAATTTTTATGATACTACAAATACATAGGTTGGTAGTTCAGCAATTGCACCAACTGGTAGTTCATTTACATATATTCAGTCATGCATGATCATGGCTTTGCCAACGATGTTATTAAAAGAATCTCATTTTGAACATGAGGAAGTGGAGTTGTTTTTGCATGAAGAGGATTTCTCGGATAATTTATAAATGTAGTTCAGATTTAAAAGAATTCATCCATATTACCATGTTCTAATAAGAAACCACTGAAATATGATTTCCTAACCAAACCTGGTAGTTTCTTTCTTTTCTATTATTTTTGCATAGAATAATCTAATGAAATGATCATTAGCAGCACTATACTTATTGCTGGGACATAAATCATCCTGAGGTCATCTTCACAAGTGAGCAATCTAGAGCTTGAAAAATGTCAGCTCCGGAATTCAGGAATTCCTACCAGCAAGTAAGGAGAGGGCATGTTTTCACTAACATTCTTGATTCGCCTATATTTTCCATGTCCTGATCCTGTTAGTGAATTTTTGTGTATTTTTTTATTGGACTTGACCATGTAACTTCGCTCAGTTGATTTTGAGTCTCACTTAGAAGATACTGGATTAGGAATTCCTGTTACATTATCAAGTCCTGCTTGTAAATTAGACAAGCTATTTTGAGTCCTGCTGGTCAAACAATAGACTGCCAAATAACATGTAGCTTGCAAATTATGATACGATGAATCCAGTCCAAGATTTTAAACCATTAGTAATTTTAATGAGACTCAAAATAACTTTGTATTCTGTTAAATTATCAAGGCCTGCTGGTAATTTTATACTTCAAGCATCTGAAATTACCATGACCATATGGATCGGTATAAAGCTTACTGTCTTGCGAAGTTTTGGATTAGACTTTTGTCTGCATTATGATAGAAAACAAAAACAAATTTCAGTTTTGGGGATTGAAATTCGTTGCTATTTTCAACTGCATTTCCTTGCTACTGATGTGTAATCTATATCTATACTACCTATTAAGAGTGTAAGAGTAGTCTGCCTCTTGTGGTTCTGCCGTTCTGCCTCTCCTTAATCCGCACCGTCCATCTTATTGCCCGCATCATCCACCATCGTCCATCGCAACCCCACGCTCGATCCTCCCGACCCCACGCTTGATTCTCGCCCTCCCGGCCGCCAACCGCCCCCGTCCGTTTGCCCGCACAACCCACCTCTGCCACGCCCGTCCAGCCGCCGCCGGCGAGCTCGTCCGTGATGACCACCGCCGGTGACCGAGACGCCCACATCTTGCCCTACTTGTCGAGAAGCCGCCACCCCTCTACTTTTCTCTCGAGTCTCGTTCACCCCCTCCTCCCAAAACCCTAACCCCTAGACTTCCCAATATGGCGTCGCATCCCCCATTAGCCGTCATGGCGTCCGGATTGCAGCCGCCACGGATCCAGTTGGCAGCATCAGCCCCGCGCCCGTGTCCACTGCACTGCCGGTGGTCTCGTCAAGTTCGAGACGCCGTTCATGCTCTTGGCCCAACCTGCCGCGACGCTCAAACCGGGTACGCGACGTACTTGTCCATCTTGGAAAAGCCCCCGCCGTGACCTCTGCCACACCCTCAACACCCCTCCCCGTGCGCGATAGGATCTAGGAGCGGCAAGAGGTCGCCCCCCATCTTCAGCAACGAGCCCATACCTTCCCCTTCCTCCCCTCCCCTCCCCACCACCATCACCCCGCCAAGCGTGCCCACTGCTTCCTGTCCCGCCGGAGGGAGGTTCTGCTCCACCACCTCCTCCCCCTCTTCCTGGACATGGATCCCCAGGCCCATCTCTATGCTTTACTCGTTTGTTTTTTTACAAGTTCAGATCCACAAGCATACTCACATAGTGGACATACCCACATGATTTTGTTATGCACATGTGTAACCAGCATAAGAATTAGGAACAAGCTTTAATGTTTATGCTCATTTTATCTATGAAATTCTTACACTAAAAATGCATGTGCTATTCTTGCTTGAGAATAACAGAATCTATTTATCTTATACTTTTTTCATAGGTTGTTACTGTCAAACCAAATTATCTGCCTATATAAGTTGCGCTTATGGATTATGCGTTCGAGTATAAATTGCACCTGCATTTTGGTATGTCGTTGCTTATTTTGGTAATTTATCATCCTCTTCTTTCTCTTTGTGTTCATTATGTGCGCTCTCATTTCTGCTTCTATGACCCTGCAGGTTCTCGATGGTGTTCAGTAAGGATTTGGTCATCAGCAATGATGTGTTTTAAGTTTCTCTTCTCTTGTATGTCCATGTGCATTGACTCAGGTATCCATTTCACTTGATTGTGCTCCTGCCTACTCTTTTTGGCGGAGATAGGTGCCTTGGAATGCCTTTACAAAATGCATTTCCATGGTCTTTCCATGTTCTCATTTGTTTCATGCCTACAAGTGCCTTGTCCGTGTACTGTTTCACGCTGATTTGTTGAGCAACCTGTCTTTGTATAGCCAACCATCTTTCAATGAGTTGTGAGTGGATGCTCATGTCATTCTCCCAATTTTCCTTGTTGAATTTTACCATGCCTCTGTATTACAGTTATTTATACATTCCTATGTCTTGTGACCTGTAAGTAAAGTCTACATATGACAATTTCAATACATTAGTTCATACTAAAAAGAAACGTTTGGACCATAGAAAGCTTTCTGTTAGCCACATGTTACCTTTTGGTAGATCTACTACGTTCTGGTACTCTGATTTGTCAAACTAATGACATAGAATTTAACAGATTTTAAAGATAATGTGATTGAGCATTTAAGTTATTGCCTTTGAAGAAGATTTAAATTTCGCGACAACAGCCCCATCAGAGGCATGAATCCTAAAGACCATGCCATCAACTCCTGTCGTACTACCCTTGTTCTTATAAATTGTGTTTTCTCGATGTAACATTGCTCTGATTTATGTGTACTAACTAACACTAGATTATTTTTTATTCCAATCTATTACATATGGTTATAAATGTAACATAATTATATCTGGTAGATTGGCCTATAGATTTAACACTTGACACACGAACTCGGTGAAAAATATCTGTCTATATGCATTATGAGATGATATAGTGACACTTACATACTCTGTGCGATTTCTTACCGGCCGGCCGGATGCTAGAGCATGCTATTTTGTCCTTTTAAAACCGTAGGCCGTGAAGCTGGAAGAGATCGGAGGGAACGGCGGCTCAGATGCCGAGAACGTCTGTTATCTGCGCGACATCGCGGACACGGATAAGTTAGTCCGTGTGATGAGATCATGTCCTGCTGGCGCCGACGCCGTGGTCGTCGGCGGCGGATACATAGGAATGGAATTCGCAGCCGCTCTGGTTGCCAACAGGATGAAAGTCACTGTCGTCTTCCCCGGAAAACACTTGAGTACGTTGCTGAACCAAGCTACTGTTTAGCGCGTAGCTTTACACACATACAGTTGCTGTTTTTTGTTTTTTTCCTACACGAGTTTAACAGATGCCGGAATTTATGCGGTGAATTTTCTTTCGCAGTGGCAAATCTGTTCACACCGAAGATCGCTGAGTTTTACGAGAACTACTACGCATCGAAAGGAGTCACTTTTATAAAAGGAACTGCAGTTTCATCTCTGCAGATCTCGTCTGAGAAGGTGGGTTTTTTGTTCATCCATTCATGAAAAATCTGAAGCAGGTAATCTGAAGATCAACTACAGTCAGGTTGCTAGCTAATAGAATGTACACTCAATATCTGCTAGCAGTTTTTTCACTGCCAATCTGTTAAGTTCGGAACAACTGGCTGATATCTGCCAGCCAATCAATATGAACCACCACCAACTCTGCTTATATTGAATAATCCAAGTGTATTTCCAATACGATCATCTAAATTTTCCGCCATGTTTTGGGCATGCACAGGTGACGGCCGCAATCCTGCGAGACGGCAGGCGCCTACCTGCGGACATGCCAAGGAGTACCGTGCCACGCTCGAGTTCTACTGGGCGCCCTTCCTCGTCGAGTCCAACTCTGACAACCCCAACTTCCACAGTACCAAGGAACATATCGTCAGTCCCGAGCGGATCGAGACGCACGCCAATCGAGACGCATGCCAAGCAATGTTATTTTCGCTTAGCCTCTTGTGCTGCTGGTGGGGGATTAAGAACTGCTGCAGAATGTGTTAAGATAGCGATTGGTTATTCAGACTTGCTAGAAGCTCGTGGTCTATCACTTTCGTCGGTTCTGATGAAGCAATTCAGACCCTCTGTTGAGCAAGCATTAGATTCCAATTTGAGGAGAATTGAAGAGAGTACTGCTGCTTTAGCTGCAGCTGATGACTGGATACCCACCTATCCTCCAACGGGTATACGTCCACTGGCTAGATCATCTGGTAATCTGGCACTCCAGCCGAAGCTCTCAAGCAGTGCTCACCGTTTCAATTCAATGGTTCAGGTAATGTTATTATTTGAATAGATGAAAAAAATGATTCCAGCAATTGTAACTGCAGCCTCTCATTTCTCCAACACGCAATATCTGCTTATCATCATTGAATTAATAAGAAAATAATTGCAGCCTCTCTGCTATTACTATCTCGATTTTTCCAATATACGATGCGTTTTTGAACTAACTAGCTTGTACTAACATCATACATGCAAAACAGGAGGGAGTATCTACTTTTTTAAAAAACTTTTAGGTTTCCTTTTTTCCTTTACCCACATTTTATTTAATTATGTGAGGTGCGGAATTCAAGATGGATATGCCATTTTTTAGACATACTCTTAGTTTTTGTGCATTTTTATGCAACATGTATAATTTATTTCCATTTTGCTCTGGGACTCAATACATTATTTGCTTATTATATTTCAACGTAACATCGAAATGTAGGATTTCTTTGAGGATGTTGGACCACTGGTTAGCTTAGAGCTAGGTGGTTCCGCGATGGATGGGCTTCTGAAAATATTCAACTCGTATGTAAACTTGCTCATAATGGAAACTGGTTGTTGTAAGTCCGCGGCAACTGGCCGAATGTAATTGAGGAGCATCATCTAAGTACTCGGGGAACTGAAAGGGAAATGTGCCCTTGGGCCATTTCTAAGTATTTTGGTGATTTAGTGCCCAACACAGGTGCCTAATTGTAAAATGGTGGACAAAGTACAAATCAAGGATAAAGGTATGTTTCTCAGACTTAGTACATTGTTTTATGGACTAATGTATTGTGTCTAAGTGCTGGAAACAGAGAAAAATCAAGTTGGAGAAGAGATGGCTCGAGCAGCCAAAGTCTGTCCAGTCTGGGTGCACCGGACTGTCCGGTGGTGCACCGGACAGTGTCCGGTGCGCCAGGCTGGCTCGGCGTGAAGTAGCCGCTCTCGGGAATTCGCCGACGGCGTACGGCTAAAATTCACCGGACTGTCCGGTGTGCACCGGACTGTCCGGTGTGCACCGGACTGTCCGGTGAGCCAACGGTCGGCCGGGCCAACGGTCGGCCGCGGAATCTGCGCGCGACACGTGGCCGGGCCAACGGTCGGAAGGGGGCACCGGACTGTCCGGTGTGCACCGGACTTGTCCGGTGCGCCAACGGCTCCCAGATCTGCAACGGTCGGCAGCGCCATTTTAGGAAGGAAATCGGGCACCGGACAGTGTCCGGTGTGCACCGGACTGTCCGATGCACCCGACGACAGAAGGCAAGATTGGCCTTCCAGATTTGCTCTCAACGGCTCCTAGCTGCCTTGGGGCTATAAAAGGGACCCCTAGGCGCATGGAGGAGGGAACCAAGCAACCTTAGAGCATTCTTGATCATCCACACTCAGTCTTTGCGCATTCGTTTGTCATTCTCAGTGATTCGAGCTCCGTTCTAGTGAGAACTTTGAGATAGTCCTTTGAGCTCGATTCTTGGCCGTGTGTGTGCGCATTTTGCTGTGGATTTGTGTGTGTTGCTTTCCTCCCTTACTCTGAATTTCTTGTGAATCTCAAGTGTAAGGGCGAGAGGCTCCAAGTTGTGGAGATTCCTCGCAAACGGGATATTGAAAGGCAAAACAAAACACCGTGGTATTCAAGTTGGTCTTTGGACCGCTTGAGAGGGGTTGATTGCAACCCTCGTCCGTTGGGACGCCACAACGTGGAGTAGGCAAGCGTTGGTCTTGGCCGAACCACGAGATAAACCACTGTGTCATCTCTGTGTTTGATCTCTTGTGGTATTGTGTTTTGTTGAGACTCCTCTCTAGCCACTTGGCGATTATTGTGCTAACACTTAACAAGTTTTTGTGGCTATAAGTTTAAGTTTCACAGGATCACCTATTCACCCCCCCCTCTAGGTGCTCTCAATTGGTATCGGAGCCGTTCTCTTCACAAAGGGACTAACCGCCCGAAGAGATGGATCCTAAGGGGAAGGGAATCGTGATCAACGACAAAGAGAAGGAATCCTTCATCAACGAGCCGAAGGACGACAAGCCTACCGACTCCGGCTCGGGCCATAGACGGAAGGAAGGGAAGAAGAAGAAGACAGGGCGCATCAAGGAGATCATCTACTACGACGATAGTGATGAGTCTACTTCTTCCCAAAAGGACGACGACAACGACTACAAAAAGACGGTCAATTCGAACTTTTCATTTGATTATTCTCGTATTCAACATAGTTCGAATTCGCATTTGCTTTCCATTCCTCTTGGCAAACCCCCACACTTCGATGGGGAGGACTACGGATTTTGGAGTCACAAAATGCGTAGTCACTTATTCTCTCTTCATCCAAGCATATGGGAGATTGTAGAGAATGGAATGAAGTTTGATAGCTCGGATAATTCCATGCATATAAATGAACAAATTCATAGAAATGCACAAGCTACTACTGTTCTCTTAGCGTCTTTGTGCAGGGAAGAGTATAACAAGGTGAGCGGCTTGGACAATGCCAAGCAAATATGGGACACCCTCAAGATCTCACACGAGGGGAATGACATCACCATGCTCACCAAAATGGAGTTAGTGGAGGGCGAGCTTGGACGATTCGCCATGATAAGGGGAGAGGAGCCAACTCAAACGTACAACCGGCTCAAGACCCTTATCAACAAAATAAGGAACTACGGAAGCACGCGATGGACGGACCACGACGTCGTCCGCCTAATGCTAAGGTCCTTTACCGTTCTTGATCCTCATCTCGTGAACAATATTCGTGAGAATCCCAGGTACACGATGATGACGCCCGAGGAAGTACTTGGAAAATTCGTAAGCGGGCGGATGATGATCAAGGAGGCAAGATACGTCGACGACGCGTTGAACGGACCAATCCACGAGCCTCAACCCATTGCTCTCAAGGCAACAAGGAGCAAGGAGTCGCTACCTAGCAAGGTGGCGCAAGTTGAGGCGGCCGGGCTCAATGATGAAGAGATGGCTCTCATCATCAAGAGATTCAAGACGGCGCTAAATGGTCGCAAGGGGCAGCCAAGCAAGACCAAGACAAAGGGGAAGCGCTCATGCTTCAAATGCGGTAAGGTTGGTCATTTTATTGCTAACTGTCCCGAAAATGATAGTGACCAGGAGCAAGGGAAAAATGGGAAGAGAGAGAACAAGAAGGTTTACAAGAAGGCCAAAGGCGAAGCACACCTTGGAAAGGAGTGGGATTCGGATTGCTCTTCGTCCGACTCCGACGACGAAGGACTCGCCGCCACTGCCTTCAACAAATCGGCTCTCTTCCCCAACGAGCATCACACTTGCCTCATGGCAAGGGAGAAGAAGGTAATCACTCATAATGCCAATACTTATGATTCTTCTAGTGATGATGAGTCTAGTGAGGATGAAATAGATTATTCTAGTTTATTCAAGGGACTGGATAGAACTAAGATAGCTAAGATTAATGAATTGATTGATACCTTGAATGAAAAGGATAGAATCTTAGAGAAACAAGAAGATCTTTTATACGAAGAGCATGATAAATTTGTTAGTGCACAAAATTCACTTGCTCTAGAAGTTAAAAGAAATGGAATGCTTTCTTGTGAACTTTCTACTTGTAATGAAACCATTTCTTCTTTAAAAGGTGAAATTAATGATTTAACTGCTAAACTAGAAGTAGCAAGTAAATCTAACTCTTGTGTTGAACATGTTGAAATTTGCACTAGGTGTAAGGATGTTGATATTAATGCTTGGAGTGAGCACTTAGTTTCAATTTCAAAACTAAATGATGAAGTGGCTAGTCTTAATGCTCAACTTAAGACTAGCAAGAGTAATTTTGATAAGCTAAAATTTGCAAGGGATGCCTACACAATTGGTAGACACCCCTCAATTAAGGATGGACTTGGCTACAAGAGGGAAGCCAAGGACTTGACAAGCCATAAGGCTCCTATCTCCGTCAAGGAGAAAGGGAAGGCTCCTATGGTTAGTAGTACTAAAAAGAACCATGCTTTTATGTATCATGATAAGAGACAAACTAGAAATGCTTATAGGAGTTATAATGCTTATAATGATTTTGACTCTCATGCCATGTTTGCTTCTAGATCTTCCTATATGCATGGTAGAAATATGTCTAGGAGAAATGCTATTCATCATGTGCCTAGAAAGAATATTATTCATGCTCCTAGGAAAGTAGTGAATGAACCTTCTACAATCTATTGTACTTTAAATGCTTCCTTTGCTCTTTGTAGAAAGGATAGGAAAATAGTTGCTAGGAAGTTAGGGGCAAAATGCAAGGGAGACAAAACTTGCATTTGGGTCCCTAAGGATATTTGCACTAACCTTATAGGACCCAACATGAGTTGGGTACCTAAGACCCAAGCCTAAATTTGCCTTGCAGGTTTATGCATCCGGGGGTTCAAGCTGGATTATCGACAGCGGATGCACAAACCATATGACGGGGGAGAAGAAGATGTTCACCTCCTACGTCAAAAATAAGGATTCCCAAGATTCAATTATATTCGGTGATGGGAATCAAGGCAAGGTAAAAGGGTTAGGTAAAATTGCAATTTCTAATGAACACTCAATCTCCAATGTGTTTTTAGTTGAGTCTCTTGGTTACAATTTGCTATCTGTTAGTCAACTATGCAATATGGGATATAATTGTCTTTTTACAAATGTAGATGTGTCTGTCATTAGAAGAAGTGATGGTTCACTAGCCTTTAAGGGTGTACTAGACGGCAAGCTTTACTTAGTTGATTTTGCAAAAGAAGAGGCCGGTCTAGATGCATGCTTAATGGCTAAGACTTGCATGGGCTGGCTGTGGCATCGCCGCTTAGCACATGTGGGGATGAAGAACCTCCACAAGCTTCTAAAGGGAGAACACGTGATAGGTCTAACCAATGTTTATTTCGAAAAAGATAGACCTTGTGCAGCTTGTCAAGCAGGTAAACAAGTGGGAGGAGCACATCACAGCAAGAATGTGATGACCACGTCAAGACCTCTGGAGCTGCTGCATATGGACCTCTTCGGACCCGTCGCCTATCTAAGCATAGGAGGAAGTAAGTATGGTCTAGTTATTGTTGATGACTTTTCCCGCTTCACTTGGGTGTTCTTTTTGCAGGATAAGTCTGAAACCCAAGGGACCCTCAAGCGCTTCCTAAGGAGGGCTCAAAATGAGTTTGAGCTCAATGTGAAAAAGATAAGGAGCGACAACGGGTCCGAATTCAAGAACCTTCAAGTGGAGGAGTTTCTTGAGGAGGAAGGGATCAAGCACGAGTTCTCCGCTCCCTACACACCTCAGCAAAATGGTGTGGTAGAGAGGAAGAACAGGACGCTCATAGATATGGCGAGGACTATGCTTGGAGAATTCAAGACCCTTGAGTGCTTTTGGTCGGAAGCCGTGAACACGGCTTGCCACGCCATCAACAGGGTCTACCTTCACCGCCTCCTCAAGAAGGCGTCGTATGAGCTACTAACTGGTAACAAACCCAATGTATCTTACTTTCGTGTATTTGGGAGCAAGTGCTACATTCTAGTGAAGAAGGGTAGAAATTCTAAATTTGCTCCCAAAGCTGTAGAAGGGTTTTTATTAGGTTATGATTCAAATACAAAGGCGTATAGGGTCTTCAACAAATCATCGGGTTTGGTTGAAGTCTCTAGCGACGTTGTATTTGATGATACTAATGGCTCTCCAAGAGAGCAAGTTGTTGATTGTGATGATGTAGATGAAGAAGATGTTCCGACGGCCGCTATACGAACCATGGCGATTGGAGAAGTGCGGCCACAGGAACAAGATGAACGAGATCAACCTTCTTCCTCAACAACGGTGCATCCCCCAACTCAAGACGATGAACAGGTTCATCAAAAGGAGGCGTGTGATCAAGGGGGAGCACAAGATGATCACGTGATGGAGGAAGAAGCGCAACCGGCACCTCCAACCCAAGTTCGAGCGGTGATTCAAAGGGATCATCCCGTCGACCAAATTTTGGGTGACATTAGCAAGGGAGTAACTACTCGATCTCGATTAGTTAATTTTTGTGAGCATTACTCCTTTGTCTCTTCTATTGAGCCTTTCAGGGTAGAGGAGGCCTTGCTAGATCCGGATTGGGTATTGGCCATGCAGGAGGAACTCAACAACTTCAAGCGCAATGAAGTTTGGACACTGGTGCCTCGTCCTAAGCAAAATGTTGTTGGAACCAAGTGGGTGTTCCGCAACAAACAGGACGAACACGGGGTGGTGACGAGGAACAAGGCTCGACTTGTGGCAAAAGGTTATGCCCAAGTCGCAGGTTTGGACTTTGAGGAGACTTTTGCTCCTGTGGCTAGGCTAGAATCAATTCGTATCTTGCTAGCATATGCCGCTCACCATTCTTTCAGGTTGTACCAAATGGATGTGAAGAGCGCTTTCCTCAACGGGCCGATCAAAGAGGAGGTGTACGTGGAGCAGCCCCCTGGCTTCGAGGATGAACGGTACCCCGACCATGTGTGTAAGCTCTCTAAGGCGCTCTATGGACTTAAGCAAGCCTCAAGAGCATGGTATGAATGCCTTAGAGACTTTTTAATTGCTAATGCTTTCAAGGTTGGGAAAGCCGATCCAACTCTTTTTACTAAGACTTGCGATGGTGATCTTTTTGTGTGCCAAATTTATGTCGACGACATAATATTTGGTTCCACTAACCAAAAGTCTTGTGAAGAGTTTAGCAGGGTAATGACGCAGAAATTCGAGATGTCGATGATGGGCGAGTTGACCTACTTCCTTGGGTTCCAAGTGAAGCAACTCAAGGAAGGCACCTTCATCTCCCAAACAAAGTAAACACAAGATTTGCTAAAGAGGTTTGGGATGAAGGACGCCAAGCCCGCAAAGACACCAATGGGAACCGACGGACACACCGACCTCAACAAAGGAGGTAAGTCCGTAGATCAAAAAGCATACCGGTCCATGATAGGCTCCTTGCTTTATTTATGTGCTAGTAGACCGGATATTATGCTTAGCGTATGCATGTGTGCTAGATTTCAATCCGATCCGAAGGAGTGTCACTTAGTGGCGGTGAAGCGAATTCTTCGATATTTAGTCGCTACACCTTGCTTCGGGATCTGGTATCCAAAGGGGTCTAACTTTGACTTGATTGGGTACTCAGATTCCGACTATGCTGGATGTAAGGTCGATAGGAAGAGTACATCGGGGACGTGCCAATTCTTAGGAAGGTCCCTGGTGTCATGGAACTCTAAGAAACAAACCTCCGTTGCCCTATCCACCGCTGAGGCCGAGTACGTTGCCGCAGGACAGTGTTGTGCGCAACTACTTTGGATGAGGCAAACCCTCAGGGACTTTGGCTACAATCTGAGCAAAGTCCCACTCCTATGTGACAATGAGAGTGCTATCCGAATAGCGGAAAATCCTGTTGAGCACAGCCGCACAAAGCACATTGACATCCGGCATCACTTTTTGAGAGACCACCAGCAAAAGGGAGATATCGAAGTGTTTCATGTTAGCACCGAGAACCAGCTAGCCGATATCTTTACCAAGCCTCTAGATGAGAAGACCTTTTGCAGGCTGCGTAGTGAGCTAAATATCTTAGATTCGTGGAACTTGGATTGAATTGTAGCATATATGTGTTTATGCCCTTGATCATGTTTATTCTGCATATTGTTGCTTATTGTGGTGCTCAAGTTGTACAAACACTCCCTGGACCTCACAAGTCCGTGGCAAAATGATGCACAGTTTTAGGGGGAGATGTGTTACAACTTGACCCTTTGAGACTAACCATATGCTTGAGTTTGCTTGTTTTAGTCTCAAAGGAGAATTGAAAGGGAAAAGGTGGACTTGGACCATGAAAGACTTCCACTGCACTCCGATGAGAGGGTAACGTATTCCAAGTTCATCTCATGAACTCTTATTGCCATTTGCTCTTAATTGAAGATTTTGGTGAGGCAATGGGGTTATAGAGCCAAGATTAATCCCGTTTTGGTGTTTGATGCCAAAGGGGGAGAAAATAAAGGCCAAAGCGATAAATGGATCAGCTACCACTTGAGAGATTTTTCAAAACTCCTTTGTTGTCTCTCTTATCAAAAGTTGGCTTCTTGTGGGGAGAAGTATTGATTATGGGAAAAAGGGGGAGTTTTTGAAATCTTTGATCAATCTCTTTTGGAATGACTCTCTTTATGTTTCAACATGTGTGTTCGACTTAGAGATAGAGATTTGAGTTTAATTTGCAAAAACAAACCAAGTGGTGGCATAGAGTGATCCATATATGTCAAAATTGAATCAAAATAATTTGAGTTCTTATTTGAAGTGTTTTTGTACTTGTTCTACTTGCTTTATGTTGTGTTGGCATAAATCACCAAAAAGGGGGAGATTGAAAGGGAAATGTGCCCTTGGGCCATTTCTAAGTATTTTGGTGATTTAGTGCCCAACACAGGTGCCTAATTGTAAAATGGTGGACAAAGTACAAATCAAGGATAAAGGTATGTTTCTCAGACTTAGTACATTGTTTTATGGACTAATGTATTGTGTCTAAGTGCTGGAAACAGAGAAAAATCAAGTTGGAGAAGAGATGGCTCGAGCAGCCAAAGTCTGTCCAGTCTGGGTGCACCGGACTGTCCGGTGGTGCACCGGACAGTGTCCGGTGCGCCAGGCTGGCTCGGCGTGAAGTAGCCGCTCTCGGGAATTCGCCGACGGCGTACGGCTAAAATTCACCGGACTGTCCGGTGTGCACCGGACTGTCCGGTGAGCCAACGGTCGGCCGGGCCAACGGTCGGCCGCGGAATCTGCGCGCGACACGTGGCCGGGCCAACGGTCGGAAGGGGGCACCAGACTGTCCGGTGTGCACCGGACTTGTCCGGTGCGCCAACGGCTCCCAGATCTGCAACGGTCGGCAGCGCCATTTTAGGAAGGAAATCGGGCACCGGACAGTGTCCGGTGTGCACCGGACTGTCCGGTGCACCCGACGACAGAAGGCAAGATTGGCCTTCCAGATTTGCTCTCAACGGCTCCTAGCTGCCTTGGGGCTATAAAAGGGACCCCTAGGCGCATGGAGGAGGGAACCAAGCAACCTTAGAGCATTCTTGATCATCCACACTCAGTCTTTGCGCATTCGTTTGTCATTCTCAGTGATTCGAGCTCCGTTCTAGTGAGAACTTTGAGATAGTCCTTTGAGCTCGATTCTTGGCCGTGTGTGTGCGCATTTTGCTGTGGATTTGTGTGTGTTGCTTTCCTCCCTTACTCTGAATTTCTTGTGAATCTCAAGTGTAAGGGCGAGAGGCTCCAAGTTGTGGAGATTCCTCGCAAACGGGATATTGAAAGGCAAAACAAAACACCGTGGTATTCAAGTTGGTCTTTGGACCGCTTGAGAGGGGTTGATTGCAACACTCGTCCGTTGGGACGCCACAACGTGGAGTAGGCAAGCGTTGGTCTTGGCCGAACCACGGGATAAACCACTGTGTCATCTCTGTGTTTGATCTCTTGTGGTATTGTGTTTTGTTGAGACTCCTCTCTAGCCACTTGGCGATTATTGTGCTAACACTTAACAAGTTTTTGTGGCTATAAGTTTAAGTTTCACAGGATCACCTATTCACCCCCCCCTCTAGGTGCTCTCAGGAACTCTCAGGTAAACGACATCCTAGACATTGGCTGCTCTGTTGGAGTAAGCACCAGATACCTCACCGAGAAGTTCCCATCAACTCAAGCCGTTGTAAGCCCCGAAATCTCCTTCTATGCATGGATCATTCACAAGCAACTAATGTTCACCAAAAGAGTAAACTATAATAGTGTTTCTGAATGATGCAGGGGCTCGACCTATCACCGTACTTTCTTGTTGTGGCGGCACAAAAGGAAGAAAAACTGTCACGGCCAAAGCCTATTCGCTAGGTTCATGCCAATGGTGAAGCGACCGAGCTGTCTTCAGATTTATTTAACCTTGTCTCCCTTGCTTATGTGGTCTATAATGCATCAAACAATGAGCTTGTGAGGACTCAGACTCTTGTGAAGAGCGCCATTGTACAAGTTGATGCTGCACCATTCAAGCAGTGGTACCTCACTCACTGTGGAGTGGACATCGGTAGGAAGAAGGTGCCTGTCGCTAAGAAGGATGCGGCATTGGTCAAGATATTCGATTTGAGCTTCATTTACGTCTTTTTCTTACCAAATTTATACTATCTAGCTAGAGCTTGTTGTTATTTTTACGTGACATGTTTAGATAACTATTGCCAACTGCGGTGGTAAAGCAAACGGGCATATGTGACCTGTCAATACGACATTGGTCAAGTAAATGGCCACATCAATAAAAAATATACATCGTGGTGCATAAAAATTAATTGAATGGATGTATCATATATTTGTATCCCATATTTATGTCTATTTTAAATATGAATGTGTAATCTTTTGTATTCCATATTCTACTCAGATGTAGTGGTTATGATACGAGTATTGGGTACCCACCGACAAGTCTACTTGTATCTATCTTTTGATGAAAGTTGTTGTGGTTATTTTTAATTTTTGTAGTGGTTATGATATGAGTGGATTGAAACACTGTGTTGTTTAAGATCATGTAAAATTTATATATATCTAATTTAGGTCGAGAATTCTTATGTTATGATATGTTGTTTGATTTACGGTGTCGTGTCACGTGTATAAATTTTATGCTTTGTTTGATTTACGGTACCACATAGATAACGATTTCATGTGTTTCCTCGTAGCATCGCATGGGCATAAACCTATTTGTACACAAGTTATCGTGGTATTATAGGTCCCCGTTACAACGCACGGGCACTCACCTAGTTAATAATAATGAGTGCAAGGCAAAACTGGACAATTGTATTGTTTCGCATTGTGATAAACCCGGCCATATGGTTGTCTGGCACCGGGAGGAACCGGTCGGCATTTGTGATGTCCCCGTAGAACAGCTCCATGCCCTCACGTGGTCTAGCTAGTTTCATCGGTTTTTGTTTTATTTTATTACTAAAATTTCGCTTAGCTAGTTTCATATTATTTTCTTTGTTCCTGGATTGGAAAATGTCCAATAGAAAAACCTCCCGCCTGCCCTGTACAAGCGATGGTGCTGTAAATCCCGATACAATAACATGGTGAAGAAGAGATTCATCATTTTTTTTCCCGAAAGCAACTGGCAGCAACTTTGGGTCTATTTGGTTCGTGACTAACGGTGTTACATTTTGACTAAGATTAGTCATTAAATTGAAGATAAAAAAGTTAGGCAAAATATAGCAAGTCAGACAGCGAACCAAACATACTCGTCTTTCCAAGGTAGAAAAGAGTTGATCCACTTTATAAAAAAATCCAGCCTCTTAAACATTAATACTTGCAAGGTTAATTAAAGAAAAACCCAAAAGCCCTAACATTGACAACATGGCCGAAATGACTTGCCGAGCTCCAAAAGTATCAAGCAGCTCCAAGATTTATGAAATCTCGGCGTGTATGTAACTGGATCGTCTAGAACTTTATGGATTTTGGCAAGCCTACTTGCGGCGCCATTCCTGCCGTGCGTATCCAATGTTAGCATCGTAAAAGTAACAGAAAAACTAAAGTTTAAAGCCCATCAGTGAGCCCACAATAGAATTGCAGGCCCATACCGGTAGGCCTAATTGATTTTTAAATTGGACAATACAATACATCTGTGTCGATCAAATGGAAAGTTGGTTTCCATGAATGTCTTATAGCAAATATCTGCTGGTTATAAATTCAAATACCAAATTTGGGCCGACCAAATCAGAAGTCGGCTTTCCATACCAAATCTCGGACAGACCATTTCCTGCGAGCATAAAAGGTTTATAGTGTACCTAATCCTAAGTAAGTGAATAATAATAATAAAGCTTAACCCATGGCAAGCAATCTAATCCGCATGGACACACACCTAAACCGAAGACTATTGGAGTAGTCATTCGATTAAAATTTATGAACAGTGGCACCATCAGGATATGAATTTTTTTGTGGTATATCATAGATAAAAGTTTTGACCAATGCCATATACAAAAAGTTCCGTTAATAAGATAAATAATTGTACATTTGTACACATAAGATTATCGCATTCAACTATGTATACCAAAGGAGCACATATTTCTCTTCTTTTTTATCTGGTCATGTTTTTTCAGTTCCAGCACTGAGCATATATGTATATAGGTTTATAGCACTACCAGGGAAGTTGGTAGCTGGATGCTTGCATCAATGGATGAGCAAAGTATGCACCCAAGGTTAACATTGTGATTGCTACATATGGTAACCGAAAGAACTCCTTGTGATAATCTTTGGGCAGTTTCTGCCGTCCATCGATGATCGCAGCAAAGGGCATAACACTTGTTCTCTTCTTCAGGACCTCGAAGGCTTCACCATAGCGTGACAACAGCCTCCTGTCACCATTCCAAGCACCAAAGAGATGGTGGCTGATAAGTCCGACAGAGGCCGCTACGGCAACTGAGTTGCCAATCCATATTGTATGAGCAAGGCACCAAATTACCTGACCAACCATCTACAGGATAATTGTGGGTCAGAAGTGTGTAAGTGGTCATAAGAAACTGCAATGCAATCATAGAGAATGCATTCTACGTATTTTATAGACTAATCACCTGTGGATGTCTGGTAATACGCATTATTCCTGTTTCCCACATGTGTAATTTAGGCTTGTCCACAGCTGCCACTTCCAAGAGATTGAAAGTGGATGGATACAGAAAGAAGAACGAAATGAACGACGAGAACCAAAGAAGCTCATGAATGCCAGTGATTCCCTGAACTTGCCATAATTGAGTACCATCATACCGATGATTTATGAAGTATACCTGAAAAGATATGGAAACTGTATAAGGCACAGTAAGATTTGTTAATCATTGAGGTCTATCTGCCTTTGGGAAAAGAACACCAAGGACTCACAATAGTAGTAACTGCTAAAGGCAGTGAAATTCCTGCGAACAGCACACGGTAAACACGCTCCCCCACTATTTTCTCACCACTTTCCCGTAGGCTTGCCATACCACTATGGACTACAGCAAAAATTATGGTAAGGAGCAACATAACAACCTGCAAGAGAATCGCATATGGTTAAAATGTTTATCTATTATATCATACAATCTGCCAATGTAAGAGACAACAGTGAAGCAAAAGGTAATGATAAAACAAAACTTGGGTGAAAAACAAATGGAGAAATACAAAATAAAAAAATAGCACTTCAAGTATACGAGTCCCCAGACATTTTGAATGTAACTATATTTGTACCTCAACATTTTCAGATCCAGACTTGATACTAATTTTTCTTGTTCAGATTAAATTTATCATTGATGTTTCAGTGTTTGTTTCACCATTTGATACAAAACTACAGAAACGACTGTTTAGATCCCAATAGTTGTCTGTAGTTAGGTTTGTATACATGTTGCAGTACCCATGTAGCATTTTTATGGCTCCTCTAAAGATAAAGATAATCTTATGGTACCTCCATAAAGGGGTAATCTTGACAAAAGGCAATTTAGCTAAACATAATTGGCAAGGCAACAAACAATGTTGTTTCTGTCACAAGGAAGGATGAGACAATGCTACATCTATTTTTTTCAGTGCCGCTTTGCATGTATGGCCTGGTGTGTAATTCAAGTAGCATCTGGACTTTCGACCCCCCGTAGTGTGCCTAAAATGTTTGGCAACTGGCTGTCGGGCTTTAATAACGATTTAAAGAGCTTAGTGCTTCTCGGGGCAACAGTAACTTGTTGGGCTTTGTGGCTTTGTAGAAACACTATCATTTTTAAAACAAATAAGCTTCTTTTTTGCAGATTATCTTCCCAGCTGCGCACTGAGTTCCTACATGGGCTATTCTGCAGAAGCCTTCTTTGCAGGTTTTGGCTGTAGCAGCATCTCAGTAGTTGGTGCAAACAGCCAAGGATATTTTTACCAAGGCACATGGGTAGCGGTCTAGCCTACGCGGTTTGATGGCCATTAGTGTGCTGGTGTTTTATTTACTTTCTCTTTTGTGTAAGGCTGTGTGCCATTCAGGCAGAGGCCAGGAAAAAATTCAAGGCCGGTGTATCACCTCGATGCAACGTTTCTTGAATTCAATAAAATTTTCCCTTATAAAAGAAAAGATTTTTGGCTTTGCTGACCTGCTCCCCTCTCATTCCTCTGTTCATCCTCCCTCTCTTTTGCTGACTTCTGCTCATGATGACGGGGACACCAAGATTTCCTGGGCACCTTTTCACCTAGGTGACGCTATGAAAACCATGCACTACAGTGACCACAGCTTTGTATTACTCCTCTACTCTTTCAAGTTAGTTATTTTAATGCCTAAATGTGCATTTTACTGTTGCCAACAGGCGGCTAAACAACACCAATTCAGAAGGACCTATATTATGCCTGGCACAGTTTCTCTTTCAAATTTGAAACAACAGCAATAACAGCAAAAGGCATATTTAATTTCTTAGGGGGTGTTTGTTTGGGATTATATAATCCAACAAATTTTGAACTAAGTAGTTCAAAAATTGTTAGATTATATGGTCTGGGCAGATTATAATCCCAAACAAACACCCCCTTAGACACTTGAGACAGAATTGAGCAACAAAATTGCCATTCAGAATTGCACTACCTCAGGTACTGCAAGAAACTTATGTTGTGATAACGTTGTTCTGACCTTAAATGCTCCTCGAGCAACATCCCTCTACTACAATATCTATCTGGACAAAGTTTACCCAGGACTACACATCATTTTTCATACAATATATCGCTTCGTGCATTTAAAATTTACTTTTTAATCTCGTTGGACGGTGACTGGCCACTAGGCGCGCGCATTTTTTTTTTCTAGTGAAATCCGAAAGCCCCGTAAATAAAGAGTACGCACCTCGTGGCTGTCGGAGACGGAGGCGACAGCGTCGAGGAATTTGGTCCCGACCCCGGTACTGGGGTCGATCCACAGCACGTTGAGCGCAACGAGCACCGCACCTAGTATCCCGGCGAAGTAAGCCCACGACGCCACGCTCTGGTCCTTGAGCTCGAACGCAGCCGAATCCTCACCCACGAGCACGGGCCCTCCGCCAGACTCGTCTCCCTCCGCAACAACGCCCTCCTTCGGCTCGATGCCTCCCCCGACCGCACGGGCGGGACGAGCGTGCGAGAGAACGCGTGAGAGAGGGGGGAGCGGCGCTCGGATTGGGTTTAGGGTGGGGCAGAGCGGCCGCGGGAGGTGCGGACGGCGGTGAGGAAGGAGAGGCGGTGTAGCCGCAAGGTGGAGGCGGAGCTGGGAGGCCATGGCGTGGACCGCGGAGAGTGCATGTACGGGTAGACTGGAGTGGTGCAGTGGAGCGGCGGTGGCGAAGGCGGTAGTGGGAAGTGAAATGGGGCGGCGACGACGGCCTCACGGAGTCGCTGGTGGCATCTTTGGGGAGTTGGATGCGCGGCCGATGCGGTGCGCGTCCGGTTGGAGCGTGGTGCGCCGGGCGTTTATAGCAAGTTTAGATTATTCTATTAATAATATATAGCATAGATAAAGATAGGAAGTATAGATTTTTTTGATATTGTACGTGACTTATCTAATAAGTTTAGCTTTATGAAATAACTGGTATTTTGTCACTCGAAACTTCGCATCCTTGGTATAATTACCATTATGCCTATAATTTGTGAGTTCATATGTATCTATAAAATGTTGGTCGATTATTCTATTAATAATATATAGCATAGATAAAGATAGGAAGTTTAGATTTTTCTGATATTGTATATTGACTTATCTAATAAGTTTAGCTTTATGAAATAACTGATATTTTGTCACTTGAAACATCGCATCCTTGGTATAATTATCATGATGCCTATAATTTGTGAGTTCATATGTATCTATGAAATGTTGGTTTTGATAGTAATAACAAATACCACATTCTCTCCTAGCTTAATACATAAACTAAATGTGACCTTTTTTTAAACGTAATTGCACGAGCTCTGTCTCTCAATTAAGAAGAAAGAATGTGTCCTTACGAGTGAGACACCACCTTTCGTACAACTATCATAATGCTCATATTGCTACATGGTAATCAGAGCCTCTCTTCCAAAATACACGTAGTTATGACGAGTTCTTCGGTCCTATCCATACCATCATCCCTCTCCACCCCGATTTTTGAAAAAAAGTTAACAAGGGAGAATTATCTTCTATGGCATGCCTAGTTTCTGTCGTTAATCTGGGTTGTGCAATTTGAAGACTTCTTTGATGGCTCTGGCTGTGAGCTAACGAAGACATTATTGTTGGTTGAAAAGGATTCCAAGACGATAGATATTGCAAACCAATATTATGTAAATTGGTATGTTCGTGGTCAATACGTTCTGACATATATCTGGTCACCTTGCTCTCGCGTGAGGTGCTCTATGGAACTCCTTCATATTCCACAGCAGCACCTCTGTGGACAGCAATCACAGGATCATTTGCATCTCAATCTCGGTCTCGTATCCTCCATCCATGGACTCAGATTAGAAGTACGTGCAAAGGAGTTATATCTATAATGAATAGATTTGCAGAAGCTAGGATGGCAGCTGTTGAAAAGAAACTCGATGGTGATAATATTGTGTTCCACATTCTCAATGGACTTGATGAATACAACCCGCTAGTTGAACAGGTCGTGGGTATGACTGATCTGATCAGTCTTGATGAACTCTATGCGCGTCTTCTCTCTATGGAAGCATTCGGAGTCGCATAAGGATGTCAAGGATTCGTTTAGATGGTGACAAACAATGCTACACGTGGTCATAGCGGTGGCTTCAAGCACGAAAACCATGGTCATTCTGATGGTTGTACTAGCAATCAAAGATGTCACGAGGGTTTTTGCCATGGTGGTACTATTCATGGGGTAGTCCTAATAATCCCTACATAATAATCCCTACAATGATCAACAATACCCAGTCTATGGCAAGCTTGGTCACACTTCTCGTCAATGTTTTCGTACCTATGGCAAGTAAATTCGCATATTAGAGGGGAATTTTGCGGGCTATTGTCCCGATTACTTTTCTTGGATGAGCTTGAAGAGAGATGGTTTTAGACTGGTTCTTGAAAGTCCACTACATTTAATATGCTGCTAAAGTATTTGTTACTTGTTGAGTGTGTTATAAGGCGAAGCACGGAGCGCGAGGCTCTCATGCTTGTGTGAGAAGTGAAAGGGAAATGTGTTTAAAACATTTCCCAAAATTGATTTTAGTGTTTGACGTCCATCACAAGCCACGTGGACTAACTAGTTTGCCTAGTTGTCATTTATCTCAGGTGCATAAAGTTCAATATAAACCAACAAAGAAAATAAGTTGGGGAACTCTACAAATTTGGAGCAAAGACAAGCATTGGTGCTGCCAGTGGCTCACCGGACACTTTCCGGTGCCCAGGCCGAGCACCCCACAAACTGGCCGCTCTCGGGTTTTGTAATACCCAATTCATAATAGCATAAGAAATGAGATGATTTCCTTTATAAGTGTTGCCTCTACTTATTAGCACATGTGAACACCACATCTAAAAGTAAATAATTAACAAATGGCACATTACTAATTTGTGCATCATGTTGGCTTTTACTTGTATATGCATTTAATAATAGTAGTAGTCACATTAATAGAAATAAATTAATATCCAAATTGGGGATTTAATACCTAATTTGAATATTTAGAAATGGGAATTTACAAGGAAAAGAAGAGAAAGGAAATACTATATACAGAAAATAAATATATATTATTCCTACACTAGGATTTGAATTTGTACATTTAGCCCAAAGGTGAAACTCATAACAAAATTCAAACTTAAATTTTAAATCTAAAAAGAAAAAGAAAACAGAAAAGCAAAAGGAAAAAGAAAAGACTTGAAATCTCGCACTGGGCCGAATTACTCCTAGCCGGCCCAACTCACTCGTCCTGCTTCCCCGTTTGGGCCCACGCGCAATGAATGCCTCTGCCGTGTGGGTGAAAGGGAAATAGGGTTAACCTTTTCCCACAATTAGTTTTGGTGGTTGAATGCCCAACACAAATATTGGACTAACTAGTTTGCTCTAGAATGTATGTTCCACAGGTGCATAAAGGTTCAACTCAAACCAATAAATATACAAGATAGGGTTCAATTCAAAGGAGCAATTAAAATCGAGTGTGCCCTGGTCTGGTGCACCAGGACCGTACAGGATCAAACTGGCCACTCTCGGGTTTCTCCAGGCGTGCTCCGCTATAATTCACCGGACTGTCCGATGTGTCACTGGACTGTCCGGTGCACCAGTGGAGCAACGGCTCCTTCGCGCAACGGTCGACTGCAAAAGCTGAAGATTCAGATGAATAGTGAAGAACAGTGCGTGCAGAGTCAGAGCCGCCCGTCAGATGCACACCGGACTGTCCGGTGCCACTAGAAGACAAAGCCTCCAACGGTCAAATGCTCTAGAACCCTAACGGTTGGGTGACGTGGCTGGCGCACCGGACTGTCCGGTGTGCCCATCGACAGCAGCCTGCCCCAACGGTTGTTTTGTGGTTGAGGGCTATAAATACCCCCAACCACCACCACTCCAACCATCTAAGCATTCAACACATTGTATTCAATACAAGAGCAATAGACTCCACTCTAAAGACACAATTCAAGTGATCGATCCGCTCAAAGTCCCCAACTCAACTCTAGCGCATTAGGACTTGTGAGAGGATCATTTGTGTTCCTTTGTTGCTCTTGTTTGCTTGGCTTGGCTTTCTTTTCTTTCTCACTTCTTACTCTCAAGTGCTTTGTAAGCATGGCAAGAGACACCAATTGTGTGGTAGTCCTTGCGGGGTCTAAGTGATCCGTGATATTAAGGAAGAAGGCTCACTCGGTCTAAGTGACCGTTTGAGAGAGGAAAAGGGTTGAAAGAGACCCGGTCTTTGTGACCACCTCAACAGGGACTAGGTTCTTTGGAACCGAACCTCTGTAAAACAAATCACCGTGTTCATCCGCTTTATTTCTTGGATTTGTTTTCCCCTCTCTCCCGGGCTCGGATTTAATTCTAACGCTAACCCTGGCTTGTAGTTTGTGTTTTAAGTTGTAAATTTCATATTACGCCTATTCACCCTCCTTCTAGGTGACTTTCAATGGTATCGGAGCCCGGTACTTCATTAGAGTCTAATCACTCGAAGTAATGTTGGGAGATCACACCAAGAGGGAGATCGTGACCGGCGACAAGCCCGCAAGCCCGGGGAGAACCCACTCAAGGGAGTCCAGCCACAAGCATAAGGAGGAATCCTCTTCCTCCAACAAGATCCATGAGAGAGGCGACAAGAAGAAGAAGATGAAGAAAGTGGTCTACTACGAGACCGACTCTTCGTCGCCCTCCACATCCGCCTTCGACTCGTCGTCCGTCGCTTCTAAGCGCCATGAGCGCAAGAAGTATAGTAAGATGCCCCTCCGCTATCCTCGCATTTCTAAACACACTCCATTACTTTCCGTTCCCTTAGACAAACCACCATATTTTGATGGTGAGGATTATTCTATGTGGAGTGATAAAATGAGGCATCATCTAAACTCACTCCACAAGAGCATATGGGATATTGTTGAGTATGGAGCGTAGGTACCGAAGGTAGGGGATAGGGACTACGACTCAGACGAGGCCGACCAAATTTGGCACTTTAACTCCCAAGCCACAACTATACTCTTCGCCTCCTTATGTCGAGAGTAGTATAATAAGGTGCAAGAGTTAAAGATGGCCAGAGAAATTTGGGACGTCCTCAAGATGGCGCACGAAGGGGACGAGGTGACCAAGATCACCAAACGGGAGACGATCGAGGGGGAGCTCGGTCGATTCGTCCTCAACCAAGGAGAGGAGCCACAAGCAATGTACAACCGGCTCAAGACTTTGGTGAACCAAGTGCGCAACCTCGGGAGCACCAAGTGGGATGACCATGAAATGGTCAAGGTTATTATAAGATCCCTTGTTTTTCGTAATCCTACTCAAGTGCAATTAATTCGTGGGGATCCTAAATACAAATTAATGTCTCCCAAGGAAGTGATAGGAAAGTTTGTGAGCTTTGAACTAATGGTCAAAGGATCCAAACACATTGTCAACTTGGAGCAAGGTGCCACCTCTACACCCGAGGTGTAACCCATCGCATTCAAAGTGACGGAAGAGAAGAAAGAGGAGTCTACACCAAGTAGGCTTCTAATCGACGCCTCTAAGCTCGACAACGAGGAGATGGTGCTCATCATCAAGATCTTTCGCTAAATCCTCAAGCAAAGGAGGAGGAAGGACTACAAACACCGCTCCAAGAGGGTGTGCTACAAATGTGGTAAGCCTGGTCATTTTATCACTAAATGTCCAATATCTAGTGATAGTGACAGGGGCGACGACAAGAAGGGGAAGAAGGAGAAGAAGAGGTACTACAAGAAGAAGGGCGGCGATGCCCATATATGTCAGGAATGGGACTCCGACGAGAGCTCTACCGACTCATCCTCCGACGAGGACGTCGCCAACATCGCCATCAACAAGGGCCTCCTCTTCCTCAACATCGGCCACAAGTGCTTTATGGCAAAGGATGGCAAAAAGAAGAAGGTACAAGCTAGAACCACCCCCAAGTATACTACATCTAGTGATGATGGTATTTCTAGTGATGATGAAGATGTTTTGCTTACTCTTTTTGCCAACCTTAACATGCAACAAAAAGAAAATTTGAATGAATTGATAGGAGCTATTTATGAGAAGGATGAACTTTTGGATAGCCAAGAGGAACTCCTTATTAAGGAAAACAAGAAGCATGTTAAAGTAAAGAATGCTTATGCTCAGGAAATAGAGAAAAATGAAAACTTAACTAAGGAGCTTAGCATTTGCCATGACACTGTTTCCAACCATAGAACTGAGAATGCTAATTTAATTACTAAGGTTAAAAGTTGAATGTTTGTAATGATTCAATTGTCAGTCTTAGAAATGAAAATGCTAGTCTAAATGCTAAGATTGATAAAATGAATGATACAATTTCTAGCCTTAGAGATGAAAATGCTAGATTAATTTCTAAGGTTAAAAATTTAAATGTTTGCAATGATGCTATTTCCAGTCTTAGAAATAAGAATGCTATTTTACATGCTAAGATTGATGAATTAAATGCTTGCAAACCATCTACATCTACTGTTGAGCATGCTTCCATTTGCACTAGATGTAGAGATGTTAATATAGAGGCTATTGATGATCACCTTGCTATGATTAAACAACAAAATGATCACATAACCAAATTAACTGCAAAAATTCATGAGCATGAGATTGAAAATGAAAAATTTAAATTTGCTAGAAGTATGCTCTATAATGGAAGACGCCTTGGAATTAAGGATGGCATTGGTTTCCAGCAGGGAAGCAATGTCAAGCTTAATGCCCCTAAAAATTTTCTAATTTTGCTAAGGGCAAGGCTCCCATGGTTCAGGATAATGAGGGCTATATTTTATATCCTGCTAATTATCCTAAGCATAAAATTAGGAGAATTCATGTTAGGAAACCTCACACCGTTTCTCATCATGCATTCATGTATAAAAATGAGGCTTCTAGCTCTAGGCATTTTACTCATGTTAAAATGCCTAAAAAGAAAACTCCTACTGCATCAAATGAGCCTAATATTTCATTTAAGACTTTTGATGCTTCTTATGTGCTTACTAACAAATCAGGCAAAGTAGTTGCCAAATATGTTGGGGGCAAACACAAGGGTTCAAAGACTTGTGTTTGGGTACCCAAGGTGCTTATTTCTAACGTCGAAGGACCCAAGACTGTTTGGGTACCTAAGAACAAGGCCTAAATTGTTTTGCAGGTTTATGCATCCGGGGGCTCAAGCTGGATAATTGATAGCGGATGCACAAACCACATGACAGGGGAGAAAAAAATGTTCTCCTCCTACGAGAAAAACGAAGATCCCCAACGAGCTATCACATTCAAGGATGGAAATCAAGGTTTGGTCAAAGGACTTGGTAAAATTGCTATATCTCCTGATCATTCTATTTCCAATGTTTTTCTTGTAGATTCTTTAGATTATAACTTGCTTTCAATTTCTCAATTATGCAAAATGGGCTACAACTGTCTATTTACAGATGTAGGTGTTACTAACTTTAGAAGAAGTGATGATTCAGTAGCATTTAAGGGAGTGTTAGAGGGTCAGCTATATTTGGTTAATTTTAATGAAGCTAAACTCGACACTTGTTTAATTACTAAGACTAATATGGGTTGGCTCTGGCATCACCGACTAGCCCATGTTGGAATGAAGAATCTTCACAAACTTCTAAAGGGAGAGCACATTTTAGGACTAACAAATGTTCATTTTGAGAAAGACAGGGTTTGTAGTGCATGCCAAGCAGGAAAGAAAGTTGGAGTCCATCATCCACACAAGAACATAATGACAATGGACAGGCCACTAGAACTACTCCACATGGATCTATTCGACCCGATTGCTTACATAAGCATTGGCGGGAGTAAGTACTGTCTAGTAATTGTGGATGATTATTCTCGCTTCACTTGGGTATTCTTTTTGCAGGAAAAATCACAAACCCAAGAGACCTTAAAAGGATTATTGAGACGGGCTCAAAATGAGTTTGGCTTAAGGATCAAAAAGATAAGGAGCGACAATGGGGCGGAGTTCAAGAAGTCTCAAGTTGAAGGCTTCCTTGAGGATGAGGGCATCAAGCATGAGTTCTCTTCTCCCTACACACCTCAACAAAATGGTGTAGTGGAGAGGAAGAATAGAACTCTATTGGACATGGCTAGAACCATGCTTGATGAGTACAAGACACCAGACCAGTTTTGGGCCAAGGCTATTAACACCACCTACTACTCCATCAACTGGTTATATCATCACTGAATCCTCAAGAAGACATCATACGAACTCCTCACCGGTAAAAAGCCCAACGTTTCATATTTTAGAGTCTTTGGAAGCAAATGTTTTATTCTTGTTAAAAGAGGTAGAAAATCTAATTTTTTCCTAAGGCTGTAGAAGGCTTTTTACTAGGATATGACTCAGATACAAGGGCATATAGAGTCTTCAACAAATCCACTGGATTAGTTGAAGTTTCTTGTGACATTGTGTTTGATGAGACTAATGGCTTCCAAGTGGAGCAAGTTGATCTTGATGAGCTAGATGATGAAGAGGCTCCGTGTGTCGCGCTAAGGAACATGTCCATTGGGGATGTGTGTCCTAAGGAATCCAAAGAACCTCCACAAGCACAAGATCAACCGTCATCTTTCGTGCAAGCATCTGCACTAACCCAAGATGAGGAACAGGCTCAAGACAATGAAGAAGAAGATCAAGAGGATGAGCCACCTCAAGAAGAGGTCAATGATCAAGGGGGAGATGAAGATAATGAAGACAAGGAAGATGAGAAGAAATACAGGGTCAAAGACCGCCACACCCAAGAGTCCACCAAGCGATTCAAAGAGATCACCCCGTCAACTCCATTCTTGGTGACATTCATAAGGGGGTAACTACTCGATCTCGAGTCGCACATTTTTGTGAACATTACTCTTTTGTCTCCTCTATTGAGCCATACAGGGTAGAGGATGCACTAAGAGATTCGGATTGGACGCTGGCTATGCAAGAAGAGCTCAACAACTTCACGAGGAATGAGGTATGACATTTGGTTCCACGTCCTAATCAAAATGTTGTAGGTACCAAGTGGGTATTCCACAACAAGCAAGATGAGCATGGTGTGGTGATAAGGAACAAAGCCCGACTTGTGGCCAAGGGATATTCACAAGTCGAAGGTTTGGATTTCGATGAAACTTATGCACCTGTAGCCAGGCTTGAGCCAATTCGCATATTACTTGCCTATGCTACTTACCATGGCTTTAAGCTTTACCAAATGGATGTGAAAAGTGTCTTTCTCAATGGACCAATCAAGGAAGAGGTCTATGTTGAGCAACCTCCCGGCTTTAAATATAGTGAGTACCCTGACCACATTTATAAACTTTCAAAGGCGCTTTATGGGCTCAAGCAAGACCCAAGAGCATGGTATGAATGCCTGAGAGATTTTCTTATCACTAATGGCTTCAAAGTCGGCAAGACCGATCCTACTATCTTTACTAAACTATTGCAAATGATTTGTTTGTATGCCAAATTTATGTTGATGATACTATATTTGGGTCTACTAACAAATCTACTTGTGAAGAGTTTAGTAGGATCATGGTTCAAAAATTCGAGATGTCTATGATGGGGGAGTTGAGATATTTCTTAGGATTTCAAGTCAAGCAACTCCAAGAAGGCACCTTCATCAGCTAAACAAAGTACATTCAAGACATTCTTCAGAAGTTTGGAATGAAGGATGCCAAACCCATCAAGACACCCATGGGAACCAATGGGCATCTCGACCTCGACGCGGGAGGCAAATCTGTAGATCAAAAGGTATACCGGTCGATGATAGGATCTTTACTTAGCTTATGTGCATCTCAACCGGATATTATGCTTTCTGTATGTATGTGTGCAAAGTTCCAAGCCGATTTTAAGAAAGTTCACCTTAGAGCCGTGAAGAGAATCATGAGGTATTTAGTATACACTCCAAAGCTTGGCCTTTGGTACCCTAGGGGATCCACCTTTGATTTAATAGGTTATTCATATGCCGATTGGTGAAAGTCACCTAGAGGGGGGTGAATAGGTGGAATTTAAAATTTACAACTTAAAACACAATCTACAAGCCAGGGTTAGCGTTAGAATAAAATCCGAGTCCGAGAGAGAGAGGGGGAAAATAAATCAAAAGCAAATGAAGCGGATGACACGGTGATTTGTTTTACCAAGGTTCGGTTCTTGAGAACCTAGTCCCCGTTGAGGTGGTCACAAAGACCGGGTCTCTTTCAACCCTTTCCCTCTCTCAAACGGTCACTTAGACCGAATGAGGCTTCTTCCTTAATCTCATGGGTCACTTAGACCCCGCAAGGACCACCACACAATTGGTGTCTCTTGCCTCGCTTACAAAGCTTGAGAGTAAGAAGTGAGAAAGAAAAGAAAGCCAAGTCAAGCAAACAAGAGCAACAAGGAACACAAAGAATCCTCTCACAAGTCCTAATGCGCTAGAGTTGAATTTGGGACTTTGAGCGGATCGATCACTTGAATTGTGTCTTTGGAGTGAAGTGTATTGCTCTTGTATTGAATGCACTGTTGTGAATGCTTGGATGGTTGAAGTGGAGGTGGTTGGGAGGTATTTATAGCCATCAACCACCAAAACTGCCGTTGGGGTGGCTGCTGTCGATGGGCACACCGGACAGTCCGGTGCGCCATCGGACACTGTCCGGTGTGCCAGCCACGTCACCCAATGGTTAGGGTTCTAACGCAGTCGACCATTGGAGCGCTGACTTCTGGTGGCACCGGACAGTCCGGTGCTGCACCGGACAGACACTATTCATTGTCCGGTGCGCCTCTGACCTCTGCTCTGACTTCTACCGCGAACTGTATCGCTGTCAGGGACACTGTGCAGTTGACCGTTGCGCCGTAGAGCCGTTGCTCCGTTGTCACACTGAACAGTCCGGTGAATTATAGCAGAGAGACGTCTGAGAAACATGAAGGTGAAGAGTTTGGAGTTGTACGGTTCTAGTGCACTGGACACGTCCGGTGGCACACCGGACAGTCCGGTGTGCCAGACCTGGGCACCCTTCGGTCTTTTGCTCCTTTGTTTTTTAACCCTAATTTTGATCTTTTATTGGTTTGTGTTTGAACCTTTATGCACCTGTAGAATATAATTTAGAGCAAACTAGTTAGTCCAATATTTGTGTTGGTCATTCAACCACCAAAATTAATTATGGAAAAGGTTTGACCCTATTCCCCTTTCAATCTCCCCCTTTTTGGTGATTGATGCCAACACAAACCAAAGCAAATATGTAAAGTGCAGAAATGAATTAGTTTGCACAATGTAAGTGCATAGGTTACTTAGAATTAAACCAATTTATAATTTCACTAGATATGCATGGATTGCTTTCTTTTATTTAGCATTTTGGACCACGTTTGCACCACTTGTTTTGTTTTTGCAAATTCTTTTGGAAAATCTTTTCAAAGTCTTTTTGCAAGTAGTCAAAGATATATGAGTAGGATTGCAAGAAGCATTTTCAAGATTTGAAATTTTCTCCCCCTGTTTCAAATGCTTTTCCTTTGACTTAAACAAAACTCCCCCTGAATAAAATTCTCCTCTTAGTGTTCAAGAGGGTTTTACCATTTTTTGAAAATACCAATAAGTACCAATTGAAAAAGGTTCAAATACATTTAGATATTAATTTGAAAACTTCTTTTTCTTTTTTAAAATTGGTGGTGGTGCGGTCCTTTTGCTTTGGGCTAATACTTTCTCCCCCTTTGGCATTAATTGCCAAAAATGGAGACATTTGAGAGCCCTTAAATATTTTCTTCCACATTGGTACAAGTAAATATGAGTGAAAAGATTATACCAATTAGGAGTGTTGTGGAGTGACAACGAAGGGTAAATGATACCGGTAGAGTGGAGTGGAAGCCTTGTCTTCGTCGAGTACTCCATTTCCCTTTCAATCTACGACTTAACATAGCAATATACTTGAAAACACATTAGTCATAGCAAATGAAAGATATATGATCAAAGGTATATAAATGAGTTATGTGTGCAATGTTTCAATCAAAATTCCGAGAATCAAGTATATTTAGCTCATTCCTAAGTTTGTAAAAAGTTTTCTCATCTAAAGGCTTGGTAAAGATATCGGCTAATTGTTCTTTGGTGTTAACATAAGCTATTTCGATATCCCCCTTTGTTGGTGATCTCTCAGAAAGTGATACCGAATTCTATGTGCTTAGTGCGGCTGTGTTCAACGGGATTATCCGCCATGCAGATTGCACTCTCATTGTCACATAGGAGAGGGACTTTGCTCAATTTATAGCCATAGTCCCTGAGGGTTTGCCTCATCTAAAGTAATTGCGACAACAATGTCATGCGGCAATATACTCGGCTTCGGCGGTTCATAGGGCTACTGAATTTTGTTTCTTTGAAGCCCAAGACACCAAGGATCTTCCCACAAGCTGACAAGTCCCCGATTTGCTCTTCCTATCAATTTTACACCCTGCCCAATCGGCATCTGAATATCCTATTAAATCAAAGGTTGATCCCCTGGGGTACCAAAGACCAAACTTAGGAGTGTAAACTAAATATCTCATGATTCGCTTCACGACCATAAGGTAAACTTCCTTAGGGCTGGCTTGGAACCTTGCACACATGCATACGAAAAGCATAATATCCGGTCGAGACGCACATAAATAAAGTAAAGATCCTATCATCGACCGGTAATACCTTTTGACCTACGGATTTACCTCCCGTGTCGAGGTCGATATGCCCATTAGTTCCCATGGGAGTCTTGATGGGTTTGGCATCCTTCATTCTAAACTTGTTAAGTATGTCTTGAATGTACTTGGTTTGGCTGATGAAGGTACCCTCTTGGAGTTGCTTGATTTGAAATCCTAAGAAATACTTCAACTCCCCCATCATAGACATCTCGAATTTCTGAACCATGATCCAACTAAACTCTTCACAAGTAGATTTGTTAGTAGACCCAAATATGATATCATCGACATAAATTTGGCATAAAAACAAATCTTTTGCAATAGTTTTAGTAAAAAGAGTAGGATCAGCTTTGCCGACTTTGAAGACATTAGTGATAAGAAAGTCTCATAGGCATTCATACCATGCTCTTGGGGCTTGCTTAAGCCCATAAAGCACCTTTGAGAGCTTATAAACATGGTTAGGGTACTCACTATCTTCAAAGCCGGGAGGTTGCTCAACATAGACCTCTTCCTTGATTGGTCCATTGAGGAAGACACTTTTCACATCCATTTGATAGAGCTTAAAGCCATGGTAAGTAGCATAGGCAAGTTATATGCGAATTGACTCAAGCCTAGCTATGGGTGCATAAGTTTCACCAAAGTCCAAACCTTCGACTTGTGAATAACCTTTAGCAACAAGTCTGGCTTTGTTCCTTATCACCACACCATGCTCATCTTGCTTGTTATGGAATACCCACTTGGTACCTACAACATTTTGATTAGGACGTGGAACTAAATGCCATACCTAATTCCTCGTGAAGTTGTTGAGCTCCTCTTGCATTGCTAACACCCAATCCGAATCTATTAGTGCATCCTCCACCCTGTATGGCTCAATAGAGGAGACAAAAGAGTAATGTTCACAAAAATGAGCGACTCGATATTGAGTAGTTACCCCCTTATGAATATTGCCGAGGATGGAGTTCACGGGGTGATCTCGTTGAAGCGCTTGGTGGACTCTTGGGTGTGGCGGTCTTTGACCCTGTACTTCTTGATCATCTTCCTTATATTTGTCATGGTCATCTCTCCCTTGATTATTGTCCTCCTCTTGAGGTGGCTCATCCTTTTTATCTTCATTTTCATCATCTTGAGCCTAATCCTCATCTTGGGTTGGTGGGGATGCTTGGTTGGAAGATGAAGGTTGATCTTGTGCTTGAGTGGGCTCTTCGGATTCCTTAGGACACACATTCCCAATGGACATGTTCCTTAGCGCGACGCATGGAGCCTCTTCATCATCTAGCTCATCAAAATCAACTTGCTCAAGAATCTAAATGAGTTAGATGATCCTCAAGCCGAACTCATTTTGAGCCCGTCTCAAGAATCCCATTAAGGTCTCTTGGGTTTGAGATTTTTCCTGCAAAAAGAACACCCAAGTGAAGCGATAATAATCATCCACAATTACTAGACAGTACTTACTCCCGCCGATGCTTATATAAGCTATCGGGTCGAATAGATCCATGTGGAGTAGCTCCAGTGGCCTGTCCATCGTCATTATGTTCTTGTGTGGATGATGGGCACCAACTTGCTTTCCTGCTTGACATGCGCTATGAAAGCATCTAGGCCCCTGGTTGGTTTTAGTGACTAATGACAACGTAATGTTATATGTGACTAACGTGTGTTTTGCAGAGACAAATGGTAAGTTAGGTCGCATTATAGGTAGATGTACTACAATGGTGAAAACAATCCCAGAGATAAGAACTCGAAGCGATGGCTAAAAGCGACGAAACACAAAGTGAAGGTCTTCGTATTCCAAGTGTCAAGGAGTTGCGGACACTCGTGATATAGTTAGGCCGTTTATTTTGTTTTAGACGTACTATAAAGAGGGGTTGTCGATGAGTAGTTTGACCAAGAGAGTTTTAGTGTAGTGTTGGTGCATATTCACACTCATATATAGTGCTAGGTGACACTCTAGAACATACTCACAAGTTAGAACGAAAACTTATTTGAAAAAACAACAGAAAATAGAATTTAGGGTTTCTGACTGTGGGGCACCGGACTGTCCGGTATGCACCGGACTATCCGATGCGCCCTCTGTCAGGTGGGGCCAGGATGGCCCAGGGAAGGGTTTCCCCCAGCGGAGAAACCCGAGAGCGCAAGGTTCATGAGTTGAATTTTAGTGGCGCACCGGACAGCGCACCGGACCGTCCGGTGTGCCATCTGTCCAACGGCTACCTGCCAGAACTAGCCGTTGGAGTCGACCGTTGGCGCACCGGTGGCGCACTGGACTGTCCGGTGCGCCCATGCGCAGGAAAATTTTGGTAACGGCTAGTTGGTGGGTGAGGGCTATTTATACCCCCTCCACCCACCATATTGATTGTCTTGCTGCCCACATTTATTCCTGCACATTGGTAGAGCATTGCAAGCACAAAAAGCCTAGTGAGGTGATTAGAGAATCTTAATCCCGCATTTGGACCTCATTAGCGCTAGCGAGAGCCACCTAGAGCACACACCACTTGCATTAGGCTTCTCTTGGTCAAGAGAAAGTCTACGACTTGTTACTCTTGGTGATCGGCATCACCTAGACGGCTTGGTGGTGTTGGGAGCTCGGTGATCACCGTGGAGATCTTGTTGGTGACCCGACTCAAGTTTGTAAGCGGTCATGAGAGATGCACCGCACCGGAGTGGCAAAGGATCATCTCGTAGTGAGCACTTGGTTCTTGCGAGGACCAAGGGGGAGCGATACCCTTGCGCGGGTGCTCCAACGAGGACTAGTGGAGAGTGCTGACTCTTCGATACCTCGAGAAAAATTAGAGGAGTCTTCTAAACCTTGCTTTACATTCTGCACTTAATTCAAGCATTTTACATTGTGTATTTGTTTAGCAAGTATTTGAAGTATTGACTTAGCATTATTGTATTTCTAGTATTATTCTCTTAGTGCTAGTTGTTGGGGTGAAGTTGGGCTCTTGCTTAGGTTTTAATTATTGTTGATTTTTAGAAAAGCCCAATTCACCCTCCCTCTTGGGCATCGTGATCCTTTCAATTGGTATCAGAACCTTGTTGCTCTTAGATTAGCTTAACCGCTAGAGTAACGATGTCCGGTGGGGATGGACCTCCTCCCGTTTTTGATGGTGACGATTTTCCATATTGGAAAATTCGTATGGAAGCATATTTAGAGGCTATAGACATTGGTGCCTACAAAGCCGCCACACAAGGATTCCCCGAACCTAGAGATCCCATAAATCTTGAAGGTGAAGAGTTTAACTATGAGAAATGGAATGCCAAGGCCAAAAACACCCTTTTTAGAGGTCTTTGCAAAGATGTGTTTAATAGAGTTAGAAACCATAAAAATGCTCATGATTTGTGGATGGACATATGTGCTCTACATGAAGGAACTAGAAGTGAGCATGAGGAGAGATATCACATTGCTATGAGAAAATTAAATTCTTTTGAAATGCTTGCTAATGAAAATGCCAATGCTATGTACTCACATCTCAATATTCTTGTAGAGGAAGTAAATGGCTTGGGGCTTACACAAATTTCACAACCGAATGTTGTGAGGAAGATTCTCAATGTCCTCCCAATTGACAAATATGGACACATTGTCACTGTGCTGCATCAGATAGATCTTTCAGTTACCACTCCTACACAGATATTGGGAAAGATCAATGCTCATGAGATGTACATGCACATCAATGACAAGGATGAGTCAACTTCCAAGAGTAAGGATTTGGCTCTCAAAGCAAATCAAGAAAGAAAAGGAAAAGCTAAAGTACAAATTGAGGAAGAATCCTCAAGTGATGATGACCTTGATGCTAACATTGACTTGATGATGAGGAAGACCACCAAGATGTTAAAGAAGCTCAACAGAGAAGGCATCAAATTTGACTCAAGAAAAAAGAAATTCTTTTCCAGCAAAAGAAAGCCCATTTCTGAAATGAATTACTACAACTGTGGAGAGCTTGGTCATCTTGCACATCAATGTAACAAGCCCAAGAAGAACAAGTTCAAGGGCAAGAAAGAAGATGACAGCGATGATGAGAAAAAGGAAAAGAGATTCTTCAAGGGGAAGGATGGGAAGCACAAGAGGTTCCACAAAAAGAAAAATGGAAAGACATATATCGTTGGTGACTGGCTCACTAACATTGAGTCATCAAGTGGATCTTCTTCAAGTGGAGAAGAAAATGATGAAAAAGTTGCTGCCATCGCTGGGGACTTCTCTTCACCACCACCATCGCCATCATCGACTTCTCACCTATGCCTCATGGCTAGAGGTGAACGGAAGGTACAAAATGATAAAGATATTACTGATGATAGTGATAGTGATAGTGATGATGAATTTGCTTCACCTTCCTATGATGAACTAGCTGACTTGCTTAAAGAATACACTCAAATCATTATGAAGTCAAAAGCTAAATGTGATAAGTTGAAAAATTAAAATGAATCTTTGAATGCCAAATATGATATAGTTATGAAAGCTAGTGATGAAATGAAAGAAGAAAACAAAACTATGTCATCCACTGTAAATGAGCTTACATCCTCCCTAAAAGATGCTAAGGATAAATGTGACAAGTTAAATGAAGCTAATAGGGAGTTGAAAGATAGACTAGTGAAAATCAAGGAAGACTATACTAAGATTAAATTTGATCATGATAATCTTCTTGTTGAAAATAAACTTATATCTTGCAATACACATGAGGTTATTAACCCTGTTGTTAAGATTGATGTAGCAACCTCATGTGATGATTTGAGTCAAGGTGATCAAACTAGTCAACATGATGAACTGACCTAAAAAGTTGAAGCCTTGACATTAGACAACCAAAAATTGAAGAGATACTTGACTGATTCAACTACTAGAGGAAAGGTTGCCATTGAGAACAATGATTTCAACAATGAGTTGGTAGTGGATAATAAAAGGCTTAAAAATGAAGTCAAGAAACTTAAGAGTGAAAATGAACATCTTGTAACAAGTGTGCAAAAATTCAACAAGGGCCAATACCTCCAAAATGAATTGCTCATGAACACTGTCATGAAAAACAAAAAGATTGGTATTAGATACATTTCTTTTGTGCAAAAGAAAGCTGCTATTCAATACAAGCCAAAGCAGACTCATAAGCCTGTCAAATGCTTTGAATGTGGAAAAGAAGGTCACTTTGCCCACAACTGCAAAGCCAAAACACCAACTCCCTTGCCTAAGCACTCAAGACCATTTTCTTTTAATGCTCATTATGTTCTAAGAAAAGTAGCAAATGGAGAAGTCAAGGTTACATTCCTAGGTCCACCAAGCAAGAGTAGACCTAGACAAATTTGGGTTGCAAAGTCTTTGATTGAGAAAGTCACTGGTCCTATGCAATATAGGGCCCTCAAAACTCAAGCTTGATTTGTCTATGGATGTAGGTGAACTACAAGACCGATGGGAGCCATTGGGTTATTGACAGTGGATGCACACAACATATGATAGGCAACCCACAGATGTTCACCTCACTTGATGAGAATGTTGATGGACAAGACAAAATCACATTTGGGGACAATTCAAAAGAGAAAGTTCAAGGACTTGGCAAGGTGGCAATTTCAAATGATCTATCAATTTCAAATGTTCTCTTGGTTGCACCTTTGAGCTTCAACTTATTATCAGTGGGTCAACTCTGTGATCTTGGACTTCAATGCTTATTCACTCCAATAGAGGTTATTGTATCAAAAATGGATGATGAATCAATGGTGTTTAAAGGATTTAGATACAACAATCTCTACTTAGTGGATTTCACCTCTAAAGATGCAGACTTAAGAACTTGCCTCTTTACCAAAGCATCACTTGGATGGATATGGCATAGGAGGCTTGCACATGTTGGAATGAGCATATTCAAGAAAGTATTAAAGAAGGACATGGTTAGAGGATTAAAGGATGTTGTATTTGAAAAGGACAAGCCTTGTAGTGCATGTCTAGCTAGGAAGCAAGTTGCTAACACACATCCTACAAAAGCTTTCATGTCAACATCAAGGCCACTGGAACTACTTCATATGGATTTATTTGGACCTACAAACTATGTAAGTGCTGGTGGCAACCTCTACTATCTAGTGATAGTTGATGATTTCTCAAGATACACTTGGGTGTTCTTTCTCCATGATAAATCTAAAGTTGCATCTATATTCAAGAAGTTTGCCAAGAAAGCTCAAAATGAATTTGATTGCAAGATCAAGAAGATTAGAAGTGATAATGGTAAAGAATTTGACAATAACAACATTCATGAATACTGTGATGAGATTGGGATCAAGCACGAAGTATCTGCAACATATACACCTCAACAAAATGGAGTTATTGAAAGGAAAAACAGGACCTTGATCACACTTGCAAGAACAATGATTGATGAGTATAACACACCAGAGAGGTTTTGGGCCGAAGCTGTCAACACTGCATGTTATGCATCAAATAGGCTATTTCCTCACCGGCTACTTGCAAAGACTCCCTATGAACTGCTAAATGGGAAAAAGCCAGACGTCTCCTTCTTCTGGGTGTTTGGATGCAAATGCTACATTTACAAGAAACGCCATCACCTAGGGAAGTTTCAAAGACATTGTGATATTGGTTTTCTATTGGGTTATTGATCAAAGTCCAAAGCATATCGAGTATTCAATCATGCCACTAGCGTGGTAGAAGAAACATATGATGTGGAATTTGATGAGACTAATGGCTCCCAAGGAGCACTTGAAAATCTTGATGATGTAGGTGATGAGCCACTTAGGGAAGCCATGAAGAACATGCCAATTGGAGCTATCAAACCAAAAGAAGATGAAGAAGAGGTGCAAAACATTGACAGGCCTTCTTCATCAAGTGTACCACAAGATGATGAAAAATATGAGAGGCATGCAAATGAAGATACATTTGTCTCTCATGAACAAGCAAGGGTACAAGCTGAAGATGTTGATGCTCTAGGATCTTCTTCCCAAGTGGTTAACAGGAGAAACTCATCACTACTTCAAGCACACCCACAAGACCAAATCATTGGGAGTCCTTCACAAGGGATTATTACTCGATCACATAAACATGCTTCTTTTATTGAACATCACTCCTTTGTTTCTTGTGTTGAGCCTACATGTATCGATGAGGCGCTACAGGATCCGGACTTGGTGAATGCCATGCATGAAGAACTAAACAACTTCACCCGTAACCAAGTTTGGACCCTGAAGAAGCCTCCACAAGATGCAAGGATCATTGGAACAAAGTGGGTGTTCAGAAATAAACAAGATGATCAAGGCATGATTGTTAGGAACAAGACAAGACTTGTTGCAAAGGGATTCTCTCAAGTTGAAGGCCTAGATTTTGGAGAGACCTTTGCACCGGTTGCTCAACTTGAAGCCATTCGTATCCTACTCGCATATGCATCATGCTATGATATAAAACTTTATCAAATGGATGTAAAAAATGCATTTTTAAATGGCTTCATAAATGAACTTGTGTGTGTTGAGCAACCACCCAGGTTTGAAGACCCTAGATATCCTAACCATGCTTATAGGTTGTCCAAGGCGCTATATGGGTTAAAGCAAGCTCCAAGGGCTTGGTATGAGCGTCTTCACGACTTCCTCATCGAAAAGGGCTTCAAGATCGGGACCGTCGACACAACCCTATTCACAAAGAAACATAACGGTGATATTTTCATTTGTCAAGTATATGTTGATGACATAATCTTTGGCTCAACAAATGACTATCATTGCAAGGAATTTGGTGAGTTGATGTCGAAAGAGTTCAAGATGTCAATGATTGGTGAACTGACGTACTTCCTCGGCTTTCAAGTCAAGCAAATGAAAGATGGTAACTTCCTCTCATAAGAGAAGTATACCAAAGACTTGTTGAAAAGGTTCAACATGGAGAAGTGCAAACCAATCAAGACACCTATGCCAACAAATGGACATCTCGACCTAGATGAGGGAGGTAACCCGGTTGATCAAACTCTCTACCGTTCTATTATTGGCAGTTTATTGTATCTTACCGCATCTAGGCCCAATATCATGTTTAGTGTCTGCATGTGTGCAAGATTTCAATCAAATCCTAAGAAAGCTCATCTTCGCACAGCTGATCCGGCCACCGCAGTTCTAGGGCACTCTTGAGGCCTCGTGCCTACACTTTGGTTCCTACCATCCAGCCCCTGAGGACCCCGTGCCAGCACCAGATCCAGTGACAGACACTCAGGCAGAGGATACAACCTTCCATCAGTTTGAGACTTAGGGCGCAGCAGTTCCCACTGATGATGATAATGATGATGATGATGATTTTGGGATTCTGCCTCCGCCTCTGCCTCCTATGCCTCCACGCTCACATGACCATGAGGCTGGGTGTTCTAGTGCTGCTACTACTGCCCCTCCTGCCATTAACCCTGCTCTTACTGCGATCCTCCAGACACTTACTCAGCAGCAGGCTCACTTGGCAGCCGAGCAGGCTCATCAGGCAGCTGTCCAGCAGTAGATGTCCGAGAGAATGCTCTCGATGTTTCAGACCATTCAGGACAGACAGGATACTTTCTAGCAGCAGCTTCTGGCAGACAGGGCTAAGAACAGGGCCTTCAGGACTCTCATGCTTCAGCATACAAGTGTTCAGATCCATCCTGTTCAGTCAGCACCTCCTCCAGCTCTTCAGGCAGCTATTGTGCCAGCCATTCAGGCAGGACCCCCTCTTCCTTCAGTTGGTCCTTCTTCCTCTCCGCTCTGGCCGGTCACCCTGGTTTTCTCGTTGCCGGTCGTCAGCTCCATCAGCTCTCAGCCGCCAGTGCCACTAGCTCCTGCTGTTACCACTGCTGCTGTGGCAGTGTCTGTGACCTCTTTAGCTCCGGTAGCTCCTGCAGCGCAGCCTTCGTCCGAGTCAGTACCAGCTCCAGCTTCTACGGCAGATCCTGGATCCGAGACTGACTCTGACCCTCAGCTAGCGTTCGCTCTTCTGCCACGTCCATGATCGGATGCGCCCCCGCCACCTCCTTCCTCTTCTGGTCTGTAGGTTCAGGTTCCCTTTTGGTGTTTGACGCCAAAGGGGGAGAGATATGAGAGTTGTGAGAGCTAGGGGCAGTTAGGGAGTTAGAAGAGAGTCATTTTGATGTAATATATGTGCTTGTTACTCTCTATACTAGCTCCACTTTGGATTTTGGCTCACAAACTCTATTATATACTCTCGATGCTTATGTTTACTGTGTGTGTATTATGTTTTCACCTTATATGTTATCACCAGTCTTCTAGTTCTTGTTCATTGATTTGATTTCACGTTTATATGAACAAGAAACTTACGATGTGTATGTGCTCATTCTTATTATTATGTTACACACTCTTTCTGTCAAAAATTATTGAGTACAACTAACCATCTTCTCTATTGACAGAAATTTCAAAACAAACTACTCTCACAAATCTTGTAGGGTTGTCATCAATCACCAAAAAGGGGGAGATTGAAAGCATCTAGGTCCCTGGTTGGTTTTAGTGATTAATGACAATGTAATGTTATATGTGACTAACGTGTGTTTTGCAGAGACATATGGTAAGTTAGGTCGCATTACAGGTAGATGTACTACAATGGTGAAAACAATCCCAGAGATAAGAACTCGAAGCGACGGCTAAAAGCGACGAAACACAAAGTGAAGGTCTTTGTATTCCGAGTGTCAAGGAGTTGCGGACACTCGTGATATAGTTAGGTCATTTATTTTGTTTTAGCCATACTATAAAGAGGGGTTGTCGATGAGTAGTTTGACCAAGAGAGTTCTAGTGTAGTGTTGGTGCATATTCACACTCATATATACTGCTAGGTGACACTCTAGAACATACTCACAAGTTAGAACGAAAACCAATTTGAAAAACAGCAGAAAATAGAATTTAGGGTTTCTGACTGTGGGGCACCGGACTGTCTGGTGCGCCCTCTGTCAAGTGGGGCCAGGATGGCCCAGGGAAGGGTTTCCCCCAGCGGAGAAACCCGAGAGCGCAAGGTTCACGAGTTGAATTTTAGTGGTGCACCGGACCGTCCGGTGCGCACCGGACAGTGTCTGTTCACTGTCCGGTGTGCCATCTGTCCAATGGCTATCTACCAGAACTAGCCGTTGGAGTCGACCGTTGGTGCACTGGTGGCACACCAGACTGTCCGGTGCGCCCATGCGCAGGAAAATTCTAGTAACGTCTAGTTGGTGGGTGAGGGCTATTTATACCCCCTCCACCCACCATATTGATTGTCTTGCTGCCCACATTTATTCCTACACATTGGTAGAGCATTGAAAGCACCAAAAAGCCTAATGAGGTGATTAGAGAATCTTAATCCCGCATTTGGACCTCATTAGCGCTAGCGAGAGCCACCTAGAGCACACACCACTTGCATTAGGCTTCTCTTGGTCAAGCGAAAGTCTACGACTTGTTACTCTTGGTGATCGGCATCACCTAGATGGCTTGGTGGCGTTGGGAGCTCGGTGATCACCGTGGAGATCCTGTTGGTGACTCGACTCAAGTTTGTAAGTGGTCGTGAGGGATCCACCGCACCGGAGTGGCAAAGGATCATCTCGTAGTGAACACTTGGTTCTTGCAAGGACCAAGGGGGAGCGATACCCTTGCGTGGGTGCTCCAACGAGGACTAGTGGAGAGTACCGACTCTTCGATACCTCGAGAAAAATTGGAGGAGTCTTCTAAACCTTGCTTTACATTCTGCACTTAATTCAAGCATTTTACTTTGTGTATTTGTTTAGCAAGTATTTGAAGTATTGACTTAGCATTAATGTATTTCTAGTATTATTCTCTTAGTGCTAGTTGTTGGGGTGAAGTTGGGCTCTTGCTTAGGTTTTAATTAGTGTTGATTTTTAGAAAAGCCCAATTCACCCCCCTCTTGGGCATCGTGATCCTTTCACGCTACAAACCCTATATTTCTCAAAATGAACATTGGTTAGTCCTAAAATGTGCTTTCCCTTTAGAAGTTTGTGAAGATTCTTCATTCCAACATGGGCTAGTCGGCGATGCCAGAGCCAACCCATATTAGTCTTAGCAATTAAGCAAGTGTCAAGTTCAGCTCTATTAAAGTCAACTAAGTATAGCTGACCCTCTAACACTCCCTTAAATGCTACTGAATCATCACTCCTTCTAAAGGCAGTAACACCTACATCTGTAAATGGACAGTTGTAGCCCATATTGCATAATTGAGAAATAGAAAGCAAGTTGTAATCTAAAGAATCTACAAGAAAAACATTTGAAATAGAATGGTCAGGAGATATAGCAATTTTACCAAGTCTTTTGACCAAACCTTGATTTCCATCCCCAAATGTGATAGCTCTTTGGGGATCCTCGTTTTTCTCGTAGGAGAACATCCTTTTCTCCCCTATCATGTGGTTTGTGCATCTGCTATCAATTATCCAACTTGAGCCCCCGGATGCATAAACCTGCAAAACAATTTAGGCCTTGTTCTTAGGTACCCAAACGGTCTTGGATCCTTTCACATTAGAAACAAGTACCTTGGGTACCCAAACACAAGTCTTGGAGCACTTGTGTTTGCCCCCAACATATTTGACAACTACTTTGCCTGATTTGTTAGTCAGCACATAAGAAGCATCAAAAGTTTTAAATGAAATGTTATGATTATTTGATGTAGTAGGAGATTTCTTTTTAGGCAATTTAACATGAGTTGATTGCCTAAAGCTAGATGCCTCATTTTTATACATAAAAGCATGATGTGAAATAGTATGAGGTTTTCTATCATAGATTCTCCTAATCTTGTGCTCAGGATAACCAGCAGGATATAAAATGTAACCCTCGTTATCCTGAGCCATGGGAGCCTTGCCCTTAATAAAATTAGACAATCTTTTAGGGGCATTAATTTTGACATTGCTTCCCTGTTGGAAACCAATGCACTCTTTAATGCTAGGGCGTCTCCCACTATAGAGCATGCTCCTAGCAAATTTAAATTTCTCATTTTCAATTTCATGCTCATTGATTTTACTAGTTAATTGAGCTATATGATCATTTTGTTATTTAATTAAAGCAAGGTAATCATGAATAGCATCAATATTAACATCTCTACATCTAGTACAAATAGTAACATGATCAACACTAGATGTAGAGGGTTTGCAAGTATTTAATTCTTCTATCTTAGCATGTAATATAGTGTTCTCATCTCTAAGATAGGAAATAGAATCATTGCAAACATTTAAGTCTCTAGCCTTGGAAATTAAACTAGCATTTTCAGTTTTAAGGCTAGAAATTGATTCATTCAATTTATCAATGTTAGCAATTAAACTAGCATTTTCATTTCTAAGATTGGCAATTGAATCATTACAGGCATTTGATTTTTCAACCTTAGTAATTAAACTAACATTCTTAGTTCTAAGGTTGGAAATAGTGTTATGGCAAATGCTAAGCTCCTTAGTCAAATTTTCACATTTTTCAACTTCCTAAGCATAAGCATTTTTAACTTTAACATGCTTTTTGTTTTCCTTAATAAGGAATTCCTCTTGGCTATCCAAGAGTTCATCCTTCTCATGAATAGCACCTATCAATTCATTCAATTTTTCTTTCTATTTCATGTTATGGTTGGCAAAAAGGGTAAGCAAATTATCCTCATCTTCACTAGAGCTACATTCATCACTAGATGTTGTATATTTAGTGGAGGCTCTAGATTTTACCTTCTTCTTCTTGCCATCCTTTGCCATGAAGCATTTGTGGCCGACGTTGGGGAAGAGGAGGCCCTTGTTGATGGCGATGTTGGCGGCATCCTCGTCGGAGGAGGAGTCGGTGGAGCTCTCGTCGGAGTCCCATTCTCGACATACGTGGGCATCGCCGCCCTTCTTCTTGTAATACTTCTTCTTCTCCTTCCTCTTTCCCTTCTTGTCGTCGCCCCTGTCACTATCACTAGACATAGGACATTTAGCGATAAAATGACCGGGCTTACCACATTTGTAGCACACCCTTTTGGAACGGGGCTTGTAGTCTTTCCCCTTCCTTTGCTTGAGGATTTGGTGAAAGCTTTTGATGATGAGTGCCATCTCCTCATTGTCGAGCTTGGAGGCGTCGATGGGGAGCCTACTTGATGTAGACTCTTCTTTCTTCTCCTTCGTCGCTTTGAATGCGATTGGTTGCACCTCGGGTGTGGAGGTGCCGCCTTGCTCCAAGTTGACAATTTGATTGGAGCCTTTGATCATCAATTCAAAGCTCACAAACTTTCCTATCACTTTCTCGGGAGACATTAGCTTATATCTAGGATCACCACGTATTAATTGAACTTGCGTTGGATTGTGAAAAGCGAGTGATCTTAGAATAACCTTGACCATTTCATGGTCATCCCATTTGGTGCTCCCGAGGTTGCACACTTGATTCACCAAGGTCTTGAGCCAGTTGTACATAGCTTGTGGCTCCTCTCCTTGGTTGAGGACAAAACGACCGAGTTCTACCTCGATCGTCTCCCTTTTGGTGATCTTGGTCACCTCGTCCCCTTCGTGTGTGGTCTTGAGGACATCCCAAATTTGTTTGGCGGTCTCTAACCCATGCACTTTGTTATACTCCTCTCGACTTAAAAAGGCGAGGAGTATAGTAGTTGCTTGGGAGTTAAAGTGCCGTATTTGGGCAACATCGTCTGAGTCATAGTCCTTATCCCCCACCTATGGTACCTGTGCTCCATACTCAACAACATCCCATATGCTTTCGTGGAGTGAGGTTAGATGACCTTTCATTTTAACACTCCATATAGAATAATCTTCACCATAAAAAACTGGTGGTTTGCCTAATGGAACGGAAAGTAGAGGAGCGCGTTTAGAAATGCGGGGATAGAGTAGGGGGATCTTACTAAACTTCTTGCGCTCATGGCGCTTAGAAGTGACGGACGCCGTATCGGAGCCGGAGGTGGATGGTGACGAAGAATCGGTCTCGTAGTAGACCACTTCCTTCATCTTCTTATTCTTGTCGCCACTCCGATGCGACTTGACTCATGGAGGTGATTCCTCCCTTCCTTTGGCGTCGAACTTCTTTGATGGAGCCTTCCCATGGCTTGTGGGCTTGTCACCACCGGTCATGATCTCCTTCTTGGCATGATCTCCCGATATCACTTCGAGTTGTTAGACTCTAATGAAGTACCGAGCTTTGATACTAATTGAAAGTCACCTAGAGGGGGGGTGAATAGGCGGAATCTGAAATTTACAACTTAAAACACAATCTACAAGTTGGGGTTAGCGTTAGAATAAAATCTGAGTCCGAGAGAGAGGGGAAAATAAATCAAAAGCAAATGAAGCGGATGACATGGTGATTTGTTTTACCGAGGTTCGGTTCTTGAGAACCTAGTCCCCGTTGAGGTGGTCACAAAGACCGAGTCTCTTTCAACCCTTTCCCTCTCTCAAATGGTCACTTAGACCGAGTGAGGCTTCTTCCTTAATCTCATGGGTCACTTAGACCCCGCAAGGACCACCACACAATTGGTGTCTCTTGCCTTGCTTACAAAGCTTGAGAGTAAGAAGTTAGAAAGAAAAGAAAGCCAAGCCAAGCAAACAAGAGCAACAAGGAACACAAAGAATCCTCTCACAAGTCCTAATGCGCTAGAGTTGAATTTGGGACTTTGAGTGGATCGATCAGTTGAATTGTGTCTTTGGAGTGAAGTGTATTGCTCTTGTATTGAATGCACTGTTGTGAATGCTTGGATGGTTGAAGTGGAGGTGGTTGGGGGTATTTATAGCCCTCAACCACCAAAACAGCCATTGGGGGTGGCTGCTGTCGATGGGCGCAACAGACAGTCCGGTGCACCATCGACACTGTCCGGTGCGCCGGCCACGTCACCCAACCGTTAGGGTTCTGACACAGTCGACCATTGGAGCACTGACTTCTGGTGGCACCGGACAATCCGGTGCCTCATCGGACAGGCATTGTTCATTGTCCGGTGCACCTCTGACCTCTGCTCTAACTTCTGCCGCGAACTATAGCGCTATCAGGGACACTGTGCAGTCGACCGTTGCGCCATAGAGCCGTTGCTTTGCTGTAACACCGGACAGTCCGGTTGCACACCGGACAGTCTGATGATTTATAGCGGAGAGACGTCTGAGAAACCCGAAGGTGAAGAGTTTGGAGTTGTACGGTCCTGGTGCATCGGACACTGTCCGGTGGCACACTGGACAGTCCGGTGCGCTAGACCAGGGCACCCTTCAGTTATTTTGCTCCTTTGTTTTTGAACCCTAATTTTGATCTTTTATTGGTTTGTGTTTGAACCTTTATGCACCTGTAGAATATAATCTAGAGCAAACTAGTTAGTCCAATATTTGTGTTGGTCATTCAACCAACAAAATTAATTATGGAAAAGGTTTGACCCTATTTTCCTTTCGATTGGGCAGGGTGTAAAATTGATAGGAAGAGCACATCAGGGACTTGTCAGTTTCTAGGGAGATCCCTGGTGTCTTAGGCTTCAAAGAAACAAAACCAGTAGCTCTTTCTACCGCTGAAGCCGAGTACATTGCCGCAGGCCATTGTTGTGCGCAGTTACTTTGGATGAGGCAAACCCTCAAGGACTATGGCTACAAATTGAGCAAAGTCCCTCTCCTATGTGACATGAGAGTGCTATCCGCATGACAAAGAATCCCGTTGAACACAACCGCACTAAGCACATAGACATTCGGTATCACTTTCTGAGGGATCACCAACAAAGGGGGATATCGAAATAGCTTATGTTAATACCAAAGATCAATTAGCTAATATCTTTACCAAGCCACTAGATGTGAAAACCTTTAGCAAACTTAGGAATGAGCTAAATATACTTGATTCTCGGAATTTTGATTGAAACATTGCACACATAGCTCACTTATATACCTTTGATCATATCTCTTTCATTTGGTACATATTCATATTTCTTATTCTTACTGTGCCAAGGCTAAGACTAATGTGTTTTCAAGTATATTTGTATCCTTAGTCTTAGATTGAAAGGGAAATGGGGTATTCGGCAAAGACAACGCTTCCACTCAACTCCATCGGTTTTAGTTACCCCTTGCCGGTATTCCACCATCTCTCCACATTGGTATAATCTTTCACTCATATCTATATTATCAATGGTGAGAAAATATCAAAGGGCTCCAACGCTCTCTGTTTTTGGCGCTTAATGCCAAAGGGGGAGAAAATATTAAGCCCAAAGCAAAAGGACCGCACCACCACCACGTTTCGACCGCACTACCACCATTTCAAAAAATTTTAAAATGAAAGATTTATTTGGTAATCACAAATGTTTGTTTTTCAAGTATTACTCAAGATAAATTTCACATTGGTAAATTTCAAATTGGTATCTATGCTTATGAAAATAAGATTTCAAAATTGGTATCCATCAAAACCCTCTTGAAAGCTAAGAAGAGAATTTCATTCAGGGGGAGTTTTTATTTAGTTAAAGGAAAAGCATTTGAAACAGGGGGAGAAATTTCAAATCTTGAAAATGCTTCTAAAAATCTTATTCATATACCTTTGACTATTTGCAAAAGAATTTTGAAAAGAATTTGAAAAAGATTTGCGAAAACAAAACATGTGGTGCAAATGTGGTCCAAAATGTCAAATAAAAGAAAGCTCCATTCACTCTTATTCATATGCAACAAGACTTTCTTATTGGTTTAAATTCTAAGTAACCTATGCACTTACCTTATGCAAACTAGTTCATTTTTGTACTTTATATATTTTCTTTGGTTTGTGTTGGCATCAATCACCAAAAAGGGGGAGATTGAAAGGGAAATGGGGTTAACATTTTCACACAATTAATTTTGGTGGTTGAATGCCCAACACAAATATTGGACTAACTAGTTTTCTCTAGAATGTATGTTCCACAGGTGCATAAAGGTTCAACTCAAACCAATAAATATACAAGATAGGGTTCAATTCAAAGGAGCAATTGAAACCGAGTGTGCCCTGGTCTGGCGCACCGGACTGTCCGGTGTGCCACCGGACAGTGTCTAGTGCACTAGGACCGTACAGGATCAAACTGGCCACTCTCGGGTTTCTCCAGGCGTGCTCCGCTATAATTCACCGGACTGTCCGGTGTGTCACCGGACTGTCCGGTGCACCAGCGGAGCAACGGCTCCTTCACGCAACGGTCGACTACAAAAGCTAAAGATTCAGATGAATAGTGAAGAACAGTGCGCGTAGAGTCAGAGCCGCCCGTTAGAGGTGTACCAGACAGTGAACAGTGCCTGTCTGGTGTGGCACCGGACTGTCCGGTGCCACTAGAAGACAAAGCCTCCAACGGTCAAATGCTCCAGAACCCTAACGGTTGGGTGACGTGGCTAGCACACCGGACAGTGTCCAGTGGCACCCATCGACAGCAACCTGCTCCAACGGTTGTTTGGTGGTTGAGGGCTATAAATACCCCCCCTAAAAGGGAAATAGGGTCAAACCTTTTCCTATATGATTTTGGTGGTTGAATTGCCCAACACAAACAATTGGACTAACTAGTTTGCTCTAGATTATATGTTCTATAGGTGCCAAAGGTTCAACACAAACCAATAAAAAGAACAAGTTAGGGTTCAAATGAAAGGAGCAAAAGAAAACCGAAGTGTGCCCTGGTCTGGCGCACCGTACTGTCCGGCGTGCCACCGGACAGTGTCCGGTGCACCAGGGTGGATTAACACAAACTTGCTACCTTCGGGTTTTTGGAAATGCCACTCCGCTATAATTCACCGGACTGTCCGGTGTAGCACCGGACTGCCGGTGTGCCATGCGGAGCAACGGCTACTGCGCCAACGGTCGTCTGCAAAAGCAATAGTGAACAGTGAACAGTGCACGGACTACGCGTGCAGAGTCAGAGCAGCGCCAGAAGGTGCACCGGACAGTAAACAGTACCTGTCCGGTGCGGCACCGGACTGTCCGGTGCCCCATGAAGTCAGAGCTCCAACGGTCGAAACAGTCAGAACCCTAACGGTCCGGTGCGCCCATCGACAGCAGCCTTCATCAACGGTTGGTTTGGTGGTTGGGGCTATAATATACCCCCAACCACCACCATTCAAGGCATCCAAGTTTTTAGACATCTCACTCAATACAAGAGCTAGTGCATTCAATACAAGACACAATCCAATTGAATCAAAGCCTCTCCAAGTCCCAATTCCACTCAAAGCAATTAGTGACTAGAAGAGAGAGTTTTGCTCGTGTTCTTTGAGCTCTTGCGCTTGGATCGCTTTTCTTCTTCCTCTATTCTTGTTCTCAAGCAACTTGTAATCAAAGCAAGAGACACCAAGTTGTGGTGGTCCTTGTAGGGGTCTAAGTGACCCGTTTGATTAAGGAGAAAAGCTCACTCGGTCTAGGTGACCGTTTGAGAGAGGGAAAGGGTTGAAAGAGACCTAGTCTTAGTGACCACCTCAACGGGGAGTAGGTTTGCAAGAACCAAACCTCGGTAAAACAAATCATCGTGTCATCCGCCTCACTTGCTTTTGATTTGTTTTCATCCTCTCTTTCGGACTCGATTTTAATTGTAACGCTAACCCCGGCTTGTAGTTGTGCTTAAAGTTTATAAATTTTAGATTCCGCCTATTCACCCCCCTCTAGGCGACTTTCAATCGGTATCAAAGCCCGGTACTTCATTAGAGCCTAACCGCTCGAAGTGATGTCGGGAGATCACGCCAAGAAGGAGGTCGTGACCGGCGAGAAGCCCGCCACAAGCCACAGGAAGACTCCATCGAGAGAGTCCGGCAACAAGGTGAAGGGATCCCCTCACATGCCAAGTCGCATCGGAGCAGCGAAAAGAAAAAGAAGATGAAGAAGGTGATCTACTACGAGACCGATTCTTCGTCGCCATCAACCTCCGGCTCTGACGTGCCGTCTGTCACTTCTAAGCATCATGAGCGCAAGAAGTATAGTAAGATGCGACTTCGTTATCCCCATATCTCTAGACGCACTCCTCTACTTTCCGTCCCACTAGGCAAACCACCCGTTTTTGAGGGTGAAGATTATAACATGTGGAGTGATAAAATGAGGCATCACCTAACCTCACTCCACGCTAGTATTTGGGACATTGTTGAGTTTGGAGCGCAGGTACCATCGCCGGGGGACGAAGGCTATGACTCGGACGAAGTCGCCCAAATCCGGTACTTCAACTCCCAAGCCACTACTATACTCCTCGCCTCTCTAAGTCGAGAGGAGTATAATAAGGTGCAAGGGTTGAAAAGTGCTAAAGAGATTTGGGACATACTCAAGATCGCGCACGAAGGAGATGAGGTGACCAAGATCACCAAGCAGGAAACGATCGAGGGGGAGCTCGGTCAATTCATGCTCAACCAAGGGGAGGAGCCACAAGCCATGTACAATCGGCTCAAGACCTTGGTGAATCAAGTGCACAAAATGGGATGACCATGAAATGGTCAAGGTTATTCTAAGATCACTTGTTTTTCTTAATCCTACATAAGTTCAATTAATTCGTGGTGATACTAGATACAAGCTAATGTCTCCCGAGGAGGTTATAGGAAAGTTTGTGAGCTTTGAATTGATGATCAAAGGCTCCAAACAAATCATCGAGCGAGGCGCCACCTCAACACCCGAGGTGCAACCCGTTGCCTTCAAAGCAACAGAGGAGAAGAAAGAAGAGTCTACATCAAGTAGGCTTCCCATCGACGCCTCCAAGCTCGACAACGAGGAAATGACGCTCATCATCAAGAGCTTCCGCCAAATCCTCAAGCAAAGGAGGGGGAAGGATTACAAGCCCCGCTTTAAGAAAGTTTGCTACAAGTGTGGTAAGCCTGGTCATTTTATCGCTAAATGCCCTATGTCTAGTGATAGTGACAGGGACAACGACAAGAAGGGAAAGAAGAAGGAAAAGAAGAGATACTACAAGAAGAAGGGCGGCGATGCCCATGTATGCCGGGAGTGGGACTCCGATGAGAGCTCCACCGACTCCTCCTCCGATGAGGACGCCGCCAACATTGCCGTCAACAAGGGTCTCCTCTTCCTCAACGTCGGCCACAAGTGCCTCATGGCAAAGGACGGCAAAAAGAAGGTAAAATCTAGAGCTTCCACTAAATATACAACATCTAGTGATGAGGCTAGCTCTAGTGAAGATGAGGATGATTTGCTTGCTCTCTTTGCCAACTTAAACATGCAACAAAAAGAAAAATTAAATGAATTGATAGGTGTTATTCATGAGAAGGATGAACTCTTGGATAGCCAAGAGGACTTCCTTATTAAGGAAAACAAAAAGCATGTTAAAGTTAAAAATGCTTATGCTTAGGAAGTAGAGAAAAATGAAAATTTATCTAAAGAGCTTAGCATTTGCCATGACACTGTCTCTAACCTTCAAACTGAAAATGCAAAATTGCTTGCTAAGGTTGAGAAATTAAATGTTTGTGATGATTCTCTTGTCAGTCTTAAAAATGATAATGCTAGTTTAATTGTCAAGATTGATAAATTGAATGCATCACTTTCTAGCCTTAAGATTGAGAATGATAAATTAATTGCTAAGGCTAAGGAGTTAAGTGTTTGCAATGATACTATTTCCAATCCTAGAAATGAGAATGCTATTTTACATGCTAAGATTGATGAATTAAATGTTTGCAAACCTTCTACATCTAGTGTTGATCATGTTACTATTTGTACTAGATGTAGAGATATTAATGTTGACGCTATCCATGATCACATTGCTATGATTAAACAACAAAATGATCATATAGCTAAACTAGATGCTAAAATTGCCGAGCATGAACTAGAAAATGAAAAATTTAAATTTGATCGTAGCATGCTTTATAGCGGGAGACGCCCGAGCATTAAGGATGGCATTGGCTTCCAACAGGGAGACAATGTCAAACTTACTGCCCCCAAGAAATTGTCTAATTTTGTTAAGGGTAAGGCTCCCATGGTTCAGGATAACGAGGGCTATATTTTGTATCATGTTGGTTATCCCGAACATAAAATTAGGAGAATTCATTTTAGGAAGTCTCATTCGGGTTCTCACCATGCTTTTATGTATAAGAATGAGGCATCTAGCTCTAGGCATTCTACCCATGTTAAAATGCCTAAAAAGAAATCTCCTACTGCATCAAAGGACCATAACATTTCATTTAAGACTTTTGATGCTTCTTATGTTTTAACTAATAAATCAGGCAAAGTAGTTGCCAAATATGTTGGGGGCAAACATAAGGGCTCTAATACTTGTGTTTGGCTACCCAAGGTGCTTGTTTCTAATGTGAAAGGACCCAAGACCGTTTGGGTACCTAAGAACAAGGCCTAAACTTGTTTTGTAGGTTTATGCATCTGGGTGCTCAAGCTGGATTATTGATAGCGGGTGCACAAACCATATGACTGGGGAGAAAAAGATGTTCTCCTCCTATGAGAAAAACCAAGATCCCCAAAAAGCTATCACATTCGGGGATGGAAATCAAGGTTTGGTCAAAGGACTTGGTCAAATTTCTATATCACCTGACCATTCTATTTCTAATGTTTTTCTTGTAGATTCTTTAGATTACAATTTGCTTTCTGTTTCTCAATTATGCAATATGGGCTACAACTGTCTATTTACTGATGTAGGTGTTACTGTCTTTAGAAGAAGTGATGATTCAGTAGCATTTAAAGAGTATTAGAGGGTCAGCTATACTTAGTTGATTTTAATAGAGCTGAACTCGATACTTGCTTAATTGCTAAGACTAATATGGGTTGGCTCTGGCATTGCCGACTAGCCCATATTGGGATGAAGAATCTTCACAAGCTTCTAAAGGGAGAAAACATTTTAGGACTAACAAATGTTCATTTTGAGAAAGACAGGGTTTGTAGTGCATGCCAAGAACTCACAAATAGAAGGCTTCCTTGAGGAGGAGGGCATCAAGCATGAGTTCTCTTCTCCCTACACACCTCAGCAAAATGGTGTAGTGGAGAGGAAGAATAGAACTCTACTTGACATGGCGAGGACCATGCTTGATGAATACAAGACACCGGACCGGTTTTGGGCCAAGGCGATTAACACCGCTTGCTACTCCATCAACCGATTATATCTTCACCGAATCCTCAAGAAGACATCATATGAACTCCTCACCGGTAAAAAGCCCAATGTTTCATATTTTAGAGTCTTTGGAAGCAAATGTTTTATTCTTGTTAAAAGAGGTAGAAATTCTAAATTTGCTCCTAAGGCTGTAGAAGGCTTTTTACTTGGTTATGATTCAAACATAAGGGCATATAGAGTCTTTAACAAGTCCACTGGACTAGTTGAAGTTTCTTGTGACATTGTGTTTGATGAGACTAATGGCTCTCAAGTAGAGCAAGTTGATCTTGATGAGCTAGACGATGAAGAGGCTCCGTGCGTCGCGCTAAGGAACATGTCCATTGGGGATGTGTGTCCTAAAGAATCCAAAGAGCCTCCACAAGCACAAGATCAACCATCATCTTTCATACAAGCATCCCCACCAACCCACGATGAGGAACAGGCTCAAGATGATGAAGAAGAAGACCAAGAAGATGAGCCACCTCAAGGATAAGGCAATGATCAAGGGGGAGATGAAGAAAATCAAGACAAGGAAGATGATCAAGAAATACAGGGTCAAAGACCGCCACACCCAAGAGTCCATCAGGCGATTCAAAGAGATCACCCCGCGAACACCATCCTCGGCGATATTCATAAGGGGGTAACCACTCGATCTCGAGTCGCACATTTTTGTGAACATTACTCTTTTGTGTCTTCTATTGAGCCATACAGGGTAGAAGATGCATTAAGAGATTCGGATTGGGTGTTGGCGATGCAAGAGGAACTCAACAACTTCACAAGGAACGAGGTATGGCATTTAGTTCCACGTCCTAATCAAAATGTTGTAGGTACCAAGTGGGTATTCCGCAATAAGCAAGATGAGCATGGTGTGGTGACAAGGAACAAAGCCCAACTTGTGGCCAAGGGGTATTCACAAGTCGAAGGTTTGGATTTCGGTGAAACCTATGCACCCGTAGCTAGGCTTGAGTCAATTCGCATATTACTTGCCTATGCTACTTACCATGGCTTTAAGCTCTATCAAATGGACGTGAAAAGTGCCTTCCTAAATGGACCAATCAAGGAAGAGGTCTATGTTGAGCAACCTCTCAGCTTTGAAGATAGTGAGTACCCTAACCATGTTTACAAACTTTCAAAGGCGCTTTTTGGGCTCAAGCAAGCCCCAAGAGCATGGTATGAATGTCTAAGAGATTTTCTTATCACTAATGGCTTCAAAGTCGGTAAAGTCGATCCTACTCTCTTTACAAAAACTATTGCAAAAGATTTGTTTGTATGCCAAATTTATGTTGATGATATCATATTTGGGTCTACTAACAAATCTACTTGTGAAGAGTTTAGTAGGATCATGGTACAAAAGTTCGAGATGTCTATGATTGGGGAGTTGAAGTATTTTCTAGGATTTTAAGTCAAGCAACTCCAAGAGGGCATCTTCATCAGCCAAATGAAGTACATTCAAGACATACTTACCAAGTTTGGAATGAAGGATGCCAAACCCATCAAGACACCCATGGGAACTAATGGGCACCTCGACCTTGACACAGAAGGTAAATCCGTAGATCAAAAGATATTCCGGTCGATGATAGGATCTCTACTTTATTTATGTGCATCTCGACCAGATATTATTCTTTCCGTATGCATGTGTGCAAGGTTCCAAGCCGATCCTAAGGAAGTTCACCTTAGGGCCATGAAGAGAATCTTGAGATATTTAGTTTATACTCCTAAGTTTGGTCTTTGGTACCCCAAGGGATCCTCTTTTGATTTATTAGGATATTCAGATGTTGATTGGGCAGGGTGCAAAATTGATAGGAAGAGCACATCAGGGACTTGTCAGTTTCTAGGGAGATCCCTGGTGTCTTGGGCTTCAAAGAAACAAAGCTCAGTAGCTCTTTCTACCGCCGAAGCCGAGTATATTGCCGCAGGCCATTGTTGCGCGCAATTGCTTTGGATGAGGCAAACCCTCAGGGACTATGGCTACAAATTTAGCAAAGTCCCTCTCCTATGTGATAATGAGAGTGCAATCCGCATGGCGGATAATCCCATTGAACACAGCCGCACTAAGCACATAGCCATTCGGTATCACTTTTTGAGAGATCACCAACAAAGGGGGGATATCGAGATAGCCTATATCAACACCAAAGATCAATTAGCCGATATCTTTACCAAACCATTAGATGAGAAAACCTTTACCAAACTTAGGAATGAGATAAACATTCTTGACTCTCGGAACTTTCATTGATACTTTGCACACATAGCTCATTTATATACCTTTGATCATATCTCTTTTATATCTATGACTAATGTGTTTTCAAGTGTATTCTTATGCTTAGTCATAGAATTGAAAGGGAAATGGAGTATTCGGCAAAGACGACGCTTCCACTCAACTCCATCGGTATTATTTATTCTTTGCCGGTATTCCGCCATCTCTCCACATTGGTATAATCTTTCACTCATATATTGTTTGCCAAAGGGGGAGGGAATTTACAAAGAGCTCACAAAGTCTCCGTTTTTGGCGATTCATGCCAAAGGGAGAGAGAGTATTAGCCCAAAGCAAAAGGACCGCACCACCACCTAATTTTTAATTATGTTTAGAAAACTTTTATTGGTATATTTCAAATTGGTGTTTCTCTAATGAAAGTATCTCAATCTGGTATATCTCAAAACCCTCTTGACAACTAAGAGGAGAATTTCATTTAGGGGGAGTTTTGTTTAAGTCAAAGGAAAAGCATTTGAAAAAGGGGGAGAAAATTTCAAATCTTGAAAATGCTTCTTTCATATATCTTTGACTATTTGCAAAAGGATTTTGAAAAGAATATTCCAAAGAATTTGCAAAAACAAAACTTGTGGTGCAAGCGTGGTCCAAAATGTTAAAATAGAAGAAAGCAATCCATGCATATCTATTGAAATGATTAGATTGGTTTAATTCCAAGCAACCTTTGCACTTACCTTATGCAAACTAGTTCAATTCTGCACTCATATATTTGCTTTGGTTTATGTTGGCGTCAATCACAAAAAAGGGGGAGATTGAAAGGGAAATAGGGTCAAACCTTTTCCTATATGATTTTGGTGGTTGAATTGCCCAACACAAACAATTGGACTAACTAGTTTGCTCTAGCTTATATATTCTACAGGTGCCAAAGGTTCAACACAAACCAATAAAAAGAACAAGTTAGGGTTCAAATGAAAGGAGCAAAAGAAAACCGAAGTGTGCCTTGGTCTGGCGCACCAAACTGTCCGGTGTGCCACCGGACAGTGTTCGATGTGCCACCCGACAGTGTTCGATGCACCAGGGTGGATCAACTCAAACTTGCTACCTTTGGGTTTCTGGAAATGCCACTCCACTATAATTCACCGGACTATCCGGTGTAGCACCAGAGTGTCCGGTGTGCCATGCGGAGCAACGGCTACTGCGCCAACGGTCGTCTGCAAAAGCAACAGTGAACATAGAACAGTGCGCGGACTACACGTGTAGAGTCAGAGCAGCGCTAGAAGGCACACTGGACAGTAAACAGTACCTGTCCGGTGCGGCACCGGACTGTCCGGTGCCCCATGAAGTCAGAGCTCCAACGGTTGAAACTGTCAGAACCCTAACGGTTGGGTGACGTGGCTGGCGCACCGGACAGTGTTCAATGGCGCACCAGACAGTGTCCGATGGTGCACCGGACTGTCTGGTGCGCCCATCGACAGCAGCCTTCCCCAACGATAGGTTTGGTAGTTGGGGCTATAAATACCCCCAACCACCACCATTCAAGGCATCCAAGTTTTTCAGACATCTCACTCAATACAAGAGCTAGTGCATTCAATACAAGACACAATCCAATTGAATCAAAGCCTCTCCAAGTCCCAATTCCACTCAAAGCAATTAGTGACTAGAAGAGAGAGTTTTGCTCATGTTCTTTAAGCTCTTGCGCTTGGATCGCTTTTCTTCTTCCTCTATTCTTGTTCTCAAGCAACTTGTAATCAAAGCAAGAGACACCAAGTTGTGGTGGTCCTTGTAGGGGTCTAAGTGACCCATTTGATTAAGGAGAAAAGCTCACTCGGTCTAGGTGACCGTTTGAGAGAGGGAAAGGGTTGAAAGAGACCCGGTCTTTGTGACCACCTCAACGGGAAGTAGGTTTGCAAGAACCGAACCTCGGTAAAACAAATCACCGTGTCATCCGCCTCACTTGCTTTTGATTTGTTTTCATCCTCTCTTTCGGACTCGATTTAATTCTAACGCCAACCCCGGCTTGTAGTTGTGCTTAAAGTTTATTAATTTCAGATTTCGCCTATTCACCCCCCCTCTAGGCGACTTTCACCCCCAACCACCACCACTCCAACCATCCAAACATTCAACACATTGCATTTAATACAAGAGCAATAGACTCCACTCCAAAGACACAGTTCAAGTGATCGATCCGCTCAAAGTCCCCAACTCAACTCTAGCGCATTAGGACTTGTGAGAGGATCATTTGTGTTCTTTTGTTGCTCTTGTTTGCTTGGCTTGGCTTTCTTTTCTTTCTCACTTCTTACTCTCAAGTGCTTTGTAAGCATGGCAAGAGACACCAATTTTGTGGTGGTCCTTGCGGGGTCTAAGTGACCCATGAGATTAAGGAAGAAGGCTCACTCGGTCTAAGTGACCGTTTGAGAGAGGGAAAGGGTTGAAAGAGACATGGTCTTTCTGACCACCTCAATGGGGACTAGGTTCTTTAGAACCGAACCTCGGTAAAACAAATCACCATGTTCATCTGCTTTATTTCTTTGTTGATTTGTTTTCCCCTTTCTCCCGGACTCGGATTTAATTCTAACGCTAATCCCGACTTGTAGTTTGTATTTTAAGTTATAAATTTCATATTACGCCTATTCACCCCCTCTAGGCGACTTTCAGTGGGTCAGTTGCGCCAGCCTCCCCGTGTCACTGCGGCGCGGGACCCATCTGTCAGTCGGACCCTATTCCTAACTGAAGCTCCAACATCTCCGCGTGCCGACCCCTTCCAACCACCCCTGCGAGCTCGGGATCTCTAGCTGACCCTGGCATTCGCCAATTCCGCCGATAAAAGGGAGGGCACCCCATCGACCACGCGCACCAGCACCCCGCATTGAGATACCGCCGAGAGAGAGAATAGGGAGCCGCTGAAGGCCTCGACCGTCGTCCATCGTGCACAACACTAATTAGTGCCCTGTGCGTGGTCTGGAGGGTCCATACAAGCTTTTGGATCATGTTGAAGGTGGTGGCAAGGAGATTGTGCACCCTGAGCGCCGCCAATTTGACATCATTACTGTGAATCCGGGGCGCGCCGTGGGCGGAAAAAGCACCGCGTGACCATTGTAAGAACTCCCCTTCCCAGATCCACCATCGTTTCAATTTCATTTAGCGATCAACGAACTTAGTGACCGTACACCGTGGAGCGGTGTGGGTTTTCCGGCCATGGCATCGTCGTTGTGGCAGCTCTGTTGGTCGCCGGAGCTTGGCCAGGTCGGGAAGACACGCGTTGGCGGTCGAAATCCAGATGTGCGGCGGTGATTAAATCCGACCTACCATTTCAGTCGATGGTGTGGTGACCGTAGATCCTTGATCGGAGAGTGAGGAGCTCAAGTAGTTGTCAGGTCTATTGGGACCGTCGAATCAGGATCTGAGCGTCCTAGGGCACTCATTAATTCATCCGTGGAGTAGATCTAATCTGGGTCGCTAGCGTCTGATCGGACGACCGATCTTACCTCGTACCCCTTTGGCCGCGTCTTCTTTGCAAAAGAACCCCTAGAGTTTTAGAAAATGAACCCGTGGTCCACTACGTATACAAAATAATTACACTCGTGCCCTGCAAATTTGTAAGCGGACCCTTGGACTCTCTGAAATTCACGTGCGCAGTACAGAAAGCTGGAAAATAGGGTAAGGAATCATAGAAAATTATTTTTAATGTTTAAATAATTCTAGGAATTTATTTAATTCATAGAAAATTCATGTCAACTCCTTTTTAGTCCATTCCAATTTCTATAATTTTGCAATAATATTGTTTATCACTTAGTGCCACTGTTTTAACATGAAAGCCATATTAGAATTGATCACTCAACTAATATTGTACCAAACACTTAAGAACTTCGGAAAATCATAACTTAAAATCCGTAACTCCGAATTTAGTGACTCTTTTTCCTATGATCTCGTTTCAATGCGTAGATTATTAATTATGTATTCTGTATTTATGTTTGGTGTGATGTTAATTTCTGTTATACCATGTTTGTTTGTAGTGTTGCGAGTAGACGAGCAAGCCACAGAGGATTCTGGTGTTCAGCAGGTAGAAGTTGCTGAGCAGGAGCTCATTGAAGGCAAGTTGTGCCCTTGACCACTTTTATTTACCCAATAATGTTCACTATAATCATTTTATCATGCATAGGCTTAACTTTTATGGGACCCAATAGGTCACCCTAGTCTGGTTATCTTTTCACCTTGTTTACCCCTGAATTTTTGGGTAGTCATTGCTATATATGGTTTTGGGTGTTGAGATAACTATTACACTTGATCATTCTTTATTATTGTTCTATTTTTGTTCATGATAAGACCACTATGTTAATTGGAACATCAAGCTTAACTTGAGAAACACGTGCCACCACAAGGGTGGAATGGGACGCCCTTGGCTGACTAACTAGGAAAGCTAATGGAGGACTACCTTACCTGAAAGGGGCAAGGGTAGTAGGAGAGTAGGTGTGTAGGGAGGTTCTCGGGTTGATTTTGCTGCAATGGCGGTCAAATGGGGGATTCCTGCATTGCTCTTTCTAGAAACTGTAGCGGGTTTTCTGAAGCTAGTGGAACTTTATAAAGGCCTCGTAGTGGATCTCTAGCTATTCACCTCGACAATGTCTAAGGTCCTTGTAAACCCAGGCTAGACGGGATACACGATTTGTGGGTATAGGGTATAACCTCTGCAGAGTGTAAAACTGGTATACTAGCCGTGCTCGTGGTCATGATGAGCTCAAGACTCTTGCATGATTAATTTATGGAATTAAATTCAATTTGTCATTTGCATCGCATTGGGATTTTATTATTAATTTTGATCTATTATTACTCTGGTTTTGTATCTACTTACATTTAGTAACTGCTAATAAAACTTGACCAACTTATTAAAAGCAATGCTCAACTTTAACCTTTATTTATTGGTCAGCCTTACACTTCACATGAACTCCCACCTTTGGTGAGTTCATGCACATTATTCCCCATAACTTATTGAACTATGATCTTTTGTGAGCTCACCCTTGCGATATATAACCCCCCAGGAGAAGAACAGGTGGTCCAGGAGGAGCCTTATAATGAAGAGTACGAGCTCATCTAGGTGGTGTCTCCCAGTCAGCTTTGGTGGCACCAAGGAATAATACTTAGTTCGCTTTATTATTATCATTTATTTTTGTAAGACTTCCGCTTGTAATAATGACATTTACGATACTTGTGACATTTATCTCTATACACTTTATCATTATATGTGATGTTCTTCTTTGGCGCACATATGAGACGCACCCGGCTTTATCCCTTAAAATCGGGTGTGATAGGTTTTCTAAGAGTCGCTCCGCTATAATTTACCAGACTGTCCGGTGTGCACCGGACATGTCCGGTGAGCCAACAGAGCAACGATCAACTACACCCAATGGTCCACTACGGTGTACAGTAAAAGTGCACAGTGCAGAAGTCAGAAATCAGAGCTGCAAAGTCAGAACGCACCGGACTGTCCGATGCTGCAAGAGGACAAAGGACTTCAACGGTCAACTGCTCCAAACCCCAACGGTCTGCTGACGTGGCACACACCGAACAATGAACAGTCCCATGTCCGGTGCACCACCGGACTGTCCGTTGTGCCCGTCGACAGCAAAGTCAGCCAACGGCTAGGAAGTGGTTGGAGGCTATAAATACCCCCAACCACCTCCATTCAAGGCATCCAAGTTTTTTGAACTCCACATTCAATACAAGAGCAAAAGCATTCACTCCAAGACACATCCAAAAGATCAAATCCTCTCCAAGCCTCAAAATCAACTCATTTGCTTAGTGACTTGAGAGAGGGTGTTTTGTTTTCCTTTTGTTGCTCTTGTTACTTGGATTGCTTTCTCCTTCCCATTCTAATTCTTCCAAGTGCTTTGTAAAGCTAGCAAGAGACACCTAAGTATGTGGTGATCCTTGCGGGGTCATAGTGACCCAAGTGATTAAGGAGAAGCACTCGACCGGTTTGTGTGATCGATTGAGAGAGGGAAAGGGTTGGAATAGACATGGCCTTTGTGGCCTCCTCAACGGGGACTAGGTTCTTTGGAACCAAACCTCGGTAAACAAATCATTGTGTTCATTTGTGTTGATCTCCACTTGATTTGTTTTCCCTTTCCCCTCTCTCTAAAAGTTCCCTTGCTCATATTGATTTGAGTTTGCTCCCAAGGTTATCTGCATTGATTGAGCAACTCATAGCAAGGAGAACTATCTTCCGCACTCTAAACTATTTCTAACACTAACCCTAGGCATAGTGTGTGTTCAAAGTTTATAATTTTCAGGTTTCACCTATTCACCCCCTCTAGGCGACTTTCAATTGGTATCAAAGCCCGGTGCTTCATAAGAGTCTAACAACTCGAAGTGATGTCGGGAGAACACGCCAAGAGGGAGATGGTCACTGGGACAAGCTAGAAGGCTCGGGAAGGAAGAATGAGGAACGAACTCCATCGAAGGAGACCAGCGACACGCACAAGGAGGAATCCGCTTCCTTTATCAAGTCACATAGGAAGGGTGACAAGAAGAAAAAGAAAATGAAGAAGGTAGTCTACTATGAGATTGACTCTTAATCACCTTCCACATCCGGCGCCGAGTCTACAACTTCGAAGCGCCAAGAGCGCAAGAAGTATAATAAGATGCCTCTACGCTATCCTCGTATTCCAAAACGTGCTCCTTTACTTTTGGTACCCCTAGGCAAACCACCATACTTTGATGGTGAAGATTATTGTATGTGGAGTGATAAAATGAGGCACCATCTAACCTCACTTCATGAAAGCATATGGGATATTGTTGAGATTGGAGCGCATGCACCATAGGTAGGCGACGAGGATTACGACTCCGATGAGGCCACCCAAATAAGGCACTTTAATTCCCAAGCAACTTCTATACTTCTCGCCTCCTTGTGTTGAGAGGAGTATAATAAGGTGCAAGGGTTGATAAATACCAAAGAAATTTGGGATGTCCTCAAAATGGCGCATGAAGGGGACGAGGTGACCAAAATCACCAAGCGCGAGATGATTGAGGGGGAGCTCGGCCTATTCATCCTCAACAAAGGAGAGGAACCACAAGCAATGTACAACTGGCTCAAGACAATGGTCAACCAAGTACGCAACCTCGGGAGCACCAAGTGGGATGACCATGAAATGGTCAAGGTTATTTTTAGATCTCTTGTTTTTCGTAATCCCACTCAAGTGCAACTAATCCATGGAGATCCAAGATATAAACAGATGTCTCTCGTGGAAGTGATTGGCAAGTTTGTAAGCTTTGAACTTATGATCAAAGACTCCAAACACATTGTCAACTTGGAGCAAGGCGCCACCTCTACACCCGAGGTGCAACCCGTTACATTCAAAGTAATAGAAGTGAAGAAGGAAGAGTCTACACTAAGTAGACTCCTAATCGACGCCTCCAAGCTCGACAATGAGGAGATGGCTCTTATCATTAAGAGCTTTTGGCAAATCCTCAAACAAAGGAAGGGGAAGGACTACAAACCCCGTTCCAAGAGGGTGTGCTATAGGTGTGGTAAGTCCAGCCACTTTATTGCTAAATGTCCATATACAAGTGATAGTGACAGGGACGACGACAAGAAAGGGAAGAAGAAGATGGAGAACAAAAGATACTACAAAAAGAAGGGTGGCAAGACACACATGGGGCAAGAATGGGACTTCGATGAGAGCTCCACCGACGAAGATGCTGCCAATATCGCCATCAACAAAGGGCTTCTCTTCCCCAACATCGGCCACAAGTGCCTCATGGCTAAGGACTGCAAAAAGAAGAAGGTACATTCTAGAGATACCCCCAAATATATACTACATATGATGATGAGGGTAGCTCTAGTGATGATAATGATGATTTAACTTCTCTTTTTGCCAACCTTACTAAGGATCAAAAGAAAAAGATAAATGAATTGATAGAAACCATTAACGAGAAGGATGATATCTTGGAAAGCCAGGAGGACTTGCTAGTTAAGGAAAATAAAAAGTTTGTTAAGTTAAAATGCTTATGCTCTAGAGGTAGAAAAATGTAAAAATTTATCTAAAGAGCTTGATATTTGCAATGATTCAATTTCCTTAGAACTGAGAATGCCAGTTTAAATGCTAAGATAGAAGAATTGAGTGCTTGCAATATTTCTACATCTACTGTTGAGCATGTCACCATATGCACTAGATGTAGAGATGTTAATATTTATGCTATGAATGATCACATTGCTATGATTATAGAAAAAATGATCACATAGCTAAATTGAATGCTAAAATTATCGAGCATGAATTAGAAAATGAAAAAATTAAATTTGCTCGTAGCATGCTTTATAATGGGAGACGCACTGGCATTAAGGATGACATTGGCTTCCAACAAGGGAGTCAAAACAACATCAAACTTAATGACCCTAAGAACATGCTATCAAATTTTGTTAAGGGTAAGGCTCCCATGGTTTAGGATAGAGAAGGTTACATTTTATATCCTGAGAACTATCCTGAACACAAAATTAGGAAAATTCATGCTAGAAAATCTCATACTATTTCTCATCATGCTTACATGTATAGTAATGAGGCATCTAGCTCTAGGCATTCAACTCATATCAAAATGCCTAAAAGGACATTGTCAATGCATCAAATGAACATAGCATTTCATTTAGAATTTTTGATGCATCTTTTGTGCTAACTAACAAATTAGACAAAGTAGTTGCCAAATATGGTGGGGGCAAACACAAGAGTCCCAAGACTTGTGTTTGGGTACCTAAGGTGCTTGTTTCTAATGTGAAAGGACCCAAGACCGTTTGGGTACCTAAGAACAAGGCCTAAATTTGTTTTGTAGGTTTATGCATCCGGCGGGTCAAGTTGGATGATCGATAGCGGCTGCACAAACCACATGACATGAGAGAAAAGGATGTTTTCCTCATATGAGAAAAAATGATGATCCCCAAAGAGCGATTACATTCGGGGATGGAAATCAAGGTTTGGTCAAAGGTTTGGGTAAAATTGCTATATCTCCTGATCATTCCATTTCCAATGTTTTTCTTGTAGATTCTTTAGATTACAACTTGCTTTTAGTTTCTCAATTATGTAAAATAGGCTAAAACTGTCTTTTTACTAATGTTGGTGTGTAGCCTTTAGAAGAAGTGATGATTCAGTAGCATTTAAGGGGGTGTTAGATGGTCAGCTATATTTAGTTGATTTTAATGATAACAATGTTGAACTAGACACTTGATAATTGCTAAGACTAATATGGGCTGGATCTGGCATCACCGACTTGCCCATGTTGGAATGAAGAATCTTTACAAGCTTCTAAAGGGAGAACACATTTTAGGACTAAGAAATGTTTATTTTGATAAAGACAGGATTTGTAGCGCATGCCAAGCAGGGAAGCAAGTTAGAGCTCATCATCCACACAAGAACATCATGACGCTCGACAAGCCGCTTGAGCTACTCCACATGGATCTATTCGGCCCGATCGCTTACATAAGCATCGACAGGAGTAAGTATTTCCTTGTGATTGTGGATGATTATTTTCGCTTCACTTGGGTATTCTTTTTGCAGGAAAAATCTCAAACCCAAGAAACCTTAAAGAGATTCTTAAGATAGGCTCAAAATGAGTTCGAATTGAGAATTAAAAAGATTAGAAGCGACAATGGAACGGAGTTCAAGAACTCTCAAATTGAAGGCTTTCCTGAGGTGGAGGGCATCAAGCATGAGTTCTCTTCTCCATACACACCTCAACAAAACAGTGTTGTGGAGAGGAAGAATAGAACTCTTTTAGATATGGCAAGGACCATGCTTGATGAGTACAAGACTCTGGATCGGTTTTGGGCGGAAGCGATTAACACCGCTTGCTACTCCAACCGACTCTACCTTCAACGAATCCTCAAGAAAACATCATATGAACTCCTCACCGGTAAAAAGCCCAATGTTTCTTATTTTAGAGTTTTTGGGAGCAAATGCTTTATTCTTATTAAGAGAGGTTGAAATTTTAAATTTGCTTCTAAAGTAGTAGAAGGTTTTTTTTACTTGGTTATGACTCAAACACAAGGGCATATAGAGTCTTCAACAAGTCCACTGGATTAGTTGAAGTTTCTTGTGACATTGTGTTTGATGAGACTAATGGCTCCCAAGTGGAGCAAGTTGATCTTGATGAACTAGATGATGAAGAGGCTCTCTACGTCGCGCTAAGAAACATATCCATTGGGGATGTGTGTCCAAAAGAATCCAAAGAGCCTCCACAAGCATAAGATCAACCATCATCTTCTATACAAGCATCTCCACCAACTCAAGATGAGGACATGACTCAACAAGAAGAGGATGAAGATCAAGATGATGAGCCACCTCAAGAGGACATTGATCAAGGGGGAGATGAAGATGATCAAGACAAGGAAGATGATCAAGAAATTCAAGATCAAAGACCACCGCACCCAAGAGTCCACCAAGCAATTCGAAGAGATCACCCTGCCAACTCCATACTTGGTGCCCCACAAGGGGGTAACCACTAGATCTCGAGTTGCTCATTTCTGTGAACATTACTCTTTTATGTCGTCTATTGAGCCATACAGGATAGAGGATGCACTAAGAGATCTAAACTAGGTGGTGGCAATGCAAGAGGAGCTCAACAACTTCACGAGGAATGAGATATGGCATTTAGTTCCACGTCCTAACCAAAATGTTGTAGGTACGAAGTGGGTATTTCGCAACAAACAGGATGAGCATGGTGTGGTGACTAAGAACAAAGCCCGACTTGTTTCCAAAGATTATTCACAAGTCGAAGGTTTGAATTTCGATGAGACCTATGCACTCGTAGCTAGGCTTGAGTCAATTCGTATATTACTTGCCTATGCTACTTACCATGGCTTTAAGTTATATCAAATGGACGTGAAGAGTGCCTTCCTCAATGGCCCTATCAAGGAAGAGGTATATGTTGAGCAACCTCCCGGCTTTGAAGATAGTGAGTACCCTTCTCATGTTTATAAGCTCTCAAAGGCGCTTTATGGGCTCAAGCAAGCCCCAAGAGCATGGTATGAATGCCTAAGAGACTTTCTTATCACTAACGGCTTCAAAGTTGGTAAAGCTGACCCTACTCTCTTCACTAAAACAATTGCAAAATACTTGTTTATATGCCAAATTTATGATGATGATATTATATTTGGATCTACTAACAAGTCCTCTTGTGAAGAGTTTAGTAGGATTATGATACAGAAATTCGAGATGTCTATGATGTGGGAGTTGAAATATTTCCTTGGATTCCAAATCAAGCAACTTTAAGATGGTACCTTCATCTGCCAAACTAAATACATTCAAGACATACTTAAGAAGTTTGGAATGTAGAATGCTAAACCCATTAAGACACCCATGGGAACCAATGGGCATCTCGACCTCGACACAGGAGGTAAATCCGTAGATCAAATGGTATACCGGTCGATGATAGGATCTTTACTCTATTTAAGTGCTTCATGACCAGATATTATGCTTTCTGTATGCATGTGTGCAAGGTTCTAGGCAAATCCTAAGTAAGTTCACCTTAGGGCTATGAAAAGAGTCATGAGATATTTAGTCTACACTCCTAAGTTTGGGCTATGGTACCCCAAGGGATCTATCTTTGATCTAATTGGGTATTCCAATGCTGATTATGCCGGATGTAAAATTGACAGGAAGAGCACATCAGGGACTTGTCAGTTTCTGAGGAGATCCCTGGTGTCTTGGGCTTCAAAGAAACAAAACTCAGTAGCTCTATCCACCACCAAATCCGAGTATATTGCTGCAGGATATTGTTGTGCACAATTACTCTGGATGAGGCAAACCCTCAGAGACTATGGCTACAAGTTGAGCAAAGTCCCTCTCCTATGTGACAATGAGAGTGCAATCCGCATGGCGGATAATCCCATTGAATATAGCTGCACTAAGCACATAGACATCCGCTATCACTTTTTGTGAGATCACCAACAAAAGGGGATATCGAAATTGCTTATGTTAGCATCCACAACCAATTAGCCGATACCTTTACCAAGCCCATAGATGAAAAGACTTTTAGCAAGCTTAGGAATGAGCTAAACATCCTGGATTCTTGGAACTTTGATTAAATCATTGCACACATAGCTCATTTATATACCTTTGATCATGTCTCTTTCATTTGGTACAAATGCATATTTCTTGTTCTTCTTGTGCCAAAGCCAAGACTAATGTGCTTCCATGAGTATTTCTATGATTAGTCTTAGATTGAAATGGAAATGGAGATTTTGGCAAAGGCAAGGCTTACACTACTACTCTGTCGGTATCATTTATCCTTTGCCTTACTCATATACTTTCACTCATATCCTTTTACAAAAGGGGAGAAAATAGGCCCAAAAAGGGAGAATTAAAGGGCCTCTCAAGTTTCTTCGTTTTTGGCGATTAATGCCAAAGGGGGAGAAAATAATAGGCCCAAAGCAAAAGGATCGCACCACCACCCTGTTTTTTTAAAAAAAACTGTTTCACAAAGGGAGAAGAAACTATTTCAATTACAAATATTTTGATTGCAAAACAAAAACCCTTTTGACAGCTAAGGGGAGAACTTCTTCAGGGGGAGTTTTTATTAAGCCAAAGGAAAAGCATTTGAAACAAGGGGGAATTTTCAAAATCTTTAAAAAGCTTTTTGAAATCATACTCTTATACCATTGGCTATTTGCAAAAGAATTTGAAAAGACTTTTACAAAGATATTTGCAAAAACAACCTAAGTGGTGCAAATGTGGTTCAAAATGTTAAACTAAGAAGAAAACAATCATATACTTAGAAATACTTTCATTTGGTTAAATTCAAGTAACTTATGCTCATATGTCAAAATTGCAAACTAGTTACATTTCTACTCTTTATATTTGCTTTGGTTTGAGTTGGCATCAATCACCAAAAAGGGGGAGATTGAAAGGGAAATAGGCTTAAAACATTTCTCATAATCGATTTTGGTGTTTGACGTCCATCACAAGCCACGTGGACTAACTAGTTTGCCTAGTTTTCATTTATCTTAAGTGCATAAAGTTCAATATAAACCAACAAAGAAAATAAGTTGGGGAACTCTACAAGTTTGGAGCAAAGACAAGCATTGGTGCTGCCAGTGGCGCACCGGAAAATGTCCGGTGCCCAGGCCAAGCACCCCACGAACTGGCCGCTCTCGGGTTTTTCTGAGAGTCGCTCTGCTATAATTCGACGGTCAACTGCTCCAAAGCCCAATGGTCTGCTGACATGGCACGCACCAGACAATAAACAGTGCCATGTCCGGTGCACCACTGGACTATCCGGTGTGCCCGTCGACAACAAAGTCAGCCAACGACTAGGAAGTGGTTGGAGGCTATAAATACCCCCAACCACCTCCATTCAAGGCATCCAAGTTTTCTGAACTCCACATTCAATACAAGAGCAAAAGCATTCACTCCAAGACACATCCAAAAGATCAAATCCTCCCCAAGCCTCAAAATCAACTCATTTGTGGCCTCCTCAACGGGGACTAGGTTCTTTGGAACCGAACCTCGGTAAACAAATCACTGTGTTCATTTGTGTTGATATCCACTTGATTTATTTTTCCTGTCCCCTCTCTAAAAGTTCCCTTGCTCATATTGATTTGAGTTTGCTCCCAAGGTTATCTGCATTGATTGAGCAACTCATAGCAAGCAGAACTATCTTTTGCACTCCGAACTATTTCTAACACTAACCCTGGGCATAGTGCGTGTTCAAAGTTTATAATTTTTAGGTTTCGCCTATTCACCCCCCTCTAGGCGACTTTCAAGAAGAGTATAAGGGATGCTAGTTGGTTTCTAAGCTAAGTTCGCTTGAGTTTCTATGGGATGCCTCATTCCCCTTATATAGTTGAGGGAGCGGGTGGTTGTTGTTACATAGAGAATTTAATAGGGTATGTCATTTCTCACCTTTGGAGCGTAGGTTGTCCCCTATGCCCTTGAAGGCCTATCGTTGTTGGCACATCTGGTGGAGCAGAGAGAGGCGACACAAGTCTATAGGTGCTCGGCAACGGTGTGTCCGAGTGGAGCTCAGGTCACCGTGGTTCGGGCAGTGGAGGATGGTAGAGTTGACGTTGAGACGTGTCACGAGCGTTCTGAACATCGACGAAGTTAACAACGTCGGGAACGAAGGCGAGGGTGCTTGGGTTGAACCAGACCGCTCCTCCGAAGCTTAGCAATGTCACAATGGCACTAGAGATGGGGGTGAGGGTGTTCAAGTGCTGGGAGCTCGGATGGGAGGGGGTTGAGTGGAGGGTGTCATGAGTCTCATTTTATATCTATGCACTATTGATTGGGAAGGCGATGGCTCGGGCGTGAGCGGCGTGGCCGGGCTTCGGTTGAATGTCAGTGAGCTCATGCCATTGAATTGTCGTGAGAATTAGGGACGAAAGAGAGGGGGTGAAGAGGGATATGAATGTTCTTTACCTTGGTGGTCGGGTGATATGGACAAGGGCGAGGCTCGGGCGAGGAATGACAATATCAACCATAAAATCTTACTAGTGTAGGACACACGCCCTTGTGAGCGGCGCGTGTATGCATCCAGAAGCAGTTGTTTCTATTCTATTTTTCTTTTAGAGCAGCAGACGTTTTTAGGTTGATACATGTCCGTTAGACCGTTAAAAAGAGCATCAGATGATGAGCAGGAAAAAATGAAGTGGACCTTCCTAGCATACAGTTTTGCTTTCATGGTGATTGAGAATGTGCGTAGAATAGACCAACCTAGAAGATGCAAACAGAAAATCCAGTGACATAAAAGTAGTTCATAATTGAAATAGACAATGATATTAAATCCTTTTGACAAATGGATAAAGACCTCATGTGAATGGTGCGGCGGGCAATGATGATGACAACAACAACAAAGTCTTTTAGTCTCAAGCAAGTTGGGTTAGGTTACAACAAAAATCAGGAGGAATGATAAATTGTAATACTTTATATGCTGGAATCATGCATAACTTCAGTAGTCATCTGCCAAACAATTTTTTTGCATAAGGACGAGGTTCCATGCGCTCCTACTCAGCTTATAGTGGATGAGGAAATTGATGATGCACAGCGGGAAGTAGAAGACAATGTTGTAGAGCCATTTGACACCGACCTAGCCCCATCCAGTGCCCTTGATCGCAGTGAATGCCCAGTTGGCATATACAACAATCAGAGTGGCATTCTGCAAACACCATAAAATGTGAGGAAACGAGGAAAGACCACATACGACAGTAAGGTATGGAACTAGAGTCGGATGACTCAGCAGCTGCACCACCAAGAAGGCAAAGGTCAGCAAGAACCTAGGACGGTACACAAATGACCAGCTGCGAGCTGTGAAACCACGTCACAAGGTTAAGGGCCTAACTGATTGTGCTGACTTGAAGGTACACGGCAGAGGAAAGCTTCTGGAAATCATCCTAGACAGTCTTCTCAAGGCTTTCGACATGGACCAGTTTCTGCAGATTAGCAACATGAAAAGGATGAGCAAACTGCAATGATTTCTCAAAACTTTGAATAATGCTAAACTAGCCACTGGCCCATACCGGGAAGAAGTCAGTCTTGTATGTAGCCTAGAAGAAAAATGATAGTTATCACGACCAAATAACTTCCAACTGTCAGGTTGTGGATATGGTGTTACTATGTCCTTCGAGATAGCCGTAATGATACTTATTCATGTCGCCATGTTGATGTTATTAGGTTACTGAGAGCACCTAGAGGGGGGGTGAATAGGTGATCCTGTAAAACTTAAAACTTAATGCCACAAAACTTGATTAGAAGTTAGCACAATAATGCCAAGTGGCTAGAGAGGAGTCTTAGCAAAACACAATAACCACAAGAAGATCAACACAGAGATGGCACAGTGGTTTATCCCGTGGTTCGGCCAAGTCCAACGCTTGCCTACTCCACGTTGTGGCGTCCCAACGGACGAGGGTTGCAATCAACCCCTCTCAAGTGGTCCAAAGACCCACTTGAATACCACGGTGTTTCGCTTTGCTTTACTATATCCCGCTGCGAGGAATCTCCACAACTTGGAGTCTCTCGCCCTTACACTTTGATGATCACAAAGAAGCACGGAGTAAGGGAGGGATGAGCAACACACACAAGACACAAAGATCACAGCAAATACGCACACACAAGACCCAGACTTGAGCTCAAAAGAATATCACGAGGTTCTCACTAGAACGGAGCTCAAATCACTACGAATGTCGAACGAGTGCGCAAGAATGAAGTGTGAGTGATCAACAATGCTCAAAGGATGCTTGGTGTACTCCTCCATGCGCCTAGGGGTCCCTTTTATAGCCCCAAGATAGCTAGGAGCTGTTGAGAGCATTCCAGGAAGGCAATTCTTGCCTTCTGTCGACTGGCGCACCGGACAGTCCGGTGCACCACCGGACACTGTCCGGTGCGGATTTCTTTCCTTCTGTGGCGCAGCCGACCGTTGAAGATCCAGAGCCGTTGGCGCACCGGACACTGTTCGATGCACACCGGACAGTCCGGTGCCCCCTTCTAGCCGTTGGCTCGGCCACGTGTCCCGCGCGGATCGCGCGGCCGACCGTTGCCCCGGCCGGCCGTTGGCTCACCGGACAGTCCGGTGAATTATAGCTGTACACCGTTAATTGCTTCCCGAGAGCGACGACTTCGCCTGTAAACGACTCACAAGACAGTCCGGTGATCTATAGCCGTACACCGCCGTCGAAGTCCCGAGAACAGCAAGTTCGCCAGAGCCAGCCTGGCGCACCGGACACTGTCCGGTGCACCCAGACTGAGCAGACTTTGGCTGAACAAAGCCATCTCATTTCCTATTTGATTTCTCCTGTTTCCAGCACTTAGACACAATACATTAGTTCTCAAAACAATGTACTAAGTCTAGAAACATACCTTTAGGCTTGATTTGCACTTTGTCCATCAATTAGCATAGATTTACACTTAAGCACTTGTGTTGGCACTCAATCACCAAAATACTTAGAAATGGCCCAAGGTCACATTTCCCTTTCAATCTCCCCCTTTTTGGTGATTTATGCCAACACAACAAAAAGCAACTAAAAGAAGTGCAACATCAATACAAATGAGAACTCAAAATTGTTTTGATTCAAATTTGACATATATGGATCACTCTTTGCCACCACTTGGTTTTGTTTTTGCAAATCAACCTCAAACTCCTATCTCTAGTTCAAACACAATTGTAGAGACATAAAGAGAGTTGTTCCAAGAGAAATTGATCAAAGATTTCAAAAACTCCCCCTTTTTCCCATAATCAACATTCTCCCCACAAGAGGCCAACTTTTGACAAGAGAGACAATAAGAGAGTTTTGACAAACCAAAAGCTCTATTCTACTACTTTCAAAATTTCTCAAGTGGTAGCTGATCCATTTCTTGCTTTGGCCTTATTTTCTCCCCCTTTGGCATCAAGCACCAAAACAGGATCAATCTTGGCCCTTTAACCCCATTGCCTCACCAAAATCTTCAAATAAGAGTACCAAGGCAATAAGAGTACATGAGATGAACTTGGAATAAGTTACCCTCTCATCGGAGTGCAGTGGAAGTCTTTCATGGTCCAAGTCCACCTTTTCCCTTTCAAACCTCCTTTGAGACTAAATTAAGAAAACTCAAGCACATGGTCAGTCTCAAAGGGTCAAGTTGTAGCACGTCTCCCCCTAAACATGTGCATCACTTGCAAATGGACTTGTGAGGTCCAGGGACTGCTTGTACAACTTGAGCACCATAATTAAACAACAAAATGCATAAGGAACATGATCAAGGCATAAACACATGTATGCTATAAATCAATCCAAATTCCGCGAATCTAAGACATTTAGCTCACTACACAGCCTGCAAAAGGTCTTCTCATCTAGAGGCTTGGTAAAGATATCGGCTAGCTGGTTCTCGGTGCTAATATAGAACACTTTGATATCTCCCTTTTGCTGGTGGTCTCTCAAAAAGTGATGCCGGATGTCAATGTGCTTTGTGCGGCTATGCTCAACAGGATTTTCCGCTATGCGGATAGCACTCTCATTATCACATAGGAGTGGGACTTTGCTCAGATTATAGCCAAAGTCCCGAAGGGTTTGCCTCATCCAAAGTAGTTGCACGCAACACTGTCCTGCGGCAACATACTCGACCTCATCGGTGGATAGGGCAACGGAAATTTGTTTCTTAGAGTTCCATGACACCAAGGACATTTCTAAGAATTGGCACGTCCCCGATGTACTCTTCCTATCGACTTTACATCCAGCATAGTCGGAATCTGAATATCCAATCAAGTCAAAGGTAGACCCCTTTGGATACCAGATCCCGAAGCAAGGCGTAGCGACTAAATATCTAAGGATTCGCTTCACGGCCACAAGGTGACACTCCCTTGGATCAGATTAAAATCTAGCACACATGCATACGCTAAGCATAATATCCGGTCTACTAGCACATAAATAAAGTAAAGACCCTATCATTGACAGGTATGCCTTTTGATCAACGGACTAACCTCCTTTGTTGAGGTTGGTGTGTCCGTAGGTTCCCATTGGAGTCTTTGCGGGCTTGGCGTCCTTCATCCCAAACCGCTTTAGCAAGTCTTGCGTGTACTTCGTTTGGGAGATGAAGGTGTCGTCCTTGAGTTGCTTCACTTGGAACCCAAGGAAGTAGTTCAACTCGCCCATCATCGACATCTCAAACTTTTGAGTCATCACCCTGCTAAACTCTTCACAATACTTTTGGTTAGTAGAACCAAATATTATGTCATCAACATAAATTTGGCACACAAATAAGTCACCATCACAAGTCTTAGTGAACAAAGTTGGATCGGCTTTCCCAACCTTGAATGCATTAGCAATTAAAAAGTCTCTAAGGCATTCATACCATGCTCTTGGGGCTTGCTTAAGTCCATAGAGCGCCTTAGAGAGCTTACACACGTGGTCGGGGTACCGTTCATCCTCGAAGCCAGGGGGTTGCTCCACGTACACCTCCGCCTTGATTGGCCCGTTGAGGAAAGCGCTCTTCACATCCATTTGGAACAACCTGAAAGAATGGTGAGCGGCTGTTGGGACCATGCTTCGTCGCCGAAGGTCCTTTAAGAAGAAACAGCTTCGGAGAAAGCTGCTTATACGAAATGCCGAAGCTACCACTTGTGAAGCTTCGGAGTTATAACGTGCCCGAAGGTGAAGGATTGAACCGACTTAAAGATGGACTGACCCTTTAGTCTATAAGGGCCTGAGTCATCATTGTAAACTTTTGTAAAGGGCATGAATGTAATTCTGCATGGGCTGCGTCCCTTGTCTATAAATAGATGAACAGTACTCCTGTACTGTTCACGCTGACTTGTCAGTTGCTTTTGCGTCACGCTTGTACTCTTGCCTTCTCTCAGGACCGAAGGTACATTTGTAATTTAAAATCATTTCTATTTTTCCATGATAATAAAATAGAAATGATTCTGTGATGATGTTTAAATGTTTATTTTATATCTCATGCTTATATGAATCCTTCGTCATTATTTGTTGTATTTACGAAGGTATGTCTCTTGTAACCTTCGTCTGAAACTCATTATCTCCCGAAGGGGCATAATGTTTTGAAGGACAAAGGACTTTAACATTTAACACTTTTTATGTTGCCTTGTTCTTAACTCTTAGCATTTGAGAACAAGTCCCCAACATTGGTGCCCACCTCCGGTCAACTCACTTCCACTTGCTTGAGCTGATGGCTTCGTTCAACAATCAAGCTGGAGCTGCTTCGGCTTCGAAGCTGGTGCTCCCGATAACAGGCGGTTCTTGCTCAGAGCCGGCTAACAAGAAGCAGAAGAAGGAGGCTCAGATAAGGGTGCAGCATGTTGGAGTGCAGGGACCCTTCATCAAGTCAAAATGGTCCCACATTCCAATCACTTTCTCTCAGGAAGACCTTCAGCTTAAGGATTATCCTCACAATGATGCCATGGTTATTTCTTGTGTCATTAAGGGGTTTCTGGTCCACAATGTTCTGGTTGACACAGGCAGTGCAGCGGATATCATATTTGCCAAAGCCTTCAGACAGATGCAAGAGCCTGAAGACAAGATCCATGATGCTACACATCCTCTCTGTGGCTTCGGAGGAAGACAGATTGTGGCACTCGGCAAGATCACGATGCCAGTGACCTTTAGGTTTGTTCATAACACAAGGACTGAGAAAATTGTGTTTCATATTGTTGACATGGAATATCCCTACAATGCAATCATTGGTCGTGGGACACTTAATGCTTTTGAAGAAATTCTTCATCCTGCATATCTTTGCATGAAGATACCTTCGGACCAAGGACCTATTGCTATTCATGGAAGTCAGGAAGCCGCCAGAAGGGCCGAAGGAAGCTGGACTGACTCAAAAGCAATCCATAACATAGATGGAGCTGAAGCTTGTGAGCAATACAAGTTCAGAAGGGAGAAAGCAGCTTCAGCAGATCAGCTGAAGCCCATGCTCTTATGCGAGGACATAGCAGAGCAGAAGGTGCTGTTGGGATCTCAACTATCCGAAGAACAGGAGAAAACCTTGACAAGGTTTTTGTTCAACAACAAAGATGTTTTTGCATGGTCAGCTAATGATCTTTGCGGAGTTAACAGGGATGTTATTGAACACTCGCTCAATGTTGACCCATCCTTCAGACCCAGAAAGCAGAGGCTTCGGAAGATGTCTGATGACAAGGCCGAAGGTGCTCGGAATGAAGTCAAAAGACTCCTCAGTGCAGGAGTTATCAGAGAAGTAAAATATCTAGAATGGCTAGCTAACACTGTTATGGTAAAAAAGGCCAATGGCAAATGGAGAATGTGTATTGATTTTACTGATCTCAATAAGGCATGTCCGAAGGATGAATTTCCATTGCCAAGGATAGATTCCTTAGTTGATGCAGCAGCTTCATCAGAGCTTATGAGCTTGCTAGATTGTTATTCAGGCTATCACCAAATTTGGATGAAGAAGGAGGATGAGCCGAATACCAGTTTCATAACCCCCAGTGGAACATATTGTTACCTTCGAATGCCTGAGGGGCTCAAGAATGCTGGAGGAAGCTTCAGCAGAATGACAGCGAAGGTTCTTCAGTCTCAGATAGGCAGAAATGTGCTAACTTATGTTGATGATATCATTGTAAAAAGCACGAAGCAAGAAAATCACATTACTGATCTGTAGGAGACCTTCGCTAATTTTAGACAGGCTAGTTTAAAGCTGAATCCAGAAAAATGTGTCTTCGGAGTAAAGAAGGGGAAATTTCTTGGTTGCTTGGTTTCAACAAAGGGAATTGTGGCTAATCCAAGTAAAATTGAAGCCATACTTCGAATGGAACCACCAAGCACAAAGAAGGGAGCTCAACGGCTGACAGGGAGGCTGGCATCTCTGAATCGATTCATATCTAGATCAGCGGAGAGAAATTTACCATTCTTTGAAGTGCTGAAGTCGGCCGAAGTCTTTCAATGGGGACCAGTTCAACAGAAAGCCTTCGAAGAGCTGAAGCAGTACCTGATAGACTTAACAACGTTAACTCCACCCACGCCAGGGGCTCCTCTGTTATTATATGTGGCAGCTTCGCATTCTGCAGTAAGTGCAGTGCTTGTGCAGGAAAAGCTTGAAGGACAAACCAAAAAGCAAGCCCCAGTATACTTCGTCTCTGAAGTCCTCAGCTCATCAAAGAAAAACTATACAGAATTGGAGAAGGTGTTATATGCTCTTTTGATGGCCTCTAGGAAGCTTCGGCATTATTTTCAATCATACAATATTGTTGTTCCTTCTTCGCAACCGTTGAAGGATATTATGAGAAATAGAGAAGCTACTGGACGGATTGGAAAATAGGCTGCAGAGCTCAATGAATTTTGCATTGATTACGTGCATAGATCTTCGATCCAGTCCCAAGCGTTGGCAGACTTCATTGCTAACTGGACACTAGGGGCTCAGGATGAAGAAACGAATAAAGATGTCGAAGCATGGACAGTGTTTTGCGATGGATCTTGGGGAACCTTCGGAGCAGGAGCGGCTGCTGTGTTGGTTTCGCCTTCCAAAGTTAAAACTTGTTATGCGGCAAGGCTTGATTTTAGCTGCACAAATAATATCGCTGAGTACGAAGCTCTGCTTTTAGGTCTTCGGAAGTTAAAGGCAATGGGAATCAGAAGGGCCATTCTTAAAACTGATTCCCATGTTGTTTCGGGTCATATTGACAAGAGTTGTAAGGCTAGAGACCCGAAGCTTGAGAAATATCTAGACACGGTCCGAAGGATTGAAGCTTCCTTCAAAGGATTTTCTATCAAAAATATTTCTCGAGGAGAAAATGAGCATGCTGATTTGCTAGCCAAGTCAGCAGCACAGGAGCTGCCCCTACCTTCGGATGTATTTTTTGAAACAATAAAAGCACCTTCGGTGGAACTTCTTGAAAGAGCAGTCCTCAATATATCTCCCGTTTATAGTGAAGACTGGAGAACTGAAATCATCTCTTACCTTCAGGGTAACTTTCTTTCAGATGACGAAACTTATAACAGGAGGATAGAGGCAAGAGCTCGACCATATGTCATAATAGAAGGGGAGTTGTACAAGCATGGAGTCTGTGCTCCATTACTCAAGTGTTTATCCAGAGCCGAAGGCATAGAATTGATGAAGGAAATACATGCAGGCCTGTGTGGATCTCACATTGGATCTAGGCCGTTGCTTGGAAAAGTTTTTCGACAAGGGTTTTATTGGCTGAAGGCAGCTTCGGATGCAGCGGAATTAGTCCAAAAGTGCGAAGGTTGTCAGAGATGTGCAAGAGATCAAAAGCAACCTTCGTCTTTGACTCAGCTAATACAACCCACTTGGCCATTGCAAAGGTGCCCACTTGGCCATTGCAAAGGTGGGGCCTTGATTTGTTAGGTCCATTACCACCAGCCCAAGGAAACTTAAGATATGTTGTAGTGGCAGTGGAATATTTTTCTAAATGGATTGAGGCAAAGCCTTTAGCCACAATAACTTCGGCCACCATTCAAAAGTTTTTCTAGCAGAATATTGTTTGTCGTTTCGGAGTACCAAAGGCTATCACTGTAGATAATGGGACACAGTTCGACTCCGAAGCTTTCAGAGAATTTTGTGATCAAATTGGCACGAAGATGCATTTTGCATCAGTTAGACATCCGGAGTCAAATGGACTTGTTGAAAGAGCTAATGGCATCATAATGACAGGAATAATGAAGTTAATCTTCAATCAACCCAGGGGAAAGTGGCTAGATCAATTAATCAAAGTGGTGTGGAGTCACAATACAACAACATCAAGGTCAACAGGCTTTACCCATTCAAATTATTGTTTGGTGACAAAGCAATAACACCAGAAGAGGCCAAAGCAGGATCAATAAGGACAGTAGCTTCAGCAGAAGGCATAGACGAAGCTGATTGTTCTGTAGAAAAAGATGCTATTGAAGGAATCAGACTTCAAGCTATGGAAAATATCAATAAATATCAAGCTGAAACAATAAAATGGCGTGACAGAAAAGTCAAGCTGAAGAATATTCAGCCAGGACATTTGGTGCTTCGGAGAGTGGCTAACCCAGATACAGTGGGCAAATTGCAGCTGAAATGGGAAGGACCCTATTTGGTAGTATCTTCGTCAAGACCCGGTTCATACAGATTGAAGGATATGGACGGCAACGACATTCCTAGATCTTGGAATGCGGATGAGCTTCGGCGATATTATGTATAGCTTGATGTAATTTTTTATATTTTATTTTATTTTTCTTTTATGGCACCCTTTTCCTTTCTGAAGGGGGAGAAAGGTTTTTAATGGGGCCATAGCATGTAATTTCCCTTTTATTTCAGAGCAAAATCCACCAAAGATGTAAATGTAAAAACTGAGAACGCACCATCGAGTGCTAAAAGAAAAAAAACAGGGGAGAAGCTCGGAAGCCGTCCCTAAGGGGATGCGGAGCACGACGAAGCTACTAAAGAAGTCGCTCCAAAGGGGGCACAATGTAAGTTTTCTGCTCAAAAGTCGTTCCAAAGGGAATGCAGAGCTTACAGCGAAAATCAACGCTGATACCGCCGAAAGTAAAAGGCGAAGAAGCTCCTAAGGGAGGCTTACAGCGAAAAATAAATGCTGATTCCGCTGAAAGTAAAAGGCGAAGAAGCTCCTAAGGGAGGCTTACAGCGAAAAGTCAGCGCTGATATGTGATAACGGTTGTGGTTATGGCTTCGGATATGTGTTTGGTCATTCATTTGCATACCACATTACATCATAACATCTGCATTCATAAACATTCATCCAGGCATATGTAGGATAACCATCATCATAGCATAAGTGGTTGCTTCAGTGGTAAAGAAAGGCTTCGGCAAAAAGAACAAGCAGTCTTTTGTGCTTCGTTGTGTACAAAAAAGAAAGGCTTCGGAAAAAAGAAGAAGCAGTCTTTTGTGTTTCGTCGTGTACAAAAAAGAAAGGCTTCGGAAAAAAGAAGAAGCAGTCTTTTGTGCTTCGTCGTGTAGAAGGGCTTCAGCAAAAAGAAAAAATTGTCTTTTATGCTTCGTTGTGTACGAAAAGAAGGGAAGGTGTTTTTTCGCCTTCGGCTCAAAATGCTAATTTCGTCCACATCAAAGCACCTCATACATTGATGGAAGGGTAAGAATATATTACAAGGTATGAACAAAGTTCATTAAGAGCAGTTTAGCTGTATTTACAAAAGTTATTACAAAAGTCTCTTGAGTTTTTCTACAGTCTACTCCTACTGATCTTCATGGGGCCTCAGCTTCGGCGTCATACTCTTCAAGTATCGGTCTCAGCTTCGTCATCCTACATGAATTAAGGTGTTGTGAGTAAAAACCAAGTTTGAAGGGAAAGGTAAGCACAAGGTATGATTTCTTACTGGTTCAAGATGACTCCGAGCTTCGTCTCCAGCCTTTTCTCGCCCGCCTTTTGTCCATATCATTTTTATAAACCTATTTGAAATACTTCGGGCGAGGTCAGGAATGTCATCTAAAATTGATGGTGATAGAGTGAAATTGGGCCTGTTGACAATTCTTCCATGGTCACAGCCAGCCTTCAGAAATGCTGCAGCAGTGCCCCGAGAAGCTACCCAGGCATAGAAGTCACCGTGCTCGGCTATAACTTCGTCAAGCTCATCAATTTCACCTTCGATGTGTTCAAAGGTCCTTGGTAAATCTTCAGCTGACGGGGTGAATTTTCCGCTGCTGGCCCCGACTGAGTAGAAGATCTTTTTTAGTCATTGAATACATTTATTGCTAAACTCCAAACATTTGTCTTGAAGGCTGGCCAATAATTTTTTTCAAATCTGAATTTTGTTGGACTTCGGCCTCAAATTTTGCATTAAGTTCTTGCTTTTCTTGTTCAAAGTGTTCTGATTGGTAGAGAAGCTTCGTATTTAATTCTGCTATTTTAGCTTCGGCTTCTGCCAATAAGCCTTCAGTTGTCTGAAGCTCGAAGTCTTTCTTTTCAATAGCAGTTGATTGCTCTTTTATTTTGCTATCTAAATTTTCAATTATAACCTCGTGTTTTTTATCTTCCAAATCCTGCTGCATCTTCAAAGCTTTGCTCAGCAGCATGCTCTGCACATAAACAACCTTCGTTAGAAACATTTTCATTATTAAAAACAATAAAAGTCAGAGAAAAGTTGTTTACCTTGAAATTGGAATAAAATAAACTACCAACGATATGTTGTCGTCGGTAGCGGCTGATATCCGTTTCCAGCTTCGGAAAGCCGATACTCTTTGATAGAGTACCGATAACCTTAGCTCCGGTTTGATCCCGGATACAGTTTAATTTCTCATCGTCAATACCCCCGAAGAGAAGAGCTCCTGGCTTATATCCGCAAGATTTCGCATATTCTTTAAGCTCTTCTATTTCGGTTCTTGACAATTCTTGTCCAATTAAATTTTGAAACATGAAAGCTTCGTCCTCCGAAGTATCCTCGGCTATTTCCTTTCCTTTCCCAGGCGTTGTGGCCATGGTCTCTTCGGCGGCAGTAGTAGCTTCTTCTGCGGCCATGTCTAGCAGTATTTTGTCAATGTGTTCAATTGTGGTTTCCATGTTCAAATCTTCGGCCGAGATAGCTTCGATAGCCGCGACCTCCGAAGGTGCGACTTCGACATTTGTTGCGCCCTCAGCCACTGGCGTCTTCCGAGCTGAAGCCCTCGGTGGCGTCTTGTCAATGACTTCTGTCACTGCAATAATTCTTTGTCTCTTTGTTTTAGTTGTTTTCTTCATTTTTTCGGGCTCCTCTTCCTTCTGAAAAAGCTTCGTCAGTTGAGGCCCTAATGGACTTAGCTTCATGGGCAGGGATTCAGTCATTACCTTTAAAATCTCCTCCACGTCGGTGGTAGAGGGTGATGCAGGAGTCCCCTCTTCGTCGGATAATTTTAGCTTCGGAGATGATACTCTTCTCTTCTTTGGAATACACTTCTCTTTTGGTGGTTCTTTGTCATCTTTATTCAAAGCTTCGGCCACTCTTTTCCTTTTCTGGCCCTCAGCACCCTTATTTAGCCGTTCATAGTCAGGGTATTCAAAACCCAAGGCATCCATCACTCGGTTCAGTCTTCGCTTCGGACGGGTGCCGAAGACCGCAGTCATTAACTGATCTTCTTTTTTGGAGTAATTACCGAGTATTTCATTGCATATTACTTCAACTGTATCTAACCACTCTTGACAAGGTGTTTTAAAGTATTTCTTGAACTTGAAATAGTAAGGTAACCGGACAAGTTCCCCTTCTTTCTTCTCCCCCTCTAGCTTCGGCATTTCCCATTCCTTCAAAGTCGGGAAAACTCTGAAGGCCAAGAACTCTTGCAGCAGGTCCCTAGTGCCGATATGCTCTAAAATAATTTTAATTTCAGCCAAAGCAGTCTGGGCTGGACTTTTTGGTGTCATATTGCAGGGGGGTCTGGTTTCTCCAAAAGTCAATTCAAGTGGACTCTGCACCAACTTCTCCTTGTCATCTTCAACTTTAACATAGAACCATTCCGACTTCCAGCCCGCTGGCCATTTGCTTCGGTAGCTAATCACAGGAAATTTTGAAGTTTTTCGGTAAGCAAAATTGTAGCAACCAAAATTTTCATGCAACCCATCTTTTCTGGCCTTTGTCTGGTAGTGCAGTTCATGAACCCGGCAGAATCCATCAGAAAATAGTTCCACCCCCTGGCTTCGGAGGGCCCAAATGTAAACACTGAGCCTAACGATGGCGTTAGGAGTCAGCTGATGGAAGAAAATCCCAAACTCCTTCAATACATCTGCAATCATTCCATGAAATGGAAGTCTTAATCCAGCTTTGAAGAAACTCTTAAAAACCACTATCTCATCTGTTTCCGGCTTCGGGGTGGTTTCTTCTCCACCGAAGCGAATTAATTTCTTCTCTGCTTCACGAAGATAGCCCAACTTTACCATTTTTGCAAAATCAGCTTTGGAAATTGTAGATTTGCCGAAATCCAGGTGGCTGGGTTTGCTCGGCACTGCGCTGCTATAATCATCTTCGGAATCAGTCTCTTCAGCAGCAGCGTGTTTTGTTTCGACGGCAGTGGTGTCTTCGGCAACTTGCGTGTCTTCCGGCCTTACTAGCCCAGAACGCCTCATTGCTTCGGAGATTGGAACAGTATCAGCAGCTTCGGCTTCGTCTCCTTCACGCTCAACCCTAGCAGTGGAGCGTAATCTGGCCATTTGATTTTGAGTTTTCTTGAAATTTTTTTGTAAATTAATAACCTTTTTCTTCCGAAGCTCCTCTTGTCACGAAGCAGATTCTAAGCTGCAGCTTCGTTTGAATGCGAAAGTCAAGCTTCGGCTATGGTTAAAATTTTCGGCAGCGAAACAGTGCAATAGCAATGAATGTTGTGGTAACTTCACACCTACCCGTCTATTTTTATACTGCTGCAGGTAAGGAGGTGGATCGTCAAGATTTTTACACCGGGCAAACAGTCGCTCGCACTCGCTGAATGGTGGGACCGCTCCGCACTCGGAAGCTTTATCGTTTCTCGACAACGAGCTCAGGGAAGGTGTTTTTTCGGACCTTCGGCTTCCCGAAGCCTAGAAGACTTTTTTCACGGATCAAGCTCATTACGAAAAACGATCTAGCACCGCGAAGGGGCTACTGTTGGGACCATGCTTCGTCGCCGAAGGTCCTTTAAGAAGAAACAACTTTGGAGAAAGCTGCTTATACGAAATGCCGAAGCTACCACTTGTGAAGCTTCGGAGTTATAACGTGCCCGAAGGTGAAGGATTGAACCGACTTAAAGATGGAATGACCCTTTAGTCTATAAGGGCCTGAGTCATCATTGTAAACTTTTGTAAAGGGCATGAATGTAATTTTGCATAGGCTGCGTCCCTTGCCTATAAATAGATGAACAGTACTCCCGTACTGTTCACGCTGACTTGTCAGTTGCTTTTGCGTCACGCTTGTACTCTTGCCTTCTCTCAGGACCGAAGGTACATTTGTAATTTAAAATCATTTCTATTTTTCCATGATAATAAAATAGAAATGATTCTGTGATGATGTTTAAATGTTTATTTTATATCTCATGCTTATATGAATCCTTCGTCATTATTTGTTGTATTTACGAAGGTATGTCTCTTGTAACCTTCGTCCGAAACTCATTATCTCCCGAAGGGGCATAATGTTTTGAAGGACGAAGGACTTTAACATTTAACACTTTTTATGTTGCCTTGTTCTTAACTCTTAGCATTTGAGAACAAGTCCCCAACAGCGGCATATGCTAGCAATATACGAATAGACTCTAGCCTAGCCACAGGAGCAAAAGTTTTCTCAAAGTCCAAACCTGCGACTTGGGCATAACCTTTTGCCACAAGTCGAGCCTTGTTCCTTGTCACCACCTCGTGCTCGTCCTGTTTGTTGCGGAACACCCACTTGGTTCCCACAACAATTTGCTTAGGACGTGGCACTAGTGTCCAAACTTCATTTCTCTTGAAATTATTGAGCTCTTCCTGCATGGCCAACACCCAGTCTGGATCTAGCAAGGCCTCTTCTACCCTGAAAGGCTCAATAGAAGAGACAAAGGAGTAATGCTCACAAAAATTAACTAATCTTGAACGAGTAGTTACTCCCTTGCTAATGTCACCCAAAATTTGGTCGACGGGATGATTCCTTTGAATCGTCGCTCGAGCTTGGGTTGGAGGGGCCTGAGGTGCTTCTTCTTCTTCAACTTGGACATCCTGTGCTCCCCCTTGATCACATGCCTCCTTTTGATGAACCTGTTCATCGTCTTGAGTTGGGGGATGCACCATTGTCGAGGAAGAGGGTTGATCTTGCTCATTTTGTTCCTGTGGCCGCACATCTCCAATCGCCATGGTGCGTATTGCGGCCGTTGGAACGTCTTCTTCATCTACATCATCAAGATCAACAACTTGCTCTCTTGGAGAGCCATTAGTCTCATCAAATACAATGTCGCTAGAGACTTCAACCAAACCCGATGATTTGTTGAAGACTCTATACGCCTTTGTATTTGAGTCATAACCTAACAAAAACCCTTCTACAGCTTTGGGAGCAAACTTAGAATTTTTACCTTTCTTCACTAGAATATAGCATTTGCTCCCAAATACACGAAAGTAAGACACATTGGGTTTGTTACCGGTTAGAAGCTCATACGAAGTCTTCTTGAGGAGGCGGTGCAGGTAGACCCGGTTGATGGCGTGGCAAGCCGTGTTCACGGCTTCCGACCAAAACCTCTCAGGGGTCTTGAACTCTCCAAGCATCGTCCTCGCCATGTCTATGAGCGTCCTGTTCTTCCTCTCCACCACACCATTTTGCTGTGGTGTGTAGGGAGCGGAGAACTCGTGCTTGATCCCTTCCTCCTCAAGGTACTCCTCCACTTGAAGGTTCTTGAACTCGGACCCGTTGTCGCTCCTTATCTTTTTCACCTTGAACTCAAACTCATTTTGAGCTCTCCTGAGGAAGCGCTTGAGGGTCCCTTGGGTTTCAGATTTATCCTGCAAAAAGAATACCCAAGTGAAGCGGGAAAAATCATCAACTATAACAAGACCATACTTACTTCCTCCTATGCTTAGATAGGCGACGGGCCCGAAGAGGTCCATATGAAGCATCTCTAAAGGTCTTGATGTGGTCATCACATTTTTGGGATGATGAGAGCTTCCCACCTGTTTTCCTGCTTGACAAGCTGCATAAGGTCTATCTTTTTCGAAATGCACATTAGTTAGACCTATCACGTGTTCTCCCTTTAGAAGCTTGTGAAGGTTCTTCATCCCCACATGTGCTAAACGGCGATGCCACAGCCAGCCCATGCAAGTCTTAGCAATTAAGCATGCATCTAGACCGGCCTCATCTTTTGCAAAATCAACTAAATAAAGTTTGTCGTCTAGTACACCCTTAAAAGCTAGTGAACCATCACATATTCTAAGGACAGACACATCTACATTTGTGAATAAACAATTATATCCCATATTGCATAATTGACTAACGGATAACAAATTATATCCAAGTGACTCAACTAAAAACACATTAGAAATAGAGTGCTCGGATGAAATAGCAATTTTTCCTAACCCTTTCTCCTTGCCTTGATTCCCATCACCGAATATTATTGAATCTTGGGGATCCTTGTTCTTGACGTAGGAAGAGAACATCCTCTTTTCCCCCGTCATGTGGTTTGTGCATCCGCTGTCGATAATCCAGCTTGAGCCCCCGGATGCATAAACCCGCAAGGAAGATTTAGGCTTGGGTTTTAGGTACCCAACTCTTGTTGGGTCCTACAAGGTTAGTCACAATGGTCTTAGGGACCCAAATGCAAATTTTATCTCCCTTGCATCTTGCCCCTAATTTCCTAGCAATTACCTTCTTATCCTTTCTACAAATAGCAAAAGAAGCATTGCAAGTATGAAAAATTGTAGAAGGTTCATTAATTACTTTCCTAGAAACATGAACAATATTCTTTCTAGGCACATGATGAATATTTTTTCCTAGGCATATCTCTATCATGCACAACATGGGAACTAGAAGCAGTCACAGCATATGAATCATAAGCACAGGTCCTATAAGCATTTCTAGAAAATTTTCTAACACCATAAATGAAAGCATGATTCTTTTGAGCACTATTGACCATAGGGGCCTTCCCTTTCTGCTTGGTGGAGATGGAAGCCTTATGGCTTGTTAAGTTCTTGACTTCCCTTTTGAAGCCAAGCCCATCCTTAATTGAGAGGTGTCTACCAACCGTGTAGGGATCCCTTGCAAATTTTATTTTATCAAATTCACTCTTGCTAGTCTTAAGTTGGGCATTAAGACTAGCCACCTCATCATTCAATTTAGAAATTGAAACTAAATGTTCACTACAAGCATCATGTTGGGAACTTGTTCTCAAATGCTATGAATTAAGAACAAGGCAACACAAAGAAAGGTTAATGATTGATGCCCTTCGTCCTTCAGAGCATTATCTCCCTTGGGATATAAAGATCTTCAGATGAGGGTCATGAAGGACGTACCTTCGGCATTGCAATATATCTTAGTGGAAAGAGAAACATATGAAACATGAGAAATAACATGAATAATCTCACGTCACTATTAATATCATTTAATCATATGATCATGAATGTACTTGAATAATATTGAGTTACATTTTTACCTTCAGCTCGACAGAAGGCAAAAGATCAAGCGTGACGCGCGAGTGAATACAAGTCAGCGTGAACAGTATGGGGTACTGTTCATCTATTTATAGACACAGGACACAGCCTGTGATGAATTACAATTATGCCCCTCATAAAAGTTTACAATCATTGACTCAGACCTTTATGGATTAAAAGGTCATTCTATCTCTAAGTCGGTTTGTAATGCCGAAGCTTCACGAAAAGGAACCTTCGGCCATCTTCTGGGGACAACTTCAGCCGAAGCTGCTTCTTCCCGTAAGACCTTCGGCGCAACGAAGCATGGCCCCAACAGTAGCCCCTTTCGCGGTGCTAGATCGTTTTTCGTAACGAGCTTGATCCGTGAAAAAAGCCTCTCAAGCTTCGGGAAGCCGAAGGTCCAAAAACACCTTCCCTGAGCTCGTTGCCGAGAAACGATCCAGTTTCCGAGCGCGTGCCAGGCCCACCTTGCAGAGTTACTGTTTGATCTTTGCGGTCCACCGCGCAGCGAGTGCAAGTGACTGCCCGCCTGGTGTAAAAATCCTGGCGTTTCGCCTTCTTACCTGCAGCACTATATAAACAGACGGGTAGGTGTGAAGTTACCACAGCATTCATTGCTATTTGCACTGTTTTGCTGCCAAAATTTTTAACTGTAGCCGAAGCTTGATTCTCAGAATCGAACGAAGGTCCATCTCGAAGTCTGCTTCGTCAGAGAGAAAGGCTTCGGGAGAAAAAGAAAAAGAAAAAAGTATTCAATTTCCCCAAACTCAGAATCAAATGGCCAGAGTGCGATCTACCGCCAGGGTTGAGCGCGAAGGAGACGAAGCTGAAGGTTCGGAGATTGTTCCCATATCCGAAGCGATGCAGCGATCCGGACTGGTAACCGCAGAAGAAACGCCCGCCGCCGAAGCAGACCCGACAACTGCCGAAGGAGAAGAAGAGATCGTTGAAGAAACTGATCCCGAAGATGACTATCGCATTGCCATGCCCAGCAAGCCCAGCCACTTAGACTTCGGAAAATCGACCATTTCGAAGGCTGATCTCTCGAAGATGGTAAAATCTGGTTATTTCAGTGAAAATCAGAAGAAACTACTTCGCTTCGGGGGAGAAGAGACTACCCCGAAGCCAGGGAAGGACGAGATAGTTATTTTCAAGAGCTTTTTAAAGGCTGGGCTGAGGTTCCCCCTTCACGGAATTATTGCAGATGTATTGAAGAAGTTTGGTATTTACTTTCATCAATTGACTCCTAACGCTATCGTTAGGCTTAATGTTTACATCTGGGCCCTCCGAAGCCAGGCTGTGGAACCGTTTGCCGACAGTTTTTGTCGAGTTCATGAGTTACATTACCAAACGAAGGCCAGAAAAGATGGATTACATGATAACTTTGGTTGTTACAATTTTGCCTACCGGAAGACAACAAAGTTTCCTGTTATCAGCTACCGAAGCAAATGGCCAGCAGGCTGGAAATCTGAGTGGTTTTATGTAAAGGTTGACGAAGATGAAGAGAAGTTGGTACAAAGCCCACTTGAATTAATCTTCAGAGAGACAAGGCCGCGGTGCCACATGAAATTAGAAGGTCCCACCTGGGCTGCACTGGGTGAGTTTGAAATTATTTCAGATCATATCGGTACCAGGGATCTGGTTCAAGAATTCTTGGCGTTCAGGGTTTTCCCTACTCTAAAAGAATGGGAAATGCCAAAGCTAGAGGGGGAGAAGAAGAAGGGGGAACTTGTCCGGCTTCCTTACCATTTCAAATTCAAGAAATACTTTAAAAAACCTTGCAAAGAGTGGCTGGACACAGTTGAGGTAATGTGCAATGAAATTCTTGGGAATTATTCCAAAAAAGAAGATCAACTGATGACAGCAGCCTTCGGCACCCGTCCGAAGCGAAGGCTGAACCGAGTGTTTGATGCCCTGGGTTTCGAGTACCCTGACTATGAACGGTTGAACAAGGGTGCTGAGGGCCAAAAAAGAAAAAGGGTGGCCGAAAGTTTGAACAAAGAGGAAGAAGGACCAGCAAAAGAGAAGAAAATCCCAAAGAAGAGAAAAATATCAACTCCAAAGCGAAAATTATCCGATGAAGAGGGGACTCCTGCACCACCTTCTACTAGCGACGTGGAGGAAATCTTAAAGGTAATGACTGAACCTCTGCCCGCGAAGCTAAGTCCATTAGGGCCCCAACTGACGAAGCTTTTTCGAAAGGTGGAGGAGCCGGAAAAAACGAAGATAACCAAAACAAAGAGGCAAAGGATTATTGCAGTGACCGAAGTTATCGACAAGATGCCGCCGAGGGCGTCAATTCGGAAAACACCAGCTATTGAGGGTACAACAAATGCCGAAGTCGCACCTTCGGAGGTCGCGGCTACCGAAGCCGCTTCAGCCGAAGATTTGAACTTAGAAACTACCATTGAAGACATCGACAAAATTTTACTAGACATGGCCGCAGAAGAAGCTGCCACTGCTGCTGAAGAAACCACAGCCACAGTGCCTGGAAAAGGAAAAGAAATAGCCGAAGATACTCCGGAAGACGAAGCCTACATATTTCAAAATTTAGTTGGGCAAAAACTGTCGAAGGACGAAATAGAAGAGCTTAAAGACTATGCCAAATCTTGCGGATATAGGCCAGGAGCTCTTCTTTTCGGAGGTGTGGACGATGAAAAACTAGGCTGCATCCGAGACCAAACTGGAGCTAAGGTCATCGGTACTCTATCAAAGAGTATCGGTTTTCCGAAGCTAGAGACAGATATCAGCCGCTACCGACGACAACATATCGTCGGCAGCTTATTTTATTCCAATTTCAAGGTAAACAACTTTCTCTCTGACTCCTATTGTTTTTTAATAATGGAAATATTCCTGACGAAGGTTGTTTATTTGCAGAGCATGCTACTAAGCAAAGCTTTGAAGATGCAGCAAGATTTAGAAGATAAAAAACACGAAGCTATAATTGAAAATTTAGAGAGCAAGATAAAAGAACAATCAGCTATTATTGAAAAGAAAGACTTCGAACTCCAATCAACCGAAGGCTTGCTGGCAGAGACTGAAGCTAAAGTATCAGAATTGAATTCGAAGCTTATCTGCCAATCAAAACAATTTGAACAGGAGAAGCTAGAGCTTAATTCGAAACTTGAAGCCGAAGTCCAAACCAACTCAGACTTGAAGAAATCATTAACAAGCCTTCAAGACAAGTGCTTGAAATTTAGTAACAACTGTATCCAACAATTAAAGAAGATCTTTCACTCAGTTGGAGCCAGCAGTGGAAAGTTCAACCCTGCAGCTGAAAATTTGCCAAGAGCCTTCGAACATATTGAAACTGAAATTGATGAGCTGGACGAAGTTATAGCCGGGCACGGTGACTTCTGTGCCTGGGTAGCTTCTCGGGGCACAGCTGCAGCGTTCCTGAAGGCCGGCTGTGATCACGGAAAAATCGTCAACAGGCCGAATTTCACTCTGTCTCCATCAATTTTAGACGATATTCCTGACCTCGCCCGAAGCATATCAAACAGATTTATAAAAATGATATGGACAAAAGGCGGGCGAGAGAAGGCTGGGGACGAAGCTCGAAGTCATCTTGAACCGGTAAGAAATCATACCTTGCGCTTACCTTCTCCTTCACACTTGATTTTTACTCGCAATACCTTGATTCATGTAGGATGACGAAGCTGAAGGTGATACTTAAAGAATATGCCGCCGAAGCGGAGGCCTGACGAAGATTAGTAGGAGTAGACTAGAAAAACTCAAGAGACTTTTGTAACAACTTTTGTAAATACAACTAAACTGTTCTTAGTGAACTTTGTTCATACCTTGTAATATATCCTTACCCTTCCATTGAGGTGCTTTGATGTGGACGAAAGTAATATTTTGAGCTGAAAGCGAAAAAACACCTTCCCTTCTTTTCGTACACAACGAAGCATAAAAGATCGCTTCTTCTTTTTTGCCGAAACAACCACGTATGCCATGAATGAATGTTTATGAATGCGAATGCTATGATGCCATGTGATGTGCGAATGAATGTCCAAACACATGTCCGAAGCCATACCCTCAGCCATTATTTCCTTAGAAACAACCACACATTAGCTCTGCATTCCCTTAGGAACGTCTTTTGAGCTTCTTCGCCTTTTACTTTCGGCGGAATCAGCGTTGACTTTTCGCTGTAAGCTCTGCATTCCCTTAGGAACGTCTTTTGAGCTTCTTCGCCTTTTACTTTCGGCGGAATCAGCGTTGACTTTTCGCTGTAAGCTCTGCATTCCCTTAGGAACGTCTTTTGAGCCTCTTCGCCTTTTCAGTTTCGGCACTCGATGGTGCGTTCTCAGCTTTTACATTTACATTCTTTGGGGGATTTTGCTCTTATAAAACTAAAAAGGAAATTACATATGATGGCCCCATTAAAAACCTTTCTCCCCCTTTAGAAAGGAAAAGGGTGCCATGAAAAAGAAAAGAAAAACATAAAAAGTTACATCAAGTTATACATAATATCGCCGAAGCTCATCCGCATTCCAAGATCTTGGAATTTCGTTGCCATCCATGTCCTTTAATCTGTACGAACCAGGCCTTGACGAAGATACTACTAAGAAAGGTCCTTCCCATTTCAACTGTAACTTGCCCACTGTGTCTGGGTTGGCCACTCTCCGAAGCACCAAGTGTCCCGGCTCAATATTTTTTAGCCGGACCTTTCTATCTCGCCATTTGACTGTTTCAGCCTGGTATTTATTGATATTCTCCACAGCTTGAAGCCTGATCCCTTCTAAAGCATCTTTTTCCACAAGACAGGCATCTTCAGGACCTGGTTCTGCCGAAGCTAGTACTCTTATTGATCCAGCTTTAGCTTCCTCCGGAGTTATTGCTTCGTCTCCGAACAATAACTTGAATGGAGTAAAGCCTGTAGACCTTGATGCTGTTGTATTGTGGCTCCACACCACTTTGGTTAACTGATCTGGCCACTTTCCCCTGGGTTGATTGAAGATTAACTTCATTATTCCTGTCATTATAATGCCGTTGGCCCTTTCAACGAGCCCATTCGACTCCGGATGCCTGACTGATGCAAAATGGATCTTCGTTCCAATTTGATCACAGAAATTTCTGAAAGCTTCGGAGTCGAACTGCGTTCCATTATCTACAGTGATGGCCTTCGGTACTCCGAAGCGACAGACAATGTTCTGCCAGAAAAACTTTTGGACAGTGGCCGAAGTTATTGTGGCTAATGGCTTCGCCTCAATCCATTTAGAAAAATACTCCACAGCCACTATAACATATTTTAGATTCCCTTGAGCCGGTGGTAATGGACCTAACAAGTCAAGGCCCCACCTTTGCAATGGCCAGATGGGTTGTATCAGCTGTGTCAAAGACGAAGGTTGCTTTTGATCTCTTGCACATTTCTGACAACCTTCGCACTTTTGAACTAACTCCGCTACATCCGAAGCTGCCTTCGGCCAATAAAATCCTTGGCGGAAAACTTTTCCAAGTAACGGCCTAGATCCGATGTGGGATCCACACAGGCCTGCATGTATTTCTTTCATCAACTCTATACCTTCGGTTCTAGATAAGCATTTGAGCAGCGGAGCGCAAACTCCATGTTTGTATAACTCCCCTTCTATCATGACATACGGACGAGCTCTTGTCTCTATCCTTTTATTATAAGCTTCGTCATCTGAAAGGAACTTACCCTGAAGGTAAGAAATGATTTCAGTTCTCCAATCTTCGCTGAAAACAGGAGATATGTTGAGGACTGCTCTTTCAAGGAGCTCCACTGAAGGTGCCTTTATTATTTCGAAGAACACATCCGAAGGTAACGGCAGCCCCTGTGCCGCAGACTTGGCTAGCAAATCAGCATGCTCATTTTGTCCTCGAGGGATATTCTTGACAGAAAATCCTTCGAAGGAGGCTTCGATCCTTCGGACCGTGTCTAGATATTTTTCAAGCTTCGGATCTTTAGCCTTGCAACTTTTGTCAATATGACCCGAAACAACCTGGGAATCAGTTTTAAGAATCGCCCTTCTGATTCCCATTGCCTTTAATTTCCGAAGGCCCAGGAGCAGGGCTTCGTACTCAGTAATATTGTTTGTACAGCTGAAGTCAAGTCTTGCTGCATAACAAGTTTTAACCTTGGATGGTGAGACCAACACAGCAGCTGCACCTGCTCCGAAGGTTCCCCAAGAGCCATCACAAAACACTGTCCACACTTCGGCATCTTTATTTGCTTCTTCATCCTGAGCCCCTGGCGTCCAATCGGCAATGAAATCTGCCAATGCTTGAGACTGGATCGAGGATCTATGCACATAATCAATGTAAAATTCATTGAGCTCTGCAGCCCATTTTCCAATCCGTCCAGTAGCTTCTCTATTTCTCATGATATCCTTCAACGGCTGCGAAGAAGGAACAATAATGTTGTATGCCTGAAAATAATGTCGAAGCTTCCTGGATGCCATTAAAACGACATATAATACCTTCTCCAGCTCCGTATAATTTTTCTTTGATACACTAAGGACTTCAGATACAAAATATACTGGAACCTGCTTCTTGATTTGTCCATCAAGCTTCTCCTGGACAAGTGCTGCACTTACTGCCGAGTGCGAAGCTGCCACATATAACAACAAAGGAGCCCCTGGCGTTGGTGGAGTTAATGTTGTTAGATCTATCAAGTATTGCTTCAGCTCTTCGAAGGCTTTTTGTTGACTTGGGCCCCATTGAAAGACTTCAGCTGACTTCAGCACCTCGAAGAATGGTAAATTTCTTTCTGCTGATCTGGATATGAATCTGTTGAGAGATGCCAGCCTTCCTGTCAATCTTTGGGCCCCCTTTCTTGTAGTTGGTGGCTCCATTCGAAGTATAGCTTCGATTTTATTTGGATTAGCTTCAATTCCCTTTGTTGAAACCAAGCATCCGAGAAATTTCCCCTTCTTCACTCCGAAGACACATTTTTCTGGGTTCAGCTTCAAACCAGCTTGTCTGAAACTGGCGAAGGTCTCCTGCAAATCAGCAATATGATTTTCCTGCTTCGTGCTTTTTACAATAATGTCATCAACATAGGTCAACACATTTCTGCCTATCTGAGACTGGAGAACCTTCGCAGTCATTCTGCTGAAACTCCCTCCAGCATTTTTGAGCCCCTCAGGCATCCGAAGATAGCAATATGTGCCACTTGGGGTTATGAAGCTAGTCTTCGGCTCATCTTCCTTCTTCATCCAGATTTGATGATAGCCTGAGTAGCAGTCTAGGAGACTCATGAGCTCTGAAGAAGCTGCTGCATCGACTAAAGAGTCTATCCTTGGCAGCGAGAATTCGTCCTTCGGACAAGCCTTGTTGAGATCTGTGAAATCGATACACATTCTCCACTTGCCATTGGCCTTCTTCACCATAACAGTGTTAGCTAGCCACTCTGGATACTTTACTTCTCTGATAACTCCTGCACTGAGGAGTCTTTTTACTTCATTGCGAGCCCCTTCGGCCTTGTCATCAGACATTTTCCGAAGCCTCTGCTTTCGAGGTCTGAAGGATGGGTCAACATTGAGCGAATGTTCAATAACATCCCGATTTACTCCACAGAGATCATTAGCTGACCATGCAAAAACATCTTTGTTGTTGAACAAAAACCTTATCAAGGTTCTCTCCTGGTCTTCAGATAATTGCGAGCCCAACAGCACTTTCTGCTCTGCTATATCCTCACACAATAGCATGGGCTTCGGCTGATCTGCTGAAGCTGCTTTCTCCCTTCTGAATTTGTACTGTTCACAAGCTTCAGCTCCATCTATGCTATGGATTGCTTTGGAGTCAGTCCAGCTTCCTTCGGCCCTTCTAGCAGCTTCCTGGCTTCCATGAATAGCAATGGGCCCTTGGTCCGAAGGTATCTTCATGCAGAGGTAAGCTGGGTGAAGAATTGCTTCGAAGGCATTGAGAGTACCGCGACCAATGATAGCATTGTAAGGATACTCCATGTCAACAATATCAAACACAATTTGCTCAGTCCTTGTGTTATTAACAAATCCGAAGGTTACTGGCATGGTAATCTTCCCAAGTGCTGCAATCTGCCGTCCTCCGAAGCCACAAAGAGGATGTGTAGCATCATGGACCTTGTCTTCGGGCTCTTGCATTTGTCTGAAGGCCTTAGCAAATATAATATCAGCTGCACTGCCTATATCAACTAAGACATTGTGGACCAGAAATCCTTTGATCACACAAGAGATAACCATGGCATCATTGTGAGGATAATCCTTAAGCTGAAGGTCTTCCTGAGAGAAAGTGATTGGAATGTGGGACCATTTTGACTTGATGAAGGGTCCCTGTACTCCAACATGCTGCACCCTTCTCTGAGCCTCCTTCTTTTGCTTCTTGTTAGCCGGCTCTGAGCAAGAACCGCCTGTTATCGGGAGCACCAGCTTCGAAGCCGAAGCAGCTTCAGCTTGATTGTTGAACGAAGCCATCAGCTCAGAAAAGTGGAAGTGAGTTCACCCACGGTGGGCGCCAATGTTGGGAACTTGTTCTCAAATGCTATGAATTAAGAACAAGGCAACACAAAGAAAGGTTAATGATTGATGCCCTTCGTCCTTCAGAGCATTATCTCCCTTGGGATATAATGATCTTCAGACGAAGGTCATGAAGGACGTACCTTCGGCATTGCAATATATCTTAGTGGAAAGAGAAACATATGAAACATGAGAAATAACATGAATAATCTCACATCACTATTAATATCATTTAATCATATGATCATGAATGTACTTGAATAATATTGAGTTACATTTTTACCTTCAGCTCGACAGAAGGCAAAAGATCAAGCGTGACGCGCGAGTGAATACAAGTCAGCGTGAACAGTATGGGGTACTGTTCATCTATTTATAGACACAGGACACAGCCTGTGACGAATTACAATTATGCCCCTCATAAAAGTTTACAATCATTGACTCAGACCTTTATGGATTAAAAGGTCATTCTATCTCTAAGTCGGTTTGTAATGCCGAAGCTTCACGAAAAGGAACCTTCGGCCATCTTCTGGGGACAACTTCAGCCGAAGCTGCTTCTTCCCGTAAGACCTTCGGCGCAACGAAGCATGGCCCCAACACATCAATATCAAAATCTTTACACCTATTGCAAATTGCAATACGTTCTATACAAGATGTTGATTTATTGGCTATTTCTAACTTAGCATTCAAATCATCATTTATGCTCTTTAAGCTAGCAATAGAGTCATGGCATGTAGACAATTCACAAGAGAGTATTTCATTCCTTTTAATTTCTAAAGCAAGGGATTTTTGAGCCTCTACAAACTTATCATGTTCTTCATATAAAAGGTCCTCTTGCTTCTCTAACAATCTATTCTTATCATTCAAAGCATCAATCAATTCATTGATCTTATCAATTTTTGTTCTATCTAAGCCCTTGAATAAGCATGAATAGTCTATCTCATCATCGCTAGATTCTTCATCACTTGAGGAAGCGTAAGTACTAGTATCACGAGTGCTTACCTTCTTTTCCCTTGCCATGAGGCAGGTGTGATGCTCGTTTAGGAAGAGGGATGACTTGTTGAAGGCAGTTGCAGCGAGTCCTTCATTGTCGGAGTCGGACGACGAACAATCCGTGTCCCACTCCTTGCCAAGGTGTGCCTCGCCCTTAGCCTTCTTGTATGCCTTCTTCTTTTCCCTCTTGTTCCCTTGTTCCTGGTCACTCACATTATCGGGACAATTAGCAATGAAATGACCAATCTTACCACATTTGAAGCATGATTGCTTCCCCTTCGTCTTCGTCTTGTTGGGATGCTCCTTGCGACCCTTTAGTGCCGTCTTGAAACGCTTGATGATGAGGGCCATTTCTTCATCATTAAGCCCGGCCGCCTCCACTTGCGCTACCTTGCTAGGTAGCGCCTCCTTGCTCCTTGTTGCTTTGAGAGCAATGGTTTGAGGCTCTTGGATTGGGCCATTCAACGCATCATCAACGTATCTAGCCTCCTTGATCATCATCCGCCCGCTTACGAACTTTCCAAGTACCTCCTCGGGCGTCATCTTCGTGTACCTGGGATTCTCACGAATATTGTTCACAAGATGTGGATCAAGGACGGTAAAGGACCTTAGCATTAGGCGGACGACGTCGTGGTCTGTCCATCGCGTGCTTCCATAGCTCCTTATTTTGTTGATGAGGGTCTTGAGCCGGTTGTACGTTTGAGTTGGCTCCTCGCCCCTGATCATTGCAAATCTTCCAAGCTCGCCCTCCACCAACTCCATCTTGGTGAGCATGGTGACATCGTTCCCCTCATGTGAGATCCTGAGGGTGTCCCAGATCTGCTTGGCATTGTCCAAGCCGCTCACCTTATTGTACTCTTCCCTGCACAAAGATGCTAAGAGGACAGTATTAGCTTGTGCATTTCTATGGATTTGTTCATTTATAAACATGGGGCTATCCGAGCTATCAAATTTCATTCCACTCTCTACAATCTCCCAAATGCTTGGATAGAGAGAGAACAAGTGACTACGCATTTTGTGACTCCAAAATCCGTAGTCCTCCCCATCAAAGTGTGGAGGTTTGCCAAGAGGAATGGAAAGCAAATGTGTATTTGAACTATGCGAAATACGAGAATAATCAAAAGAGAAGTTTGAATTAACCGTCTTCCTTTTCTCGTAGTCGTTGTCGTCGTCCTTTTGGGAAGAAGAAGATTCGTCGCTGTCGTCGTAGTAGATGATCTCCTTGATGCGCCTTGTCTTCTTCTTCTTCTTCCCATCTTTTCGTTTGTGGCCTGAGCCCGAGCCCAAGTCGATAGGCTTGTCATCTTTTGGCTCGTCGACGAAGGACTCCTTCTCCTTATCATTGATCACAATCCCCTTGCCCGTAGGATCCATCTCTTCGAGCGATCAGTCCCTTCGTGAAGAGAACGGCTCTGATACCAATTGAGAGCACCTAGAGGGGGTGAATAGGTGATCCTGTAAAACTTAAAACTTAATGCCGCAAAACTTGATTAAGAGTTAGCACAATAATGCCAAGTGGCTAGAGAGGAGTCTTAGCAAAACACAATAACCACAAGAAGATCAACACAGAGATGGCACAGTGGTTTATCCCGTGGTTTGGCCAAGTCCAACGCTTGCCTACTCCACGTTGTGGCGTCCCAACGGACGAGGGTTGCAATCAACCCCTCTCAAGCGGTCCAAAGACCCACTTGAATACAACGGTGTTTCGCTTTGCTTTACTATATCCCGCTGCGAGGAATCTCCACAACTTGGAGTCTCTCGCCCTTACACTTTGATGATCACAAAGAAGCACGGAGTAAGGGAGGGATGAGCAACGCACACAAGACATAAAGATCACAGCAAATACGCACACACAAGACCCAGACTTGAGCTCAAAAGAATATCACGAGGTTCTCACTAGAATGGAGCTCAAATCACTACGAATGTCGAACGAGTGCGCAAGAATGAAGTGTGAGTGATCAACAATGCTCAAAGGATGCTTGGTGTACTCCTCCATGCGCCTAGGGGTCCCTTTTATAGCCCCAAGGCAGCTAGGAGCCATTGAGAGCATTCCAGGAAGGCAATTCTTGCCTTCTGTCAACTGGCACACCGGACAGTCCGGTGCACCACCGGACACTGTCCGGTACGGATTTCTTTCCTTTTGTGGTGCAGCTGACCGTTGAAGATCCAGAGCCGTTGGCGCACCGGACACTGTCCGATGCGCGCCGGACAGTCCGGTGCCCCCTTCTAGCCGTTGGCTCGGCCATGTGTCCCGCGCGGATCGCGCGGCCGACCGTTGGCTCGGCCGGCCGTTGGCTCACCGGACAGTCCGGTGAATTATAGCCGTACGCCGTTAATTGCTTCCCGAGAGCGACGACTTCGCCTGTAAACGACTTACCGGACAGTCCGATGCACCACCGGACAGTCCGGTGATTTATAGCCATACACCGCCGTCGAAGTCTCGAGAACAGCAAGTTCGCCAGAGCCAGCCTGGCGCACCGGACACTGTCCGGTGCACCCAGACTGAGCAGACTTTGGTTGAACAAAGCCATCTCATTTCCTATTTAATTTCTCCTATTTCCAGCACTTAGACACAATACATTAGTTCTCAAAACAATGTACTAAGTCTAGAAACATACCTTTAGGCTTGATTTGCACTTTGTCCATCAATTAGCATAGATTTACACTTAAACACTTGTGTTGGCACTCAATCACCAAAATACTTAGAAATGGCCCAAGGGCACATTTCCCTTTCAGTTACCTAATATGAGGCTTGCACTGACATTATGAACCGAACAAATTAAGGATCAACTACATATTTTACCCTCATCATGAACTATAACTAATAAAAAGGAGGCTTACCGTCATTGAGGATGGCAATGATCTAGGCAGTAAATGGTGGGAAGTCAAACATCCATATGCATAAAACCAAGCTGTTACAACAAAGTATGTATGGGCCAGATATATTATCTCCGTTCTCGAATATTTATCGTCTAGCCAGTTCATTTTTGAACTAAAACGCAACAAATATAAAAAAATAGAGTGAGTATTATTCATCTATTCAGTCAAGCGAGCGTTATTTTCTAAAAATTAAGCAGAAGTCCATACATACCAAAATACAGATGGTAATTGATACAACATAGATCTGCAAACAAAAATAAACTTTGAAAATATTGGACATAGAAACGGAATGCTAGGGACTCAGGGGGCAAAGCTAGGATTTGAGATTGAGGGGACAAATCATATTGTGAGGGATGTTAGATGGTATTTTACATTATTTATATGGTGATTAGCTAAAAATTTTAGTAGCTCCTATAAATTTGGGGAGGGTTAGACTATCTCCATCAGACTCCCTATCTCACTCTATCTGACTCCCTATTTCAAACTTCAGTCATGCGAACAGTGCAATCTACAATGCAAAAACAAAACTTTGCATACTGTTTACCCCGCCTGCTCGAGATGGCCTTAGGGGGGACATTGCCCCCCTCTGCCCCTACTAGAATCACCCTAGAGACTGAAAAGCAACTGTAGCATTGACTTATTGTGTAATTCTTCGTCCTTTGGAAAATTGCTTGACTCGTCAGAACAACTCTATTAATTATACTAAGGCCTGGTTCATTTAGGATAATGTCAGAAACACTACGGGTTGCGTAAGTAGAGTCTGCTATTGCAATACCAATATCAGCCTTCTTCAAAGTTGGGTCATCATTTACACCATCCCAAGTCATGCCACATATATGTTTTTTTTCTTGCAAGCATTTCACGATCTCATACATGTATTCTATCAAGCATTAACAAAAAATGAATTAGACATAAATACTGCCTATAGACGTTGAAGAATTGTAGAGCCTATCAAACATGAGTAATAAAAACAGGCAGTCTGCATAGTTGTACCTGGAAAGACTCCAGATAAACCATCAGCCTTCTCGGTCAATTCATCAATTGGCAAGGAAGCAAGTGACTCATCCTTATTCTGTTCAGAGTAAAGAAGAGGAAGGGTACATTTAGTACTCATTCCCAAACGACGTGTTGTTTACTTCCCAATAGCAAGTTGATCACCTAAGGCAGGAAAAAAGCCCGGTTATTATAGCACAACAGTTTAGTTGCAGTAGCCATATCTACAAACATATTACTATCGACAAGCTAGCAGGAATAGGATGAAACTCCAGATTTAGAAAAATCAACTCAAGGTACACAGGAATAAATATGGCAAACCTGTAATCATCTTGTCATTGACATCAAGATTGAGTGGCCCTGCACTATCATGGTGTGGGGGGCCAAAAAGTGTCAAGAGGCTAATGAACTATCATGGTCCTTCATGACTCTCTTTCATATCATCTGGCACTTCCTGTACATGAATTTTGTTAGTCAAGTACAACACACATCTAGTCAAAGAGTGTACCAATATTGCACGTTAAAGGATCCCAAACCTAGTAAGCCACACCAAGTGCTTGCAGACCACGCTCAGAGGTGAAAACCCTAGTATAGAAAGAAGTAGGTGTAATGCCCACTTTGTAAGAAAAAAAAGAGAAAGAAATTATGTCCCGATATACATATATGTGTTATCTATATTCGTCATTCCATGTGGACACCTCACTTACACCAATAAATAATCAACAAAAGACACTCAACTAAATTGTGCATCATGCTGGGATTTTATTGTGTGTGCATTACTTGTGACAATGTAAAAAACAATATAAAAATGAATAAGTTAAAACTAGAGTGGAATTTGAGATCTAAAAGGAATTCTAGAATTTAGAAAAGAGAAGAAATGAATATTATGAGGAGAAAGATAAGTAAATAAAAATATATTGTTCCAAAACTAGAGTTTGAAATGGTGTAATTAACTCAAGGGAGGAACTCATAACCAAATCCAAATTCAAGTTTGAATTCAAAAAGGGAATAAAGAGGAAAATAAAATCAGAATAAAAGAAAAAGAGAAATCCCACTGTTGGGCCCAGATCCACCAATTTGGCCCATCATCTCACCCCCCTGCGCGGCCTGGGATCCTCTCCACCGCGCGCGCTGCTGCCCTGTCACGCGGAGCCCACCTGTCTGTCGCGCTGACGCCCACTCATGTCTCCGGTTCGCGGCACCCGCGTGTCATTCACAGATTCGCATCCGCGTTGAATCGGCCCTCGCTGCTCCACCGGGCCCACGCGTCGGCCGCTGCTCCGCCTTCCTCGCCGCGCCAACCGAAGATGCGCAACAAAGGCAGATCTCTCGGGAATCCATTGCGGACGCCCCAACCGACCGAACCGCCCATAAAATGAACCCGGAGCTGAGGAACAACCCCTCCATCCCAGCTGAGCGCCGCCACCATAGCTCTGCATACGGGTTGGTCACGAGAGCTGCGCCGCCGCCGCGGATACGATCGGCCATCGTCGCCAAGGGCCGTGCCGCCGCTCGAGAGCCACAAGGAGGGTGCCGGGGGGTTCGCCGAACCACGGGGAAACCATACGCGCACTCGGACCGTGGAGATAGGCATCTGCTCGGTGTGAATTGCTCGTCGGCGTTGCTGCTCTGCCACGGAACCGCGAGACGCCGTGGACCGCGCGCCTGCAAGCTCGATCGTCGGTAAGAACCACCCTCGCTTCTCCGCGCCTGCCTCCTATTGGTGTAGGGCTGTCCCGGTGTGAGGTTGGTGTCCCGGTGTGCCTCGCCATGGTTCGCCAGCGAGGGCTCCGCCGTGTCCGCGGGCTACGTTGGTCGTGCGCCGTCGGGGTGTAGTGGAATCTCGGTGACCGTTGGATCGGAATCCGGCAGTCAAGATTACAATACCCTAGCGACTCAGCACACGTGGGCGTGGAGCGTAGGATCGCGATCGGGCGGTCGAGGATGGGTCTGGGGCACTTTAAATCGGCACCGTTGATTTCTAATCAAGCGCATAGCATTGTTTACCGGTTCTTATAATGCGTGGGCTAATCTTGGCGGCCAGTTTCTGATCGGACGATGGGGAGCGCACCATACCCCTTCGACCTGGATATTTTACTTAAGAGCCCTCGGAGAAAGTGAAAAACAACCCGTGATCCACCAGAACTGTGCTCTGTGTCTTAGGAATTTTATCCCCGAGCCCCCTGCGCTTCACAGAAATTGAGGCCCGATCTAGAACTGTTTTAAATCGAATAAATGATTTAGAAATGGATTTTTAATATGAAAATAATTACTATAACTTGATAAATTCATAGAAAATCCATTCTTAGTCCAAATCACTTCGTTCCAGTTTCTCAAATTCTGTAATTTTATTCTCTAGCACTTAGTGTCTCTGTTTTATTATGACAACAGTAAGAAAATTAATCCCACACTTAATCCTATTTTAAACACATAAAACCTTTGAAAATTCATAACTTAAAATCTATAACTCCAAAAATTATGATTCCTGTTCCTAGGATTTTATTTTAATGAGTAGTTTATTTCTGTGTATTTTGTTTATATGTTTGGTGTGATGTTAATTTCTCTTTATACACTGTGCTTGTTTGTATTGTGGCGAGTAGAAGAGCCCGTTACTGAGGATCCTGGTGAGCAGCAGGTTGAAGTAGCTGAGCAGGAGCTCATTAAAGGCAAGTTGTGCCCTTGACCACTTTTTACCCAATAATGTTCTTTAATATCATTTACTCATGCATAGGTTAATTTTGATGGGACCCGATAGGTCACCCTAGATTGTTTATCTCATTACCTTGTTTACCCCTAAATCACTTGGGTAGTTTGCTATTGCTTTACATGGTTTTGGGATAATCATTTATTATAACTATGTTCCAATTATTCTTGTTATTCTATTTATGTTCATGTCAAGTTCATTAATGTTAATTGAAACATAGAGCTTAACTTGAGAAACACGTGCCACCACAAGGGTTTAATGGGACGCCCTTGGCTGACTAATTAGGAAAGCTAGTGGAAGACTAGCTTACCCGAAAGGGGCAAGGGCAGTAGGGGAGTTGCATGCAAGGAGGTTCTCGGGTTGATTTAGCTGCGATGGCGGTCAGACGGGGGATTCTTGCAAGTGCTCTTCCCATAAACTATAGCGGGTTTTCGAAAGCTAGTGGAACTTTGTAAAGGCCTCGTAGTGTTTCCCTGCCGCGCTTCCTAGGTAGAGGTGTATGGGAGTCGCGACCCCTTGGCAGATGGGTAACATGACTTGTGGGTAAAGGGTACAACCTCTGCAGAGTGTAAAACTGGTATACTAGCCGAGCTCACGGTCATGAGCGGCTCAGGACTCTCTGATGTTTAAATTATGGAACTTAAATTCAACTTTGTCATTTGCATTGCATGGGTTTATTATTAATTTGTTCTATTACCTTATTTAAGGTTTGGTACTTACTTACACTTAGTAACTGCTAATAAAATTTTGACCGACTACTTAAAAGCAATGCTCAGCTTTAACCCCTATCATTGATTATCCTTACACATCACATGAACTCACACCTTTGTGAGTTTATGTCCACTGTTTCCCCACAACTTGTTGAGCTATGATCATGTGTGAGCTCACCCTTGCTGTCTCACACCCCCCCACAGGAGAAGAGCAGGTGGTTCAGGAGGAGCCACAAGGCGAGGAGTATGATCTGATCTAGGTGGCATTTCTCAGTTAACATTGGCGCCGACGATCCTTAGTTCATTTTATATTTATCTTTTTATTTTGTAATAATACTTCCGCTATGTAATAAATACTCTGATTATTGTGACATTTATCTCTATACACTCTGTTATTATATATGTTGTCTTCTTGGCGCATGTATGAGATGCACCTGGCTTTGTTCCTTAAAGCCGGGTGTGACAGAAGTGGTATCGGAGCAAATGTTGACTGTAGGACGAAACCTAGATAGAAATGGATAAACCCTTACCTACTTATCTTATTCTGATTCATTCTATACTTACCTTACTCTGATTCTTTCTATACTTATCTTAATCCTGTCTCACCTTCTACTGTTCCACTCTGACCATTCTTATCTTTTCTACTCTAAGACAAGATGGATTTCACACCTTGGAATCCTACATTTATGAACTTTTTAAGAGATAGGAGACCTAAGACAAAATTAAAACTATTTTCTCTATTTTATAAAAATGTTGGTTGATTGTTCTGATGACAAATGTCTGATTTGCTTCTTTGATTGATTGAAACATTATAGTTGGGCATCTTAGCATGTACCACCATAAGGTAATGTATTAGCTTTAGTGGATAACACACTAATCTATTTAGCTAATAAATCCCCCGCAGTAACATTTCTCGTAAATAATCGCCTTGTCTACAATTCTTCCTTTCTTACCCTATGTTTCTAACCCAGATGGGCTACCCCTATAATGTTAGAAGAGAGCAGTATAGACGTGATCCTTGGTATGTCATGGTTAAGAAAGGCAAAGGCAGTATATACACCGTGCTAAAGGAACCATAGAACTCACCAGTTCCAAAGGAGAAAGATTTGAAGTTGGAATTGCAGTAACTACCGCCACCAGACTAGCGACATTCTTAGTATATGGGAAGTTTGTTGGTGTCAACATCCGTGTGGTTAGAGACTTTTCGGATGTCTTCCCAGAAGAGTTAAAGGGACTAAAGAAGCAATTAATGGAATTACAAGAGGCTGGGTACATTCGTTGAATTCCTCACCTTGGGGAGCGCCGGTTCTGTTTGTACAGAAAAAGGATGGATCGCAGCGGATGTGTGTGGATTATAGATCCCTTAATGATGTTACTGTGAAGAACAAGTATCTGTTACCCCGTATTGAGGATTTATTTAATCGGATGAGAGGTGCTAGGATATTCTCGAAGATTGATCTTCGATCAGGTTACCATCAAATGAAGATTAGGCCATCGGATATTCCCAAGACGAATTTCTCGACCCGATAAGGTTTATATGAGCTCATGGTTATGTCGTTTGGATTAACTAATGCACCAGCTTATTTTATGGATTTGAAGAATAAGGTGTTCATGAACTGGACAGATTCATCGTGGTTTTCATCGACGATATCCTTATTTATTCCAAGAGCGATAGCGATCATGAGGAACATCTAAGGTTGGTGCTATAGAAGCTACGAGATAACCAACTATATGCCAAGTTCAGCAAGTGCGAGTTTTGGATTGGCGAGGTGCCATTTCTTGGTCATATCATTTCTAATGGAGGAATTTTAGTGGATCCTTCAAAGGTTAAGGAGATAATGGAGTGAAGAGTACCCACTGCAGTTACTGAGATTCAGAGTTTCTTGGGACTAGCAGGATATTATTGGAGATTTATTGAAGGATTTTCTAAGATTGCTAAGCCTATGACTTCGCTTTTGGAAAAAGGAAGAGAATTTAAGTGGGACGAGAAGTGCCAAGACAGCTTTGATCAATTGAAGAAAAGATTGATGTCGCCACCAGTATTGGTTATGCCAGACCTACAGAAAGGATTTGATATCTATTATGATGCATGTGGCCAAGGCTTAGGATGTGTGCTCATGCAGGAAGGACATGTAATTGCCTATGCTTCTCGTCAGTTACGGAGACATGAATTGAACTATCCCACTCATGACTTAGAATTGGCAGCCGTCGTGCATGCGCTTAAGATATGGAGACATTATATCATGGGAACCAAGTGCCAAGTATACACGGATCATAAGAGTTTGAAGTATATATTCACTCAGAAGGATCTCAACCTTAGGCAACGCCGTTGGTTGGAGCTTATTAAGGATTATGATTTGGAGATTCACTATCACCCGGGCAAGGCAAATTTGGTTGCAGATGCCTTGAGTCGCAAGGAGCATGTTCATTCAGCTATTGTTGCCCAGCTACCCGACGAGATTGTTGAGGATTTCAATAGACTTAACCTGGGGATAGTTGCTCATATTGAAGGAGTTACTATTGATGTGGAACCTACTTTGGAGCAAGAAATCCGCAAAGGTCAACTTGATGATGCTAAAATAAAAGAGATTAAGGATCTGATTACTGAAGGTCGAGTTCCGGAATTCACGGAAGATGAGCAAGGCACTATATGGTTCAAGGACAGGATGTGTGTTCCTGATATTGAAAGCCTTCGAGAGACTATATTAAAGGAGGCCCATGACTCGGATTATTCTATTCATCCTGGTAGTACCAAGATGTATCAGGATTTGAAGCGGAAGTATTGGTGGTATGGATTGAAAAGAGATGTGGCTGCACATGTGGCTATGTGCGATGTATGTCAAAGAGTTAAGGCTGAACACCAGAGGCCAGCTGGACTATTGCACCCACAGAAGATACCCGAGTGGAAGTGGGAAGAGATTGGTATGGATTTTATTACTGAATTGCCTCGCACCCAGAAAGGATATGATGCTATATGGGTGATTGTGGATAGATTGACTAAAGTGGCTCACTTTATTCCTGTCAAGACTACTTATAAAGGTTCTCAGCTAGCAGAGTTGTATATGGCTCGTATTGTGTGTTTACATGGAGTACCAAAGAAGATCGTGTCTGATCGAGGTTCGCAGTTTACCTCAAGATTTTGGAGAAGCTTTCATGAGAATATGAGTACGAAGTTGAATTTTAGTACAGCTTATCACCCCCAGAATGATGGACAGACTGAAAGGACAAATCAAGTTTTGGAGGATATGTTGAGAGCTTGTGCCCTTCAGCATGGAGGAAGTTGGGATAAAAGTCTACCTTATGCTGAGTTCTCTTATAATAATAGCTATTAGGCCAGTCTGAAGATGTCACCATTTGAAGCTTTGTATGGGAGAAAGTGCAAGACTCCCCTATATTGGGATCAGACTGGAGAAAGACAGTTCTTTGGGCCTGAACTGATTCAAGAAGCAGAAGAACAAGTCCGTATAATACGAGAGAATTTGAGGGTAGCTCAAACCAGACAAAAGAGCTATGCTGATAATAGAAGGAGACCACTGGAATTTGAAGAAGGAGATTATGTTTACCTCAAGGTGTCACCACTTCGTGGAATGAGGAGATTCAAAGTCAAGGGCAAATTGTCCCCTCGCTACATTGGACCATTCTTGATCTTTAGAAGAGTTGGGGAGATGGCATACCAACTCGAGCTACCTGCTACTCTATCGGATGTGCATAACGTGTTCCACGTATCTCAACTTAAGAAGTGTCTCCATGTCCCTGAGGAACAGTTACCAATGGAAGAGCTCAGTGTTCAGGGTGATTTGACTTACACGGAGTATCCGATCAAGATTCTTGACACATTGACTCGAGTTACAAGAAATAAGGTGATAAAGATGTGCAAAGTACAATGGAGTCACCATGGTGAAGATGAAGCAACCTGGGAAAGAGAAGAAGAGCTTCGTATAGACTTCCCCCACCTTTTCCCTAGATCTCCCTAAATCTCGAGGACGAGATTATTTTTAAGGGGGGTAGGATTTGTAATGCCCACTTTGTAAGAAAAAAAGACAAAGAAATTATGTCCCGATATACATATATGTGTTATCTATATTCGTCATTCCATGTGGACACCTCACTTACACCAATAAATAATCAACAAAAGACACTCAACTAAATTGTGCATCATGCTGGGATTTTATTGTGTGTGCATTACTTGTGACAATGTAAAAAATAATATAAAAATGAATAAGTTAAAACTAGAGTGGAATTTGAGATCTAAAAGGAATTCTAGAATTTAGAAAAGAGAAGAAATGAATATTATGAGGAGAAAAATAAGTAAATAAAAATATATTGTTCCAAAACTAGAGTTTGAAATGGTGTAATTAACTCAAGGGAGGAACTCATAACCAAATCCAAATTCAAGTTTGAATTCAAAAAGGGAATAAAGAGGAAAATAAAATCAGAATAAAAGAAAAAGAGAAATCCCACTGTTGGGCCCAGATCCACCAATTTGGCCCATCATCTCACCCCCCCTGCGCGGCCTGGGATCCTCTCCACCGCGCGCGCTGCTGCCCTGTCACGCGGAGCCCACCTGTCTGTCGCGCCGACGCCCACTCATGTCTCCGGTTCGCGGCACCCGCGTGTCATTCACAGATTCGCATCCGCGTTGAATCGGCCCTCGCTGCTCCACCGGGCCCACGCGTCGGCCGTTGCTCCTCCTTCCTCGCCACGCCAACCGAAGATGCGCAACAATGGCGGATCTCTCGGGAATCCGTTGCGGACGCCCCAACCGACCGAACCGCCCATAAAATGAACCCAGAGCTGAGGAGATAGGCATACGGGGAAACCATACGCGTGCTCGGACCGTGGAGATAGGCATCTGCTCGGCGTGAATTGCTCGCCGGCGTTGCTGCTCTGCCACGGAACCGCGAGACGTCATGGACCGCGTGCCTGCAAGCTCGATCGTCGGTAAGAACCACCCTCACTTCTCCGCGCCTGCCTCCTATCGGTGTAGGGCTGTCCCGGTGTGAGGTTGGTGTCCCGGTGTGCCTCGCCATGGTTCGCCGGCGAGGGCTCCGCCGTGTCTGCGGGCGGCGTTGGTCGTGCGCCGTTGGGGTGTAGTGGAATCTCGGTGACCGTTGGATCAGAATCCGGCAGTCAAGATTACAATACCCTAGCGACTCAGCACACGTGGGCGTGGAGCGTAGGATCGCGATCGGGCGGTCGAGGATGGGTCTGGGGCACTTTAAATCGGCACCGTTGATTTCTAATCCAGCGCATAGCATTGTTTACCGATTCTTATAATGCGTGGGCTAATCCTGGCGGCCGGTTTCTGATCGGACGACTGGGAGCGCACCATACCCCTTCGGCCTGGATATTTTACTTAAGAGCCCTCGGAGAAAGTGAAAAACAACCTGCGATCCACCAGAACTGTGCTCTGTGTCTTAGGAATTTTATCCCCGAGCCCCCTGCGCTTCACAGAAATTGAGGCCCGATCTAGAACTGTTTTAAATCGAATAAATGATTTAGAAATGGATTTTTAATATGAAAATAATTACTATAACTTGATAAATTCATAGAAAATCCATTCTTAGTCCAAATCACTTCGTTCCAGTTTCTAAAATTCTGTAATTTTATTCTCTAGCACTTAGTGTCTCTGTTTTATCATGACAACAGTAAGAAAATTAATCCCACACTTAATCCTATTTTAAACACATAAAACCTTTAAAAATCCATAACTTAAAATCTATAACTCCAAAAATTATGATTCCTGTTCCTAGGATTTTATTTTAATGAGTAGTTTATTTCTGTGTATTTTGTTTATATGTTTGGTGTGATATTAATTTCTCTTTATACACTGTGCTTGTTTGTATTGTGGCGAGTAGAAGAGCCCGTTACTGAGGATCCTGGTGAGCAGCAGGTTGAAGTAGCTAAGCAGGAGCTCATTGAAGGCAAGTTGTGCCCTTGACCACTTTTTACCCAATAATGTTCTTTAATATCATTTACTCATGCATAGGTGTAATACCCAATTTGTAAGATATAATATAAAAAGAACAAAAAAAATATTTCCTTTATTTATATATGTGTGTTGTATCTATTTATCATCACATGTGAACACCATATTTCAAACAAATAATTAATAAAAGATATGCCACTAAATTATGCATCATGCTAGGATTTTATTTTGTGTGCATTTTGTGACAATATAAAAACAATGTGACAAGACCAAAGTGGAATTTGACAGCTAAAAGAAATTCTAGAAATTGAAATAGGAAAGAAAATAAAAGGAATATGGAAAAAAAACAAAACCACGATCAGCCCACCTCCTATTCTCCTTCGCACAGCCCACATGCACATGCTATACGGGTTTTTAATTTTTTTATTTATTTGGTCGGAGCTTACCTCAGCATGACCTAAGCAGTGACATAAGCATGCAAGCCTCTCACGCACTGCTCATTTCCATCCCAGCCAAACTCGCGTCGGTTACCGGAGATCTCGGACTGTACGCGTCCGACTTCTAAGTGGACACAACGGCCGAGCCTCACACCTCGTACACGATATGCCTGCTTGCGCACAGCTTGCTACGACCGTTCTTCTGCTCCGGCCGTTGCGGGTCGTTGGGTAGATCTCGCGCCGGGCTCGGGTAGCGTTTCGTCAACAGCCCCAACCACTTCCGAGCTCTGCGGAGTGCCAGCCGCTATAAGTTCGATCGACGTGGCATGGAGTATCATCTACCGCCGCCATTCCTAGGGTTCCATAGACCAGGCAGGCAAAGCCCCACGTATTTGCATCGCTGTATTTACGTCGCCGAGGTAGAAGAAAGGAAGCAGCGAGAGAACGTGTGTGTTGCCGTCAGGAGGGAGTTCAACGGAGCCACGCACTGGACCTCCAGGGACTTCCCTGTGTGTGCGGCGTGGAGCAGACCGGGTCTTCTCGCAGGGCGTGAAGACTGCGGACGCCGTCGAGTCACGGACCTGGGCGTGCTTCGAAGGGCGCCATGGCTCGGCCTTGCCATCGTCTTGATCGGCCGGTGAGTCAACCCTACCAAAAACCGCCATGATCCCTGCTACACATAGTGCTCGTCGAATCAATGGAACCCACACCAGTCCACCGTCTCGCCTTACTCCGGGGAGTCTACCGCCATTGGGGGCAGTGCGCTGCTATCTGGCGTCGTCGAGTAGAAGACGATCCCTGGGCCATTGATTTAGTGATTAGCGGCCACGAATAGAAGAGAGAGTAGGAGGTTTGGAGCCGTTGGATTAGGCATATACGGATTAGATTAAATCTGGGTAGCGTTTCTCCCGCGACCGTTTGATGTCGATCAGATGGTTCAGGTTGATCTCTGGTACTTAAAATACGAATCGTTGGATGGCGATCCGATGGCCAGGATAGGATACCGGTTCGGCGTGTTTGAAGATTTAATCTGGCCGTTGAATCACATGGGGCGGCTGAAATCACGCGATACCCCTTCGGACGTGGTATTTTGCTAAAGAGCCCCTCCGTTTCGGGCATATCAACCCGCAGTCTTGCGCATAGAGTTCTGAGTCTAGGAAAATTTATGGTTTAGCCCCTGGACTCTCTGTTAATGATGCGCTCAGTCCAGATAATTAGAAAAATCAAATAAATTCATTTGGAAAATACTTTTAGAGTAAAAATAAATGCTAGAATTTGTTTAACTCATAGAAAATTTATACTTGGTCCAAATTAATCCATTTCAGTTCCTATAATTTTGTAATAATGTTGTTTGTCACATAGTCTCTCTGTTTTCACATGAAAACAATAATAAAATTTATCCCCTAATTAATCTTATATCAAATACATAAAAACTTCAGAAATTCATAATCTCTCCGTTTTAATTCCGATTTGACTCGTTCTAGTTGCGTTAGTTTCGTACAAGTATTTACTATGCAGTAACAACATTGATTATACCATGTCTCATTATTTTATAATTAGATATGTAGTTAACTGATGTTGGTTAGTCTGGTTAAACTGCTTATAAACTACTAGAATATGATCTATGGTCACTTTATAACTTAGATTAAAGTTGATATAAGTATTTATAGAATAACTCTTATATGATTTATATTAACCAATTTATAATATAGTTTAACATTTTAATCACATAAATCCTCTACAGAATCATAACTCCTTAACCATGACTCCGATTTTAGTGGTTCTCGTTCCCACGATCTCGTAGCAACGCGTAGACTACTATTATTCAGTTTGTTCTTATGTTTGGTGTGATGTTAATTTTGTCTATACCATGTTTGGTTGTATTGCTACGACTAGCGCAAGCTTCGAGGATATGAAGAATCACCCTGGTAACTGGAATCTCAAGTGCCAGGCAAGTTGTGCCCTTGATCACATTTGTTACCCAATAATATTCTTTCTTATCACTATTCAATGCATAGGTTTAATTTTGATGGGACCCAATAGGTCACCCTAGACTGTTTATCCTTTTACCTTGTTTACCCCTGAATCATTGGGTAGTTATGCTATTGCTTTACACGGTTTCTGGGTTAATATTTCATTATATCCATGTTCCAATTATTCTATTATGTTATTTATGTTCATGATAAGATCATTATGTTAATTGGAACATGGAGCGACCACCCGGGAAAACAGTGCTACCACAAGGGTTTAATGGGATGCCCTTGGCTGATTAACTAGGAAAGCTAGTCGATGACTACCTTACCCGAAAGGGGCAAGGACAGTAGGGGAGTGGTTAGTGTAGGGAGGTCCTTGGGTTGATTTTGCTGCGATGGCGGTCAGGCGAGGGATTCCTGCATTGGAGTTTCCTATAAACTGTAGCGGGTTTTCTGAAGCTAGTGGAACTTTGTAAAGGCCTCGTAGTGTTACCCTGCCTCGCTTCCTTGGTAGAGGTGTATGGGATTCATGACCCCTTAGCAGATGGGTAACACGGCTTGTGGGTAAAGATGCGCAACCTCTGCAGAGTGTAAAACTGGTATACTAGCCGTGCTCACGGTCATGAGTAGCTCGGACCCTCACATGATTAATTTATGGAATCTAAATTCAATTTGTCATATGCATTTGCATGGGATTATTTATTAATTTTGTTCTATTATTTATTATGGTTTGGTATTTACTTATACTTAGTAATTGCTAATAAAATTTTGACCAACTTATAAAAGCAATGCTCAGCTTCAACATTTATTTTATTGATCAGCCTTACACAACACATGAACTCCCACCTTTTGTGAGTTCATGTCACATTATTCCCCATAACTTGTTGAGCGATGAACATGTGTGAGCTCACCCTTGCTGTCTCACACCCCCCCCCACAGGAGAAGAACAGGTGGTTCAAGTGGAGCCACGCATCGAGGAGTTCGATTCGATCTAGGTGGCGTTTCCCAGTTGACTTTCTGGCGCCAAGGATAGTTTTTAGATCCTGCTATATTTATCTTTTATTTTGTAAGACTTCCGCTATGTAATAAGTACTCTGATTATTGTGACATTTATCTCTATACACTCTGTTATTATATATGTTGTCTTCTTTGGCGCATGTATGAGATGCACTCGGCTTGTCCCTTAAAGCCCGGGTGTTACAATAGGTTAATTTTTATGGGACCCGATAGGTCACCCTAGATTGTTTATCTCATTACCTTGTTTACCCCTGAATCACTTGGGTAGTTTGTTATTGCTTTACATGGTTTTGGGATAATCATTTATTATATCTATGTTCCAATTATTCTTGTTATTCTATTTATGTTCATGTCAAGTTCATTAATGTTAATTGGAACATAGAGCTTAACTTGAGAAACATGTGCCACCACAAGGGTTTAATGGGACGCCATTTGCTGACTAATTAGGAAAGCTAGTGGAAGACTACCTTACCCGAAAGGGGCAAGGGCAGTAGGGGAGTTGCATGTAGGGCTGGACAAAAAACTCGTGGCTCGGTAACTCGCTCGACTCGACTCATTAGTGACTCGACTCGACTCGGTTCGTTTAAAACGAGTCACGAGTTGAGCTAACAATTTAACTCGGTTCTTAACGAGCCAAACTCGAGCTGGCTCGTGAGTTACTCGCGAGCCAAACGAGTTGCGCAAATCTGCAAGGTCTCAGACTCCTAGCCCAGTCACACGGCCCACACAGCCACACTCACACGACGTTCAGCCCAACCAGGCAGCCACACAAACGTGAAACGGCCCACTCAATCAGCTTCTGGCTTCTCCCTGCCCCACTGACGGCGCCCGTGCGGGCGTGCGGCCGAGCGTTGGACTTGGGCGCTTGCGCTTCTGGCTTCTCCCTGCCCTCTCGCCTCTCGGTCTCTCCCTCTCTCTCCCCAAAACCTAAACCCTAGAGCAGCCGGCCGCCGCGATCCGTGGAGCAGAGCAGGCTGCAGCGCCGCCGTCTGCCCGTCTTCCCCAAGACCCCGACGGTGCCCTCGGCCCTCGCCCTGTCTGCCCGTCTTCCCCGAGAGGCCGAGACCCCGAGTCCCCGACAGCGCCGCCGTCTGCCCGTCTGCCCTGTTCGGCGGCTGTCCGGCGTCCACTCGCCCATCGCCGGTCGGCGGCTCGCCTTCATGGAATCCCAAGAACCGGATGGGCACGAAGGTCATTCGCGTCCGCCACCGCCGCCAATACCACGAAGGCTGCAGCGCACGAGCACAAGGAAGCTTGTGCCAACAGCTAAGAAGATTTCAGCGGCTGCTAGCACTGCACCTTCATCATCCACATCTCATTGTGATGCTGTCTCTGTCTCTGTAGAAAAGGTATTAACGTATGATAAATTTCAATATTTCATACATGAATAGATTTGATTTATGATAAATAATGTTTGTACTGTTTTTTCCTCAGCAACTTGATGCTGTGATGGAGGAGGGACAAGGGGAGGAATTGGAGGTTATGTTGTCGGAATCAGATGACAGTGAGTTTGATAATGATGATGAGTTTCCACCTTCCACTGATGGAGATGAATTGTCAAAAACTGAAAAGACAAATAGAGGAGGAAAGAGGTCAAGAGCTGGTATTCAGTTGTCCCCCTCCAAGTGCAAGGCGAATAGAGTAAAGAGGGCTGGTTGCTGGAAGTATTTTAAGGTGGTCACTGTTGCTTCTAGAAAGGAACTTGGGGTTATGGAGACAAAAGCCAAGTGCAAGTTCTGTCATAGATCTTATTTGTACCATCAAGGGGGCAGCACTACAACACTAAATCGACACCTAGACAAGTGCACACAGTATTTGAACAAGCTGGCACAAGCTAAGAAAAATCTTGCTCAAGGTAGTCTCTCCTTTACTTCAGATGGTGGACCTGTTGTTGTTAATCCCACTGAATATGATCATGAGCACACTAGAGTGTTAATTGCTAAGATGATAATTGTCCATGAATATGCATTTAGAATGGTAGAGCATAAATGGTTCAATATCTTGATGAAATGGATGAATAACAATTATGAATCTATTGGTAGGAAGACTATTAAAAATGAATGCATGAAGATCTATGAATCTGAGAAAGAACTACTCAAGAAGAGTCTTAGAGAGGCTGAATCAATAAGTTTAACTACTGATTTATGGACATCAAATCAAAACATTCAGTATATGTGTTTAGTGGCACATTATGTTGATGTTGATTGGATCTTGCAATGTCGTGTTCTGAACTTTATTGAATTGGATCCTCCACACACTGGTATTGTCATAGCTCAGGCTGTTTTTGAATGTTTGGTTGAATGGAAAATTGAGGATAAGATCTTGACAATCACTCTTGATAATGCTTCTAGTAATGATTCTGCTATTACAAATCTGAAGTCCAAGTTTCTTGCTAGAAAGAACTCCAGCTTTGACCCTATGTACTTTCATGTTCGTTGTGCTGCCCATATAGTCAATTTGGTTGTGAATGATGGGTTGCAACCAATTGATTCATTGATAAGTGATCTTAGAAACACAGTGAAGTACTTTAAGAGGTCTCCAACCCGTATGTACAAGTTTGTAGAAGTTTGCAACCAATATTCTGTTAAAGTAGGACAAGGGTTGTGCCTTGATGTTAAAACAAGGTGGGGTTCAACATACAAAATGCTAGATTCTTGCCTTGACTATAAGGAGGCCTTTGGTTACTATTCTGAAATAGACAACAGCTACGAATGGAAACCTTCAGACTCCCAATGGCTTTTGTATGAGAAAATCAAACCAATATTGGGAACAATGGCAGAAGCAACTACTGCCTTTTCAGCATCAACTTATCCCACTGCCAATGTATTTTACCCCTATATAATTAAAGTCAAGATTGCATTGAAACTGGCACAACAGTCAGGTGATGCATATATGATGAGTATGGCTGATGCAATGTTGAACAAGTTTGATAAATATTGGGAAGTGAGAAACAATGTCATGGTTATTGCTACAATCCTTGACCCTAGGTTCAAAATGAGATACATTAGATGGTGTTTTGGTCAGATTTATGACTCCTTAAGAGCTCAAAAAGAAATAGATGCCATTGATAAAGAATTGGAAAGGTTGTACAAGAAGTATGAGGTCATATACCGACGCAAGATTAGTGAACATAGCCCAAGTAATACCCAATCAGCCTCTTCCTCAAAGGATACAAGCAACTCCTTAGCTTCTGTTGTTCCTAGTGGATTCCAAACTTTCTTAGAGTCAAGTGCTACAGAAAGCTCCAAATCTGAGTTGCTCATTTATCTAGATGAATCAAATGTGTCCATAGATGAGAAACACTTTGATCTGCTTAACTATTGGAAGGTGAATAGTCATAGATTTCCTGTGGTATCTTCTATGGCAAAGAGGTTCTTAGCTGTTCCAGCTAGCAGTGTGTCATCAGAATCCACTTTTAGCACTGGGGGTAGGATCCTTGATGATTACAGGAGTTCATTGAAGCCAGCAACAGTTCAGGCTTTGGTGTGTGCTTCTAGTTGGATACGCGGGTCTCGAAGTTCACCTATTCTTGTAACTGTAAGTGTATGGTGGCAATACTTGTAACTTCTAAGTGTTTACTTGGCATTTCAATATCTGAATATGTGACACTCACTTTGTACATATTTTGTAGGGAGAAGGTGATGATGGTGACATCGAGTCCGTGGAATTTCCAAAGTGTGTGGTGGCAAGTAATTGTAAGTGTTGCTGATTTGTATTGTATGAGTTATATACTTATATCATTATATGAATGTGTTGCCGTGTATGAGTTATATCATTATATGACAAAGTGTGTGGTGGCAAGTAATTGTAAGTGTTGCTGATTTGTATTGTATGAGTTACATGGTGCTGTCCCTGATTTATAAGTGGTTCTGATTTATGTGTTGCTGATTTTCTGATGACTTGTAGAGGCACATGGTCACATACTCACATGGAGGAGATGGAGGAGACAGGAGAGGGAGAGATAGGACCTGGGAGAGGAGACATGAGAGGCACATGGTCATTACATTTTGTTGGCTGTAATTGTAAGCCTGTAAGGCTGTAACTGTAAGCCTGTAATTATTGGTTGCAACTTGTAAGTTGCAACTGTTGGCTGTTGCTAACCTGACATATTTTGTTGGCTCCCTACAACTTTGTCCTAAACTCCTAAACTCTTGTAAGGCTGCATCACTGCATGTATTTTGGTTCTAGAATTAGAACTATGAAAGTATGGAATTATGGATTATGGAATAGAATGGAACTATTATGAACTATAAGTCTATAATTGGTGGCTGCATGTATTCCAATATACAATTATTTTTTGTTTGTTTAAGTGAATGAGATGCCTGTTATTTTGTAAATAGTTGTATCTGATGTTATATATGTATGGTTGTTGGTTTTATGGCTTATGTCAATTTTGATAACGAGCTGGCTCACGAGTTAATCGAGTCAGACCGAGTTACCAAACGAGCCGAGCCGAGCAGCTTCTCCAGCTCGTTATCATAACGAGTCGAGTCGAGCTAACTCGTTATCATAACGAGCCAACTCGAGTCGAACCGAGCCGAGTCGAGCCAGCTCGATATCCAGCCCTAGTTGCATGCAAGGAGGTTCTCGGGTTGATTTAGCTGCGATGGCGGTTAGACGGGGGATTCTTGCAAGTGCTCTTCCCATAAACTGTAGCGGGTTTTCGGAAGCTAATGGAACTTTGTAAAGGCCTCGTAGTGTTACCCTGCCGCGCTTCCTAGGTAGAGGTGTATGGGAGTCGCGACCCCTTGGCAGATGGGTAACATGACTTGTGGGTAAAGGGTACAACCTCTGCAGAGTGTAAAACTGGTATACTAGCCGAGCTCACGGTCATGAGCGGCTCAGGACTCTCTAATGTTTAAATTATGGAACTTAAATTTAATTTTGACATTTGCATTGCATGGGTTTATTATTAATTTGTTCTATTACTTTATTTAAGGTTTGGTACTTACTTACACTTAGTAACTGCTAATAAAATTTTGACCAACTACTTAAAAGCAATGCTCAGCTTTAACCCCTATCATTGATTAGCCTTACACATCACATGAACTCACACCTTTGTGAGTTTATGTCCACTGTTTCCCCACAACTTGTTGAGTTATGATCAAGTGTGAGCTCACCCTTGCTGTCTCACACCCCCCACAGGAGAAGAGCAGGTGGTTCAGGAGGAGCCACAAGGCGAGGAGTATGATCTGATCTAGGTGGCGTTTCTCAGTTGACATTGGCGCCGACGATCCTTAGTTCGTTTTATATTTATCTTTTATTTTGTAATAATACTTCCGCTATGTGATAAATACTCTGATTATTGTGATATTTATCTCTATACACTCTGTTATTATATATGTTGTCTTCTTGACGCATGTATGAGATGCACCTGGCTTTGTTCCTTAAAGCCGGGTGTGACAGTAGGTGTCACACCCGAGTATCGAGGGCACCAAGACCTGGGCGTGGACATAATCACCAAGTGTGTTGGGACCAAGTCTTACACATATGATGACTCATGGTACAGAAATGAATGTCACAATATTAATATATAATTTAGTTCTGTACAAAATAGTTAAATAATTACATCATATGAAGACAATGATCTAGCAACCCAAAGTTGACTAGGAGACGACGGCCTAGACCTCTCGCGAACTCATCACAGCTCCTCCATGCGCCTCATCCTGCGGTACCTGTTCTTGACCTGTGGGGGTGTGAGACAACAAGGGTGAGCTCACATACGTTCATCGCTCAACAAGTTGTGGGGAATAATGTGCATGAACTCACCAAAGGTGGGAGCCCATGTGAAGTGTAAGGCTTACCAAAGAGAATGGCTAAAGCTAAGCATTGCTTTTAAAGTTGGTCAAAATTTTATTAGCAGTTACTAAGTGTAAGTAGATACCAACCCAAAAAAGTAATAGATCAAAATTGATAACAACACTCGTGATGCAATGCATATGACAAATTAAGTTTAGTTCCATAAATTAATCATGTGAGGGTCAGAGTTGCTCATGACCGTGAGCACAGCTGATATACCAGTTTTACACTCCATAGAGGTTGCGCATCTTTACCCACAAGTCATGTTACCCATTTGCTACGGAGTTGATCAGACCCCATACACCTCTATAAAGGAAGCGAGGCAAGGTACCACTACGAAGCCTTTACAAAGTTCCACTAGCTTCAGAAAACCCACTACAGTTTCTAGGAAGCCCCAATGCAGGGATCCCTCGTCTGACCGCCATCGCACCAAAATTAGCCCAAGAACCTCCCTACACCGACCACTACCCTACTGCCCTTGCCCCTTTTGGGTAAGGTAGTCCTCCACTAGCTTTTCTAATTAGTCAGCCAAGGGCATCCCATACCACCCTTGTGGTAGCACTGTTTTCCTTGGTGGTCGCTCCAAGTTCCAATTAACAATATGATCTTATCATGAAAAATAATTAAACAACAGAATAATTGAAACATGATCATAGTGAAACATTAGTTTTCCAAAACCAGGTAGAGTAATAGAAAATCTACCCAATAATTCATCTATCTGCAAGGTGAGGGATAAACAATGCTAGGGAAACCTATTATGTCCCATCAAATTAACCTGGGCATACCACAGTGATTAACAACGAACATTATTAGGTAAAAAGGAGTGATCAAGGGCACAACTTGTCTGAGACTCGACATTCCAGGTACCAGGATGATCTTCAGATTCTCGGAACCTCACTGTTATTCATAGCAATACAAACAAACATGATATAGGTAAAATTAACATCACACCAAACATAAGCACAAACTACATAATAATATTCTACACGATGCTACGAGATCGTAGGTTCGAGAACCAATAAATTCGGAGCTACGGTTACGGAGTTATGATTTACTGAAGATTTAAGTGTTGTATACAAAAGAAATTAAGTGCATAATTTCTACCTATGTTTCATAACAAAATAAAGTTACCAGATAAATAACAATATTAATATGAATTTATTGCAACTGGAATGGATTAATTTGGAGTTAAACTAAATTAAATATGAATTAAACAAGTTTCTGGATTTATTCCCTTTATTCACTAAATGGACTCGGGACACTATTCTGTGGAAGATCAGGGTCTATTGTGTAAATTCTAGAACTCTTTTGTAATACCAGTACCACATTGATGGGCTGTGGGTTCAATTGTAGAAAAGGGCAGGGGCTAAATTGCATACTATCCAGGTTGAAGGGGTATGGTTATTTCTCAGTTGTTGGATCACCAATCTATGGATCAGATTAGATCACGAACCGGTACGCAGTCAGGGCCCCATGATCTCGGATCGACGCTCACGATCCAACACCCCAGTCATTAAATAACACTCGCAGAACCCTAGATCGACGACCACGATTTAAAGCGCCAAGGGGATATGCGCAGGATCAATCGCGATCGTCCACGACCCCATCAAGGGTCACTAGACCTTCTTCCTCCCTCGTCGGCCCCAGGTGGTGGCACACAGGACCCCCCCCCCCCCCCCCCCCCCCCCCCGTGGAGGCGCACCACCGGTAGCCCCAGGCGAACGCCTCCCAAAGTCCAAATCTGAGAACCCACGCGTGCAGCACGAACAATAGGTCAAGACAAATACGATGGAGTGCACCATACCAGGGATTATCACGATGGAGAAGCTAGCCGCACAGAGGTGTAGGTATGCGGCGGCGTAAAACCTCCGGTGAGAAATTCGGTATCATCAGTTTCTCCTTGTACGTAGCAGTGCCGCAGGAACGCCTGCCGCAACCACCCACGTCACCACGAATACCAAACATAACGTTCCCGGTGGTGCACAGACGAGTTCGTCGTCGGCGAACCACCCCTCACCAGCCCGCGACGGTGGTGCACCCACAACTTTGGTGGCGATGCCAAGCACTATTACCCCCGATGGATGAGTGCAGGAGGGGCGCAAGGTCGTTATATAACCGAGAGACGCCCAACCATGCCGATAAGAACGAAGGTCGTCGCAGAGTTCGTTGTCGGAGGTCCAACACCGATGAATGCGGCCGCGTGGTTATGAGGGAGCCCCGACCAACGACCCCATGTGTCAGCGGAACGCCACACGCACAGCCACAGCATGAGGCGCCGACCGTCCGGCCACACATGTCGGTGCCCAATGCCCCGCGGGCCGTGACGAGCAGAGGAGAGAAATGGGATGGGCCGAGGGAGAAGGAGCGGAGATGGGCCGGATTCCGGTTTCGAGGCCCAACATGGCTATTCTTCCTCTTTTCTTTTGTTTTTCTTATTTCTGTTTTTCCTATTTCAATTTCCAATCAAATACAAGTTTGAACTTCCAAATTTCCAAACATCAAACACAACCCTAATGAGGATATAACATCTACTATTTGCATTAATATTCTTTTCCTTCTATAGTGATATTTTTCTTTCCTTCCCATTATTTAATTCTAGCAATAAATGGTTCTATTACAAATTTCTTTTCTCATTTTATATTTTAATTTATACTTTGAGGTCACTATTAAGTTATGTTTTTTAGTAAAATGCCTCACAACAAAATTATCAACAAGAAATGTACCTTTCGTTATTTATTTATTGGTCACTTAATTAATTTAATACCATTAATTGATTATGAAAAGAAAGCGTCTTAATAATTTTTCCAAGGTTTCAAGAATTCCCAAATCACTATAATAAATATGTTTTTTATTTATATTATTATTATTATTTTCTACCAATTTTGGGCTTCACAGCAGGAGAGTGCGACGCCTAGCACGACGCAGTCGACTATGTACATGACGCGGAATGCGATGACATCCATTGCCACCGCCGTGGAGCCGCTACACTTGGGGGTGGGAGCTTCGAGGGGCGCATCCTCCTGAGGGAGCGAGAGAGCGACGAGGAAAATGTGGACGCACCAGTCGCGGACGGGACGGTCGGCCTCCAGCACCTGCTGCTTCGGAGCAGGTAGTTCATGGGGATGAGCTTCCTCAGCCATCCGTGCGGGCGCGCCGGAATGGGAAGGAGAAGCCCATGGCCGAGCAGGTCGTGGCTGTGCGCACGGATTGCAGACGGGAGGACGGGGACAAAGCAGCGCTGAGCGAGCGTGGAGAAGCTACATCGCCGACGAATCGAAACAAAATGTTGTATGATCACGACGTCCTATAGCCACAACGCGTCAATCATGTACATCAACGTCAGCTCCGTCTCAGACCTCACCGTCACCACGCAGGCCACGCCGGCAGCACGAAACACCAACGAACGCAAAGAGGACAAGAGACCTGACCGATTGGGCGGCGACGGGCGCAGGTGAGGGATCCGTGGAGTCTGGGAGCTTGATACCCTTGCAACCTCGGAGAGCATGGGCCAGCGCTTAGTGTCGATGACTGCGGTGCAATTCGGGGCAGGGTGCTTCCAGGTGGAGCGCTTGGCCGGGGAGACAGAGGGAGAAGGGGATGGGGACAGGAAGAGGTGCTATGGCGTCGGATGAGGCGAGGAGGCGGCGGCGGGATGCTCCATAGCTGGCTAGGGTTTGGCATGGGGGACAGGATGGATGGATCGCTGCTCCCTTTAGGCCTTGTTCGTTTACGTCGGATTGTACCCGGAATCGTTCCAGCTAATCAAAGTTTATATAAATTAGAGAAGCAATCCGGGTAGGAATCGTTCCGACCCACCAGTCCGGCACAAACGAACAAGGCCTTAGACGGTGGCGGGTGGGGGGAGGCCGGGAGGGACGTTCCTGTGGCTGGCCCAACCGCCCAACGCGAGATATGTCCTTTTTTTTCCTTACTTGTGTGTCATCCTCCAGATTGTAGAAGGCTCGCGTCGTTCGCAAGCCACTCCAGATTCTAGAAGGCTCGCGTCGTTCGCAAGCCGTGGCTGGAGGCCGACTCTAGCCGTAGATTCGCAATCGGGTGGAGCACAGAAAAATGGACGACGTGGATGGCGTCATAGCTTATGTTTTGAACCGGCTTTAAAGAAATAGAAATAGAAATGTTATCTTCAATGTCTGAATTTTCTTCCATATGAAGTTACATTCCTATTTACTGCTTTACTATTTGATCTATCTTGTCATACTTTTGATTTGAAAATCAAAGTGAGACAAGATAAACTTTGGTCGAAGTTAGCAAACCCTGGCCCATGACGTCCCCTCCCTCCAACTCTCGCTCACCCTTTTTGTCAAAAGCCGTTACTTTAATGAGTAATTTTCTATGGTCCTGTGTGTTTGTTAGTGACGCTGCATTTTGCAAAAGGTGACACCTGCTCATCTTCACCAACCCCAAATTCTTCTTCGTGTTCCTCGTTCACCTCAATCCTTTCCTTCCCTTCCCTTCCCTTCCCTTCCCGGCTCCACCAGCAGCCGATCATCGAAACCTTCCCCCACTATCCACCAGCATCAAGCAGAGATTGCTTCCGTTTCGTCCTCCGCGTTCGCTTCCCTAGAGCAGAGCAGGTAGGTAGTCAGTGGCCAGCAATGATCCGCGAGTTCCTGGCCGTGGCGGCACGCGCGGCGCTGGAGTGGGCGCTGGCGTCGCTGCTGCTCGCCAACGGCGCCGCGTTCTGCCTCATCGCCGCCGCCGCCGCGCGCCTCCGCCTCGGCCCGCCGTGCATCGTCTGCGCCCGCGTCCACCGTCTGCTCTGCTCCTCCTCCTCTGCTGCTGCCAGCGCCACCGGCGTGGCACGCGACGCTCTCCGCCTCCTCCTCTGCGACGCCCACCTCGCCGCCGTCGCTCCGGATCGCTGCGACGGGGATGGTGGTGTCTCGGATACGGATGCTGCGATGGCGGACGATGATCCGAACACGTTTTCAGGTGAGCACTCCTCGACTCGATTGATTCTCATCCATCCTCTCAACTCTCTTGCGATATGTCGGCCGTAGGATTTACTCCTACATCTCGTTTACATTATTATTACCCAACGAAGGATTGTTACAGCTAACGAAGATAAGTGTATTAAATTGCATGCAACCATTTGGGTTGTTGCTCGCTTCTATTTCGCGTCTGAGATATAAGAGAGACTCGACGAGAGGGAAGTGTTGGAATATAATATAAATAAATTATCCATTTTTTTTTATCAGCTTAAACTTTTATGTTTAATTGATTGGTGCATACAACTTAATAAAGTGTTGCCATCATGTAGTAAGTACTAAAACGAAAATTTTCTCGTATGGTTGGTGGATCGAAAACCTTGTGGCTGATGGTAGATGCATGCTCATTAGTTTTGGTTGGTGCAACCTAAAACCTTGCAGAAGCATCTGCTGGAACATTGTGCTGGTACAAAATGAACCCCATGCACAATGGCCAGTTGCCTGAGAGTGGTAACTGAAATGCATCTATGCCAAATTGGAATTCTGATGATCCTTGACAAGGGGTTTTCCAGTGTAATTGCGGAGAACCAAGTCCAGGTAATCTGGTATAGGCCACTTTAATGGTGGAAACGGTGGTTGCATAATGGTTCAGTGCTGTTGTTAAGATGAAAGGGAAATCTCAAACTTAAGTAGAACTGGGGCTGATTTAGGATCTGCCAATCTTTTCTTTTTCTCCGGTCAGGGGCATCTAGAATGATCATGATCACAGGCTCAGGGCCAGTTGACCATTGTCGGGTTGCTTGAGATAGGATACGAGCACAATTTAATTCAGAGGCCGGCCGTGCCAACTGAGGTCAATGGCTCCATGTTTCTAAATTCTAAGGGACAGCTCAACAGGGTGTCAAAAAAGTTGTTACCTGGTTGATAAAATCTAAACAAATCGCTGTCAATCAAAACAAGCCTTGTTGCCACATTGAATCTCCTGAACAAAAATCACATGTTGACACTTGACGTGTTCGTCGCAGGCATGGAGACTCACCGGGACGTCTCCATCGGCAGCGAGATATGCGAGCAGGACGAAGACGGCATCAAACACCACGCCGGCGACCGCATCGCAAGAACCACCAGCGCCGGCGACGGTTACGGCCCGCTCGTATCTCTCTTCGAGCTGGCGCCGATCGTGTCGTCGCGACCACGGGAGGACGACGATTCCATGGACCAGCTGGCGACGATGCCACAGTCGCTGACCCTGACCGTGGACGGTGACGAGAGCCTGACACTCGGTGAGCTGGTCACGGCGTTCAGGGCACAGAGGAGGGAGCTGGACGCGCTGCGCGCCGAGTTCGCCGCCGAGCGGCGGCTGAAGGCGGAGGTCGAGGAGTACCAGCGTCAGCTGGAGGAGCAGGGCGAGCTCGACCGGGAGGCGGCGCGGCTGGCCATGCAGCTCGTGTACGAGAGCGAGGCGGAGAAGCACGGCCTGCAGCGGCGGCAGCTCGACGCGTGCGGGGCCAGGGCGCAGCTGCAGCTCTGCCAGTCCGACCCCGCGGCCGTGGAGGACGCCGGCGGGGGCTGCCGGGGCGATGGCAACAACTACCAGTCGCTCGTGGACTTCTTGCCGGGGTCGGTGCACTCCTCCTCGCCGGACCTGGCCAACCTCCTTAAACTCTACACTGAATCTGGCCATGCCGGCCGTCGTCCGGGTCCGGGGCACGGTTACGACGTGCCGGCCATTGCGGTGGGTGAGGAGGCAGAGGAGGGGGAAGAGGCCGTCGCTGTCTCTGTCGCTGTCGCTGTCACAGCTGCCACTGAATCCATCGGGCGTGTTGATGCTACATCCGCCGCCACTGTTTCTGAATCTTTACAAGAAAGCTCCAATACTTTCCACGTCGAAACGACAGCAACGGAAGCCGCTTAATTTGCCGGTCATCACCTCGGGTCTGTCGCCCATGGTGGAAACATGCACGAAAACACGGTGGTAGTAGTAGTAGAATGCTTTATCTTGTACATCGATTTGTTTTTGTGAATATTGCAAAATCGGTTTGTAGAATCCAATGTCATGTTGAGGCGGCCGTTGATGCGCCAGAGCCCTGCTTTGGAGCTCCGACGAGACCCTATTGTACTTGTACCCATGATGACCTTCTTCCCCCTTGGCCGTGACTCAGGCGGCGCAAGCGGAGCGAACGCCATGGCCAGACTGTGAGGCCCGCAGATGAAACGAACGAACGGCCGAGATAAGCTGCGCATGCACACACACATGCGGTCGGTCATGCTCTTCCCAACAAGGCAGCATGCACAGTTATCACCAGACTACCAGAGCTCCACTAGCGTCTAGCGGTCCCCGATCCGGCGTTTGCGTCGGCACGCTTGGCGGTGGCGCGCAAAAGCAGTGCGGTTGGGCCACGCCACGCTCACTGGCAGGGGCGAGGGGACACGTACCGTACCGTACGTACCGCTGGATCGGGAGGAAGCGCTATGGCCGCCGGGAGGGAGAGGGACCGGGAGCTGCTCCTCCCGGTGGTGGGCGGGGAGCATGTCGCCGGCGACGAGGACGGCTCGGATCCGACCACCCCCGTCATCGCCGGGCCGCCGCCGCCAACGACGTCCGCGCGCGTGCTCCACCTCCACCACCATCCCACCGGCATCGAGGTGATAGATAATCCGCTTCCGTCCAACGCCTAGCAATTTTGCTGAGACCTGGTTAATTGTTTTTGTCGTGATGATGATGGCGCAGGCATTTTCACGAGTGATACGGAGCTGGGCGTGGAAGAAGTTCATGTCTGGATGGTGTGCAGCTCTCGTACATATGAATACTGGTAGTTCGCATTTGCACGTCATCTCTGATCCTGAGCCTGTGTGCTGTGATCCGCACTCCTCTGTCTCGCAGTGTCATCCTGCTCCCGATCGCCATCACCTTCTACACGACATGGTGGTTCATCCGCTTCGTCGACGGCTTCTTCTCGCCCATCTACGTCCATCTCGGGATACACCTCTTCGGTAGTAACTAATAATGATCACGCTGCCGATCCAGTCTGGTAGTCACGAGATTGAATCTCTGTGTGCACTGCAGGCCTCGGGTTTGTCACCTCCATCACCTTCATCTTCCTCGTCGGCGTGTTCATGTCGTCGTGGCTGGGCGCCTCGCTCCTCGGCCTCGGTGAGTTCTTCATCAAGAGGATGCCGCTCGTGCGCCACATCTACTCGGCTTCCAAGCAGATCAGCGCCGCGATATCGCCAGGTAGGTTAGGTATAAACAAACAAACATACAAACACATCCCAAACAAATGCATGCGTTCGTTGAATCCGTCTTGATGATGATGATTTCAGACCAGAGCTCAAGAGCCTTCAAGGAGGTGGTGATCATCCGGCACCCCAGGATCGGCGAGTACGCGCTGGGCTTCATCACGTCGACGGTGGCGCTGCGAGGCGCCGGCGTCCGCGGCGACCAGGACCTCGCCTGCGTCTACGTGCCCACCAACAACCTCTACCTCGGCGACATCTTCCTCATGAGCCGCGCCGACGTCATCGTCCCGGACCTCTCCGTCCGGGAGGCCATCGGTAATTAACAGCAAGCAGCATGCATCACATCACCGCCCTTCCTCTCCTTGTGCCTACCAGTTTTTTTTGGTGTAAATGAGGAGAGATTTGTTGCAGAAATCATCCTCTCGGGCGGCATGTCGGTGCCAAAGATCATATCGGCCGTGGAGGGGGCCGTCGGCCTCGGCGACCATGGCCGGGCAGTGAAGGACTCCTAGCTCACGCTTCTTCCAACTCATCCTGACAGTTGACGTTTCCTTCTCTTCATTACAATCTTGGGTTGCTCTTCGATGTTCTGAATGTTCTAGGTTTTAGGCAACGTTCTCCAGTTTTCATCAGTCATAGGAAAATATATTTTGGTATCTAGCAAACTTGTGATGTATGAATTCTTTCATGCGAGTATTGATATGGACTGACAAAGCATTGTTTCGATAGGTAAACAGCCTAAGTTTACATTTATACTCACAACAATAGATGATGTTTGGTTCACAAATTGTAATGTAAATGATAACGGTAATGATTAATACTTGAGTGACAGCGGTAATAAATATGAATAGACCAGTATCAGTTTCTAATATGATATCTAATTACTGATTACAGTTCGACTTAAACAAATATAATTAGGTGCTATTTGGTTCGTGTAATTGTAACGTATTCCAATTTTAGCTGTAAGTGTTTCCGTCAAATTTTGTTTGATACCGGTCATCCGTGTAATCGGATACAAAATAACCAGATACGAGACGTACACTTTTGTTACCACTCCTTCGGCTCTGTAATCGGATTTCAGCTATTTGATTTTGTTAGCTATTTGATTTTGTTAATGATGTGAACCAAACAACCTTGGGCTCTGTAATCGGATTTCAGCTATTTGATTTTGTTAGCTATTGATTTTGTTAATGATGTGAACCAAACAAAATACGTTTTCGCTTACGCTGAATCAAATCAAGGTGTCATCTGATTCCATTAACGTTACCCCTCCGTGGCTGGAACCAAACCCCACCTTAACGTACCCGCCACGTTACAATAATATGAACCAAACAACACCTAAGAATGGTGCGCAATTGCTTGTCTGGCAGCAAAAACTAACAAGTGTTTTACTCCACCCCAGATGTATGGCCGTATGGGAAAGGCTTATTCAGTGATCAGCATCGATCTTTCATTGCTCGTGCCGCGTTTATTCGACATGTCTAAATTACCACAGGACCCAACCATAAAAGCCCAACAGTCCCCTTCCATCAATGACCATACGGGCATTGCAAATTTTGCAATCAGCAGCCAATGATGCTGGTGTGCACAATTGACTGCATCGAACAGCAGTGATACGCCCATCATGCCAGCTTCTCCAGTTAGGCAAAGCTGCTTCTGGCCGTCAGGATTGTTGGATGCCGCTAGGCCATGTCAGATTCTTCACAGGCTCAAGAATTGCTTCAACTTCACGCAGAAGTTCTTCATCGATGCCTGATGTTGACAACTCCAGTGCAGCCGCCACATTCTCCTCCACCTTGTATCAGGAAAACACAAGACGTTACACCAGAAATCACTACATTGCCATCCTAAATCTCTGTCCCCACAAGCAAACTGAATGATTCTCCATGGTGACACAACAACCTTTAGGCCTTGTTCGGTTATTTCATTTCCATGTGAATTGAAGTAGATTGGAATAGATTTTGACCTGCTATGGATTTAAACCAACTCAGGCCCTGTTCGTTTATCTAGGAATGCACCAGGAATTATTTTAGCTGATCAAAACTCATATAAATTAGAGGACCAATCCGGCTAGCAGTTATTCAAGAGCTCCACCGAACGGCTCCTCAATCTCACCCAATCCACATGGATTAACAGTGAAACGAACATGCTCTTAGGGCTTGTTCGTTTCACCGTTAATCCATGTGGATTGAGTGGTATTGAGTCGGTTTAAATCCATAGCAAGTCAAAATCCATCCCAATACATTCCAATACACTTTAATCCACATGGAATTGGAATAACCGAACAAGGCCTTTAAATGGGACTGCAAAACCCCACTGCTGTCCTTGTGTTGGAAAGAAAAGAGCAAGGGGTATCATCTTTGGATGCAATTCAGTTTCACTTCACATCCACAAGGTTGAATATCTGCTTCAAAAAGGATGCTACCATAGAACGACAACACATGCTGGCAAGTGGCAAGTTCTGTGGCAACTTACCAGAATTGAAAAGGCCCAACAGGCTGTAGTCATAAGGTGAGTGCTCCAATATGTTTCATTGCTACTAAGGTACTAATCAATAGTAAAATAAATAATATGCTTGGTGACTAGCAAAAATTCTTTTTAATTTTTGTAAAGTTTGTACAAGATATGAGAACTAGTTTGGTAATCTTTAGCTCTTCTAGTTTTTTTTAAATTTACAAACCTGTGCAAGTACTAACTAACTTAGTTTATACATGTGATTTAAAAGAAAAATACAGGCCTTAACTAACATGGTTATCCTCTATATTACCTTATGGAGGATGAAATGCTCGACACAGTGATAAAACTATGACTACAATGAATCTATTCCTAATTAAGTTCAACAAAGAAATATGAAAATCTTTTAGGCCACGTGTGGTACGGTTCAAGCCAAATATACAAATGGTCAACAGGAGATCTGCTCACAGCTCACATCTGGTTTAGATTGTGGAAGCACGGAAATATGATATTTAAAATGCAAGCTTAGGTAATAATATTTCTTATCATTTTCTAAACCAATCAGAATATGCTCTAGCAGCTCACGGGTTTGAAAAATATACTTTATTCATTAAGCAATGAATACACTGAATAGAAGGCAAAAGTCAAAAAAAATGTACCTGTTCCAAAGAGTTCATTCCAACAAGAACTGTCGAGATTTCATTGTTCATTAAGCTGTACTGCATAGCTAGCTTCGTAATGCTTTTCCCCTTCTTTCTACAGTGATCTGCTGCAGCCTTGCATGCTGACTGATAAACAGGCAATATTATACTTGTCAAATAAATTTCTAGCATAGATTGGAACAGTATGTATAAGAAATAAACACAAACCAAAAATATCTTCAGCAACATATAGAAGGCAACATTAACATTTGGTATGCCAAACAGAGTTCTCAATTTCCACACAGATGGTTTATCTTTGAGAGTTCAGTTAAGATACAGATATCATCAAGAATGTTGAGTTGGTGTGTTACCTTAATGCAATGATACAAAACTCCCCTGCGTATTAAAAAAAAGTGGTATCCAGGCAATTGTTTAGCCCATCTCTGTTAGTTCCTATGGACTCAGATTGAATAAATTACACTTATGTGTGATTTAGTTTAGATAGATTTCGGAGAAAAAAAAATACTGTGGTGTGTGTTAGAAAATAAACCCGGCACCGCATAGGTGTGTGGTGTGGCCGTGTGCGTGTATGTACTCTTTACCATATGAAATAGAACGTGTTGTTTTGATCTCCTTTTTGAGCTTTGGATTAAGCTCTTGTTGTCCGTGGATTCAGACTGCCCTTAGGGCATTGTTTATTAGCACGTTGAAGCTGTTCCTTCAACATATTGGGCTAATTCTACACATCAGCACCTTGGAGTTGTTCCACCAAAATAGGGTGCTGCATGAAGGGTAGGGGAGAGCAATTGCTCTATAATTGCTTAGATTGAAACTATTACATTGCCCCTATATTTAGGAGTCCCTAGCGGACTTCGTTCCCATGCAAACTAAAAGAGTTATTTGGACTCGTCTTTCCTAAGAAACCAATCTCTATTTTAATTCCCATCTAAACAGACCCTCCCGGTTGGAAGGCAAGCTACAATACCAGGCTACGGGTACTGTCCACGCCGACCCTGTTTCGAGCCCAGCCGGGTGCCTTGGCCCTTGGCCCAGGCCTTGGTCAACTAGGGCTCTTCTCTGGGTCATGTTGGGCTCAGACATGGGTCCATATTTAGGCCCATGACACCCACTCAAAAATCTCCTCACCATAAGCCCTTAAGTTTTATTTTATTCTTTTCATTTGTAACTGTAAGCTCTATATAGCCTAAATCTTCAAACCCAAAAATAAAAATATGTTTACTTTGCAATCCTTGTAAATTAATGCTGCGCCTCTTATTATGGAGTATGAACATTTTCCTTCCATGTGATTTGATACAATGGTCGAAAATAAATGAACATGAATTGTACCTTTTCATTTTCTAAGTAGAATTCAGGCATCTATGGGGATCCAAAAAGCATTTTATGGAAAATAGATATGAAATGCAGAACTGAGAAAATTACAGTCCACAAGACAGAATGGTCTGGCTGTGTGATTGAACTACTAGAAAATTATTCTTATTATGTTTTTATACTATCACCATGCCTCTTAGGACAGTAAAAATGGTGGGTTTCACACATTCAGCCACAAAAATAGAACTGTACTCTAGAAAACTTGTTGTTCAATCAACAGGCATATAACAAATTTAAATATATACCTTAAGTTCTTCTGGTGCAGGGTGCCACTCCGGTGGCCCATTATCTGTTAAAAGACCCATGGAGAGGGGCGAAGCACTGATAACCCCAACACCTTTGCTCTTCAAGTAGGGGAGCAGATCAACAAGGGAGGTGTCATTGATCCCGTAGTGACAATAAGATAGAATCACGTCCACCGAGCCTGGTGCTACACGGTCGAGGACATAAGGGTAGATGCTGAGAGGCAACCCGGTGATGCCAATGAACCGTGCCTTCCCATTCTCCTTAATCTTCTGGAGTGCGGGAATTGTCTCATTCACAATCTACAGCGAGAATGCGAGTCAGTGTGCCCAGATTCCAGGTTAAGCTCACTGCACGGGAGCCAGGCAATTCATCAAAGAGGTGGTGGGCAGGAGCCGTAATCGGGACCAGACCTGTTCCAGATGGGTGAACTCGATGTCGTGAGCGTGGAGGATGTCGACGTAGTCCAGCCCCAGTCGGGCGAGGCTCTCGTCTATGCTGCGTGTCACACGGTTGGCGGAGAAGTCGAAACCCTCGTCTTTGTAGCGGCCGCACTTGGTGGCGATGACGACTCGATCCCGCGGGACGGCCGCGTGGCGGAGGCAATCGCCGAGGACTGACTCCGATATCGTGCCACCGTAGTACCTGAGCGCGGGTGGGCAGTCAGACCACTGCCATCCGTCAGCGGAGGAGGAGAGGGGAGGGGACTAGGGGAGGGGTCGAAAGGCGGTGAAGAGTTTCGTACGGCGAGGTATCGAAGAAGTTGATGCCGAGGTCGAGCGCGCGGCGGACGGCGGCGCGGGCGGTGTCGCGGGGCACGTCCCCGAAAACGTTGCCAAGCGGGGAGGCGCCAAAGCCGACGGCGCTGACGCGGAGACCCGTACCGCCCAGCTCGCGGAGCTCCATGGCTCGTCACTCGTCGGTAGTCAGGCTCAGGATTTCAGCTTTCTGATGGGTGCGCGCAACGGATTGGAGGGGACTGGATGCGCGAGCGCGACTGTGCGCCACCGATGGATATGTTTGGTTGCTTATGTTAAAAGCGGAATGAACACATTTTGAGCGCTTCTTCGGTTATTTTCATTCCATATAGATCGAATGGATTGATATGAATTGTGAGAGATTTTAACTTACTAGGGATTCAAACCCCCTCAATCTCTCTTAATCCATATGGATTGGTATAGAACCGAACAAGCCCTGAAGGAGCTAAGTATGTTGGCTATTCAATACTCAGTCTGTTTCAAAATAAAATTTGTTTTATTATTTTAGTGAATTTATATAATAATTGATTCATCATCTAGATAATATGACAATGACAAATATACAAACAGCTATTAGATGCAAACGTGCAAGAGACATCTTGGTCCGTTAAATCTAGATCCAACCGTATGTCTTTCTACCATCATCTCGTGTAGCTTTAACAAAAAAATCTTAATAAACCAAGATTACATCAGTAGTTGGATCTAGATCTACCTGACCAAAATACATATTTCCACGTTTACACATAATCTCTACTATATTAAAGCATCAGTTTAAACGATCGTCCCATGTCAATATTTTTTCAAAAAAAACACTACATTTCTTTAGAATCAACTCGCACTCATATAATCTCTTCTCTACTACTATAATAGAAAATTTATGTAAAAAATAAGGTGAAATTATTTATAAGTGAGTGTTGAACCTTGGTTGTTGGCTATATATTCACACACACCTAATCAATAGAAAACATATATTTTATGTTTTATTAAAACAAAATTTATCCTATGTCATATATATATATATATATATATATATATATATAAACCGTAGCAATGCACGTGCATATGACTAGTGATTGTTTACATGTTAGTCATTGTCAAATAAATATGTACATAAAAATCAAGAGTTAAAACGAATACTATTTTGGTATGGAGGGAATATTAAATAGTAAGAGAATTTTAGCATTCAATTTCTTCTATTTCTCTGTCTTCCAAACAAGTTCTGAGTTTAGTCTGTCTCGGATGTTTAAAAGTTAATTACAAATTTTAAATATAGCCTAATTATAAAATTAATTAGATAGACAAAGATGAAGACTAAATGGCAAAACGAAATTATTAAGCCTATACACTCTCAATACAAAAATTTCACTTCATGATTTCATAGACTATCATGTCAATTAAATGTTGCATCTAAATGATAATACAAATGTATAAAATGAATGGAGATGAAACAAATTGGCTCGATGGTGGTTTCATATGTTTTCCGATGTCCTAAAAATAGGTTGATATTGTTTCATGATGATAAAACTACTTCCATCCATTTCATTATTAATATGGTGTTATGTCATACAAAAATCTAACGTGGCACTCTAATTAATATATGAAACAACGACCGAGAATAGCATGATGCTACATTAAACATTTGCTAATCATGGATTAATTAGACTAAATAAATTTGTGTAATTAGTTTTGTAATTAGACTATATTTAATACTCGTAATTGACACTCAACGTTTGATATGAACGAATTAAACTTTAATCAGGGGAACCAAACACCCTCATAGATTCATTAATACATGCAAGAATACCACATGATCATTCTCCATGATTGTGAACTAGCTCGCATTGTTTTCGCAAAAGATATGCTAACCATAATGATATTATATTGTCATTAATCACTAAAACTCAACTAAAAGCTTAGATTGTAACATTGTTCCTCCCAATGGCTATCACATGCATTCACACCTCACTAACAACTAAACAAGCTCTCCACTCTCCATTTAAGGCGTCAAATCTCTCCCACTCATCCCTTTGTGATTCCTAGAGAAATTTGCCTCTGAAACTTCATTAGAGAGATGTCTAAACTGAGATTAGACTTCTAGAACACTTGGTTTGCGCTCAAGCCGGTGGATAGGATTCATTACTCTTGGAGCAAGAGCTCCTAGCCAGTTAGTCATTGCTCATCGAAGCACCAACTCTCACGGGTATTTTAGGAAGTTTGTAAGTCACCCAACATATTGTAATAACTCTCAATCAAGTGACTTGTCATTTTGGATTGAGAAGTGGGTATGATTCATTGAAATAGAATCCTTGGTGGATTCTTCAACAATATGGAGGGTAGGAAAACTTCAGTGGTGAGTTGAACCACATGATAATTCATTTGCCTCTTGTGGTCTTGCTATTGTGTTGTGCTCCACTTGTGCATTAACATCTAATCTTATTCAATTGATGACATATTCTCTACACTACCCATGAAACCTCAATAATTTACTCTATCTAGTTTTTATTAGGTTTTGAATTGTGTACATGTGTTGCTCTCATATGTGGCACCACTATATTTTTTCTCTATCACTACCACGTTGTAGCAATTCTACGTAAAAGTGTGATAATTTCATGCATGTTACTAACCATTACATTAAGTTTGTTTTAAATGGACCTATTCACCCCTCTCTAGGCTTGCATGCATAATCATTTCACTATGTCACTATGCAAAGGACATAAAGTTGATGCACTTTGGTTAATGGCTTTAGCAACGACAAGCACCATTTATGTGGACATCACTACTTATGATTTTGAAGTGGTTTATATGAAACCAATCCTAATATAGATAAAGCAAATTGAAGTACATCTCATATCATAACATTAAACTTCATTCCACAGTTCTTAATAAAGTTAATGCTTTACACAAATACAATGGCAACAAGAAAGACAATATCAATTGAACAAGATTTGAACATGAATTACATTCATCAAGCCAACAATCTAAAAAAATAATTCCAAATTTTGTATTATTGTGGGCAATTATGTGATTTATAACACATGGCATTTTTAAGGAACTATAGTCAACCAAATTTCTTTATGAAGTTGATTATGTGCTCACTAACTTCGTTTGGTTTTTCTTCATTGATAAAATGCCCAACATCTTTCATGACAATAATATCATCGTCAAGAAGTGGAACGAACTTCTTGAAGCCACCCTTGTGAATGAAATCTTGTATGCCAGGATTATGGTATGTCAAATCCAAATCTCCAATGATGAACTTAACAGGTACATTTATCTTAGCTAAAGTCCATGGTGATGTGAGCTCCCATGTCCTAAACACACATAAATCATGATTTTGTTACATTAGAATATGTAATCCGAAATGATGATAAAAGCACATAATCTACAATATTAAATGTAATTGATATATAATTTTATATAAACCATATCTAAATAGTATTAATAAATTTGCTTTGATCAAAACTACAAATCCATCTAAGGAGTCAACCTTAGCCAATTTTGCTAAGGAATATCTAGACATATTATCTTAAATAAAAACTATATATTGCGAAATAAATTTTTATAAGGGTTCTACTAATATCAACATGTATAGAAGTTTCTATATTAATGATCAAGTTAAAAGAGTTTGACATTGAATGGACCTTATTAAACTTACATTCCTTATCAAAGTAAATATATTTGTGTTATTTGCATGTTAAAATAGTTTTTCACACTGTACTAACTAACTTTATTTTTTACAAAAGGATTTATTTTGGTTCCTTATTGGTTGCTATATTTTCTTCAATTCTACTTTACAATAAAAATGTTGCTTAGTTAACAATTAAGTATTGTTTTTGAATAATATATATTAATTAATTGCATTAACTTAGTCAGCCTTCTAAAATACCCCTCTATCATAAAACTTATGATCTAGTAGAGAAAACTATGAACCAACTTTATATGAGAAATATTATCATCATTTGGCAAAAGTATAGTTTGTTTTAGTTTGGTTCTAAGGAAAAACATGCCTTAACTTTGACCAGGTATATAGGAAAATACAGTAACATCGATAACATTAAAATAGTTGCATTAAATTATATATTAAAATATTTTGGTATTGCATTTATTTGAACTTATAGATGTTAATATATTTAAAAAATCATGGTCAAAGTTAGGGAAATTTTACTTGGGATAAAACAAAATTAGACTTTAATTCAAATGTAAAAAGTGTCAAATAACACACTTATTTAGGGCACGGTAGTAGTTGAGTCCCCCAGTGAAGCCGGTCTTCTCAAACATGCTGGTGTAGTATTTAAGGTCCTCCTCTGTTACCCAGCTCGGTAAAGGTACCTCATCATCTGGTGAGCCCCAACCACTCTTTGGGAAGAACAAAGCTCCAGGGGAGCGATAACTAAAGAATTTCTTGAGCACCAACTCAGTGCCAAGGCGTGCAAATTCTGCTTCTATTTCCCCGGGCTCCTGCATATAATATCCATTATCATAGTTAGTTACTAAAAGATAGTGTAGCTGACATGCAAAAAAATGTATACATTGTTACACTTCTTGTGCCTCAAAATACCAATAATTGCCTTTTTTGAAGTGGAACCAAAAGTATATGACACATTGATTCATGTAATAGAATTAAGCATATCTAAGAACTCCACTAAAGGGAAAGCACTTGGAGGACCTTGAAAAATAAGACAGAAGAGACATGTTGAAGTGATTGGTGGGCTCTAATTAGTCATGGCAGTTCCCAACAACTTTAGAGACCGATACCTCAAGCGAGATGAAGAAGACTACACTCATGTTGCCCCTTATTTGCTAAGGGGGCTGGGCTTTGTTTTTATAGAGATAGAGACTTCCATGCCGTCGTATATAGCATGGAAAAGTGACACTATAGTGTTGAGTATGTGAATTAGTGTCACTACATTGTGCAAAATCTATGGTCCTAAGAGACAAACGACCCCCGGCCTCCTATTTCCTGACAGAGGACATGTGGGCGGTACTAGGGGTTTGTTGGACGGTTTGGGAACTGCTCCTGTGTTTTAATCCTCAAGGTCTGCTAAGCATTCTACTTAAGCTTGGCATGAATGAGGGAGTGCAATTGCTTTTACTACTCTCTACATAACATTGTAGGCACTTAACAATGAGGGAATATATTACCTAGGTGGAGAATTATCCATGCAAAAAGTGTGTAATATATATAGTATAACTGGTGGAGGTTAGTGGGGGGCCATAGTAGGCCATGTCCCTCCTAAGCCTAAGCGAGATGTATTCTTAATGACGAAGGTATTAGCTTTACTACTTTGGTGGGTAATGAAATATCAACATGTTCTCCCTTTTCTTACATTTTACATGGCATTGGCCTCCTCTCCATTCATGCTCAAGGCCTCAAGTTCATCACGGTAAGCGAGATTGGATGTAAGATGGGTGGTTGTCCGTGACCATGCAAATAACATTATTCTTTCATCCCTATCTATCCATGAGCTTGAACAACTCATGAAGAGAAAATAGAGTATTTATTAGCAGTTTGGGCAGTTCACTTTGCAGGACTGTAATTTTGAATCCTGAGCAATAGATACAACTGGATTTTTTTTCCATAAGAAAGATGGTTGGATATCTCTAGAGCAGAGCCAGCAGGTGCCTTGTAGTAGCCGAAGTATAAAGAGATGTCCTGAACAACGTTTGATTCGGACTCAAAATGGATTCTTGAGTATTGTTTGAACTCGACGATGCGTAATGGTTTTGAATCAATAAGATTCTTTCTTTATATATAAAAAAGAAACGAATTAAATAAAGTGGATTCTTTCAGATTTCATACACGGAAAGGATATCGACGAATGAAATACAAAGCAGACGACCAAGACAGATCAAGAGACTACTACTGTTGGCTGTTAAAGCGTCCAAGGGATTGGAATCGGAGAAGAGACAAAGGAAAGCATCGTCGCACTCGTGCTTTTTTTTTTCACGTACGCGCTCAAAAGAGATAGGTATAGACGACAGTGGTTAGCAACAAGGCAGGCACGTACGCTGCTTTATGTGGTGGCCACTGGCCAATGACAACTACTGCAGCTTTGGAGAACACGTTGAAACCCAAAAACTATTGGAACGAACTGCTTGCTTTCGACTTTGAACATTTGTATTATTATTTGGTGCAACGCTAGAGCTAGGGATTCTATCACATCACAAAAGGTGTTACCTGGATCCGGCAGATGTAGTAGTCGTCGCCGAAGAGCGCCCGGAGGCCGTCGACGGGCTTCCGCGCGGCGCTGCGGGGCGTGTAGGCGACGCTGAGCGCGACGAGCGCGCGCACCCGGTCGGGCCGGAACAGGCAGAGGCTCCAGGCCACGAGCGCGCCCCAGTCGTGCGCCGCCACGAACACCTGGCTCTCGCCGAGCGCGTCGAGGAGCGCCACCAGGTCCCCCACCACGTGCAGCGCGGTGTACTGCGCGGCCGGGTCGTCGTCGTCGCCCCCCGCCGGCGCGTCGGAGCCGCCGTACCCGCGCAGGTCCGGCGCCACGGCGCGGTACCCGGCCGCGGCCAGCGCCCGCATCTGGTGGCGCCAGGTGTACCACAGCTCCGGGAAGCCGTGCAGCAGCAGCACCGCGGGCGCGCCTGCTGCCGCCGCCGCGCCGGCCTCCGCCACGTGCAGGCGCACGCCGGTGCTCAGCTCCACGGTGCGGTGGGTGATGATGGTGCTTGCCGTCTGGTCGTCGTCGGCGCTGCCTGTAGCGGCGGCGGCCATCGTCGGCTCTTGCTCGTGGTTGTTAGCCTTGTCGTCGTTCACGTCGAAGCAGGTGCAGAGGCCGTGGAGGCAGGCTGGGATCATGAACGATGGATGGATGGGCAACGGTGCCTGCACTTGCTCGCGAGTAGTGGGTTTTCCGTTGTGGCGCACGAAGGGCGAAGGCATTTGTTAGTGGGGGCGTGGGAGGAGAACGTGTTACGTATGGGTGGAGGGGAGTCGAGAATCGCGTGTGAGTGTGAGGGGGGATGAAGTATGAACCACAGAACCACCCACTTATCTCTAGTTTGAGTACTTTAGTATTGATCTTAATCCATATATATTAAAGTGGATTATGGTAATATTTAAATTAATTTACATCTAAATCTATCTCAACATATAGATTGGTATCAATACTATAGTACCTAAACAAAGCTTTAAGGTCGTTCGTTATGCTCTTAATTTATATGGATTAAATGAGATTGAGTGTGTTTAAATTTTAAACAAGTCAAAATCTTTCATATTTAAATCCCCTTCAATTTACATGAAATAAAAATAACTGAATAAAATATGAAGTGATCCAAGCACATGCTGTCCATGGTAGCGTAGTGCCGTAGTGGTGGTGTGTATGCTTCTTTTCTGGCCGTCGAGATGCCCCCGAGCGAGTTCGGCGGGTGTGGGAACCACTTTTCTCGTGTAGGTCTTCCACTTACATGCCTGAGATCTTTTTGCATTTTAGTTTTTTTTCGAAAAAATCTCAGTTTGGACTACTAAAAAAATATTCCGGTTTGTAGACTCTTTTCTTGGAGCTATAGATCATGGTGTTGAGATAATACTGTTCGGCGTCATAGAACATGGTGTTAAGATAATAGCTTCGCTGTCATAGATAGGCTGACTTGACGCTGACGTGAGCTCGATGCCAAGATCCATGTCACCCAGCAGTATGTGGCTGGTCCGACATCGGTGTCTCCGCCACCGGGTAGGGCAACGAAAAGAAAGCGACGCGAAGCAGCGGAGGTGCACTGGAATATGGTCGGCGTGGCTCAGTTTCGGCGCCTGCGGAACATTGTACGCGCTAGCTAAACGCCTAGCCCATTCCTCTCTTCCGGAGTCCGAGCAGTCCACGCACGTATGACTGAGACGGACGAACAGACCAGCTCAAGGTTTTACGCACAAGTTTTTAGTACCAAACGAATGAGCACAATCAACAGCTTGGTATGCAGAACAGTTGTGAACTCCAGCGCAAAAAGTTGTCACGTCAAGTCTCGTCACTTAATAGAAAAACTAGGTGGATGCCCGTTCGTTGCAACGGAAACATATCGTTATTATAAGGAACGTGGCTCCTACCAATCTGGTATCAAAGGTCTCGACGATCATGAGCTCTGCCGCTGCCCCCAGACAACAGTCGCCGCCACCATCAGGCGGCCCCCAGCAACGTCCAGCGCGCTGGTCGCAGCACCTGCTTCGTCGGGAGCCATGATGCTTCACCGATAATCCCCCAAATATCCGGCCTCCTTGTCGGGCAGCGCCACTGGGGGCAATGGCGGCCCCGCAGCCAATGGAACACTGTACGGCGTGGTAGACGGGCTGCTCTCCCAAGAGCGTAGCAGCCTGCTGCCCCACGTAAATGGACAAACAAAAAAGTTATTGCTACAAATTTATGGTCAGATAGACAAACAAAAAAACAATATAAATGATATATAAAGTTGTTATTATGAGTAAGTTAGAAAGCGCAACAACAATACGACAACCCCATGAGGCCATGATGCACAATAACAGAGATTCACTATGCATAAAACTCCCAAGTGAACAACGCCTGATGAATCTGCTACTGACGCTAGAGCTGTCAATGCTCTCCGTGCACCATTTGCTTGCCATTCTAGAATATGAACATGAGCAATTAGCATTGTTTACTAACCATGATAACAAATATATTTGAAGCAACCTGAAACCTAATTCAACACAAGTAATTGCGTACCTGAAGAAGAACAAGTAATTTATTCACGATTCCATCCGGAGATGGAGCCATGCCGAGTAATGGATCAGTAGACATTCGGACATTCAGACATTTCCACAAGCACGTCACAACACTTTATTTTGTATTCTTTTTAACGCGATCTTAATTCTAGCAAAACACGAATCGTCAGCGCGCGCCGCACAAAGCAGCGATCCTGATTCATGGATCTTTACGTTACGTGGCTTTTCATGGCTGGCTAGTGTATCTTCGACTTGACATGCGAATCTGTCAGCTTCGTCAGCATTATGTTCCCAATCTATGACAGAGTCTCAGCGGCGGAACAGAACAGAACGCAACACATAGTAGGCTGCAGGCCCATGAAATCCAAGAACAGATCCTGTCACTGTTCTGGCCTTCACCCAGCCAGACCCCAGCAGACCGCAAAGGCACACCCAGGGCATCTAGGATTTCCGTTGGCACCTGCAAGATCCCTGAGCAGGTTGCAGGCGCTGCTGCAGCTTGCTTGGGGAATTCCGTCCGCACATTTCCACCAGCCACATCTGGGACGGATATTAGCGGGTACTCCTACTGTACCATCAGGCACATCTAGTTTCCTGTGGGAATAAAAACCCACAGGTGTACAGTAACCCAGCTGGTGGTTGGTCGTAGCAGCTAGCAGGAGTGCAGGACAAAATAAAGGAAAATGTGGCCGAGTAGTTCGGCGCACAGGGCACCGAACCAAAGCCCAAAGGGACAAAGCAATGGAGCGCCTATTCCCATGTGTTTTAACAGGTCCCTCCCGTAACTGATGGAGCTCACGTGACACTGGCATCTCTCTCTCTCTCCTGACGTCTGTCCTTCACTAAACAGAGTGTCAATGCTACAGAGCGTGAGGTTTCGGCGATTAGCGGTGGTTTTGGACACTGCCGTGACACCAGTAGACAAGACGTTTCGGCCTTTTTTTCGACACAAGAATCGCCTATGCGATGCAACATGCCGATGCTGCTAGCTAGCGATGGTTCCAGCGACAGAAGGGAGTGGGGTTTTTTTATCCTGTGCATTGGCAAATTGGGCAAGCAAGCATGTTCGTTTGGCTTTAATCTATACCGTTTTTTCACTACATCTACAGTTTTGTCTTTATAGATTATAGCACCAGTACAAAGAGCTAATTTTAATCCAAAACGAACAAGCAAACCAAACAATGTCATTCTCAGTTCACTCACAGGCGAAACAAACAAACCCATGGAATAAAATTCACTACAAGTGCGTGGTCTGTTCCCATGCCTCTAGAACATAGTAGAATAAAATAAGCATGGTTGTGTGTTGCTGGCTTTGATATGATTCTGCTCTGAATCTGATGGCTGTGCACTACGCCTAGGACCTCTTAAGACCAGTTTGGTTTCGACGGACTACAGATTACTCTCTTTATTTTAGTTTCATTTAGTTCATAAATTATCAAACGACGAGATTAAAACATGAACTAAAATGTTTGTCTCTAGTTTTCCGAGGAATGACAAAAAGAGACGAAACAATATTAATTTCATTTGTTGCCTCACATTTATTTTAGTTACACTAATTGTGAAAAAAATGTTAAATAGTATTTTGGTCCTCTTATGATTCATTTAATGTGTTCTATATACTTTTAGTCCTTAGAACTAAACAGATTAAAGCCTAAACTTTAGTCTCCTACCTAAATTTTAGGTTAAAATAGGATGAGGCGGTGACGACACCGTTCACTCGATTTTTTTGGATCACGCCACCACCAAAATTTTCTATGGTGTTTAGCTCGCCTCGCCTCCACTCGACTCTTAGCCAAACACTATAAAATTATGGCCGCACGCTTTCATTCATCGCTGTACATCCAACCAAACACACTATAAAGTAACCAAACGGCTTAAAGGTTGCAGATTTTACCTAAAAAACTAATGATTGCAGGATAATTGGATTTATGAGCAGGCAGAAGATGCCTCGAACAATAATAGAAATGGACACTACTACAGTGCTAGCATTGTGTTGCGTGGTCCGCTGCAAATCACAGGATAGTCAAACACACACCCACATGGACATGCGTCGCAAGTTTTCAGGCGCTCGAGAATCAAACCATACTTGTCAATACCGTTCCGGTCGATGTTCTGGTTTGCTCACTGGAATGCAACGTTTGGGTACTGGATAGTACTGGCGCACCATTCCGGAAAACAATAAATATAACAAAAATATATTTACAATTAACAATAACATGTGCCTAATATAAGCATGGGGGCTGCGTATTGCATGCAACAAGCCTAAAACAAAAAAAACTAATGAAACTAATAGGAGGTTCTGGTTGTAGATTGCAGAAACACACCCTACATCCTGCAGTATAGAGCTTGGAGCAGTGACATAGGGAGAGAAAAAGTAGGTCCTTGCTGCCTTTGCTCATTGGAGGGAGTTTGTTGCAGGAGTAGAGGATGGCTTTCAGGAGTCACTACACATTACAAGAGATGTTGTGGCAGACTGCCAGGGCAAACCAAGAACCGGAAGATTCCACCCAGAACAGCTGGAACAATCGGGAAAGTGGCCAGAGTTCTGGCCGGTACAGGATACTGCTTTGGCCGTGTCAGTCTCTTCACTGTTACGAAGCATTCCAGCCATCCTGGCTGGTACCGGAACAATATTTACATGCATGGTTCAAACAGGCTCTTGTTGAAAGGGAAATGTGCCCTTGGGCCATTTCTAAGGATTTTGGTGATTTAGTGCTCAACACAGGTACCTATTTGTAAAATGGAACAAGGTGCAAATCATGAAGTAAAGGTATGTTTCTAAGCCTTAGTACATTGGTTTTGTGGACTAACATGTTTGTCTAAGTGTTAGAAACAGCAAGAAGAAAAAGAGAAAAGGGGAGAGAATGACTTGGCTGTGTGCAGCCAAGTCCCTGCTCGGTCTGGAGCACCGGACTGTCCGGTGTGCACCGGACAGTGTCCGGTGCGCCAGGCCTCCTCGGCGCGAACTGGCCGCTCTCGGGAATTCGCCGACGGCGTACGGCTATAATTCACCGGACTGTCCGGTGTGCACCGGACTGTCCGGTGAGCCAACGGTCGGCCAGGGCCAACGGTCGGCCGCGCAATCCGCGCGGGACACGTGGCCAAGCCAACGGTCGGGAAGGAACACCGGACTGTCCGGTGTGCACCGGACATGTCCGGTGCGCCAACTGAGCGCAGATCTAGGCAGCCAGCAACGGTCAGAAGTGCTGTTTTTGGAAACAAATCGGGCACCGGACAGTGTCCGGTGTGCACCGGACTGTCCGGTGCGCCACGAGACAGAAGGCAAAGATGGCCTTCCAGATTTGTTCCCAACGGCTCCTAGCTGCCTTGGGGCTATAAAAGGGACCCCTTGGCGCATGGAGGAAGCACCCAAGCATTCCTTGAGCACTCTTGATCACTCACACATCAATCTTGCGCACTTGTTTGACATTCTAGTGATTTGAGCTCCGTTCTAGTGTGTTAGCCTCTTGAGCTCAAGTCTGGGTTTTGTGTGTGCGTATTCGCTGTGATCTCTGTGTTGTGTGTGAGTTGCTAATCCCTCCCTTACTCCGTGATTCTTTGTGAACATCTTTTGTAAGGGCGAGAGGCTCCAAGTTGTGGAGATTCCTCGCAATCAGGATTGAGATAAGAACAACAAAACACCGTGGTATTCAAGTGGGTCTTTGGACCGCTTGAGAGGGGTTGATTGCAACCCTCGTCCGTTGGGACGCCACAACGTGGAAGTAGGCAAGCATTGGCTTGGCCGAACCACGGGATAAACCACTGTGTCTCTCTGTGTTTGATTCTTGTGGTATTGTGTTTTGTTGAGACTTCACCTTAGCCACTTGGCATTAACTGTGCTAACACTTAATCAAAGTTTTGTGTCTTAAGTTTTTGAAGTTTTACAGGATCACCTATTCACCCCCCCCTCTAGGTGCTCTCAATTGGTATCGGAGCCGTTCTATTCACAAAGGGACTAACCGCCCGAATAGATGGATCCTAAGGGGAAGGGTATAGTGATCAACGACAAAGAGAAGGAGACCTTCGTCAACGAGCCGAAGGACGACAAGCCTACCGACTCCGGCTCGGGTCAAAGACGAAAGGATGGGAAGAAGAAGAAGACCAGGCGCATCAAGAAGGCATACAAGAAGGCAAAGGGCGAGGCGCATCTAGGAAAGGAGTGGGACTCGGATTGCTCCTCCTCCGACTCCGACAATGAAGGACTCGCCGCCACTGCCTTCAACAAATCGGCTCTCTTCCCCAACGAGCGTCTCACTTGCCTTATGGCAAGGGAGAAGAAGGTGAGTATTCAAGACTCCACTTATGCTTCTTCTAGTGATAGTGAGTCTAGTGATGATGACATAGATTATTCTTGCTTGTTCAAGGGCTTAGATAGATCTAAGATAGAGAAAATCAATGAATTGATTGATGCATTGAATGAAAAGGATAGGCTTTTAGAAAAGCAAGAAGATTTATTGTATGATGAACATGATAAATTTGTAGAGGCACAAAAATCATATGCTTTAGAAGTGAAAAGAAATGAAATGCTTTCTAGTGAAATATCTTCCTGTCATGAAACCATTTCTACCTTAAGAAGTGTTAATATTGATTTAAGTGCTAAACTAGAAGTAGCCAGTAAATCAAATTCTTGTGTTGAACATGTTGAAATTTGTACTAGGTGTAAGGGTTTTGATGTTAATGCTTGTAGTGAACACCTAGTTCTAATTTCCAAATTAAATGATGAAGTGGCTAGTCTTAATGCCCAACTTAAGACTAGCAAGAATGAAGTTGATAAAATAAAATTTGCAAGGGATGCCTACACGGTTGGTAGACACCCCTCAATTAAGGATGGGCTTGGCTTCAAGAGGGAAGCCAAGAACTTAACAAGCCATAAGGCTCCCATCTTCGTCAAGGAGAAAGGGAAGGCCCCTATGGCTAGTAATACTAAAAAGAACCATGCTTTTATGTATTATGATAGGAGAAATGCTAGAAATGCCTATAATGATTTTGATTCACATGTTTATGATTCTCATGCCATGTTTGCCTCTAGTTCATCTTATAAGCATGATAGGAGGAATGTTGTATATATGCCTAGGAGAAATATTGCTCATATGCCTAGAAAGAATGCTATTCATGCTCCTAGGAAAATAGTGAATGAACCTTCTATCATTTATTATGCTTGTAATGCTCCCTTTGCTATTTGTAGAAAGGGTAAGAAGGTAGTTGCTAGGAAATTAGGGGCTAGATGCAAGGGAGATAAATCTTGCATTTGGGTCCCTAAAGATATTTGTGCTAACCTTGCAGGACCCAACATGAGTTGGGTACCTAAGACCCAAGCCTAAATTTGCCTTGCAGGTTTATGCATCCGGGGGTTCAAGCTGGATTATCGACAGCGGATGCACAAACCATATGACGGGGGAGAAGAAGATGTTCACCTCCTACGTCAAGAATAAGGATTCCCAAGATTCAATTATATTCGGTGATGGGAATCAAGGCAAGGTAAAAGGGCTAGGTAAAATTGCAATTTCTAATGAGCACTCTATCTCAAATGTATTCTTAGTGGAGAGTCTTGGATATAATTTGCTATCTGTTAGTCAATTATGTCAAATGGGATACAATTGCCTTTTTACAAATGTAGATGTGTCTGTCTTTAGAAGATGTGATGGTTCACTAGCTTTTAAGGGTGTACTAGACGGCAAGCTTTATTTAGTTGATTTTGCAAAAGAAGAGGCCGGTCTAGATGCATGCTTAATGGCTAAGACTTGCATGGGCTGGCTGTGGCATCGCCGCTTAGCACATGTGGGGATGAAGAACCTCCACAAGCTTCTAAAGGGAGAACACGTGATAGGTCTAACAAATGTTTATTTCGAAAAAGATAGACCTTGTGCAGCTTGTCAGGCAGGTAAACAAGTGGGAGGAGCACATCACAGCAAGAACGTGATGACCACGTCGAGACCCCTGGAGCTGCTGCATATGGACCTCTTCGGACCCGTCGCCTATCTAAGCATAGGAGGAAGTAAGTATGGTTTAGTTATTGTTGATGACTTTTCCCGCTTCACTTGGGTGTTCTTTTTGCAGGATAAGTCTGAAACCCAAGGGACCCTCAAGCGCTTCCTCAGGAGAGCTCAAAACGAGTTTGAGCTCAAGGTGAAGAAGATAAGGAGCGACAACGGGTCCGAGTTCAAGAACCTTCAAGTGGAGGAGTTTCTTGAGGAGGAAGGGATCAAGCACGAGTTCTCCGCTCCCTACACACCACAGCAAAATGGTGTGGTAGAGAGGAAGAACAGGACGCTAATCGATATGGCGAGGACGATGCTTGGAGAGTTCAAGACCCCCGAGTGCTTTTGGTCGGAAGCCGTGAACACGGCTTGCCACGCCATCAACAGGGTCTACCTTCATCGACTCCTCAAGAAGACTTCGTATGAGCTACTAACCGGTAACAAACCCAATGTATCGTACTTTCGTGTATTTGGGAGCAAGTGCTACATTCTAGTGAAGAAGGGTAGAAATTCTAAGTTTGCTCCCAAAGCTGTAGAAGGGTTTTTATTAGGTTATGATTCAAATACAAAGGCGTATAGGGTCTTCAACAAATCATCGGGTTTGGTTGAAGTCTCTAGCGACGTTGTATTTGATGAGACTAATGGCTCTCCAAGAGAGCAAGTTGTTGATTGTGATGATGTAGATGAAGAAGATGTTCCGGCGGCCGCTATACGAACCATGGCGATTGGAGACATTCGGCCACAGGAACAGGATGAACGTGATCAATCTTCTTCCTCAACTACGGTGCATCCCCCACCTCAAGACGATGAACAGGTTCATCAAAAGGAGGCGTGTGATCAAGGGGGAGCACAACACGATCAAGTGATGGAAGAAGAAGCGCAACCGGCACCTCCAACCCAAGTTCGGGCGATGATTCAAAGGGATCATCCCATCGACCAAATTCTGGGTGACATTAGCAAGGGAGTAACTACTCGGTCTCGATTAGTTAATTTTTGTGAACATTACTCTTTTGTCTCCTCTATTGAGCCTTTCAGGGTAGAGGAGGCCTTGCTAGATCCGGACTGGGTGTTGGCCATGCAGGAGGAACTTAATAACTTCAAGCGCAACGAAGTTTGGACGCTGGTGCCTCGTCCCAAGCAAAATGTTGTGGGAACCAAGTGGGTGTTCCGCAACAAACAAGACGAGCACGGAGTGGTGACAAGGAACAAGGCTCGACTTGTGGCAAAAGGTTATGCCCAAGTCGCAGGTTTGGACTTTGAGGAGACTTTTGCTCCTGTGGCTAGGCTAGAGTCTATTCGTATCTTGCTAGCATATGCCGCTCACCATTCTTTCAGGTTGTACCAAATGGATGTGAAGAGCGCATTCCTCAACGGGCCAATAAAGGAAGAGGTGTACGTGGAGCAACCCCCTGGCTTCGAGGATGAGCGGTACCCCGACCACGTGTGTAAGCTCTCTAAGGCGCTCTATGGACTTAAACAAGCCCCAAGAGCATGGTATGAATGCCTTAGAGATTTTTTACTTGCTAATGCTTTCAAGGTTGGGAAAGCCGATCCAACTCTCTTTACAAAGACATGTGATGGTGATTTGTTTATATGCCAAATTTATGTCGATGACATAATATTTGGTTCTACTAATCAAAAGTCTTGTGAAGAGTTTAGCAGGGTGATGACGCAGAAATTCGAGATGTCGATGATGGGCGAGTTGAACTACTTCCTTGGGTTCCAAGTGAAGCAACTCAAGGACGGCACCTTCATCTCCCAAACGAAGTACACGCAAGATCTGCTGAAGCGGTTTGGGATGAAGGACGCCAAGCCCGCAAAGACTCCGATGGGAACCGACGGACACACCGACCTCAACAAAGGAGGTAAGTCCGTTGATCAAAAAGCATACCGGTCAATGATAGGGTCTTTACTTTATTTATGTGCTAGTAGACCGGATATTATGCTTAGCGTATGCATGTGTGCTAGATTTCAATCCGATCCTAAGGAATGTCACTTGGTGGCGGTGAAGCGAATTCTTAGATATTTAGTCGCTACGCCTTGCTTCGGGATCTGGTATCCAAAGGGGTCTAACTTTAACTTGATTGGGTACTCAGATTCCGACTATGCTGGATGTAAGGTCGATAGGAAGAGTACATCGGGGACGTGCCAATTCTTAGGAAGGTCCCTGGTGTCATGGAATTCCAAGAAACAAACCTCCGTTGCCCTATCCACCGCTGAGGCCGAGTATGTTGCCGCAGGTCAGTGTTGCGCGCAACTACTTTGGATGAGGCAAACCCTCAGGGACTTTGGCTACAATCTGAGCAAAGTCCCACTCCTATGTGATAATGAGAGTGCTATCCGAATAGCGGAAAATCCTGTTGAACACAGCCGCACAAAGCACATTGACATCCGGCATCACTTTTTGAGAGACCACCAGCAAAAGGGAGATATCGAAGTGTTTTATGTTAGCACCGAGAACCAGCTAGCCGATATCTTTACCAAGCCTTTAGATGAGAAGACCTTTTGCAGGCTGCGTAGTGAGCTAAATGTCTTAGATTCGCGGAACTTGGATTGAATTGTAGCATACATGTATTTATGCTTTTGATCATGTTCCCCTCTGCATTTTGTTGCTTATTATGGTGCTCAAGTTGTACAAACACTCCCTGGACCTCACAAGTCCGTTGCAATGTGATGCACATGTTTAGGGGGAGATGTGTTACAACTTGACCCTTTGAGACTAACCATTTGATTGAGCTTGGTTGATTTAGTCTCAAAGTAGAATTGAAAGGGAAAAGGTGGACTTGGACCATGAAAGACTTCCACTGCACTCCGATGAGGGGTAACTTATTCCAAGTCCATCTCATGAACTCTTATTGCCATTTGCTCTTAATTGAAGATTTTGGTGAGGCAATGGGGTTAAAGGGCCACAATTGATCCCGTTTTGGTGCTTGATGCCAAAGGGGGAGAAAATAAAGGCCAAAGCAATAAATGGATCAGCTACCACTTGAGAGATTTTGAAAATAGTAGATTAGAGTTTTTGATTTGTCAAATTCTTAAGTTGTCTCTCTTGTCAAAAGTTGGCTTCTTGTGGGGAGAAGTATTGATTATGGGAAAAAGGGGGAGTTTTTGAAATCCTTGATCAATCTCTTTTTGAATGACTCTCTTTATGCTTAAACATGTGTGTTTAACCTAGAGATAGAGATTTGTGTTTGATTTGCAAAAACAAACCAAGTGGTGGCAAAGGATGATTCATATATGCCAAAATTGAATAACACCTAAATTTATGTCATTTGAATTGAGTTTGCACTTGTTCTAGTGGCTTTATGAAGTGTTGGCATAAATCACCAAAAAGGGGGAGATTGAAAGGGAAATGTGCCCTTGGGCCATTTCTAAGGATTTTGGTGATTTAGTGCTCAACACAGGTACCTATTTGTAAAATGGAACAAGGTGCAAATCATGAAGTAAAGGTATGTTTCTAAGCCTTAGTACATTGGTTTTGTGGACTAACATGTTTGTCTAAGTGTTAGAAACAGCAAGAAGAAAAAGAGAAAAGGGGAGAGAATGACTTGGCTGTGTGCAGCCAAGTCCCTGCTCGGTCTGGAGCACCGGACTGTCCGGTGTGCACCGGACAGTGTCCGGTGCGCCAGGCCTCCTCGGCGCGAACTGGCCGCTCTCGGGAATTCGCCGACGGCGTACGGCTATAATTCACCGGACTGTCCGGTGTGCACCGGACTGTCCGGTGAGCCAACGGTCGGCCAGGGCCAACGGTCGGCCGCGCAATCCGCGCGGGACACGTGGCCAAGCCAACGGTCGGGAAGGAACACCGGACTGTCCGGTGTGCACCGGACATGTCCGGTGCGCCAACTGAGCGCAGATCTAGGCAGCCAGCAACGGTCAGAAGTGCTGTTTTTGGAAACAAATCGGGCACCGGACAGTGTCCGGTGTGCACCGGACTGTCCGGTGCGCCACGAGACAGAAGGCAAAGATGGCCTTCCAGATTTGTTCCCAACGGCTCCTAGCTGCCTTGGGGCTATAAAAGGGACCCCTTGGCGCATGGAGGAAGCACCCAAGCATTCCTTGAGCACTCTTGATCACTCACACATCAATCTTGCGCACTTGTTTGACATTCTAGTGATTTGAGCTCCGTTCTAGTGTGTTAGCCTCTTGAGCTCAAGTCTGGGTTTTGTGTGTGCGTATTCGCTGTGATCTCTGTGTTGTGTGTGAGTTGCTAATCCCTCCCTTACTCCGTGATTCTTTGTGAACATCTTTTGTAAGGGCGAGAGGCTCCAAGTTGTGGAGATTCCTCGCAATCAGGATTGAGATAAGAACAACAAAACACCGTGGTATTCAAGTGGGTCTTTGGACCGCTTGAGAGGGGTTGATTGCAACCCTCGTCCGTTGGGACGCCACAACGTGGAAGTAGGCAAGCATTGGCTTGGCCGAACCACGGGATAAACCACTGTGTCTCTCTGTGTTTGATTCTTGTGGTATTGTGTTTTGTTGAGACTTCACCTTAGCCACTTGGCATTAACTGTGCTAACACTTAATCAAAGTTTTGTGTCTTAAGTTTTTGAAGTTTTACAGGATCACCTATTCACCCCCCCCTCTAGGTGCTCTCACTTGTACACCGACTGTAACTTCTTATTGCAGCCTTAACCATGCAATGCTTTGACTGACTATTGTGTTTTACTTTCCGAGAATTACGAATTGCTGATGTGATCGTTTAGGTCAGATATCTCATGTTATTAAGAATGAGAATAATCTTATTGTTATTGTTTATATATCATCTCTGCCGAGATTTTGCAGGTTTTGCCAGGATGATGGGACATGGAGACGTGAGCTTTATAAGGATTCTAGAGGAACTCAGACTTCATGTAAGGGCCATTGTTCGAATAATTCTGAACATGCCTTTATTCCTGCTTTCCTTCTGATAATTTACCATTAGGTTGTTGCTTCTACTCTGTATGTTTTAGCTGAACCTACTTCCAGAAATCTGCAATCAAACAAAAAATCCCAAGCATAGCAAAAGGTTGTGAAGAAATTACCAGTTTCAGATCTTCGTGGAAAGTTATCTGGTGTCACGAGCCAGCGCCCTCAACTTAGCAGTACTGTTCAGGTCCCAAAACCTGTAAAAGAGGTTATTAAGAGCAACAAACCTGTTCAAAAGAGAGACCCCACTCCAACTACTGCCCCTCCTGACATCAAGAAACCCAGTGCACCTGCACCCGTACCAGCACCATCTGCACTACCAAAGCAATCCCAGAACAAGGTGAGATGTTTGAGGATCTATGTTGTTTTTTCTTACAAGATTGTATCCTGATCGGTTATTGTGGTTCCACTATTTGTTCTTCTGGAATGGGAAACATCGTACCATCATTTTTCTTATTTTCCATTTGCTGTGGTGATGTCATGTGAATATAATGGACTACATGACCATTTGATGTTGGAGTCCCTTTGATGTTTGTACAACCTTTGGTTCTAAATTTGATCTAGTGCATGGTTAATCTTCTAGACCCTTAGCATTAGCTGTACCTATTCTATTAACTAAGCTTTTATTAATTCATTTGTCTTGATCTAAGAAACTTCTACAGGTTAAGATATAGATGATTCTGACGATACAAATATAAGAACTGAAGGAAGATTTGGATGTTTCCCATGTGAATACATATAGTGGAATTGCAGAAAAATCAATGGTTAAGTTTGGCGTATTGGTGTCATCTCTTAAATTGCCATTTGAGCAGTCTGAACATGTGAACATCTCTAAAAATCATCAATAATTGTGCTACCCAAACAAGAGTACAAGGGAACTCCAGGCCATTTCTAGCAGAAACACACTAATTTCGTGGCCCATCCTCCAATCCCCTACCAAACCAAGTGAGCCCACCAGCTACCTCCAACATCACAATGCAGTGTTGATTACAATAGCTCAATGCCTCTACCCTAACTGAACCAGAGCAGAAACACCGGCGATTGAACCAAGGGGGCAACGACGTACCGGCTCCAGCACTCGCATCTCCACCTCTTCCTCCAGCGGTGGCAGCGTGAGAGGCGGGGAGCTCCTGGCTCCAACTGTTGCTGGCCTCGTCTAGAACCAGCAGGACCTCGACAGCGTGCAGGTGGTCACGGGCAAGCTCCACATCGTCGTGCACGCGGGTGGCGAGCCGGGCGGCAGCGAAGTCGTCCATGGAGCGGCACCGCCTCCGCAAAGGGCCCCTGGTGGCGGTGCCTGTTCTGCAAGTCAGAGTTCAGTGTCATCAATGATTCTAAGCATGGCATAATAGAAAGGCATGGAGAAGCGTATAGGTCTCTGTCTACCTTTGGAGTTCTTGGATGAATTAGAGGGGTGGAGGGAAGCAGCATACCTTTTCAGAACCACACTCCACAGCATCTGGGACATTGTCGCCTCCCTCTACACCTGCATTTGGCCAAGAGATCTCGATTGCTTCAGACAGCGTCCACATTTTGAAACAAGAGGATCACGACAACACATGATACAAGTTGAAATTCCTCAAAGGGAATCAAACATCCGTACATTTGTTGCACTATTACAGTGTTGCAAATGTACGCCAGCAAAGAGTCCAAGGAAGCTAGAAGTGCATTCTAGATTCCGCGCAAGACGACGATCCATAAAAGAAAAAAAAATCCCCTTGCGGCAATCAGTGGCGAAGCTAGAGCAAACATGAAGGGGGTGCACCTCTCTTGTGGATGCATAAGGATGAGATGTGGGTGATGCATATATGGTGAAAAATTGAACACTATAGCTGACTTTTGAAATTTTAGGGGGTGCATTTGCACCCACTGGCTACATAGTAGCTCCGCCCCTGGCGGCAATCCAATGAATCAGCACCTCGCGGAACATCGGTTGGCGTCCAGCGTGTCCACGTGCTTATGCACCCGCTTTTCCTGCACAACACAACCATCGGTTGGGCGTTGCGTTGGATTGAGTTCTCTCTCGCCTCTCGGCGCGCGCGAATCCGTCCAAGAAATTTAGCCTATGGGCGTGCCCGTACGCACTGACTGACTGACCTGCATTTGCCGCTGCACCGGATCTCGTCGGTCACGGCGGGCGGGCGGGCGGATTGAGGAGGGCGGGCGGATCGCAACAGTTGCGGCATGCACGGAGCGGTCGCGGCGGGGTGGCTGGATTGCGGCGGGCAGGCAGCCAGATCGCGGCGGTGGCAGGATTGCGGGCGGGCAGGCGGGCGTAGGGAGGTGGTAGGCTGGCGTGCGGGCGGTTCGTGGCGGCGGATTTCGCGGCGACTGCGGGCGTGCGGTAGCGGCGCGTTCGTGGGGACTGGCTTGCGGGCGTGAGATTCGTGGCAGACGCGGGGGATAGTAGAGATGGCAACGGGTACAAACCCGCTGGGTTTTGCCGTCCCAAACCCGTACCCGTGAAAAATATCTATGCCCATTAAAAAACCCGTACCCATGACGGGTTTGAGATTTTGCCCAAACCCGTACCCATCGGGTTAGCGGGTACCCATGGGTTACCCGCGGTTTTCATCTCCAATATACTTGTTCTTCTCATAATCAATAAATATCGTAATGATTAATGATATCATGATCCAAAATCTATGTAATGAACAACGAGTTCATGATTTGGTATAAAAAATATTAGTATAGAGAATGAAATACAAATAATAAATTGTATAATTAAGTGACTTCTCACTAAGTTATCCATCCACCACATATATAACGCTAGTAAAAACTAAAATAGCAAGCAAGCAACACTATCACCGACTACCGATACATTCACCAATTGATAAAAATTATGAAGTAAATAAGGAATAACAAGTTTGTTGTTCATTTATAAAATAAAATGACATTATGCACTAGGTTTGGTCGGGTTTAAAAAACCCACGGGTTCACGGGTTTGGGTACTATAGGAACAAACCCGTACCCATAAACCCGCCGGGTATAGATTTATGCCCATTAACAAACCCATGGGTATAAAAATTGACCCAAACCCGTACCCTAATGGGGTAAAAACCCATCGGGTTTCGGGTTTCGGGTACCCATTGCCATCTCTAGGGGATAGGCGGGCGTGCGGAGGTTTCGCGCGGGGCTGGCGTGCGGTAGGCGTCGGGTAGGGTCGGGGCAGTCAAAATAGACTCTTAATAGTTAGTAGAGATAATGTTATCACGTAATAAACAACTTGTTATGTAAATCTTTGTCACGTAATAGAAAAATAATGTCATCACATCACGTCTCGTCAAGTCTCGTCACGTCACGCTGTACGCTTGCGCGGTTACTAAAAACTGATAAAAAAATAATGTATAATAATTTTATATTTCTAGCTGCCGTATAAAAATTTCTAAAATATATTAAACAATAAATTACATCTATATAAATGCATAGACAACAAATATTCGCAAATCTAAACTACTGTCCGCGACTCATTTCCAAATGTCTCTAAACATTTATTTACTTTTGGTTGCAATTTTTTTCTTGCAATTAGAATTAATTAATGAAGAATTAATCTAGACATAAACCAATACCCCAAGAACATGTGGTGTTGCAAGTCAAACCTCCTGTGACATTAGCACAGGACGGACATGCCTTCAGAGACTCGTGGCCATGCCTGACCATGCCTCTAGCCACACGTCGCTCACGACGATAGAAAACATGCAGTAACTGTTGCCTATGCCGTCACATAACCTGCTGCCATGCCTTCATAGGAGTCACGAAGGAATTTGGTCTCTAAAATATGTCTAGTCTATTTTTTTTTGATAAAATATGTCCAGCCGAGCTGGGATGGAAGTACACGGACATTGACTACCTCGGCGCCATAATACGTGACGTCGAGCAAGGTCACGTCGCAAGGCTAATACCTCGGCGTCATGTCCTGTGACGTTGGTACCTCGGTGTTACGGTCTATGGTGCCAAACAAATGGTTCAAAAACGACAATAGTTTTTTTTGGTCGTCCAAGCATTAGATTTTTTTAAAAAAAAGACTAAAAAAATCGGTAGCTGTGACTGAATGTGTGCTATATATACGTTCCTATTTAAAGAAAGCAAAGTGCAAATAATTGTGGTCCATGCGCAAGCAAAGCGACGTTTCTGTTTAGCAAATGGCGTTTCTTGTTTAGAAACCATCCATAATCAGGACCTCTCTCCGTCTAAACTTTAAATTATTAAGCTCTATATTTTAAAACTAAAACAGTACTGTACTCTAAAATTGAAACCGCCTCATATGTTATTAGAACTTTACAAGTGAGCTATAAAGTGTTATAAAGCTTTTAAAAGCTCTAAAGTTTAGGATTGTGGATCCAAATAAACAAACCCTTAACATATATTATAGTATTCCTAGACAGGCAGTCGACTAGTGCCATAGCACACTAGACTTAGCGATTAAGAAATGTCGGCTATGAAAATCCAAAGCGGGTCCTTCCTTCCCGGCTCCGATGCACGGTGACATCCCAAAACAGGCTCGTGCCACTATATGTAATGCTAAGCTTTCACTGTCACGTCTAAACCTCCTACCACGGTCGAAACATAGACCGCCAGAAGAAAAGTGAAAATGACGTGGGTTTCCAATAACCGGTGGTTCACGGAAAACCGGCAGTAATACTCCCTCCATTGCAATTTATAATTCGTTTGATTTTTTTACTCTAACTTCGATTGACTCGTGTTAGTCAAAAAAAATTATAATTATTATTAGTTTTGTGTGTGCAACACTGTGGATTCATTACACAAGTCGACGGTGTATACCTGCACTATCTGATCTGTAGCCGAGCCGAAAGTGATTATAGATATACCAATGTCGGCTAATGTGTTGACCCAACTTTGGATGTGTTATAGCAACTAAGTTTCAACATGGTGGCAATTTCTCTATGTTATTTCATCATTCCTGATAAAATCCAATGCCAATTTATGTGCAACTTTCTCCCACAAGACCAAGATTATAAAGCTTTACTTATAGACCACCAAGTTATGCACATTTTAGACCATGGTTTTGGAGCAAAGAACCATATGCAATATCTGTTTCACAGAAACATGTCACTAAGGCAAGAACATCAAGGCTTAAGGTTGGAACCCGACTATACTTTAAACAAAAGAGTGTGATGCAAATACTGCTTTAAAACAATAAAGAAAAACAGACAGCGAAATGCAAGAGTTCTCGAACTGAACCTAACTGCAACCTAATCCCACAAGGGTTTGGACATGGAACCCTGACCCTTCTTCAATCATGGAAAGGTCATCACTAGCTCACCAGATTTTTTCAACTTGCCTGCATAGTACAGATCAAAGCAGTTCACAGATATATTAACAATGTAAAAATAAGTACTCTTGATCAGTCTAAAGATTTCGATAGGTATATATCACATGCATGCAGGACCAGTTCGTTAACCAAACGTATCAAACACATGCTCCCTTTTTAAAACAACAGTCTGAATACCAAGAGCAACATCAACAGACAGAGAAATATATGTAGAGCGTTTAGGAAACGATAATACCACTGAGGATTTCATCTATAATGTTTCGTTTACCAATGTTAAATCAGTGCCATGTCAACTAAGCTATTCCCTTGTCAAGGAACCACAAGTATCTTCTCATGTTCTTCCTACAAAACCAAACATAGAATCAGGCGTTGGTTTTTCAGCAACCTGATAAGACCCACCCCCAACGACAAATCCCGCACTACATTCTTATACCCAGAATGAAGATTGTAACAAATTTTGAGGGCCCACCATGTTATGCACATTAGAGACCATTCCATACCAAATAACCAAATGAAGTACCTTATTCACACAAATGAACAGGAACAAGTGTGCTTTACAATTGTCACTGAGGCGTGAACATGGGGCACCTTAGCACTGCAATCCACGGAGGAAAAGCTATTTACAAGGACACAAACATCCAAAAGCACACTAAATGGCCATTTCATCTTCACCAGAACATTTGGTGATTGGCAACTTGGGGCACTACCAGTTTTCCTTCACAATCTTTGACTTCTCGAATATGAATTTTCCTTCCTTGTATTTCTGCGTCTCTTCGTATGCTCTCACATACTTCCAGCCCAACACCTCACGGCAGTCATTACAGTAGATATCAGCAACTGTGTGTAGCCCTGTCATGAGGTGTCTATCCTCCTTCGCCCCCACAACTACGTTCATGGCATGAGAGAACAGAAACGCACGGCCATTCCTCCCCTAAAACAGAGAAAAAAAGGAAGAAGGCATCATCATCCAGGCGCCAGCAGAAGACTCAGCTAGTTACAAAGAATTTTCCAGTCCCTAATGACACAGAGCTTACAAACGGTTTCAGACACAATAATTGGGATCCTGGTTTTTGGTTGTGCATTTAGCACCAAGTCAAAGAGAAGGTATCCAGTATTCCATTCTCCCCAGACTCCCAAGCTCCCATTTGGGAAAAAAAGATATCCAAATGTGCCAGGAAAATTATAAATAAAAATATGAATGGATAGGTGATGCGAAGTTTAGTTTTTAAAATATCTATTAACGGATAGGCTCTGTTTGGTTCCACCCAACTCAAGTTTAGCTAAGGCCCAGTTTGATTTGGGGTGACTAAAGTTTAGTCACTATTAGTCTCTAAATAAGCAAACATGGTGACTAAAGTGAGGTGACTAAACTTTAGTTCTTTAGTCACCAAGGGGTGACTAAAAGGAACTAAAGTTGGATTTTTACCTTATTTGTCCTCTACACATTTTTTTCAGCAAACATCCACTAATTAATAGGGATAATACAGTCATTATTCACGGCAATTAATACTCATTAGTCCGGTTTAGTCACTAGAACCAAACGGTATACTAAAATTTAGTGACTAAACTTTAGTGTAGTGACTAAAAGAACTAAACGGGGCCTAAATGTATTGGCCAGCTGAAGGTTAGCTAGCAGTGGTGTTTGGTTTACTAGACCTAGCTAATACAAATAAAAAGGACAGACATAAGTATTCTTGAGTGTGTGACCTACGGAAGGACTCCCGGTTTCGTAGAGAACACAGGTGTGCTGGTAATTGCAGAACCTCCTAAGAAATAACTCGCCCGGTAGTGAAGGAGAGGTGATTGCGGGGAGTTCGGACCTGAAAGGCCTTGGAGATGATGTCGTCGTGAAGGCAAACGTGGTTCCGGCAAGTGCAGCAACTGTAGACGCGCGGTCCCACAAGCTCCGCCATGGACCGACGCTGTCCCGCGCAACCTCGACTAGACCCCGACCACCCAATCCTGCAATCCAAGGGTCGGAACACCAGTTCTTTCAATTCAATTACAGTTTTTTTTCCAGAACCGAAAACCGCATCGATGATGGGAGAAACATGGCGGACAAGGAACCGCTGGACCCCCAAATCCGAGCACGGGAAAGGGAGGAGCGGAGGACGTGAGGGTGAGATTAGCCTGTAAGCGCGACGGAGGTACTCACCGATGCGGCGCGGAACGGTAGGCGCGCGGAGAGTAGCCGATGTGAGGGAGGTGGAGAAGCGGGTTAGAGAGAGACGGCGGCAGGGCAGGGGGTTGGCGTCGGAATCAGGAGTGAGATGGTGGATTAGGGCATGTACAGCCCCACACACATATATTGAAAAAAACCTATTCAGACTCAGACAACACAAAAAGACAAATTATACAATAAGTTATCTATCTATGTTGTCTATATAGTTTTTAATTCATATAATAGTCTTTACTGTAGTTTTTATGGAGCTGCTGCTGCACAAGTACAGGATAGCCCTCCTTTGTTGCCGTCGTCGTACAGCCGTTGTTTCACAGTCTTCTGGGACCACGAGCTATAACAGGCGTCTCATCACGCGAGGCTATCCGCAGCGGTTCCCTCTAAATTTTTTCCCTTAAATTACTTTTTTTGCGTCACATCATCAACATTTCACCCCCTATTTTTTCTTCTCCCGCAGCGGTTCCCCCTATATTATCTCCCTATACCTCACTACAACTATAAAATATCATTATCTAACACTATTCATCTTTTATTACTATTTTTTCTCAACTATTAAATAGGAGAGCACTGTGCAAGGGGGCGCTACAGTGCTTCCCTTGATCTAGGGGACACGCGCGCCCTCCCCTACGGCTGCAGCACGTAGGGGGCTCTCTAGCGTCAGCCGCTGCGGGCTTAGAGGCCCCCTACGCGAGGGGAGGGGGCGCGGTAGCGCATGCGCTGCGGCCAGTCTGAGAGAACCTCTTTCTTTGCGTTTGGAGCGGCTTCATTCAAGTTTGTAAGCCATTTCATTTTGTGTTTGACAATCAGAACGAAATCGCTCCATTTTTTTGTTTGGTTGAAGAGTAGAATATATTGGAGCCGCTCCGTTTATTATTTAGTTGGAGAGCCATATGACTGTTGAGTAGAGAAGAGAGATGAGAGCGCTCGCGTCCATGAGAGCGCTCACATCCGATCGTTTTGGTGGAGCGAGAGCATTCCAAATATTTACTGTTTATAGACTTCAGGAGCCGCTCCGCTCTTCTCCATAGCAACCAAACATAAAAAAATAAGAATAGAGCTCTTCCATTACCCTCCGCTCCTCAACCAAACACACCAGATTGGATTATTGTTTTTAATCACCGCTTGCGTGCCTGTTCATAGATGGCACATTAACTTGTGTTGTACGTGCGCTTAGGCTATCCGTAAGCGTTACCCCTAAATTTTTTCCCCTATATCACTTTTTTGGGTCACATCATCAATATTTCACCCCCTATTTTTTTCATCTCCCGCAGCGGTTTCCCCTAAATACTCCCCCTATACTCCACTACAACTATAAAATATCATTTTTTATATCTATTATCAATTTTTTATCTACTAACAATTACTCGTGGACCCACAGCACAGTGTTTGGGGGATGAACAGTGACACGCTATATCTGGGGGGAGAGAGAAGGGGGCCGGCGCGTAGGGGGCAGCGCTGCGGCTGTAGAGTGCCCCCTGCAGGCGCCATGCAAGGGGAGGGGGATGCCCAGCGTTCACCGCTGCGCACAGCCTTAGGGAAATATAGATGTCTAGATGGACCGTGCCAACCAGGTTGTCTGGAACCGATATGGATTGACGGGCCGCAGCATGACACGTTATGTTAGAAAATAGGTTTGTGCTGGCTCGATCAATTTGCGTGTTGTGCTGGGTTATACAGTAAACACGGTAGGTTGATCGTACAATACAACTAAATTGGTCGGTCTATGACCCACGCCCCCACTGTCGCATGAAACCTGCCCCTCGTGGCGGTCCCACGCTACCCTTAGCCCTTCTGCTTCTAGCAATCCCTAACCCCTCCTCTCCTCCCTCTAAGGCGGCGAGCTCCCTCATTCCCTCCTTACTGCCTTCGACACGGCGACGATGCCTCCCTCCCCGCCATTGCATAAAATCTGCCCTGGCACTCCCTCGCTTGGTTGCCCTCCTTCTCCTAGCAAACTCTAACCCTCTCCTCTCATCCCTTCGATGCATGAGCCAACAACGTTGTCCCTTGCTCCCTCCTCCTCATTGCCTCCGATGACATCTTCTCTTCTCTAGCCACTCTCCTCTTCTCTATCACATGTAGATCAAGATTTGGTGTTGGTGGCCTTCCTCTTCTTCGGTGCCGGTGGACTGGATCTACGTCAATGGTGTTCATGCCATGATGTGCTTCCTGTTAGGCCATCTATTTTGTTTGTCTTATCTACCCTCCCACTCCTACCTTCCACTCTACCTCTGTCCTCTACTCCCCGCCTCTCTCTCTCTCTCTCTACCTGCCTCATTGGCTCATCCTCACTACCTTGTTATCGCTTTTTATCATGTTCATCTTGTTCGCCATCGGTGGTTTCATTGCTCCTGTCTAGCTACGCTCCCGCTTCTCAACTCCTCACCAAACCCTAACCCTATCTAATTGTCTCTTGTTTCCTCTCACTTGCAGATAGCGAGGAATCGATGTGTTGTCGATGGAGGGTCGGCACGACCCAACCTCCATGAACTATGAGCTCAAGATGATGGGGGCAGACATAGGATGACGAGGATGACTTGCAAGCTAGGCAGGATGACCTATTCGGCAACACTAATCAGGCTCGAATCGACATCAATGTCGTCAACGGTGAGGACGATCAAGGCACCGTAGCCCCTGGTGATGCTACAACGGTGTCTGGGAGGGTGAGTACTCGTAGGAAGAAGTAGAAGTGCACTAGCGATGTCTAGGATGATGTGGATGATATCTTTGTCATGTAAATGGCATGAAGTGCACTAGTGAGAGCACCTAGAGGAGGTGGTGAATAGGCGATCCTGCAAAACTTAACTCAACCAACCCCAAACTTGGTCTAAAATCTGAGTTAGAGAGAATTAAAACCAAGTTTGAGAGTAGAGATGAAGAGAGAAGTTCCTTTCACTTGATTACTCTATCAAGATTTAATTAGACTTAGAGCAAAGTCACAAGTGAAGATTGGAACAAGGAGAACATAAAAATTGCAATAAAGTAAATGTAACAAGAGACACGACAAATTTTATCCCGTTGTGGCGTCCCAATGGATGAGGGTTGCGCTCAACACCTCTCAAGTGATCCAAAGATCAAAGTTGAGTACCGCAGTTCTTCCTTATAACTCACAATATTATAGTTGTGAGAAATCTCCACAAGTTGGAGTCTCTCACCGCTTACACAAGGGATCACAATAAAAACCGGAGTAAGGGAGGGAGTAGAGAACGCACACAAGAGAACAACACAGCAACAACACGCACAAATGCAAAGAACAGAGCGCAACAACAAAGCGATAGAGTAACGACTTAGAAATACGCTCAAATCTCTCTCAAACACTTCAGAGGCATGGTCGCGGAGTCTCAGAGTTGTAGTGTGCTCAAAATATGCTTGGTGTATTTCTCCATGCGCCTAGGGGTCCCTTTTATAGCTCCAAGGGGCCTAGGAGCGGTTGGACACCGGACAGTGCACGAGACTGTCTGGTGGCACACCGGACAATGCACAGTACAATGGTCAGAAGATCACTAATTGGCCACTTTCCTTCTCATATGGGCACCGGACTATTCGGTGCACCATCTGTACGTTGGCGCTAGCTAATGTGGTTGATAGCCGATGGCTGTCCAGCACACCGGATTGTCTGACGCTATGCTCGGACCGTCCGGTGAATTATAGTTGAGGAGGTCTGGCCGCACCCTAGAGCGGCCTCTTCGTCCGTACAATCATCGGACTATCCAATGCACACTGGACTGTCCGGTGGGTGGCACCGAACTGTCCGGTGCTGCCTAGACCACCCATCTTCTCCTTTTTTGTGCCAATTTCCTTTGTCTTCTTTTGGCTCGACTTTAGATGATCCCTAGCACTTAGACAAACACTTTGATTCATAATAGTTTGCAGTATGCCCAAACTCATGCCCTAAAAGTGCTTCTCTTATTTTCCACAAACTTTTGGACTTGATTGCTTCAATTTTCTTAACCTCATATAAAGAATGTTAGTTCAATTAGTACACAAAACTTTTTGACTAAGTGCTAGAACATCTTTGATCATGCTCATATGAAGAGTGTTAGTTCATAGTGGTGCGTTGAGCAGTTAATCACCAAAACACTTAGAAATGGCCCAAGGACACATTTCCCTTTCAATCTCCCATTTTTGGTGATTTATGCCAACACACCTAAAGCAACTCAAAACTCACTAGCTTAACCAAATATGAGCCATCTTTTGCAAATTTGAAGTCAAATTAAACACCAATAAAATAAGTATGGGATTTGGCATAATTGGATCATTTTGTCACCACTTGGTTTGTTTTCGCCAGAAACAATTTTTTTTCTTACTTCTCAGTCAAAACACTTTAGTTCTGCAAATCAAACCATTTTCCTAGGCTAGTTTTGATCAAAAGCCAAAGGCTCCTGTTTTGCCATAAGAAAGATTTCTCCCCCACAAGAGAGTAGTTTTGCAATTAGAGGGCTCCTCTTTGCAATCAAGAGGGTTTTGATAAAAAAGACGAGCTCAAAACATAGTCATTTTTTAAAATTCACAAGTGGCAGTTGATCGAGTTGCTTTGGCGTTAGTTTCTCCCCCTTTGGCATTAAGCACCAAAAGGGAGAAACTAGTGGCCTTTAACCTCATTGCTTCACCAAAAATTGTGAATTAAAGAGCAAAAGGCAATGAAAACACCAAAGATAACTTGAACAAGGTACATTGATATTGTTATGCAGTGGAAGCCTTTTCCTTTGTCCAAGTCCACCTTTTCCCATTCAATCCACCTTTGAGACTATATCAAAATTACTAAAGCAAACATATTAGTCTCAAATGGTCAAGTTGTAGCATATCCTCCCCCTTAAGATATGCATCAATGTATAGGGACTTGTGAGGCCCGGGGATGACATTCTACAACTTGAGCACCAAAGTAAGCAATAAAACAAAATTAAGCTTAGGAGAACATGATCAAAGGCATAAAGGCACATCTGTGCTATAGACCAATCCAAGTTCCATGAATCTAAGACATTTAGCTCACTATGCATCTCACAAAACCTTCTTTCATCTAAAGGCTTGGTGAAGATATCGACCAGCTAGTGATCGGTGCTAATATGGCAAATATCAATATTTCCCCTTTGTTGGTGGTCTCTCAGAAAGTGATGACGAATGTCTATGTGCTTAGTGCGGCTGTGTTCAATAGGATTATCCGCCAAGCGGATTGCACTCTCATTATCACATAGGAGTGGGACTTTGCTTAGATTGTAGCCAAAGTCCTGGAGGGTTTGCCTCATCCAAAGTAGTTGTGCGCAACAATGGCCTACAACAACATACCCGGCCTTGACGGTGGATAGGGCAACATAATTTTGTTTCTTAGAGCTCCACGAGACCAAGGACCTTCCTAGAAACTGACAAGTCCCAAATGTGCTCTTCCTATCAACCTTGCACCCGACATAATTGGAGTCAGAGTATCCAGTCAAGTCAAAGGTAGACCCCTTAGGATACCAGAGCCCGAAGTGAGGCATATGAACTAAATATCAAAGAATTCGCTTCACGGCCACAAGATGACATTCCTTGGGGTCGGATTAAAATCTAGCACACATGCATACAGAGAGCTTAATGTCCGGTCTACTTGCACAAAAATAAAGCAAGGATTCTATCATAGACCGGTATACCTTTTGATCTATGGACTTACCTCCCGCGTCGAGGTCCAAGTGTTCGTTGGTTCCCATCAGCGTCTTGATGGGCTTTGCGTCCTTCATCTCAAACATCTTAAGAAGATCTTGCGAGCGGCCTCTTCGTCCGTACAATCATCGGACTATCCAATGCACACTGGACTGTCTGGTGGGTGGCACCGAACTGTCCGGTGCTGCCTAGACCACCCATCTTCTCCTTTTTTGTGCCAATTTCCTTTGTCTTCTTTTGGCTCGACTTTAGATGATCCCTAGCACTTAGACAAACACTTTGATTCATAATAGTTTGCAGTATGCCCAAACTCATGCCCTAAAAGTGCTTCTCTTATTTTCCACAAACTTTTGGACTTGATTGCTTCAATTTTCTTAACCTCATATAAAGAATGTTAGTTCAATTAGTACACAAAACTTTTTGACTAAGTGCTAGAACATCTTTGATCATGCTCATATGAAGAGTGTTAGTTCATAGTGGTGCGTTGAGCAGTTAATCACCAAAACACTTAGAAATGGCCCAAGGACACATTTCCCTTTCAATCTCCCATTTTTGGTGATTTATGCCAACACACCTAAAGCAACTCAAAACTCACTAGCTTAACCAAATATGAGCCATCTTTTGCAAATTTGAAGTCAAATTAAACACCAATAAAATAAGTATGGGATTTGGCATAATTGGATCATTTTGTCACCACTTGGTTTGTTTTCGCCAGAAACAATTTTTTTTCTTACTTCTCAGTCAAAACACTTTAGTTCTGCAAATCAAACCATTTTCCTAGGCTAGTTTTGATCAAAAGCCAAAGGCTCCTGTTTTGCCATAAGAAAGATTTCTCCCCCACAAGAGAGTAGTTTTGCAATTAGAGGGCTCCTCTTTGCAATCAAGAGGGTTTTGATAAAAAAGACGAGCTCAAAACATAGTCATTTTTTAAAATTCACAAGTGGCAGTTGATCGAGTTGCTTTGGCGTTAGTTTCTCCCCCTTTGGCATTAAGCACCAAAAGGGAGAAACTAGTGGCCTTTAACCTCATTGCTTCACCAAAAATTGTGAATTAAAGAGCAAAAGGCAATGAAAACACCAAAGATAACTTGAACAAGGTACATTGATATTGTTATGCAGTGGAAGCCTTTTCCTTTGTCCAAGTCCACCTTTTCCCATTCAATCCACCTTTGAGACTATATCAAAATTACTAAAGCAAACATATTAGTCTCAAATGGTCAAGTTGTAGCATATCCTCCCCCTTAAGATATGCATCAATGTATAGGGACTTGTGAGGCCCGGGGATGACATTCTACAACTTGAGCACCAAAGTAAGCAATAAATCAAAATTAAGCTTAGGAGAACATGATCAAAGGCATAAAGGCACATCTGTGCTATAGACCAATCCAAGTTCCATGAATCTAAGACATTTAGCTCACTATGCATCTCACAAAACCTTCTTTCATCTAAAGGCTTGGTGAAGATATCGACCAGCTAGTGATCGGTGCTAATATGGCAAATATCAATATTTCCCCTTTGTTGGTGGTCTCTCAGAAAGTGATGACGAATGTCTATGTGCTTAGTGCGGCTGTGTTCAATAGGATTATCCGCCAAGCGGATTGCACTCTCATTATCACATAGGAGTGGGACTTTGCTTAGATTGTAGCCAAAGTCCTGGAGGGTTTGCCTCATCCAAAGTAGTTGTGCGCAACAATGGCCTACAACAACATACCCGGCCTTGACGGTGGATAGGGCAACATAATTTTGTTTCTTAGAGCTCCACGAGACCAAGGACCTTCCTAGAAACTAACAAGTCCCAAATGTGCTCTTCCTATCAACCTTGCACCCGACATAATTGGAGTCAGAGTATCCAGTCAAGTCAAAGGTAGACCCCTTAGGATACCAGAGCCTGAAGTGAGGCATATGAACTAAATATCAAAGAATTCGCTTCACGGCCACAAGATGACATTCCTTGGGGTCGGATTGAAATCTAGCACACATGCATACAGAGAGCTTAATGTCCGGTCTACTTGCACAAAAATAAAGCAAGGATTCTATCATAGACCGGTATACCTTTTGATCTATGGACTTACCTCCCGCGTCGAGGTCCAAGTGTTCGTTGGTTCCCATCAGCGTCTTGATGGGCTTTGCGTCCTTCATCTCAAACATCTTAAGAAGATCTTGCGTGTACTTCATTTGGGAGATCAAGATCACGTGGAATCCTAGGAAGTAGGTCAGCTCACCCATCATAGACATCTTGAATTTCTGTTTCATCACCCCACTAAACTCCTCACAAGGCTTTTGAATAGTAGAACCAAATATTATGTCATCGACATATATTTGTCATACAAAAAAAATCACCATTGCAAATCTTTGTAAAAAGAGTAGGATCAGCTTTCCCGACCTTGAGAGCATTAGAAATAAAGAAATCTCTAAGGCATTCATACCATGCCCTTGGGACTTGCTTAAGTACATGGAGCGCCTTACAGAGCTTATACACATGGTCGAGGTACCTGTCATCCTTGAAGCCAGGGAGTTGCTCCACGTACACCTCCTCCTTGATTGGCCCATTGAAGAAGGGGCGCTTCACGTCAATTTGATACAATTTAAAGGAATGGTGAGCAACATAGGCTAATAAAATTCGAATAGATTCAAGCCTAGCTACAAGAGAAAAAGTCTCCTCAAAAGCCAAACCTGTGACTTGGGCATAACCTTTTGCCACAAGTTTTGCCTTGTTTCTTGTCACCACCTTGTACTCATCTTGTTTGTTGCGGAACGCTCACTTGGTACCCACAACATTTTGCTTTGGTCGTGGCACCAGGCTCCAGACTTCTTTGCTTTTGAAGTTGTTTAGTTCTTCCTGCATGGCCATCACCCAGTCCGAATCCTACAAGGCTTCTTCTACCCTGAAAGGCTCAATAGAAGAAACAAAGGAGTAGTGTTCACAAAATTTAGCAATATGTGAACACGTAGTAAGTCCCTTGCTGATGTCACCAAGGATTTGATCCACCAGATGATCCCTTTGAATGTTGGTGTGGACTTGGGTTGAAGATGCATGTAATACTTTTCCCTCCTCTTTGTCTATTTCCTCTTGTGCTCCCCCTTGACCCATGCAATCATCTTGAGGTACCTGTTCCTCATCTTGAGTTGGGGTTGCACCATTGTTGAGGAAGAAGGTTGATCTTGCACTTGTTGTTCATGCGGTCACACATCGCCTATCGCCATAGTCCTCATTGCGGCCGTCGGAACCTTGTTCTCATCTATGTCATCAAGATCAATTTACTCTCTTGGAGAGCCAGTAGATTCATCAAATACAACATCACAAATGACTTCAACTAGTCCAGAGGATTTGTTGAAGACCCTATATGCTTTTGTATTTGAATCATAACCAAGTTAAAACCCTTCAACAACTTTGGGAGCAAACTTTGAATGCCTAACTTTCTTAACCAAAATGTAGCATTTGCTCCCAAATACATGAAAGTAAGAAACATTGGGTTTGTTACCGGTTAGGAGCTCATAAGCCAACTTCTTGAGGAGGAGATGAAGATAGAGGTAGATTATGGCATGTCAAGTCATATTCACGGCTTCCGACTGAAAGGGAAATAGGCTCACACCTTTTCCTAAATAATTTTGGTGGTTGAATTGCCCAACACAAATAATTGGACTAACTAGTTTGCTCTAGATTATAAGTTCTATAGGTGCCAAAGGTTCAACGCAAACCAATAAAAAGTCCAAGAAAGGGTTCAAATAAAAAGAGCAAAAGACAACCGAAGGCTGCCCTGGTCTGGCGCACCGGACTGTCCGGTGTGCCACCGGACAGTGTCCGGTGCACCAGGGAGATCACCTCCAAACTTGCTACCTTTGGGAATTTGGGAAGCCACTCCGCTATAATTCACCGGACTGTCCGGTGTAGCACCAGACTGACCGGTGTGCCAAGCGGAGCAACGGTCGCCAGCGCAACGGTCAAGTTCAATGGTCGACTGACAACGCTACAGTGCGCGGACTGCGCGCGCAGAAGTCAGAGCAGGCGTAGATGGCGCACCGGACAGTGAACAGGACCTGTCCGGTGCACCACCGGACTGTCCGGTGGCCCACATGTCAGAAGCTCCAATGGTCGAACCCTAACGGTTAGGTGACGTGGCTAGCGCACCGGACTGTCCGGTGCGCCCTTCGACAGCAGACTTCGACAGCAGACTTCCCCAACGACCATTTTGGTGATTGGGGCTATAAATACCCCCAACCACCACTCTTCAAGGCATCCAAGCATTCACTACTCCTCATTCAATACAAGAGCAATACACAACACTCTAAGACACAAATCAAAGCCTTCGATCAAATCAAAGTCCACAATTCAACTCTAGTTTTTAGGACTTGTGAGAAGATCGACTTGTGTTCTTTTGTTGTTCTTGTTGCTTGGTTGGCTTTCTTCTTTCTCTCATTCTTACTCTCAAAGCCTTGTAAGCGAAGCAAGAGACACCAATTGTGTGGTGGTCCTTGTGGGGTCTAAGTGACCCGGGAAATCAAGGAAGGAAGCTCACTCGGTCTAAGTGACCGTTTGAGAGAGGAAAAGGGTTGAAAGAGACCCGGTCTTCGTGACCACCTCAACGGGGAGTAGGTTTGCAAGAACCGAACCTTGGTAAAACAAATCACCGTGTCATCCGCTCTTATTCGCTTGTGATTTGCTTTTGCCCTCTCTTTCGGACTCGATTATATATTCATAACGCTAACCCCAGCTTGTAGTTGTGCTTAAACTTTATAAATTTCAGATTCGCCTATTCACCCCCCTCCTCTAGGTGACTTTCAATTAGTATCAAAGCCCGGTACTTCATTAAGAGCCTAACCGCTCGAAGTGATGTTGGGAGCTCACGCCAAGAAGGAGATGGTGACCGGCGAGAAGCCCGCCACAAGCCACGGGAAGGCTCCATCAGGGGAGTCCGGCAACAAGAAGAGGGAGGAATCACCTCCCGCGCGTGAAGTCGCACCGAAGTGGCGACAAGAAGAAGAAAATGAAGAAAGTGGTCTACTACGAGACCGATTCTTCGTCGCCCTCCACCTCCGGCTCCGACACGCCTTCCGTCACTTCTAAGCGCCATGAGCGCAAGAAGTTTAGTAAGATCCCCTTACGCTATCCTCGCATTTCCAAATGTACCCCTTTACCTTCCGTCCCACTAGGCAAACCACCGGTCTTTGACGGTGAAGATTATTGTATGTGGAGTGATAAAATGAGGCATCATCTAACCTCACTCCACGCTAGTATTTGGGACATTGTTGAATTTGGTGTGCAGGAACCATCTGTGGGGGATGAAGGCTATGACTCGGACGAGGTAGCCCAAATCCGGCACTTCAACTCCCAAGCCACTACTATACTCCTCGCCTCTCTAAGTCGAGAGGAGTATAATAAGGTGCAAGGGTTGAAGAGTGCTAAAGAGATTTGGGACGTGCTCAAGACCGCACACGAAGGAGACGAGGTGACCAAGATCACCAAAAGGGAAACGATCGAGGGGGAGCTCGGTCGCTTCATGCTTCACCAAGGGGAGGAGCCACAAGCCATGTATAACCGGCTCAAAACCTTGGTGAACCAAGTGCACAACCTAGGGAGCACAAAGTGGGATGACCATGAAATGGTCAAGGTTATCCTTAGATCACTCGTTTTTCTTAACCCTACTCAAGTTCAATTAATTCGTGGTGATCCAAGATATAAACTAATGTCTCCCGAGGAAGTGATAGGAAAATTTGTGAGCTTTGAATTAATGATCAAAGGCTCTAAGAAAATCATTGAGCAAGGCGCCACCTCCACACCCGAGGTGCAACCCGTTGCCTTCAAAGCAACGGAAGAGAAGAAAGAAGAGTCTACGTCAAGTAGGCTCCCCATCGACGCCTCCAAGCTCGACAATGAGGAGATGGCTTTAATCATCAAAAGCTTTCGCCAAATACTCAAGCAAAGGAGGGGGAAGGACTACAAGCCTCGCTCCAAGAAAGTTTGCTACAAGTGTGGTAAGCCCGGTCATTTCATTGCTAAATGTCCATTATCAAGTGATAGTGACAGGGGCGACAACAAGAAGGGGAGAAGGAAGGAGAAGAAGAAGTATTACAAGAAGAAGGGCGGCGATGCCCATGTTTGCCGGGAGTGGGACTCCGATGAGAGCTCCACCGACTCCTCCTCCGACGAGGACGCCGCAAACATCACTGTAAACAAGGGTCTTCTCTTCCCCAACGTCGGCCACAAGTGCCTCATGGCAAGGGACGGCAAAAAGAAGGTAAAAGCTAGAGCCTCCACTAAATATGCAACGTCTAGTGATGATGCTAGCTCTAGTGATGATGAGGATGATTTGCTCACCCTTTTTGCCAACTTAAACATGCAACAAAAAGAAAAATTGAATGAATTGATTAGTGCTATTCATGAGAAGGATGAACTTTTGGATAGCCAAGAGGACTTCCTTATTAAAGAAAATAAGAAGCATGTTAAAGTTAAAAATGCTTATGCTCAGGACATAGAAAAATGTAAAAAATTAACTAGTGAGCTAAGCACCTGCCATGACACTATTTCCAACCTTAGATTTGAAAATGATAAATTGATTGCTAAGGTTGAGAAATTAAATGTTAGTGATGATTCTCTTGTCAACCTTAGAAATGATAATGCTAATTTAATTGCTAAGATTGACAAGTTGAATGCATCTCTCTCTAGCCTTAAAATTGAGAATGAAAAATTAATTGCTAAGGCTAAAGATTTAAATGTTTGCAATGTTTCTATTTCCAATCTTAGAGATGAGAACGCTATTTTACATGCTAAGATTGTTGAATTAAATACTTGCAAACCCTCTACGTCTACCGTTGAGCATGTTACTATTTGCACTAGATGTAGAGATATTAATGTTGATGCTATTCATGATCACCTAACCTTAATTAAACAACAAAATGATCACATAGCTCAACTTAGTGCTAAAATCAATGAGCATGACTTAGAAAATGAAAAATTTAAATTTGCTAGAAGCATGCTCTATAATGGGAGACGCCCTGGCATTAAGGATGGCATTGGCTTCCAACAGGGAGACAATGTCAAACTGAATGCCCCTAAGAAATTGTCTAATTTTGTTAAGGGTAAGGCTCTCATGGTTCAGGATAACGAGGGTTATATTTTATACCCTGCCGGTTATCCCAAACACAAAATTAGGAGAATTCACTCTAGGAAGTCTCACTCTAGCTCTAATCATGCTTTTATGTATAAGAGTGAGGCATCTAGTTCTAGGCAATCCACTCATGTTAAATTGCCTAAGAAGAAAACTCCTATTGCATCAAATGAACCTAATATTTCATTTAAACTTTTGATGCATCATATGTTTTAACAAACAAATCATGCAAAATAGTTGCTAAATATGTTGGGGGCAAACACAAGGGATCAAAGACTTGTGTTTGGGTACCCAAGGTGCTTGTTTCTAATGTCAAAGGACCCAAGACCATTTGGGTACCTAAGAACAAGGCCTAAATTTATTTTGTAGGTTTATGCATCCGGGGCTCAAGTTGGATCATCGATAGTGGGTGCACAAACCACATGACTGGGGAGAAAAGGATGTTCTCCTCCTATGAGAAAAACCATGATCCCCAACGAGCCATCACATTCGGGGATGGAAATCAAGGTTTGGTCAAAGGACTTGGTAAAATTGCTATATCACCTGACCATTCTATTTCCAATATTTTTATTGTAGATTCTTTAGATTACAATTTGCTTTCTGTTTCTCAATTATGCAAAATGGGTTACAACTGTCTTTTTACGGATATAGGTGTTACTGTCTTTAGAAGAAGTGATGATTAAGTAGCATTCAAGGGAGTGTTAGAGGGTCAGCTATACTTAGTCGATTTTAATAGAGATGAACTCGACACTTGCTTAATTACTAAGACTAACATGGGTTGGCTCTAGCATCGCCGACTAGCCCACGTTGGGATGAAGAATCTCCACAAACTTCTAAAGGGAGAACACATTTTGGGACTAACCAATGTTCATTTTGAGAAAGACAGGGTTTGTAGCGCATGTCAAGCAGGGAAGCAAGTTGGTGTTTATCATCCACACAAGAACATCATGACGACCGACAGACCGCTTGAGCTACTCCACATGGATTTATTCGGCCCGATCGCTTACATAAGCATCAGCGGGAGTAAGTATTGTCTAGTTATTGTGGATGATTATTCTCGCTTCACTTGGGTGTTCTTTTTGCAGGAAAAATCTCAAACCCAAGAAACCTTAAAGGGATTCTTGAGACGGGCTCAAAAATGAGTTCGGCTTAGGGATAAAAAAGATTAGAAGCGACAATGGGACGGAGTTCAAGAACTCTCAAATTGAAGGCTTTCTTGAGGATGAGGGCATCAAGCATGAGTTCTCTTCTCCCTACACACCACAACAAAATGGTGTAGTGGAGAGGAAGAATAGAACTCTACTTGACATGGCAAGGACCATGCTTGATGAGTACAAGACTTCGGACCGGTTTTGGGCGGAAGCAATCAACACCGCTTGCTACGCCATCGACCGTCTCTACCTTCACCGAATCCTCAAGAAGACATCATATGAACTCCTAACCGGTAAAAAGCCAAATGTTTCATATATTTAGAGTCTTTGGTAGCAAATGTTTTATTCTTGTTAAAAGAGGTAGAAAATGTAAATTTGCTCCTAAGGCTGTAGAAGGCTTTTTACTTGGTTATGATTCAAACACAAGGGCATATAGAGTCTTTAACAAGTCCACTGGACTAGTTGAAGTTTCTTGTGACATTGTGTTTGATGAGACTAACGGCTCTCAAGTAGAGCAAGTTGATCTTGATGAGCTAGATGATGAAGAGGCTCCGTGCGTCGCGCTAAGGAACATGTCCATTGGGGATGTGTGTCCTAAGGAATCTGAAGAGCCTCCACATGCACAAGATCAACCATCTTCCTCCATGCATGCATCTCCACCATCCCAAGATGAGGATCAAGCTCAAGATGATGAAAATGAAGATCAAGAGAAGCCACCTCAAGAGGAGGACAATGATCAAGGAGGAGATGCTAATGATCTAGACAAGGAAGATGATGAGGGTCCAAGGCCGCCTCACCCAAGAGTCCACCAAGCAATACAACGAGATCACCCCGTGAACACTATCCTCGGCGATATTCAAAAGGGGGTAACCACTCGATCTCATGTTGCTCATTTTTGTGAACATTACTCCTTTGTGTCTTCTATTGAGCCATACAAGGTGGAAGACACATTAAGGGATTCGGATTGGGTGTTGGCAATGCAAGAGAAACTCAACAACTTCACGAGAAATGAGGTATGACATTTAGTTCCACGTCCTAACCAAAATGTTGTAGGAACCAAATGGGTCTTCTGCAACAAGCAAGATGAGCATGGTGTGGTGACAAGGAACAAAGCCCGACTTGTGGCCAAGGGATATTCACAAGTCGAAGGTTTGGATTTCGGTGAAACCTATGCACCCATAGCTAGGCTTGAGTCAATTCGTATATTACTTGCCTATGCTACTTACCATGGCTTTAAGCTTTACCAAATGGACGTGAAAAGTGCCTTCCTCAATGGACCAATCAAGGAAGAAGTCTATGTTGAGCAACCTCCCGACTTTGAAGATAGTGAGTACCCTAACCATGTCTATAAACTCTCTAAGGCGCTTTATGGGCTCAAGCAAGCCCCAAGAGCATAGTATGAATGCCTGAGAGATTTTCTTATCGCTAATGGCTTCAAAGTCGGAAAAGCCGATCCTACCCTCTTTACTAAAACAATTGCAAATGATTTGTTTGTATGCCAAATTTATGTTGATGATATCATATTTGGGTCTACTAACAAATCTACTTGTGAAGAGTTTAGTAGGATAATGGTTCAAAAAGAGATGTCTATGATAGGGGAGTTGAAGTATTTCTTAGGATTTCAAGTCAAGCAACTCCAAGAGGGCACCTTCATCAGCCAAGCGAAGTACATTCAAGACATACTCACCAAGTTTGGGATGAAGGATGCCAAGCCCATCAAGACACCCATGGGAACCAATGGGCATCTCGACCTCGACACGGGAGGTAAATCCGTAGATCAAAAGGTATACCGATCGATGATAGGATCTTTACTCTATTTATGTGCATCTCGACCGGACATTATGTTTTCTGTATGCATGTGTGCAAGATTCCAAGCCGATCCTAAGGAAGTTCACCTTAGGGCCGTAAAACGAATCTTGAGATATTTAGTTCATACTCCTAAGTTTGGCCTTTGGTACCCCAAGGGATCCACTTTTGATTTAATTGGATATTCAGATGCTGATTGGGCAGGGTGTAAGATTGATAGAAAGAGCACATCAGGGACTTGTCAGTTCTTGGGAAGATCCCTGGTGTCTTGGGCTTCTAAGAAACAAAATTATGTAGCTCTTTCTACCGCCGAAGCCGAGTACATTGCCGCAGGCCATTGTTGCGCGCAATTGCTTTGGATGAGGCAAACTCTTAGGGACTATGGTTACAAATTAACCAAAGTCCCTCTCCTATGTGATAATGAGAGTGCAATCCGCATGGCGGATAATCCCGTTGAGCACAGACACACTAAGCACATAGCCATTCGGTATCACTTTTTGAGGGATCACCAACAACGGGGGGATATCGAGATTGCATATGTTAGCACCAAAGAACAATTAGCCGATATCTTTACCAAACCATTAGATGAGAAAACCTTTACCAAACTTAGGCATGAGCTCAACATTCTTGATTCTAGGAACTTTGATTGATCCCTTGCACACATAGCTCAATTATATACCTTTGATCATCTCTCTTTCACTTGTTATGACTAATATGTTTTTCAAGTGTATTTCATGCTAAGTCATAGATTGAAAGGGAAATGGAGTTCTTCGGCGAAGACAAGGCTTCCACTCCACTCCATCGAATTATTCATCCTTCACCGTCGCTCCACACCGCTCTCCAATTTGGTATAATCTTCACTCCTATATTATTTACCAAAGGGGGAGAAAGTTTGAAAAAGGGCTTATATTTCACTACCAAAGTATCCGTTTTTGGCGATTCATGCCAAAGGGGGAGAAAGTATTAGCCCAAAGCAAAAGGACCGCACCACCACCACCAATTTCAAAAATGTAGTCTTTCAATTTGTATTTAAGAAATTTTTCAAATTGGTATCTTATTTTTGATATAATTTCAAATTGGTTTAACCCCTTTCAAAATTAGTATCTAAAACCCTCTTGAACACTAAGAGGAGAATTTCATTAAGTGGGAGTTTTATTTAGTCAAAGGAAAAGCATTTGAAACAGGGGGAGAAAATTTCAAATCTTGAAAGTGCTTCTCGAAATCTTATTCATATACCTTTGACTATTTGCAAAAAAAACTTTGAAAAGAATTTCCAAAAGAATTTGCAAAAACAAAACATGTGGTGCAAGCGTGGTCCAAAATCTTAAATATGAAGAAAGCATCCATGCATATCTCATGAAATGTATATTGGTTTAATTCCAAGCAATCTTTGTATTTACCTTATGCAAACTAGTTCAATTCTGCACTTATATATTTGCTTTGGTTTGTGTTGGCATCAATCACCAAAAAGGGTGAGATTGAAAGGGAAATAGGCTCACACCTTTTCCTAAATAATTTTGGTGGTTGAATTGCCCAACACAAATAATTGGACTAACTAGTTTGCTCTAGATTATAAGTTCTACAGGTGCCAAAGGTTCAACACAAACCAATAAAAAGTCCAAGAAAGGGTTCAAACAAAAAGAGCAAAAGACAACCGAAGGCTGCCCTGGTCTGGCGCACCGGACTGTCCGGTGCACCACCGGAGAGTGTCCGGTGCACTAGGGAGATCAACTCCAAACTTGCCACCTTCGGGAATTTGGGAAGCCACTCCGCTATAATTCACCGGACTGTCCAGTGTAGCACCGGACTGTCCAGTGTGCCAAGCGGAGCAACGGTCGCCAGCGCAACAGTCAAGTTCAACGGTCGGCTGACAACGCTACAGTGCGTGGATTGCGCGCGCAGAAGTCAGAGCAGGCGCAGATGGCGCACCGGACAGTGAACAGGACCTGTCCGGTGCACCACAGGACTGTCCGGTGGCCCACATGTCAGAAGCTCTAACGGTCGAACCCTAACGGTTGGGTGACATGGCTGGCGCACCGGACAGTGTCCGGTGGCGCACCGGACTGTCCGGTGCGCCCTTCGACAGCAGATTTCCTCAACGGCCATTTTGATGGTTGGGGCTATAAATACCCCCCAACCACCACTCTTCAAGGCATCCAAGCATTCACTACTCCTAATTCAATAAAAGAGCAATACACAACACTCCAAGACACAAATCAAAGCCTTCGATCAAATCAAAGTCCACAATTCAACTCTAGTTTTTAGGACTTGTGAGAAGATCTACTTGTGTTCTTTTGTTGTTCTTGTTGCTTGGTTGGCTTTCTTCTTTCTCTCATTCTTACTCTCAAAGCCTTGTAAATGAAGCAAGAGACACCAATTGTGTGGTGGTCATTGCAGGGTCTAAGTGACCTGGGAAATCAAGGAAGGAAGCTCACTCGGTCTAAGTGACCATTTGAGAGAGGGAAAGGGTTCAAAGAGACCCGGTCTTTATGACCACCTCAACGGGGAGTAGGTTTGCAAGAATCAAACCTCAGTAAAACAAATCACCGTGTCATCCGCTCTTATTCGCTTGTGATTTGCTTTCGCCCTGTCTTTCGGACTCGATTATATTTCTAACGCTAACCCCGACTTGTAGTTGTGCTTAAACTTTATAAATTTCAGATTCATCTATTCACCCCCTCCTCTAGGCGACTTTCACCGACCAAAACTGCTCCGGCATCTTGTATTCTCCCAACATAGTTCTTATCATGTCAATGATCGTCCTGTTCTTCCTCTCCACCAAGCCATTTTGCTGTGGAGTGTAGGGGGCAGAGAAATCATGCTTGATACCTTCCTCCTCAAGGTACTGTTCTACTTGAAGATTCCTGAATTTCGATCCGTTGTCGCTCCTTATCTTCTTCACGTTTAGCTCAAACTCATTTCGAGCCTACCCTAATAAGCGCTTGAGGGTTTCTTGGGTTTCAACTTTATCCTGCAAAAATAATACCCAAGTGAAGCGGGAATAGTCATCAACAATAATGAGACCATACTTACTTCCCACGATCTAAGATAAGCAACGGGCCCAAAGAGATCCATATGTAGCAACTCCAGTGGTCTTAATGTTGTCATTATGTTCTTGCTTGGATGACTTGTTCCCACTGTTTTCCTGCTTGACATGTTGCACAAGGTCTATCTTTCTCAAAACAGACATCGGTTAGTCCTAACACATGTTCTCCTTTCAGAAGCTTATGAAGGCTGTTCATCCCAACATGTGCTAAACGACGGTGCTAGAGCCAGCCCATGTTAGTCTTAGCAAGTAAACATGCATCTAGATTAGCATTCTCTTTAGTAAAATCAACCAAGTAAAGTTTGTCGTCAGATACACCTTGAAATGCTAATGAACCATCACTTCTTCTAAAGACATTTACATCAACTTTAGTAAACAAGCAATTATATTCCATATGACATAATTGGCTGGCAGAAAGCAAATTATAACCAAGCGATTCTATCAAAAAGATATTAGAAATAGAGTGCTCGGTGGTAATCGCTATTTTACCTATCCCCTTTACCTTGCCTTGGTTTCCATCTCCAAAGATAATCATGACATGGGAATCCTTATTCTTGATGTAGGAGGTGAACATCTTCTTCTCTCCCATCATGTGGTTTGTGCATCCGCTATCAATGATCAACCTTGAGCCTCAGATGCATAAACCTACAAGGAATTTAGGCTTGGGGTTTAGGTCCCCACCTCTTGTTGGGTCCTGTCAGGTTAGTTACATATGATTTTGGTACCCAAATGCAAGTCTTACCCTTCTTGCTTTTGGGTCCCATATTAGTAGCAATAATTCTATTGTTCTTACAATTAAGCACATAGGATGCACCAAAGGTATGAAAATAAGATAGATGGACCATACGATGCATTTCTATTCTCAGGTGCATGAGAAACAATATGAGATGCACGCCACCTAGGTCTACTCCTACCATTAGCATATGCATTACTAGATAAAGCAACCATAGTGCGAGGAGTAAAAATAGCATCATGACGCGTATGTAAAACAGGATGATCAATACAAGCATCATGATGAACATTACGAGGATTATGAGAAACATTCTTAGCATGAGCATACAAATAAACATAGTTTTTATTTAATGAAAAGAATACGAATTAATAGCCATAGGCGTCTTTCCTTTTTCCTTAGTGAAGTTAGGGACCTTTTGGCTCTTTGTGTCCTTGGTTCCATCCAATGATGTACGCGTCCCTAGCAAACTTAATCTAATAATAATTTTGCCCTTATTATTGTATTGGACCTAGCATTTACACGTTCTTTGGTTTTGAGTAAATTTTTTTGGAGAGCGAGAATCACGCTCGCAGAACACATTTTCCCCACCCTAGTTGTCTGGGTAGATCATCTATCTTTCCTTTTCTTCTACGGCCAGAGAAAGAAGAGACCCAAACCATCTATCCTAAAAATAGCAACAACCGTCCAAAACTGCATGTCGGGAGAAACCCAAAAAATTAAACTCCTCCCGCGTGCCACCTCCCCGCGGCCGCGGATGCGCATGTCCCGTCCCCCGCCACCGCCATGGCCGACGTCGGCGAGCCTCCTCCCTCGCTCTGCCCCTTATGCGGCCACCCCGCTGCCTTCTCCGTTTCACCGCCGACGTCTGCGGCGGCCAGCGTGTCCCCCGCAAGGCCGCCGCTGAAGCGAAGGACCCCACCCGAGGCGCCACCTGCGGTCGTGAGGGTGGAGATCGGGGATGAGGCCGCGGCGCTGCGCGAGGCATTGGCGCGGCAGCAAGCGGCGCTCGCCGACGTCCAGGCGGAGCTCGACGCGGAACGCGGGGCCGCGGCCGGCGCCGCCAGCGAGGCCATGACCATGATCCTCCGCCTGCAGCGCGAGAAGGCCGAGGCCATGATGGAGGCACGCCAGTTCCGCCGCTACGCTGAGGAGAAGATGGCCCATGACGCCGCCGAGCTCGCGGCCCTCGAGGAGGCTCTCTCGAAGCGTGAGGCCGGGATGCGGGCGCTCCAGGGCCAGACACCCCGTCACGCCTGCGCCGCGCCGTCGGGGGGCTCCACCCCACGACGCCCCTCCGTGGCCACGCCGCGCCACCCACCCTCCTCGCTGTCCCCCGCGGCGTCGTCCGGAGGAGGGTACTACCCGCCTCTGCGGTGCAGCATCGACCACCCACCCACTGCGTCCGAGGCAGACGCGCTCGAGACACCGCGCGACCAGCTCACCCACCTCGCCCACCGCGTCCACCTCCTCGAGCGCGGCGCGACCCCGATGGCCGCCACCAACACCACGCCCATCATCCGTGTCGCGCCGGGGTCTGCCTTCCCGCACCATGCGCGGGTCTACTCGGACGACAGCCTTGACTTGTACGATGGTGGCGACTGCTTCCCGGACGACGATTGCGGCGCCAGCGATCGGGTATACACTGTGGACGCCATTCATGGGGCACCCCTAGCGGTTCCTGAGGGCTCCTACGCCGGTAGCACGCCCATGGGGAGCGACTGCTATGGCGGCGCTCCGTGGGCAGAAGACGAGGAGGTGCGCCGCCTCAGCGTGCGGATGCAGGCGTTGGAGGCAGACCGTGAGTCCATGAGGCAAGCCATCATGTCCATGGGAGCCGAGAAGGCGCAGGTGATGCTGCTCAAGGAGATCGCGCAGAAGCTCTGCAAGGACATGACACCACCGGTTCCAGCGGCAGCAGTGGCGCAGCACAGCTTTTACAAAGGGGGCAACACACAGCCGGCCATGACCATCACTGTGCGACCACCACGGCACCCGGCTTTGCTTATGCAAAGGAAACTGGTGAAGAAGCCATCACTCCTTGCTGCAGTGGTCAAGGTAATCTCGCTACATTCATGACATTTTTCTTGAAAATAGAAGTTAATTTGCTTGCTTTTAATTTGACTCCCTTCCAGTGGGTTACATCAATCATGTGGTGGCGAAGGAAATCATCCCGCGTCAAGTGAGTTCTTCGTATCTCATTCCTCAAATCCATCCATCGCACACAATTTCTTCCATCTCCTCCGATCCTACTAAAGCTCTTCGGTCTTCGCCACCGATGGCAGGTTCCCTATTGGGCAGTGCGGCAACAACGTGGGGCTGCTTCTGCTGCTCGACAAGGCTCCTAGGGCAGGCCACGGGCACCAGAGGCCTCCCAAGAGGATCTAACTACCAAATGAGTCATCTGTTTGTGAAGCAAACACATGACTGGGCTTCCGCATTGTTGTTCTTGCGTTCTTCTTTTCACCGTGTCTGGTGATGTAGCTTCCACATATGGAATCCATTTTTTTCTCAGTTACTTCTCGTGTGCCAACATTTCCGTTGCATCTTACTCGCTCAGACATTGCTTGCATCATATGAGTGTAACCAGATTGTTTGTACAGTGTAGGATATACCACCTGAGCGTTGTACGTTGTGTGTTCATGGGACTTCAATCACCAGAAGTTGACTCATATCTTAGAATCGATCATGGAATTGACGTTCATGGCAATTCGCCGCTGAATACTGTTGTTGGATGTCATTTGAGCACCATATTCAACCTGTCAGTAAATACATGGTTTACGGTTTCATGATGGTTTTTTGGGTGGGGTGGGGGGATTTTGACTAGGCAATTACCAGCTGGGGTAGTTCCTGGTTTCATGATTGTTTGGGGGATGCTGATTTTGAATAGGCAATTACCAGGGTAGTGGAACTTAGGCTATACGCAACGGTGTCCTCTCAATTTTCCCCCTATATATGCTACTATGCAGTCACATCAGTAAGATTCCTTCCCCTATATTCACTCTTACCACAACGGTTTCCCCTAAATTCTCCCCCTATTATTTTCCATACCTATACATCATCATTTACCAATTTTCTCTCTACTACAAATGACTGTCGTGCACAAGGTTCAAGGGGAGGGAATCAGCTGCCGCTCCCCCAAATCTTTTCTCCCTAGCACTATAGCTCGTATGGAGGCCACCATTGCGGCGCATAGCGTGGAATTGTAACTGCCACATGCGCTACAGTGCTAGGAGAGGGGGCAGCGTTGAGCACAGTCTTATGGATTCTAACTTCCACCATGGGTTATACTTTGGTTTTTCATTGATTTTTTTGAAATCGGCAAGAGGATTGACTTTCATATTAAAAGGGAGATGTGGGTCCCAAGGGGCTACATGTAATAAAGGGAAAAAAGACACTAATTTCGGTGACATGCACGCCATGCACCGATAACACAAAATTATAGCAAGTTGGTTAAATGGTTTGCCCTCCCATGATCCACCTACGGACTTCCTCTTTGATCTTTTCTAGAGTCTGGTGTAGGGTTGTTCCTTTGTGCTCGACAATTTGTTTCTCTCGCACTAAATCCTCTAAGAGACGAGAATGATGAGGGTTCACAAGCCCTTGTTGTCTCTCACTGCAGAGGCCGCCATATTTGACCATCGATGGTGCATATAATCTACAGGTTGCTATGTTGAATGGTGAATCTTAGCACTTGAAGTCCACAGACTCGACCCCAAATGCGTCTGGTGAAGCAGCATTCAACAAACAAGTGGACTCCATATTCTATGTATAGGTAGCACAACACACAACGCGAATTGTGAGGTCATCCCCACCTTGCCAACATGTCTATTGTCCAGAGTCAGTTCTGAACAACAAGTCAACTAAAGAATTTGCACTTTGGTGGTGCCCAGACCCTTAAAATTATGTTGTTAAAGTTAGTGATTGTGAGTGTGGAGCCAAAGAATTGCGCCTGGTAGGCCGACTGAGTTGTGTACTGGCCACTCGAGGTAAGCTTCCACTAGATAGGATCAGGGGGGATTTTCCAATAAGCAAAGTTGGATTACCTCTGCCTATAAGTGACAGTATTCACGTATGTGCGCAGATGAAAAATCATCATGGTGAAGATTTAGATCCTGTATCCACCAGTTATTTGAGAGAGCCTCTTGAACGAATCTATTTTCCCCTGTAAATAGAGAAGATCAAAGGATATGTGTCTCAAAGAGTCATACCCCTTAGCCATGCGCTTTCCCAGAACAAAGAAGACTTTCCATCACCCACTATGACTAAGGTTGCTGCTGCAAAGAGTCACTTGTCCATTGTAGTGCAAGGTAGATCTTTTACCATCCTATAGCTAGCCGACATTTTGGCTTCCTGCCACAACCATCCGAGACGCAAGGCCCGTGAGAATTTGTCGAGATGCAGAATGCCTAATCCACCATGCTTCTTTGGTCTTGTTGCACAAATTCAGCTTACTTTGCACTTTCCACCAGTCAACCTTTCTGAACCAGCCTAAAGAAATTGTTTACGTTTTGAGTCAATCAGGTCCATCACGTCTTTAGGCAGTTTGAGTGCTAGAAGCGGATAGATGACCTATGAGGTTAGGACCAAATTGACCAATGTCAGACAACTAGTAGTAGATTAGTTTTTCTCGCTCCACGTACTCAACTTCGTGGAGATTTTGTCAATCTAGGGCTAAAAGTTTGCTCGCTTTAGCCTGTTCAAAGACAAAGGCAGCCCAAGGTATTTGAAGGGAAAGGATATCCTCGTTGGCAGCAGCCCTGACAAGACGTCATGGAGATTGATGTTGTTGCATTGAATTGGAGCTACAATCAACTTTTGAAAGTATGTTGTCAAGTCCGTGACTTCACCAGTCTAGGATCCTTACAAGCATAGATATGTCACCTTTGTAGGGCATGACAAATATGGCATGTCGTACGCATACATCGATATGTGTATGCTGGGCGAGCAGCCATAGAGCTTGGTGAGCATGCTGACCTTAGTTGTAGCTTCAAGCAATCTTTGTAGGGGGTCTATTGTAATGACAAAGAGTAGAGGTGATAGAGGATCACCGTTGCGGTGACTCGACCAGATTTATAAGAGATCAAGTATGCAAACCACTTGCCCCGCAGTGATTACCTCACACTTGAGCCATATAAACCCAGGGTCTAGTAAAACCTCGAAGGATTTCAAAACTTTTCCTTCGCAACCAAGATCGTAATGAACTGACAATCATTGTATCAAGTGTTACAACATTCCACAAAGTTCTTATCATAGATCGGAGTATATAGAGTTATTACAATAGAGGTGGCACGCAGGTCCCAAATAACTCCAAGTAGCATTCACCGAAGTGACAAGTTTTTGTGGAAGCATTTATTTAAGTAGTACCCACAACACCTGCGGGGTTTGAAGATACTGTGCCAACATTAGGATGTCAACCCACCAAAAGCATGAGACAAGAATCAGAAAAGCCTGCCCTAGGCTTAGTCATCTCTCCTAGCTGCGTATAAGCAGTGCTCGCAGTACCCGTAGTACATCTGGCCATCTGTAACAAATCATTGGGAATAGCACCCTGAGTACTGAAATGTATTGAGCTAGACTGACCTGTCTAAAACTAGAAAATAAGAAAGTAAAAGACTCCAAGGAATATGCAAGGCTATATCTGGAGTTGGCTCTTTGCTTTTCAAGAGTAACGGGAGTTGCAGAAGTTCTTAATAACTTGAGGGGCATTTACCAATTTAATTACTCCATTTTAGCAGGTCAGGATTAATACCTACTTTGCTTTGAACTAAGTTTTGCACCTGATTTTCTAAGTGATCCATACCCCACTTGTAGTATATCTAATTACCCATTTAGAGAATAACCAAGTTGAGAGTGTTGAATCAAGTCATCACATCAAGCTATCCTATCCCTTAGGCATAATTGGAATTAACACCATTTCTTATCCATTCATCAAATAATAAAATGTAGTTCTTACTACGATGAGATAGCTCAAGTCAAGTGCTCACTATCCAGGAGCGATGGCGATTCGAATCGTTTCCTAACCAGTTGGTGGGTACTCCTATCACAAATCGTACCCATAGTACTTCATGAGATACAATCACCACTGCACACATTCCAGTAGCATCCTTGCTGCACATCTCGGATACCACAGGGGCCACCATATCCAGGGACCGCCCGACTACCAGAGGGTTAGGGCGCACCATCCACCATGGGTCATCTCATCGTGTCCCCGTCACTCCTCAACCACACTAGTAGGTGTACCGCAAGGTCAAATCCGGCTGGAATGGTGTTCTAGCTTCACAGTCGGAACGAGTTATCCGACCAGCTAAGTGAATAGGCATAAATTCAATATGACTCGAGGGACGACAACGGTATGGTCCTTAATTGACACAGGCGGGATCACTATGGCCTACATGGAACCCATAAGAGTCCACCCGATCTCATCTTAAACCTTTATTTTTCCTCATGGACATTACCCAAGACCTCTTCCAGTCAAGCATAAGAAATTCACCTAAATCTCGCAGGTGACCGGAATCACCCGACTTCTACCGTCTAAGCAGGCCTAAGCATTAAAGCGTGCTTAATTTAAATAGGTGGCAAGGACAATATAACCAATAGATCAAGGTGAATGCAACAATTGGTTTCAATCAACTCCTATACCTAATGCAACAATATAGGTTGGCAGTGAGTAAATTAAAATATTACAAATATAGGAAGTTACATGTCGGGGCTCGCCTTTCTCGAAGGAACTAGGGCGGTGATCAGGACACTCTTGAGTTTTAGCTTCGGGTTCACCCTCTTCCACGAGAATTCCTGGCAGCTCGTAGACAATCCCCACTAGTACTTCCTCCTACGATCCTGCATGATGTATGGATGTAGTATGAGGATACATGATGCTTCATACAAGAGATGTATGATGCGTAGATGCCTGTGATGTACACGTATGTCAAAATCAATCTATTACACGTGAGCTTCTACAAGATAGTCTACATCGTCTAAGAATATGTAGTCTGTCTTTTCTTGGTTGGTCCTGGCTATTATTTAAGGATTCTATACAACAACATAGAGATTATGTTATAAGGTGTTTCGAAACACCTTACACCTATGGGTTGAGACACACAAAGCTATATTCTTAATTAAGCTTCCTCATCTCTCAGAGGTTTATCTCTAATCAATTCCGTAGAAGTAACCCCCTAAATTATTTTGAAGTAACTTATTATTGAACTAGAATCTCTCCTAATACACGAACTTTTGGTATACCGCTTAGTTGGACTTGTATTAAAACTACCATTTGATTACTTCAAAATTTATTATGAAAATTCTAACAGATAATAATTCACTATCATGCTTTACCACAGAAATTTCAAAGGTTTTGGACCCATGTTTTTTACTACATAAAAATAACAAGAAATGGTGTAGAAATCAAATTAATCTACTTTTAAATACTAAACCAGTCAAATAATAAATGCCATATTTTTTTCTATACCCTACTTGGCCTAATATCATATCATAAAAATTTACACAGACAATTCCTTTATAATTCTTTTTCTATGGTTTTCTAAAGAAATCAGCCTTTTTGGTTTTTCATTTAGTATCCAAACTTTCTCCATATGATTGCTGGTTCAATTAAATTCTAGAGGTGCTAATTAACATATGATTTATCCACAAAATTTTCATAACCCAATTTACAATTTTACTATTTATTTTCAATTTCCTAAGGAATCAGTCATTTAATCTTTTAATCCATCTACACAAATTAATCCATAGAACATGACCCTAAAATAATTATCACAGTTAAGCAATACCTATAGGAACCTCACAAAAATTTGAATCATATTTTTCTCGCCTCGGATCTATTTATTGTATTACTTATAAAGAAACTAGGTTCTCATATTTAAATTCAAACTGTGACCAAAATCATTCAATTATTGACATGCAACATTTTTAAACCGTATATCTTACTTAGAGGAGTCCTACAAAAATTATTTTCACAATTTTTTGGGTTAAAAAACTCGAGTTACGATTTTCCAAGTTTCTTTGCGTATTATATCAAAAAAGGAAAAGAAAACGGAAAAACCACTTTGCATGTCAGCCCCTCGGGTTTCAACTAACTGCAAACAATCACCACTAGGTCCTTGGCCACTATTCTCTGAGTCTATGGCATTTTGTAGAAAAACCCCTCAGCTTTTCTTAATCGCGCGCGAGATCCGTCTTCTACCTCAGAACAGAGAGAGGGAAAGACGAGTGCGCGGTCTGGCTAACGGCTTACCGATGGCGTTAGCGAGTCGAGGTGGGGGTTAGCGAGTAGCGACGGTCGATGATGAACTCAACGATGTTCTTGGCTCGAAGGGTCGTGGACGGAGACTGTGACGGAACCTTCCAAGTTATTAGGCCCACCTACGGTTGTCCTTGTCCAACAGACATCAGACAATCCCGTAGATGTTCCTGAATTACTTGATAAGTTTGGTATCTTTCCTTACCTTACCAGGAACGTTTCACCCGTCTTGCAGATATTACAGAACATCGGAGATATCGAAATGCGGAAGTGATTACATAAACTTACATTTATTAAAAAGTAAGATTAGGTTATTTATTACAGACCAAAACTATAAACGAGTGTAGAGTAGTATTATTACAAAACCAAGGGAGGCAAAAACTCCTCCCATAAAAGTTTATACACAAAAGTTTTTATGGAGGACCATGTCCTCCCGCATCTTCATTCCTGATTTTCTTCATGAGGAACCACCTTGGTACAGAAGCAACAGAAATCTGCTGCTCCCTCACCTAAAAACAACGAGGGAATAAACCCTGAGTATGGAATTACTCAGCAAGTCTTACCCGACTAACGAAAAGACTCTCAAGGGTATGCTGGTCATAGGGAAGTCAAGGTAAGGCTTAACAAGAATCAAAGACTCTGTTTTGCGGAAAAGCTTACTATGAGTGGATCCTTAAAAATCCAGTTTTATTTTCAGGTTAAGTAAAGTTACCTGTATCTAGAGTTCTTTCTACCCTAGTTCAAGCACTTGACCTGCATTAGCCAATTTCTTATCAACCCTTCATCTTCACTGGATTGCTACGTGTAAGTCAGTGGCCAAGTCTCCATAACTGCGGAGGTACGGCGATCCAAATCGATTATACTCAGCTGAGGATCTCCAATCACACGACATACTTAACCCTTGCATATGTCAACCCGCCACCGAGTTTCTTAAGACCAGATCAGGTTCACGCAAACCGAGAGCACAGATACACCACCGTCCAGCCTCTTGCCACGGAGGGTACACGCTACTCTCGCCACCGCTCCACGCCCATTTCGTGTTATCTTATTCTGGCCTTAGTCCGCCCGAGGCAAAGCTTACCCATGACGAGGCATGTGACCAGTTAAAGGGTCCTCGGTCAGCAGGCCTACATCGACAAGGTCCTTAATCGACTCAGACGGAGACACTACACCGAGACTCTCTTCTCGTGCAAGTCACCCGCCCGGTCTCAGCTTAATCATTTACCCAAAAACTTGGTACCTGGCAGAGGTACATCTTTTCCGATGTTGAACCCATCACGGCCATGATGGATCCACCATCAAGTTTTGTTTTCAAAACATCCCTCCCACTTTACTAATCATCTTTTGTAAAACAAAACCCTTTGTTTTGCTAGAGCAGTACTAAGCATAGTAAAAACCTTTTGTAAAGCAGGGTATCAAGGAAGGTAATCAAAGATCAAGGAAGGTAATGCAGGAATTGTTTAAGCATTCAACTCCTATCACCTAATGCATCAAACAAGTGAAAAATATTTTAAAAACATCAAGGGAGGTGGCAAATGCACTGGGGCTTGCCTTTGTTAACAGGTGAGTCTGGTTCGGATCCACAAATGTCAAAGTAGAAGCAGTTGCCTGCTTGAGAATCCGAGGGTGGTGGTGTCCTTTCTTCGGTGACTTCTGCTTCTTCTTCACGTTCTAACATAACCATATATATATATAAGAATGAATGCTATGGGATGCTTATGAGAATGCAAAGATAATATAAACTTATTATCTAAGTCTTGAATACAACTTTCCTTCACGGAACTCCGAGAACTTAGGGTTTCCGGAGTCGGTAAAGGAGTTCATAGGGCAGGGGGAGGTGGTTTGGGGTTTGGTGATCAAACAAGGTCCAAATCAATTCAAACTCTACCCAAGGCTTCTAAATATTGTTTTAAGTTCACATAAAAATTTTGAGCATTTTTGGGATTATCAAGCATTTTCTAAAAATCCAGAACCAATACTTTTATCTACTTTAAATGCCCTAAAATTTCTTACTTCCACTAAAATTCATGAAATTATTTTTATTAAATTCTAGAGAAAATAAGAAACCTATGAAAATTGGTTTCACAATTTTACCATTTTTCTACATTTTTCTACATATTTCTAAAGCTCTGATGAAAAAGAAAAAGGAAAAGCTCTACACAGTAATGGGCCGGTTCTAGCCCAGATGGCCCAGGTCCAGGAAAAACGCGCCCGCGCCCGCGCGCGCGCTTGCCCGCACAGTCAATTTTGCAGAAAAGTCCCTCCTGTTTTGACTAACCAAAACTGGGCTCGTTACACTATTACTATGAGTCGCTGACATTTCACATAGGGGTCCTTCGATTTCTATTTCTTCACCAGATAGATCCCTGCCGTCGAACGACGTTGCGCAGAGCTCCGGTGAGCTCGCGCACCGGCCAAATCGCTCCAAGACCGGTGCCCTTCTTCGGCCTAAACCAAATTCAGGACCCAGAGAACGTTTTCCCTAAGTTAATTTCATGAGTGGCTGCTCGAAGGTCTCAGGCCACGGAGACCGTGAGCATGGCGGCTTGGCAAGCGTGTTCCCGGCGATTGGTGGTCACACAGTTCAATTGAATGGGTTGGCAAGTATCGCAGACGTATGCAAATGCTTAAACAAGGGAGCAGAGGGGAGGAGCTGACCCGAATTGGGCTGACCACGGCGAGCCTAGTTTCGCGGCGTTCTTCGATCGATTTGGGGGTAATCCCAAATTGGAGAGCTGTGAGGAACGATTGGAGCTGAGAGTTGGTTCACTGGATGTATGACTACCTAGCGGAATGTACTGAGGCTTCAATTTATAGTGCTAGCGGGCGGTGGCCGCGAATTTTAAGCAAGATGTGCGGCGGCCGGAGGGAAAGAAGATACTGGCGCAGCGGCTAGCTGTCCACTGCCGTGGCAGCTACCCCGGTGAGCCACGGAGAGCAAGGATAAGTTGCAGCAGCGCGGTGGAAAGTGAGAGCCACGTGGCGTATGGCCGGGAGGCGGTGGTCGCCGGCGTGTTAAGCCGCACAGCCGCAAAGAGGATAAGAAGGCCACGGTGAGCTCACCGGAGTGGCCTCCAGCTCACCGTCGGCGAGAGGCTTCTACCGCACGACGTTACCCACCCATCCCGAGCACTAGTTGAGACGACGGCGGCGCAAATCTTAGCGCAGGGAGGGTCGCCGGCGACGAGCAGGCTATGCTGGCGTTCTGATCTACTCGAGTCACTGTACCATCAGAACTCTCATCAGAGCACCTGACAGTCCAGTTTGCAGAGGAAATTCTTCAAAATTTCATATGGCAACACCTCCAGTGACCTATATCAAAGTTGTTGAGCTATACACCATCTACAATTCGACTATAGGGACTGAGCTCATTTGATCATTAGATCAGGGTCGAATTCACACTCAAAGTTGGCCCTGTCACACTAGATAGTTGAATTTCAGACTGAACCAGTCTAACAACCAATCTTTGAGCTGGATTATCTCCAATAATCTCTTAACAACTCTGCTCCCACTCTTAAGCAAAGTTGTTCTCCTATAATTAGGCTACAATTTTTATGTGATGACCTAATATGAATTCTCACTATTTTGAAAGTTACACAACTCCAAAGTTGGGCCTTTAACCCTGATTTTGGACTTAGCATAGGAATCAACATTGGGGTCCTTTTTGCAAAAGAGTCCAAAATTTAGGGTTTGGCTTTCAAGTCCACATATTTGTGAACCAAATGACTTAAAATACTTATTTGACATGGTTTTTGTACTTTAGCCCAAAAGTGAACTAATTTTGTACATAAGTCCCTAGGGTTTGGTTTTAGGGTTTTCCAGGGTTCTAAGTAGGGTTTTTAGTATCCCAAGGGTATAAATGTGATTCAACTTTGTTTTTGGGGATATTTTATGACTCTTTCCCAAAAGCCTTAAGGTTTTTCTCATTTGGGTTAAGTTTTGCCCCATTAAACTCTATTTAGGGTTAAGTTCCTTAACTAGGGGTCTATTTGCAAAATACCAAAAACAATACACTTGTTTGAAATTTTTACCTAGTAAATGCACTCTAGGTGTGTCAAGCATATGCAATGCCAATGTTTATGATGTAATGCTCAAGTTTTAGTTACAGTAACACCAGGGGTGTTACATCCTTCCCCCCATAAAAGAATCTCGTCCCGAGATTAAAAGTCCTAGGGTGAGTAATGGAAAAGGAAATGTGTCACATTTTTATTTCCTTATTTCTGGTACAAGGCAGGGGTGGTGTGGGGGTTTACTCCTTTATTACAATAACTAAATGTATTTTACAGATTACATGAGGCTAGAAAGCCTGGGAAATTCTTATTCAAAAAGTCTTGCGTTTCCCACGTAGCCTCTTCTTCCGAATGTTGGTTCCACTGTACCTTATAGAACTTGAGAGTTTTTCTCCGGGTAACTTGGTCCCTTTGATCCAAGACTCGAATTGGGTGCTCAGAATAGGTCAAGTCTGGTTTAAGGACAACATCTGTCACTTCAATGGTTCGATCAGGAACCCGAAGACACTTCTTCAATTGCGACACGTGGAACACATTATGTATAGCAGACAATGTCTCGGGAAGCTGCAGTTGGTATGCCACTGGTCCACATTGCTTAAGTACAGGGAATGGACCAATGTACCTGGGTGAAAGTTTTCCTTTAACCCCGAAACGGGATACCCCCTTCATTGGTGAAATCTTCAGGTAGACATAGTCCCCTTCAAGAAAATACAAGGGCATTCGCCGTTTGTCTGCATAATTCTTCTGACGAGCTTGGGCCTTCTTCATATTATGGATTATTTTCTGAACCTTTTCTTCGGTTTCTTTTACCATATCAGGCCTAAAGAAATACCTCTCACCAGGTTCAGACCAATTTAACGGAGTACGACATCGTCGTCCATATAAAGCTTCAAAAGGTGCCATCTTGATGCTTTCTTGATAGCTATTATTATATGAAAACTCCGCTAAGGGCAAACATTCATCCCACTTCTGTGAGAAGTCCAGGACACATGCCCGCAGCATATCTTCGAGTATTTGATTAATTCTTTCAGTCTGTCCACTGGTTTGTGGATGATATGCCGAACTATGGAGCAGCCTAGTACCCAAGGATTTGTGAAGTGCTTCCCAAAACTTGGCTACAAATTGCGGTCCACGATCCGACACAATAGTCTTCGGAACACCATGCAGACTAAGAATACGATCAATATACAATTGGGCATAGACAGTAACCGGGTGATCTGTCTTGACTGACAGAAAATGAGCTGTCTTTGTGAGTCGATCAACTATAACCCAGATAGAGTCATACCCTTATGTAGTCCTGGGCAATCCCACAATGAAGTCCATACTTATGTCTTCCCATTTCCAGGTTGGGATTGGCAAAGATTGTAATGGACCAGCAGTTTTCAAGTGTATGGCCTTGACACGTCTACAGGTGTCACATCTGGCCACATAGCGTGCAATCTCAATCTTCATTTTTGTCCACCAATAATATTGTTTCAAATCTTGGTACATCTTAGTGCTTCCGGGATGAATAGAATAGCGGCTAAGATGTGCTTCATCAAGAATTTGTTGGCGGACCTCTTCATTCTTTGGCACCACTATACGGTTATTGAACCATATAATGCCTTGCTCATCTTCTTTGAAACATTTGGCTGTTCCAGCCTTTATCTTTTCCCGAATGTGTTTCATACCCTCATTATCTTTTTTAGCATCAATTATTCTTTGCAAGAGAACAGACTCCAGCTTTAGCTGACTTAGGGTTCCTTGTTGGACCATCCCCAGGTTTAGCTTTTCCATCTCTTGACATAAAGTATTTTCAGAGTTCTTTATCAGAAGACAGTGGCAGGAAACCATACGGCTAAGTGCATCTTCCACAACATTGGCTTTGCCTGGGTGATAATGAATTTCCAATTCATAGTCTTTAATAAGCTCAAGCCATCGCCTTTATCTCATATTCAATTCTGACTGGGTGAAGATATACTTCAAGCTTTTATGGTCTGTGTAAATGTGACAGATATTTCCCAGTAGATAATGACGCCAGATTTTCAGGGCATGAACCACAGCAGCTAGCTCCAGATCATGAGTTGGATAATGTTCCTCATGTTGGCGTAACTGCCTTGAAGCATATGCAATCACTCGGCCTTCTTGCATCAACACACAGCCGAGTCCACTGCCTGACGCATCACAATATACATCAAAAGGCTTGGTGATGTCCGGCTGAGCTAATACCGGAGCAGTGGTTAATAATGTCTTCAATTGTTCAAAGGCTTCTTCACACTTGGAAGACCAATTAAATTTACAATCATTTTTCAATAAACTTGTGATTGGTTTCACAAGCTTAGAAAAATCTGGTATAAATCTGCGATAATACCCAGCTAGTCTAAGAAAACTCCGGACTTGATGAACAGTGGTCGGGGGTTTCCACTCTAGAATATCCTTGACCTTGCTAGGATCTACCGCAATTCCCTTGGCAGATAGGATATGTCCCAGAAACTGAATTTCCTCCAGCCAAAACGCGCATTTACTGAACTTGGCATATAGCTGATGTTCCCTCAAGCGTGTTAATACAATCCGCAAATGTTGAGCATGCTCCTCTTCATTTTTGGAATATATCAAGATGTCGTCGATGAAGACCACCACGAACTTGTCCAACTCGGGCATAAAGACCGAGTTCATCAAATAAGTGAAATGGGCAGGAGCATTGGTCAATCCGAAAGACATTACCAGATATTCAAATAATCCATATCGCGTAGTGAACGCGGTCTTTGGTATGTCCTCGGGCCGAATACGGATTTGATGATAGCCCGACCTTAGATCAATTTTGGAGAATACCCTCGCCCCGGTCAGTTGATCAAATAAGATATCAATCCTTGGAAGAGGGTACTTGTTCTTGATCGTGACCTCATTCAGGGGCCGATAGTCCACGCACATCCGTAAAGTTTGATCCTTCTTTTTGACGAATATGGCTGGACAACCCCAAGGTGAGTGAATTTTAAATCCTTCTTTTGATTCATGACATGAAATATGATGTTGCTCCATAAATTTCTTGCTAATGAAGGTATGCGAAGCACCAGAATCAAAGAGAATGATTGCAGGATGATTGGCCACGAGAAACGTACCCATCATTACCGGCTCCCCGTCCGGTGTAGTGGCCACTTGCGTATAATATATACGTCCCGTCTTCTTAGTATTCTTGCCCGAAGTACTTCCCTTGCCTGGAGCTGAATTCCCCGATCCTTGCTGATTATTTGCTTGATTTTGCTTTGGATAGGGGCAATCTTTGATAAAATGCCCAAACTTGCCACAGTTAAAACATCCAGTTGAAGAACTTGACAGAGTAGGGAATCGAGTGCCTGGGGCACCCGGCTGACTTGGGGCAGTAGGGGCTTTGTTGGGACGAATAATTATGGGCTGCTTAAAAGGGAAGGATGGTGCACTTGAACGATTTTGGTTAGAAGGCCGGAGAATAAACCGTTGCCTCTTCACCGGGCCCTGACTAGGCCTATCACCTCTAGATCCCTTAGATTTTCCGGCTCCTGCATATTTTGCTTCCACAGCTAAAGCTGTACTGACAGCTTTCCCATATGTGAGATCTATGCAGGTTGCCATCTTTCTTTGCATTCGATCATTTAAACCCCTCATGAAGCAATTCTTCTTTTTCAGGTCTGTATTTACCTGATCGATTGCATACTGTGACAGGTGGTTAAACTTGTTGAGATATTGATTGACAGTATCTCCACCTTGTCTCAACTTCATAAATTCTTCTTGTTTCATATGTAGAACACCCTCCGGAATATAATGCTCACGGAAGGCCACCTTGAATTCCTCCCAGGTTATTTGATGATTGGCCGGTTGAACGGCCATGAAATTCCCCCACCAAGTGCTGGCAGGGCCACGTAGTTGTTGGGCTGCAAACAACGGCTTCTGGGTTTCTGAACAACGCAAAAGTCCGAATTTTTGTTCAATGACCCGTATCCATTCGTCGGCTTCCAACGGGTCTTCAGCCTTTACAAACAGGGGTGGACGAGTCTCCGAGAAGTCTAGATAAGAAGTTTCGCGGGGGCCCTGTTGATAACCCCGCCCGCCTTGTTGTTGAAGCTGCTGACCCGCCATTTCTCTCAAGAAGCGGGTGTTATCAGCGGTCGCATTTACCATGGCAGCAATCGCCTCGGCCAGAGTGGGAGGAACAGGGGCTGGATTTGGTGTAGATTCCCTCCCACTAGAGGGTCCTGCTGCATCCTGGGATCGAGTTTTGGACGGCATCTGTGGCAATAGTCATTTGAAAGAAAAACACATATTATATGCCAGAGACAAAACCTTCCAAATTACATTACCAAAAAGAGTAATGTACAGACTCGGTTTTACAACAAGATACATTACTCAACATACAATACACTATCTATTGTACAATAGTACAATCTACAATACTCTACTTTTATTTTTATTACTACACTACTACTTCTACTGCTGGTTACCCCTAGCAGCCTCGTCATCAGGTGTGGGAGACCATTCATCGACCAGCCTCATAGAAGGAGGGGGTTGAAAAAGGTCTAGCTCACCACCAAGCGCTTGTCCCATCACGTGGGAGGGTCCAGCTTCCGACTCAGCAGGATGTATAGGCTCACTGGGATGCAGTTGCGAATACAATACATGCACTTCCTCATGTAATGTATTGCAGTATGTCTGCAATTCTTCAACAGCCAAGTTGAGCTCAGTTATACGAGCCTGAGCCCTTGCCTCCTTGGCCCATGCCAATGAACGAGATTGAACGACCCAATCAAGTGACAAATCCCGATCTGCCAGCTGGTCTTGTAGATGGCGAACGTCTCTTCGTAGCTCATTTATACGGTCACCATCTCCAATCCATATAGCTGTCCTGCGGCGGAGTTCCGCTTGGAGCCTACTTACTTCTGCTTCCAGATCCTCTATAGGATCATTGCTTCCGCTACTACTATCTACATCTCGCGGAGCAAGTTGATGTCGAGGTACTCCAATGGGTCCAGTCGACTTACGCGCAGTTTTTCTTGTGCGCGACGACATTTTTCTAAGGGGGAAATTTATTAGTACAATTCTTAGCATGATGCATGAATAATTACAGAATCAATCCTAATTCAACCTTCTATACATTGCACTCTTCCTACCTGGTCTTTATAGATTCTTTAGATATAAGGGATAAGAAAGGAAGAAATCTTTGTAGGTAAGTCTTTCCTTTGAAATCCTTTTGAATATGCCTTATAATATCTGCAAAGAAGGGCTTCGCTCCGATACCAGCTGTGACGGAACCTTCCAAGTTATTAGGCCCACCTACGGTTGTCCTTGTCCAACAGACATCAGACAATCCCGTAGATGTTCCTGAATTACTTGATAAGTTCGGTATCTTTCCTTACCTTACCAGGAACGTTTCACCCGTCTTGCAGACATTACAGAACATCGGAGATATCGAAATGCGGAAGTGATTACATAAACTTACATTTATTAAAAAGTAAGATTAGGTTATTTATTACAGACCAAAACTATAAACGAGTGCAGAGTAGTATTATTACAAAACCAAGGGAGGCAAAAACTCCTCCCATAAAAGTTTATACACAAAAGTTTTTATGGAGGACCATGTCCTCCCGCATCTTCATTCCTGATTTTCTTCATGAGGAACCACCTTGGTACAGAAGCAACAGAAATCTGCTGCTCCCTCACCTAAAAACAACGAGGGAATAAACCCTGAGTATGGAATTACTCAGCAAGTCTTACCCGACTAAAGAAAAGACTCTCAAGGGTATGCTGGTCATAGGGAAGTCAAGGTAAGGCTTAACAAGAATCAAAGACTCTGTTTTGCGGAAAAGCTTACTATGAGTGGATCCTTAAAAATCCAGTTTTATTTTCAGGTTAAGTAAAGTTATCTGTATCTAGAGTTCTTTCTACCCTAGTTCAAGCACTTGACCTGCATTAGCCAATTTCTTATCAACCCTTCATCTTCACTGGATTGCTACGTGTAAGTCAGTGGCCAAGTCTCCATAACCGCGGAGGTACGGCGATCCGAATCGATTATACTCAGCTGAGGATCTCCGATCACACGACATACTTAACCCTTGCATATGTCAACCCGCCACCGAGTTTCTTAAGACCAGATCAGGTTCACGCAAACCGAGAGCACAGATACACCACCGTCCAGCCTCTTGCCACGGAGGGTACACGCTACTCTCGCCACCGCTCCACGCCCATTTCGTGTTATCTTATTCTGGCCTTAGTCCGCCCGAGGCAAAGCTTACCCATGACGAGGCATGTGACCAGTTAAAGGGTCCTCGGTCAGCAGGCCTACATCGACAAGGTCCTTAATCGACTCAGACGGAGACACTACACCGAGACTCTCTTCTCGTGCAAGTCACCCGCCCGGTCTCAGCTTAATCATTTACCCAAAAACTTGGTACCTGGCAGAGGTACATCTTTTCCGATGTTGAACCCATCACGGCCATGATGGATCCACCATCAAGTTTTGTTTTCAAAACATCCCTCCCACTTTACTAATCATCTTTTGTAAAACAAAACCCTTTGTTTTGCTAGAGCAGTACTAAGCATAGTAAAAACCTTTTGTAAAGCAGGGTATCAAGGAAGGTAATCAAAGATCAAGGAAGGTAATGCAGGAATTGTTTAAGCATTCAACTCCTATCACCTAATGCATCAAACAAGTGAAAAATATTTTAAAAACATCAAGGGAGGTGGCAAATGCACCGGGGCTTGCCTTTGTTAACAGGTGAGTCTGGTTCGGATCCACAAATATCAAAGTAGAAGCAGTTGCCTGCTTGAGAATCCGAGGGTGGTGGTGTCCTTTCTTCGGTGACTTCTGCTTCTTCTTCACGTTCTAACATAACCATATATATATAAGAATGAATGCTATGGGATGCTTATGAGAATGCAAAGATAATATAAACTTATTATCTAAGTCTTGAATACAACTTTCCTTCACGGAACTCCGAGAACTTAGGGTTTCCGGAGTCGGTAAAGGAGTTCATAGGGCAGGGGGAGGTGGTTTGGGGTTTGGTGATCAAACAAGGTCCAAATCAATTCAAACTCTACCCAAGGCTTCTAAATATTGTTTTAAGTTCACATAAAAATTTTGAGCATTTTTGGGATTATCAAGCATTTTCTAAAAATCCAGAACCAATACTTTTATCTACTTTAAATGCCCTAAAATTTCTTACTTCCACTAAAATTCATGAAATTATTTTTATTAAATTCTAGAGAAAATAAGAAACCTATGAAAATTGGTTTCACAATTTTACCATTTTTCTACATTTTTCTACATATTTCTAAAGCTCTGATGAAAAAGAAAAAGGAAAAGCTCTACACAGTAATGGGCCGGTTCTAGCCCAGATGGCCCAGGTCCAGGAAAAACGCGCCCGCGCCCGCGCGCGCGCTTGCCTGCACAGTCAATTTTGTAGAAAAGTCCCTCCTGTTTTGACTAACCAAAACTGGGCTCGTTACACTATTACTATGAGTCGCTGACATTTCACATAGGGGTCCTTCGATTTCTATTTCTTCACCAGATAGATCCCTGCCGTCAAACGACGTTGCGCAGAGCTCCGGTGAGCTCGCGCACCAGCCAAATCGCTCCAAGACCGGTGCCCTGCTTCGGCCTAAACCAAATTCAAGACCCAGAGAACGTTTTCCCTAAGTTAATTTCATGAGTGGCTGCTCGAAGGTCTCAGGCCACGGAGACCGTGAGCATGGCGGCTTGGCAAGCGTGTTCCCGGCGATTGGTGGTCACACAGTTCAATTGAATGGGTTGGCAAGTATCACAGACGTATGCAAATGCTTAAACAAGGGAGCAGAGGGGAGGAGCTGACCCGAATTGGGCTGACCACGGCGAGCCTAGTTTCGTGGCGTTCTTCGATCGATTTGGGGGTAATCCCAAATTGGAGAGCTGTGAGGAACGATTGGAGCTGAGAGTTGGTTCACTGGATGTATGACTACCTAGCGGAATGTACTGAGGCTTCAATTTATAGTGCTAGCGGGCGGTGGCCGCGAATTTTAAGCAAGATGTGCGGCGGCCGGAGGGAAAGAAGATACTGGCGCAGCGGCTAGCTGTCCACTGCCGTGGCAGCTACCCCGGTGAGCCACGGAGAGCAAGGATAAGTTGCAGCGGCGCGGTGGAAAGTGAGAGCCACGCGGCGTATGGCCGGGAGGCGGTGGTCGCCGGTGTGTTAAGCCGCACAGCCGCAAAGAGGATAAGAAGGCCACGGTGAGCTCACCGGAGTGGCCTCCAGCTCACCGTCGGCGAGAGGCTTCTACCGCACGACGTTACCCACCCATCCCGAGCACTAGTTGAGACGACGGCGGCGCAAATCTTAGCGCAGGGAGGGTTGCCGACGACGAGCAGGCTATGCTGGCGTTCTGATCTACTCGAGTCACTGTACCATCAGAACTCTCATCAGAGCACCTGACAGTCCAGTTTGTAGAGGAAATTCTTCAAAATTTCATATGGCAACACCTCCAGTGACCTATATCAAAGTTGTTGAGCTATACACCATCTACAATTCGACTATAGGGACTGAGCTCATTTGATCATTAGATCAGGGTCAAATTCACACTCAAAGTTGGCCCTGTCACACTAGATAGTTGAATTTCAGACTGAACCAGTCTGACAACCAATCTTTGAGCTAGATTATCTCCAATAATCTCTTAACAACTCTGCTCCCACTCTTAAGCAAAGTTGTTCTCCTATAATTAGGCTACAATTTTGATGTGATGACCTAATATGAATTCTCACTATTTTGAAAGTTACACAGCTCCAAAGTTGGGCCTTTAACCCTGATTTTGGACTTAGCATATGAATCAACATTGGGGTCCTTTTTGCAAAAGAGTCCAAAATTTAGGGTTTGGCTTTCAAGTCCACATATTTATGAACCAAATGACTTAAAATACTTATTTGACATGGTTTTTGCACTTTAGCCCAAAAGTGGACTAATTTTGTACATAAGTCCCTAGGGTTTGGTTTTAGGGTTTTCCAGGGTTCTAAGTAGGGTTTTTAGTATCCCAAGGGTATAAATGTGATTCAACTTTGTTTTTGGGGATATTTTATGACTCTTTCCCAAAAGCCTTAAGGTTTTTCTCATTTGGGTTAAGTTTTGCCCCATTAAACTCTATTTAGGGTTAAGTTCCTTAACCAGGGGTCTATTTGCAAAATACCAAAAACAATACACTTGTTTGAAATTTTTACCTAGTAAATGCACTCTAGGTGTGTCAAGCATATGCAATGCCAATGTTTATGATGTCATGCTCAAGTTTTAGTTACAGTAACACCAGGGGTGTTACAGAGACGTCTGGTCCACGCGCGCCGGCGGAGACCGACGAACGGTGGTGCTCGGGGCCTTCTTCGAGCTCGAGAAAGGGCTCTGGGTTTGCGCACTTGACAACGAAGTGGTTGCGACTTGGTTCATGGACAACAGTGGTTAGTGGAGGCACGGGCGCGGTCAGTATCGAGTGGAACAAACGATGAGGCGAGGGCGAGTGAGAGCAAGACGAGAGTAGAGGGAGAGAGTGAGGGCACGGTGGAGTGCTCGACCGAATGAAGCCAGGAACGACTGCTGGCTTGCCCACGCGTGGGGACAAGGCACGACACATGCCAGGACGGGCGCTCCACGCGTCCACGCGAACGACACATGGCGATCGCCATCTGCCCGAGCTTTAGACGCAGTAGGGACAAAACGGGAGCACGAAACGTCTGGGGTCTCACAAGCCGAAGGCGATGAAACTATTCGATGATAGAATTATCTAAGGGGGCATTTGGCAGAGCTCTCATAGCTCCGCTCCCAGCGAGAATAACTCTTGCCGAGTCAAACGATAAAAAATTGTGCTGCTTCATGTTGGGAGTAGAGTGAATCTAGTCTCTACTTTGTACTAGAAAGTGGGATAAAAAAACCCTGCTTCCCACCACTCCCAACCTGCTCCCCACTCTTCAACCCCTCAGTGTAACGCCCCGAATTTTGCAGTTGAATTTTTTTCTTTTCTTTACTCGCCAAAATTCGGGCGTTACCTTTTCTTTTTCTTTTTCCCCTCGCTAAACCTTGATCTTTTCCAAAGTTAGCGGGATTCGGTTTGGAATTCCCGTGTAAAGAAAAACCCTAAATTGTTTTATGTTGTTTGATGCACCATGCCGAGCTACGCATTCTTTGATTGTTTGAAAGTGCAAATGCATTCATGTAGGAAGATCGGATTTCGAAAAGGAGATAACTTTTTTTCTTTTTCTTTTTCTTTTTCTTTCTTTCTCTCTCCCTCTTTCCTTCTCTCTCTCCCGCGCCGTGGGCCCCCTGGCCGGCCCAGCCGCCCCTTGCGCGCCCCCCCTTTGGGCCCAATAGGCCCAGCCGCCCCCCACCCCCTCCCCTTTTTCCCCCAATTCTCTCTCCCTCCCTCTCATTTTCTCCCATCCTCTCCCTAGGCCGCCGCCCCTACCCCCTGCCCTAGCGCCGCCCCTGCTCGGCCGCCGCCCCCCGCCGTCGGCCGCCCGACCGCCGGTGAGCCCTCCCCCCTCCCTCCTCCCTCCTCCCTCCCTCTCCCCTCCCCCTCCTCTCTCCTTGGCAGCCCCGGCCGCCCCCCCCTGCTCGGCCCCAGCCGGCCGCTGGCCGCGCCCAGCCGGCCGCTGGCCGCCCAGCCGGCCGCTGGCCGCCCCAGCCGCGCCTGGCCGCGTGCCCGCCTGGCCGCGCGCCCCTCCTGGTCGCGCCCGGCCGCCCGCCTGGCCGCTCGGCCGCCCAGCCGGCCCTGGCCGCGCGCCCCTCCCAGCCGCGCGCCCGACCGCCCGCCTGGCCTCGGCCGCCCAGCCGGCCGGTTCAACCGCCCCCCGGGCCGGTTCAACCGCCCCAGCTCGGCTGCCCGCGCCCGCGCCCGCGCCCAGCTCGGCCGCCCTGCCCCCGGCCGGTTCAACCGCCCTAGGGCCGGTTCAACCGCCCCCCCTGTTTTTTATTTTTTTTTATTTTTATTTTATTTTAGTTTACTTTCTGTGATCATAGTTATTTTATTTTAGGTAGGCTAATCATTGTTCATGCTATTGAAATAGGGAGCTTAATTTAGAATTTCGTTGCGCTAGTTGATTCATTTAGTTAATTGTTTATCTAGTGCAAAGTTGATCAACTCAAAATGACCAGGTTTCCATTAGTGTATATAACAGAATTCTTTTGTTAAGAACCAATTATAGCTGATCATTAGTGCATAAGATTTAACCCCCTGCGAGACCCTTTCCCGTTTCTTTCTAACCATAACAAATGCGATATCGAATGTCATACTTGATGCATACTCACTTTATTTGTTCCCTTGTATGGTGTACTGTTCCTTTGTATTAAATATGTGGATGTATGTATGTTTGCGCTCGCATAGAAAACGATCCGGTCGAAGAGCCCGAGGAATTCGCAGGAGAAGCCCCTGAGCAGCAGTCGGTTGGTGGAGGCAAGTGTCCTTTGACCTATCTCTGTCCTATTCATTCTTTAATTCACCTCCCGCTTTACACATTTATACTTAAGGATTGACTAGCTTTTGTTATCCATGTCCTTGTTTACCTATTTGGGTCGGATTATTACTGCTTAGTCTGATGCTATTGCTCAACTCTAATCAATGAACATGATGTGATTATCTATGATACGCTGTTTTCCCCTTCTTATTTATGATCATACTTGTGGCATTTAAGGGGACTCGAGCGGTTTCTCGAGTGCCTCTCCGTAAGGACCTGTTCAATGGATGACCGCCCGGGAAAACAGTGCAACCATGAGGGTGGAATGGGATGCCCTTAGCTGAATAATTAGAGGAACCGGGGTGTAGTTCGCTTAGCCGTTGTGCCGTCAATGGGGCTCGGTGTATGCGGCTCGCTCTGCCAAGGTTGATTTGTCCCTTGGGGAGGAGTGCGGTACATTTAGGAAACCTAACGGGTGGCTACAGCCCCGGGGAATCTTTGTAAAGGCTTCGTAGTGAATCCCTAGCCATTCACCTTGGGAGTGAATAAGGGTCTTGCAAGCCCGGGCTAGAGAGGGAATCACGGCTTATGGGTAAAGTGCGCAACCTCTGCAGAGTGTTATGAAACTGATATATCAGCCGTGCTCGCGGTTATGAGCGGCCAAGGGAGCTCCAGAGATTAGTGATACTTGATCAGAGACATTTTGGTACAGGTGGCAATGAGATTGATGGTTCTGGTTATGATTATGGTATTGGTAAGTGGTATTCTTTCCGTTTGGAAAGGATACATTGGGCTAATAACTTGGGTTAATGTTAAAACCTGGCTTTCTACTAGTAAGTAATAACCTGACCAACTAAAAGCATCTGCTTGACTTATCCCCACATAAAGCTAGTCCACTACAGCCAAACAGGATGCTTGCTGAGTATGTTGATGTGTACTCACCCTTGCTCTACACACCAAACCCCCCCAGGTTGTCAGCATTGCAACCACTGCTCAGGAGAAGATGAAGCTGTGGAAGGAGACTTCTAGGAGTTCCAAGACTACGACGAGTTCTAGGCGTGGGTTAGCGGCAACCCCCAGTCGGCTGCCTGTGAAGGCCGCGTTATCTACGTTTCGTTTTCGCACTTTGATTTATTGTAAGAACTATATGGACGTCTCAGACGTATGATGTAATCGACTATTATTTCCCCTTTTAATACTATTTGAGCACTGTGTGATGATGTCCATGTTATGTAACTGCTGTGTACGTGAATAACTGATCCTGGCACGTACATGGTTCGCATTCGGTTTACCTTCTAAAAACCGGGTGTGACATAAGTGGTATCAAAGCCGTGCTGACTGTAGGACCGCTAACCTAGAGTAGAATGGTCGTTCTAAGGATTATAGACCTCTGTCCTTGCCTTGACTTTGGTATCCCTTCAAAAGTTGGTCCTACTGACCAAACCTATGTTCTACTATATATTATACCTTGCTGAAAATTTTGTTTTATTCTGATCCTTCATTTATTTATGGTTCATTATTTGCTGGTCATATTAATTCTGTTCTCACCCTTTTTCTTGCGATGTCTTTTGTAGATGGCTCGTCTTAGACACACTGCACGAAAGTCCGTCATCCCCTTCTTACCCTCCCGCCTTGCTGAGCGTCCGCTTCGCCGTCCCGTGGCCGGACAGTCCAGCCACTTGGAGAGACTGCACCACCGCCTGCATGAGGAGCAGGAACGTCGACGACAGGAGCAGCAAGGCTCTTCCTTCTCGCTCCAGCAGGAGATAGAGTCTGTGAGGAGCTGCTCCCCTGTGCTTCCCCTGGAGGCGCCCCCTGCACCACCACTGGGCGTCCCAGCTTCTGGAGTAGCTGCTGGAGGAGACCCAGACGACGGAGGTGGCGACGACAGTTTGAGCCACGACATCGACTTCTCCGCTGACCATGAGCCGGAAGGATGGGTTGCTCGACCCATCACTCGCGACGCTGCTCGCGGGTGTCACTTCCACGACGCGCTCGACACCCTGCTACGTCGGGCACTTGACCGGCGTACTTGGTCCATCGAGTATCGCTGTGTGGTCTACCAGCATAGTCGCGGGGTCTACCCGGACCGCTGGGAGGCGACCTGCTTGGTGCGCCGTCCGGAGAACAGTCTCCAGGGCACGGAGGCCTGCTCAGAGCACTATTCTATCTCTGAGCGGGACTCAGCTGAGGCAGCCATGCAGGATGTTGCACGGCGTGCGCTTTCGCACTACTGCTCGGTTCTCGGTGGGGTAGCTGACGGTCTCGACCTGAAGTATTACCCCCGCCGTCCATCTGGCAGCACAGGAGGCGTGATTGTTTCACCTGCTGGTGAGGACAATCCTAGGTTGAGCAGCACAGTCAACCTAGCCGCCGTGCTAAACACGGAGCTGGACCATGCACTAGACGAGCTGAGTAGGGCTCGTGCTGAGATCGCCCTGCTGCGGGCTGAGCGCGCGGAACGTCGTCACTTGGATGATGGTTCCCCCGCTCCCATTGGGACTCAGCACCCGTACCGCTCGCCTCGGCGTGGACTCCAGTCTTATGGCAATCCCGACTGCAAGACCAAGATAAATCTAGAACCATAGATCGTTAGAGTTGGATCTTGTAATTAATACGAAATATATATACATAGAAGCTTCAGTCTTAGCGTTAGTCTCGGTCTTAGTTAGTCTTAGTTAGACAGGGTAGTTTGCTATATCCTGTGCATTTATGTTTGTCATGATGAACTATGTTTGGTTTGGATCTTTGTAATGATTGTCACCAGAGTGTGGGTATCCCCTGCATTTTGGTTTACCTATTATGTTAATGGAGTTAGTTATATAGTTGGGAAAACCTTTATTCCACTTTCCTCTTTATCTGAGAAGCTGTGTGGCCTGTGTTGGAGATCAGTGAAGATGCTCATCTGTTCAGTGCTGTTGAAGAATTCTATACTCTTTTCTTATGCTGCAAGATTTGCAAGTTCAGTTCTGATGCGTGGTTGCGTTCTGCAGATGTCAGAGAACAGGCGCAGAGGAGGAAGGCGTGCTCAGCAGGAGCAAGCCGGTCAGCAAGATGAGGCGCCCCAGCAGCAGCAGCTGCCGCCCCCGCCCCCGATGTCGATCGAGCAGATGTTTCTGATGCAGACTCAGGCAGTTCAGGCCATCGGTCAGACTCTGGCCGCCATTCAGCAGCAGCAGCAGCAAGCACCACCCTAGCCTCAGATGCCTCAGATGCCCAGAGACAAGCGTGCTGAATTCATGAGAGGTCATCCCCCAACGTTCGCTCACTCTTCTGACCCCATGGATGCTGAAGATTGGCTGCGCACTGTGGAGCGGGAGTTGCATACCGCTCAGTGTGATGACAGGGAGAAAGTCTTGTATGGTCCCCGTCTGTTGAGAGGAGCAGCCCAATCATGGTGGGAGTCTTACCTCGCCACCCATGCCAACCCCGATGCCATCACCTGGGAAGAATTCAGAGGTAGCTTTCGTCAGTACCATGTTCCTGCAGGTCTGATGACAGTGAAGAAGGAGGAGTTCCTGGCCCTTAAGCAAGGGTCATCATCTGTCAGTGAGTATCGAGACAGGTTTCTGCAGTTGTCCCGCTATGCTCCCGAAGATGTCAACACCGATGCCAAGCGACAGTACCGTTTTCTGAGAGGCTTGGTTGACCCTCTGCAGTACCAACTGATGAATCATACCTTCCCGACATTCCAGCACCTGATTGACAGAGCAATCATGACAGAAAGGAAGCGTAAGGAGATGGAGGATCGTAAGCGCAAGATCAGTGGACCCCAGCCTGGAAGCAGCAGCCGTCCTCGTTTCTCAGGCAATCAACCTCAGCAGTTCAGGCAGAACCAGCGTCCACCTCAGCAGCATCAGCAGCATCAACAGCGTCAGCAGTATCAGCAGTTCCAAAGGCAGTATCCTCAGCATCAGTACCAGAACCGTCAGAGCAATCAATCAGGAGGTCAGTTTCAGAGGCAGAATCAGCAGACACCTCATCTTCCTGCCCCAGCAAACCAGCAGAACAATCAGGCAGCACCAGCTCAGGTTGGAAACAGAGCATGTTTCCACTATGGAGAGCAAGGCCACTGGGTGATGCAATGTCCGAAGAAGGCAGCCCAGCAGCAGTCAGGCCCCAATGCCCCAGCAAAGCAGAATGTGTCTCAGCCTGGAGCAGGCAACCGCCCTCAGCAGCGCTATAATCATGGAAGATTGAACCACTTGGAGGCTGAAGCAGTTCAGGAGACTCCCGACATGACAATAGGTATGTTCCCAGTCGATTCCCACATTGCAGAAGTGTTATTTGATACTGGAGCAACGCATTCTTTCATTACTGCATCATGGGTAGAAGCGCATAATCTTCCAATTACTACCATGTCAACCCCCATTCAAATTGACTCAGCCGGTGGTAGAATTCGAGCTGATAGCATATGTTTGAATGTAAGTGTGGAAATAAGGGGGATAGCGTTTCCCGCCAACCTTATAGTAATGGGTACTCAGGGAATAGATGTCATCCTAGGGATGAATTGGCTAGATAAGTATCAGGCAGTTATCAGTTGTGATAAAAGGACAATCAAGTTGGTGTCCCCACTAGGAGAGGAAGTGGTGACCGAGTTAGTCCCGCCTGAGCCGAAGAAAAGAAGTTGTTATCAGATGGCTGTCGATAGCAGTGAAGTAGATCCAATTGAGAGTATCAAGGTTGTGTCTGAATTTCCAGATGTGTTTCCAAAGGAGTTACCGGGTATGCCACCAGAGCGGAAAGTTGAGTTTGCTATAGAGCTTCTTCCTGGAACCGCCCCTATCTTTAAGAGAGCTTACAGAATATCTGGACCAGAGTTGGTTGAGCTTAAGAAGCAGATTGATGAGCTGTCAGAGAAAGGTTACATCCGGCCAAGCACCTCGCCTTGGGCCGCCCCTGTCTTGTTTGTGGAGAAGAAAGATGGCACCAAAAGGATGTGTATCGATTATCGAGCTTTGAATGAAGTCACGATCAAGAACAAGTATCCCTTGCCCAGAATAGAAGATCTGTTTGACCAGTTGAGAGGAGCCAGTGTGTTCTCCAAGATTGATCTGAGGTCAGGTTATCATCAGCTCAGGATCCGACCTTCGGACATACCGAAGACGGCATTCATTACCAAGTATGGGTTATATGAGTTCACAGTGATGTCTTTTGGTTTGACCAATGCACCAGCGTTCTTTATGAATCTGATGAACAGTGTATTCATGGATTATCTCGATAAGTTTGTGGTGGTATTCATTGATGACATTCTGATTTATTCTCAAAGTGAAGAAGAACATGCAGATCATTTGAGGATGGTATTGCAGAGATTGCGAGAGCACCAGTTGTATGCAAAGTTGAGCAAGTGTGAGTTCTGGATCAGTGAAGTCCTGTTCTTGGGTCATATAATCAACAAAGAAGGATTGGCTGTGGATCCGAAGAAAGTGGCAGACATTCTGAACTGGAAAGCGCCAACGGATGCTCGAGGAATCAAGAGCTTCATTGGAATGGCCGGATATTATCGGCGATTCATTGAAGGGTTTTCGAAGATTGCGAAACCAATGACAGCGTTGCTAGGCAACAAGGTTGAGTTCAAGTGGACCCAGAAATGTCAAGAGGCTTTCGAAACGCTGAAAGAGAAGTTGACAACAGCGCCTGTCCTAGTCTTGCCTGATGTGCACAAGCCCTTCTCTGTGTACTGTGATGCTTGTTACACAGGTTTGGGATGCGTGTTGATGCAAGAGGGAAGAGTTGTGGCTTACTCGTCCCGACAGCTGAAGGTTCATGAGAAGAATTACCCAATCCATGATCTAGAGTTGGCAGCAGTGGTTCACGCACTGAAGACATGGAGGCACTATCTGTATGGACAGAAATGCGATGTTTACACAGACCATAAGAGTCTGAAGTACATATTCACTCAGTCAGAATTGAACATGAGGCAGCGAAGATGGTTAGAGTTGATCAAAGACTATGAGTTGGAAATTCATTACCATCCAGGCAAAGCGAACGTAGTGGCAGATGCTTTGAGCAGAAAGAGTCAAGTCAATCTGATGGTCGCTCGTCCGATGCCTTATGAGTTGGCCAAGGAGTTCGACAGGTTGAGTCTCGGATTTCTGAACAATTCGCGAGGAGTCACAGTTGAATTGGAACCTACCTTGGAGCGCGAAATCAAAGAAGCGCAGAAGAATGATGAAAAGATCAATGAGATTCGGCGACTGATTCTAGATGGCAGAGGCAAAGATTTTCGAGAAGACGCAGAAGGCGTGATATGGTTCAAAGACCGCTTGTGTGTTCCCAACGTCCAGCCCATTCGGGAGTTGATTCTCAAGGAAGCTCATGAGACAGCCTATTCGATTCACCCTGGCAGTGAGAAGATGTATCAGGATCTGAAGAAGAAATTCTGGTGGTACGGAATGAAGAGGGAAATCGCAGAGCATGTGGCTATGTGCGATAGTTGTCGAAGAATTAAGGCAGAACACCAGAGACCAGCTGGATTGTTGCAACCGTTGCAGATCCCTCAGTGGAAATGGGATGAAATCGGTATGGATTTCATAGTCGGATTGCCTCGCACTCGAGCCGGCTACGATTCCATTTGGGTAGTAGTGGACCGTTTGACCAAGTCAGCCCACTTCATACCTGTCAAGACCAGCTACAACAGTGCAATATTGGCAGAGTTGTACATGTCTCGGATCGTTTGTCTTCATGGTGTGCCAAAGAAGATAGTGTCAGACAGAGGAACGCAGTTCACCTCTCATTTCTGGCAGCAGTTGCATGAAGCTTTGGGCACACATCTGAATTTCAGTTCAGCTTATCACCCGCAGACAGATGGCCAGACCGAAAGAACCAATCAAATTCTCGAAGCTATGTTGAGAGCCTGTGCGTTGCAAGATCAGTCCGGATGGGACAAGCGATTGCCTTATGCAGAGTTTTCCTATAACAACAGTTATCAGGCCAGTTTGAAGATGTCACCATTTCAGGCGCTTTATGGAAGGAGTTGTAGAACTCCGTTGCAATGGGATCAGCCTGGAGAGAAGCAAGTGTTCGGGCCAGATATTTTGCTTGAAGCCGAAGAGAACATCAAGATGGTCCGAGAGAATCTGAAGATAGCGCAATCGAGGCAGCGAAGCTATGCAGACACAAGAAGAAGAGAGCTGAGTTTCGAAGTCGAAGACTTTGTCTATCTGAAAGTGTCACCGATCAGAGGAGTCAGAAGATTCGGAGTGAAAGGCAAGCTAGCACCCCGCTACATCGGTCCGTACCAGATCCTCTCAAAGCGTGGAGAAGTGGCCTATCAGCTCAGTCTGCCAGAGAACTTGTCAGCTGTGCATGATGTCTTTCATGTGTCTCAGTTGAAGAAGTGCTTGCGTGTGCCAGAAGAGCAGTTGCCAGTGGAAGGTCTGGAAGTCCAGGAGGACTTGACCTATGTCGAGAAGCCAGCTCAGATCCTTGAGATTGCAGATAGAGTCACCCGAAGGAAGACCATCAGAATGTGCAAAGTCAGATGGAATCACCACTCTGAGGAAGAAGCAACCTGGGAGCGTGAAGATGATCTGATGGCTAAGTACCCAGAGCTCTTTGCTAGCCAGCCCTGAATCTCGAGGGCGAGATTCTTTTAAGGGGGATAGGTTTGTAACGCCCCGAATTTTGCAGTTGAATTTTTTTCTTTTCTTTACTCGCCAAAATTCGGGCGTTACCTTTTCTTTTTCTTTTTCCCCTCGCTAAACCTTGATCTTTTCCAAAGTTAGCGGGATTCGGTTTGGAATTCCCGTGTAAAGAAAAACCCTAAATTGTTTTATGTTGTTTGATGCACCATGCCGAGCTACGCATTCTTTGATTGTTTGAAAGTGCAAATGCATTCATGTAGGAAGATCGGATTTCGAAAAGGAGATAACTTTTTTTCTTTTTCTTTTTCTTTTTCTTTCTTTCTCTCTCCCTCTTTCCTTCTCTCTCTCCCGCGCCGTGGGCCCCCTGGCCGGCCCAGCCGCCCCTTGCGCGCCCCCCCCTTTGGGCCCAATAGGCCCAGCCGCCCCCACCCCCTCCCCTTTTTCCCCCAATTCTCTCTCCCTCCCTCTCATTTTCTCCCATCCTCTCCCTAGGCCGCCGCCCCTACCCCCTGCCCTAGCGCCGCCCCTGCTCGGCCGCTGCCCCCCGCCGTCGGCCGCCCGACCGCCGGTGAGCCCTCCCCCCTCCCTCCTCCCTCCTCCCTCCCTCTCCCCTCCCCCTCCTCTCTCCTTGGCAGCCCCGGCCGCCCCCCCCTGCTCGGCCCCAGCCGGCCGCTGGCCGCCCAGCCGGCCGCTGGCCGCGCCCAGCCGGCCGCTGGCCGCCCCAGCCGCGCCTGGCCGCGTGCCCGCCTGGCCGCGCGCCCCTCCTGGCCGCGCCCGGCCGCCCGCCTGGCTGCTCGGCCGCCCAGCCGGCCCTGGCCGCGCGCCCCTCCCAGCCGCGCGCCCGCCCGCCCGCCTGGCCTCGGCCGCCCAGCCGGCCGGTTCAACCGCCCCAGCTCGGCTGCCCGCGCCCGCGCCCGCGCCCAGCTCGGCCGCCCTGCCCCCGGCCGGTTCAACCGCCCTAGGGCCGGTTCAACCGCCCCCCCCTGTTTTTTATTTTTTTATTTTTATTTTAGTTTACTTTCTGTGATCATAGTTATTTTATTTTAGGTAGGCTAATCATTGTTCATGCTATTGAAATAGGGAGCTTAATTTAGAATTTCGTTGCGCTAGTTGATTCATTTAGTTAATTGTTTATCTAGTGCAAAGTTGATCAACTCAAAATGACCAGGTTTCCATTAGTGTATATAACAGAATTCTTTTGTTAAGAACCAATTGTAGCTGATCATTAGTGCATAAGATTTAACCCCTTGCGAGACCCTTTCCCGTTTCTTTCTAACCATAACAAATGCGATATCGAATGTCATACTTGATGCATACTCACTTTATTTGTTCCCTTGTATGGTGTACTGTTCCTTTGTATTAAATATGTGGATGTATGTATGTTTGCGCTCGCATAGAAAACGATCCGGTCGAAGAGCCCGAGGAATTCGCAGGAGAAGCCCCTGAGCAGCAGTCGGTTGGTGGAGGCAAGTGTCCTTTGACCTATCTCTGTCCTATTCATTCTTTAATTCACCTCCCGCTTTACACATTTATACTTAAGGATTGACTAGCTTTTGTTATCCATGTCCTTGTTTACCTATTTGGGTCGGATTATTACTGCTTAGTCTGATGCTATTGCTCAACTCTAATCAATGAACATGATGTGATTATCTATGATACGCTGTTTTCCCCTTCTTATTTATGATCATACTTGTGGCATTTAAGGGGACTCGAGCGGTTTCTCGAGTGCCTCTCCGTAAGGACCTGTTCAATGGATGACCGCCCGGGAAAACAGTGCAACCATGAGGGTGGAATGGGACGCCCTTAGCTGAATAATTAGAGGAACCGGGGTGTAGTTCGCTTAGCCGTTGTGCCGTCAATGGGGCTCGGTGTATGCGGCTCGCTCTGCCAAGGTTGATTTGTCCCTTGGGGAGGAGTGCGGTACATTTAGGAAACCTAACGGGTGGCTACAGCCCCGGGGAATCTTTGTAAAGGCTTCGTAGTGAATCCCTAGCCATTCACCTTGGGAGTGAATAAGGGTCTTGCAAGCCCGGGCTAGAGAGGGAATCACGGCTTATGGGTAAAGTGCGCAACCTCTGCAGAGTGTTATGAAACTGATATATCAGCCGTGCTCGCGGTTATGAGCGGCCAAGGGAGCTCCAGAGATTAGTGATACTTGATCAGAGACATTTTGGTACAGGTGGCAATGAGATTGATGGTTCTGGTTATGATTATGGTATTGGTAAGTGGTATTCTTTCCGTTTGGAAAGGATACATTGGGCTAATAACTTGGGTTAATGTTAAAACCTGGCTTTCTACTAGTAAGTAATAACCTGACCAACTAAAAGCATCTGCTTGACTTATCCCCACATAAAGCTAGTCCACTACAGCCAAACAGGATGCTTGCTGAGTATGTTGATGTGTACTCACCCTTGCTCTACACACCAAACCCCCCCCAGGTTGTCAGCATTGCAACCACTGCTCAGGAGAAGATGAAGCTGTGGAAGGAGACTTCCAGGAGTTCCAAGACTACGACGAGTTCTAGGCGTGGGTTAGCGGCAACCCCCAGTCGGCTGCCTGTGAAGGCCGCGTTATCTACGTTTCGTTTTCGCACTTTGATTTATTGTAAGAACTATATGGACGTCTCAGACGTATGATGTAATCGACTATTATTTCCCCTTTTAATACTATTTGAGCACTGTGTGATGATGTCCATGTTATGTAACTGCTGTGTACGTGAATAACTGATCCTGGCACGTACATGGTTCGCATTCGGTTTACCTTCTAAAAACCGGGTGTGACACTCAGGAATCACTTCTCAGCCTATTTGCCAAACAATTTTCGTCAAATAGATTCACTTCCAGTAGAGAATCACTCTATTAGAGAACTAGCCCTCGGAGCTAGAGAATCATGGAGCAGAGCTCTACGAAATGAGCTCTAAGCAAAACCAAACCCTAATGTGGTGGCGGCTGCTGTTAAAATAGATGTTAGGGGCATGCACAACCCCTGGATGTACCCCTAATGGGCTCCAACATGATACACAGCCCAACAGACGGTGTCGCAGCACCAAAACAGAATCTGAATGCTAACTTGTTTCAATGATTCCTGTTGACTCCCGATGAATTTTAAGGTGGTTCTAGTTGGGTTGGAAAGCTTATCTCATTATCTTTCCAGCCATATAAAGTCCAACCTAATCAGAGTTCGTATGCGCTTTGGGTGTCCATTTTAGTGTAGACTAGTCCTGGGCTCCAAGGTGGAGACAAAGTTGAGTCGGACTTGGCTTTCTCTTGTTGTGAACGTCCTAGCTTCTCTTCCTTGAAATCTTAGCATTTATCAAGTCCTTTATGGTCCTATTCCAAGGTTTCTAATCATAAAAACATCCATAGCACAAAGTGTAAGCTCCAAAATACAATTGACTAGGTACGAACGAACCTGGAGATTTATCTGTCGTGCACGTGCTCGTGTTGTCGGCTCATGCATATTTGTATGGCAGTTATGTCCTCATCAGATTCGTGCTCCCTCTAAAGGTATCTTCGAGTTCTCATTTATGAAGTCGAAGGTATATTTGTAATTATTTGTTATGTTGTAAAAATGATGCAGACTTCATAAAGTAAGGAAATGAGCAAACATTTTCATATGTTTCACTTTGTGACTAATTGGTATTGTAAATGTTCTTATCTCAGGAAATGAGCAAACATTTTCATATGTTTCACTTTGTGACTAATTGGTATTGTAAATGTTCTTATCTCAATCTTCTCCATTTGACCGACTCTCGAAGGGGAGTCGAACAAAGGGATAAGCTTAAAATGTACTCACTTATGCTGCTTTGTTTTTGTACCCTTCAGGAATCAAAAACGAGTGACCAACACCCTTGACATCAATTATACTTGAAATCGATCTTGCACAACATTAAGACAAATAGGTTTAAAAAACAATAAGAATGGATAATATTATGAGAAAGAATATGATGAAGCGTCCCAATCCTCTAGGACTCAAATGTGATACAATTACTAGTCCCAGGAGGCTAATAAAAACATTTATACATCAGATGGTTCCAGATCTGCTTAAACGAGACAAACCTATAAAGGTGGCGATCAACTTTAAGAGTTGGTCCACAACTCGGGACACATCATCATAGTGGGGCTGAAGCAACCCGATATACGCAGCGAAGCAAATCAGCGGTCCAACAGCCACAGGCATGGTTGGGAACAAGCATAACTCTTACCCGATCAACGATCTCCTTCTCTGAAAACAATAAATAAGCGAGAGTGAGTACTTACATACCCAGCAGCCCACCTTCACCCATGGAATGGGGAAATCAGATATAATGCATGGAGTATGTGGATCTCAGGATATTTTGCAGAAAGAGCAATATTTGATGCAGGGTTATTTTGTAAAATATTTTATATTTTCAAAGCACATCCTCTCCCAAAGAAGCAGGAAGTTTTTCAATATAGAACAAAATCCTCTGGACTAAACCATTCAGGTATCTCAATAGTTTCCCACCGGTTTTCGTTTTCAAAAACAGCTACTGGACTTCCCGTCCACCATAGCTCGCAGCTCAACTGCCGGACCTTTTAAAACCACTTTTCAAAAGCATTTTTGGAAAACAAAACACTAATTGTCAAATCCATGCCATGACTCATCCATATCCGTGGACATAAACTATTCGAATAGGTTTTTAAACTCTATGCAGAGGTGTACACTTTACCCACTAGTCTGGTTTTTGCAATCTCACCGTCGTGAGATCCGAATGCCGAAACTCTCTCTTCCCTTTCACGACTTTACCTTGGCGGTATACCGAAAGGCACAAGGCCACCTCCATGCCCAAACCAGGACAAAACATTCCCCCTCCTTGTCCTCTCGGTGCTCCCTAGTCGTCATAACCCTAGGGCACAGATCGTGCAAGTTCGGATCAAGCGACTGCCCGTACAGTCTCGAGTGGTTGTACTTGATAAGAGTATAGGTAAGGAGTGATGACAAACTGGTCCTTATGCGATAGGGATAATCCTTCATGCTCACACCTAACCCGGCTGAGCCATCACATTAAGGCCCTCCCAAACCAGGGAGTCCCGGATCATCCCACTCAAAGGTGATAATGGTGACAACCCTTCATCAAACCCATTTTGAAAAACATTTTCTTTTGAAAACGCACACCTTTTCCCAAATAATATTGTAACAAAAATGTCAAGGAGTATAAAGATGAATTGCGGCAAAGTTCTAAGGCTGGGTGGCCATATTGACATGTCTCTTAACATCAAAATCATATCATGCATAAAATAACAGGCTGAGGGTTGTGGTTGAAAAGCATAGGTAATTTATGCATCAAAGGGTCTAGTGAGCTTGCCCTGCTTTAACCGACGAAAGGGTGAGAGCTCGTGGAACTGGCTTCTAGCTCCACCATCTAGCGTAGACTTACAGAAATGGCCTTCACGAGACGGCACAAACGCTCCGATAACTATGCAACATGAACAAGCAAACATACAAACCAACAAGTATATCATCAAATATTTAGTATAGTGGTCAGAATGGCGATATATGGATGAGTAGAGTCTTGAGCAGAATCTGTGTCATGTGGTGTTGTGATATCACTGGTGGTGGAGTGGAGGTGCTTACCAGGAGGGTGGATTGGAGGCGAAGCGACACTATGCGTGTAGCCGGCAGAGCGGGATAACTGAGTGGGTGGGGGTTTGCCTTGGATGAGGGTGTTGAGCTTGTGGAGAGGGAGAGGGTAGTTGGGTGTATTTATAGCAGGGTACCTGTGGTTTAGTATGGTAGAGTTCACTGTTGGTGAGAATAGTGGCAATGAATCGTCTGACTTAGTCTGAACAGGGAAATTATAGGCAGAATATGGGACAAGAGTATTTTTGGAGTTTTCTGGAATATGAACCATGCTTAAGGGATGACAAGGTTAGATAGGGAATAATTTGATAAGAATTTAGAAACAAAAATTATTGGAATCTGGGTTTGGATGGAGGAGTTTTGGATTTTATAATCATAGGAATAAAAAGAAAAGGGAAAAGGAATATTCCTAGAATATTCTAGAATTTGAATATTTAGATATATTTGGAAAATCAAAGCGTAGTGTCAGGAATTATTTCTGGGCTATTCTTGGGCAGAGGTTTATGTTGGTGGCAACTGTTCCTACCTACTGTGTCACATGAGACAACACTAAGGCGGGACCCAAATGGCTAGAATATTGGGGTATTCTGGTCCGGGTGGGCTATGGTATCTTGGGCCATGTTATATAGGATTGACGACGTATCCATACAAACATGGTTCGCCTTTCTTTTTGGAAGCCTGGTTCGAAAAAATCTCAAAGTTAGCCGTGCTCAACTTGAAGAAATCTGGGATGGGTGACCAGATGGGAAGTTCTTCCTAGAAGGAAAATCACAGTCACTGGAATTCGTATGACTGAAATATTAGTCTAGCAGGTCTTAGGTGTGCTGGACAGCATGATGGATGTGCAGTTGAATATTTGGGTGATCGGATGATCGATGAATAGTAACGATGAATAGTAGGATGAACGACCCGATGAACGATGAATAATGACTATGAACGTTCCGATGAATGATGAATAGTCCGTATGAACGAACGATGAATAGTTCGTATGAACGAATGATGAACGATGAATAGTGACTATGAATAATCCGATGAACGATGAATAATCCGTATGAACGAACGATGAACGATGAATAGTGACTATGAACGATCCAATGAACGATGAATAGTCCGTATGAACGAACGATGAATGATCGAATGATCGGATGAACGAACGATCGGAATTTCGGCAGCATAACGGCTGAACAAAGATTACTTGGACGAACGAACGATCGAATGAATGACCGAACGATCCTTGTGCTTGTGTTGTGCTTGTGTGGGAGTGGGAGTGAGGTGGAAGTGAGTTGCCATGAAATGGCTTGGGGTGGCTTGAGGGGAGGCCCTTGCCCCTCTATTTATAGGCAAGGTGGGGGTTAGGGGAGGAGGCGAGGATTAGTGGGAGGATACGAGGATTAGTGGGAGATAAGCATGTATTAGTCATATATAAGTGAAATTAGCTTGTAGAGCTCACCGTATGACACCGGAGGCGTACGTATACGTATGAGCATGAGGAAAATTATGAAGAAAATATTTGTAGAGACTTCAAAACTGATTCTGAAGGTATTTCTCAGGAGGAAAATATTTGGAGAAATATTGGTGGAATGTTTGGGCAGTATTTCTAGAAAGAATTTGATGGGATCACTGGAGAACTATTTGTAGGATATTTTGAGGAGAATTTTGGAGAGAATATAGACCACTATATTTTATTTGTTGAGATCAACTCGCAAACAAACATTCTGAAACAAAATTTAAAATTCATTTTAAATTTAGAGCGAGTTTATGAAAATTTCAAGATTTCAATTTTCGTGGTGCTACATATAACCATATTGTAGCATGTCTATGTGTAAGAAGGAAATGACTTGAGAAGCAATGCAAATGATCACCTTCGACTCGTGCCATAATTGCATTATTATCTTGATGAAACATTGCGATCATTTTGGATATTGATATTTCATGTCATTTTTACCTATCCTTCTTCCCTTTTTATTGCACCTCCGAAGGGGGAGAAGGGTAACACCTTGTAATCATGTTTCCATGTTGTGTTTCTTTCTAGCAACCCCGACAAGTCCCCAACAGCATAGTGGTTTTATAACCTTTTAGCCTCTATTTGTACTATTTTATGTATTGTTCTAATAGGATAATATTTGTTACATGTGATGGTTATAGTGGATGCTTGCATGGTGTTTAAAATTTATTTAGAAGGCGAAGGTTTAGAGTTTGAGGAAGATCAAGTTGGTCACCAGTAACGTCATGAAAATAAATTTGAGGAAGGAAAGTATAACAAAGGGCTCCTTACACATATGAACATTACTTAAATATATTCATCATTGCATGTGAATAATTTGAAATGCCTTAAGGTCTTTACCTAGTATACCTTGTTCTATATATCCTTGATCCTATGGGTTTGGTTAGAAGTTACTAGCATAACTAAAGTTAACTAAATAATTTTGACTAATGTCTTATGAAATGGGATAAACATTGTTCTTTTAGCAACATGGACCAGGGGGCTAGAGCACGAGGTTTTGATACTCTAGATTCCTCTCCTTATGAACTTAATCCTAAAGTGCCCACCTCGAAGATATCTTACAACCACGCGTTTCATATGACTATGATCAAAATTAAGTATCTACTACTTATCTGACTTGTTAGTGGTTTCCAAAAGGCACAAAGTGGAGGTGTATCATGTGGTATAGTTGTGTTTCCTACCTAGGTGTGTGGTATTGCAACCACTTATGCCTCTAGAAGGAGTACACATAAGCACACTTGCCACTGAAACCTAGCGACTACTTACCAGTTAGGGTGCCTAACTAAAGGTTGCATAGTGAAACATTGCCACAATTTCGTGGAAGAGGTTATGTGGGCTTTGCAAACCTTACCATTTGGGAATCATGACTCAAGAGTAAATGAGAGCACCTAGAGGGGGGGGTGAATAGGTGATCCTGTAAAATCAAACACTAAATAGCCACAAAACTTAGTTATTAAAGTGTTAGCGCGACTAAGTAGTTTTGAAGCGAGTTCTTGTGGATAAAACAATCACAGAGAAGGCAACACAAGAGACACGCGATTTTTATCCCATGGTTCAGCCAAGTGACATTTGCCTACTTCCACGTTGTGGTGTCCCAATGGACGAGGGTTGCACTCAACTCCTTTCAAGTGATCTAATGATCGACTTGAATACCACGACTTTCTTCCTTATAGTCTTTCTCCCGTTTGCGAGGAATCTCCATACTTTGGAGCCTCTCGCCCTTACAATAAAGATCACAAAGAAGGCACAAGAGTAAGGCTAGGAGAGCAACACACACAACACACAAATCCTCAGCACACACACGCACACAAGCCAAGACTTAAGCTCAAAACGTAGCACAGAGAGTTCACAACTAGAACGGAGCTCAAATCAATAACACAATCGATCAAATGCGCGGAGGCGGAGTGTGAGAGTCTTAGAATGCTTAGTGAATGCTTAGATGACTCCTCCATGCGCCTAGGGGTCCCTTTTATAGCCCCAAGGCAGCTAGGAGCCGTTGGAGGCAAACTTGGAAGGCCATCCTTGCCTTCTATCAGGTGGTGCACCGGACAGTCCGGTGCACCACCGGACAACTACTGTTCATGTCTGGTGCTCGATTTCTTTCCATACGGAGAGCAGCTGACCGTTGGTCCCCAGAATCAGTTGGCGCATCGGACACTATCCGGTGCACACCGGACAGTCCGGTGTGCCCAACCGACCGTTGGCGCGACCACGTGTCGCGCGAAGATTGCGCGACCGACCGTTAGCGCTGGCGACCGTTGGCTCACCGGATAGTTCGGTGCACCACCGGACAGTCTGCTGATTTTTAGCCGTACGCCATCGTCGATTCCCGAGAGCAGCACTTTCATCGGAGACCAGCCTAGCGCACCGGACACTGTCCGGTGCACCATCGAACAGTCCGGTGTGCCAGACTGAGCTGAAGTTCGGCTGCATAGAGCCAAGTCTTTTCGGTTTTTTTCTTCTTCTTTTCTAACTGCTAGCACTTAGATAACCTCATTAGTGTTCAAAAACAAATGTACTAAGTCTAGAAACATACCTCATGCCTTGATTTGCACTTTTCAACCTTTGACACATTAGGACTTAAAGAATATGTGTTGGGCATCTAATCACCAAAATACTTATAGAAAAAATTGCCCAAGGGCATATTTCCCTTTCAATCTCCCCTTTTTGGTGATTTATGCCAACACATCAAAAAGCAACAAAAAACGTGCAACATCAAATCAATTTGAAGATCCAATTGTTTTTGACTATAATTTGGCATATTTGGATCACTCTTTGCCACCACTTGGTTTGTTTTTGCAAATCAAATTCTTTTTCCTATCTTTAGGTCAAACACACTTGTTTGGGCAAAATGAGAGATGTTCCAAGAGAAAAATTGATCAAGTGCCAAAAACTCCCCCTTTTTCCCATAATCAAAATTCCCTCCCACAAGAGACCAAATTTTGCAATAAGAGTATTTTGAACAAATCAAAAGTTCTAACTCTATTGTTTTCAAAATTCACAAGTGGTAGCTGATCCATTTGCTTTGGCCTTAATTTCTCCCCCTTTGGCATTAAGCACCAAAACGGGATCATTTTTGGCCATTTAACCCTATTGCCTCACCAAAAATGTCAATTCAGAGCAAAAGGCAATAAGAATATAAGAATGAACTTGGAATTAATTACACTAATACCGGAGTGCAGTGGAAGTCTTTGCATCGTCCAAGTCCACATTTCCCTTTCAATGCACCTTTTAGACTACATCAAGTATACTCAAACAACCAGGTTAGTCTCAAAAGGTCAAGTTGTAGCACATCTCCCCCTTAATATGTGCATCACTTGCAAATGGACTTGTGACGTCCGAGGATCACGTGTACAACTTGAGCACCACAAGAATGAATTTAAATGCATAAAGTAACATGATCAAAGGAATAGAACACACGTATGCTATAGATCAATCCAAGTTTCGCGAATATAAGACATTTAGCTCACTATGCAGCCTGCAAAACCTTTTCTCATCTAAAGACTTTGTGAAGATATCGGCTAGCTGGTTCTTGGTGCTAATATGGTACACCTCGATATCTCCCTTTTGCTGGTGGTCTCTCAAGAAGTGATGCCCGATGTCTATGTGCTTAGTGTGGCTGTGTTCAACAGAATTATCTGCCATGCGGATTGCACTCTCATTGTCATATAGGAGAGGGACTTTTCTCAGATTGTAGCCAAAGTCCCGGAGGGTTTGTCTCATCCAAAGTAGTTGCGCGCCATACTGTCCTGTGGCAACATACTCGGCCTCAGCGGTGGATAGGGCAACGGATGTTTGTTTATTAGAACTCCAGGACACCACGGACCTTCCTAGAAATTGGCACGTCCCCGATGTGCTCTTCCTATCAACCTTGCACCCGGCATAATCGGAGTCTGAGTATCCAATCAAGTCAAAGGTAGATCCCTTTGGGTACCAGATCCCGAAGCAAGGCGTAGAAACTAAATATCTAAGAATTCGCTTAACGGCCACAAGGTGACATTCCTTGGGGTTGGATTGATATCTAGCACACATGCATACACTTAGCATAATGTCCGGTCTACTAGCACATAAATAAAGCAATGAACCTATCATGGACCGGTATGCCTTTCGATCAACGGACTTACCTCCTTTGTTGAGGTCGACATGCCCGTCGGTTCCCATAGGTGTCTTGGTGGGCTTGGCGTCCTTCATCCCAAACTGCTTAAGATCTTGTGTGTACTTCATTTGGGAGATGAAGGTGCCGTCCTTGAGTTGCTTCACTTGGAACCCAAGGAAGTATGTTAACTCGCCCATCATCGACATCTTAAACTTTTGTGTCATCACCCTGCTAAACTCCTCACATGACTTTTGATTAGTAGAACCAAATATTATTTCATCGACATAAATTTGGCACACAAAAAGATCACCATCACAAGTCTTTGTAAAAAGAGTGGGATCGACTTTCCCAACCTTGAAGGCGTTAACAATTAAGAAATCTCTAAGGCATTCATACCATGCTCTTGGGGCTTGCTTAAGTCCATAGAGCGCCTTAGAGAGCTTGAACACATGGTCGGGGTACCTGTCATCCTCAAAGCTAGGGGGTTGTTCCACATATACCTCCTCCTTTATTGGCCCATTGAGGAAAGCGCTCTTCACATCCATTTGAAATAGCCTGAAAGAGTGGTGAGCAGCATAGGCTAATAAAATTTGAATAGACTCTAGCCTAGCCACAGGAGCAAAAGTCTCCTCGAAATCCAAACCTGCGACTTGGGCATAACCTTTTGCCACAAGTTGAGCCTTGTTTATTGTCACCACCCTGTGCTCATCTTGCTTGTTGCGGAACACCCACTTGGTTCCCACAACATTTTGCTTTGGACGTGGCACTAGGCTCCAAACTTCATTTCTCTTGAAGTTGTTGAGCTCTTCCTGCATGGCCAACACCCAATCCGGATCCTGCAAGACCTCTTCTACCCTGAAAGGCTCAATAGAAGAGACAAACGAGTAGTGCTCACAAAAGTTAGCTAATCTTGAGCGGGTAGTTACTCCCTTGCTTATGTCACCCATAATCTGGTCAACGGGGTGATGCCGTTGGATCGTTGCTCGGACTTGAGTTGGAGGGGCACGTGGTGCTTTTTCCTCCATCACTTGTTCTTCCTGTGCTCCCCCTTGATCCTGTCCCTCTTCTTGAGGTACCTGTTCACCGTCTTGAGTTGGAGGATGCACCATTGTGGAGGAAGATGGCTGATCTTGTTCCTGATGTTCCTGTGATCGCACATCACAAATCGCCATCGTGCGCATTGCGGCTGTTGGAACATCATCTTCATCTATGTCATCAAGATCAACTTGCTCTCTTGGAGAGCCATTAGTCTCATCAAATACAACGTCGCTAGAGACTTCAATCAAACCCGATGATTTGTTGAAGACTCTATACGCCTTTGAATTTGAGTCATACCCTAGTAAAAACCCTTCTACTGCCTTGGGAGCAAATTTAGATTGTCTACCTTTCTTCACTAGAATGTAACATTTGCTCCCAAATACACGAAAGTAGGAGACGTTGGGTTTGTTACCGGTAAGGAGTTCGTAGGAGGTCTTCTTGAGAAGGCGATGCAGATAGAGCCGGTTTATGGCGTGGCAAGCTGTGTTCACAGCTTCCGACCAAAACCGTTCGAGCGTCTTGAACTCTCCAAGCATCGTTCTCGCCATGTCGATAAGCGTCCTGTTCTTCCTCTCTACCACACCGTTTTGCTGTGGTGTGTAGGGAGCGGAGAACTCGTGCTTGATGCCTTCCTCCTCAAGATACTCCTCAACTTGCAGATTCTTGAACTCGGACCTGTTGTTGCTCCTTATCTATTTCACCTTTAGCTCAAATTCGTTTTGAGCCCTCCTCAGAAAGCGCTTTAGGGTCCCTTGGGTTTCTAATTTATCCTACAAAAGAATACCAAAGTGAAGCGGGAAAAATCATCAACAATTACAAGACCATACTTACTTCCCCCGATGCTAAGGTAGGCAACGGGTCCGAAGAGGTCCATGTGAAGAAGCTCCAATGGTCTTGATGTTGTCATCACATTCTTGCTATGATGAGTGCTTCCCACCTGTTTCCCTGCCTGACATGCTGCACAATGCCTATCTTTCTCGAAACAAGCATTGGTTAGTCCTAACACATGTTCTCCCTTTAAAAGTTTATGAAGGTTCTTCATCCCAACATGTGCTAGACGGCGATGCCACAGCCAGCCCATACTAGTCTTAGCTATTAAGCATGCATCTAGATCGGCCTCCTCTTTCGAAAAATCAACTAAGTAGAGTTTGCTGTCTAATACACCCTGAAAAGCTAATGAACCATCACTCCGTCTAAAGACAGATACATCAACGTTTGAAAAAAGACAATTGTAACCCATGTGACACAATTGACTTACAGACAGAAGGTTGTAACCAAGCGACTCTACTAGAAATACATTCGAAATGGAGTGCTTGTTGGTGATGGCTATCTTGCCCAAGCCTTTGACCTTTCCTTGGTTCCCATCTCCAAAGATGATCGTATCCTAGGAATCCTTGTTCTTGACGTAGGAGGTGAACATCTTCTTCTCCCCCGTCATGTGGTTTGTGCATCCGCTGTCGATAATCCAGCTTGAGCCCCTGGATGCATAAACCTGCAAGGAATTTAAGCTTGGGTTTTAGGTACCCAACTCTTGTTGGGTCCCACAAGGTTAGTCAAAATAATTTTTGGAACCCAAAAACAAGTCTTGTCTCCTGAAAGGGAATTAGGCTTACACCTTCTTCCTAATTGATTTTAGTGGTTGAATTGCACAACACAAATAATTAGACTAACTAGTTTGCTCTAGTCTATAAGTTCTACAGGTGCCAAAGGTTCACAATAAGCCAATAAAAAGACCAAGAAAATGGTTCAAACAAAGAGAGCAAAGGACAACCCAAAGGCACCCTGGTCTGGCGCACCGGACTGTCCGGTGTGCCACCGGACAGTGTCCGGTGCACCAGGGCACTCGAGGCTAAACTCTTCACCTTCGGGAAATTCAGAGGGCGCTCCGCTATAATTCACCGGACTGTCCGGTGAGTCACCAGACAGTGTCCGGTGCACACCGGACTGTCCGGTGTGCCAGCGGAGCAACGGCTACTTCACGCGCAATGGTCGACTGCAACCGCATTGAATGCGCTACAGTGCGCACCAGAGTCAGAGCACGCGCAGTTGGCGCACCGGACAGTCTACAGGACTTGTCCGGTGCACCACCGGACAACCCAGAGGCCTCACAAGTCAGAGCTCCAACGGTCGAACCCCAACGGTCTACTAACGTGGCTGGCGCACCGGACAGTGTCCGGTGGCGCACCGGACTGTCCGGTGCACCATGCGACAGCACACTTCCAACAGCCATATTTTGGTGGTTGGGGCTATAAATACCCCAACCACCCCACATTCAATGGAATCCAAGTTTCTACACTTCTACACCTTATAAGAGCTATAGTATTCAATACAAGACACACCAAAGAGATCAAATCCTCTCCCAACTCCACACAAAGCTTTAGTGATTAGAGAGAGAGAGATTTGTTGTGTTCATTTGAGCTCTTGTGCTTGGATTGCTTCTTTTTCCTTCATTCTTGTGATCAAACTCAATTGTAACCAAGGCAAGAGACACCAATTGTGTGGTGGTCCTTGCGGGGACTTTGTGTCCCGTTTGATTGAGAAGGAGAAGCTCACTCGGTCTAAGTGACCGTTTGAGAGAGGGAAAGGGTTGAAAGAGACCCGGTCTTTGTGACCACCTCAACGGGGAGTAGGTTTGCAAGAACCGAACCTCGGTAAAACAAATCATCGTGTCTCGCTCTTTATTCGCCCATGATTTGTTTTGCGCCCTCTCTCTCGGACTCGTTTATATTTCTAACGCTAACCCGGCTTGTAGTTGTGATTAAGTTTGTAAATTTTAGATTCGCCCTATTCACCCCCCTCTAGGCGACTTTCAATTGGTATCAGAGCCTTATGCTTTATTAGAGCCTAACCGCTCGAAGTGATGTCGGGAGCATCCGCCAAGAGGGATCTCGGGACCGGCGACGAGTCCGCAAGCTCGGGAAGAACACACTCAAGGGAGTCCGCCCACAAGCACAAGGAGGAATCCTCTTCCTCCGTCAAGTCCCATCGGATGGGTGACAAGAAGAAGAAGATGAGGAAAGTGGTCTACTACGAGACCGACTCTTTGTCACCCTCCACCTCCGGCTCGAAATCGGCCTCCAGTACTTCAAAGCGCCATGAGCGCAAGAAGTATAGTAAGATGCCCCTTCGCTATCCTCGCATTTCTAGACATACTCCATTACTCTCCGTTCCATTAGGCAAACCACCTATGTTTGAAGGTGAAGATTATTCTATGTGGAGTGATAAAATGAGGCATCACCTAACCTCACTCCACAAAAGCATATGGGATATTGTTGAGTATGGAATACAGGTACCAATGAAGGGAGACAAGGATTATGTCTCGGAGGAGGTCGAACAAATCCAACACTTCAACTCCCAAGCCACAACTATACTCCTCGCCTCTTTAAGTCGAGAGGAGTATAATAAGGTACAAGGGTTGAAGAGCGCAAAGGAGATTTGGGACATGCTACAAACCACACACGAAGGAGACGAGGTGACCAAGATCACTAAGCGGGAGACGATCAAGGGGGAGATCGGTCGCTTCCGGCTTCGCCAAGGGGAGGAGCCACAAGACATGTACAACCGGCTCAAGACCTTGGTGAACCAAGTGCGCAACCTCGGGAGCAAAAAATGGGATGATCACAAGATGGTTAAGGTTATTCTTAGATCACTTGTTTTCCTTAACCCTACTCAAGTTCAATTAATTCGTGGTAATCCTAGATATACACTAATGACTCCCGAGGAAGTGATAGGGAATTTTGTGAGCTTTGAATTGATGATCAAAGGCTCAAAGAAAATTGTCGAGCTAGATGGCCCCTCCACGTCCGAAGCACAACCGGTCGCATTCAAGGCAACGGAGGAGAAGAAGGAGGAGTCTACATCAAGTAGAACACCCATCGATGCCTCGAAGCTCAACAACGAGGAAATGACGCTCATCATCAAGAGCTTCCGCCAAATCCTCAAACAAAGGAGGGGGAAGGATTACAAGCCCCACTCCAAGAAAGTATGCTACAAGTGTGGTAAGCCCGGTCATTTCATTGCTAAATGTCCATTATCTAGTGATAGTGACAGGGGCGACGACAAGAAGGGGAGAAGAAAGGAGAAGAAGAGGTACTACAAGAAGAAGGGCGGCGATGCCCATGTTTGCCGGGAATGGGACTCCAACGAGAGCTCCACCGACTCCTCCTCCGACGAGGACGCCGCAAACATCGCCGTCTCCAAGGGTCTTCTCTTCCCCAACGTCGGCGACAAGTGCCTTATGGCAAAGGACGGCAAAAGGAAGAAGGTAAAATCAAGATCCTCCACTAAATATGAAACCTCTAGTGATGAGGATAACTTGCGCACCCTTTTTGCCAACCTAAACATGCAACAAAAAGAAAAATTAAATGAATTAATTAGTTCTATTCATGAGAAGGATGATCTCTTGGACTCCCAAGAGGACTTCCTTATTAAAGAAAACAAGAAGCATGTTAAGGTTAAAAATGCTTATGCTCTAGAAGTAGAAAAGTGTGAAAAATTGTCTAGTGAGCTAAGCGCATGCCATGATGTTATCACCAACCTTAGAAATGAGAATGCTAATTTAATTGCTAAGGTCGATTCAAATGTTTGTGATGTTTCAATTCCCAATCTTAGAAATGTTAATGTTGATTTACTTGCTAAGGTTGAAGAATTGAAAACCTCTCTTGCTAGTCTTAGGATTGAAAATGAAAAATTGATTGCTAAGGCTAAAGATTTTGATATTTGCAATGTTACTATTTCTAACCTTAGAAGTGAAAATGATATATTACATGCTAAGGTAGTAGAATTAAAATCTTGCAAACCCTCTATATCTACCGTTGAGCATACTTCCATTTGTACTAGATGTAGAGACATTAACATTGATGCTATTCATGATCATATGACCTTAATTAAACAACAAAATGATCATATAGCTAAATTAGATGCTAAAATTGCCGAGCATGACTTAGAAAATGAAAAGTTTAAATTTGCTAGAAGCATGCTCTATAGTGGGAGACACCCTGGCATCAAGGATGGCATTGGCTTCCAAAAGGGGGACAATGTTAAACTTAATGCCCCTCCTAAAAGATTGTCTAATTTTGTTAAGGGTAAGGCTCCCATGCCTCAGGATAACGAGGGTTACATTTTGTACCCTGCCGGTTATTCCAAGAACAAAATTAGGAGAATTCATTCTAGGAAGTCTCACTCTGGCCCTAATGATGCTTTTATGTATAAGGGTGAGACATCTAGTTCTAGGCAATCAACCCATGCAAAATTGCCTAAGAAGAAAATTCCTAAGGCATCAAATGATTCTAACATTTCATTTAAGACTTTTGATGCATCATATGTTTTAACTAACAAATCCGGCAAGGTAGTTGCCAAGTACGTTGGGGGCAAGCACAAGGGGTCAAAGACTTGTGTTTGGGTACCCAAAGTTCTTGTGTCTAATGTCAAAGGACCCAAAACCATTTGGGTACCTAAAATCAAGAACTAAATTTGTTTTGTAGGTTTATGCATCCGGGGGCTCAAGTTGGATCATCGATAGTGGGTGCACAAACCACATGACAGGGGAGAAGAAGATGTTCTCCTCCTACGAGAAAAACCAAGATCCCCAATGAGCTATCACATTCGGGGATGGAAACCAAGGTTTGGTCAAAGGATTGGGTAAAATTGCTATATCGCCTGACCATTCCATCTCCAATGTTTTTCTTGTAGACTCTTTAGATTACAACTTGCTTTCAGTTTCTCAATTATGCAAAATGGGCTACAACTGTCTTTTTACAGATGTAGGTGTTACTGTCTTTAGAAGAAGTGTTGATTCAATAGCATTTAAGGGAGTGTTAGAGGGTCAGCTATACTTAGTAGATTTTGATAGAGCTGAACTCGACACTTGCTTAATTGCTAAGACTAACATGGGCTGGCTCTGGCATCGCCGACTAGCACATGTTGCAATGAAGAATCTTCACAAGCTTCTAAAGGGAGAACACATTTTGGGACTAACAAATGTTCATTTTGAGAAAGACAGGGTTTGTAGCGCATGTCAGGTAGGGAAGCAAGTTGGTGTTCATCATCCACACAAGAACATCATGACGACTGACAGGCCGCTCGAGCTCCTACACATGGACCTATTCGACCCGATAGCTTACATAAGCATCGGCGGGAGTAAGTACTGTCTAGTTATTGTGGATGATTATTCTCGCTTCACTTGGGTGTTCTTTTTGCAGGAAAAATCTCATACCCAAGAGACCTTAAAGGGATTCTTGAGACGGGCTCAAAACGAGTTCGGCCTAAGGATCAAGAAAATAAGAAGCGACAACAGGACGGAGTTCAAGAATTCTCAAATCGAAAGCTTCCTTGAGGAGGAGGGCATCAAGCATGAGTTCTCTTCTCCCTACACCCCACAACAAAATGGTGTAGTGGAGAGGAAGAATAGAACTCTATTGGACATGGCAAGAACCATGCTTGATGAGTACAAGACTTCGGATCAGTTTTGGGCCGAGGTGGTCAACACCGCTTGCTACGCCATCAACCAGTTGTATCTACACCGAATCCTCAAGAAGACATCATACAAACTCCTAACTGGTAAAAAGCCCAATATTTCATATTTTAGAGTCTTTGGTAGCAAATGCTTTATTCTTGTTAAAAGAGGTAGAAAATCTAAATTTGCTCCTAAGACTGTAGAAGGCTTTTTACTAAGATATGATTCAAACACAAGGGCATATAGAGTCTTTAACAAGTCCTCAGGACTAGTTGAAGTTTCTTGTGACGTTGTGTTTGATGAGACTAACGGCTCTCAAGTAGAGCAAGTTGATCTTGATGAGATAGGTGATGAAGAGGCTCCGTGCGTCGCACTAAGGAACATGTCCATTGGGGATGTGTGTCCTAAGGAATCCGAAGAGCCCCCACAAACACAAGATCAACCATCTTCCTCAATGCAAGTATCTCCACCAACACAAGATGAGGATGAGGCTCAAAATAATGAAGGAGAAGATCAAGGAGTTGAGCCACCTCAAGAGGAGAACAATGATCAAGGGGGAGATGCCCATGATCAAGATGAGGAAGATGAACAAGTTCCAAGACCGCCACACCCAAGAGTCCACCAAGCAATCCAACGAGATCACCCCGTTGACACCATCCTCGGCGACATTCATAAGGGGGTAACCACTAGATCTTGTGTTGCACATTTTTGTGAGCATTACTCTTTTGTTTCCTCTATTGAGCCACACAGGGTAGAGGAAGCACTTCAAGATTCGGATTGGGTGGTGGCGATGCAAGAGGAGCTCAACAACTTCACTAGGAATGAGGTATGGCATTTAGTTCCACGTCCTAACCAAAATGTTGTAGGAACCAAGTGGGTCTTCTGCAACAAGCAAGATGAGCATGGTGTGGTGACAAGGAACAAAGCCCGACTTGTGGCCAAGGGATATTCACAAGTCGAAGGTTTGGATTTCGGTGAAACCTATGCACCCGTAGCTAGGCTTGAGCCAATTCGCATTTTACTTGCCTATGCTACTTACCATGGCTTTAAGCTTTATCAAATGGACGTGAAAAGTGCCTTCCTCAATGGACCAATCAAGGAAGAGGTCTATGTTGAGCAACCTCCCGGCTTTGAAGACAGTGAGTATCCTAACCATGTTTATGGGCTCTCTAAGTCGCTTTATGGGCTCAAGCAAGCCCCAAGAGCATGGTATGAATGCCTAAGAGATTTCCTTATAGATAATGGCTTCAAAGTCGGAAAGGCCGATCCTACTTTATTTACTAAAACTCTTGAAAATGATTTGTTTGTATGCCAAATTTATGTTGATGATACATATTTGGGTCTACTAACGAATCTACATGTGAGGAATTTAGTAGGATCATGACACAGAAGTTCGAAATGTCGATGATGGGGGAGTTGAAATATTTCTTGGGATTTCAAGTGAAGCAGCTCTAAGAGGGCACCTTCATTAGCCAGACGAAGTATATTCAAGACATTCTAAGTAAGTTTGGAATGAAGGATGCCAAGCCCGTCAAGACACCCATGGGAACCAATGGGCATGTCGACCTCGACACGGGAGGTAAATCCGTCGATCAAAAGGTATACCGGTCGATGATAAGATCTTTACTCTATTTATGTGCATCTCGACCGGATATTATGCTTTCCGTATGCATGTGTGCAAGATTCCAAGCCGACCCTAAGGAAGCTCACCTTACGGCCGTAAAACAAATCTTGAGATATCTAGTTCATACTCCTAAGTTTGGGCTTTGGTACCCTCGGGGATCCACATTTGATTTAATTGGTTATTCGGATGCCGATTGGGCGGGGTGTAAGATTAATAGAAAGAGCACATTGGGGACTTGCCAGTTCTTAGGAAGATCCCTGGTGCCTTGGGCTTCAAAGAAGCAAAATTCCGTCGCTCTTTCCACCGCCGAAGCCGAGTATATTGCCGCAGGCCATTGTTGCGCGCAATTGCTTTGGATGAGGCAAACCCTTAGGGACTATGGTTACAAATTAACCAAAGTTCCTCTTCTATGTGATAATGAGAGTGCAATCCGCATGGCGGATAATCCCGTTGAGCATAGCCGCACTAAACACATAGCCATTCGGTATCATTTTCTAAGGGATCACCAACAAAAGGGAGATATCGATATTGCATATATCAACACTAAAGAACAATTAGCCGATTTCTTTACCAAGCCACTAGATGAACAAACTTTTAACAAACTTAGGCATGAGCTAAATATTCTTGATTCTAGGAATTTCTTTTGATGTCTTGCATACATAGCTCATAAATATACCTTTGATCATGTCTCTTTTATATGCCATGACTAATGTGTTTTCAAGTGAATTTCAAACCAAGTCATAGGTGTATTGAAAGGGAATTGGAGTCTTCGGCGAAGACAAAGGCTTCCACTCCACTCCATAACTCACCCTTCGCCGTCGCTCCGAGCAACTCTTCGTCTTTGGTATAATCTTCGCTCATACATTATTTACCAAAGGGGGAGAAAGTAGTTCAAAAGGGCTTATATTTCACTCAAGTATCTGTTTTTGGCGATTCATGCCAAAGGGGGAGAAAGTATTAGCCCAAAGCAAAAGGACCGCACCACCACCTATTTTTAAACTCATGATTTTCAAATCGATATCTTATTGTGTTCAAAAGGGGGAGAAAGTAGTACTTTCAAAATTGATGTCTTAAAACCCTCTTGAACACTTAAGGGAGGATCTTATATAGGGGGAGTTTTGTTTAAGTCAAAGGAAAAGCATTTGAAACAAGGGGAAGAAAATTTCAAATCTTGGAAATGCTTCTCAAAATCTTATTCATTTACCTTTGACTATTTGCAAAAGAACTTTGAAAAGGATTTACAAAAGAATTTGCAAAAACAAAACATGTGGTGCAAATGTGGTCCAAAATGTTAAAATAAAGAAACAATCCATGCATATCTTATGAGAATTTATATTGGCTCAATTCTAAGTAACCTTTGCACTTACAATTATGTAAACTAGTTCAATTATGCACTTCTATATTTGCTTTGGTTTGTGTTGGCATCTGTTGGGGACTTGTCCTTAAATGCTATGAATTAAGAACAAGGCAACACAAAAATTGTTAAGCGTTAAAGCCCTTCGTCCTTCGAAGCATTATTTCCCTTAGGATATAATGAGTTTCTGACGAAGGTTATGAAGGACATACCTTCATCAGAACAACAAACAATGAAGAATGATTCATATAGATTATAAGAGATAACATAAACACTTAAATATTATTATTAACTCATTTCTATTTTATTATTATGGAAAAATAGAAATGATAACAAATTACAAATGTACCATCGGCTTGAAAGAAGGTAAAAGTACAAACGTGACGCAAAAGCAAATGCCAAGTCCACGTGAACAGTACGGGAGCACTGTTCATTTATTTATAGGTGCAGAACGCAGCCCACGTAAAATTACATCCATGCCCTTAACATTTGCTAATAACTCTATGATAATCCATAGGGGTCTAAATAGCCTTTTCCTCTTTAAGTCGGTTCCCTTTTCTGTTATCACGCCGAAGCTCTCCTGCGCGTAGCTTCGTCTCTGCACCACCCTTCGTATTCTTTGTGCTTCTTCACCCAAGTCCGAAGGTTCAAGTCCGAAGATATCTGTTCATGTATTATACTCCAGAAACATTGTTAAATCATGTTTTTGAGGACCTTCGGAAGACGAAGGCCCCCAACAGTAGCCCCTCGCAATATTAATTTAGGATGATAAATTCAGATTACGATATGGACAAAGGCCCTAAGCCGAAGGTCCGAAAAAACACCTTCCTTTTGCTAGAATAGCAACAGTCAATGACAAGCGGGGCCCTTTCCCTTGCAACGCACCAGGCGTATAAATAAGAGCATACCGCGAGCGTATTTGGAACGCTTTTTTCCATCTGCTCTGCCTGATCAATTAGATCTTGCCTACAAACGCTTGCCTTGGTTTTTAGATTTTTTAGCTTCGGCCTTAAAAAGCAGTTTTTTAGCATTTCCGAAGATGTCTGAAGATAAAAAAGCTGTTGCTGAGACAAAGCTGAGCCTTCTTGAGGAGAAGAATCTTGGCTTTCTTGAATCAATATCAAAGACAAATACAGAGAAGATTACAAGGGAAATTTTGGAAGGTTTATCTAAAGATACTGGTGATAGTGACAGTTATGATGTGGAAAGTGGGGGGGGGGGAAGACTCGGAAGATCGACTCTGGCGCCCAAGCCATGCAGTTTTTGGAAAATCAACCATTAAACAAAGCCATCTTGCTAATATGAGGGGGAGATATTTTCGGGATATGTCTATTGTGAGGGCTGACGAAGGAGAGAAGACTTGTCCTACTCCCGAAGAAAATGAAGTCGTGATCTTCCGAAGCTTCTTCAAGGCTGGGCTTCGGTTCCCTCTAAGCAATTTCGTGGTTGAAGTTTTGAAGATATTTGAAATCTGCCTTCATCAAATTACTCCCGAAGCAATCATAAGAACGGGAATATTTGTCTGGGCCATGAGGAGTCAGGGCTTGGAGCCAAATGCAAAAAGCTTTTGCAATATGCATGAATTGTTATATGAGACGAATCCCTGGGGCAAAGAGCAGTATCATAACAATTTTGGCTGTTATAGCTTCGTCGCTCGCTCTGGCTTGAGCTGTCCCGTGCCAACCTTCCGGAAAAGATGGCCTGGGGACTGGATGAAGGAATGGTTTTACGTAAAAAACGATTTAAAGACACGAGAAGACATCAAAGATATTATCATGCGTCCTATCTGGCAACGCTTCGGCCTTAGGAAGCCGAAGGTGGAAATCGATGATGCAGCCGAAGAATGCCAAAAGGCCTTCGGCATAGTCTGCTCTTTCATCGGAACGAGGGATTTAGTCCAGGAGCACATAGCCTTCAGAGTGTGGCCTCTTGCAGAGCAATGGGAAATGCCAAAGGAAACCATCAGCAAGCCTGACGATGGTGGACTGGTTAGGTTGAAATACACCTTCAGCTACGAGGGTAAATTTATTGAGCCAGATGATGATTGGCTGAAATGCATCGAAGCTACAAGCGACGAACTGCTTGGACCATATTCAAAGACAGAAGATAACGCCCTATCTGCGACCTTCGGAGGGCGGAAAAAGAAGAGGCTGAATAGAGTTTTCGATGCTATTGGGTTTATGTACCCTGATTACCGCTATCCGCTGAAAGGGCAAAAGAGAAAAAGCACAACTTCTGGAAAAGGTGACACTTCGGTTGCTCTAAGTGAGGCTGCGCCAAAGAGGAAAAGAGTGAAGGTCCTTACTCACCGACCACGCTTCATCGAACTGGCCTTGGTGCCCGAATTTGGCGGTGAGACCTCTACTGGTACTGAAGCCAAAGATCCTACACCTTCGTAGAAAATTGACAAGCTGACTGCAACGCCGAAGGCTGAAAGAATTGAAGGGCCAAGAGCTGAGAGGACAAAGACACCAGAAATTTTAAGTCCTTCGGCAGAAGCTGAAGTACCAAAAAGCCAAAAAGGTCCAGTAATGACCCCCAAAAGAAAAAGGATGGTTAATGTACTGGATGTATTGGAGACAATAAAGTCTTCAAGCACTACTCCGAAGAAAATTGCCGAAACTCCCGAAGTGCAAATTGAAGCTTTTGGTGCCGAAGCTACAAAGCACCAAGCTGAGACTGAAGCTAGGCCTTCAGAGCTCGCCAAGATGAAATCCTTGGAAACCAAAGAAACAGAAGCAGCAGAACAAATTTTGGCTGAAGAAACTAGCACTGCCGCCCCCGAAGCATTTTTCGAAGCTTTCAATTATATTTTACGACATGCTTCGGGGAAAAAGTTGACTGAAAAAGAAAAGAAAGAGGCTCAGGTCTATGCCCAAAAATTGAAATATCCAAAGGGGGCGTTGATTTTCAACGGCAGCGGAGAAGAAGACTTCTTGTATTGTCTCCCAGACAGCAAGGAGATCTCTGTCTGCCGGGAGATGGCAAGAAGCTTCGGATTTCCAACACTAGAAGACAGGCTCTCAGTGTTGTCAAAAGATGAATTGGCCGTCAGTTTAGCATACAACAGCTTAAAGGTGAGAAAATAAACTTTTTGTGTGCTTAAAAATTCGTGTGCTTATTTTTTAATACCACGTTCCTTTTGCATGGCCTTATTCTTAGCAATGCCCTCAGAGCGCAGAAAAGCGCTGAAGACGAGGGATATACCATGGCGTTGAATAACCTTCGTTCCGAAGTGATTGAGCTAAGGAACGAAGGTCTTGAGAAAGATAAAATATTACATTCATTGCTTAATAAAATAAAAGAAGACGAAGCTACTTCCAAGGCCCAAGCTGAAGCCCAGAAGTGCGAAATTGAAGATCTTCAGAAACAGCTGGCTGAAGCGAAATTAAAGTGTGCAATTGCCGAAGCTGACCGAGACGCCAGCGATTACCGGAAAAATCATTTGGAGAAAACAACTGCAGAACTTCGGTCTTCAAAAGAAAAATGTTATGAAAAATCCATGAAATGCATGGAAACAATTAAGACTAGTTTCGCCAGCGTCGGCGCACATTCGAGTGAAGGCAACTTCGTACTGGGAGATCCCGAAGCTCCAATCGAGTGGATCAACGGCGAGGCCGAAGCTTTTGAAGAAATTTTGAGTGGCCGCGGGGACATATGCGCCTTCTCGGGTGCTAGGGGGATTGCCACTATCTTGGAGAGAAGAGGCTGCAATCATGTGAAATCCTTGGCGCAAACTGAGGCCGCCTTATCTACTGAAGATATAAAAGACCCCTCGACCGAAGCAAGCTTGGTTGGTGGAAAATTTTTCACCAACATCTGGGAAAATGGCGGTCGGGAGATGGCTCAAGAAATCATAAGGAGAAGTGAAAAAGGTATTCACGATGCTAGAAAAGTGGCAGGGGCCGCTGGGAAAAGTGCGGATCTCGAGAGGCGAATAGGTATTGACTACTAACTTTTGACTTTATGTTGTAATTTTATGACTTTGGACTTACTTACGCTTTGTAACACAGCCGCACTATCTCCTCCCCCAGAGCCCGCCGAGCCATTGGAGGACCCCAAAGCAAAGGGGGATGATGAAATTAGAAAAATGGCCGAAGCTATTATGGATAAAGTTGTTGATCAACTACTAAACGAAGCTGCAGAAGTGGTTTTAAGAGAAGATTAGCTGTTATTATAAAGACATTTGAAATGTAATATTTGCTGGACAATATGTATAATATTTTATAATTTTGAATGTAATATATAAGCTGTTTATTATTCAACTCTTTACGATGCATGAAACTTTACATACATACCGTTTTTGAGCCTTCGGCGAAAAAACATCTTCCCTTCTTTTCATGCTTCGTGAAGAATATCCATATTTCATAAAAACATCCAATCTTCATAAAATCAGCAAGCAATAGATCTTTTCATTTTAAAGTTTGACGAAGGTATGCTTCTTCAATAATTATTTTGTGCCTTGGCACTGCTTCTTCGAAACAATCTCCGAAGATCAACATTGAACCCCCTTCTTGCGTCATTGATGCAATATGATGTATGATGTTATGCTATGCAAATGATGTAATGATGTGATGTTATGCAAAATGATATTTGTGCCGAAGATCAGCGCTGACTTTTCGCTGCAAACCTCCCTTAGGAGCTTCTTCGCCTTTTACTTCGGCGGTATCAGCGTTTATTTTTCGCTGTAAGCCTCCCTTAGGAGCTTCTTCGCCTTTTACTTCTACGGTATCAGCGTTTATTTTTCGCTGTAGGCTCTGCATTCCCTTTGGAACGACTTTCGAGCAGAAAACTTACGATGCGCTCCCTTAGGAACGACTTTTTGTTGCTTTGGGAAACTTATGTTGCGTTCCTTAGAACGACTTTTTGTTACTTTGGAGGTTCTCCTTGTAACCATAAGTTCTTATGCTTCGGCAACTCCGTTATCTTGTGGAGAAGGTATATTTTTACTATGGCAAAAACGAAGTTATTACAAGAAATTGAAAATGACAAGAAAAACATAGGCTTTTAATGACTGTTCCTTAAAAAGAAAAATGAAAACGAATGCAAGAATTATTTCAGAAGTAGGATATATTCTAGTAGATGTGCTTCGACTCTGGCACAGTACTGTTGACTGTGCGAGCTTCGGACTCCTCTCTGAAGTCTCGTTGCTGATGAGTATGTTGACTCCCTTCTGGCTGCTGGCCTCGCTGCATTGGTGGTGGAGGTGGAAGCTGTTGCCAGGATGCCTGAGGTTGGCTTGCCGAAGCAATAGAAGCTGTGGGATGGTTACCCACATACTCTGGAATGTACGGTGGGTGGCACGAAGCAGTATGCATAACTTACTTCGACTGGCTCTGTTGGGTTGCAGCTTCTGCTATCTCTTTCTGTTTCTGGATGGTGACATGGCACATCCTGGTAGTATGGCCCTTGTCCTCACCGTAGAATATGCAATAAATTTTTCTGGGCTGATCCCCAAACCTTCCTCCGAAGCCCCTGGCGCCTCTGCCCCTTGGAGCTGGCGGCCGAAGATAGCTTTGTTGCTGTCCCGAAGCCTGGGAGGAATATTGTGGCCACTGTTGCTGACTTCTTCTGTCGTCATTCTGAGTGGAATGAATTGATCTGACGTGCCTCGGATGAATTCTCCCTCCGAAGGCCCTGGTCATTTCGGAGAACCTGTAGGCCTCCTCCCTTCTCTGGCGAAAATCATTGTCAGCGCGGATGTATTCATCCATCTTTTGGAGCAGCTTCTCTAGGGTCTGAGGGGGTTTCCTGGTGAAGTATTGGGCCACAGGTCCTGGCCGAAGCCCCTTGATCATGGCCTCAATCATAATTTCATTAGGCGCCGTTGGCGCCTGTGCCCTCAGACGTAAGAACCTTCGGACATACGCCTGAAGGTATTCCTCGTGATCTTGGGTGCACTAGAACAAAGCTTGAGCGGTAACCGGCTTCGTCTGAAACCCTTGAAAACTGGTTATCAGCATGTCCTTCAGCTTCTGCCATGATGTAATTGTTCCTGGCCGAAGAGAGGAGTACCAGGTTTGTGCGACATTCTTGACTGCCATGACGAAAGATTTCGCCATGACTGCAGTATTGCCACCATACGAAGATATAGTTGCTTCGTAGCTCATCAGAAATTGCTTCGGATCTTAGTGTCCGTCATACATAGGGAGCTAGGGTGGCTTGTAAGACGGGGGCCAAGGTGTAGCCTGCAGCTCTATTGACAGAGGGGAAGCATCATCAAAAGCAAAATTTCCATGATGGAAATCCTCATACCAGTCATCCTCGTTGAAGAAGCCTTCTTGGTGCAGCTCTCTGTGCTAGGGCCTTCGGTTCTGCTCATCTTGAGCGAGATGACGCACTTCTTCGGTAGCTTCGTCAATCTGCCTTTGCAGGTCAGCTAGCCGAGCCATCTTCTCCTTCTTCTTCTGTACCTGCTGATGAAGCACCTCCATGTTCTTGATCTCTTGGTTCAACTCGTCCTCCTGGGGCACTGGACTGGTGGCCTTCCTCTTCTGGCTTTGGGCCTCCCGAAGAGAAAGGGTTTCCTGGTTCGGGTCTAGCGGCTGCAGAGCTGCAGCCCCTGTTGCTGAAGCTTTCTTTGGTGGCATGACGAAGGTCGATGCTTGCCTAAGGTGTTCGAAACTCAAAAAGTGGAAGTGAGTTCACCGGAGGTGGGCGCCAATGTTGGGGACTTGTCCTTAAATGCTATGAATTAAGAACAAGGCAACACAAAAATTGTTAAGCGTTAAAGCCCTTCGTCCTTCGAAGCATTATTTCCCTTAGGATATAATGAGTTTCAGACGAAGGTTATGAAGGACATACCTTCATCAGAACAACAAACAATGAAGAATGATTCATATAGAGTATAAGAGATAACATAAACACTTAAATATTATTATTAACTCATTTCTATTTTATTATTATGGAAAAATAGAAATGATAACAAATTACAAATGTACCTTTGGCTTGAAAGAAGGTAAAAGTACAAACGTGACGCAAAAGCAAATGCCAAGTCCACGTGAATAGTACGGGAGCACTGTTCGTTTATTTATAGGCGCAGAACGCAGCCCACGTAAAATTACATCCATGCCCTTTACATTTGCTAATAACTCTATGATAATCCATAGGGGTCTAAATAGCCTTTTCCTCTTTAAGTCGGTTCCCTTTTCTGTTATCACGCCGAAGCTCTCCTGCGCGTAGCTTCGTCTCTGCACCACCCTTCGTATTCTTTGTGCTTCTTCACCCAAGTCCGAAGGTTCAAGTCCGAAGATATCTGTTCATGTATTATACTCTAGAAATATTGTTAAATCATGTTTTTGAGGACCTTCGGAAGACGAAGGCCCCCAACAGCATCAATCACCAAAAAGGGGGAGATTGAAAGGGAATTAGGCTTACACCTTTTTCCTAATTGATTTTGGTGGTTGAATTGCCCAACACAAATAATTAGACTAACTAGTTTGCTCTAGTAGAAATACATTCGAAATGGAGTGCTTGTTGGTGATGGCTATCTTGCCCAAGCCTTTGACCTTTCCTTGGTTCCCATCTCCAAAGATGATCGTATCCTGGGAATCCTTGTTCTTGACGTAGGAGGTGAACATCTTCTTCTCCCCCGTCATGTGGTTTGTGCATCCGCTGTCGATAATCCAGCTTGAGCCCCTGGATGCATAAACCTGCAAGGAATTTAAGCTTGGGTTTTAGGTACCCAACTCTTGTTGGGTCCCACAAGGTTAGTCAAAATAATTTTTGGAACCCAAAAACAAGTCTTGTCTCCTGAAAGGGAATTAGGCTTACACCTTCTTCCTAATTGATTTTAGTGGTTGAATTGCACAACACAAATAATTAGACTAACTAGTTTGCTCTAGTCTATAAGTTCTACAGGTGCCAAAGGTTCACAATAAGCCAATAAAAAGACCAAGAAAAGGGTTCAAACAAAGAGAGCAAAGGACAACCCAAAGGCACCCTGGTCTGGCGCACCGGACTGTCCGGTGCACCAGGGCACTCGAGGCTAAACTCTTCATCTTCGGGAAATTCAGAGGGTGCTCCGCTATAATTCACCGGACTGCCCGGTGTGCCAGCAGAGCAATGGCTACTTCACGCGCAACGGTCGACTACAACCGCATTCAATGCGCTACAGTGCGCGCCAGAGTCAGAGCACGCGCAGTTGGCACACCGCACAGTCTACAGGACCTGTCCGGTGCACCACCGGACAGCCCAGAGGCCCCACAGGTCAGAGCTCCAACGGTCGAACCCCAACGGTCTACTGACGTGACTGTCCGGTGCGCCATGCGACAGCACACTTCCAACAGCCATATTTTGGTGGTTGGGGCTATAAATACCCTAACCACCCCACATTCAATGGAATCCAAGTTTCTACACTTCTACACCTTACAAGAGCTATATTATTCAATACAAGAACAACCAAAGAGATCAAATCCTCTCCCAACTCCACACAAAGCTTTAGTGATTAGAGAGAGAGATTTGTTGTGTTCATTTGAGCTCTTGCGCTTGGATTGCTTCTTTTTCCTTCATTCTTGTGATCAAACTCAATTGTAACCAAGGCAAGAGACACCAATTGTGTGGTGGTCCTTGCGGGGACTTTGTGTCCCATTTGATTGAGAAGGAGAAGCTCACTCGGTCTAAGTGACCGTTTGAGAGAGGGAAAGGGTTGAAAGAGACCCGGTCTTTGTGACCACCTCAACGGGGAGTAGATTTGCAAGAACCGAACCTCGGTAAAACAAATCATCGTGTCTCGCTCTTTATTCACCCACGATTTGTTTTGCGCCCTCTCTCTCGGACTCGTTTATATTTCTAACGCTAACCCGGCTTGTAGTTGTGATTAAGTTTGTAAATTTCAGATTCGCCCTATTCACCCCCCCTCTAGGCGACTTTCATCTCCCTTGCATTTGGATCCTAACTTCCTAGCAACCACTTTCTCATTGTTACATGAAAGTACAAATGAAGTGTTGCAAGCATGGAAAACAATAGTAGGTATATTGCACATTTCCTAGGCACATGATGAACATGATTTTTCCTCGGCCTACTTCTACCATGCACAAAAGTAGAGCTAGAGGCAAACATAGCATGTGAATCATTGTAAGCAGTATGAACATAACTCTTATTATGACTAGCAATTTTCCTATCATAAATAAAAGCATGATTCCTTTGAGGACTACTAGCCATAGGGGCCTTCCCTTTCTCCTTGTTGAGAACGGGAGCCTTTTGGCTTGTTATGTTCTTGGTTTCATTTCGAAAACCAAGTCCATCCTTAATTGAGGGGTGTCTACCAATAGTGTAGGCATCCCTAGCAAACTTTAATTTATCAAAATCACTTTTGCAAGTCTTAAGTTGAGCATTAAGACTTGCCACCTCATCATTCAATTTAATAATAGCAATAAGATGTTCATCACAGACATCAACATCAAAGTCCTTGCATCTATTGCAAATAACTACATGTTCTACACATGATCTAGTTGCATTTGCCTCCTCTAGCTTAGCATTTAATTCATCATTTAAATTCTTTAAACTAGAGACAAATTCATGGCATGCAGATAACTCAGAGGATAGCATTTCATTTCTTTTAATTTCTAGAGCAAGAGATTTTTGAACATTAACAAATTTATCATGTTCTTCATATAAAATGTCCTCTTGCTTTTCTAAAAGTCTATCATTTTCATTTAGAGCATCAATCAATTCATTAATTTTCTCTACTTTGGCTCTATCTAAACCTTTAAATAAACTAGAGTAATCTACTTCATCATCGGAGGATTCTTCATCACTGGATGAAGTATACTTGGGTGTGTCCCGAACACATACCTTTTTCTCCTTGGCCATAAGACATGTATGGCATTCGTTGGGGAAGAGTGAGGATTTGTTGAAGGCCGAGGCAGCGAGTCCTTCATCGTCGGAGTCGGAAGAGTAGTCCGAGTCCCATTCCTTTCCAAGGTGCGCCTAGCCCTTTGCCTTCCGGTATTCTTTTTCTCCTTCTTCCCGCTCTTTTCTAGACCCTGGTCACTATCATTATCGGGACAATTTGCAATAAAGTGACCAGTCTTGCCACATTTGAAGCAGGAGCGTAGTACCTTTATTTTATTCCTGTTGGGGTACTCATTGCGTCCTTTGAGTGCGGTCTTGAAGCGCTTAATGATAAGCGACATCTCATCTTCATTGAGTCTGGCAGCCTCCACTTGAGATACCTTACTTGGTAGCGCCTCCTTGCTGCTTATTGCTTTGAGAGCAATGGGCTGCGGCTCGTAGATAGGTAGTGGACCGTTCAAGGCGTCATCCACGTATCGTGCCTCCTTTACCATCATGCGCCAGCTCATGAATTTTCCGAGTATCTCCTCGGGCGTCATCTTGGTGTACCTGGGGTTTTCACGAATAAGATTGATAAGATGGGGGTCAATTACAGTAAATGACCTTTGCATGAGTCGGATTACATCATGATCCGTCCATCTTGTGCTTCCATAGCTTCGAATTTTGTTGACCAGGGTCTTGAGCCTGTTGTAAGTCTGAGTTGGCTCCTCTCCCCTGATCATCGTGAATCTTCCTAGCTCGCCTTCCACCAGCTCAATTTTGGTGATCATGGTGGCGTCGTTTCCCTCATGAGATATCTTGAGGGTGTCCCAGATTTGCTTGGCCTTGTCCAAGCCACTCACCTTATTATATACATCCCTACAAAGTGAAGCTAGCAAGATAGTAGTAGCTTGTACATTTTTATGAATTTGCTCATTTATGAAAACGGTATTGTCAGTACTATCAAAATGCAATCCGTTTTCAACAATCTCCTAGATACTAGGATGGAGAGAAAATAAATGACTACGCATTTTATGACTCCAGAAAGAGTAGTATTCTCCATCAAAGTGTGGAGGTTTCCCAAGTGGAATTGATAGCAAATGAGCATTTGAATTAAATGGAATACGGGAATAATCAAATGAATCGTTTTGATTAACCGTTTTCCTTTTTGAAGAGTCGTCGTCGTTGTCGTGTGGTGAAGAAGACGAGGCATCGCTGTCGTAGTAGATGATCTTTTTGATGCGCCTCTTCTTCTTCCCTTCTCTCTTCTTTTGACTCGAGCCTGAGTCAGTAGGCTTGTCATCTCTTGGCTCGTTGAAGATGGACTCCTTTTCCTTGTCGTTGACCACCATCCCCTTTCCCTTAGGATCCATCTCTTTGGGTGGTTAGTCCCTTAGATGAAGAGTACGGTTCTGATACCAATTGAGAGCACCTAGAGGGGGGGGGTGAATAGGTGATCCTGTAAAATCAAACACTAAATAGCCACAAAACTTAGTTATTAAAGTGTTAGCGCAACTAAGTAGTTTTGAAGCGAGTTCTTGTGGATAAAACAATCATAGAGAAGGCAACACAAGAGACACATGATTTTTATCCCGTGGTTCAGCCATGACTCAAGAGTAAATGAGAGCACCTAGAGGGGGGTGAATAGGTGATCCTGTAAAATCAAACACTAAATAGCCACAAAACTTAGTTATTAAAGTGTTAGCGCGACTAAGTAGTTTTGAAGCGAGTTCTTGTCGATAAAACAATCACAGAGAAGGCAACACAAGAGACACGCGATTTTTATCCCATGGTTCAGCCAAGTGACACTTGCCTACTTCCACGTTGTGGTGTCCCAATGGACGAGGGTTGCACTCAACCCCTTTCAAGTGATCCAATGATCAACTTGAATACCACAGCTTTCTTTCTTATAGTCTTTCTCCCGTTTGCGAGGAATCTCCACACGTTGGAGCCTCTCGCCCTTACAATAAAGATCACAAAGAAGGCACAAGAGTAAGGCAAGGAGAGCAACACACACAACACACAAATCCTCAGCACACACACGCACACAAGCCAAGACATAAGCTCGAAACGTAGCACAGAGAGTTCACAACTAGGACAGAGCTCAAATCAATAACACAATCGATCAAATGTGTGGAGGCGGAGTGTGAGAGTCTTAGAATGCTTAGTGAATGCTTAGATGACTCCTCCATGCGCCTAGGGGTCCCTTTTATAGCCCCAAGGCAGCTAGGAGCCGTTAGAGGCAAACTTGGAAGGCCATCCTTGCCTTCTGTCGGGTGGTGCATCGGACAGTCTAGTGCACCACCGGACAGCTACTGTTCATGTCCGGTGCTCGATTTCTTTCCATACGGAGAGCAACCGACCATTGGTCCCTAGAATTGGTTGGCGCACCGGACAGTCCGGTGTGCCCAACCGACTGTTGGCGCGACCACATGTCGCGCGAAGATTGCGCGGCCGACCATTGGCGCTGGCGACCGTTGGCTCACCGGACAGTCCGGTGCACCACCGGACAGTCCAGTGATTTTTAGTTGTACGCCGCCGTCAATTCCCGAGAACAGCACTTTCATCGGAGACCAGCCTGGCGCACCGGACACTGTCCGGTGCACCACCAGACAATCCGGTGTGCCAGACTGAGCTGAAGTTTGGCTGCACAGAGCCAAGTCTTTTCGGTTTCTTTTCTTCTTCTTTTCTCACTGTTTCTAGCACTTAGATAACCTCATTAGTGTTCGAAAACAAATGAACTAAGTATAGAAACATACCTCATGCCTTGATTTGCACTTTTCAACCTTTGGTACATTAGGACTAAAAGAATATGTGTTGGGCATCTAATCACCAAAATACTTATAGAAATTGCCCAAGGGCATATTTCCCTTTCAGTAAAGTTGTACACATTTTGCAAAATGGACCCTTTATGAAAGGGAAATTGGGTTAACCATTTCCTATAATTAATTTTGGTGGTTGATAGTCAACACAAACACATGGACTAACTAGTTTGTCTAGAACTCATGTATTACAGGTGCATAAGGTTCAACACAAGCCAATAAAAGAATCAAATTAGGGAGACAATATTAAAGGAGTAAAAGGACTTGAGTGTGCTGAAGAATAACGCATCGGATAGTGTCCGGTGCATAAGGACCGTACATGTTTCAACCAGCCACTCTCGGGAAAAGAGAGACGCGCTCCGCTATAATTCACCGGACTGTCTGATGAGTCAGCGGAGCAACGGCTATCTGCGCGCAACGGTCGACTCTGCCAAATGAACAATGCATCGCAGAAGTCAAAGCAGCAAGTCAGAGGGGCACCGGACTGTCTGGTGCCGCAAGAGGACAAAGCCTCTAAACGGTCGACCAGCTCTGAACCATAACGATTGGGTGACGTGGCAGGGCACCGGATAAGGAACAGTGTCTGTCCGGTGGCGCACCGGACTGTCCGGTGCGCCCATCGCCAGCAGCCTCCCCAACGGCTACCAAAGTGGTTGGGGGCTATAAATACCCCCAACCACCTCAATCTTTGGCATCCAAGTTTTTCAGAGATCACATTCAATACAAGAGCTAGTGCATTCACTCTAAGACACATTTCCAAAGATCAAACCCTCTCCAAGCCTAGAATTCAACTCAAACATTTAGTGACTTGTGAGAGAGAGTGTTCATGTTCTTTTGCGCTCTTGTTTCTTGGATTGCCTTTCTTCTTTCTCATTCTTGCTCTCAAATGACTTGTAATCAAAGCAAGAGACACCAAGTGTGTGGTGGTCCTTGTGGGGTCTTAGTGACCCATGAGATTAAAGGAGAAGGCTCACTCGGTCTAAGTGACCGTTTGAGAGAGGGAAAGGGTTGAAATAGACCCGGTCTTAGTGACCTCCTCAACGGGGACTAGGTTCTTTGGAACCGAACCTCGGTAAAACAAATCACCGTGTCACTTGCCTTGATTCTTGCTTGATTTGTTTTCCCCTCTCTTTCAGACTTGAATTTAACTCTAACTCTAACCCCCGGCTTGTAGTGTGTTTAAGTTATAAATTTCAGGTTTTGCCTATTCACCTCCCTCTAGGTGACTTTCAATTGGTATCAGAGCCTGTGCTTCATTAAGAGTCTAACCAACTCGAAGTGATGTATGGAGATCACGCCAAGAGGGAGATCATGATCGGCGACAAGTCCACAAGCTCAGGGAGGACTCTCTCAAGGGAGTCTGGCAACAAACACAAGGAGGAATCCTCTTCCTCCATCAAGTCGCATCGGAGAGGTGACAACAAGAAGAAGATGAAGAAGGTCGTCTACTACGAGACCGACTCTTCATCACCCTCCACATCAAGCTCCGAGTCGTCCACCGCTTCTAAGCGCCATGAGCGCAAGAAGTACAGTAAGATGCCCCTACGCTATCCCTGTATTTCAAAGAGCACTTCATTACTTTTTGTTCCCCTAGGCAAACCACCATATTTTGATGGTGAATATTATTGTATGTGGAGTGATAAAATGAGGCATCATCTAACCTCACTCCAGGAAAGCATATGGGACATTGTTGAATTTGGAGCGCAGGTACCTAAGGTGGGGGACAAAGACTACGACTCAGACTAGGTCGCCCGAATTAGGCACTTTAGCTCTTAAGCCACGTCTATACTCCTCGCCTCCTTGTGTCGAGAGGAGTATAACAAGATGCAAGAGTTAAAGAGCGCCAAAGAAATTTGCGACGTCCTCAAAACGGCACACGAAGGGGACGAGGTGACAAAGATCACCAAGCGCGAGACGACCGAGGGAGAACTCGGTTGATTTGTCCTCAACAAAGGAGAAGAGCCACAAGCAATGTATAACCGGCTAAAGACCATGGTGAACCAAGTGCGCAACCTCGGGAGCACCACATGGGATGACCATGATATGGTCAAGGTTATTCTAAGATCCCTCGTATTTCGCAATCCTACTCAAGTTCAATTAATATGTGGGGATCCTAGATATAAACTAATGTCTCCCGAGGAAGTTATTGGCAAGTTTATGAGCTTTGAAATTATGATCAAAGACTCCAAACACATTGTCAACTTGGAGCAAGGCGCCATCTCCACACCCGAGGTGCAACTTGTCGCATTTAAAGCGATGGAAGAAGAGAAGGAGTCTACATCAAGTAGGCTTCCAATCGATGCCTCCAAGCTCGACAACGAGGAAATGATGCTCATCATCAGAGCTTCCACCAAATCCTCAAGCAAAGGAGAGGGAAGGACTACAAGTCCCGCTCCAAGAAAGTGTGCTACAGGTGTGGTACGTCCGGTCACTTTATTGCTAAATGTCCAATCTCTAGTGAAAGTGACAAGGACGAAGACAAAAAGGGGAAGAAGAACAAGGAGAAGAAGAGATACTACAAGAAGAAGGGCGGCGGTGCCCACATATGTCGAGAATGGGACTCCGACGAGAGCTACACCGACTCCTCCTCCGACGAGGATGCCGCCAACATCGCCGTCAACAAGGGCCTCCTCTTCCCCAACGTTGGCCACAAGTGTCTCATGGCTAAGGACGGAAAGAAGAAGAAGGTACACTCTAGAGCCACCCCCAAATATACAACATCTAGTGATGAGGGTAGCTCTAGTGATACTGAAGATAATTTAATGTCTCTCTTTGCCAACCTTAGCATGGACCAAAATAAAAAATTAAATGAATTAATTGAAGCCGTTAATGAGAAGGATGAACTCTTGGATAGCCAAGAGGACTTTCTCATTAAAGAAAACAAAAAAATTGTTAAAATGAAAAATGCTTATGCTCAGGAAGTAGAAAAATGTGAAAACTTAACTAAGGAGCTTAGCATTTGTCATGATTCAATTTCTAGTCTTAGAAATGAAAATGCTAGTTTAGTTTATAAGGTTAATGAATTGAATGTTTGCAATGATTCCATTTCCTGTCTTAAAAATGAGAATGTCATATTAAATGCTAAGATAGAAGAATTAAGTATTTGCAAACCATCTACATCTACTGTCGAGCATGTTTCCATTTGCACTAGATGTAGAGATATAAATGTTGAAGCTATTGATGATCAACTTGCCATGATTAAAAATCAAAATGATCACATAGCTAAGTTAAATGTTAAAACTGTCCAGCATGAGCTCGAAAATGAAAATTTTAAATTTGCTTGTAGCATGCTTTATAATGGAAGACGCCCTCGCATTATGGATGGCATTGGTTTCCAATAGGGGAGCAATGTCAAGCTTAATGTCCCTAAAAAATTGTCTAACTTTGTTAAGGGCAAGGCTCCCATGGTTCAGGATAGTGAGGGTTACATTTTATATCCTGTAAACTATCCCGAACACAAAATTAGGAAGATTCATGCTAGGAAACCTCACACTATTTCTCACCATGCATTTATGTACAAAAATGAGGCTTCTAGCTCTAGGCATACCACACATGTTAGAATGGCTAGAAAGAAAATTCCTGCTACATCAAATGAGCATAATGTTTCATTTAAGACTTTTGATGCATCATATGTTTTAAGTAACAAATTAGGCAAAATAGTTGCCAAATATGTTGGGGGCAAACACAAGAGTTCAAAGACTTGTGTTTGGGTACCCAAGGTGCTCGTTTCTAACGTCAAAGGACCCAAGACTGTTTGGGTACCTAAGAACAAGGCCTAAAATTGTTTTGTAGGTTTATGCATCCGGTGGTTCAAGTTGGATAATTGATAGCGGGTGCACAAACCACATGACAGGGGAGAAGAGAATGTTCTCCTCCTATGAGAAAAATGAAGATCCCCAAAGAGCTATCACATTCGGGGATGGAAATCAAGGTTTGGTCAAAGGTTTGGGTAAAATAGCTATATCTCCTGACCATTCCATTTCTAATGTTTTTCGTGTAGATTCTTTAGATTACAATTTGCTTTCTGTTTCTCAATTATGCAAAATGGGCTACAACTGTCTATTTACAGTTATAGGTGTCACTGTCTTTAGAAGAAGTGATGATTCAATAGCATTCAAGGGAGTGTTAGAGGGTCAGCTATATTTAGTTAATTTTAATGAGAACAAAGCTAAACTTAACACTTGCTTAATTGCTAAGACTAATATGGGCTGGCTTTGGCATCGCCGACTCGCCCATGTTGGAATGAAGAATCTTCACAAGCTTCTAAAGGGAGAACACATTTTAGGACTAACCAATGTTCATTTTGAGAAAGACAGGGCTTGTAGTGCATGCTAAGCAGGAAAGCAAGTTGGAGTCAAACATCCACACAAGAACATAATGACGACTGACAGGCCACTTGGGCTACTGCACATGGATCTATTCGGCCCGATTGCTTACATAAGCATCGGCGAGAGTAAGTACTGTCTAGTTATTGTGGATGATTATTCTCGCTTCACTTGGGTGTTCTTTTTGCAGGAAAAATCACAAACCCAAGAGACCTTAAAAGGATTCTTAAGATGGGCTCAAAATGAGTTCGGATTAAGAATCAAGAAGATAAGAAGCGACAATGGGACGGAGTTCAAGAATTCACAAATTGAAGGTTTTCTTGAGGAAGAGGGCATCAAGCATGAGTTCTCTTCTCCCTACACACCTCAACGAAATGGTGTAGTGGAGAGGAAAAATAGAACTCTACTAGACATGGCAAGGACCATGCTTGATGAGTACAAGACACCGGATCGGTTTTGTGCGGAAGCAATCAACACCGCTTGCTACTCCAACAACCGGCTCTACCTTCACCGAATCCTCAAGAAAACATCATATGAACTCCTCACTGGTAAAAAGCCCAATGTTTCATATTTTAGAGTCTTTGGGAGCAAATGCTTTATTCTTATTAAAAGAGGTAGAAAATATAAATTTTCTCCTAAGGCTGTAAAAGGCTTTTTACTTGGTTATGACTCAAACACAAGGGCATATAGAGTCTTCAACAAATCCACTGAATTGGTTGAAGTTTCTTGTGACATTGTGTTTGATGAAACTAATAGCTCCCAAGTGGAGCAAGTTGATCTTGATGAATTAGATAATGAAGAGGCTCCATGCGTCACGCTAAGGAACATGTCCATTAGGGATGTGTGCCCAAAGGAATCCGAAGAGCCTCCACAAGTACAGGATCAACCGTCATCTTCCAATCAAGCATCTCCACCTACTCAAGATGAGGAACAAGCTCAAGATGATGAGGATGAAAATCAAGAGGATGAGCCACCTCAAGAGGAGGACATGGATCAAGGGGGAGATGAAGATGATCAAGACAAGGAAGATGATTAAGAAATTCAGGGTCAAAGACCGCCACACCCAAGAGTCCACCAAGCAATTCAACAAGATCACCCTGTCAACTCCATCCTTGGTGACATTCATAAGGTAGTAACCACTAGATCTCGAGTTGCTCATTTCTGTGAACATTACTCTTTTGTGTCCTCTATTGAGCCATACAGGGTGGAGGATGCACTAAGAGATCCGGATTGGGTGCTGGCAATGCAAGAGGAGCTCAACAACTTCACGAAGAATAAGGTATGGCATTTAGTTCCATGTCCTAATCAAAATGTTGTAGGTACCAAATGGGTATTCTGAAACAAGCAAGATGAACATGGTGTGGTAACAAGAAACAAAGCCCGACTTGTGGCCAAAGGTTATTCACAAGTCGAAGGTTTGGATTTTGATAAAACTTATGCACCCGTAGCTAGGCTTGAGTCAATTCGAATATTACTTGCCTATGCTACTTACCATGGCTTTAAGCTTTATCAAATGGACGTGAAAAGTGCCTTCCTCAATGGACCTATCAAGGAAGAGGTATATGTTGAGCAACCTCCCGGCTTTGAAGATAGTGAGTATCCTAACCATGTCTATAAACTCTCAAATACACTTTATGGGCTCAAGCAAGCCCTAAGAACATGGTATGAATGCCTAAGAGATTTTCTTATAACTAATGGCTTCAAAGTCGGTAAATTCGATCCTACTCTCTTTACTAAAACTGTTGCAAAAGACTTGTTTGTATGCCAAAATTATGTTGATTATATCATATTTGGGTCTACTAACAAGTCAACTTGTGAAGAGTTTAGTAGGATCATGGTACAAAAATTTGAGATGTCAATGATGGGGGAGCTGAAGTATTTCCTAGGATTTCAAATCAAGCAACTCCAAGATGGCACCTTCATCAGCCAAACAAAATACATTCAAGATATACTTAAGAAGTTTGGAATGAAGGATGACAAACCCATCAAGACACCCATGGGAACCAATGGGCATCTTGACCTCGACACAGGAGGTAATTTTGTAGATCAAAAGGTATACCGGTCGATGATAGGGTCTTTACTTATGTGCATCTCGTCCGGATATTATGCTTTCCGTATGCATGTGTGCAAGGTTCCAGGCAAATCCTAAGGAAGTTCACCTTAGAGCCATGAAAAGAATCATGAGATATGTAGTTTATACTCCTAAGTTTGGGCTTTGGTACCCCAAGGGATCTACCTTTGATCTAATTGGGTATTCTGATGCCGATTAGGCTAGATGTAAGATTGATAGAAAGAGCACATCAGGTACTTGTCAGTTTCTAGGAAGATCCCTAGTGTCATAGGATTCAAAGAAACAAAACTGAGTAGCTCTTTCCACCGCCGAAGCTGAGTACATTGCCGCAGGACATTGTTGTGCGCAATTACTTTGGATGAGGCAAACCCTTAGGGACTATGGCTACAAATTGAGCAAAGTCCCTCTCCTATGTGATAATAAAAGTGCAATCCTCATGGCGGATAATCCCGTTGAACACAGCCGCACTAAGCACATAGACATCCGGTATCACTTTCTGAGAGATCACCAACAAAAAAGGGATATCAAAATTGCTTATGTTAACACCCAAAACCAATTAGCTGATATAGTTACTAAGCCACTAGATGAGAAAACTTTAGTAAACTTAGGAATGAGCTAAATATACTTGATTCTCGAAATTTTGATTGAAACATTGCACACATAGCTCATTTATATACCTTTGATCGTGTCTCTTTCACTTGGTGCAAATGCATATTTCTTATTCTTCTTGTTCCAAGGCTAAGACTAATGTGTTTTCAAGTGTATTTCTATACTTATCTTAGATTGAAAGGGAAATGGAGTATTCGGCAAAGACAAGGCTTCCACTCCAACTCTGACGGTATCATTTACCTTTTGCCGATATTCCACAACTCTCATTTGGTATAATCCTTCATATTTCTTTAACCAATGGGGGAGAAAGTATTTAAAGGCTCTCAAAGTCTCCGTTTTTGGCGATTAATGCCAAAGGGGGAGAGAGTATTAAGCCCAAAGCAAAAGAAACCCACCACCACCATTTCAAAAAATTTCGAAATAAAGTTTTAATTGGTATTTTCCAATTAGTATCTTTTTCAATTGATGTTTTCTCAAATTAGTATTTGATATCAATTGGTACCTATGTTTCAATTGAAAGTAAAATTTAAAATTATCTCAAAACCCTATTGAAAACTAAGAGGAGAATTTCATTCAGGAGGAGTTTTATTTAGTCAAAGGAAAAACATTTGAAACAGGGGAGAAATTTCAAATCTTGAAAAAGCTTCTTGCAATCTTATTCATATACCTTTGACTATTTGAAAAAAGACTTTGAAAAGATTTTCCAAAAGAATTTGCAAAAACAAACATGTGGTGCAAAATTGGTCCAAAATGTTAAATAAAAGAAAAAACAATCCATTCATACTCAATGAGATTTTCAATTGGTTTAACTCCAAGTAACCTATGCACATTCTAAATGCAAACTAGTTACATTTATGCACTTTATATTTGCTTTGGTTTGTGTTGGCATCAATCACCAAAAAGGGGGAGATTGAAAGGGAAATTGGGTTAACCATTTCCTATAATTAATTTTGGTGGTTGATAGTCAACACAAACACATGGACTAACTAGTTTGTCTAGAACTCATGTATTACAGGTGAAAGGGAAATTTGCCCTTGGGCCATTTCTAAGGATTTTGGTGATTAAGTGTCCAACACAAATGCCTTAAGTATTAATAAGTGCCAAATGGTGGATGAAGTGAAAATCAACACAAAGGTACGATTCTAGACTTAGTACATTGGTTTTTGTGTACTAACATATTTGTCTAGTGCTAGAATCAGAGAAAACACAAAAGGAAAAAGACTTGGCTGGAGCAGCCAAGACTCTGTGCAGTCTGGGTGCATCAGACTGTCCGGTGGTGCATCGGACAGTGTCCGGTGCGCCAGGCTGGAGTCTGGTCAACTGGCCGCTCTCGGGAATTCGTCGGCGACGTATGGCTAAAATTCGCCGGACTGTGCGATGAGCCAACGGTCGGCCGCGCAATCCGCGCGTGACGTGTGGCCGAGCCAACGGTCTGAATGGGGCACCGGACTGTCCGGTGCGCACCGGACAGTGTCCGGTGCGCCAACGGCTCCAAATCTTCAACGGTCGGCTATGCCAATTTAGGAAAGCAATCTGCACCGGACACTGAACAGTGCCTGTCCGGTGGCACACTAGACTGTCCAGTGCGCCACCCGACAGAAGGCAAGAATTGCCTTCCTGGATTGCTCTCAACGGCTCCTAGCTGCCTTGGGGCTATAAAAGGGACCCCTAGGCGCATGGAGGGGAAAAACAAGCATTCTTTGACCATCTCTAAGCACCAAGACTTCATTCTAGCGCATTTGATTTTTTGTGATAGCAATTTGAGCTCCTCTTGAGTTGAGAACTCCGTGTGTGAACTTAGAGCTCAAGTTGTTACTAGTGTGCGTGTTTGTGCTGTTGCTTTTGAGACTTATGTGTGTTGCTTTTCCCTCCCTTACATCCGTGCTTCTTTGTGATCATCATTTGTAAGGGCGAGAGGCTCCAAGTTGTGGAGATTCCTCGCAAACGGGATATAGTGAAAGAAAGAAAAACACCATGGTATTCAAGTGGATCTTTGGATCACTTGAAAGGGGTTGAGTGCAACCCTCGTCCATTGGGACGCCACAACGTGGAGTAGGCAAGTGTTGTACTTGGCCGAACCACGGGATAAACCATCGTGTCTCTTGTGCTTGTTCTCACTTTGACTATTGTGTTTCACAAGAGCTCGGTCCTTGGCCACTTGATTTCATTGTGCTAACACTTAATCAAGTTTTGTGGCTTTAAGTCTTAAGTTTTTACAGGATCACCTATTCACCCCACCTCTAGGTGCTTTCAATTGGTATCAGAACCGTTCTCTTCACGAAAGGGACTAATCGCCCGAAGGGATGGATCCTAAGGGAAAGGGGATGGTGATCAACGACAAGGAGAAGGAGTCCTTCATCAATGAGCCAAAAGACGACAAGCCCACTTACTCGGGCTCAAGTCACAAGAAGAAGGATGGAAGAAGAAGAGGCGTATCAAGAAGATAGTCTACTACGACAGCGACGAGTCCTCTTCTTCCCAAAGAGACGACGACGACGAGAAAAAGAAAACGGTCAACTCAAACTTTTCTTTTGATTATTCTCGTATTCCGCAAAATTCCAATGCTCATTTGCTTTCCATTCCTCTTGGTAAACCTCCACACTTTGATGGAGAGGACTACGGATTTTGGAGTCACAAAATGCGTAGCCACTTGTTCTCTCTTCATCAAAGTACATGGGAGATAGTAGAAAATGGAATGCAATTTGATAGTACGGATAATCCCATGTTTATCAATGAACAAATTCACAAAAATGCACAAGCTACCACTGTTCTTCTAGCATCCTTGTGCAGGTAAGAGTATCATAAGGTGGGCTGCTTGGATAATGCCAAGCAAATTTGGGACACCCTCAAGATCTCACATGAGGGGAACGACGCCACCATGATCACCAAGATGGAGTTGGTGGAAGGCGAACTAGGAAGGTTCGCAATGATCAGGGGGGAGGAGCCAACTCAAACATACAATAGGCTCAAGACCCTGGTCAACAAAATCAGGAGCTATGGAGGCACGAGATGGACGGACCACGACGTCGTCCGGCTTATGCTAAGGTCCTTCACTATCCTTGATCCTCATCTTGTAAACTCTATTCGTGAAAATCCTAGGTACACCAAGATGACGCCCGAGGAAATACTCGGAAAGTTTGTAAGCGGGCGAATGATGATCAAGGAGGCAAGATATGTTGATGAGGCATTGAATGGCCCAATGCCGATCCACGAGCCTCAAACCGTTGCTCTCAAAGCAACAAGCAGCAGGGAGGGGCTACCTAGCAAGGTGGCGCAAGTTGAGGCGGCCGGGCTAAATGAGGATGAAATGGCCCTCATCATCAAGCGCTTCAAGACGGCGCTCAAAGGTCGCAAGGAGCATCCCAACAAGAGCAAGACGAAGGAAAAGCGATCCTACTTCAAGTGTGGTAAGATTGGTCACTTTATTGCTAACTGTCCCGATAATGATAGTGACCAGGAACAAGGAAATAATGGGAAGAGAGAGAACAAGAAGGTTTACAAGAAGGCTAAGGGCGAAGCACACCTTGGAAAAGAATGGGACTCGGATTGTTCTTCGTCTGACTCCGACGACGAAGGACTCGCCGCCACGGCCTTCAACAAATCGTCTCTCTTCCCCAACGAGCATCACACCTGCCTCATGGCAAAGGAGAAGAAGGTAAGCACTCGAAATACTATTGCATATGCTTCTTCAAGTGATGATGAATCTAGTGATGATGAAGTAGACTACACAAGTTTATTCAAAGGCTTAGATAGAACTAAAATTGATAAGATCAATGAATTAATTGATGCGTTGAATGAGAAGAATAGATTGCTAGAAAAGCAAGAGGATCTTTTATATGAAGAGCATGATAAATTTGTAAGTGTGCAAAAGTCTCTTGTTTTAGAAGTTAAAAGAAATGAAATGCTTTCGTGTGAATTATCTACTTGTCATGAGTCTATTTCTAGTCTAAAGAGTGTCAATGATGACTTAAATGCTAAGTTAGAAGTAGCAAATAAATCTAGCTCATGTATTGAACATGTAGTAATTTGTAATAGGTGTAAGGATTTTAATGTTGATGCATGTGTTGAGCACCTTACTTCTATTGCAAAATTAAATGGTGAAGTGGCTAGTCTCAATGCCCAACTTAAGATTAGCAAGAATGACTTTGATAAACTAAAATTTGCAAGGGATGCCTACACTATTGGTAGACACCCCTCAATTAAGGATGGACCTGGCTTTAAAAGGGAAGCCAAGAACTTAACAATCCAAAGAGCTCCCATTTTCAACAAGGAAAAGGGAAAGGCTCCTATGGCTAATAGTAGTCAAAAGAATCATGCATTTATTTATGATAGAAAATTATCTAGAAATGCTTATCATAATAGGAGTTGTAATGCTTATGATTCACATGCCATGATTGCTTCAAGTTCTTCCTTTGTGAATGGTAGAAATATGCCTAGGAAAAATGTTGTTCATATGCCTAGGAAAGTAAGTAATGAACCGTCTACAATTTACCATGCTTGTAATGCTTCCTTTGCAATTTGTAGTAAGAATAAGAAAGTGATTGCTAGGAAGTTGGGGGCCAAGTGCAAGGGAGACAAGACTTGCATTTGGGTCCCAAAGACGATTATAACTAACCTTGTAGGACCCAACAAGAGTTGGGTACGTAAAACCCAAGCCTAATTTTCCTTGCAGGTTTATGCATCCGGGGGCTCAAGCTGGATTATCGACAGCGGATGCACAAACCACATGACGGGGGAGAAGAAGATGTTCTCCTCCTACGTCAAGAACAAAGATCCCTAAGATTCAATCATATTCGGTGATGGAAATCAAGGCAAGGTTAAAGGACTAGGAAAGATAGCTATTTCATCCGAGCATTCCATATCCAATGTGTTTTTAGTTGAATCGCTTGGGTATAACCTGTTGTCCGTTAGTCAATTATGTAATATGGGTTATAATTGCTTATTTTCAAATGTAGATGTGTCTGTCTTTAGAAGGAGTGACGGTTCATTAGCTTTTAAGGGTGTACTAGACGACAAACTCTATTTAGTTGATTTTTCGAAGGAGGAGGCCGATCTAGATGCATGCTTAATCGCTAAGACTAGCATGGGCTGACTGTGGCATCGCCGTCTAGCACATGTGGGGATGAAGAACCTTCACAAACTTCTAAAGGGAGAACATGTGTTAGGTCTAACAAATGTAACTTTCGAAAAAGATAGACCTTGTGCAGCTTGTCAAGCAGGTAAACAGGTGGGAAGCTCTCATCATAGCAAGAACGTGATGACCACATCAAGACACATGGACCTCTTCGGACCTGTCGCCTATCTTAGCATCAGGGGAAGTAAGTATGGTCTTGTTATAGTTGATGATTTTCCCACTTCACTTGGGTTTTCTTTTTGCAGGATAAAACAAAAACCCAAAGGACCCTTAAGCGCTTCCTAAGAATAGCTCAAAACGAATTTGAGCTTAAGGTGAAAAAGATAAGAAGCAACAATGGTCCGAATTCAAGAATCTTCAAGTGGAAGAGTACCTTGAGGAGGAAGGTGTCAAGCACGAGTTCTCCGCTCCCTACACACCACAACAAAACGGTGTGGTAGAGAGGAAGAACAGGACACTTTTAGACATGGCGAGGACGATGCTTGGTGAATTCAAGACGCCCGAACGGTTTTGGACAGAAGCTGTGAACACGGCTTGCCACGCCATAAACCGGGTCTACCTTCATCGCCTCCTCAAGAAGATGTTGTATGAACTCCTAACCGGTAACAAACCCAACGTTTCATATTTTCGTGTATTTGGGAGTAAATGCTACATTCTAGTGAAGAAAGGTAGGAGTTCCAAATTTGCTCCCAAAGCTATAGAAGGGTTTTTGTTAGGTTATGACTCAAATACAAAGGCGTATAGAGTCTTCAACAAATCATCGGGTTTGGTTGAAGTCTCTAGCGACGTTGTATTTGATGAGACTAATGGCTCTCCAAGAGAGCAAGTTGATCTTGATGATGTAGATGAAGAAGATGTTCCAACGGCCGCAATACGCACCATGGCAATTGGAGATGTGCGACCACAGGAACACAAAGAGCAGGATCAACCTTCTTCTTCAACAATGGTGCACCCCTCAACTCAAGATGATGAACAGGTCAATCAAGAAGAGGCGTGTGATCAAGGGGGAGCACAAGATGATCATATTATGGAGGAAGAAGCACCTCAAGCCCCTCCAACTCAAGTTCGAGTGATGATTCAAAGGAATCATCCAGTCGATCAAATTTTGTGTGATATAAGCAAGGGAGTAACTACTCGCTCTAGATTAGCTAATTTTTGTGAGCATTACTCTTTTGTCTCTTCTATTGAGCCTTTCAGGGTAGAAGAGGCCTTGCTAGATCCGGACTGGGTGTTGGCCATGCAGGAAGAGCTTAATAACTTCAAGCAAAATGAAGTTTGGACACTGGTGCCACGTCCCAAGCAAAACATTGTGGGAACCAAGTGGGTGTTCCGCAATAAACAGGACGAGCACGGGGTGGTGACAAGGAACAAGGCTAGACTTGTGGCAAAAGGTTATGCCCAAGTCGCAGGTTTGGACTTTGAGGAGACTTTTGCTCCTGTGGCTAGGCTATAGTATATTCGCATTTTGTTAGCCTATGCCGCTCACCATTCTTTCAGGTTGTTCCAAATGGATGTGAAGAGCACTTTCCTCAACGAGCCAATCAAGGAGGAGGTGTACGTAGAGCAACCCCTGGCTTTGAGGATGAACGGCACCCCGATCACGTGTGTAAGCTCTCTAAGGCGCTCTATGGACTTAAACAAGCCCCAAGAGCATGGTATGAATGTCTTAGAGACTTTCTAATTGCTAATGCTTTCAAGGTTGGGAAAGCCGATCCAACTTTATTCATTAAGACTTGTTATGGTGACTTATTTGTATGCCAAATTTATGTCGATGACATAATATTTGGTTCTACTAACCAAAAGTCTTGTGAAGAGTTTAGCAGGGTGATGACTCAAAAGTTTGAGATGTCAATGATGGGCGAGTTTAACTACTTCCTTGGGTTCCAAGTGAAGCAACTCAAGGACGGCACCTTCATCTCTCAAACAAAGTATACACAAGACTTGATCAAGCGGTTTGGGATGAAGGACGCCAAGCCCACAAAGACTCCAATGGGAACCAATGGACATGTCGACCTCAATAAAGGAGGTAAGTCCGTTGATCAAAAGGCATACCGGTCTATGATAGGTTCTTTGCTTTACTTATGTGCTAGTAGACCGGATATTATGCTAAGCGTATGCATGTGTGCTAGATTTCAATCCGACCCAAGGGAGTGTCACCTTGTGGCCGTTAAGCAAATACTTAGATATTTAGTTGCTACGCCTTGTTTCGGAATCTGGTATCCAAAGGGGTCTACCTTTGACTTGATTGGATTTTCAGACTCCGATTATGCTGGATGCAAGGTTGATAGGAATAGTACATCAGGGACGTGCCAATTACTAGGAAGGTCCCTGGTGTCTTGGAGTTCTAAGAAACAAACTTCTATTGCCCTATCCACCACTAAGGCCGAGTATGTTGCCGCAGGACAGTGTTGCACGCAACTACTTTGGATGAGGCAAACCCTCCGGGACTTTGGCTACAATCTGAGCAAAGTCCCACTCTTATGTGATAATGAGAGTGCAATCTGCATGGCGGATAATCCTGTTGAACACAGCCGCACTAAGCACATAGACATCCGGCATCACTTTTCGAGAGACCACCAGCAAAAGGGAGATATCGAAGTGTTTTATGTCAGCAACGAGAACTAGCTAGCCGATATCTTTACCAAGCCTTTAGATGAGAAGACCTTTTGCAGGCTGCGTAGTGAGTTAAATGTCTTAGATTCGTGGAACTTGGATTGATCTATAGCATACATGTGTTTTATGTCTTTGATCATGTTCCTTTATGCATTTTGTTTATATATGATGCTCAAGTTGTGCAAGCAATCCCCGGACCTCAAAAGTCCATGTGTGAGTGATGCACATATCTAGAGGGAGATGTGCTACAGCTTGACCCTTTGAGACTAACCGTGTGCTTGAATTTACTTATTAGTCTCAAAGGTGGATTGAAAGGGAAAGGTGAACTTGGACCATGCAACACTTCCACTGCACTCCGATGAGAGGGTAATTTACTCCAAGTTCATCTCCATGCTCTTGTTGCCTTGTTGCTCTTAATTGACAATTTTGGTGAGGCAATGGGGTTAAAGGGCCAAAAATGATCCTGTTTTGGTGCTTAATGCCAAAGGGGGAGAAATTAAGGCCAAAGCAAGAAATGGATCAGCTACCACTTGAAAATTTTGACAATAAGAGAATTTTGACAAAACAAAGACTCACTGGACTGTCCGGTGAGCCAACGGTCGGCCGCGTAATCCGCGCATGACGCGTGGCGGAGCCAACGGTCTGAATGGGGCACCGGACTGTCTGGTGCGCACTGGACAGTGTCCGGTGCGCCAACGGCTCCAAATCTTCAACGGTCGGCTGCGCCAATTTAGGAAAGCAATCTGCACCAGACACTGAACAGTGCCTGTCCGGTGTGCCACCCGACAGAAGGTAAGAATTGCCTTCCTGGATTGCTCTCAACGGCTCCTAGCTGCCTTGGGGCTATAAAAGGGACCCCTAGGCGCATGGAGGGGAACAACAAGCATTCTTTGATCATCTCTAAGCACCAAGACTTCATTCTAGCGCATTTGATTCTTCGTGATAGCAATTTGAGCTCCTCTTGAGTTGAGAACTCCGTGTGTGAACTTAGAGCTCAAGTTGTGACTAGTGTGCATGTTTGTGCTGTTGCTTTTGAGACTTGTGTGTGTTGCTTTTCCCTCCCTTACATCCGTGCTTCTTTGTGATCATCATTTGTAAGGGCAAGAGGCTCCAAGTTGTGGAGATTCCTTGCAAACGGGATATAGTGAAAGATAGAAAAACACCATGGTATTCAAGTGGATCTTTGGATCACTTGAAAGGGGTTGAGTGCAACCCTCGTCCATTGGGACGCCACAACGTGGAGTAGGCAAGTGTTGTACTTGGCCGAACCACGGGATAAACCATCGTGTCTCTTGTGTTTGTTCTCACTGTGACTATTATGTTTCACAAGAGCTCGGTCCTTAGCCACTTGATTGTATTGTGCTAACACTTAATCAAGTTTTGTGGCTTTAAGTCTTAAGTTTTTACAGGATCACCTATTCACCCCCCCTCTAGGTGCTTTCAATTGGTATCAGAACCGTTCTCTTCACGAAAGGGACTAATCGCCCGAAGGGATGGATCCTAATGGAAAGGGGATGGTGATCAACGACAAGGAGAAGGAGTCCTTCATCAATGAGCCAAAAGACGACAAGCCCACTGACTCAGGCTCAAGTCACAAGAAGAAGGATGGGAAGAAGAAGAGGCATATCAAGAAGATAGTTGTCACACCCGGTTTTTAGAAGGTAAACCGAATGCGAACCATGTACGTGCCAGGATCAGTTATTCACGTACACAGCAGTTACATAACATGGACATCATCACACAGTGCTCAAATAGTATTAAAAGGGGAAATAATAGTCGATTACATCATACGTCTGAGACGTCCATATAGTTCTTACAATAAATCAAAGTGCGGAAAAGAAACGTAGATAACACGGCCTTCACAGGCAGCCGACTGGGGGTTGCCGCTAACCCACGCCTAGAACTCGTCGTAATCTTGGAACTCCTGGAAGTCTCCTTCCACAGCTTCATCTTCTCCTGAGCAGTGGTTGCAATGCTGACAACCTGGGGGGGGATTGGTGTGTAGAGCAAGGGTGAGTACACATCAACATACTCAGCAAGCATCCCGTTTGGCTGTAATGGACTAGCTTTATGTGGGGATAAGTCAAGCAGTTGCTTTTAGTTGGTCAGGTTATTACTTACTAGTAGAAAGCCAGGTTTTAACATTAACCCAAGTTATTAGCCCAATGTATCCTTTCCAAACGGAAAGAATACCACTTACCAATACCATAATCATAACCAGAATCATCAATCTCATTGCCACCTGTACCAAAGTATCTCTGATCAAATATCACTAATCTCTGGAGCTCCCTTGGCCGCTCATAACCGTGAGCACGGCTGATATATCAGTTTCATAACACTCTGCAGAGGTTGCGCACTTTACCCATAAGCCGTGATTCCCTCTCTAGCCCGGGCTTGCAAGACCCTTATTCACTCCCAAGGTGAATGGCTAGGGATTCACTACGAAGCCTTTACAAAGATTCCCCGGGGCTGTAGCCACCCGTTAGGTTTCCTAAATGTACCGCACTCCTCCCCAAGGGACAAATCAACCTTGGCAGAGCGAGCCGCATACACCGAGCCCCATTGACGGCACAACGGCTAAGCGGACTACACCCCAGTTCCTCTAATTATTCAGCTAAGGGCGTCCCATTCCACCCTCATGGTTGCACTGTTTTCCCGGGCGGTCATCCATTGAACAGGTCCTTACGGAGAGGCACTCGAGAAACCGCTCGAGTCCCCTTAAATGCCACAAGTATGATCATAAATAAGAAGGGAAAACAGCGTATCATAGATAATCACATCATGTTCATTGATTAGAGTTGAGCAATAGCATCAGACTAAGCAGTAATAATCCGACCCAAATAGGTAAAACAAGGACAAAGATAACAAAAGCTAGTCAATCCTTAGGTATAAATGTGTAATGCGGGAGGTGAATTAAAGAATGATTAGGACAGAGATAGGTCAAAGGACACTTGCCTCCACCAACCGACTGCTGCTCAGGGGCTTCTCCTGCAAATTCCTCGGGCTCTTCGACCGGATCGTTCTCTATGCGAGCGCAAACATACATACATCCATCCACATATTTAATACAAAAGAACAGTACACCATACAAGGGAATAAACAAAGTGAATATGCATCAAGTATGACATTCGATATCGCATTTGTTGTGGTTAGAAAGAAACGGGAGAGGGTCTCGCAGGGGGTTAAATCTTATGCACTAATGATTAGTTACAATTGGTTCTTAACAAAAGAATTCTGTTATATATATGCTAATGGGCACCTAATCATTTTTAGTTGATCAACATTGCACGGGTTAAACAATTAACTACGTGAATCAATAGCATAACGGAATTTTAAATTAAACTTCCTATTTTCCATAGCATGAACAATGATCAGTCTACCTAAAATAAAGTAATTATGATCACAGAAAGTAAATAAAATAAAATAAAAAAAATAAAAAAAACAGAGGGGGGCGGTTGAACCGGCCCTAGGGCGGTTGAACCGGCCCTGGGCTGGGCGGCCGAGCTGGGCGGGCGCGCGGGGGAGGGCGGCCGAGCTGGGGCCAAGGCCGGCCGAGCTGGCGGCCGAGGCCAGCCGAGCTGGCGGCCGAGGCCGGCCGAGCTGGCGGCCAGGGGCCAGGCGGGCGAGGGGGGCGCGGCCGGGGGGGGGGGGGCCGTGGCCGGCCAGGGGGCGGCCGGGGGCGGCCGGGCGGCGCGGCCAGGGACGGGCGGCCAGGGGCGGGCGGCTGAGCCATGGCCGAATGGGGGAGAGAGGAGGGGAGGGGGAAGGAGGGAGGAGGGAGGAGGGGGGAGGGGGCTCACCAGCGGGGGCGGCCGACGGCGAGGGGGCGCGGCCGGGCAAGGGGCGGCGGCGGCGGCCTAGGGCAAGGAGTAGGGCGGCGGCGGCTTAGGGAGAGAGAGAGAAAATGAGAGGGAGAGGGAGAGGGTTAGGGGAAAAGGGGAGGTGGGGGGCGGCTGGGCCTCTTGGGGCCCAAGAGGGGGGCGCGCAGGGGCCCGGGGCCGGCCGGGGTCGGCCCACGGCGCGGGAGAGAGAGAGAAAAAGAGGAGAGAGAAAGAGAGAGAAAGAAAAAAGAAAAGATTATTTCCCTGTTTTTCCGAAATCCGATCTTTCTAGATGAATGCGTTGGCACTTTCAAACAATCAAAAAAATGCAAGGTTCGGCATGGTGCATCAATCAACAAAAAAGTTTTATGGTTTTCTTACACGGGAGATCCAAACCGAATCCCGCTAAAACTTTGGAAAAGGTCAAGGTTTAGCGAAGGGAAAAAGAAAAAGAAAAGGTAACGCCCGAATTTTGGCGAGTAAAGAAAATAAAAAATTCAACCGCAAAATTCGGGGCGTTACAAACCTATCCCCCTTAAAAGAATCTCGCCCTCGAGATTCAGGGCTGGCTAGCAAAGAGCTCTGGGTACTTGGCCATCAAATCATCTTCACGCTCCCAGGTTGCTTCTTCCTCAGAGTGATGACTCCATCTGACTTTGCACATTCTGATGGTCTTCCTTCGGGTGACTCTATCTGCAACCTCAAGGATCTGAGCTGGCTTCTCAACATAGGTCAAGTCCTCCTGGACTTCCAGACCTTCCACTGGCAACTGCTCTTCTGGCACACGCAAGCACTTCTTCAACTGAGACACATGAAAGACATCATGCACAGCTGACAAATTCTCTGGCAGACTGAGCTGATAGGCCACTTCTCCACGCTTTGAGAGAATTTGATACGGACCAATGTAGCGGGGTGCTAGCTTACCTTTGATTCCGAACCTTCTGACTCCTCTGATCGGTGACACTTTCAGATAGACAAAGTCTCCGACTTCAAAACTCAGCTCTCTTCTTCTTGTGTCTGCATAGCTTCGCTGCCTCGATTGCGCTATCTTCAGATTCTCTCGGACCATCTTGATGTTCTCTTCGGCTTCAAGCAGAATATCTGGCCCAAACACTTGCTTCTCTCCAGGCTGATCCCATTGCAACGGAGTTCTACAACTCCTTCCATAAAGCGCTTGAAATGGTGACATCTTCAAACTGGCCTGATAACTGTTGTTATAGGAAAACTCTGCATAAGGCAATCGCTTGTCCCATCCGGACTGATCTTGCAACGCACAGGCTCTCAACATATCTTCAAGAATTTGATTGGTTCTTTCAGTCTGACCATCTGTCTGCGGATCATAAGCTGAACTGAAATTTAGATGCGTGCCCAAGGCTTCATGCAACTGCTGCCAGAAATGAGAGGTGAACTGCGTTCCTCTGTCTGACACTATCTTCTTTGGCACACCATGAAGACAAACGATCCGAGACATATACAACTCTGCCAATACTGCACTGCTGTAGGTGGTCTTGACAGGTATGAAGTGGGCTGACTTGGTCAAACGGTCCACTACTACCCAAATAGAATCGTAGCCGGCTCGAGTGCGAGGCAATCCGACTATGAAATCCATACCAATTTCATCCCATTTCCACTGAGGGATCTGCAACGGTTGCAACAATCCAGCAGGTCTCTGGTGCTCTGCCTTAATTCTTCGACAACTATCGCACATAGCCACATGCTCTGTGATTTCCCTCTTCATTCCATACCACCAGAATTTCTTCTTCAGATCCTGATACATCTTCTCACTGCCAGGGTGAATCGAATAAGCTGTCTCATGAGCTTCCTTAAGAATCAATTCCCGAATGGACTGGACATTGGGAACACACAAGCGGTCTTTGAACCATACCACGCCTTCTGCATCTTCTCGAAAATCTTTGCCTCTGCCATCTAGAATCAGTCGCCGAATCTCACTGATCTTCTCATCATTCTTCTGCGCTTCTTTGATCTCGCGCTCCAAGGTAGGTTCCAATTCAACTGTGACTCCTCGCGAATTGTTCAGAAACCCAAGACTCAACCTGTCGAACTCCTTGGCCAACTCATAAGGCATCGGACGAGCGACCATCAGATTGACTTGACTCTTTCTGCTCAAAGCATCTGCCACTACGTTTGCTTTGCCTGGATGGTAATGAATCTCCAACTCATAGTCTTTGATCAACTCTAACCATCTTCGCTGCCTCATATTCAATTCTGACTGAGTGAATATGTACTTCAGACTCTTGTGGTCTGTGTAAACATCGCATTTCTGTCCATACAGATAGTGCCTCCATGTCTTCAGTGCGTGAACCACTGCTGCCAACTCTAGATCATGGATTGGGTAATTCTTCTCATGAACCTTCAGCTGTCGGGACGAGTAAGCCACAACTCTTCCCTCTTGCATCAACACGCATCCCAAACCTGTGTAACAAGCATCACAGTACACAGAGAAGGGCTTGTGCACATCAGGCAAGACTAGGACAGGCGCTGTTGTCAACTTCTCTTTCAGCGCTTCGAAGGCCTCTTGACATTTCTGGGTCCATTTGAACTCAACCTTGTTGCCTAGCAACGCTGTCATTGGTTTCGCAATCTTCGAAAACCCTTCAATGAATCGCCGATAATATCCGGCCATTCCAATGAAGCTCTTGATTCCTCGAGCATCCGTTGGCGCTTTCCAGTTCAGAATGTCTGCCACTTTCTTCGGATCCACAGCTAATCCTTCTTTGTTGATTATGTGACCCAAGAACAGGACTTCACTGATCCAGAACTCACACTTGCTCAACTTTGCATACAACTGGTGCTCTCGCAATCTCTGCAATACTATCCTCAAATGATCTGCATGCTCTTCTTCACTTTGAGAATAAATCAGAATGTCATCAATGAATACCACCACAAACTTATCAAGATAATCCATGAATACACTGTTCATCAAGTTCATAAAGAACGCTGGTGCATTGGTCAAACCAAAAGACATCACTGTGAACTCATACAACCCATACTTGGTAATGAATGCCGTCTTCGGAATGTCCGAAGGTCGGATCCTGAGCTGATGATAACCTGACCTCAGATCAATCTTGGAGAACACACTGGCTCCTCTCAACTGGTCGAACAGATCTTCTATTCTGGGCAAGGGATACTTGTTCTTGATCGTGACTTCATTCAAAGCTCGATAATCGATACACATCCTCTTGGTGCCATCTTTCTTCTCCACAAACAGGACAGGGGCGGCCCAAGGCGAGGTGCTTGGCCGGATGTAACCATTCTCTGACAGCTCATCAATCTGCTTCTTAAGCTCAACCAACTCTGGTCCAGATATCCTGTAAGCTCTCTTAAAGATAGGGGCGGTTCCAGGAAGAAGCTCTATGGCAAACTCAACTTTCCGCTCTGGTGGCATACCCGGTAAATCCTTTGGAAACACATCTGGGAATTCAGACACAACCTTGATACTCTCAATTGGGTCTGCTTCACTGCTATCGACAGCCATCTGATAACAACTTCCTTTCTTCGGCTCAGGCGGGACTAACTCGGTCACCACTTCCTCTCCTAGTGGGGACACCAACTTGATTGTCCTTTTATCACAACTGATAACTGCCTGATACTTATCTAGCCAATTCATCCCTAGGATGACATCTATTCCCTGAGTACCCATTACTATAAGGTTAGCGGGAAATGCTATCCCCCTTATTTCCACACTTACATTCAAACATATGCTATCAGCTCGAATTCTACCACCAGCTGAGTCAATTTGAATGGGGGTTGACATGGTAGTAATTGGAAGATTATGTGCTTCTACCCATGATGCAGTAATAAAAGAATGCGTTGCTCCGGTATCAAATAACACTTCTGCAATATGGGAGTCGACTGGGAACATACCTACTGTCATGCCGGGGGCCTCCTGAACTGCTTCAGCCTCCAAGTGGTTCAGTCTTCCATGATTATAGCGCTGCTGAGGGCGGTTGCCTGCTCTAGACTGAGACACATTCTGCTTTGCTGGGGCATTGGGCCTGACTGCTGCTGGGCTGCTTTCTTCGGACATTGCATCACCCAGTGGCCTTGCTCTCCACAGTGGAAACATGCTCTGTTTCCAACCTGAGCTGGTGCTGCCTGACTGTTCTGCTGGCTTGCTGGGGCAGGAAGACGAGGTGTCTGCTGATTCTGCCTCTGAAACTGACCTCCTGACTGATTGCTCTGACGGTTCTGGTACTGATGCTGAGGATACTGCCTTTGGAACTGCTGATACTGCTGACGCTGCTGATGCTGCTGAGGTGGACGCTGGTTCTGTCTGAACTGCTGAGGTTGATTGCCTGAAAAACGAGGACGGCTGCTGCTTCTAGGCTGGGGTCCACTGATCTTGCGCTTACGATCTTCCATCTCCTTACGCTTCCTTTCTGTCATGATTGCTCTGTCAATCAAGTGCTGGAATGTCGGGAAGGTGTGATTCATCAACTGATACTGCAGAGGGTCAACCAAGCCTCTCAAGAAACGGTATTGTCGCTTGGCATCGGTGTTGACATCTTCAGGAGCATAGCGAGACAACTGCAGAAACCTGTCTCGATACTCACTGACAGATGATGACCCTTGCTTAAGGGCCAGGAACTCCTCCTTCTTCACTGTCATCAGACCTGCGGGCACATGGTACTGACGAAAGCTACCTCTGAACTCTTCCCAGGTGATGGCATCGGGGTTGGCATGGGTGGCGAGGTAAGACTCCCACCATGATTGGGCTGCTCCTCTCAACAGACGAGGACCATACAAGACTTTCTCCCTGTCATCACACTGAGCGGTATGCAACTCCCGCTCCACAGTGCGCAGCCAATCTTCAGCATCCATGGGGTCAGAAGAGTGAGCGAACGTTGGGGGATGACCTCTCATGAATTCAGCACGCTTGTCTCTAGGCATCTGAGGCTGGGGTGGTGCTTGCTGCTGTTGCTGCTGCTGCTGCTGCTGAATGGCGGCCAGAGTCTGACCGATGGCCTGAACTGCCTGAGTCTGCATCAGAAACATCTGCTCAATCGACATCGGGGGCGGGGGTGGCAGGTGCTGCTGCTGGGGCACCTCATCCTGCGGGGCGGCTTGCTCCTGCTGAGCACGCCTTCCTCCTCTACGCCTGTTCTCTGACATCTGCAGAACGCAACCACACATCAGAACTGATCTGGCAAATCTTGCAGCATAAGAAAAGAGTATAGAATTCTCCAACAGCACTGAACAGATGAGCATCTTCACTGATCTCCAACACAGACCACACAACTTCTCAGATAGAGAGGAAAGTGGAATAAAAGGTTTTCCCAACTATATATCTAACTCCATTAACATAATATGTAAGCCAAAATGCAGGGGATACCCACACTCTGGTGACAATCATTACAAAGATCCAAACCAAACATAGTTCATCATGACAAACATAAATGCACAGGATATAGCAAACTACCCTGTCTAACTAAGACTAACTAAGACCGAGACTAACGCTAAGGCTGAAGCTTCTATGTATATATATTTTGTATTAATTACAAGATCCAACTCTAACAATCTATGGTTCTAGATTTATCTTGGTCTTGCAGTCGGGATTGCCATAAGACTGGCGTCCACGCCGAGGTGAGCGGTACGGGTGCTGAGTCCCGACGGGAGCGGGGGGAACCATCATCCAAGTGACGACGCTCCGCGCGCTCAGCCCGCAGCAGGGCGATCTCAGCACGAGCCCTACTCAGCTCGTCTAGTGCATGGTCCAGCTCCGTGTTTAGCACGGCGGCTAGGTTGGCTGTGCTGCTCAACCTAGGATTGTCCTCACCAGCAGGTGAAACAATCATGCCTCCTGTGCTGCCAGATGGACGGCGGGGGTAATACTTCAGGTCGAGGCCGTCAGCTACCCCACCGAGAACCGAGCAGTAGTGCGAAAGCGCACGCCGTGCAGCATCCTGCATGGCTGCCTCAGCTGAGTCCCGCTCAGAGATAGAATAGTGCTCTGAGCAAGCCTCCGCGCCCTGGAGACTGTTCTCCGGACGGCGCACCAAACAGGTCGCCTCCCAGCGGTCCGGGTAGACCCCGCGACTATGCTGGTAGACCACACAGCGATACTCGATGGACCAAGTACGCCGGTCAAGTGCCCGACGTAGCAGGGTGTCGAGCGCGTCGTGGAAGTGACACCCGCGAGCAGCGTCGCGAGTGATGGGTCGAGCAACCCATCCTTCCGGCTCATGGTTAGAGAGGTCGAGGTCGTGGCTCGAGCTGTCGTCGCCACCTCCGTCGTCTGGGTCTCCTCCAGCAGCTACTCCAGAAGCTGGGGCGCCCAGTGGTGGTGCAGGGGGCGCCTCCAGGGGAAGCACAGGAGAGCAGCTCCTCACAGACTCTATCTCCTGCTGGAGCGAGAAGGAAGAGCCCTGCTGCTCCTGTCGTCGACGTTCCTGCTCCTCATGCAGGCGGTGGTGCAGTCTCTCCAAGTGGCTGGACTGTCCGGCCACGGGACGGCGAAGCGGACGCTCAGCAAGGCGGGAGGGTAAGAAGGGGATGACGGACTTTCGTGCAGTGTGTCTAAGTCGAGCCATCTACAAAAGACATCGCAAGCAAAAGGGTGAGAACAGAATTAATATGACCAGCAAATAATGAACCATAAATAAATGAAGGATCAGAATAATAATGAATCATAAATAAATGAAGGATCGGAATAAAACAAAATTTTCAGCAAGGTATAATATATAGTAGAACATAGGTTTGGTCAGTAGGACCAACTTTTGAAGGGATACCAAAGTCAAGGCAGGGACAGAGGCCTATAATCCTTAGAACGACCATTCTACTCTAGGTTAGCGGTCCTACAGTCAGCACGGCTTTGATACCACTTATGTCACACCCGGTTTTTAGAAGGTAAACCGAATGCGAACCATGTACGTGCCAGGATCAGTTATTCACGTACACAGCAGTTACATAACATGGACATCATCACACAGTGCTCAAATAGTATTAAAAGGGGAAATAATAGTCGATTACATCATACGTCTGAGACGTCCATATAGTTCTTACAATAAATCAAAGTGCGGAAAAGAAACGTAGATAACACGGCCTTCACAGGCAGCCGACTGGGGGTTGCCGCTAACCCACGCCTAGAACTCGTCGTAATCTTGGAACTCCTGGAAGTCTCCTTCCACAGCTTCATCTTCTCCTGAGCAGTGGTTGCAATGCTGACAACCTGGGGGGGATTGGTGTGTAGAGCAAGGGTGAGTACACATCAACATACTCAGCAAGCATCCCGTTTGGCTGTAATGGACTAGCTTTATGTGGGGATAAGTCAAGCAGTTGCTTTTAGTTGGTCAGGTTATTACTTACTAGTAGAAAGCCAGGTTTTAACATTAACCCAAGTTATTAGCCCAATGTATCCTTTCCAAACGGAAAGAATACCACTTACCAATACCATAATCATAACCAGAATCATCAATCTCATTGCCACCTGTACCAAAGTATCTCTGATCAAATATCACTAATCTCTGGAGCTCCCTTGGCCGCTCATAATCGTGAGCACGGCTGATATATCAGTTTCATAACACTCTGCAGAGGTTGCGCACTTTACCCATAAGCCGTGATTCCCTCTCTAGCCCGGGCTTGCAAGACCCTTATTCACTCCCAAGGTGAATGGCTAGGGATTCACTACGAAGCCTTTACAAAGATTCCCCGGGGCTGTAGCCACCCGTTAGGTTTCCTAAATGTACCGCACTCCTCCCCAAGGGACATATCAACCTTGGCAGAGCGAGCCGCATACACCGAGCCCCATTGACGGCACAACGGCTAAGCGGACTACACCCCAGTTCCTCTAATTATTCAGATAAGGGCGTCCCATTCCACCCTCATGGTTGCACTGTTTTCCCGGGCGGTCATCCATTGAACAGGTCCTTACGGAGAGGCACTCGAGAAACCGCTCGAGTCCCCTTAAATGCCACAAGTATGATCATAAATAAGAAGGGAAAACAGCGTATCATAGATAATCACATCATGTTCATTGATTAGAGTTGAGCAATAGCATCAGACTAAGCAGTAATAATCCGACCCAAATAGGTAAAACAAGGACAAAGATAACAAAAGCTAGTCAATCCTTAGGTATAAATGTGTAATGCGGGAGGTGAATTAAAGAATGATTAGGACAGAGATAGGTCAAAGGACACTTGCCTCCACCAACCGACTGCTGCTCAGGGGCTTCTCCTGCAAATTCCTCGGGCTCTTCGACCGGATCGTTCTCTATGCGAGCGCAAACATACATACATCCATCCACATATTTAATACAAAAGAACAGTACACCATACAAGGGAATAAACAAAGTGAATATGCATCAAGTATGACATTCGATATCGCATTTGTTGTGGTTAGAAAGAAACGGGAGAGGGTCTCGCAGGGGGTTAAATCTTATGCACTAATGATTAGTTACAATTGGTTCTTAACAAAAGAATTATGTTATATATATGCTAATGGGAACCTAATCATTTTTAGTTGATCAACATTGCACGGGTTAAACAATTAACTACGTGAATCAATAGCATAACGGAATTTTAAATTAAACTTCCTATTTTCCATAGCATGAACAAAAAAAAATAAAAAAAACAGAGGGGGGGCGGTTGAACCGGCCCTAGGGCTGTTGAACCGGCCCTGGGCTGGGCGGCCGAGCTGGGCGGGCGCGTGGGGGAGGGCGGCCGAGCTGGGGGCCGGGGCGGCCGAGCTGGGGCCAAGGCCGGCCGAGCTGGCGGCCGAGGCCGGCCGAGCTGGCGGCCAGGGGCCAGGCGGGCGAGGGGGGCGCGGCCGGGGGGGGGCCGTGGCCGGCCAGGCGGCGACCGGGCGGCGCGACCAGGGCCGGCGCGGCCAGGGACGGGCGGCCAGGGGCGGGCGGCTGAGCCATGGCCGAATGGGGGAGAGAGGAGGGGAGGGTGAAGGAGGGAGGAGGGAGGAGGGGGGAGGGGGCTCACCAGCGGGGGCGGCCGACGGCGAGGGGGCGCGGCCGGGCAAGGGGCGGCGGCGGCGGCCTAGGGCAAGGAGTAGGGCGGCGGCGGCTTAGGGAGAGAGAGAGAAAATGAGAGGGAGAGGGAGAGGGTTAGGGGAAAAGGGGAGGTGGGGGGGCGGCTGGGCCTCTTGGGGCCCAAGAGGGGGGCGCGCAGGGGCCCGGGGCCGGCCGGGGTCGGCCCACGGCGCGGGAGAGAGAGAGAAAAAGAGGAGAGAGAAAGAGAGAGAAAGAAAAAAGAAAAGATTATTTCCCTGTTTTTCCGAAATCCGATCTTTCTAGATGAATGCGTTGGCACTTTCAAACAATCAAAAAAAATGCAAGGTTCGGCATGGTGCATCAATCAACAAAAAAGTTTTATGGTTTTCTTACACGGGAGATCCAAACCGAATCCCGCTAAAACTTTGGAAAAGGTCAAGGTTTAGCGAAGGGAAAAAGAAAAAGAAAAGGTAACGCCCGAATTTTGGCGAGTAAAGAAAAGAAAAAATTCAACCGCAAAATTCGGGGCGTTACAATAGTCTACTACGATAGCGATGAGTCCTCTTCTTCCCTAAGAGACGACGACGACGAGAAAAAGAAAACGGTCAACTCAAACTTTTCTTTTGATTATTCTTGTATTCCGCAAAATTCCAATGCTCATTTGCTTTCCATTCCTCTTGGTAAACCTCCACACTTTGATGGAGAGGACTACGGATTTTGGAGTCACAAAATGCATAGCCACTTGTTCTCTCTTCATCCAAGTATATGGGAGATAGTAGAAAATGGAATGCAATTTGATAGTACGGATAATCCCATGTTTATCAATGAACAAATTCACAAAAATGCACAAGCTACCACTGTTCTTCTAGCATCCTTGTGCAGTGAAGAGTATCATAAGGTGGGCGGCTTGGATAATGCCAAGCAAATTTGGGACACCCTCAAGATCTCACATGAGGGGAACGATGCCACCATGATCACCAAGATGGAGTTGGTAGAAGGTGAACTAGGAAGGTTCGCAATAATCAGGGGGGAGGAGCCAACTCAAACGTACAACAGGCTCAAGACCCTGGTCAACAAAATCAGGAGCTATGGAAGCACGAGATGGACGGACCACGACGTCGTCCGGCTTATGCTAAGGTCCTTCACTGCCCTTGATCCTCATCTTGTAAACTCTATTTGTGAAAATCCTAGGTACACCAAGATGACGCCCGAGGAAATACTCGGTCCTTAGCCACTTGATTTCATTGTGCTAACACTTAATCAAGTTTTGTGGCTTTAAGTCTTAAGTTTTTATAGGATCACCTATTCACCCCCCTCTAGGTGCTTTCAATTGGTATTAGAAATTAAGGCCAAAGCAAGAAATGGATCAGCTACCACTTGAGAATTTTGAAAATAGTAGAGTTATCTTTTTGTCAAAAGTTGGTCTCTTGTGGGGAGAATGCTTGATTATGGGAAAAGGGGGAGTTTTTGAATCTTTACTCAATTTCTCTTGGAATACCTCTCTCTATGCCTCAACAAGTGAATTTGACTTAGAGATAGGAAATTGAGTTTGATTTGCAAAAACAAACCAAGTGGTGGCAAAGAATGATCTAAATATGCCAAATTTAAATCAAAAACAAATTTTTGTTCTCATTCTCGTTGATGTTGCACTTCTTTTAGTTGCTTTGTGTTGTGTTGGCATAAATCACCAAAAAGGGGGAGATTGGAAGGGAAATGTGCCCTTGGGCCATTTCTAAGGATTTTGGTGATTAAGTGTCCAACACAAATGCCTTAAGTATTAATAAGTGCCAAATGGTGGACGAAGTGAAAATCAACACAAAGGTATGATTCTAGACTTAGTACATTGGTTTTTGTGTACTAACATATTTGTCTAGTGCTAGAATCAGAGAAAACACAAAAGGAAAAAGACTTGGCTGGAGCAGCCAAGACTCTGCGCAGTCTGGGTGCACCAGACGGTGTCCGGTGCGCCAGGCTGGAGTCTGGTCAACTGGCCGCTCTCGAGAATTCGTCGGTGGCGTACGGCTAAAATTCACCGGACTGTCCGGTGAGCCAACAGTCGGCCGAGCCAACGGTCGGCCGCACAATCCGCGCGTGACGCGTGGCCGAGCCAACGGTCTGAATGGGGCACCGGACAGTGTCCGGTGCGCCAATGGCTCCAAATCTTCAATGGTCGGCTGCGCCAATTTAGGAAAGCAATCTGCATCGGACACTGAACAGTGCTTGTCTAGTGGCACACCGGACTATCCGGTGCGCCACCCGAAAGAAGGCAAGAATTGCCTTCCTGGATTGCTCTCAACGGCTCCTAGCTGCCTTGGGGCTATAAAAGGGACCCCTAGGCGCATGGAGGGGAAAAACAAGCATTCTTTGATCATCTCTAAGCACCAAGACTTCATTCTAGCGCATTTGATTCTTTGTGATAGCAATTTGAGCTCCTCTTGAGTTGAGAACTCCGTGTGTGAACTTAGAGCTCAAGTTGTGACTAGTGTGCGTGTTTGTGCTGTTGCCTCTGAGACTTGTGTGTGTTGCTTTTCCCTCCCTTACATCCGTGCTTCTTTGTGATCATCATTTGTAAGGGCGAGAGGCTCCAAGTTTTGGAGATTCCTCGCAAACGGGATATAGTGAAAGAAAGAAAAACACCGTGGTATTCAAGTGGATCTTTGGATCACTTGAAAGGGGTTGAGAGCAACCCTCATCTATTGGGACGCCACAACGTGGAGTAGGCAAGTGTTGTACTTGGCCGAACCACGGGATAAACCATCGTGTCTCTTGTGCTTGTTCTCACTGTGACTATTGTGTTTCACAAGAGCTCGGTCCTTAGCCACTTGATTTCATTGTGCTAACACTTAATCAAGTTTTGTGGCTTTAAGTCTTAAGTTTTTACAGGATCACCTATTCACCCCCTATAGGTGCTTTCAACAGGTGCATAAGGTTCAACACAAGCCAATAAAAGAATCAAGTTAGGGAGACAATATTAATGGAGCAAAAGGACTTGAGTGTGCTGAAGAATAGCGCACCGGACTGTGTCCGGTGCACCAGGACCGTACAGGTTTCAACCAGCCTCTCTCGGGAAAACAGTGCCTGTCCGGTGGCGCACCGGACTATTCGGGGCACCCATCGCCAGCAGCCTCCCCAACGGCTACCAAATTGGTTGGGGCTATAAATACCCCCAACCACCTCAACCTTTGGCATCCAAGTTTTTCAGAGATAACATTCAATACAAGAGCTAGTGCATTCACTCCAAGACACATTTCCAAAGATCAAACCCTCTCCAAGCCTAGAATTCAACTCAAACATTTACTGACTTGTGAGAGAGTGTGTTCGTGTTCTTTTGCGCTCTTGTTTCTTGGATTGCCTTTCTTCTTTCTCATTCTTGCTCTCAAGTGACTTGTAATCAAAGAAAGAGACACCAAGTGTGTGGTGGTCCTTGTGGGGTCTTAGTGACCCGTGAGATTAAAGAAGAAGGCTCACTCGGTCTAAGTGACCGTTTGAGAGAAGGAAAGAGTTGAAATAGACCCGATCTTAGTGACCTCCTCAACGGGGATTAGGTTCTTTGGAACCGAACCTCGGTAAAACAAATCATCGTGTCACTCGCCTTGATTCTTGCTTGATTTGTTTTTCCCATCTCTTTCGAACTTGAATTTAACTCTAACGCTAACCCCCGGCTTGTAGTGTGTGTTTAAGTTATAAATTTCAGGTTTCGCCTATTCACCCCCCTCTAGGCGACTTTCACTTTACATGATATATTGTCCATTCTCTCAGACATGAACAAACTGAATCTTTCTTTGTTAGGGGTTACGTGGTTAAGTTTTGTTTTGGAGGAAGAGTTCATCCAAATTAATTCTAATTATTATGACTTAAATTGGGTTCTTCACTAAAGTAGTGATTCGGGTTTAATAAACTTGTTCAGCTAAGAGTGCTAACCGCAGTTAAACAGTGTTGAGCCTTTGAGCCTTATAACCCCAATTATGGTACACTTATGCTTGTGCTTTTATTCAATAAAAATACCATATGAATACCAAATGCAAGTTTTGAGGAGTGCAACACCCAATTTGTAGATAAAATAAAAATAAAAATAAGAGAGTACATCTCAACCTTTGTATTGCCTCATACTCACCATCAAATGTAATAACCACATATGAGCAAAAAACAAATGATTAAGACCACTAAAATAAATCATGTCTCATGTGGGAGCTTCGATTGCTTGTATATTTGATAATACTAATAATATTACTAAGGGCACATTAATGATGAGGATTAGGGAGTTAATTCAAATTCAATTATAGGATTTGGAAATAAAATTAGAGATAAAAGAGAAATAAGAAAAGAAATAGAGAAATAAGAGAATTACATAAAATATACCTAGATGTATATTTTCAGAGTTAGTACTTTAAATGTGCAAGATAATTTGAAGATAAATTTGCCACAGTGTTAGATTTAAATTTGAATTTGGAAAGAAATCAAAAGAAAATAAAGAAAAAAAATAAAAAAAGAAAAGAATAAACAAGTTCGGCCACTGGGCCGATTGTCCCCACCGGCGGCCCACTACCTTCCCCTCTCGCGTGGCCCAATTCGTCATCCTGTGTGCGCCGACACGAGGGCCCCATGGGGCAGCCTCTCATTCACACTGCGCGCGCTGACCTCGCCCAATGTCGCTGCCATGAGGGCCTTCTCGTCAGGGCCAGATGGCGCTCGTGTTTGACTGACCACCCGACCGCGACACTGTGCTTCTTCCCCCAACGAATTTCTGTCGTCCGCCCGTGGATCTCGCGTAACAAACACAATCGCTGCCCTGAGCCACTCACTGTGATGGAACCTCCCAAGTCATTAGGCCCACCTACAGTTGTCCTTGTCCAACGGACCTCAGACAACCCTGCAGGTGCCCCTGATTACTTGACAAGTTCGGTATCTGTATTCTTTACCTTGCCCAAGAGCGTTTCACCCGTCACGCAGACATTACAATACATCGGAGGTACGAGAATGCGGAAGCAGTTACAATAACTTACTTTATTTTAAAGTAAGGGCGATTAGTATTATTACAGACCAGAGCAAATATAAGAGTGCAGGAGTATTATTATTACATAACCTGGGAGGCAAAAACCCCTTCCGATAAATAGTAAAAAGTTTTTCTTAACGGAGGACACTTCCTCACGAGGCTTCAGTCTTGATTTTCTTCTTTAGGCACCACCTTGGAACAAAAGCAACAAAAATTTGCTGCTTCCTCACCTAAAACAACATGGGACAAAGCCCTGAGTATGAAGTGTACTTTCGCAAGTCTTACCCATCAAAATAAAAGACTCTCAAGGATATGCTGACCTTTGGGAATCAAGGTATGTCTTATCAATGATCAAAGACTCTGTTTGCAGAAATGCTTACTAATAGTGGATCCTTAAAAATCCAGTTTTACTTGTCAGGTTAAGTAAAATTACCTGCATCTAGAGTTTTTTCTATCCTAGTTCAATCACTTGACCTATACTAGCTAATTTCTTTTCAACCCTTCTTATTCACTGCAATGCTACGTGTAGGGCAGTGACCAAGTCTTCATGTCCGCGAAGTTACGGCGATACGAATCGATTATACTCAGCTAAGGATCTCCAATCACACGACATATGTAGCACTTAACCCTTGCATATGTCAACTCGCCACTGGGGTTCTTAAGACCAGATCAGGTTCACGCCAACCGAGAGCACAGATACACCACCGTCCAGCCTCTTGCCACGGAGGGTACACGCTACGCTCGCCATCTCTCCACTCTCATTGCGTGTTATCTTATTCTGGTATTAGTCTGCCCGAGGCAAAGCTTACCCATGACGAGGCATGTGACCAGTTAAAGGGTCCTCGATCATCAAGCCTACATCGACAAGGTCCTTAATCGACTCAGACGGAGACACTACACCGAGACTCTCTTCTCGTGCAAGTCACCTGCCCAGTCTCAGCTTTATCATTTCAAATCCAAAGTTTGGTACCTGGCAGAGGTACATCTTTTTTGATGTTGAACCCATCATGGCCATGATGGATCCACCATCAAGTTTTATTTTTGAAAACATCCCACACACTTTGAAGCATCATATTTCGTCAAAACAAAACATTTTGTTTTTCTAGAGCAAAGCTAAGCATAAGAAAAATCTTTTTGTAAAACAGGGGATTAAGGAGAAGTAATCAATTCCAAGGGAGGAATTGCAGCAATTGGTTTAGCACACAACTCATATCACCTAATGCATCAAGTAAGTGAGAAAGATTTCAAAATAACAAGGAGGTGACAAATGCACCAGGTCTTGCCTTGTGTGATAGGTGAGTCAGGCTCTGCTCCACAGATATCAAAGTAAAAGCAGTTTCCTGCCTGAGGTTCTTCAGGTGGTGGTGGTGGTGTAGTCCTCGCTTCAACTTCTATCTCTTCCTCGTTTTCTATATATAGCCATATATAAGCATGAATGCTCAGGTAATGTTCATGAAAATGCAAAGATAATAAAAGTATATTATCTAATGTCTTGAATATAATTTTCCTTCATGGATCTCCGGGAAACTAGTGTTTTAGGAGTCTATAGTGAAGTTCATAGGGCATGGGATTAGGGTTTTGGGTTCTAGGTACCAAACAAAGTCCAAACCATACCAAACTTTACCCAAGGCTTCTAAATATTACTTAAAGCTTGTCTAAAAAGTTTGGTGAATTTTGGGATTATTAATTACTTTCTAAAGTTCCAGAAGTATGGATTTTGGCTATTTTAAATACCCCATAATTCCATATTGGAACTAAAAATCATGAAACTTTTTTATTAAATACTATTAAAAATTAGGAGCCTAGCAAAATTGGTCTTGTATTTTTAGCATTTTTATACAATTTTCTAGGAATTCTTTAGTCCTGGCAGAAAAAGAAAAGAAGAAAGACTCTACAGTATTGGGTTTAAACCGGCCCGAGTCGGCCCATAACCAGGCGAAAGTGCGTCCGCGCGCGCCCGCGATAGTGGTTTTGCAGAAATGCCCCTATTGGTTTGAATAACTGAAAAAGGGTCACAGAGCTATTCCCCTGTCTCACTAACACTTGCAAAAACACCCCCGCACTTCTATTCCTTCACAACCCGAAGTCCACGATGTCGCACGGCAGAGAACCGAGCTCCGGCGAGCTCATACCAGCCGGATCACTCATCTACCGCTGCTCTAATTCGGCTGAGACCTAATCTAACCCTTAACAAGTGTTTCCCCTCGCTTAATTGCTGGATTGGAGTTCTACATCACCCTGTCGACGGTGACAGCGGGCACAACGGACAACACGACGTGTTCCCGGCGATCTAAGGGTCCTAGCCTAATCGGCTGGGTCGGGGAGCATCAGGGACACACAAAGACACTGAAATGAAAGAGCAGAGGGCATGAGAGGACCTAGAGTAGGATGACCATGACGAGGTTGTAAGGTGCAGGATTTCGGACCGAATTGGGGGAAACCGAAATTGGGCTTGCTGGTGAGTAATTGGGGGCACGACTTGGTGGATCAGTGCTTGATTACCCTACGGACCCGTCGGTGTGCTGAATTTATAGTGTGCTTGAGCGGTGGTGTTTAATTTGGACGAATTGCGCTAACGGCTGAGAGGGGAATGAGTCACGGCGGCGATCTACCGTGGCAATCGCAGAGCGACTGAACTACGGCGGTCACTAGATGGTCACTATGGCTCATACCGACGCGATAAACTTCCTAAGGCATGGCGCCCTCACAGTAAATGGCGAACACGCCGGTGATAGCCGCTCGGCCACGTCGCCAGTGTGTACTGATGAACCATCAAGCACACAGTACATCCCAGCTCATCCGCGGCAAGACCTTTCACCCTATGATCGTTATCCGCGTTTAATTCGGCGTGAATCACGGCGATAGCATGAATCCACGCTCGTGGTCGCCGGTGGTTAGGTCTCTGAGCTGGCGATCTGATTAGTATACTGTACCATTAGAGCTTCTTTAGTCAGTCTGACAAATCATGTTTGGGGTGAATTTCCTCCCGATTTTGTATGGTGACTAGATCAATGCTCTACAACAAAGTTGTAGCCTAATAGAGTAGCTTTAACTTTGTTATAGTGTGCATCCCCAAAAAGTCACAGGATCTTATTCAAAATTGAGCTCTAAGTTCATCCAATCTCACTGTCACTGAAAGTTCAGACTTTAAAGTGACCTAACAGCCCGACTTTGGATCAAATTTTCTCAAAATCTTTCATGGCACCAAGGCTTAATCCGTATAGCAAAGTTGTTCTCCTATAGTAGCTCTATAACTTTGCTATATTGACTTTGAGCAAAAACTTTAAGAATCCTGAGATGCAGGGCTCCAAAGTCAGCATTGTTCAACTGTTTTCAGATTTAACCATTTGAGTACTAAGGTGGCCTTTTTGCAAATAAGCCCAAAACTCATGGTTTCTTTTGCAAGTCCTCAAACATGTGAACTATATGACTTAAGGTACCCTAACTCCATGGTTTTTGCACTTAGGTCCAAAGTGTACACATTTTTACAGATAACCCCCTAGGGTTTTAGTCCAAGGTTTTTCAGGGGTCTATTTAGGGTTTCTGGCACCATTAGGGTTTGGATGGCACTTAAGTTCATCAATGGTGACATTTTATGATCATTACTAATAAGTTTTGAAGTTTTCTCTTATTTAGACTTTGCTTACTCTTTTAAGCCCTAGTTTAGGGTTAAGTACTGTACCCTAGGGTTTCACTCATGACATGTCCCATCAATACAACTTTGTTTGAAATTTTTGCCTAGTGAATGCACTCTAGGTGTGACAAACACATGATATGCCAATGCTTATGATGTTATGCTCAAGTTTTAGTGGCAGTAACACCAGGGGTGTTACACTCACCCCACGCATCACGGCTTCGGAGTGGGACCCACCGGTCGGGTCTATCCCCTTCTCCCTTCCGATCTTTTCTCAGCCTCGTGCGATACTGCGGCCGGAATCTCATGGGTCACTGTAAGAACCGTGCCTTCATCCTCGTGGTCTCCAATGACGTGGAATCCGCGCGGGCTCAACAACCCTACCGCAGCCTGCACGTGCCTATAAACCCTGGGTTCTGCCATTATCGCAGCAGCACCACCACGGAGACTCCACAGACAGAGAGAGAGAAGGAAAACAAGGGAAGCTGCCGCCATGGGCAATTCCTTCGTAGGTCACCGGTTTTGCCTCTGTTGATGGTCAGGGAGCTTCGCCTCGATACGTGAGTGGTATCCGCGGCCTTACCCTGCGGATTTGGCAACCGGTTCGATCTATATGTATATTTTATTGTGTAAGACTTCCACTATGTAATAAGCACTCTGATTATATAGTGACATTTATCTCTATACACTCTGTTATTATATATGTTGTATTCTTTGGCGCATGTATGAGATGCACCTGGCTTTGTCCCTTAAATCTGGGTGTGACAAGGAGTTTTCCAAAGATGTCTAGAACTACTTGTTGGTGTCCATTGGGCAGAGGTCTTTGTGGATGACTTTAGTTCAGCTTTCTGTTTTTTGCTGCATATTTCATGTGAATAAAACTATGTGTTAACAATATATTGGAATATCAATGTAATAAAATATGTGTTTGGACATCCTAGATGCACATATATGATTATTTAGTTTTGCTATGTAAAAATGGGTATGGCAGAAAGGAGTTGGTGTGCTATTCTAGTGCTCTCCACTTGTATAGTGATTAGTGATACACATGATGATTAGTGTAGGTTCTTTATGAAATACTTAGGCTAGGTAGACCATTGCTTATGTGCTTGCTCTAGATTAGGGATGGCAACGAGTTTGAAACCCGTGGGTGGAGGGTTTACAAACCCGCACTCGTACCCATTACCCGTGATGGGTATAATATGCTACCCATACTTGCTACCTGTGGGTACCACAAACCCGCGGGTGTACTCGCGGAAACATAAATAAACACATTATATATATATATATACACACATATAAATATGCATATACATACATATACACATATATCCATTGCAGGTACGCGGGCTTGCGGGCACGGGTACAACATTTTCATACCCACGAGAAAAAACCCAACAAGTTGAGAATTAAACCCACACCCGTACCTGTGGGTACAAACTCACATTCAAACATGTACCCTATAGGGTTTTTACCCGCAAGCACGTAGGTAAAATGTGCATGTTGTCATCCCTACTCTAGATTTAAGCCTAGTGTTTAGTAAGGTTTGTATATCTCTTACCACTTGGTGGTTGTATGCACCATTATTCTAATTAGAGTGACTTATAGTTGAAAGGACAATGTGCCTTTGGGCCATTTCTATAAATATTTTGGTGATTAGGTGCCCAACACATATTGTATTAAGGTGATATGTGCCAAGTGTTAAAGAGATGCAAATAAAGAATAAAGGTAAGCTCTAGACACTTGGTCAATTATTTTATATGCTAAACACTCTTGTCTAAGTGCCAGGGACTCAGCTAAGTGAAGTCCAAAAGAATCAAAAGAAGACAAATAAAGAAACGAAGAAAAGGTGCTGGACTGCACAGCACCAGACGGTCCGGAGCCACTCACCGGACAGTCCGGTGCACAGTCCGCAAACTCCCTGCTCTCGGGTTTTTCCTGGCTACGTCGGCTATAAATCACCGGACAGTCCGCGCAAGGCGCCAGATGGTCCGGTGCTCCAGCCGTGCAATGGCTATCTGCCACGTTGATGGGCGCCAATGGTCACTTGGCACACCGGACGGTCTGGTGCCCCACAGAAAAGGAAAACAGCCAATCAGGGGATTCTGTGGCGCGTACTGTTCACTGGCCGGTGCACCGACGCACAGAAGGCAAGAATTGCCTAACAAATAGAGTTCCAACGGCTCCTAGCTGCCTTGTGGCTATAAAAGGGACCCCTAGGCGGATGGAGCACTACACCAAGCATCCATTGAACATTCTAAGATGCTAGACTATGCAACCACATAATCGGATCATCGTGTTTGAGATTTGAGCACCGTTTGAGTTGTAAACTCCGTGCGCCGTGTTTTGTGCTCATGTCTTGACTTGTGTGCATGTGTTTGTTGCGATTCTTGCGTGTGTTTCTTTCCCTCCCTTACTCTTGTGCTCTTGTTGTGATCAACTTTGTAAGGGTGAGAGGCTCCAACTTGTGGAGATTCCTCACAAATGGGAAAACAAGTATAAGGAAGAAAACTGTGGTATTCAAGTGAATCATTGGATCACTTGAAAGGGGTTGAGTGCAACCCTTGTCCATTGGGACGCCATAACGTGGAAGTAGGTAAGTGTTTTACTTCGCCGAACCATGAAATAAAATCATCGTGTCTCTTGTGTCGATTTTCTTTGTGATTGGTTTCCTCTCAAGAGTTCTCGCTATATTAACTTGGCTTTAATCTTACTAACATTTCATAACCAAGTTGTGCTATTAAGTGTTGAATTTTACAGGATCACCTATTTACCCCCCCCCCCCCTCTAGGTGCTCTCAATTGGTATCAGAGCCGTACTCTTCATTTAAAGGGACTAACCGGCCGAAGAGATGGATCCTAAGGGCAATCAGACGGTGATCAACGATAAAGAGAAGGAGTCCCTCTTCAACGAGCCAAGAGATGACAAGCCCACTGACTCTGGCTCGAGTCACAAGAAGAGGGATGGGAAGAAGAAGAGGCGCATTAAGAAGATCATCTACTACGATAGTGATGCCTCCTCTTCTTCACCAAGGGATGACGACGACGAAGACTCTTCGTCGAAAAAGAAAACAGTTAATCAAAATTACTCCTTTGATTATTCTCGCATCCCTTACACTTCGATGGAGAGGATTACTCATTTTGGAGTCATAAAATGCATAGTCACTTATTTTCTCTCCATCCTAGCATTTGGGAAATTGTAGAAAATGGAATGCATTTTGATAGCACTGATAACCCTGTGTTTATCAATGAACAAATACATAAAAATGCCCAATCCACTACTGTTTTGCTAGCATCTCTATGCAAGGATGAATATAACAAGGTCAGCGGCTTGGACAACGCCAAACAGATATGGAACACCCTCAAAATCTCTCAAGAGGGAAATTATGCCACCATGATCACCAAAATGGAACTGGTGGAAGGCAAGCTGGGGAGATTCGCTATGATAAGGGGAGAAGAGCCAACACAGACATACAACAGGCTCAAGACCCTTGTCCACAAAATCTGAAGCTACGGGAGTACAAGATGGACGGATCATGACGTCGTCTGACTCATGCTCAGGTCATTTACGGTTATTGACCCCCATCTTGTAAATCTTATTCGTGAAAACCCCAGGTACACCAAGATGACGCCCGAGGAAATCCTCGGAAAATTTGTGAGCGGGCACATGATGGTGAAGGAGGGAAGATATGTGGACGACGCTCTAAACGGACCGCTTCCTCTCCACGAGACGGAGCCCGTTGCTCTCAAAGCAACTAGCAACAAGGAGGCGCTACCTAGCAAGGTAGCACAAGTGGAGGATGTCGGGTTCAATGAGGATGATATGGCGCTCATCATCAAGCGATTCAAGACCATCTTGAAGGGACGCAAGGAGTATCCCAACAAGAACAAATCAAAGGGAAAGCGCTCCTGCTTCAAGTGCGGTAAGTCTGGTCATTTTATAGCACAATGTCCCGATAATAATGATGACTAGGCACAAGAGAAGTATGGGAAGAAGGAAAGAAAGAAGAACTACAGGAAGGCTAAGGGCGAGGCACACATTAGGAAGGAGTGGAACTCCGACTGTTCCTCATCTGACTCCAAAGATGAAGGACTAGCCGCCTCGGCCTTCAACAAGTCTTCACTCTTCCCCAACAAACGCCACACGTGCCTTATGGCTAAGGAGAAGAAGGTACATATTCGAGATACTCCTAAATATTCTTCTTCTAGCGATGAGGAATCTTTTGATGATGAGATAGACTATAGTGATTTATTTAAACGATTAGATAGATTGTTGGAAGTTAAGAAAAAGACATTTATTTAAACGATTTATTTAAACAAAATAAATGAACTAATTGATGCTCTTAATGAAAAGGATAGATTGCTGGAAAAGAAAGAAGATATTTTGTATGAGGAACATGATAAGTTCATTAGTGTTCAAAATCTCTTGCTTTAGAAGTTAAGAAAAAGAAATACTATCCTCTAAATTGTCTACCTGTGATGAATCTATTTCTAGCCTAAAGAATTTAAATGATGATTTGAATGCTAAGCTAGAGAAAGTTAATGTAACTAGTTCATGTGTAGAGCATGTTGTTATTTGCAATAGATGTAAAGACTTTGATATCGATGCTTGTAATGAACATGTTTCTGCCATTACTAAATTAAACAATGATGTTGCAAGTCTTAATGCTCAACTTAAGACTTGCAAAGATAGTTATGAGAAACTAAAGTTTGCTAGGGATGCCTACACCATTGGTAGACACCCCTCTATTAAGGATGGACTTGGTTTCCAAAAGGAGACCAAGAACTTGACAAGCCATAGAACGTCCAATCTCAACGAGAAGAAAGGGAAGGCTCCTATGGCTAGTTATTCTCAAAAGAACCATGCCTATCTCTATGATAAGAAATTTACTAGCCATGCTAATAATGATAGATGTTGTAATAAGATTGTTTCTCATGATGCCGCAATTAATTCTCATGTTATGTTCGCATCTAGTCCATCCTTTGTTCATGCTAGAAATATGCCTAGGCAAAATCATGTTGTTTCTTATGTGCCTAGGAAAGTATGCACTAGTCCAACTACTATTTACCAGAACTGTGATGCTTCATTTGTTCTGTCATGTAAAAATGCCAAAGTAGTTGCTAGGAAATTGGGATCAAAATGCAAGGGAGAAAAAACTTGTATTTGGGTTCCAAAATCTGTTGTAACTAACCTTATAGGACCCAAAAAGAGTTGGGTACCTAAAACCCAAGCTTAATTACCTTGCAGGTTTATGCATCTGGAGGGCTCAAGCTGGATTATTGATAGCGGATGCACAAATCATATGACGGGGGAGAACAAAATGTTCACTTCCTACGTCAAGAACAGCGATTCCCAAGATTCTATCATCTTTGGAGGTGGGAACCAAAGCAAGGTTAAGGGCTTAGGCAAGATAGCCATCACGACTGAGCATTCAATATCAAATGTGTTTTTAGTAGAATCACTCGGGTATAATTTATTGTCTGTAAGTCAATTGTGTCATATGGGCTATAATTGTTTATTTACGAATATTGATGTATCTGCCTTTAGAAGGAGTGATGGTTCATTAGCCTTTAAGGGTGTACTAGATGGCAAGCTCTATTTAGTTGATTTCTCAAAAGAGAATGTCGATCTAGATGCATGCTTAATCGATAAGACTAATATGGGCTGGCTCTGGCACCGCCGTCTAGCACATGTTGGGATGAAGAACCTTCATAAACTTCTAAAGGGAGATCATGTGTTAGGACTAACCGATGTCTGTTTTGAGAAAGAAAGACCTTGTGCAGCATGCCAAGCAGGGAAACAAGTGGGAAGCACTCATCAAAGCAAGAACGTGATGACGACATCAAGACCACTGGAACTCCTACACATGAATCTCTTCGGCCCCGTTGCCTATCTCAGCATCAGGGGGAAGTAAGTACGGTCTTATTATCGTTGATGATTTTTCCCGCTTCACTTGGGTGTTCTTTTTGTAGGATAAATTCGAAACCCAAGGAATTCTAAAATTCTTCTTAAGGAGAGCTCAAAATGATGAGCTAAAGGTGAAGAAAATAAGAAGCGATAATGGGTCTGAGTTCAAGAATCTACAAGTTGAAGAATATCTTGAGGAGGAAGGCATAAAGCACGAGTTCTCTGCTCCCTACACACCACAGCAAAACAGTGTGGTAGAGAGGAAGAACAGGATGTTAATTGATATGACAAGGACGATGCTTGGAAAATACAAGACACCTGAGCGGTTTTGGTCGGAAGCTGTGAATACATCTTGCCATGCCATAAACCGGCTCTATCTACATCGCCTCCTCAACAAGACGTCATATGAACTCTTAACTGGTAACAAACCTAATGTTTCCTATTTTCATGTATTTGGGAGCAAATGCTACATTTTGGTAAAGAAAGGTAGGCATTCAAAGTTTGCTCCCAAAGCTGTAGAAGGTTTTTTATTAGGATATGACTCAAATACAAAGGCGTATAGGGTCTTCAACAAGTCATTAGGATTGGTTGAAGTCTCTAGCGATGTTGTATTTGATGAAACTAATGGCTCTCCAAGAGAGCAAGTTGATCTTGATGATGTAGATGAAGATGAGGTTCCGACGGCCGCAATACGAACAATGGCGATAGGTGATGTGCGACCACATGAACTACAAGAACAAGATCAACCTTCTTCCTCTACGATGATGCAACCCCAACTCAAGATGATGAACAGGTACCTCAAGAAGAAGGGCATGATTGTCACACCCGGATTTTAGGGGTCCAAAACCCGGGCGTAAACATAATCACCAGGTGTGCTGGGACCAAGTCTCACACATATGATGAATCATGGCACAGGATCGAATGTCACATCTTTATATATAACAGGAGTTCTATACAAAATAAATTATTACATTATAAGGAGACAACGGTCCAGCAACCCAAAGTTGACTGGGAGACGACGGCCTAGACCTCTCACGAACACATCGCAGCATCCCCAAGCGCCTCATCCTGTGGTACCTGTTCTTGACCTGTGGGGTGTGTGAGACAGCAAGAGTGAGCTCACATACGTTCATCGCTCAACAAGTTGTGGGGAATAATGTGCATGAACTCGCCAAAGGTGGGAGCTCACGTGAAGTGTAAGGCTTACCAAAGAGGATGGTTAGAGCTGAGCACTGCTTTTAAAGTTGGTCAAAATTTTATTAGCAATTACTAAGTATAAGTAAATACCAACCCAATTAAATAGTAGAACAAAAGTAACAACATCACCTGCGATGCAATGCATATGCCAAATTGAATTTAAGTTCCATAATTTAATCATGTGAGGGTCCGAGCTGCTCATGACCGTGAGCACGGCTAGTATACCAGTTTTACACTCTGCAGAGGTTGCGCATCTTTACCCACAAGTCGTGTATCCCATGTCGCCAGGGTTTGCAAGGCCCTTAGACACTACCGAGGTGAATGGCTAGGGATCCACTACGAGGCCTTTACAAAGTTCCACTAGCTTCCGAAAACCCGCTACAGTTTATAGGAAGTTCCAATGCAGGAATCCCTTGCAGGACCGCCATCGCAGCAAAATCCTCCCGAGGGCCTCCCTACACTGACCACTCCCCTACTGCCCTTGCCCCTTTCGGGTAAGGTAGTCTTCCACTAGCTTTCCTAATTAATCAGCCAAGGGGTCCCATTCCTCCCTTGTGGTAGCACTGTTTTCCCGGGTGGTTCTCCATGTTCCAATTAACATAATGATCTTAACATGAACAATAATAATAAACAGATAATAAAAGTGTGATCATGAATAATGTATCTTCATACCCAAAACCACATAAAGCACTAGCAAGTACTACCCGAAAAGGTTCAGTGGTAAACAAGGTATAAAGATAACCAAACTAGGGTAACCTATTGGGTCCCATCAAAATTAACCTATGCAGATCATTATGATTAATTAGAACATGAGTGGGTAAAAAGAAGTGATCAAGGGCACAACTTGCCTGAGACTTGAGATTCCAGGTACCAGGATGATCTTCAAATGACTCGTACCTCGCACTAGTCGTAGCAATACAAACAAACATGGTATAGGCAGAATTAACATCACACCAAACATCAGAACAAAATATATATTAATAATTTATACGTTGCTATAAGATCGTGGGAACAAGAAACACTAAATTCGGAGCTACGATTGTTTAGATATGAATTTCTGAAGTTATTTAATGCCTGACATAGACTAATTCAAGTGAACAATTTTAATTCAATTTTCATGGCTAAACAGTGTTACTAGTTGGTAGACAATATTAATACAAAATTATTGCAACTGGAATGACTCAATTTGGAGTTAAGATGAATTTAATATGAATTATACAAGTTTCTAGCATTTATTTTCACATTAAAAATCATTTTATAATTCAATTTCTCGGGTTTTATAATACTCTGGACTGGGCCTCAAAATCTGAGAACAGCAGGGGTCTATGGGTAAGTTGCCAACGACACAGGGAATAGTCTACGTGGATGGCGGGTTAATTTGTAAAGGTTTCAGGGGCTCTTTAGCAATTTGCACGCGCAAAGGGGTATGCTCTAATTTGGACCGTCCGATCAATTCCAACGGCGAGGATTAGATCCGACATAATTCGAACCGGTATGCGGCCCAGGCCGTTAGATCTCGATTCAACGCTCGGGATTTTATAAGGTTTCAGACCAACCTGGCCCGCCCATTCAAAGATCTACGGTCACGATCTAACCCAGCCGAACCGGCATCTACTTCTAATCGGCTCCGTTCACTTCTCATCCAACGGCAACCAGCGCTTCTCCCTCCCCCAACCACAACCACGGCGGCCGCCGGCCACCGCGGCGGGGTCTTCGCGGGCGACCACCAATCCATGGCCTAGGTAATCCCAACTCCAATTTGAAAGGCGCAAAACGACCCTGGGATGAAGATGAAGCCAGAGGAAAGAAACTTACCCTCCATTATACCGCAGAGCCATCCACCCACGACTGGGCATGGAATCGCGGTGGAGCATGAACGTCAGCGAGCAATAATTCGCCCCATGTTGCAACTCCAAGCTCAATTGTGCATGCCGCAAGGTCCACATGCTCTGGCAACGCTTCCTACCCCGCACCTGAGGGCCCGACAATGGTGAATCGGACTTTTTCTCCCCCCGCGGCGGACGCATCACGCTTTTCCTCTCTCTGCCTCTACTTGCCGATGCAGCTCGGCGCTGGTTTTGTGTGCTTCTCGCCTATGGTCGATGAGAGGGTCGCGGGGCTCCACGCTTTATAGCCCTGAGACCGAAACTCGCGCCCAGCAGTTCGACCGGATCCCCGACATTAGCGGCCGCCGCGCGGAAGTCGCCCACCGTTGCGGCCGAGGACAAGGGAAGACGGAAACGTGTCTGACGAAGGGGCCAAGCGGATTACGAGCGCGACCTTTCCCGGAAATCCCGGCGCCAGCTCCGCCCTGTTGGTCTCGGCGGATGTGGCGGAGATTCCCGCGCGGATTTCCCCGGTGGCGATTTCGTTGAGCCGCAGCTTGGGGAAGGGATGAACGAACCTGACGGCAGGGTCCACGCGCCAGTGAGCCAACCACACGGCCGACGCACGCGCGTTTGAGGGTCGGCTGACAGCGATGGCCCACCCGCCAGCGATTGAAGAAAGGTGGGCCGGCGTGGGATGAGTAAGTGGGGAGTTGGGCCGGTCGCAAGGTGGATACGGCCCATGGCGCAGGTTTATTCTTTTCTATTTTTGATGTCTTTTAAATTTTCAAATTCCTATTCCGAATTTCAAACTTGTTTCAATTTCTCTGATTTGTCTTTTCAAATCCCCAAATATCAAACAAATCCCTAATGAAAATATAATCTCTATTATTTTCAGTAATTTTTATTTTCCTTGTTATTCCCTTATGGAAGAGATAAATGGTTGCATTAGAATCCCTTTTCTCCTTTTCTCATTTTATGTCTTCATTTAAAATCGGAGGTCTAATTTATGTTGCCAATAAAATGTATTACTACAAAACCTTAGGTAAAAGGTCAACCTCACCTCATTATCTTTATTATATTTTTATTCATTTTATTATTATTGGATTAAATGCACAAACAAAACTCCAATATGATGCAATGGTTTATTTGTGTCTTAGTAATGTTCTACTCATTTTTGAACATGATCAGTCACATGTGATGATAGGTAGATTCAATATACACATAAAACATAAAAAAAATAACTTTCCTCCTCTTTTATTATCTATTACAAATTGGGTATTACAAATCCTACCCCCCTTAAAAATAATCTCGTCCTCGAGATTTGTAAGAAAGAGGATATAGGAAGAGTGATTTAAATTTTAGCTTTTAGTTTCTAATTAGTTCAAAAGTCAAGAGTCTCTCTTTCTTTTTTTTCATTAGTGAGTGATTAGGTGAGCATGGGTATATATATGTATGTCCACTTTATTGTGTATGGTAAAAGATGTCTTTAAAGCATAGAGAGGTTTGGGTAAGAAAGAGTGTGGTAAGGAAAGACTTCATCCAAGATTGTGGATCTTGATTCCGCTGGCGATTCAACTTGTTCTTTGAAGTCTTGAGTTGATGCTTATCGTTCTTTGACGTGGTTGGTCTCTTTTGGCCATTCTTCTTGGAGTTGCCATCCAAGCTAAGGACATATGGTTAAGATATATGTGAGTAGGATGGATTATGCGTAGGTAGGTTAGAATCTCTTTCTAGGTTAAAATCGAGGGGTTATGCAACTATCAAATGGTTAAGGTAGTTGCATATGGCCAATTTGGTCTGTCATTCTTATTTTATTCGTTTTATTTTAATACAGGGTGAACTAAGTTAAGATATGTTCTATAGGAGTAGAGTCTAATGTATTTCCTCAGCATTAGCCAATCCTGTTTGAGTGATCCCGATAGGCTTGATCATAATAGATTTGATAGGATTGGATATGACTAGAATGAACTAGATAAGATCTCATTAATTAGATCATGGTTGTTACTTTAGGATGAGATAGGTAAAGAGGTTAGGATAAGATGAATCCATAAGGATAAGGTAAAATCTTTTGAGGTTAGTTAGATCTGGTACGAAAGGTTAGAATCTTTTTCGAGATAAGATGGATCTATTAAGATAAGGGAGAATCTTTTAAGATAAGATGAATTGGTTAGAATGAGAGCTTTTAGGATAAGATAAATCTCTTAAGCTAGATATGTTCCAATGGGGACAATCTAGGTTGTCTAGTTATTTTATAAATATATTTTTATACCTATGTGTATATGCAGATGCAATTGTGGACATTATTCCACAACTCATCATACTCAATCAAAGATCCAAATCAGACAGATATCATAAGAACAAACATTCAAATACATAGACACTTATAAAAATAGTTTTGTTTTTGTTCCTAGGATTAGGTCTCCTATTCCTAAAGTCACTTTAGGCACTGGATTTCAAAGTATGAAATCCACATTTGTCTTTAGAAGGATAAGGTAAGAATGATCAGAGTGAAGCGGAAATAGATGAGAAAAGATTAAGACAAGTTTAGAAAAGAACCAGAGTAGCAAAGGTAAGTAGGTAAGGGCTGTCCAGTTCTATCTAGGTTTCGTCCTACAGTCAACATTCCTCTGATACCACTTCTGTCACACCCGGATTTTAGGGGTCCAAAACCCGGGCGTAAACATAATCACCAGGTGTGCTGGGACCAAGTCTCACACATATGATGAATCATGGCACAGGATCGAATGTCACATCTTTATATATAACAGGAGTTCTATACAAAATAAATTATTACATTATAAGGAGACAACGGTCCAGCAACCCAAAGTTGACTGGGAGACGACGGCCTAGACCTCTCACGAACACATCGCAGCATCCCCAAGCGCCTCATCCTGTGGTACCTGTTCTTGACCTGTGGGGTGTGTGAGACAGCAAGAGTGAGCTCACATACGTTCATCGCTCAACAAGTTGTGGGGAATAATGTGCATGAACTCGCCAAAGGTGGGAGCTCACGTGAAGTGTAAGGCTTACCAAAGAGGATGGTTAGAGCTGAGCACTGCTTTTAAAGTTGGTCAAAATTTTATTAGCAATTACTAAGTATAAGTAAATACCAACCCAATTAAATAGTAGAACAAAAGTAACAACATCACCTGCGATGCAATGCATATGCCAAATTGAATTTAAGTTCCATAACTTAATCATGTGAGGGTCCGAGCTGCTCATGACCGTGAGCACGGCTAGTATACCAGTTTTACACTCTGCAGAGGTTGCGCATCTTTACCCACAAGTCGTGTATCCCATGTCGCCAGGGTTTGCAAGGCCCTTAGACACTACCGAGGTGAATGGCTAGGGATCCACTACGAGGCCTTTACAAAGTTCCACTAGCTTCCGAAAACCCGCTACAGTTTATAGGAAGTTCCAATGCAGGAATCCCTTGCAGGACCGCCATCGCAGCAAAATCCTCCCGAGGGCCTCCCTACACTGACCACTCCCCTACTGCCCTTGCCCCTTTCGGGTAAGGTAGTCTTCCACTAGCTTTCCTAATTAATCAGCCAAGGGGTCCCATTCCTCCCTTGTGGTAGCACTGTTTTCCCGGGTGGTTCTCCATGTTCCAATTAACATAATGATCTTAACATGAACAATAATAATAAACAGATAATAAAAGTGTGATCATGAATAATGTATCTTCATACCCAAAACCACATAAAGCACTAGCAAGTACTACCCGAAAAGGTTCAGTGGTAAACAAGGTATAAAGATAACCAAACTAGGGTAACCTATTGGGTCCCATCAAAATTAACCTATGCAGATCATTATGATTAATTAGAACATGAGTGGGTAAAAAGAAGTGATCAAGGGCACAACTTGCCTGAGACTTGAGATTCCAGGTACCAGGATGATCTTCAAATGACTCGTACCTCGCACTAGTCGTAGCAATACAAACAAACATGGTATAGGCAGAATTAACATCACACCAAACATCAGAACAAAATATATATTAATAATTTATACGTTGCTATAAGATCGTGGGAACAAGAAACACTAAATTCGGAGCTACGATTGTTTAGATATGAATTTCTGAAGTTATTTAATGCCTGACATAGACTAATTCAAGTGAACAATTTGAATTCAATTTTCATGGCTAAACAGTGTTACTAGTTGGTAGACAATATTAATACAAAATTATTGCAACTGGAATGACTCAATTTGGAGTTAAGATGAATTTAATATGAATTATACAAGTTTCTAGCATTTATTTTCACATTAAAAATCATTTTATAATTCAATTTCTCGGGTTTTATAATACTCTGGACTGGGCCTCAAAATCTGAGAACAGCAGGGGTCTATGGGTAAGTTGCCAACGACACAGGGAATAGTCTACGTGGATGGCGGGTTAATTTGTAAAGGTTTCAGGGGCTCTTTAGCAATTTGCACGCGCGAAGGGGTATGCTCTAATTTGGACCGTCCGATCAATTCCAACGGCGAGGATTAGATCCGACATAATTCGAACCGGTATGCGGCCCAGGCCGTTAGATCTCGATTCAACGCTCGGGATTTTATAAGGTTTCAGACCAACCTGGCCCGCCCATTCAAAGATCTACGGTCACGATCTAACCCAGCCGAACCGGCATCTACTTCTAATCGGCTCCGTTCACTTCTCATCCAACGGCAACCAGCGCTTCTCCCTCCCCCAACCACAACCACGGCGGCCGCCGGCCACCGCGGCGGGGTCTTCGCGGGCGACCACCAATCCATGGCCTAGGTAATCCCAACTCCAATTTGAAAGGCGCAAAACGACCCTGGGATGAAGATGAAGCCAGAGGAAAGAAACTTACCCTCCATTATACCGCAGAGCCATCCACCCACGACTGGGCATGGAATCGCGGTGGAGCATGAACGTCAGCGAGCAATAATTCGCCCCATGTTGCAACTCCAAGCTCAATTGTGCATGCCGCAAGGTCCACATGCTCTGGCAACGCTTCCTACCCCGCACCTGAGGGCCCGACAATGGTGAATCGGACTTTTTCTCCCCCCGCGGCGGACGCATCACGCTTTTCCTCTCTCTGCCTCTACTTGCCGATGCAGCTCGGCGCTGGTTTTGTGTGCTTCTCGCCTATGGTCGATGAGAGGGTCGCGGGGCTCCACGCTTTATAGCCCTGAGACCGAAACTCGCGCCCAGCAGTTCGACCGGATCCCCGACATTAGCGGCCGCCGCGCGGAAGTCGCCCACCGTTGCGGCCGAGGACAAGGGAAGACGGAAACGTGTCTGACGAAGGGGCCAAGCGGATTACGAGCGCGACCTTTCCCGGAAATCCCGGCGCCAGCTCCGCCCTGTTGGTCTCGGCGGATGTGGCGGAGATTCCCGCGCGGATTTCCCCGGTGGCGATTTCGTTGAGCCGCAGCTTGGGGAAGGGATGAACGAACCTGACGGCAGGTGTTGGGGGCCTTCGTCCTCCGAAGGTCCTCAAAAACATAATTTGACAATGTTTTCCAAGTGGATTATGTGAACAGGTATCTTCGGACTCAGAATTATGAACATAAAGCACGGTCAGGACGAAGCCTGAACCAGACGAAGGACGAGCTGATTACCAAGCTCTACGAAGGTGCACAGCCGAAGCTGTGTGCAAGGAAGCTTCGTCGCGATAGTGGAAAGGGGAACCGACTTAAAGATGAAAAGACTACGTGGGCCTTGACAGATTTCCATAAGTCATTAGCAAATGTAATGGACATGGATGTAATTTTACGTGGGCTGCGTCCCGCGTCTATAAATAGATGAACAGTACTCCCGTACTGTTCACGCTGACTTGGCATTGGCATTTGCGTCACGCTTGTACTTTTTACCTTCTCTCAAGACCGAAGGTACATTTGTAATTTGTAATCATTTCTATTTCTCTGTGTTAATAAAATAGAAATGATTCTATGATTTACATTTCATGTTTTGTATGAATCCTTCGTTATTACTTGTTATATTTACGAAGGTATGTCTCTTGTAACCTTCGTCCGGAACTCATTATTCCCGAAGGGGAATAATGTCTGGTAGGACGAAGGGCCTTAACATTTAACACTTTTTATGTTGCCTTGTTCTTAATCCGAAGCATTTGAGAACAAGTCCCCAACATTGGCGCCCACCTCCGGTGAACTCACTTCCACTTCGAGTTTTTTGAACACCTTCGGAAGCTGTAGACCTTCGCTATGGCGCCGAAGAAAGCTTCAGCAACTGGGGCTGCAGCACTGCAACCGCTGGACCACAACCAGGAGACCGTCTCTCTTCGAGAGGCCCGAAGCCAGAAGAGGAAGGCCGTCAGCCCGACGCTTCAGGAGGATGAGCTAGACCAAGAAATCAGGGATATGGAGATGCTTCATCAACAGGTGCAGAGGAAGAAGGAGAAGATGGCCCGTCTAGCTGAGTTGCAAAGGCAGATAGACGAAGCCTCTGAGGAAGTTCGCCATCTTACTCATGATGAGCAGAACAGAAGGCCTCAGCAGAAAGACCTTCATCAGGAAGGCTTCGTCAATGAAGATGACTGGTATGACAATTTCCATCATGGAAATTTTGTTTTCGATGATGCTTCTCCTCTGTCTGCTGAGCTGCAGGCTACACCTTGGCCTCCATCCTATAAGCCACCCCAGCTTCCCATGTTCGACGGCCACTCAGACCCGAAGCAGTTCTTGATGAGCTACGAAGCAACAGTGTCTTCGTATGGGGGCAATGCTGCAGTCATGGCGAAGTCTTTCGTCATGGCCGTCAGGAATGTTGCTCAGACCTGGTACTCCTCCCTTAGACCAGGAACGATCACCTCATGGCAGAAGCTGAAGGATATGTTGTTAACCAGCTTTCAAGGATTTCAGACGAAGCCAGTCACTGCTCAAGCCTTGTTCCAGTGCACTCAGGACCATGAAGAATACCTTCAGGCGTATGTCAGAAGGTTCTTGCGTTTGAGGGCGCAGGCTCCAACGGTGCCCAATGAAATTGTCATCGAAGCCATGATCAAGGGGCTTCGTCCTGGACCTGCAGCCCAATACTTTGCTAGGAAGCCTCCCCAGACTTTGGAGAAGCTGCTCCAAAAGATGGACGAGTACATTCGTGCTGATAATGACTTTCGCCAAAGAAGGGAGGAGGCCTTCAGATTTTCTGAGATGACCAGGGGCTTCGGAGGAAGATTCTATCCGAGGCATGTCAGGTCCATCCACAACTCCACTCAAAATGATGACAAGGGGAGTCAGCAGAACAGGCCGCAGTGCTCCTCACAGGCTTCGGGGCAACAGCAAACTTTCTTTCGGCCACCAGCTCCAAGAGGCAGAGGCGCCAGGGGCTTCGGCGGGAGATTTGGAGATCAACCAAGGAGGACATTTTGCTTATTCTGCGGTGAGAACAAGGGCCATACCACCAGGATGTGCCATGTTACCATCCAGAAACAAAAGGAGCTAGCAGAAGTTGCAGCGCAACAGGGACAGCCGAAGCAGGTCATGCATACTGCTTCGTACCATCAGCCTTACATCCCGGAATACGTGGGCAACCACCCTGCAGTTTCCGTAGCTTCGGCAAGTCAACCTCAAGCTTCATGGCAACAGCCCCCGCCTCCACCTCCGCTGCAACAAGGCCAGCAGCCAGAAGGGAGCCAGTATGCTCCGCACCAAAGGGATCTCAGAGAGCAATCTGAAGCCCGTACAGTCAACAGTACTGTGCCGGAGTCGAAGCACATTTATTGACAAATATCCTACTTTGATAACAGTCTTTTCCGTTTAAGTTCTGTTTTCGGTGTAATAAAGAACATTTCAGTTTTCATATGATAGTTTTGTGGTTGGTTATCAGAAAAACCTATCTTCTCTACAGGCTTAAGTTGCTGAAGCTTAAAAATTTGCGGTAACAAGGAGGGTCTCCGGATTATTAAAAATCCTTCGAAGCAACAAAAAGTCGTTCTAAGGAGCGCAGAGTAAGTTGCCGAAGTTACAAAAAGCCGTTCCAAAGGGAGCGCAGTGTAAGTTTTTGCTCCAAAGACGTTCCTAAGGGAATGCAGAGCATACAGCGAAAAGTCAACGCTGATACCGCCTAAGTAAAAGGCGAAGAAGCTCCAAAGACGTTCCTAAGGGAATGCAGAGCTTATACCGCCTAAGTAAAAGGCGAAGAAGCTCCAAAGACGTTCCTAAGGGAATGCAGAGCTTATACCGTCTAAGTAAAAGGCGAAGAAGCTCCAAAGACGTTCCTAAGGGAATGCAGAGCTTACGAATATATTTTGTGTGTATCTTCGGAACAAATGTCATTTGCATAACATAACATCATCACATCATTTTGCATAACATAAGCATCATACATCATGTTGCATTTGGCAAAAGAAGGGGACACAGTATCAACCTTCGAAAGGACGCTTTGAGAAAGTGAAAATTGTGTAAAGTCACGAGGGAATACAATGATAATCTTCGGAATACAGCTTCGGAGAATATTTTTACGAAGCATGGACGAGCTTCATCAGAGCAATATCGAAATTGTATAGCTTCGGAGAATGTTTTCATGAAGTATGAACGTGTTTCATCAGAATAATTTTAACGGAGAATGTCTTCTTCACGAAGCATGAAAAGAAGGGAAGGTGTTTTTTCGCCGAAGGCTCAAAAATGGTATGTATGTAGAGTTTCATGCATCGTAAAGAATTGAATACTGAAAAGAAACTTGTATATTACATTCAAATGTACAAAGTGTTACATAGATCACACTTCCAATGTTTTTTCTAAATAGCATCTAGTCTTCTCTTAATACTGCTTCGGCGGCTTCATTTAGAAGTTGATCAACAACTTTGTCCATGATAGCTTCGGCCATTTGTTTAATTTCGTCATCCCCTTTTGTGTGGGGGTCGGCAGTCGATCCAGCAGCTTCTGAGGGAAGAGAACGTTTCTTCATTACTATTACAAACTGTGAGCAAAGTTTGAAATAAAAATTACAACACAATAAGAACTAATTAATACCTAATTGCCTTTCGGGCTCTGTACTTTTTTCGGTAGCTTCTGCCACTTTCCTAGCATCATGGATGCCTTTTTCGCTTCTTTGAATTATTTCTTGCGCCATTTCTCGGCCGCCATTGTCCCAGATATCAGTGAAGAATTTACCGCCAACCATGCTTGCTTCGGTTGAGGGATCTTTGATGTCTTCAGGGGACAGGGCAGCTTCGGACTGAGCTAAGGATTTTATATGTTCACAACCTTTCTTCTCCAAAACAGCAGCAACTCCCCTGGCGCCTGAAAAAGCGCAGATATCACCGCGGCTGCTCAGGATTTCTTCGAAGGCTTCTGCTTCGTGACTAATCCAGTCCAGTGGACCTTCGGGATTGCCTCTTGGAAAGTCCTCTTCACTAGAAAAGGCGCCAACGCTGGCGAAGCTGGATTTTATCTTTTTCACGCATTCTACAGATTTGACATAACATTTCCTCTGAGAAGCACGAAGCTCTTTAACACTTAACTCCAATTTATTGACCATATGATCACTGAGTTCTCGTTTTGTTTCCTCGAGCACGCGTTCCTCTTTAGCTCTGGCCAGCTGTTTTTGAAGATCTTTAATTTCACGTTTTTGGGCTTCGGCCTGGATCTTTGCAGCAGCCTCGTCCTTTTTTATCTTGTCTACTAGTGTAACCAGAATTTTGTCTTTTTCTAGAGCTTCGTTTCTCAATTTTATCACTTCTGATCGTAGATTGTTGAATGCAATCTCATAACTCTCATCTTCGGCACTCTTTTGAGCTCTCAATGCGTTGCTCAGGATTAAACCCTATAAAAGAAAGAATCCGTATAAGAATAAAGGAATGAATTACGTATTGTAAAATTTTTTCAAAAAGTCTAAATTCCCAAACCTTCAGGCTATTATATGCAAGACTATCTGCGAGATCTTCCTTCGTCATGGCGCATAACCCAGCTTCGAGCTTCGGGAATCCCATACTTCTAGCCATTTCCCGGCACACGGATAATTCTTTATTGTCTGGGAGGCAGTATAGGAAATCATCTTCGTTTGTCCCATTGAATACTACTGCCCCCTTCGGATACTTCAACTCCCTAGCATAGTGATTCGCTTCATAGATTTCTTCTTCAGACAGTTTCTTCCCCGAAGCATGTCGCACGATGTAATTGCGTATGCTGGAGGGAGCTTCGGGAGCGGCCGTGTCAATTTCTTCAACCAAGGCTGGTTCTGATATTTTATCGGATTGTTCCTTGGTGGGCTCTGAAGGCCCAGCTTCAGCTTCAGCTTGTTGTTTCGAAGCTTCAGTAGATGCTTCGGCGAGTTCAGCAGACTCCTTTGCGGTTGTGCTTGAAGACTTAATCGTCTCCAAGACATCCAATACATTCACCATTCTTTTTCTTCTTGGGGTCACCGATGGGCCCTTTTGATTTTTTGTTGATTCAACATTTGTTGAAGGACTTAAAATTTCTGATGTTTTTGGCCCTTCAATCTTCGGTTTTTCTACTGCTGAAGGCGCTTCAGTCTTTTCTTCCATCTTCGGCACTGGAGCTGGTTCTGTAGCTTCAGAGGCCAAAGAAATTTCACCAATGAATTCTGGCACTGTGGCCGGCTCAATAAAGCGTGTCCGATGGGTGAGCACCTTCATCTTTTTTCTTTGAGGCGCCGGCTCACTAGGGGCACTCGTGGTAGCTTCTGTCGCAGGAGAAGTATTTTTCCTTTTGCGACCCAATACCGGATAGTGATAGTCAGGGTACATAAACCCGACTGCGTCAAACACACGGTTGAGCCTTTTCTTCTTTCGGCCTCCGAAGGCTGCTGATAGCGCAGTATTTTCGGCCTTCGAATATGCCCCAAGTAGTTCATCACTTAATGTTTCAATGCTTTTCAGCCAGTCATCATCAGGTTCAACAAATTTATCTGCATATTTGAATGTGTATTTCAGTCTGACCAGTCCGCCTTCGTCGGACTCTTTAATGGTCTCCTTCGGCATTTCCCACTTTTCTGCAAGTGGCCATACCCTGAAGGCAATGTGCTCTTGGACCAAGTCCCTTGTCCCAATGAAAGAGCAGACTATGCCGAAGGCTCTTTGGCATTCCTCGGCTGCTTCGTCCATTTCAACCTTCGGCCTTCGAAGTCCGAAGCATTGCCAGATGGGGCGCATAATGATACTCTTGACATTTTCTTGCGCTGTTAAGTCATTTTTTACATAGAACCATTCAGTCATCCAGGCTCCGGGCCATCTCTTCCGAAAGGTTGGCACAGGGCGGCTTGACCCGGAGCGGGCACCGAAGCTGTAACACCCAAAATTATTGTGATATTGTTCTTTTCCCCACGGCTTCGTCTCATATAACAGTTCATGAATGTTGCAAAAACTTTTAGCATTTGGCTTTAAACCTTGGCTTCTTGTAGCCCAGACAAACATCCCCATTCTTATGATAGCTTTAGGAGTAAGTTGATGAAGGTAGACTTGAAATGTTTTCAGTACCTCAATAATAAAGTTGCTCAAGGGGAATCGAAGCCCAGCCTTGAGAAAGCTTCGGAAGATTACAACTTCATCTTCTTCGGGGGTGGGAGAAGTCTTTTCTCCAGCGTCAGCCCTCACAATAGATATATCTCGAAAATACCGCCCCCTCATATTATCAATATGACTCTGCTTGATAGTGGTCTTCCCGAAAACCGTGTGACTTGGCCGCCATGGTCGATCTTCGGCCTCTTCTCCACCACTTTCTACATCATAGCTGTCGCTGTCATCAGTATCTTCGGACAAACCTTCGAGAATCTCTTTGGTGATTTTCTCTGTATTGGTCTCCGCCATCGCAATCAGGAACCCCAGATTCTTCTCTTCCTCGAGACTCAGCTTTGTATCAGCAGGAATCTTCTTACCTTCAGACATCTTCGGAAATGCTAAAAAACTGCTCTCGAGGCCGAAGCTTCAAAATCAAAAAGACCAGCAAATCTTAAAGCACAAGAGCTAAAAATTTAGTGGACCGGAGCAGATGGCAAGTGTGCGTACCAAATGAGTTCGCGATGTGATCTTATTTATACGCCCAGGGCGTTGAAAATTGAAAGACCCCGCTTGTCAGTGAATGTTGCTATTCTAGCAAAGGGAAGGTGTTTTTTCGGACCTTCGGCTCAAGGCCTTCGTCCAAATCGCAATCTGAATTTAATATTAACAAATTAATATTGCGAGGGGCTACTGTTGGGGGCCTTCGTCCTCCGAAGGTCCTCAAAAACATAATTTGACAATGTTTTCCAAGTGGATTATGTGAACAGGTATCTTCGGACTCAGAATTATGAACATAAAGCACGGTCAGGACGAAGCCTGAACCAGACGAAGGACGAGCTGATTACCAAGCTCTACGAAGGTGCACAGCCGAAGCTGTGTGCAAGGAAGCTTCGTCGCGATAGCGGAAAGGGGAACCGACTTAAAGATGAAAAGACTACGTGGGCCTTGACAGATTTCCATAAGTCATTAGCAAATGTAATGGACATGGATGTAATTTTACGTGGGCTGCGTCCCGCGTCTATAAATAGATGAACAGTACTCCCGTACTGTTCACGCTGACTTGGCATTGGCATTTGCGTCACGCTTGTACTTTTTACCTTCTCTCAAGACCGAAGGTACATTTGTAATTTGTAATCATTTCTATTTCTCTGTGTTAATAAAATAGAAATGATTCTATGATTTACATTTCATGTTTTGTATGAATCCTTCGTTATTACTTGTTATATTTACGAAGGTATGTCTCTTGTAACCTTCGTCCGGAACTCATTATTCCCGAAGGGGAATAATGTCTGGTAGGACGAAGGGCCTTAACATTTAACACTTTTTATGTTGCCTTGTTCTTAATCCGAAGCATTTGAGAACAAGTCCCCAACAGCAGGGTCCACGCGCCAGTGAGCCAACCACACGGCCGACGCACGCGCGTTTGAGGGTCGGCTGACAGCGATGGCCCACCCGCCAGCGATTGAAGAAAGGTGGGCCGGCGTGGGATGAGTAAGTGGGGAGTTGGGCCGGTCGCAAGGTGGATACGGCCCATGGCGCAGGTTTATTCTTTTCTATTTTTGATGTCTTTTAAATTTTCAAATTCATATTCCAAATTTCAAACTTGTTTCAATTTCTCTGATTGGTCTTTTCAAATCCCCAAATATCAAACAAATCCCTAATGAAAATATAATCTCTATTATTTTCAGTAATTTTTATTTTCCTTGTTATTCCCTTATGGAAGAGATAAATGGTTGCATTAGAATCCCTTTTCTCCTTTTCTCATTTTATGTCTTCATTTAAAATCGGAGGTCTAATTTATGTTGCCAATAAAATGCATTACTACAAAACCTTAGGTAAAAGGTCAACCTCACCTCATTATCTTTATTATATTTTTATTCATTTTATTATTATTGGATTAAATGCACAAACAAAACTCCAATATGATGCAATGGTTTATTTGTGTCTTAGTAATGTTCTACTCATTTTTGAACATGATCAGTCACATGTGATGATAGGTAGATTCAATATACACATAAAACATAAAAAAATAACTTTCCTCCTCTTTTATTATCTATTACAAATTGGGTATTACAATGATCAAGGGGGAGCACATGAAGAATAGGATAAGGAGGAAGAAGCATCACGGGCCCCTCCAACTCAAATCCGAACGACGATCCAAAGAAACCATCCAGTGGATCAGATACTGGGTGACATAAGCAAGGGAGTAACAACTCGCTCACTATTAGCTAACTTTTGTGAGTATTACTCGTTTGTTTCTTCTATTGTGCCTTTCAGGGTAGAAGAAGCCTTGCAGGATCCGGACTGGGTGTTGGCCATGCAGGAAGCAATAACTTCAAAAGAAATGAAGTTTGGAGCCTGGTGCCACGTCCAAAGCAAAATGTTGTGGGAACCAAGTGGGTGTTCTGCAACAAGCAAGATGAACACAAAGTGGTGACAAGAAACAAGGCTCGACTTCTGGCCAAAGGTTATGCCCAAGTCACAGGTTTGGATTTTGAGGAGACTTTTGCTCATGTGGCTAGGTTAGAATCAATTCGGATTTTATTAGCCTATGTTGCTCATCATTCCTTTAAGTTGTTCCAAATGGAAGTGAAGAGCGCTTTCCTCAATGGACCAATTAAGGAGGAGATATACGTGGAACAACCCCCTGGCTTTGAGGATGACAGGTATCCCGACCACGTCTACAAGCTCTCTAAGGCGCTCTATGGACTTAAGTAAGCCCCAAGAGCATGGTATGAATGCCTTAGAGATTTTCTTATTTCTAATGCTTTCAAGGTTGGGAAAGCTTATCCTACTCTATTCACAAAGACTTGTAATGGTGATCTTTTTATATGCCAAATATATGTCGATGACATTATATTTGGTTCTACTAATCAAAAGTCTTGTGAGGAGTTTAGCAGGGTAATGATGCAAAAGTTTGAGATGTCGATGATGGTCGAGTTGAACTACTTCCTTGGATTTCAAGTGAAGCAACTCAAAGAAGGCACCTTCATCTCCCAAACGAAGTACACTCAAGACCTTCTCAAGAGGTTTGGGATGAAGGATGCAAAGCCCGCGAAGACACCGATGGGAACTGACGGACATATGGACCTCAACAAAGGAGGTAAGTCCGTTGATCAAAAGGCATACCGGTCAATGATAGGATCGTTACTTTATCTATGTGCTAGTAGACCGGATATTATGCTAAGTGTATGCATGTGTGCTAGATTTCAATCCAACCCCAAGGAGTGTCACCTTGTGGCCGTTAAGTGAATTCTTAGATATCTAGTCTCTATGGCTTGCTTTGGGATCTGGTATCCAAAGGGGTCTACCTTTGACTTAATCGGATACTCAGATTCCGACTATGCCGGGTGCAAGGTTGATAGGAAGAGCACATCAGGGACATGCCAGTTTCCGGGAAGGTCTCTGGTGTCTTGGAGCTCTAAGAAACAAACATTTGTTGCCCAATCTATCGCTGAGGCCGAGTATGTTGCTGCAAGACAGTGTTGCATGCAACTACTTTGGATGAGGCAAACCCTCCGGGACTTTGGCTACAATCTAAGCAAAGTCCCACTCCTATATGACAATGAGAGTGCAATCCGCTTGGCAGATAATCCTGTTGAACACAGACGCACTAAGCACATAGACATCTGACATCACTTCCTGAGAGACCACCAGCAAAGGGGAGATATCGATATATACCACATTAGCACCAAGAACCAGCTAGCTGATATCTTCACCAAGCCTTTAGATGAGAAAAGGTTTTGCAGGTTGCGTAGTGAGCTAAATATCTTAGATTCGCGTAACATGGATTGATCTAAAGCATACATGTGTTCAATGCCTTTGATCATGTTACTTTAAGCTTTATTGTCTTTATTGGTTATATTTGGTGCTCAAGTTGTACAAGTCATCCCCAGACCTCACAAGTCCCTATGCAAATGATGCACATGTTTAGGAGGAGGATGTGCTACAACTTGACTCCTTTGCAACTAACTTGTTTGTTTAAGTGCTCTTGTATTAGTCTCAAAGGGATATTGAAAGGAAAATGTGAACTTGGACAAAGAAAAGAGCTTCCACTGCATTTCGGTAAAATGTATCCCTAAGTTCTTTGTTGCAATCTAATTGCCTTTTTGCTCATATTTGACATTTTGGTGAGGCAATGGGGTTAAAGGGCCAAAAAGGTCTCCCGTTTTGGTGCTTAATGCCAAAGGGGGAGAAAACTAAGGCCAAAGCAAATGGATCAGCCAACCACTTGTGAATTTAAAAAATGTAGAGTTAGAAGTTTTGTATTTGATCAAAACCCTTTTATTGCAAATTTGTTCTTTTATGGGGGAGAAATTTCATTATGGGAAAAAGGGGGAGTTTGTGGCATTTGATCAAAGTTACTCTTGAAATATCTCTTTATTTGCCCAAACAAGTGTGTTTGACTTAGAGATAGGAAAAAGAATTTGTTTTGTGAAAATAAACCAAGTGGTGGCAAAAGTGATCCAAATATGCCAAATTCTATATGAGATGAATTTGTCTTCAATTTGCACTTCTAGTTGCTTTTTAATGTGTTGGCATAAATCACCAAAAAGGGGGAGATTGAAAGGGAAATGTGCCTTTGGGCCATTTCTATAAATATTTTGGTGATTAGGTGTCCAACACATATTGTATTAAGGTGAATGTGCCAAGTGTTAAAGAGATGCAAATAAAGAATAAAGGTAAGCTCTAGACGCTTGGTCAATTATTTTATATGCTAAACACTCTTGTATTAGTGCCAGGGACTCAGCTAAGTGAAGTCCAAAAGAATCAAAAGAAGACAAATAAAGAAACGAAAAAAGGTGATGGACTACGCAGCACCGGACAGTCTGGTGTGCACCGTACGGTCCGGAGCCACTCACCGAACAGTCTGGTGTGCACCGAACGATCCGGAGCCACTCACCGGACAGTCCAGTGCACGGTCTGCAAACTCCATGCTCTCGAGTTTTTCCTGGCTACAACAGCTATAAATCACCGGACAGTCCGCGCGAGGCGCCGGACGGTCCGGTGCTCCAGCCGTGCAACGGCTATCTACAACGTCGACGGGCGCCAACGGTCACTTGGCACACCAGATGGTCATGTGCCCCACAGAAAAGGAAAACAACCAATCAGGGGATTCTGTGGTGTGTACTATTCACTGTCTGGTGCACCACCGGACAGTCTGGTGCACCGACGAACAGAAGGCAAAAATTGCCTACCAAATGGAGTTCCAACGGCTCCTAGCTGCCTTGGGGCTATAAAAGGGACCCCTAGGTGGATGGAGCACTACACCAAGCATCCATTGAACATTCTAAGACGCCTAGACTCCGCAACCACACAATCGGATCATCGTGTTTGAGATTTGAGCACCGTTTGAGTTGTAAACTCCCTGCACCGTGTTTTGTGCTCACGTCTTGACTTGTGTGCGTGTGTTTGCTACTATCGGAGAGGGAATTCTCCGGCCGGGTGGTGGAGTGCACCCACCCTAAATCCTAAGATGAGGAGGGGGCTTAAGCGTTTTTCCTGTTGGTAGATGAAAGATGAACTCAGGAACATGTGAGGATTTAGAGTGGTTTGGGCCGCCAGAGCGTAATACCCTACTCCACTGTGTATTGGATTGCTGTGAAAGCTTGAGAGCTCAGCGTCTGAGTCTAAGTTCGGTCTCATACCTCCCCTTTTATAGCTCAAGGGGGGTGCGTACAAGAGTGCTGAGCCCCGTCATGCGGGCCCAGAATCATCATGGATGTATCACTTGGAGCCACTAATGTTTGTTGCTGGGGCAATCTTCCTGTCCCTTGACATCCGCGATCCGCGTAGTCTTGGCGTGCAGGGGAAGCTTCCCTGGCAATGCATAAGTTATGATAACCACGGCGCGCGCGGCGGTATGGGCGTACTGCCCACTGTCTGATTGGACTGGCACGCCGCCTGTAGGGTGGCCTGGTCGTCGCCTGCCAGCGGAGTGGACGGGGCACATTAAATGCCGAGGCGACACATCGCCTGTCAGTAGGGCGGACAGGAGGCACGTCTTTTCCATAATAAATGTAAAGATCGCATGGCCCAAAGGCCTTATGTGAAGCTCCGCCCGCTGGCTTACATCACGGGCAATAGGCCACGTGGCAGCATCGGGTCTCCGCCTGAGCGGGGAGCGGAAGCACACTGGACAAAGCCCTGACAAGTGTCTGCGCCGGACCCCTGTACGTCCTTGACCTAGGATAGGGCACTCCCCGTCCTGGGACCTTGTCGTGGGTGGCCCAGACCTCGCTTAGAGGGGTCCGGGTCCCATCCGGGGGAACGTGGAGGTCCTGGGTCGTACCCGGAGGTCCAGGCTATGTATGCTAGGGTCCGGCACTTTCCCATGGGGGTCCGGATCCACTGATGATACCTTCTCTGGTCATGTGGCAGCCCCGGAGTCGTCCATGTGGTGGGGTCGGGCGCTGTTCATCACGCGTCTAGAGATAGACGTGCGGGTACCGCGTCTTCATACTGTAGTAAGGGGTACCCCTGTTCCAGGGTACCGACGGTGGCCCCCAAGCCCACCTCAGGGGAGGTTACAATCCTCCAGGTGGGGCCAAAGCCTGATTGGTGATTGGCGTGCCATTTTCGGGCACTTACTGATGTAGTCACCGCCAACCCGCCTTCGGTCATGCTGCCTACCACGTCTGTCCCCGCAGCTGATGGGTACATGGCCCCCACGCCCGGTAGTTTTGTCAGGCCGCGCACGGGGCATCTCGTTGCCGCCACCTAGGTTAAAAAATATTCCCTAGTGGCCCCTAGGTTACATGCGGTCGTGCGCGACGGTTTGCTCCTGGGATGACGGTTCGCCTTCTTCGCACTCGGAGGCCAGCACTCCAGGTGTGTGACATGTGGACCCGGGCCCCCATGTCGGGGACTGGGTCACTGCGAGTGCTAGGTGCACGTTGGATGGGATTTCCTGGGGCACGAGCGGGAGAGCCCTCTTTGAAAAGGGGATTCATCCCGCGGCCAGCAGTTACGCTTTCGCACTTTCTCCAACTGCTGCGCCCTTTCACCTCCGAGTCCTCTATGCCTCTGCTGCACTCGCATTCTTCTGCTTTTCGCCATCGTAGTCGCCATGGCCTCGCTGGTTCATCCTGAGCGTTACCAGACCGAGAGGGCACTCGGCATGGTGCACCGCCTGCTCGGATGGAGTGCGCCGGCGCACGCCTAGAGGATCCGGGCCGGTGCTACTCCCCTTGGTGACCTCGCCGCCGGGGAGTTTGTGCTCTTTGTCTCCTACCTTTCGTGCAGGGTGGCATTGCCAATCTCGCCCTTCTTCATGTTACTGCTAGAGGATCTTGGTCTCTAGCTCCAGCACCTCACACCCCACCCCATCCTTCAGGCGGCCATCTTCGCTCACCTGTGCGAGATGTTTGTGGGGGTGGCGCCGTGTACCTCTCTCTTCCGCCATTTTTTCGTGCTGGTGAAGTCCGGGAAGGCCAAGGACCATCTCGGTGCGTACTACTTCCTGACGAGGGCGGATTCGGCCGGTGCCTATATTTCCTCCCTTAGCGGTGTGAGGTGGGAAAATTGGCGTGCCGAATGGGTGATCGCCAGTATCGAGGCCAGCGACTGCCTCATACTACCGAGCGACGGGCCGAGGCTCGACAAGAAGCAATGGAAGGCCAAGCCGCCGTTGATGTCGGAGTTCGAGCCCGTACTGGACAGGATCAAGTCCCTAGCGACCGGCGGTCTGACGTCGATGCACGTGGTCGGCGACTTCTTGAAGCGCCGGATCGCATCGCTGCAGGCGAGGGCACGCCTGAGCTGCTGGTTCACTGGCTCAAACGATCTCGGCTGGATCCATCACAGGCCAGGCACTGACCTGTCCTGGGAGGAACTGGAGCTCTTGGTGAAGGGGATTACAGGTGAGTGAAAGGGAAATGTGCCCTTGGGCCATTTCTAAGTATTTTGGTGATTTAGTGTCCAACACAAGTGTTTAAGTGTTAAATTGTGCAAAGGACTCAAGAAGTGCAAATCAAGAATAAAGGTATGTTTCTAGACTTAGTACATTGATTTGAAGACTAATGTTTTGTGTCTAAGTGCTAGAAACAGGAGAAATCAAATTGGACAAGCCATCTCTTTGTTCAGCCAAAGTCTGCTCAGTCTGGGTGCACCGGACTGTCCAGTGCACCAGGCTGGCTCTGGTGAACTAGCTACTCTCGGGACTTCGATGGCGGCGTACGGCTATAATTCACCGGACTGTCCTGTGGTGCACCGGACTGTCTGGTGAACCAACGGTCAGCCGGGCCAACGGTCGGCCGAGGATTCCGCGTGTGACGCGTGGCCGAGCCAACGGTCAAAAGGGGGCACCGGACTGTCCGGTGTGCACCGGACAGTGTCCGGTGCGCCAACGGCTCTGAATCGCCAACGGTCGGCTTCGTCAAAGAAGGAAAGAAATCTGCACCGGACAGTGTCCGGTGGTGCACCGGACTGTCCGGTGCGCCAGGCGACTGAAGGCAAGAATTGCCTTCCTTGATTGCTCTCAACGGCTCCTAGCTGACTTGGGGCTATAAAAGGGACCCCTAGGCGCATGGAGGAGTACACCAAGCAACCTTTGAGCATTCTTGATCATCCACACTCAGTCTTTGCGCACTTGTTTGTCATTCTTAGTGATTCGAGCTCCGTTCTAGTGAGAACTTTGATATAGTCATTTGAGCTCGATTCTTGGCCGTGTGTGTGCATATTTGCTATGGATTTGTGTGTGTTGCTTCCCTCCCTTACTCTAGTGCTTTCACTTTGATTCTCATTGTAAGGGCGAGAGACTAAAAGTTGTGGAGATTCCTCGCAACGGGATATAGTAAAGCAAGCGAAACACTGTGGTATTCAAGTGGGTCATTGGACCGCTTGAGAGGGGTTGATTGCAACCCTCGTCCGTTGGGACACCACAACATGGAGTAGGCAAGCGTTGGTCTTGGCCGAACCACGGGATAAACCACTGTGCCACCTCTGTGTTGATCTTCTTGTGGTGATTGTGTTTTGCTGAGATTTCTCTCTAGCCACTTGGCTTTATTGTGCTAACATCTAACCAAGTTTTGTGGCATTAAGTTTTAAGTTTCACAGGATCACCTATCACCCCCCTCTAGGTGCTCTCAGTGAGTCCTTCGTCCCTGAGACCCTAATCCCTCCTGAGGGCATTCCTCCTCTCTGTGACGACATTGGTATCGGAGTCGTTCTCTTCACGAAGGGACTAATCGCCCGAAGAGATGAATCCTAAGGGGAAGGGAATTGTGATCAACGACAAGGAGGAGTCCTTCGTCAACGAGCCGAAGGATGACAAGCCTACCGACTCGGGCTCGGGCTACAAACGGAAGGATGGGAAGAAGAAGAAGACAAGGCGCATCAAGGAGATCATCTACTACGACGACAGCGACGAGTCTACTTCTTCCCAAAAGGACAACGACGACAATGACTACGAGAGAAGGAAAACGGTCAACTCGAACTTTTCTTTTGACTACTCTCGTATTCCGCAAAGTACAAATACTCATTTGCTCTCCATTCCACTTGGCAAACCTCCTCACTTTGATGGAGAGGACTACGGATTTTGGAGCCACAAAATGCGTAGTCACTTGTTCTCTCTCCATCCAAGCATATGGGAGATTGTGGAAAGTGGAATGAAATTTGATAGTACTGATAGTCCCATGTTTATAAATGAACAAATCCATAGAAATGCACAAGCTACTACTGTCCTTTTAGCATCTTTGTGCAGGGAAGAGTACAATAAGGTGAGCGGCTTGGACAATGCCAAGCAGATATGGGACACCCTCAAGATCTCACATGAGGGGAACGACGTCGCCATGCTCACCAAGATGGAATTGGTGGAGGGCGAGCTTGGAAGATTTGCAATGATAAGGGGAGAGGAGCCAACCCAAACATACAACTGGCTCAAGACCCTCATCAACAAGATAAGGAGCTACGGAAGCACGCGATGGACGGACCACGACGTCGTTCGTCTAATGCTAAGGTCCTTTACTGTACTTGATCCACATCTGGTGAACAATATTCGTGAAAATCCTAGGTACACCAAGATGTCGCCCGAAGAAGTCCTTGGGAAGTTCGTAAGCGGGCGAATGATGATCAAGGAGGCGAGTGTAACACCCGGTTTTTAGGGATCCAAAACCCGGGGTTAACATAAACACCAGGTATGCTGGGACCAAGTCTCATACATATGATGTATAGTGGCACAGGATCGAATGTCACATCTTTATATATAACAGGAGTTCTATACAAAATAAATAATTACATTATAAGGAGACAACGGTCCAGCAACCCAAAGGCAATTTAGATTTTAATTATGTGTTTTTAACATATTCATGAGTGGAAACTCCTAAATTATGATTATCTTTAAGGAAAGGTGTTTTGATTTAAAATCTTTGAGAATTTTTCCTTGTCTTCACAAGATTGAACTTTAGGGTGTTACAAATCCTACCCCCCTTAAAAATAATCTCGTCCTCGAGATTTGTAAGAAAAGGGATGTATACTCATATTGTTCTCGGAACATATGCACAAACAAAGAAATCTCAGCATGAGGTATAATTCTTCAACAAAACATAGGGTCAATAGACCTTATTATTTCTTCTAAAATATTATCATATCATTTACTAACTAAAGTAACACCTAGATCTTACAAATCATCATAATCTATATTTATGTAGCTTGGTGAAGCTAGTGGTGGTGGTGGAGGTTGTTGTTGTTGTTGTCTCTCCAACCGTGCTTGCCTTATTTCTTGACGGGCTTGACGTATTTCTTCGCGTTGTTGTCTTATCTGATTTTGCATCTCGGTCACCAGGTCTGTTAACTGTTGTATTACCAGTCTTTGGGTAGCAACCACTTGATTGATGTCAACAGGTGGAGGATTCGGAGGATTCATTTTCTGTTTGTTGTTATGTGATAATCTTTCCTTTCCTGGTATTGACCATGAAAGTTAGAAGCATATGGTAATAGTTTTGCAAAGGAAATTTATTCAATAAGCGGAATGAATAAGCTAGTAGTTGGTTTATAATCTATAGATTCTTTGGTAGGGCTTAATTTATGTCCAGATTGGGGTAACCAATCATATAAGGTGAATATCCAAGGGTAAGATAGAATCTGTCAAGATGAGAGATATACATGGGTGAGATAGACTACAAGATGTAGGTTAAAAGTTTGTTTGTTATTAGGTGGGAATAGAAAGGTCATATTATTCATTATGGCACTATGGGTTGGGTTAGCTCATGGTTGAATTGATCCAATGTGTTAGGTTAAGTTAATATACGGCTAGTGGGGTTTAATCTCTTCTACTAGTGTCATTAATCTGTTTAAGTGGACCACATTAAGTTAGATAACATTAGACCATACTAGATCAGGTCACATTAGGTAAGATAAGATCTAGATTAGATTGGATATGACTAGATTAGACTAGTTTAGGTTAAATAGGTCCAACAGGGTAGAATATGTTAGGATGTTTTTGAGATTAGTTAGATATGTTATGATAAGATAGAGTCTATTGCTAGTTTATAATTGAGAGGTTATGCAACTATCAGATGGTTAAGGTAGTTGCATATGGCCAAATCGATCTATCATTCTTTATTTAGTGCAGGGTGAACTAAGTTAAGACCTGTTCTATAGGGGTAGAGTCTAGACTATTTCTTCAGTATTATCTAACATGTTTGATAAGTCACTTTAGATTTGATCAGATCTAGGTTAGATTGGTGTGACTAGTTTGACTAGATAAGATCTAATTAATTTGCATTAGATCATGGTTGTTAAACTAGGGTGGATAAGTATGCTTATTAGGATAAGACAGATCCATAAAGATAAGATAGAATCTTCTGAGGCCAGTTAGATCTATTAGGATAAGGATAAAATCTTTTCAAGATAAGATGAGTATTTTTTTTTTGGATGAGATGGATCTATTAAGATAAGGGAGAATCTTTTAAGATAAGATGAATTGGTTAGAATGGGATCTTTTAGGATAAGTTAAATCTCTTAAGCTAGATATGTTCCAAGGGGATACTCTAGGCTGTCTAGTTATTTTATAGATATATTTTAATACCTATGTGTATATGCAGATGCAATCGTGGACATTACTCCACAACCCATCACACTCAATCAAAGATCCAAATCAGACAAGTATCATAAGAACAAAACATTCAAATACATAAACACTTAAGAAAATATTTTTGATTTTGTTCCTAAGAGTAGGTCTCCTATTCCTAAAGTCACTTTAGGCACAGGATTTCAAAGTGTGAAACCCACATTTGTCTTTAGCAAGAAAAGATAAGAATAATCAGAGTGAAGCGGAAATAGATGAGAAAAGATTAAGTTAAGTTTAGAAATGAATCAGAGTAGCAGAGGTAAGTAGACAAGGGTTGTCCAGTTCTATCTAGGTTTCGTCCTACAGTCAACATTCCTCTGATACCACTTCTGTAACACCCGGGTTCTAGGGGTCCAAAACCCGGGGTTAACATAAACACCAGGTATGCTGAGACCAAGTCTCAAACATATGATGTATAGTGGCACAGGATCGAATGTCACATCTTTATATATAGCAGGAGTTCTATACAAAATAAATAATTACATTATAAGGAGACAACGGTCCAGCCACCCAAAAGTTGACTGGGAGACGACGACCTAGACCACTCACGAACTCATCACAGCATCCTCCATGAGCATCATCCTGCAGCACCTGGTCTTGACCTGTGGTGTATGTGAGACAGCAAGAGTGAGCTCACATACGTTCATCGCTCAACAAGTTGTGGGGAATAATGTGCATGAACTCGCCAAAGGTGGGAGCTCACGTGAAGTGTAAGGCTTACCAAAGAAAATGGTTAGAGCTGAGCATTGCTTTTAAAGTTGGTCAAAATTTTATTAGCAATTACTAAGTATAAGTAAATACCAAACCCAATTAAGTAATAGAACAAAAGTATCAACATCACCTGCAATGCAATGCATATGACAAATTGAATTTAAGTTCCATAATTTAATCATGTGAGGGTCCGAGCTGCTCATGACCGTGAGCACGGCTAGTATACCAGTTTTACACTCTGCAGAGGTTGCGCATCTTTACCCACAAGTCGTGTATCCCATGTCGCCAGGGTTTGCAAAGCCCTTAGACACTACCGAGGTGAATGGCTAGGGATCCACTACGAGGCCTTTACAAAGTTCCACTAGTTTCCGAAAACCCGCTACAGTTTATAGGAAGATCCAGTGCAGGAATCCCTTGCAGGACCGCCATCGCAGCAAAATCCTCCCGAGGGCCTCCCTACACTGACCTCTCCCCTACTGCCCTTGCCCCTTTCGGGTAAGGTAGTCTTCCACTAGCTTTCCTAATTAATCAGCCAAGGGCATCCCATACTACCCTTGTGGTAGCACTGTTTTCCCGGGTGGTCGCTCCATGTTCCAATTAACATAATGATCTTAACATGAACAATAAATAACAACTGATAACAAAAAGTGTAATCATGAATAGTGTATCTCCATACCCAAAACCACATATAGCACTAGCAAGTACTACCCAGAAAGATCAGTGGTGAACAAGGTGTAAAGATATACAAACTAGGGTAACCTATTGGGTCCCATCAAAATTAACCTATGCAGATCATTATGATTAATCAGAACATGGCTGGGTAAAAGAAGTGATCAAGGGCACAACTTGCCTGGGCCTTGAGAATCCAGGTACCAGGATGATTCTTCAGGTGACACGTGACCTCACTGCTAGTCGTAGCAATACAAACATACATGGTATAGGCAAAATTAACATTACACCAAACATAAGAACAAAATACTCATTAATAATATACATATTAAAATAAGATCATAGGAACAGGAATCATTAATTTTGGAGTTGTAGAATTCAAGTTATGATTTTCCTAAGGTTTAAGGTGATTATGATATGATTAAATGATAAATAAATTTTCTGACAGAGTTTATGTCAAAACAGTGATTCTAAATGGTAGAGAATATTATTACAAAATTTTAGGAATTGGAATGACTCAATTTGGAGCTAGTATGAATTTTCTATGAATTATTGAAGTTCTAGCAATTATTTTTGTATTAAAAATACATTTTCTAATTCATTTACTCATTTTAAAACAGCAGTGGACTGGGCCTCAATTAAACCGAAGCGCAGGGGGCTCGGGGCAAGTTTCTCGAGACCCAGCGCACAGTAACAAGAGGATGGCGTGGCCGTTGGATACAGAGTTGACGGCCACGATTAGAAACAAGTTACCCCTTCGGTCAGATTGAATCTGGATCGTTGGCGCGTTATCGGATGGATCGGGGTGGATCTCTAGTATTTAAAATGTGGAGCGTTGGATGGCGATCCGACGGTCTTGATGCGGTACCGGTTCGGTTGGGGGGGGGAATCTAATCTGATCCGTCCGCGCTTGATCGGATGGCTGTGCTCGGCCGATACCCCTTCGCGCTGGCAGTCTTTTAAAAGAGCCCCTGGACTTTTTGAAATAGAACCCGCCGTCCTCTTGTTACTGTGCGCTGGGTCTCGAGAAACTTGCCCCGAGCCCCCTGCGCTTCGGTTTAATTGAGGCCCAGTCCACTGCTGTTTTAAAATGAGTAAATGAATTAGAAAATGTATTTTTAATACAAAAATAATTGCTAGAACTTCAATAATTCATAGAAAATTCATACTAGCTCCAAATTGAGTCATTCCAATTCCTAAAATTTTGTAATAATATTCTCTACCATTTAGAATCACTGTTTTGACATAAACTCTGTCAGAAAATTTATTTATCATTTAATCATATCATAATCACCTTAAACCTTAGGAAAATCATAACTTGAATTCTACAACTCCAAAATTAATGATTCCTGTTCCTATGATCTTATTTTAATATGTATATTATTAATGAGTATTTTGTTCTTATGTTTGGTGTAATGTTAATTTTGCCTATACCATGTATGTTTGTATTGCTACGACTAGCAGTGAGGTCACGTGTCACCTGAAGAATCATCCTGGTACCTGGATTCTCAAGGCCCAGGCAAGTTGTGCCCTTGATCACTTCTTTTACCCAGCCATGTTCTGATTAATCATAATGATCTGCATAGGTTAATTTTGATGGGACCCAATAGGTTACCCTAGTTTGTATATCTTTACACCTTGTTCACCACTGATCTTTCTGGGTAGTACTTGCTAGTGCTATATGTGGTTTTGGGTATGGAGATACACTATTCATGATTACACTTTTTGTTATCAGTTGTTATTTATTGTTCATGTTAAGATCATTATGTTAATTGGAACATGGAGCGACCACCCGGGAAAACAGTGCTACCACAAGGGTAGTATGGGATGCCCTTGGCTGATTAATTAGGAAAGCTAGTGGAAGACTACCTTACCCGAAAGGGGCAAGGGCAGTAGGGGAGAGGTCAGTGTAGGGAGGCCCTCGGGAGGATTTTGCTGCGATGGCGGTCCTGCAAGGGATTCCTGCACTGGATCTTCCTATAAACTGTAGCGGGTTTTCGGAAACTAGTGGAACTTTGTAAAGGCCTCGTAGTGGATCCCTAGCCATTCACCTCGGTAGTGTCTAAGGGCTTTGCAAACCCTGGCGACATGGGATACACGACTTGTGGGTAAAGATGCGCAACCTCTGCAGAGTGTAAAACTGGTATACTAGCCGTGCTCACGGTCATGAGCAGCTCGGACCCTCACATGATTAAATTATGGAACTTAAATTCAATTTGTCATATGCATTGCATTGCAGGTGATGTTGATACTTTTGTTCTATTACTTAATTGGGTTTGGTATTTACTTATACTTAGTAATTGCTAATAAAATTTTGACCAACTTTAAAAGCAATGCTCAGCTCTAACCATTTTCTTTGGTAAGCCTTACACTTCACGTGAGCTCCCACCTTTGGCGAGTTCATGCACATTATTCCCCACAACTTGTTGAGCGATGAACGTATGTGAGCTCACTCTTGCTGTCTCACATACACCACAGGTCAAGACCAGGTGCTGCAGGATGATGCTCATGGAGGATGCTGTGATGAGTTCGTGAGTGGTCTAGGTCGTCGTCTCCCAGTCAACTTTTGGGTGGCTGGACCGTTGTCTCCTTATAATGTAATTATTTATTTTGTATAGAACTCCTGCTATATATAAAGATGTGACATTCGATCCTGTGCCACTATACATCATATGTTTGAGACTTGGTCCCAGCATACCTGGTGTTTATGTTAACCCCGGGTTTTGGACCCCTAGAACCCGGGTGTTACAGCGAGATACGTCGACGACGCGTTGAACGGTCCAATCCACGAGCCTCAACCCATTGCTCTCAAGGCAACAAGGAGCAAGGAGACGCTACCTAGCAAGGTGGCACAAGTTGAGGTGGCCGGGCTCAATGATGAAGAAATGGCCCTCATCATCAAGCGCTTCAAGACGACGCTAAAGGGTCGCAAGGGGCAGCCAAGCAAGACCAAGACAAAGGGGAAGCGCTCATGCTTCAATTGTGGTAAGGTTGGTCATTTCATTACTAACTGTCCCGATAATGATAGTGACCAGGAACGAGGAAAGAATGGGAAGAGAGAGAACAAGAAGGTTTACAAGAAGGCTAAAGGCGAAGCACACCTTGGAAAGGAGTGGGATTCGGATTGCTCTTCATCCGACTCCGACGACGAAGGACTCGCCGCCACCGCCTTCAACAAATCGGCCCTCTTCCCCAACGAGCGTCACACATGCCTCATGGCAAAGGAGAAGAAGGTAAGCACTCGTAATACTAGTACTTATGCTTCTTCAAGTGAGGATGAGTCTAGTGATGATGATGAAATAGATTATTCATATTTATTCAAGGGCCTAGATAGAACCAAGGTTGATAAAATTAATGAATTAATTGATGCCTTGAATGATAAGAATAGATTGTTAGAAAAGCAAGAGGATCTTTTGTATGAAGAACATGATAAATTTGTAGAGGCACAAAAATCTCTTGCTTTGGAAGTTAAAAGGAATGAAATGCTTTCTTGTGAACTATCTACTTGTCATGAAACCATTTCTACTTTAAAAGGTGTTAATGACGATTTAAATGCTAAACTAGTAGAAGCAAATAAATCTAACTCTTGTGTTGAACATGTTGCAATTTGCACTAGGTGTAAGGATTTTGATATTGACGCTTGTAGTAAACACTTAATTTCAATTTCAAAGCTAAATGATGAAGTGGCTAGTCTTAATGCCCAACTTAAGACTAGCAAGAGTGAAGTTGATAAAATAAAATTTGCAAGGGATGCCTACATGGTTGGTAGACACCCCTCAATTAAGGATGGTCTTGGCTTCAAGAGGGAAGTCAAGAACTTAACAAGCCATAAGGCTCCCATCTCCACCAAGGAGAAAGGGAAGGCCCCTATGACTAGTAGTGCTAAAAAGAACCATGCTTTCATGTACCATGATAGGAGATATTCTATAAATGCCTTTAGAAGTTATGATGCTTTTGATTCTCATGCCATGTTTGCTTCAAGTTCTTCCTATATGCATGGTAGTAATATACCTAGGAAAAATGTTGTTCATCATATGCCTAGAAGAAATTTTGTTCATGTTCCTAGGAAAGTAGTGAATGAACCTTCTACCATTTATTATGCTTGCAATGCTTCCTTTGCTATTTGTAGAAAGGGTAAGAAGGTAATTGCTAGGAAATTAGGGGCCAAATGTAAGGGAGACAAGACTTGCATTTGGATCCCTAAAACTATTGTGACTAACCTTGTAGGACCCAACAAGAGTTGGGTACCTAAGACCCAAGCCTAAATTTGCCTCACAGGTTTATGCATCCGGGGGTTCAAGCTGGATTATCGACAGCGGATGCACAAACCACATGACGGGGGAGAAGAAGATGTTCACCTCCTACGTCAAGAACAAGGATCCCCAAGATTCAATCATATTCGGTGATGGGAACCAAGGCAAGGTGAAAGGGCTAGGGAAGATCGCTATTTCATCCGAGCATTCTATTTCTAATGTGTTTTTAGTAGAGTCTCTTGGATATAATTTGTTATCCGTTAGTCAATTGTGCAATATGGGATATAATTGTTTATTCACAAATGTAGACGTGTCTGTCTTTAGAAGATGTGATGGTTCACTAGCCTTTAAGGGTGTACTAGACGGTAAATTTTATTTAGTTGATTTTGCAAAAGAGGAAGTCGGTCTAGATGCATGCTTAATTGCTAAGACTTGCATGGGTTGGCTGTGGCATCGCCGCTTAGCACATGTGGGGATGAAGAACCTTCACAAGCTTCTAAAGGGAGAACACGTGATAGGTCTAACTAATGTGCATTTCGAAAAAGATAGACCTTGTGCAGCTTGTCAAGCAGGAAAACAGGTGGGAAGCTCACATCATCCCAAAAATGTGATGACCACGTCAAGACCACTGGAGATGCTTCATATGGACCTCTTCGGACCCGTCGCCTATCTAAGCATAGGAGGAAGTAAGTATGGTCTTGTTATAGTTGATGATTTTTCCCACTTCACTTGGGTATTCTTTTTGCAGGATAAATCTGAAACCCAAGGGACCCTCAAACGCTTCCTCAGGAGAGCTCAAAATGAGTTTGAGCTCAAGGTGAAGAAGATAAGGAGCGACAACGGGTCCGAGTTCAAGAACCTTCAAGTGGAGGAGTGCCTTGAGGAGGAAGGGATCAAGCACGAGTTCTCCGCTCCCTACACACCACAGCAAAATGGTGTGGTAGAGAGGAAGAACAGGACTCTCATAGACATGGCAAGGACAATGCTTAGAGAGTTCAAGACCCCCGAGCGGTTTTGGTCGGAAGCCGTGAATACGGCGTGCCACGCCATCAACCGGGTCTACCTGCACCGCCTCCTCAAGAAGACTTCATATGAGCTTCTAACCGGTAACAAACCCAATGTATCTTACTTTCGTGTATTTGGGAGCAAATGCTATATTCTGGTGAAGAAAGGTAGAAATTCTAAGTTTGCTCCCAAAGCTGTAGAAGGGTTTTTGTTAGGTTATGACTCAAATACAAAGGCGTATAGAGTCTTCAACAAATCATCGGGTTTGGTTGAAGTCTCTAGCGACGTTGTATTTGATGAGACTAATGGCTCTCCAAGAGAGCAAGTTGTTGATCTTGATGATGTAGATGAAGAAGACGTTCCAACGGCCGCAATACGGACCATGGCGATTGGAGATGTGCGGCCACATGAACAAAATGAGCAAGATCAACCCTCTTCATCAACAATGGTGCATCCCCCAACTCAAGACGATGAACAGGTTCATCAAAAGGAGGCATGTGATCAAGGGGGAGCACAGGATGTCCAAGTTGAAGAAGAAGAAGCACCTCAGGCCCCTCCAACCCAAGTTTGAGCGACGATTCAAAGGAATCATCCCGTCGACCAAATATTGGGTGACATTAGCAAGGGAGTAACTACTCGTTCTAGATTAGTAAATTTTTGTGAGCATTACTCTTTTGTCTCTTCTATTGAGCCTTTCAGGGTAGAAGAGGCCTTGCTAGATCCGGACTGGGTGTTGGCCATGCAGGAAGAGCTCAATAATTTCAAGAGGAATGAAGTTTGGACACTGGTGCCGCGTCCCAAGCAAAATGTTGTGGGAACCAAGTGGGTGTTCCGCAACAAATAGGACGAGCATGGGGTGGTGACGAGGAACAAGGCTCGACTTGTGGGAAAAGGTTATGCCCAAGTCGCATGTTTGGACTTTGAGGAGACTTTTGCTCCTGTGGCTAGGCTAGAGTCTATTCGTATATTGCTAGCATATGCCGCTCACCATTCTTTCAGGTTGTTCCAAATGGATGTGAAGAGCGCTTTCCTCAACGGGCCAATCAAGGAGGAGGTGTACGTGGAGCAACCCCCTGGCTTCGAGGACGAACGGTACCCCGACCACGTGTGTAAGCTCTCTAAGGCGCTCTATGGACTTAAGCAAGCCCCAAGAGCATGGTATGAATGCCTTAGAGACTTTTTAATTGCTAATGCATTTAAGGTTGGGAAAGCCGATCCGACTTTATTCACTAAGACTTGTGATGGTGACTTATTTGTGTGCCAAATTTATGTTGATGACATAATATTTGGTTCTACTAACCAAAAGTCTTGTGAAGAGTTTAGCAGGGTGATGACTCAAAAGTTTGAGATGTCGATGATGGGCGAGTTGAACTACTTCCTTGGGTTTCAAGTGAAGCAACTCAAGGACGGCACCTTCATCTCCCAAACGAAGTACACGCAAGACTTGCTAAAGCGGTTTGGGATGAAGGACGCCAAGCCCGCAAAGACTCTGATGGGAACCGACGGACACACCGACCTCAACAAAGGAGGTAAGTCCGTTGATCAAAAAGCATATCGGTCCATGATAGGGTCTTTACTTTATTTATGTGCTAGTAGACCGGATATTATGCTTAGTGTATGCATGTGTGCTAGATTTCAATCTAATCCAAGGGAGTGTCACCTTGTGGCCGTGAAGCGAATCCTTAGATATTTAGTCGCTACGCCTTGCTTTGGGATCTGGTATCCAAAGGGGTCTAACTTTGACTTGATTGGATATTCAGATTCCGACTATGCTGGATGTAAGGTCGATAGGAAGAGTACATCAGGGACGTGCCAATTCTTAGGAAGGTCCCTGGTGTCATGGAACTCTAAGAAACAAACTTCTGTTGCCCTATCCACCGCTGAGGCCGAGTACGTTGCCGCAGGACAGTGTTGCGCACAACTACTTTGGATGAGGCAAACCCTCTGGGACTTTGGCTACAATCTGAGCAAAGTCCCACTCCTATGTGACAATGAGAGTGCTATCCGCATAGCGGAAAATCCTGTTGAGCACAGCCGCACAAAGCACATAGACATCCGGCATCACTTTCTAAGAGACCACCAGCAAAAGGGGGATATCGAAGTGTTTTATGTTAGCACCGAAAACCAGCTAGCCGATATCTTTACCAAGCCTCTAGATGAGAAGACCTTTTGTAGGCTACGTAGTGAGCTAAATGTCTTAGATTCGCGGAACTTGGATTGATTTATAGCATACATGTGTTTATGCCTTGATCATGTTCCTTATGCATTTTGTTGTTTAATTATGGTGCTCAAGTTGTACAAGCACTCCCCAGACCTCACAAGTCCAATTGCAAGTGATGCATATGTTTAGGGGGAGATGTGCTACAACTTGCCCTTTGAGACTAACCATGTGTTTGAGTTTTCTTAATTTAGTCTCAAAGGAGGTTTGAAAGGGAAAAGGTGGACTTGGACCATGAAAGACTTCCACTGCACTCCGATAAGAGGGTAACTAATTCCAAGTTCATCTCATATACTCTTATTGCCTTGGTATTCTTATTTGAAAATTTTGGTGAGGCAATGAGGTTAAAGGGCCAAGATTGATCCCGTTTTGGTGCTTGATGCCAAAGGGGGAGAAAATAAAGGCCAAAGCAAGAAATGGATCAGCTACCACTTGAGAAATTTTGAAAATAGTAGAATAGAGCTTTTGGTTTGTCAAAACTCTCTTATTGTCTCTCTTGTCAAAAGTTGGCCTCTTGTGGGGAGAATGATTGATTATGGGAAAAAGGGAGAGTTTTTGAAATCTTTGATCAATTTTTCTTAAAACAGCTTTCTTTATGTCTCTACAATAGTGTTTGAACTAGAGATAGGAGTTTGAAGTTGATTTGCAAAAACAAAACCAAGTGGTGGCAAAGAGTGATCCATATATGCCAAATTTGAATCAAAACAATTTTGAGTTCTCATTTGAATTGATGTTGCACTCCTTTTAGTTGCTTTTTGTTGTGTTGGCATAAATCACCAAAAAGGGGGAGATTGAAAGGGAAATGTGCCCTTGGGCCATTTCTAAGTATTTTGGTGATTTAGTGTCCAACACAAGTGTTTAAGTGTTAAATTGTGCAAAGGACTCAAGAAGTGCAAATCAAGAATAAAGGTATGTTTCTAGACTTAGTACATTGATTTGAAGACTAATGTTTTGTGTCTAAGTGCTAGAAACAGGAGAAATCAAATTGGACAAGCCATCTCTTTGTTCAGCCAAAGTCTGCTCAGTCTGGGTGCACCGGACTGTCCGGTGGTGCACCGGACAGTGTCCGGTGCGCCAGGCTGGCTCTGGTGAACTGGCTACTCTCGGGACTTCGACGGTGGCGTACGGCTATAATTCACCGGACTGTCCGGTGGTGCACCGGACTGTCCGGTGAACCAACGATCAGCCGGGCCAACGGTCGGCCGAGGATTCCGCGCATGACGCGTGGCCGAGCCAACGGTCAAAAGGGGGCACCGGACTGTCCGGTGTGCACCAGACAGTGTCCGGTGTGCCAACGGCTCTGAATCGCCAACGGTCGGCTTCGTCAAAGAAGGAAAGAAATCCGCACTGGACAGTGTCCGGTGGTGCACCGGACTGTCCAGTGCGCCAGGCGACTGAAGGCAAGAATTGCCTTCCTTGATTGCTCTCAACGGCTCCTAGCTGACTTGGGGCTATAAAAGGGACCCCTAGGCGCATGGAGGAGTACACCAAGCAACCTTTGAGCATTCTTGATCATCCACACTCAGTCTTTGCGCACTTGTTTGTCATTCTTAGTGATTCGAGCTCTGTTCTAGTGAGAACTTTGAGATAGTCATTTGAGCTTGATTCTTGGCCGTGTGTGTGCATATTTGCTGTGGATTTGTGTGTGTTGCTTCCCTCCCTTACTCTAGTGCTTTCACTTTGATTCTCATTGTAAGGGCGAGAGACTCCAAGTTGTGGAGATTCCTCGCAACGGGATATAGTAAAGCAAGCGAAACACTGTGGTATTCAAGTGGGTCATTGGACCGCTTGAGAGGGGTTGATTGCAACCCTCGTCCGTTGGGACGCCACAACGTGGAGTAGGCAAGCATTGGTCTTGGCCGAACCACGGGATAAACCACTGTGCCACCTCTGTGTTGATCTTCTTGTGGTGATTGTGTTTTGCTGAGATTTCTCTCTAGCCACTTGGCTTTATTGTGCTAACATCTAACCAAGTTTTGTGGCATTAAGTTTTAAGTTTCACAGGATCACCTATTCACCCCCCCCTCTAGGTGCTGTTAGTGAGTCCTTCGTCCCTGAGACCCTAATCCCTCCTGAGGGCATTCCTCTGCTCTGTGACGACCAGGGGTTGAGGGCAGCGATCTTGGATTGGCTGCCGACCCTCGACGAGAGCGGTGTGGCGGTTTGCCAGACCGGCGGCCGGGATCCCCTCCGCGGGATTCAGATCCCCGGTGTTCCGATCGGGGGTTCCCGACCCGCCGATGCTGGCTCCAGAGCTCCCCCCGTGGTCCTCAGCCCCTCAGACAAGGGCAAGGGGGCAGGGAGCGGTTCCTCCACCCCAGGTGGTTCCGGGAGGTCGGAGGGAGAGAGGCGACACCGACTGCACCGCGTCGATGGGTCTTTTGTCACGGATCCGCCCCTTGATTCGGATCTCCCCCAGAAGCGCCAGAGGACAGTTAGCGGGGCCGAGGAGGCCGGCTCCTAGGCCCAGGGCTCGCAGGGGTGCATCAGTCCTCCACCAGCAACACCATCAAACCCGCCACTGCCGCCGCCACCACCATCTGGTTCGCCGCCGCCCTAAGGGCAGCAGCACCAATAGTAGCAGGGGCAGCGGACGTCCCGCTTCTAGGGTCGCTGGAAGGTTCAGGGCCCCAAGTAAGTGTAACCCCCTTTTTATTTTTTTCACTGGATCTAGTTACCACGTTGACAGGTATTAACCCATCCTTTGCTTATCAGGGCCTCTTCTCCCTCTGCATCCAAAGTCGCTCCCACCGGTGAATCCGGCTCCCAGTAGCAGGCGTCTGCTGGTCTTGATGCCGGCGACCTGCTTCCACCTGCCACTACTGAGGCGTCGCCATCGAGCCCCTAGGTTATGCCTGCCACTGTCGAGGCAGCGCCGTAGGGCCCCCAGGTTCTGGCTGCCACTGCCGAGGCAGCGCCATCGGGCCCCCAGGCTCCAATCGGGGGTTCGAAAGCAGCAGCGCTGCCGACGGCTACTGCAGACCCAACGGCAGCGGCGATGTCGTCGAATACACTATCGACAACGGCGATAGACGCGGGGGGCACGCCCAACTCCATCCCGCCACCCACTCCAGAGGAGCCGGAGGTTATTCTTGGGCGGCGGCTCCAGACTGGCGCGGGGCCAGAAGCGGCGCTGACTCCCCTCCCTCAGGTGTTGTCCCGTGCTCATCAGGCTCTCCGGGAGACCGAGGCGGCGATCCTGCGGGAGTGGGAGGCGCTCGCAACTGAGCACCAACGCCTCGGTGATTGGCGCACCTAGCTGGAGGAGCGTACCAAGGCCACGTCCTGCCAATTTGCCTCGGAGCGGTCTTAGCTTGAGCAGGAGCGCGTGAACTTCAAGGAGGACCTGGAGAAGGTGTTTGATCGGGAGCGGGAGGTGACCCGGAAGGAGAAGAGCCTGGTCAAGAAGGAAGAGCACTTGGTCCGGAGGGAGGCGGTCATCACGGAATTCCATGATAAGCTGAAAGCCTATAATGTGATGCTGGAGAAGCAGCGGGATGAGCAGACCGCGACTGAGGCGGCTCTGCAAAAGCTATGGCGGGAGCTCAATGACAGGGCTAGCAACATCTCTCTCGCCGAGGAGAACCTCAAGGCGAAGGATGCCTCCCTGGAGGAGCAGGCGACGAGCCTCGTCTAGCAGGAGAAGGACCTCGCCTAGAGGGAGGAGATGCAGGAAAGGCGGGAAAAGTTGCTGACCGAACACGAGCTCGAGGCGGAGGAGAAAGAGAAGAAACTAGAGGAGAAGGAGCAGACACTCGAGGAGCGGGTCCGCTGGTTCCAGGCGACGTAGGCAGCGCAGGTAGCCCAGACGGCGCAGGCGGCTCCGGGCTCCCAGGCGGTGGAGGCGATGAAGAAGACGATTGAAGATCTCTGGGCAGAGCATCGCACAGGGGTCCAGCGTATCGCCGCATGGGCCAACGAGGCGAGCTCGGCTCTGGTGCCGCTGGGGGTGAGCCCCATCCCAGTGTCGAAGCAGTCGGTGTCCATCTCCGACGCGCTCCCGGTGCTGGACTCCGCTGTCGACCGCCTCCGACGCCTGGATCAGATCCTTGGTGCCCGCCTGGAGGCTGAGGGCAGCAGACTCTGCCGGGCGGTAATAGAGTACATCCTGACATGCTTCCGGAGCCACGACCCGGCCATCTCCTTGGGGCTGGTGATCGCCGGTCCGGTGGTCGATACCGAAGACGTCGCCCGAGGGAGCGTACAAGACGCAGTAGATGCGGTGGCCAAGCGCTTCCAGCGGGATCCCACTGATGATGAGTAGTCGGATCTACGAAAAGAAAGCAAGGGTTCCGCTGGGAAGCGGCTTATTATATTTTGATCTTGTAAGATACTTTTAAGTACTATTTGTCAAGCAACATTACAACTTATTTGCATGCTACTTTCCCTTTGCTGTGTGCGTCGTTGTCAACTCCTTCCCTGGTACTTGGCCCCCCTGGGATGTGGGCTCGACTTGTCGAGGCTGGATACCAGTATATTTAAGAAAGAATTGATGACCAGGTCCCCAGGAGGTAATCTCGACTGGGACCCGGACCTGCACACAGCCTTAGCTAGGGAGTTTCAATAGTGATCTTCTCTTCATAACTTGATGTCCATGAGCGTAAACTAACAGACCGGGTTTATGAGGGCAGACCTCACCGGGTTGGCGTACATATATGTGCTACCTAGTTACAAAGGAAGAAAACTGAATTCCTCAGCTTTGCTTTTATGGGAAGAACTTACGGAGGTGCTCTATGTTCGAGGGATTGGGCTGAGGCTCTCCTTCAGTTATGGCGAGGCGGACACACCCGGGTCGGCATACTTTCGTCACCTTGAAGGGTCCTTGAAAGGGAAATGTGCCTTTGGGCCATTTCTATAATGTTTTGGTGATTAAGTGCCAACACATAATCTGTGAGTTGATTATGTGCCAAACAAGCAAGAAGTGCAAATCATGTAACAAGGTATGTTTCGAGACTTAGTACATTATTTTTGAGTACTAACATATATTGTCTAAGTGCTAGAAACAAAGAAAAGAAGAGAAGAAAAGAAATGCAAAAGACTTGGCTTGGTACAGCCAAAGTCCAGCTCGACTTGGCACACCAGACTGTCTGGTGGTGCACCGGACAGTGTCCGGTGCGCCAGGCCAGCCTCCGGTGAATAGGACACTCTTGGGAAAAATCAGCGGCGTACGGCTATAATTCACCGGACTGTCCGGTGGTGCACCAGACTGTCCGGTGGTGCACCAGACTGTCCGGTGAGCCAACGGCCGCCAGCGCAATGGTCAGCCGCGCAATCCGCGGGCGACACGTGGCCCGCGCCAACGGTCGGCAGGGGCCACCGGACTATCCGGTGTGCACCGGATAGTGTCCGGTGCGCCAACTGCCACGAATCTACAACGGTCGTCTGTGCCAGAAAAGGAAACAGATCTGCACCGGACCGTCTACAGTGACTGTCCGGTGGCGCACCGGACTATCCGGTGCGCCACCCGATAGAAGGCAAGGATAGCCTTCCTTGTTGGCCTCCAACGGCTCCTAGCTGCCTTGGGGCTACAAAAGGGACCCCTAGGCGCATGGAGGACTCACTCAAGCATTCAAGAAACATTCTAAGACATCTAGACTCCAACTTCGCGCATTTGATTCTTTGAGATAGTGACTTGAGCTCTATTTGAGTTGTGAACTCCGTGGGTTGTGTTTTGAGCTCTAGTTGCGACTTGTGTGCGTGATTGTGTTGTGATTTGAGTCTTGTGTGTGTTGCTCTCCCCTCCCTTACTTCTGTACATCTTTTGTGATCATCATTGTAAGGGCGAGAGGCTCCAAGTTGTGGAGATTCCTCGCAAATGGGAGAAAGACAAAGAAAGGAAAAACCGTGGTATTCAAGTTGATCATTGGATCACTTGAAAGGGGTTGAGTGCAACCCTCGTCCATTGGGACACCACAACGTGGAAGTAGGCAAGTATTACTTGGCCGAACTACGGGATAAAAATCACGTGTCTCTTGTGTGCTTTCTCTTTAATTATCTGTGTTCACGAGAACTAGTTTCAAGCTACTTAGCCGTTCTAACTTTTATAATCAAGTTTTGTGGCTATTACTGTTGAATTTTACAGGATTACTTATTCACCCCCCTCTAGGTGCTCTCAGTCCTTCCTAGCTAGGGGAGAGTTTATGGAGCCCTTCTCGGTTCAGTACTCACCTTAGGACTAGGTCCCCGACCCTGAGCTCCCTACTATGCACGAACCGTTGGTGGTAGCGCCTGAGCGCTTGGTTGTACCGTGCATTTCGGATGGTCGCTTGCCATCTACGCTCGTCGATGAAGTCTATGTCTTCACGCCGTAGTTGTCCCTGCAAAGACTCATCGAAAGCCTGGACCCGTGGGGAGCCCATGATGATTTCCGGGGGAAGACAGGCTTCGACCCCATAGACCAGGAAGAGCGGGGTCTCCCCGGTGGCTCGGTTGGGTGTTGTCCGGTTCCCCCATAACACGGATGGGAGTTCACTGACCCAATTTGCACCATGCTTCTTCAAGTAATCGTAGGTGCGCGTCTTGAGTCCCCTTAGGATCTCTACATTTGCCCTTTCCACTTGGCCATTACTCCTGGGGTGGGCCACGGACGCGAAGCAGAGCTGGGTGCCGATGCCCTCACAATACTCCTGGAAGATCCGACTTGTAAACTGGGTCCCATTGTCCGTAATGATACGGTTTGGGACCCCAAATCTACAGACGATGGACTTAAGGAAGGCGACAGCGGCACCCTGGGTGATGTTGACAATAGGGGTGGCCTCTGGCCACTTGGTGAACTTGTCGATGGCAACAAAGAGGTTCCGGTACCCGCCAACGGCCCTGGGAAATGGTCCCAGGATATCCACCCCCCATACGGCGAATGGCCAGGAGGGTGGAATCATCTGCAGAGTCTGAGCTAGAGTGTGTATCTGCTTTGCGTGGAATTGACATGCCTTGCAGGACTTTACCATCTCAGCTGCATCCTGGAGAGCGGTTGGCCAGTAGAAGCCATGCCGGAAGGCCTTACCGACCAGTGTGCGGGATGATGAATGACTTCCGCACTCCCCTCCACGGATCTCCGTGAGTAACTCACGGCCCTCCTCCTGGGTAATGCACCGCAAGTGAATGCTGTTGGCACCACGGCGGTAGAGATCCCCTTCCACCACCGTGTAGCATTTAGCCAACCGCACTATGCGTTCTACGGACACATGGTCTTCAGGAAGGATATTCTCCTTCAGGTAGTCCCGGATCTCAGAGATCCATGCATCGAGACATCTCTGAGATATTAGCTATGGTGCTAAGGGGCTAGCAGGCCCCCCCTGTAGCACACACAGTCTTCGGTGGGTTCTGGGACGCCACCAGGACCGCTAGCTTCGAGGTGCTAGTCTCGCCCCCTTTGCCCAGTTCGGCAGGCTGGGCGGTGGGTCTCAGCAGCCGTCTTTCGAAGACGCCCTCAAGCACGGGTGCCCAAGTTGATGCCTTCACGGAGAGGTCATCTGCCGCCGAGTTGTCGGCCCGAGGAACATGTTGCAGTTCTAGGGCTGTGAAGTCTTTCTCTAGCTTCCTCACGTGAAGAAGGTAGGCTGCGAGCCTGGGCTCATTGCAGCTACACTCCCCGCGAACTTGCTTGATGATCAGCTGGGAATCTCCCTTCATCAGGAGCTGGCGGATCCCCAGGGGTAGGGCTACTGATAAGCCAAAGATCAGTGTCTCGTACTCTGCCATGTTGGTGGTGGCCTTGAACTCAAGGTGCACCATGTACTTCACTTGATCTCCGCTTGGGTCGATGAGGATCACCCCTGCCCCGCCAACTTGTTGGCGGGCAAATCCATCGAAGTAGAGCATCCAGTGAGGCTCGGTGAAGACCGGACCCCTGGGCTCCGCAGGTGTGGGGTTCGAATCAGAATCCGGACCCCCAGGAACGCTTGGGGGAGGCGTCCACTCTACAATGAAGTCAGCCAGGATTTGACTCTTGATGGCGTGGCGAGGTCGGAAGTCCAGCTAGAACTCAGCGAGCTTCGCGGCCCACTTGGCGATGTTGCCTGTGGCGTTAGAGTTGTGGAGGATGGCCTTTAAAGGGAAGGAGGTCACCACCACAACCCTGTGCACTTGGAAATAATGGCACAGCTTCCTGGACGCGACAAGCACATCATAGAGGAGTTTGTGCATCTCAAGGTACCTGGTTTTCGCCTCATGAAGGACCTCGCTGACGTAGTAGACCGGCCTTTGAATGGTTTGGACCCCTGTAGCCGGTCCCGAGTCCTCAGGTTCCTGGCTTTCTGGTGTCGGTCTTTCGACGACCAGCACCATGCTCACCGCTTGCGCGGCCGCTCCGATGTATAAATATAGTGGCTCCTCTGGTTCCGGGGCTACCAATATTGGTAGGGACACCAGGTGCTGCTTCAACTCCTGGAAGGCTTGTTCTGCTTCTTCGGTCCAAGCGAAGGGTCCGGACTTCCGTAGCAGCTTGAAGAAGGGCAACGCTCTCTCAGCCAGCCTCGAAATGAAGCGACTTAGGGTGGCTAATGACCCCGTAAGTTTCTGGACGTCCTTGACCCGGGCTGGGGGCCTCATTGCCTCAACCGCTTTGATCTTCTTCGGGTTCTCTTCAATGCCCCGGTGTGAAACTAGGAATCCCAGCAACTTCCCAGCGGAGACACCAAAAACACATTTGTCCGGGTTCAGCTTCGTGCGGGTTGCCCGCAGCTTGTCGAAGACCAAGGTTAAGTCTTCCACTTGGGTTGACCCTCTCTTAGTCTTGACCACGATGTCATCGATGTAGACTTCCACTTTGTCCCTAATCAGGTCTCTGAAAGTCTTACTCATCGCCCGCACGAATTTAAGCAAGGCGTTTTTCAGACCGTACGGCATAACAACATAGCAGTAAAGCTCGTCCACTATTACAAAAGTGGTATGCTTCCTATCTTCCCTAGACATCTGGATTTGATGGAAACCAGAGTAAGCATCTAAGAATGACAATAGGTCACACCCGGAGGTAGAATCCACGATTTGGTCTATGCGTGGCAGTGGATAGAGGTCCTTGGGATAGGCCTTATTCAGGCTGGTGTAGTCGATGCACATCCGAAGCTTCCCATTCGCCTTGGGGATGATGACTGGGTTGGCCAGCCATATTGGATGATGAACCTCTTCGATGAAGCCAGCGTCTAGCAGCTTCCAGACCTCTTTTCAGATGAAGTCCTGCCGCTCAACAAACTGTTTGCGAGGCTTCTGACTCACTGGCCTAGCGTCGGGGTTGATCTTCAGATGGTGCTTGATCACCTCCCTGGGGATCCCAGGCATCTGTGACGGCTCCCATGCGAACACGTCGGTATTTGCCTGGAGGAAGGCGACGAGCGCGAGTTCCTATTTCTCGTCCAGATCACCCGTAATGCGAGTGGTCTAGGTGGAATCCGCAGCGAGCCGAACGGCTTTGACAGGGACACCATCCGCTCCAGATGGTTATACTTTTGGTGCCTTGGGGAGCGCCTTGGTACCGGAGGTTGAGGGGTTCCTCCCTCCGTCGTCCGGGCGAGCAGTCTCTACCGCCAGGGCATGCAGCTTTTCTACGACCGCAAGTGCGGCGGCACGGTCACCTCGCACGGTGAGGATCCCAGTCGAGGATGGCATCTTGAGGACCAAATACCCGTAATGGCAATGGCCATGAATTGGTACAGGGTCGGCCTGCCAATGATGGCGTTAAAAGGGAGGTTGACCTTTGCGACGTCGAACACGACGTTCTCCGTGTGGAAGTTCTCCTAAGTCCCGAATGTAACCGGGAGTGCGATGCTCCCAAGGGGATACACCGGCTGTGGGCCCACTCCAGAGAATGGACGTGAGGGTCCCAGACGGGACCCCGGGATTTGCAGCTGCTTGAACGCAGCATGGCTGATGACGTTGAGGCCTGCCCCGCCGTCAATCAACACGTGGTGTAGCCGCATGTTGGCGATGATAGGGGCGGTGATGAGTGGCAGTATGCCTGCCCCTGCCATGTTGTCGGGGCAGTCGGATGCCCCGAAGGAGATGGTGTTGCTTCTCCATCGTTGATGTGGGGGCAGCCTTCGGGACCCCTGGAGTTGCCGACAAGACCTCACGGCGCAGGGACTTGATGTTCCTGTAGGAGGTAAGTTCCCAGCTCTCGTCGTACATGACGTATAGCTTCTTGCGGCAGTCGCTGTCATCCCTGGAGTCGGAATCTCCAGTGAAGACGTCCTTGAGGTCCCCCTCGGGTGATTGATACTCGAGTTCTCACTCTCCCGCGGCCATTTCATCGTCGTCGACCCTCCCTTTACCAGGCCGGCGACGGGGCAGGGAGCCGTCCTTGGACGACTGCTCGCGTCGCTCGCTGACACGTTTCGCGAGCTTGATGATCTCACGGCATTCCGAGGCGCTGTGGCGAGCGTTGGGGTGCACTGGGCACGAGCTGCTGTTGCCTCCCTGTGGCTGGGGCGCTTATCGCGCTCGCCCCAGCCCCCAGTTGCGGCTGCGACAATCAGTGCGGCAGACTGTGACTTCTCATGGCCGCGGTTCTTCTTCTTATTCTTTTTGCCGTCCTAGGAGATGGCTCCGGTGCCTCCCGTCTGGTCGACTCCGGTTTGTGGCGCTAAATGCCATGCACGGCCCTCGGCTGCTCTGGCGCACTTGTCTGCCAGAGTGAAGAGAGTGGAGACAGTCTCCACGTCGTGCGTGGCTAACTTCTCCAACATCTTTTAATCACGTACTCCCTGGCGGAAGGCCGTGATGATGGAAGCATCTGATATACGAGGTATGGTGCCCCATACCTTGGTGAAGCGGGAGATAAAGGCCCGGAGAGTTTCTCCAGGCTCCTGCCTCACTGCGTGGAGGTGAGCCTCCATGCCATGTTGTTGATAAGCGCTGGCGAAGTTCGCTGTGAACCGCGCATAGAGCTCTTCCCAGGAGTAGATTGATCCTGGGGTAAGGTTCATGAGCCAAGTCCGAGCAGGCCCAGACAGGGCAACATGAAAATATGTCGCCATCACGGTGGTGTCCCCACCTGCTGTCGTAATGGCGGTGACGTACACCTGCAAGAATTCCGACGGGTTGGACGCACCATCGTACTTTTTCGGCAGGTGTGGCCGGAACTTGGATGGCCAGATCGTCGCGTGGAGATGATCCGCGAGTGCGGCGCAGCCCACACCGGCTAAGGGGGCACTCGCCTGGAACCGGGTGCCCACTGGGGTCTGCGGTGCAACCGCAGTGAAGTCGTAGTCGAGGTTGCGACCCTCGACATTCTGTTGACGCTCACGCGCCCTCTCTAGGAAGATGGGGGCATCCTCGCCTGCACGCCTGCGGTTGAGTTCTACCCGTAGGTCCTCAGTCGGCGTGGCCCTCACCGAGGGCGAGCGCACAGACATCGACATCTCATGTTGGTGCCGGGATGACCGTGGCCTGGTCTAGTAGAGTTAGAGTACGCCATGCTGAGCAGGCGGTCGACGTCGTCACGCTAATGCTTCATGGCCCCCGGCGAGGCCATGGAGCTAGGAGGGTGGCGCAATAATTCTCTGGCCGTAGACAGCGCCCCAGGCGCAGCCCTAGACCCTCTGGATGTCTGCGCAGGAGTGTGCTGTCGTGCAGAGTGCATAGCAGTAGCACCAGGCGCTGGGAGGTTAGTAGCTCGTGGCGTGGAAGAAGCAGCTTCTTCCTCCACCAGGAAGTCCTCAAGCAAGGAATCATGGTGCTTGACAATGTGGACCATGGCGTCAAGCAGGAAAACAAGCGAAAACCTAAAGCTAAGCCCCCTACCTGGCGCGCCAAATGTCGGAGAGGGAATTCTCTGGCCGGGTGGTGGAGTGCACCCGCCCTAAATCCTAAGATGAGGAGGGGGCTTAAGCGTTTTGCCTGTTGGTAGATGAACGATGAACTCAGGAACACGCGAGGATTTAGAGTGGTTCGGGCCGCCGAAGCGTAATACCCTACTCCACTGTGTGTTGGATTGCTGTGAAAGCTTGAGAGCTCAGCTTCTGAGTCTAAGTTCGGTCTCATACCTCCCCTTTTATAGCTCAAGGGGGGCGCGTACAAGAGTGCTGAGCCCCGTCATGTGGGCCCAGAATCATCACGGATGTATCACTTGGAGCCACTAATGTTTGTTGCTGGGGCAATCTTCCTGTCCCCTGACATCCGCCATCTGCGTAGTCTTGGCGTGCAGGGGAAGCTTCCCTGGCAACGCATAAGTTATGATGACCACGGCGTGCGCGCGGCGGTATGGGCGTACTGCCCGCTGTCTGATTGGACAGGCACGCCGCCTGTATGGTGGCCTGGTCGTCGCCTGCCAGCGGAGTGGACGTGGCACATTAAATGCCAAGGCGACACATCGCCTGTCAGCAGGGCGGACAGGCGGCGCGGCTTTTCCGTAATATATGTAGAGATCGTGTGGCCCAGAGGCCTTACGTCAAGCTCCGCCCGCTGGCTTACGTCACAGGCAATAGGCCATGTGGCAGCATCGGGTCTCCGCCTGAGCGGGGAGCGGAAGCACACTGGACAAAGCCCTGACAAGTGTCTGCGCCAGACCCCTGTACGTCCCTGACCTAGTCTAGGGCACTCCCCGTCCTGGGACCTTGCCGTGGGTGGCCTAGACCTCGCTTAGAGGGGTCCGGGTCCCATCCGGGGGAACGTGGAGGTCCTAGGTCGTACCCGGAAGTTCGGGCTATGTATGCTGGGGTCCGGCACTTTCCCATGGGGGTCCGGATCCACTGATGATATCATGGTATATGATACCTTCTCTGGTCATGTGGCAGCCCCAGAGTCGTCCACGTGGTGGGGTCGGGCGTTGTTCATCACGCGTCTAGAGATAGACGTGCGGGTACCGCGCCTTAATACTGTAGTAAGGGGTACCCCTGTTCCAGGGTACCGACAGCTGTGATTCTTGTGTGTGTTTCTTTCCCTCCCTTACTCTTGTGCTCTTGTTGTGATCAACTTTGTAAGGGTGAGAGGCTCCAACTTGTGGAGATTCCTCACAAACGGGAAAACAAGTATAAGGAAGAAAATCGTGGTATTCAAGTGAATCATTGGATCACTTGAAATGGGTTAAGTGCAACCCTCGCCCATTGGGACACCACAACGTGGAAGTAGGCAAGTGTTTTACTTGGCCGAACCACGGGATAAAATCACCGTGTCTCTTGTGTCGATTTTCTTTGTGATTGGTTTCCTCTCAAGAGTTCTCGCTAAAGCAACTTGGCTTTAATCTTACTAACATTTCATAATCAAGTTGTGCTATTAAGTGTTGAATTTTATAGGATCACCTATTCACCCCCTCTAGGTGCTCTTAATAGTCATGAAAGATCACACCAATTATTTTTTGGGTATGGCCACCACTAAAAGGAGATCCATGGTGATTTGGCTCCACTACAGAAAGTTGTCTAAAAAACATCTCGAAGATCTAATTGTGTGTGAAGAAAGCCCAAAGGCTATCCATGAAGATATTGGATCGAGAGCTTGGCCCTGCGCGAGTATCCTTACTAGGAATAGAGAGAAACATGAGCTTCTTAACACCTTGATAAAAATATCAAAGTCATCGATAAAAAGTTACATCTTTATCTTAATTAAGTTTTTATACTTTATTTATTGCTTATCTAGATTGTGTGCTTACATTCATATTTTAGCTAACTAGGCTAGTGATATAATTAAAACCTAAGTAGCATAATTTTTTATGGTAATGATATTAATACACCTACCAAAACCGTAGTTACGCATCCAAATAGATTAATTTCTTGCGTATGTTTTACATAGGTGAAAATTAGGAAGTGTTGCATATATTTTGGCATGTCTTGCATATGTGAAAATTAGATATCATAGTTAGAAAAATTTTAAGTTGCTCAATTCACTCTTCTCTTGGACGTTACAGCCGTGATTTCTCAGGATAAATAAAGTTATAAACTTTCTTGAGTGCCGTTTCAAAATATAGTTTTTTCTAGCTTATTTTTTTCGTCCATATTTGAATCAAATGATAATGAATATAGACATACATGGAAACTACATACACGAATTATATTTTGGGATAAAAGGAGCAATAAAGTAAAAAAAATATTTAAGAAACAAAACTCCCATAACTTAACAGTCAGGTCTTTTGAGTGTTCTACAAGTTGCAACAGAAAATGCAGTCGATACAAACTTTCAAAGAACGACCAGGCAAGAGAGCTGCCTATATAATGCTAAAATAGAGCTACTTGAAGTATTTAGCACTTGTATCTCAGGCGATCTAACCCTTAAGTATGCTAATTAACACCACACTCACTCCTGCATCCTTAGGTGGGGGTGGTGGCAAAACCTCCTTCACCATATCCAGGAACTCCTGGACCCGCTGGTCTTCGTCACATGCTTTTCCTTGGTTGTCCCTGGAAAATCGTTTCCCGCATTCTTCTACCATCTCCGGTAGAGGATCAAAATGAAGACTAAACAGCTAAGCAGATTTCGGAACTGATTGCAAGCACATTGTTTTTTGACATAGAATGATAACAACCACATTCTCTGTACATCCCAATCAGGCCGATTCCCTGGTGACATTGTTGGATACCAAACGTGTCTCGCGGACGGTCCGGCCCTGAGGCCGGACGGTCCGCGGTCCGGACTGTCCGCGGTGGTGGCGTGGACGGTCCGCGCGTGCGCAGAATCAGTTAGGGTTCCTAGTTTCTCGCGGGATTGGTTACCTAAAACCACGGGATTAACTTGATAATCAGTTTGAAGCGGATCCAGACCTCCCCCTTTATATAGATGAAGGGCTACGGCCGATTGAACCCCCAACAATCGATTAAATCCAGTTTATTACTCATTTTTACCTTATGTGTTAGGAGTAGTTCTAGTCTAGTTCTAATTTAGCCCTAGTTTAGTATTCTAATCCCCAAATTCTCCGCCTCTCTTCGACTCTACGTCGATTAGATGAGTCTAGGTCGGCATACCGAGCCTAGACACCGCCTAGGATCTCTCATCCCCGACGGGGTCCCTCCCGGGAGCGAGATCCAGGCACCGCCGGCGATCCTCCGCCGCCCCTGCGCACGCGCGGACCGTCCAGCCCTAGGGCGCGGACCGTCCGGCCGTCAGGCAGGGAACCCGTGCTCCTGTGCCAGGTCGCGGACAGTCCGGCCCTGTGCCGCGGACCGTCCGCGCCTGACTAGAGAGCACCGCCGCCTCGCGCCAGGTCGCGGACCGTCCGGCTCTGTGCCGCGGACCGTCCGCGCCTGATAGAGAGCACCGCTGCCGGTTCTTGTTGAGTGATTGACGCCTCCGAAAAGGCGTCAACATACTTTTTGGCGACTCCGCTGGGGAAAGGTGTTTAGATCTACTAAAAATCAGGCCCTCAAATGGTCAGTTCTAAAGATCACACCGATATCTCCCCAGATAATATCCTAAAGACGGCTGTCGAAAATCTAACAGCCGATGAGCAACAGCAATACGAGGACTACATGCGCCAAGCGAAAGAGAAATTCTTGTCGCAATACACGGTGGATCCCCACCAGAAGGTTATCAAACATGGAGAGACCGACGTTGCATCTCTTCTATCTTCGCTTCAAGTCCCCAACGTAAGTAAACCTGACGATATTCAATCTATTAAATATTATGTAGATCAGCAGCAGGATCAAATGAAACAACAGATTGTAGGGTTAGAAGAGTCAATTAGAAAATTAACGCGTACGTTGGAGAAATCTGTTGCTCCTAGTTTTCCATCATATGAGACTAGTAACAGGATATCTATGTCTAATATATCGGCAACAAATGGGGATTTGCAGCCCCATCCATTATATGGTATGCCGATGAACTCATATACAGGGCAAGTACCACCACCGCCATCCCTGCTTAGCAAATCGGCGCCCCTGAACACGGTCGGATCGTCCGAGCTTCTGCCCGGACCGTCCGGCCCATATGCAGACCGTCCGGCTTGCTCTGCCGGACAGTCTGGGGCCGCCCTAGGACCACCGCCGTCCCTTCTTGGCAGATCGATGACCCTGGACGCGGTCGGACCGTCCAAGCTTCTGCCCGGACCGTCCGGCCCTTACGCGGACCGTCCGACTTTCCCTGCCGGACAGTCCGGGCCCGCACCAGGACTACCACATGGCGTCTCGATAATGGCGAACGCAACCGGTCAGTTCGGATTTACCACCGGACAAACTGGATACGCATACGCAGAACCTGTTGTTGCACACTATGCACTAAATTATTACACACCTCAGCAGCAGTATGTTTCGCCCTCTACATATTTAAACCATAACGTACCATACAACCACAGACCGATCAACACTATCGATTGGTCACGGCAAGAAGGTCGATATACTAATACCCGACCAAATGAGCCCCACAGCCCAGGGTCCGGTGGTCTACCACCGGGTGCAATGGAAAAAATTAGGGAAGAGATGACTGAACTATTTCGAGATAAGTTCGGAGTTAGTGTAGCTAGAGTAGGGCAATCATACCAAAAGTCGTATAATCACCGGTTTGACACTGTCCCATATCCACAAGGGGCAAGGATACCGAAATTTTCTAAGTTTTCTGGTGAGAATGGGAGAAGCACACACGAACACATAGGCCAGTTCCTAGCACACCTAGGCGAATTGGCCGATGAGAAGCATTTTGTGTTCGGTTATTTTCTTTATCCCTTACTGGTACCGCTTTTGCATGGTACGCCGCCCTGCCTCCTAATTCCATTAATTCCTGGAATGAGTTAGAAAGTAAATTTCATGAACATTTCTTTACCGGGGAATATGAATTAGGGCTAGCTGACTTAGCTTCAGTCCGCCAAGGACGCGAAGAATCGGTTAATGACTATATTCGGAGGTTCCGGGACACTAGAAACCGATGCTTTCGGATCCATGTCGCAGACAAAGAGCTAGCAGGGTTAGCTTTTAATGGCTTGCTATCCTACTTAAGAGACAAATTAGATGGGACCCAGTTCTTTTCGATAGCCCAGCTACATCAGCGGGCTTTAGCCTGTGAAAGCCGATTTAAAGAGACATCAAAATCGGTCGCCCGTACTATACATCTGATAGAGCGTGATAATTCAGATGATGAATCCACAGATGTATATACCGCTGAGTTTATTTGTCCAACAAAGGCCAAATCTTCAGCATGTTCTTCCTTACAACCGGTTCAAAAGAATCGGCAAGAAGAGATTAAATTTACCTTTAATGTTGTCAAATGTGATAAGATATTTGATGAGCTAATTAAAAATGGCAACATTAAATTAACTCATACTATCCCTCCTATAGATGAATTAAAGAGACGTGCTTATTGTAAGTGGCATAATTCTTTTTCTCATGCCACCAATGACTGTAATGTTTTTTGTCGACAGGTACAATCGGCCATAAATGAAGGCCGGTTGGCTTTTCAGGAGATGCAAGTGGACACACAGCCATTTCCTGTTAATACAATAGATATCGCATGCAAAAAGATCTTAGTTCGGCCCGAAATGGCCGATAAAGGCAAAAGCAAAGACATCATCATTGGTAGTCCTCGCACGTCGAATATATCACAAAAGGAGATTGCTCAAAAGGCTCCGGACGATAAGGCTAAAAAGTCCGGAGGCACCGGGGGGCAGGCACAATTAATGAGCCAAGCACGACAGCCTGGCCTGAACACCACAGACGGTATGGCACCTACGTGCGGACGGTCCGGTGCTCAGACAGACGGTTCGGCTACCTCTGCCGGACAATCCGCCTATGCCCAAAGGCGTCAGCCTCCACACAAAATCTTAAAAGGGAAGGAGACACAACGGCAAAGCACAAATGGTCGGCTGATCAAAGCTGACTCTAATGTTGATCAGTTGCTCTCCAAGAATACTAGCGAGAAGACCGTTCTACGTGATCGGTCACCGAAGAAACCTCTGTCACCTGCTAAAACGAAACGGGTAAACAAAACGGCCCGAAAGGCGACACAACGAGCATCGCCTATTTATCCTATGAGACCAGGGTACTTTCCACCCGTTTACTCATCGTCGGTATATTATCATGTTCAAACATGGAATGGTACGATGCTGAATCCATGGTACATGTATAGTCCCTTTGTCTATCCATACTGGGGGGCACCTCCATTCTATTCCTTTTGATTCAGTGATCAAACGGTCATGGCCGAGAAAGATAAAATCTGAAACGGTCTTTATACATTGGTGCTTTATTAAATGATCTCAATATTGAAAAGCCGGTGACTTACATCAGGTTTAGTTCATATGCTTTTGGTTCGTCAACCTTCACCAAAAGGCAGGGGGGCATATGTTGGACACCAAATGTGTCTCGCGGACGGTCCGGCCCTGAGGCCGGACGGTCCGCGCGTGCGCAGAATCAGTTAGGGTTCCTAGTTTCTCGCGGGATTGGTTACCTAAAACCATGGGATTAACTCGGAAATCAGTTTGAAGCGGATCCAGACCTCCCCCTTTATATAGATGAAGGGCTACGGTCGATTGAACCCCCAACAATCGATTAAATCCAGTTTATTACTCGTTTTTACCTTATGCATTAGGAATAGTTCTAGTCTAGTTCTAGTTTAGCCCTAGTTTAGTATTCCAATCCCTAAATTCTCAGCCTCTCTTCGACTCTACGTCGATTAGAGGAGTCTAGGTCGGCATACCGAGCCTAGACACCACCTAGGATCTCTCCTCCCCGACGGGGTCCCTCCCGGGAGCGAGATCCAGGCGCACGCGCGGACCGTCCGGCTCTGTGCCGCGGACCGTGCTCCTGCGCCGCGGACCGTCCGCGCCTGACCAAAAAGCACCGCCGCCTCGCGTCAGGTCGCGGACCGTCCGGCTCTGTGTCGCGGACCGTCCGCGCCTGACAGAGAGCACCGCCGCCGGTTCTTGTTGAGTGATTGACGCCTCCGAAAAGGCGTCAACAGACATCAAGCTATAAAGTGTAACCATTGTACTTCCAGGTCACTTTAGTTTTGTCCCAAGTCAAAGTTTTCAAAATTTGACCATGTTTTATTAGTGGCGGCGAAACTGGGCTCACAAAATTTTCACTAGGTCTGCTGGCCCATCAATACGCAGCGCAGCTATGTGTACTACCCAATGCTGCCAGCCCCATTAAGGGCTTGTTCGGTTCTACCACAATCCATATGGATTGAGGGGGATTGAGGGGGTTTCAATCCCTAGTAAGTCAAAATCCCTCCTAATCCGTATCAATCCCCTTCAATCCATATGGATTGAAAATAACCGAACAAGCCCTAAATGAAGTCCAAAAACATTGTAAACTATAATGTATCCTTCATTGTGCCCCCAAGGATGAAGTGCAGGTCTAAAAATTGTTACACAGTGATCAGGATAGGCAATTTGGCTCCTCTTGTGTTTGGGGCCACGCTTCGCCGCTGATCTAGCCCTTAAAAAGAAAAGAAAAAAACAGATTTAAACCTATTTCAACCTCATGTCTCGTGAATTAAAGCAACAAGTGTTTGAATTGGGCAAACACAGGTATCCTCACAGCACCGAAGCAGCGCTAAACTTCGAACACCTTTTTTCAACAACAATAATCTGAAAATAAAAACATGTTCATTATCAGCAAGATGAACATTACAGTACTGCATAAGCATCGGCAGCTGAGGATTGTCTCCTGTCTCCAGTTGACGGCATTTAGCTTATCGGCCTCTGCAAGCCTGAATCCCTCACTTCTCTTCGCAGATTCATAAATCGATTCCCTTGTCTGGTTGCAAGCAGGGGTTTTTAAGAGGTATTCATACACCTAAGGTCTAGTTTGGATACTTTGGGATTATAGTGTTTTGGAGGGATTGGAGAGAGAGTAAATCCTTAATAGATCAAATACTCTCTAAATACATCTCAATCCTAGAGTACCAAAACTAGACCTAATGAGACGATGACAACTATAAGACCAGTTTAGGTGCAAAACAACAAAATTAAACAACGGACAACGGGTATAAACATCCCAGAGACAGAGCATGTATCAGAAAATGGAAATTTTACTGCTGTAAAGAAAATGTAAAGAAGATACAGAGCATCGTCTGACGGACGTATTACTAATCGTAGCAACGACACAACGCTTACTTATTTGCAACGAACTCTCCCAAGAACTCTACAGCTACAACACGCATGGGATCGTTCTACACTGGCCCAAAATGTGGATTCCTCCTCCAACCAGACCCCCACTCCCCATTCCTAGATAACACTACCTTATTACAGGATTTGTACTACACTTGAGCGCGATCAGGACTGCATGGGATTGTTGGGATCAGGGCTTCCTGCTCTTCAGGCAGGCTTTCGACAGGACCCTCTTCCCATACATGTTGTTCCGAAGAGCGCCGGCGTGTGGCTTGATGGCTCGGACCAATGCAGCTTCAACCGCAGTACCCTGCACGTCATAAGATTAATCTCGGTTAAACAAACAAACAAGCAAGCAAGCAAGCAAACTATTCGTTAAGCATTTTACTACCTCACACTCCCGGAGTGCTGTCTGGATCACATAATTCCCAAACTTATCGACCAGGACGTTAAGCAGCCTGGGGTCGTGGATGAGCTCAAGGATGATCCTCGCGCGTTCTCGCTCCGGCGCTTCTCTCAGGCACTTCTCGACCACGTTGCTGCTGCACTTCTGCGTCGACAGGTACCCATAGCTGCCCTCAAGCTTGTCCAGTACCTCATTCGTTGCCCAGGCAACCCCGAGCCCGAGCACGAACTGTATCACGTAGTTCCTGCAGCGATTTTCTCACTCATACCGCTCAGAGCGTGCCAAAAAAGCCGCCATCAACTCTCTCTCAAGGCGAAATATATATATACGTACCCGTACTCATCTTCTGCGAGCTCGAGAGCCCGAGTTGTGATGCTGTACAGTAACCTGTTCCTCTGCTCCTTGCTCGCATGAGCGATGCATTTCTGGATGATACAGCAGCCTTGCCGATCCTTTGCTAGCTCAACGCAGTATTTCGTGGCCGCGTTGACAAGGAACTGCAACGGTCCAAAATCGGCTTTGCAGATTGGTAATAGTGATAGCAAAGAACTACGTACGTAGGAGTCGCCAAGTACACATTTATATTATCCTTTTTTTTCTTGTCCTTTCGATACAACTAGCATGAGAATCCATCATGGCTACACTTTTTTTCTCTCTCGAACAATCATAATATTAATAAAAAAAAAGGAGAAAGATGCAATGTCCTACACTTTCTAGCATTTTGATTTAATTGAACACCCTTTGGTTAATTCAGACATCGTTAGTACCTATTATGTCCCACCAAACAAGACTTCATTGTAGAGAACATTGTAAATTAATACTAAACGGTATTTCAAATTCAGATAGCTAATGTTCAGGAAAGAGATATCAAATATCATAGAAGATGCTGATTAAAGTAACTTGGTAAGACAATTAGCAGCACTGCAAGCTTTCATGTGCAGCAAGAATAAAGTCATAAACACCAGGGTTGCTGCTATTAAATGATGAAACACTCTCCGGAAAGCTAATCAAAATATATCACAGTTGTCATAGGAAGTAGGATGGTCCATCTAAGAACAACCCAAGCCCTGGGCCAGGCACTATCCTTATGCGCATTAGTTCGCATCAGTTTGAACATTTGTAATTTCTAGGTATAATTCCCATGGCCTATTATCTTGTATCTTAGGACTGGAACGAAGCTCTATTTTCCCTGGGCCTTGACCGAATCAGATTGTATTTCAGCAATACAGAATGTTGTGAGTACAAAAGCCATAGGCAGCAACACAGAATAAAATTTACAGCCTGACAGACCACCATGGACTCTGTTATTAATGATACTACAGAACTATTTATTTCTTTATCAGCAAGGTTGCATTCTAAGGAGAGTGCTATTATTGGCAAATACAACTAGGCACTGACAGTACATTTCAAAAAGAGAGAGATTGCATACAGTGCAATTCCAATTTAGTTGTCTCAAGGTACCAAACAAGATTATCATTGGTATCAATATAAGCACTGAGAAGGAAAGCTGGAAGATGGTGACCCAATGGATAACAAAAGTAGGATTTAAAGGTTTCGTATGTATAATTGAAGCAAAAGAAGTACTCGGTGATGGTTACTACTTACTAGCCAATGCTCTAACCATACTGGATATTTAGTTATATGTAGCAGGGTAAAGAGTTATAACAATACAAAGCTGATAAAAGGAAGATTAGACACAGTCAGACAACATAAAAGGCATGAGTACGGCTACATTGGATTAAAGTAAAAAAATGTCTTACTGCTTTGCCCTCAGGTGACAGCTTCAGCAAGCAACGTTCTGCAACATGGCAGCCATTGGAATCCATCATCAGAGTAATGGCACCGTGGCTCAGAGCAGATACAACCATGGACACTTCATCTGGGGTACTAACAGATTCTATCACCTTTTGGACCACACGTGTCCTGGATTTTTATGTTCAAAAACGGTGTAAAGCTATGATAAAATGAAAAATAAAGGAAATCAATTAATATCAAAGCATGAAGCGGCCATACCCATGCATGTTGCATGCAACTTCAATTAGCTGGCCAGGTATTTTGGTTATTTCATAAAGTATATGCATCTTTTGATTATCATTGCACTTCTCAAATATTTTCTGTATCAAATAATTTCCAAATGGATCCACCATAAGTTCATCGATATGCTCAATTACACCATCAAAGACCTTTCGAGCATCCTCTCGAGAACCTTCAATAAATATCCTTTGGAGGAAACGGCAACCATTCTGATCCTTCGCCAAGTGGTACAATTCCCCAACAACTTCATCGACTGAACTATAGTGCAGTTGGGCAGATTTCATGGCCACAGAATCCAAGGAAGACGGTGAACTTTTCGCTTTATCAGAGATGCAATCGTCTAATGAACATTTGGGTGAATGTCTGAGCTCAAATGAACGTTTGAGATTTTCAGATAGATGAATCTGACAATATTCACAGGTTTCACATAAGCAGTCAGGATAACTTATAAAAGGACAGTTATTCACATGTGTCAAACCCCGTCGGTTACTTCCATTAGGAATTACAGCACCATTCCGGTAGATATCAGGACTGCCATGTCCCAGATGACGAACAGTTGGCACTCCACGGTGAGGCGCAGCTGCATACTTGTCTGATGAGTTGATAACACCATACTGATTGCTATTGATCCAATGAACATCAGCAGCCTGTGGATATTGCTGATAAGGATACTGTGGCTGCATGAAAAAGTTCTTCTCGGCATCAATATCATGCCGCTTAAATTTATAGTCCATCTGCTGATAATAAGGTGCATATGTCTGTGGCTGCGTATCAATGATATGATGTTGCTGGAAAGACAAAGCTTGCGGTAAATTGGTTCTAGTCACAAACGCGTTATCTGTGCCATGCATCCCTGTGTACATTGGAGGATTTTGTGCACCAAACTTTGTTTTCATGTGTCCAGCATTGTGGACCGTAAAATATGAAGGCACAAACTCATCTTGACCAAACGCTGGCTGAAGTGGCAGGTTTGTTGGGTAATCAGCCGATGTAAACAAAGAGTCTGCAAAAAGCAGTCCATCCCTGGATCCAACAGTGCCAGAGTGAGCAGAAGAATCAGCAGCAGCATTACCAGTGAGGCTCAAGCCCATGTTACCAAATGCAGATACCAATGCCTGCTCATCAAACAAATTGGCATTGTCCATGATGCCCAGACCATTCCAGTTACCTCGCGCCATTGCTATATCATGCTGAGCAGGGATCCTTTCACTCATAGGAACCCACCCTGCCTCGAGAGAAGAACACCCTGCAGATTGTTCCCCATAAAACATGGCTCCAGTTAAGTTGCCAAGGAATGGCAGATTGTCCTGATTACCCGGCGCTTCGTCCATATCAGTACCAGAAGAGTCCACGAAGCCAAACTCGATCACACAATGCAGGTAGTTTCACCAACACTACGGCACCCAGAGTTACGTGTGACGCACGGATAACACGAAATCACCTAAATGATCACAGGAACAAGGACAAAAAATCGTTACCAAATAAAAAAGCAAGCGTTGGTACGAAATCCGGCACGAAAACAAGAGCATGAGACAGCAGGGTGTCTAGCGAAAACGGGGAATTGTCACATGGCGATAGAATTTTCGTGTCCGGATGGCAAGGAGGACAAGGTACCTATGATCACACCAGCGCTAAGAATCCCAAAGAATCCATGAACACAAAGAAAACCGGGAGCAACCTCGGTGAACAGAACAACCAAGAGTAGAAGATTTCGGTACTGAATCCTTGATCGTATTGCGGTCGCGCAAAGATGACCCGAAAAAAAATGGTCGGTGAAACTGACGGCAATCCGATGCCCACGAAACCCACCCGCACACGCCAAGATCGCGAAAAAAACCCGATAAAACCCCCCCGATCACGAGAACGCGTCGCCAGGAACCTAAGGCCCCGCCGCGAAAACCCCGATCTTGGTCACAACCGCGCGATCAAACCGATCCGGAGACACACATGGCCCCGATCGACCCAGACAAGGGACGTCACAGGGAGAGAGGTTAGTAGTAGAAGATTACCAGGAAAGGCTGAGGGGAGCACGCGCATTAGCCGGAGCGCCGCCGCCGCCGCCGAACGGTCGAGTTGCCTCGGGGAGGGCGCGCCGCCGGGGAGAATTGGGGGAGAGGCGGCGGGTGGAGGTGATGATTTTGTGAGGGATTTTGAGGGCAAGGCAAGGCTTACGCGAGAAGGAGACGAAAGGAGGAGAGAGGGAGAGGGAGAGGGTAGAGAGAGAGCAGAGGAAGACGGGGCATTTGTTTCCGGGGAGGGCTTTGGTTTCCTTCCCCCTGTTCTGTTTCGTGGCTCCGTGATGAACGGGTGGACGCTTCTGCCCCTCGCTCTCTCCGCAGCTGGGATCTCATCTGGGGCAAGATGCAGTCAGAAAAGTTCGTGGAGGGTGACACATGACATGATGCTACTAGCCTGCTGCCATGCAAGCATGCACGGACTGCATGCAGCCCCAACCGCAAGTTCTCCAAACGAGAATACGAGATTATCAATACAAATCCAATAGTGCTATTTTTGCTCTCTACCATTTTTTTTGAACATATTAAAAGAAATTATATTACACCAAAGATAATTTTGCAGTCACTTTTTTTTGGGCTTCCCTATGCCTATTGTTTTGGCCTTAAGATGCGCATTCTACGTGACCGTATCACAGTACTCACGTTTACAACAGATTCGAGGATGTCATCCATGGTGAGGGTATTATAGTCACTTCTCTACTTGTTTTTAGTGCATCGTGATGCATGGACCAAGTCACTTTTTTCTCGTAGATTTCTCTCTTCCTAAACACTACACAACATGCCAAGGCATTTCATCTTACAACATGATTTTATGTTTGCTTTCTCTCATGCTACAATTTTAGTGATGGATTTTACTGTAATTGTTATCGGTATTGTTATGTCTTTTTGTGTTCTGCTCCCCGGTGCCCGCGGTGGCTGCTTGTATCAAAATGCTCTGGTTGAGTCTTTTCAAATAAAAATAGATTGATTTTGAGTGTCTTTTGATTCTAGCTCGGCTCATCAAGCTCTATTTGAAGTTGGGTCTCAAAATGCTCTGGATGTATTATTATGTGATAAAAACAAATTGACATATTAATATCCCGCGTGTTTTGAGCTTGGTAGCAGATGCATGCATGTGATTGGTGCTCGAGAAAAAGAATATTAAGCTAAAGTGCCATATAATCTTGTGTGGGTTTTTAAAATACTTCAATACCATGATCTGTTTAGTTTAGACGTAGGAGAGAAGTTATTGCGAGTGTAGAAAAAATTGCAAGTTGCTGCTGGGTGCAAGCTGCATGCAAGGTGTAAAACCTACCCACGCACTCTCTGATCTCTCTGTATATCTAAAACAACTGTGAAACAAACAAGTATCTGTGTTCACACTCATTAAAAAAAAATTAGAAAAGCCACCAAGAGCGAAAAGCAAATATAAAGTATCCTGCGAATTTTAGGATGTATTATGTTTTTATTAAAAAAAAGCTCAACCAGACACACACAAGCTTAAAACATAAATGAATATGAAATCTCTCGCATTAGCAGCACACCTTCTCGACAGGTTGGTGTTTTTCATATATGTTTCAGTACTGCTACTTTTAGAAGCAGCAACGATGGATTCTATCCCGGCTTTTTTTAATGGCTTTGCTTCCCCAGCGTGTGTTCCTATCTGGATAAAAAAAATTATCTGGCTTCGTAGATGGTATATACAAAGACAATTAACAACGACCTGCTGCATGCCTAATAAACTATACTACGACTATTAGTATATATATAACAAACTCACAAGAAGCTTGATGATACCTTGGCAGGCACGGGACGGGACGGGAGCAGTGAGTGAGTGAGTTGCAGCACCAAGGTAGTAGGAGTAGGAAACTGCAGCGAAGGACCCAGGAAGCTTCACCCCTTTGCACTTGTTCTGTCTTGCTGCACGAACATTGGAGCGCGCGCTGCTTTCCTTTCACTTGTCCTGCTGCTGCTGCTGCGCTTGCTTGCTTGCTTGCTTGCTTGCATTGCTGCACACGTACGTGCATGCCGCTTTTGGCTCATCATCTTGTATTCCACTTCAGGGCACTGTAGCGCTTGCCGCTCCTGTTAGGGAATGGTATCTGCCACCTGTATCTCGCCTGATTGGTTCAGGCCGGCTTGTAATTGGGTCCTTTTGGATTTGAGTTTTAAGGGGTGTTTGGTTTATAGGGACTAAACTTTAGTCCCTCCACTTTATTCTATTTTAATTCATAAATTGTTAAATATGGAAACTAAAATAGAGTTTTAGTTTCTATATTTAGTAATTTAGGGACTAAAATGGAATAAAATGGAGGGACTAAACATTAGTCCCTAGAAACCAAACACCCCCTTAGTAGGCGATGCGACACTGACAGGCCGGAGGTACTGACTGCCGAGATCAGGTGGAGAGGTAGTGTAGATTGTAGACTTCAGAGTTCAGACCCGTAGCTAGGTTGTCGTGCTAGGGTTCGTCGGCTCTTCGCTACTCGATACACGGGTACGTGGTGCTGTTCATTTCAGGGTTTTTCCCTTTATTTTCTTTATAGAAATATGAGAAATGAAATTAAAAAAAAAATTGAGGAGGGAGGCCAGCCGAGTGGGCCGCTCAAGGCCTGGTGGCCGAGCAGCCCACCAGCTAGCTCGTCCCGTAGGGCACGCGAAGGGGCACCAGGGTGCCGTAGAAAACCAGAGACTGGAGGCTTCCCAGGGGGAGGTGGCGGCGGCGTTCAACAGATTTTTTCGATCTGTGCGGCTCATTCGTCCGGATCTTTCGGTAAAAATCAGTTTGCCTTCTCTCCTCTCGGCTCCTTAAATGGGAGCTCGATCCCCTGGCCGTTTGGCTTATCTCTCGGCAGACGCTCGTATCTGCTTTCTCTCCCTGTTCACTGCTCCAATCGAATCTCGGTAGATTTGTTCGATCTCCTGTGGTGATTCCCGCTGGTGGTGATTGGAAGAGGGTAGAGGTGATCCCTGCGCTCGTGTTGCTCGGTCTACGTGCGTTCTACTGCTGTACCAGTGCACCTGTGTGGTGCTCTGTGGGCTCTGATTATTGTCCACCGTGGCCTGGTGCTTGGGCTCCCTACTGCGCGGTGTTCGTCTTCTCGGCTGGTGCCGTGGACGTCTCCCTCGGCTCCGGCAGCGGCTCTAGTATCTCCGTCAACCTCCCGCCGTGAAGGTCCGGACGTGGGCGGCGGAATTGGTTTTCTGGGACAGAACCTTGTGTTCGCTGAGCTGGTCTTCCCACGTAGACAATCTACGTGCTGTGAGTTACCCGTTGCCTCGCTTTATTTATTAAATATTTTTGTGCAATCTGCTAGTATTATTTACTTGGGTGTGATTGCACAATTTGTGGGCGGATTATGTGCTCGATGATAATAGCGGTGTAGTGAGACAGCGTGACAGTCTGGGTTTTAGTGTATTATCATTTTCAGCATTGATATTATTTGTGCCTAATTAAATCTCTATTTGTTGAGGCTGTTTACCTATGTTAAATTCTGTTAATTTATTTAATACACAGCTCCTTACTATCAGTATTTATATTTGATTATTAGGCTTATTACATCTGATCTAAAACCCTTATTTGGTAAGATAGGACTGTCACGTTAGTCGAGGATCTCTGATCACCTTTTAGCGTGTGAGGGCTGTTTATTACAGCAACCCGCTACTTTGAGAGCAATACTTCAAGATAAACAATTATGTTTATTTGTTTAATCTGCCTTCTTCATCTGCAAGCCATGTTTAATTATGAAATGGACCTGTGTAGCTATTTTACATGTTTACATGTCTTAGAATTGCTACTGTTCATTGCTGCTATAATTTCATATGGTATTTATCTGAGTTATATGATTATTTTATTCGAAATTAGAATATTTAATTTATTTAAATATGAAGGAAGCATGTCACTTATTTCTCTAAATTTACAACAATCCAGAAAACCAATTCGTATTATGGCCTCCAGTTCTGATGTCATTAAGCCTGAAGCGTTCGACGGCGCTAGCTTTAAGCGCTGGCAGATTAAGACTCGCATGTGGCTCACTGACCTAAAATTATTTTGGGTAGTGACATCGGCTGTTCCCCAGGCTGCATCAGATGATTCTGATGATGCAGCGAAGGCCGCCGCACTTGCGGAGAAGGCCAAGTGGGACGAAGCCAATGAGGCATGCTTGTCTCGTCTGTTGAACGTCTTCTCGAACCGCTTATTTGACGTGTACTCTGGTTTTACCTCCGCTAAGGGTCTATGGACTGAACTTGAGAACGAGTTCTCTGAAGTTGACAATGGCAATGAGTCTTTCACAACGGAAAACTACCTCAACTATAAAATGGTTGAGGGAAGGTCTGTTATGGAGCAGCTACAGGAGATTCAACTCCTTGTTAGGGACTTGGTCCAATATGGCTGCGTCCTACCAGACAGTTTTCAGGTGAATGCAATACTGGCAAAGCTCCCGCCTTCTTGGCGAGACTTTGTGACTTCACGCCGCCACATGAAGAAGCAAATGACTCTCACTGAGTTGTCAGCTGCGATTAATGTGGAAGAGCGTGCAAGGTCCAGTAACAAGCCATCTCAGCAACTCCAGGCTCACGTTGTTGAGAAGGGTGGAGATAGAAAATTCCAGAAGAAGAAGAAGAACTCTCCACAGAAGAATATGAACCAACCTAAGTCCAAAAAGATGAAGAAGAAAAAGGAGGACTTTATCTGCTACGTTTGTGGTGTCTCCGGGCATACAGCTCGGAGGTGCAAACTTAGGAAGGGAAAAGGTCCTCCACCTCAGCGCAAAGAAGGGAACGTGGTGGTTAACTCCACCCCAGGGTATGCACTTCAGGCCTTTATGGCAAGTCCATCAGATGACTGGTGGATGGATTCCGGTGCTACTGTTCATATTTGTGCTGATCGATCCATGTTCTCTTCATTCCAGGGATTCAACAGTGCACCAGTCTTGATGGGAAATGGTGTTCCGGCAGCAGTTCGAGGTACTGGACAGGTCTACCTGAAGTTAACTTCAGGAAAGACGCTCGTGCTGAAGGACGTACTCTATGTGCCCTCGATGAGCCGGAACCTCATTTCAGTGTCGCTGTTATGTCGACAGGGTCTCAAATTAGTGTTTGAGTCTAATAAAGTGGTCCTGTCTAAGTTTGGTACTTTTGTTGGAAAGTCATATGAGTCAGGCGGTTTGTTCCGTCTTTCTGTTTTGAACAATCATTCTTCTTACCATGTTAATGTGGTCTGTAATAACGATTCCATTAATAATATATGGCATTCCCGTTTGTGTCATGTGAATTTTGAGGCCATTAAGAGATTAAGTGACATGTCTTTAATTCCTGAATATAAACATGTTAAAGGTGTAAAATGTGGTATTTGTGTGCAAGCCAAGCAGCCTAGAAAACCGTTTCATAGGGTTGAAGGCAGAAGTACCACTCCTTTAGAACTAATTCACTCAGATATCTGTGAGATGAATGGTATAATCACAAAAGGCGGTAAAAGATACTTTCTTACCTTGATAGATGATGCTACCAGGTTCTGTTATATTTACTTACTCAGAACTAAAGATGAGGCACTAGAACACTTTAAGATCTATAAGACTGAAGTTGAAAACCAGTTAGACAAGAAAATTAAAAGGCTCCGGTCCGATAGAGGAGGTGAATACCTTTCCAACCTTTTTGATGAGTACTGCAAAGAGTGTGGAATCATTCATGAAACCACTGCTCCATATTCACCTCAGTCAAATGGGGTAGCTGAAAGGAAGAACCGAACGGTGTGTGACTTAGCTAATGCTTTGTTGCAAAGTTCGGGGATGCCTGACATCTGGTGGGGCGAGGCAGTACTCACGGTGTGCTATGTCCTGAACAGGGTGCCACCTCGCAACCGTGAGGTCACGCCCTATGAAGGATTTAAAGGAAGGAAGCCAGATCTTTCGCATCTTCGAACTTGGGGCTGCCTTGCAAAGGTGAATGTCCCGTTGCCGAAGAAGAGAAAGCTAGGCCCTAAGACCGTAGATTGTGTCTTCTTGGGTTATGCACATAACAGTGCAGCTTATAGATTTCTAGTGGTCCATTCCGAGACAAGCGAAATCGCTGTAAATGTAATAATGGAGTCTCGGGATGTGACATTCTTTGAGAGCATCTTCCCTATGCGGGATAAGGAAGTAGTAGCCCCAGATGGTCCATCTCGGACATATTCTCTGCCCTCGAGTGTCCATGACCAGACTCCAGATTTGGAGTTAAGGAGGAGTAAGAGACAAAGGACTGAAAAGTCTCTGGGTGATGATTATATTATCTATCTAGTGGATGAAGAACCACGCTCCCTCACAGAGGCATATACATCTCCGGATGCAGAGTACTGGAGGGAGGCTGTCCGTAGCGAGATGGATTCAATCATCTCGAACGGAACTTGGGAGATAACTGATCTCCCAGCTGGTTGCAAGCCTGTGGGCTGCAAATGGATCTTTAGGAGGAAGAGGAGACCCGATGGTACTATTGAAAAGTACAAGGCCCATCTTGTGGCTAAGGGTTTTACTCAAAAGAAAGAGGAGGATTATTTTGATACTTATTCTCCGGTGGCTCGATTGCCCACAATCCGTGTGCTTTTAGCGCTGGCAGCTGCTTATAAACTTCTTGTCCATCAAATGGACGTAAAGACAGCATTCCTAAATGGAGAGCTGGAAGAGGAAATTTATATGCAGCAACCAGAAGGATTTGTGGTTAAAGGACAAGAGAGCAAAGTGTGTCGCTTGATTAAATCCTTATACGGTCTTAAACAAGCTCCCAGACAATGGCATGAGAAGTTTAATAATACTCTGACCACTGCCGGGTTTTGTGTAAACGAAGCCGACAAGTGTGTGTATTATTGCTTCTCTGGGGGCAAAGGTGTCATCATGTGTTTATACGTTGATGACATATTGATATTTGGGACCGATTTGGAGGCTATCATGGAGACAAAATTATTCCTCTCCAAGAACTTTGATATGAAGGACTTGGGTGAAGCTGATGTTATACTGAACATCAAGCTGATAAAGGGTGAGGATGGGATTACTTTGTCATAATCCCATTATGTGGAAAAGGTCCTGACTCGCTTTGGACATATGGACTGTAAACCAGTCACCACGCCCTATGATCCATCCTACACGCTCAGTAAATATGAAGGCGAGCCGGTGAACCAGCTACTATATTCACAGATCATCGGATCTCTCATGTACCTGAGCAGTGCAACTAGACCAGATATCTCATATGCAGTATGCAGACTGGCTCGTTATTCTGCCAGTCCAGGAGATAGACACTGGGTAGCCTTGTACAGAGTGCTTCGGTATTTGAAGGGAGCGATGAATCTTGGTATTAAATATACCGGATTTTCGTCAGTACTTGAAGGATTCAGTGATGCAAACAGGATCTTTGACTCGGATCAAATGAAGTCTACAAGTGGCTATGTGTTCACTTTAGCTGGTGGGGCCGTGTCATGGAGATCGTCTAAACAATCAGTGTCGACACGTTCCACCAAGGAGGCTGAATTAGTTGCACTTGATTCAGCAGCATTGGAGGCTGAATGGTTGAGAGACCTGTTGTCAGACCTTCCAATGCTAGCAAAGCCGATACCGGCTGTCTTAGTATACTGTGACAACACTTCTGTGTTGCTGAAAGTGAACAGTAGAAAGGACAACTAAAAATCCTCGAGGCATATCAGAAGACGACTTGATTCATGTCGGCATGCTAGAGAGACGGGTGTAATAACCGTAGATTACATCAAGTCTGAAAGGAACCTTGCTGATCCTTTCACCAAAGGGCTAGCTCAAAAGCCAATCCAAGCAGCGTGCATGGGAATGGGACTCGTACCCTGTTAGCGGTTTCAACTGCGGATAACTGTCCTGTGTGACCGGAGATCCCGAGATCCAGGCTCCAGGAAATGAAGCACTGTGAAACCAAGAGCACAACAAAACAAAGAGTCTCATGAGCTGCTGTGCTCTATCTGTATGGCAGGTTGAGCGATATGCTCTTAATGAAGTCAATGCTATAAGCAGGGAAATTGTCCTACAGAATTTCTTTAATGATTTCACCTATATGAGCTGACTGTGGGGTCGCAGTCCAGGAGAGAATGGGGTTTTCTGTCACACCCGGTTTTAGAAGGCAAACCGAATGCGAACCATGTACGTGCCAGGATCAGTTATTCACGTACACAGCAGTTACATAACATGGACATCATCACACAGTGCTCAAATAGCATTAAAAGGGAAATAATAGTCGATTACATCATATGTCTGAGACGTCCATATAGTTCTTACAATAATCAAAGTGCGGAAAAGAAACGTAGATAACGCGGCCTTCACAGGCAGCCGACTGGGGGTTGCCGCTAACCCACGCCTAGAACTCGTCGTAGTCTTGGAACTCCTGGAAGTCTCCTTCCACAGCTTCATCTTCTCCTGAGCAGTGGTTGCAATGCTGACAACCTGGGGGGGGGGTTTGGTGTGTAGAGCAAGGGTGAGTACACATCAACATACTCAGCAAGCATCCTGTTTGGCTGTAGTGGACTAGCTTTATGTGGGGATAAGTCAAGCAGTTGCTTTTAGTTGGTCAGGTTATTACTTACTAGTAGAAAGCCAGGTTTTAACATTTACCCAAGTTATTAGCCCAATGTATCCTTTCCAAACGGAAAGAATACCACTTACCAGCTCCATAATCATAATCAGAACCATCAATCTCATTGCCACCTGTACCAAAATGTCTCTGATCAAGTATCACTAATCTCTGGAGCTCCCTTGGCCGCTCATAACCGCGAGCACGGCTGATATATCAGTTTCATAACACTCTGCAGAGGTTGTGCACTTTACCCACAAGCCGTGATTCCCTCTCTAGCCCGGGCTTGCAAGACCCTTATTCACTCCCAAGGTGAATGGCTAGGGATTCACTACGAAGCCTTTACAAAGATTCCCCGAGGCTGTAGCCGCCCGTTAGGTTTCCTAAATGTACCGCACTCCTCCCCAAGGGACAAATCAACCTTGGCAGAGCGAGCCGCATACACCGAGCCCCATTGACGGCACGACGGCGAAGCGAACTACACCCCGGTTCCTCTAATTATTCAGCTAAGGGCGTCCCATTCCACCCTCATGGTTGCACTGTTTTCCCGGGCGGTCATCCATTGAACAGGTCCTTACGGAGAGGCACTCGAGAAACCGCTCGAGTCCCCTTAAATGCCACAAGTATGATCATAAATAAGAAGGGAAAACAGCGTATCATAGATAATCACATCATGTTCATTGATTAGAGTTGGGCAATAGCATCAGACTAAGCAGTAATAATCCGACCCAAATAGGTAAACAAGGACATGGATAACAAAAGCTAGTAAATCCTTAGGTATAAATGTGTAATGCGGGAGGTGAATTAAAGAATGAATAGGACAGAAATAGGTCAAAGGACACTTGCCTCCACCAACCGACTGCTGCTCAGGGGCTTCTCCTGCGAATTCCTCGGGCTCTTCGACCGGATCGTTCTCTATGCGAGCGCAAACATACATACATCCACATATTTAATACAAAAGAACAGTACACCATACAAGGGAACAAGTAAAGTGAGTATGCATCAAGTATGACATTCGATATCGCATTTGTTATGATTAGAAAGAAACGGGAAAAAGGGTCTCGCAGGGGGTTAAAGTTTATGCACTAATGATTAGTTACAATTGGTTCTTAACAAAAGAATTCTGTTATATATATACTAATGGAAACCTAATCATTTTTAGTTGATCAACATTGAATGAGATAAACAATTAACTACGTGAATCAACTAGCATAACGGAATTTTAAATTGAGCTTCCTATTTCAATAGCATGAACAATGATTAGCCTACCTGAAATAAAATAACTATGATCACAGAGAGTAAAATAAAATAAAATAAAATAAAAAAAATAAAAAAAAACCAGGGGGGGCGGTTGAACCGGCCCTGGGCAGGGCGGCCGAGCAGGGGCGGCCGAGCGCGGGGGGGGGGGGGGGGGCGGCTGAGCTGGGCGGCCAGGGCGGCTGAGCCGGCCGAGCTGCCAAGGGGGCGCGGCCAGGGCGCGCGCGGCCAAGGGCCAGGGCGCGGCCGGGCGCCAGGCGGCCAAGCGGCCAGGGGGGCGCGGCTGGGGGCTGGCCGGGGCCGGCCAGGGCGCGGCCGAGGCTGGCCAGGCGCGGCTGGGGCCAGGGCGCGGCCGGCGGCTGGGCTGGGGGCGGCCAGGGGCGCGGCCAGGGGTGGCCGAGCGGCTGGGCTGCCAAGGGGAGAGGGGAGAGGGAGGGAGGAGGGAGGAGGGGGGGCTCACCGGCGACGGGCGGCCGAACCGGCAGGGGGCGGCGGCGGCTTAGGGCAGGGGGTAGGGGCGGCGGTGGGGAGAGAATGGGAGAAAATGAGAGGGAGGGAGAGAGGGTTGGGGGAAAAAGGGAGGGGGTGGGGGCGGCTGGGCCTACCAAGGCCCAAGAGGGGGCGCAGGGGGCGGCTGGGCCGGCCAGAGACGGCCCACGACGCGGGAGAGAGAGAAAAAGAGGAGAGAGAGAAAGAAAAAGAAAGAAAGAAAAGGTTTTCTCCTTATTTTCGAAATCCGATCTTTCTAGATGAATGCATTTGCACTTTCAAACAATCAAAGAATGCATAGTTCGGCATGGTGCATCAAACAACATAAAACAACTCTAGGGTTTTTCTTTACACGGGAATTCCAAACCGAATCCCGCTAGCTTTGGAAAAGATCAAGGTCTAGCGAGGGAAAAAGAAAAAGAAAAGGTAACGCCCGAATTTGGCGAGTGAAGAAAAGAAAAAATTCAACTGCAAAATTCGGGGCGTTACAAACCTATCCCCCTTAAAAGAATCTCGCCCTCGAGATTCAGGGCTGGCTAGCAAAGAGCTCTGGGTACTTGGCCATCAAATCATCTTCACGCTCCCAGGTTGCTTCTTCCTCAGAGTGGTGATTCCACCTGACTTTGCACATTCTGATGGTCTTCCTTCGGGTGACTCTGTCTGCAAACTCAAGGATCTGAGCTGGCTTCTCAACATAGGTCAAGTCCTCCTGGACTTCCAGACCTTCCACTGGCAACTGCTCTTCTGGGACACGCAAGCACTTCTTCAACTGAGACACATGAAAGACATCATGCACAGCAGACAAATTCTCTGGCAGGCTGAGCTGATAAGCCACTTCTCCACGCTTTGAGAGGATCTGGTACGGACCAATGTAGCGGGGTGCTAGCTTGCCTTTGATTCCGAACCTTCTGACTCCTCTGATCGGTGACACTTTCAGATAGACAAAGTCTCCGACTTCAAAACTCAGCTCTCTTCTTCTTGTGTCTGCATAGCTTCGCTGCCTCGATTGCGCTATCTTCAGATTCTCTCGGACCATCTTGATGTTCTCTTCGGCTTCAAGCAGAATGTCTGGCCCAAACACTTGCTTCTCTCCAGGCTGATCCCATTGCAACGGAGTTCTACAACTCCTTCCATAAAGCGCTTGAAACGGTGACATCTTCAAACTGGCCTGGTAACTGTTGTTATAGGAAAACTCTGCATAAGGCAATCGCTTGTCCCATCCGGACTGATCTTGCAACGCACAGGCTCTCAACATATCTTCAAGAATTTGATTGGTCCTTTCGGTCTGGCCATCTGTCTGCGGATGATAAGCTGAACTGAAATTCAGATGTGTGCCCAAGGCTTCATGCAACTGCTGCCAGAAATGAGAGGTGAACTGCGTTCCTCTGTCTGACACTATCTTCTTTGGCACACCATGAAGACAAACGATCCGAGACATATACAGTTCTGCCAATACTGCACTGCTGTAGTTGGTCCTGACAGGTATGAAGTGGGCTGACTTGGTCAAATGGTCCACTACTACCCAAATGGAATCGTAGCCGGCTCGAGTGCGAGGCAATCCGACTATGAAATCCATACCGATTTCATCCCATTTCCACTGAGGGATCTGCAACGGTTGCAACAATCCAGCTGGTCTCTGGTGTTCTGCCTTAATTCTTCGACAACTATCGCACATAGCCACGTGCTCTGCGATTTCCCTCTTCATTCCGTACCACCAGAATTTCTTCTTCAGATCCTGATACATCTTCTCACTGCCAGGGTGAATCGAATAGGCTGTCTCATGAGCTTCCTTGAGAATCAACTCCCGAATGGACTGGACATTGGGAACACACAAGCGGTCTTTGAACCATACCACACCTTCAACATCTTCTCAAAAATCTTTGCCTTTGCCTTCCGAAATCAGTCGCCGAATCTCACTGATCTTCTCATCATTCTTCTGCGCTTCTTTGATTTCTCGCTCCAAGGTAGGTTCCAATTCAACTGTGACTCCTCGCGAATTGTTCAGAAACCCGAGACTCAACCTGTCGAACTCCTTGGCCAACTCATAAGGCATCGGACGAGCGACCATCAGATTGACTTGACTCTTTCTGCTCAAAGCATCTGCCACTACGTTTGCTTTGCCTGGATGGTAATGAATCTCCAACTCATAATCTTTGATCAACTCTAACCATCTTCGTTGCCTCATGTTCAACTCTGACTGAGTGAATATGTACTTCAGACTCTTGTGATCTGTGTAAACATCGCATTTCTGTCCATACAAATAGTGCCTCCATGTCTTCAGTGCGTGAACCACTGCTGCCAACTCTAGATCATGGATTGGGTAGTTCTTCTCATGAACCTTCAGCTGTCGGGACGAGTAAGCCACAACTCTTCCCTCTTGCATCAACACGCATCCCAAACCTGTGTAACAAGCATCACAGTACACAGAGAAGGGCTTGTGCACATCAGGCAAGACTAGGACAGGCGCTGTTGTCAACTTCTCTTTCAGCGCTTCGAAGGCCTCTTGACATTTCTGGGTCCACTTGAACTCAACCTTGTTGCCTAGCAACGCTGTCATTGGTTTCGTAATCTTCGAAAACCCTTCAATGAATCGCCGATAATATCTGGCCATTCCAATGAAACTCTTGATTCCTCGAGCATCTGTTGGCGCTTTCCAGTTCAAAATGTCTGCCACTTTCTTCGGATCCACAGCCAATCCTTCTTTGTTGATTATGTGACCCAAGAACAGGACTTCACTGATCCAGAACTCACACTTGCTCAACTTTGCATACAACTGGTGCTCTCGCAATCTCTGCAATACCATCCTCAAATGATCTGCATGTTCTTCTTCGCTTTGAGAATAAACCAGAATGTCATCAATGAATACCACCACAAACTTATCAAGGTAATCCATGAATACACTGTTCATCAGATTCATAAAGAACGCTGGTGCATTGGTCAAACCAAAAGACATCACTGTGAACTCATACAACCCATACTTGGTAATGAATGCCGTCTTCGGAATGTCCGAGGGTCGGATCCTGAGCTGATGATAACCTGACCTCAGATCAATCTTGGAGAACACACTGGCTCCTCTCAACTGGTCGAACAGATCTTCTATTCTGGGCAAGGGATACTTGTTCTTGATCGTGACTTCATTCAAAGCTCGATAATCGATACACATCCTTTTGGTGCCATCTTTCTTCTCCACAAACAAGATAGGGGCGGCCCAAGGCGAGGTGCTTGGCCGGATGTAACCTTTCTCTGATAGCTCATCAATCTGCTTCTTAAGCTCAACCAACTCTGGTCCAGATATTCTGTAAGCTCTCTTGAAGATAGGGGCGGTTCCAGGAAGAAGCTCTATGGCAAACTCAACTTTCTGCTCCGGTGGCATACCCGGTAAATCCTTTGGAAACACATCTGGGAATTCAGACACAACCTTGATACTCTCAATTGGGTCTGCTTCACTGCTATCGACAGCCATCTGATAACAACTTCCTTTCTTTGGCTCGGGCGGGACTAACTCGGTCACCACTTCCTCTCCTAGTGGGGACACCAACTTGATTGTCCTTTGATCACAACTGATAACTGCCTGATACTTATCTAGCCAATTCATCCCTAGGATGACATCTATTCCCTGAGTACCCATTACTATAAGGTTAGCGGGAAACGCTATCCCCCTTATTTCCACACTTACACCCAAACATATGCTATTAGCTCGAATTCTACCACCAGCTGAGTCAATTTGAATGGGGGTTGACATGGTAGTAATTGGAAGATTATGTGCTTCTACCCATGATGCAGTAATGAAAGAATGCGTTGCTCCAGTATCAAATAACACTTCTGCAATATGGGAGTCGACTGGGAACATACCTACTGTCATGCCGGGGGTCTCCTGAACTGCTTCAGCCTCCAAGTGATTCAATCTTCCGTGATTATAGCGCTGCTGAGGGCGGTTGCCTGCTCCAGACTGAGACGCATTCTGCTTTGCTGGGGCATTGGGGCCTGACTGCTGCTGGGCTGCCTTCTTCGGACATTGCATCACCCAATGGCCTTGCTCTCCACAGTGGAAACATGCTCTGTTTCCAACCTGAGCTGGTGCTGCCTGATTGTTCTACTGGCTTGCTGGGGCAGGAAGACGAGGTGTCTGCTGATTCTGCCTCTGAAACTGACCTCCTGACTGATTGCTCTGACGGTTCTGGTACTGATGCTGAGGATACTGCCTTTGGAACTGCTGATACTGCTGACGCTGCTGATGCTGCTGAGGTGGACGCTGATTCTGCCTGAACTGCTGAGGTTGATTGCCTGAAAAACGAGGACGACTGCTGCTTCCAGGCTGGGGTCCACTGATCTTGCGCTTACGATCCTCCATCTCCTTACGCTTCCTTTCTGTCATGATTGCTCTGTCAATCAGGTGCTGGAATGTCGGGAAGGTGTGATTCATCAGTTGATACTGAAGAGGGTCAACCAAGCCTCTCAAAAAACGGTACTGTCGCTTGGCGTCGGTGTTGACATCCTCAGGGGCATAGCGAGACAACTGCAGAAACCTGTCTCGATACTCACTGACAGATGATGACCCTTGCTTAAGGGCCAGGAACTCCTCCTTCTTCACTGTCATCAGACCGGCAGGCACATGGTACTGATGAAAGCTACCTCGGAACTCTTCCCAGGTGATGGCATCGGGGTTGGCATGGGTGGCGAGGTAAGACTCCCACCATGATTGGGCTGCTCCTCTCAACAGACGGGGACCATACAAGACTTTCTCCCTGTCATCACACTGAGCGGTATGCAACTCCCGCTCCACAGTGCGCAGCCAATCTTCAGCATCCATGGGGTCAGAGGAGTGAGCGAACGTTGGGGGATGACCTCTCATGAATTCAGCACGCTTGTCTCTGGGCATCTGAGGCTGGGGTGGTGCTTGCTGCTGTTGCTGCTGCTGCTGCTGTTGAATGGCGGCCAGAGTCTGACCGATGGCCTGAACTGCCTGAGTCTGCATCAGAAACATCTGCTCGATCGACATCGGGGGCGGGGGTGGCAGGTGCTGCTGCTGCTGCTGAGGCACCTCATCCTACGGAGCGGCTTGCTCCTGCTGAGCACGCCTTCCTCCTCTGCGCCTGTTCTCTGACATCTACAGAACGCAACCACACATCAGAACTGATCTGGCAAATCTTGCAGCATAAGAAAAGAGTATAGAATTCTCCAACAGCACTGAACAGATGAGCATCTTCACTGATCTCCAACACAGACCACACAGCTTCTCAGATAAAGAGGAAAGTAGAATAAAGGGTTTCCCAACTATATAACTAACTCCATTAACATAATAGGTAAACCAAAATGCAGGGGATACCCACACTCTGGTGACAGTCATTACAAAGATCCAAACCAAACATAGTTCATCATGACAAACATAAATGCACAGGATATAGCAAACTACCCTGTCTAACTAAGACTAACTAAAACCGAGACTAACGCTAAGACTGAAGCTTCTATGTATATATATTTCGTATTAATTACAAGATCCAACTCTAACGAGCTATGGTTCTAGATTTATCTTGGTCTTGCAGTCGGGATTGCCATAAGACTGGAGTCCACGCCGAGGTGAGCGGTACGGGTGCTGAGTCCCAACGGGAGCGGGGGAACCATCATCCAAGTGACGACGCTCCGCGCGCTCAGCCCGCAGCAGGGCGATCTCAGCACGAGCCCTACTCAGCTCGTCTAATGCATGGTCCAGCTCCGTGTTTAGCACGGCAGCTAGGTTGACTGTGCTGCTCAACCTAGGATTGTCCTCACCAGCAGGTGAAACAATCACGCCTCCTGTGCTGCCAGATGGACGGCGGGGGTAATACTTCAGGTCGAGACCGTCAGCTACCCCACCGAGAACCGAGCAGTAGTGCGAAAGCGCACGCCGTGCAGCATCCTGCATGGCTGCCTCAGCTGAGTCCCGCTCAGAGATAGAATAGTGCTCTGAGCAAGCCTCCGCGCCCTGGAGACTGTTCTCCGGACGGCGCACCAAGCACGTCGCCTCCCAGCGGTCCGGGTAGACCCCGCGACTATGCTGGTAGACCACACAGCGATACTCGATGGACCAAGTACGCCGGTCAAGTGCCCGACGTAGCAGGGTGTCGAGCGCGTCGTGGAAGTGACACCCGCGAGCAGCGTCGCGAGTGATGGGTCGAGCAACCCATCCTTCCGGCTCATGGTCAGCAGAGAAGTCGATGTCGTGGCTCAAGCTGTCGTCGCCACCTCCGTCATCTGGGTCTCCTCCAACAGCTACTCCAGAAGCTGGGGCGCCCAGTGGTGGTGCAGGGGGCGCCTCCAGGGGAAGCACAGGAGAGCAGCTCCTCACAGACTCTATCTCCTGCTGGAGCGAGAAAGAAGAGCCCTGCTGCTCCTGTCGTCGACGTTCCTGCTCCTCATGCAGGCGGTGGTGCAGTCTCTCCAAGTGGCTGGACTGTCCGGCCACGGGACGGCGAAGCGGACGCTCAGCAAGGCGGGAGGGTAAGAAGGGGATGACGGACTTTCGTGCAGTGTGTCTAAGTCGAGCCATCTACAAAAAGACATCGCAAGCAAAAGGGTGAGAACAGAATTAATATGACCAACAAATAATGAATCATAAATAAATGAAGGATCAGAATAAAACAAAATTTTCAGCAAGGTATAATATATAGTAGAACATAGGTTTGGTCAGTAGGACCAACTTTTGAAGGGATACCAAAGTCAAGGCAGGGACAGAGGTCTATAGTCCTTAGAACGACCATTCTACTCTAGGTTAGCGGTCCTACAGTCAGCACGGCTTTGATACCACTTATGTCACACCCGGTTTTAGAAGGCAAACCGAATGCGAACCATGTACGTGCCAGGATCAGTTATTCACGTACACAGCAGTTACATAACATGGACATCATCACACAGTGATCAAATAGCATTAAAAGGGAAATAATAGTCGATTACATCATACGTCTGAGACGTCCATATAGTTCTTACAATAATCAAAGTGCGGAAAAGAAACGTAGATAACGCGGCCTTCACAGGCAGCCGACTGGGGGTTGCCGCTAACCCACGCCTAGAACTCGTCGTAGTCTTGGAACTCCTGGAAGTCTCCTTCCACAGCTTCATCTTCTCCTGAGCAGTGGTTGCAATGCTGACAACCTGGGGGGGGTTTGGTGTGTAGAGCAAGGGTGAGTACACATCAACATACTCAGCAAGCATCCTGTTTGGCTGTAGTGGACTAGCTTTATGTGGGGATAAGTCAAGCAGTTGCTTTTAGTTGGTCAGGTTATTACTTACTAGTAGAAAGCCAGGTTTTAACATTTACCCAAGTTATTAGCCCAATGTATCCTTTCCAAACGGAAAGAATACCACTTACCAGCTCCATAATCATAATCAGAACCATCAATCTCATTGCCACCTGTACCAAAATGTCTCTGATCAAGTATCACTAATCTCTGGAGCTCCCTTGGCCGCTCATAACCGCGAGCACGGCTGATATATCAGTTTCATAACACTCTGCAGAGGTTGCGCACTTTACCCACAAGCCGTGATTCCCTCTCTAGCCCGGGCTTGCAAGACCCTTATTCACTCCCAAGGTGAATGGCTAGGGATTCACTACGAAGCCTTTACAAAGATTCCCCGAGGCTGTAGCCGCCCGTTAGGTTTCCTAAATGTACCGCACTCCTCCCCAAGGGACAAATCAACCTTGGCAGAGCGAGCCGCATACACCGAGCCCCATTGACGGCACGACGGCGAAGCGAACTACACCCCGGTTCCTCTAATTATTCAGCTAAGGGCGTCCCATTCCACCCTCATGGTTGCACTGTTTTCCCGGGCGGTCATCCATTGAACAGGTCCTTACGGAGAGGCACTCGAGAAACCGCTCGAGTCCCCTTAAATGCCACAAGTATGATCATAAATAAGAAGGGAAAACAGCGTATCATAGATAATCACATCATGTTCATTGATTAGAGTTGGGCAATAGCATCAGACTAAGCAGTAATAATCCGACCCAAATAGGTAAACAAGGACATGGATAACAAAAGCTAGTAAATCCTTAGGTATAAATGTGTAATGCGGGAGGTGAATTAAAGAATGAATAGGACAGAAATAGGTCAAAGGACACTTGCCTCCACCAACCGACTGCTGCTCAGGGGCTTCTCCTGCGAATTCCTCGGGCTCTTCGACCGGATCGTTCTCTATGCGAGCGCAAACATACATACATCCACATATTTAATACAAAAGAACAGTACACCATACAAGGGAACAAGTAAAGTGAGTATGCATCAAGTATGACATTCGATATCGCATTTGTTATGATTAGAAAGAAACGGGAAAAAGGGTCTCGCAGGGGGTTAAAGTTTATGCACTAATGATTAGTTACAATTGGTTCTTAACAAAAGAATTCTGTTATATATATACTAATGGAAACCTAATCATTTTTAGTTGATCAACATTGAATGAGATAAACAATTAACTACGTGAATCAACTAGCATAACAGAATTTTAAATTGAGCTTCCTATTTCAATAGCATGAACAATGATTAGCCTACCTGAAATAAAATAACTATGATCACAGAGAGTAAAATAAAATAAAATAAAATAAAAAAATAAAAAAAACCAGGGGGGGGCGGTTGAACCGGCCCTAGGGCGGTTGAACCGGCCCTGGGCAGGGCGGCCGAGCAGGGGCGGCCGAGCGCGGGGGGGGGGGGGGGGGCTGAGCTGGGCGGCCGGGGCGGCTGAGCCGGCGGCCAGGGCGGCTGAGCCGGCCGAGCTGCCAAGGGGGCGCGGCCAGGGCGCGCGCGGCCAAGGGCCAGGGCGCGGCCAGGCGCCAGGCGGCCAAGCGGCCAGGGGGGCGCGGCTGGGGGCTGGCCGGGGCCGGCCAGGGCGCGGCCGAGGCTGGCCAGGCGCGGCTGGGGCCAGGGCGCGGCCGGCGGCTGGGCTGGGGGCGGCCAGGGGCGCGGCCAGGGGTGGCCGAGCGGCTGGGCTGCCAAGGGGAGAGGGGAGAGGGAGGGAGGAGGGAGGAGGGGGGGGCTCACCGGCGACGGGCGGCCGAACCGGCAGGGGGCGGCGGCGGCGGCTTAGGGCAGGGGGTAGGGGCGGCGGTGGGGAGAGAATGGGAGAAAATGAGAGGGAGGGAGAGAGGGTTGGGGGAAAAAAGGGAGGGGGTGGGGGCGGCTGGGCCTACCAAGGCCCAAGAGGGGGCGCAGGGGGGCGGCTGGGCCGGCCAGAGACGGCCCACGACGCGGGAGAGAGAGAAAGAGAGGAGAGAGAGAAAGAAAAAGAAAGAAAGAAAAGGTTTTCTCCTTATTTTCGAAATCCGATCTTTCTAGATGAATGCATTTGCACTTTCAAACAATCAAAGAATGCATAGTTCGGCATGGTGCATCAAACAACATAAAACAACTCTAGGGTTTTTCTTTACACGGGAATTCCAAACCGAATCCCGCTAGCTTTGGAAAAGATCAAGGTCTAGCAAGGGAAAAAGAAAAAGAAAAGGTAACGCCCGAATTTGGCGAGTGAAGAAAAGAAAAAATTCAACTGCAAAATTCGGGGCGTTACATTTTCTCTCTAGTGAGCTCATGAATAGATATTAAAGGGCATGACCGTAACGCCCTGCCCCGTAAGAGAAGCAGATAATCTGCCTAGTACTATGTGCCTTTTGTGCGAAGATTCTCACACTAGGGTTTGTGGATCAAGGCGTAGTCCTCCGCTTACTCGTGCAGGGTTGGAGTACACTGGGATAGGCTTTGGTTCAAACCTAACAAGTACCTCTGCCGAAAAGTAGTATATAAACAGTACGGGAGCTCAATGACATTGATCAAAAAATAAGAGTGAAAACGGTGGGGATTGCTGTTCATTTCAGGGTTTTTCCCTTTATTTTCTTTATGGAAATATGAGAAATGAAATTAAAAAAAAAATTGAGGAGGGAGGCCAGCCGAGTGGGCCGCTCAAGGCCTGGTGGCCGAGCAGCCCACCAGCTAGCTCGTCCCGTAGGGCACGCGAAGGGGCACCAGGGTGCCGTAGAAAACCAGAGACTGGAGGCTTCCCAGGGGGAGGTGGCGGCGGCGTTCAACAGATTTTTTCGATCTGTGCGGCTCGTTCGTCCGGATCTTTCGGTAAAAATCAGTTTGCCTTCTCTCCTCTCGGCTCCTTAAATGGGAGCTCGATCCCCTGGCCGTTTGGCTTATCTCTCGGCAGATGCTCGTATCTGCTTTCTCTCCCTGTTCACTGCTCCAATCGAATTTCGGTAGATTTGTTCGATCTCCTGTGGTGATTCCCGCTGGTGGTGATTGGAAGAGGGTAGAGGTGATCCCTGCGCTCGTGTTGCTCGGTCTACGTGCGTTCTACTGCTGTACCAGTGCACCTGTGTGGTGCTCTGTGGGCTCTGATTATTGTCCACCGTGGCCTGGTGCTTGGGCTCCCTACTGCGCGGTGTTCGTCTTCTCGGGCTGGTGCCGTGGACGTCTCCCTCGGCTCCGGCAGCGGCTCTAGTATCTCCGTCAACCTCCCGCCGTGCAGGTCCGGACGTGGGCGGCGGAATTGGTTTTCTGGGACAGAACCTTGTGTTCGCTGAGCTGGTCTTCCCACGTAGACAATCTACGTGCTGTGAGTTACCCGTTGCCTCGCTTTATTTATTAAATATTTTTGTGCAATCTGCTAGTATTATTTACTTGGGTGTGATTGCACAATTTGTGGGCGGATTATGTGCTCGATGATAATAGCGGTGTAGTGAGACAGCGTGACAGTCTGGGTTTTAGTGTATTATCATTTTCAGCATTGATATTATTTGTGCCTAATTAAATCTCTATTTGTTGAGGCTGTTTACCTATGTTAAATTCTGTTAATTTATTTAATACACAGCTCCTTACTATCAGTATTTATATTTGATTATTAGGCTTATTACATCTGATCTAAAACCCTTATTTGGTAAGATAGGACTGTCACGTTAGTCGAGGATCTCTGATCACCTTTTAGCGTTGGAGGGCTGTTTATTACAGCAACCCGCTACTTTGAGAGCAATACTTCAAGATAAACAATTATGTTTATTTGTTTAATCTGCCTTCTTCATCTGCAAGCCATGTTTAATTATGAAATGGACCTGTGTAGCTATTTTACATGTTTACATGTCTTAGAATTGCTACTGTTCATTGCTGCTATAATTTCATATGGTATTTATCTGAGTTATATGATTATTTTATTCGGAATTAGAATATTTAATTTATTTAAATATGAAGGAAGCATGTCACTTATTTCTCTAAATTTACAACACGTGGTGGTTTTTCCGACAAGCTTTTCGTATTTGTTTTTGTTTGTGTTGACATCAATCATTATAACGGAGGAATTGAAAGGAAAAATAGGCATTTTGATCATTACAACAAATGGTTTAAACCAAAACTAGAAAATAGCACAGTTTGGATAATAAAATGGACTATAAGCGGTCCAAGTGTTTGGATAAGTTCTATATACCCTTAGGATCATTATTGAGCACCTTAGAAGGATTAGAAGTTCAAATTTTAGAAAATGTGCATCCGGAGCCAAGGTTGAGCCAAAATTGGATTCTAAGTTGGATGAATAAAAAAATGAAGAACTACGACTGGACTAGTAGGACATTACTCTAGGTAAGTTTATCTAAGTCACGGGAATGCTCCTAAAGACAAACAAATGGAATCAAAAAAAGAAAATCCCAATTTAGACTAACTCCGGGTGGTCTGCGGTGCACCCAGGGGAGGGTGGTCCAGGTGGGCCTTAGCACACCCTAAGCCACCCACCTCCAACAGGGACCCACCTCTAGACCCTGGTATCCCTTACCCTACGTTGGATTCTCGTCAACGGAGCAAGCCGCCCGAGCCCCCAAGCGCCAATTGCCCGGTCGCCAGCGCCCACCGCCTCCGGCCTCCGGTCCACAGCGCCCTCTCATCGACTTCCTGCCTGCACGACGTGCTTGACGCCTTGATGTCTGCTCTCAGCAGTACGGGCACTACACGACGTGCCCCCAAGCGTCTAGATGTTTGCTTGACGCCTTGATCTGACTAGTTGGATATTGTCTCCTTAATCATTAGAGTTCAAACATGTATCTGGTGGTGGTTGCAATGTCTGATGTATTCACATTACTTGGACCATACTTTTGAATTTATTTTTTTTTCTTGACTAGAATTTGACTTATTTCGCTGATAAAATGTATCTAGCTTCACTACTTTGGCCATGTAGTGATGCATGTTGCAGGGTATATGAAATTATATACACATTATACAGATTTGTGTACGAAAATTTTGTTGCGACACACCCTATATAAAAACCCTAGGTCCACCACTGGGCGCACCGGGGCCAGTCCGGTGACTTAGCGGACCAGTTAGACAGTGAAGGCAGACATCAGGCATGAGTGACTTGGTGCACTGACCACTTGCGCAGAGAGGGCATATTTCAAAGCATGTGTGGCTTGGTGCACTGGACCAGTCCAGTGATGTACCGGACCACTTACGCAGAATGATGGTTTTTGAAGAATTGAAGCACATGGCAAACCAGTCTGGCAAGCACCAGACTTGTCAGAGTCAACGGCTAGTTCCTGCTTCAACGGCTATCCAACGACTAGCTGACGTGGTGGCACAGGTGGCGGACTCCGGTGGTGTACTGGACCAGTCCGATGCAACTTGATAGGGTAGGATTTTTGCTGATTTTGCAATTTGTTAGAGGTTCAATGGTGCACCGGACCTGTATTGTAGAAGGTCCTGTGCACCTGAAAAAGGTGCAAATTTTAGGGATTCCACCCAATGCTATTTGGATGGTTGGGGCTATAAATAACCCCTAAATCGACCCATTATATAGAGGGGTTAATTGCAACCCTTATCCGTTGGGACACCACAACATGGAGTAGGCAAGCATTTTAGGTTTGGCCAAACCACAGGATAAAATCGCATGTCTCTCTTGTGCATTTAGTTTTTTTTGCAATTTTACCTCTTCTTAAGTTCTTCATACTCACTTGGAATATTGCTCTTAGTTAAATTCATATCTTGAAAGAGCAATTAAGTGAAGAGAACTTTCTATCATCTTCTCACTCGAACTTGGTTTAGATTTGCACTAACTATCTTTTTAGACCAAGTTTGTGTTTTTAGTGGTTATTTTGCAAGATCACCTATTCAACCCCTCTAGGTGTTCTCGATTGGTATTAGAGCTGGTCTCTTCATATTGGGTCTAACAACTCGAAGAGATGGACTCTGAAGGAAGGGGTAGGTGTTCGATAAGGAGAAGATCCCCATCGATGACGAGCCCAAGGGAGAAAAGATTGTCGACTTGGGATCAGGAAGAAGGAGCGCAAGAAGAAGAAGCGCATAAAGAAGATCATCTACTACAAGAGTGACGCTTCTTCTTCTTCTTCGCAAAAGGATGATGTCGCGTCTCCTTCAAAACAAAAGACAGCTTAAACCTCCTTTAACCGCACTCCTTTAAATTACTCATGCATTCTCGTTCTTCAAATGCTCAATTGCTCTCTACCCCATTAGGAAAGCCTCCACACTTTGATGGGGAGGATTATTCTTATTAGAGTCACCAAATGCAATATCTTCTTTTTTTTTCTCTTCATCCATGCATTTAGGATATTGTAGATAATGGCATGGATATTCCTAGTATACATGATGAAAATTACAATAAGGTAGAATTAGAGGAATTAATTCAATGAAATGTCTAGCCAGCCTCAACGACGAGGATATGGCGCTTGTGATCAAGTGCTTCAAGATTGCTTTTGAATGGGCGCAAGAATTACTGCAACAGGAACAAATCAAGAGGAAAGTGTGCCTGCTTCAAATGTGGTAAGACTGGTCATTTCATTGCAAATTGTCCTAATAATGATGACCAAGAACAAGATAAGAAGGGAAAGAAAGTAGAAAAGAAGTTCTACAAGAAGAAGGGTGAGGTGCACATAGAAAAGGAGTGAGACTTGGACTGCTCCTCCTCTTACTCCGACGACGAAGGACTCGTCACCTTTGCCTTCGACAAATCCGCTCTCTTCCCCAACAAGCATCACACATGTCTCATGACTAAGGAGAAGAATGTATATTCTAGAGACACACCTAAGTATACTTCTTCTAGTGATGATGAGTCTAGTGATGATGATATTGATTATATCGATTTGTTTAAGGGTTTAGATAGATAAAAAATTGCTAAAATCATTAAGTTAATTAGTGCTTTGAATGAGAAGGATAGATTAATAGAAAAGCAAGAGGATTTACTTTTTGAGGAGCATGATAAATTTGTTGATTTGTAAAAATCCCTTGCTTTAGAGATAAAGAAAATGAATTGTTATCTGTCGAGCTGTCTACCTGTCATTCATCTGTTTCTAGCCTTAAGATTGCAAATGATGAGTTGAGTGATAGGATAGAAAAATTGAATGAATCTCATGTTGCTAGTTTATCCCTTGAGCGTGTTGTTATTTGCAATAAATGCAATGATATATATGTTGATTCATGTGTTGCAAACATTGCTATGATTGCTGAGTTGAATGCTAGAATTGAAAAATTAAGGGTATGTTTGGTTCGTTGCCTCACTTGCCACACTTTGACACGCCTAAGGTTAGACAAGTTTAACCAAGTTAGGCATTTGTTTAGTTTGTAGCCACAGTTGTGGTAAGATTTTTCTCCTCTCGTGTAGGTCCCACTCGTCAATGACTTGTAAAAGTGTGGCAAGATTCCCTTAGTCGTGGCAAACTATGGCACAAAATTTGAGTGCCTAACCATAGGCAAGTGTCGCATAAAAAGTGTGGCAATTTTTGGCACCTTAGATATAGAACCGAATAGCCCCTAAATGTTCAAGTTAAAAATGCTAATGATGAACTAGATAAGATTAAGTTTGCTAGGGGAGCCTACACAAGTGGTAGACACCCCTCAATTAAGCATGGTTTTGGCTTCTAAAAGGGGGCCAAAGAAAAAAGGAGCCATGAGGCCCCCAAGTTCATCGAAGAAAAGGGGAAAGCGCCTATGGCTAGTGAAAGGAAAATAGGGTCAAACCTTTTTCTATAAATAATTTTGGTGGTTGAATGCCCAACACAAATATTGGACTAACTAGTTTGCTCTAGATTATGTATTCTACAGGTGCATAAAGGTTCAACACAAACCAATAAAAAGATCAAGTTAGGGTTCAAAAGAAAGGAGCAAAAGAAATCGAAGAGAACCCTGGTCTGGCGCACCGGACTGTCCGGTGTGCCACCAGACAGTGTCCGGTGCACCAGGGGCCGTACAGTCTGATCTCTTCACCTTCGGGTTTCTCAAGGCGCGCTCTGCTATAATTCACCAGACTGTCCGGTGTGCCACCGGACTGTCCGGTGCACCAAGCAGAGCAATGGCTATCAGCGCAACGGTCGTCTGCAAAAGTGTGAACAGTGCGTGAACAGTGCGCGCAGAAGTCAGAGCAAGCGTCAGAGGTGCACCGGACAGTGAATAGCACCTGTCCGGTGCAGCACTGGACTGTCTGGTGCGACATGGAGTCAGCGTTCCAACGGTCAGAATCTTCAGAACCCTAACGGTTGGGTGACGTGGCTGGCGCACCGGACTGTCCGGTGCTCCCTTCGACAGACAGCCTCCCCAACGGCTATGTGGTGGTTGAGGGCTATAAATACCCCCCAACCACCACCACTCCAAGCATCCAAGTTTTTCAGACATCTCATTCAATACAAGAGCTAGTGCAATCAGTACAAGACACAATTCAAAAGAATCAAAGCCTCTCCAAGTACCAAATTCACTCCAAACTCCTAGTGGCTAGAGAGAGAGTTTTGCTCGTGTTCTTTGAGCTCTTGTTCTTGGATCATTTTCTTCTTCCTCATTCTTGTTCTCAAGCAACTTGTAATCAAAGCAAGATACACTAAGTGTGTAGTGGTCCTTGCAGGGTCTAAGTGACCCATTTGATTAAGGAGAAAGCTCACTCGGTCTAAGTGACCGTTTGAGAGAGGGAAAGGGTTGAAAGAGACCCGGTCTTTGTGACCACCTCAACGGGGACTAGGTTCTTAAGAACCGAACCTCGGTAAAACAAATCACCTTGTCATCCGCTTTATTTCTTGGTTGATTTGTTTTCGCCCTCTCTCTCGTACTCGATTTTAATTCTAACGCTAACCCCGACTTGTAGATTGTGTTTTAAGTTGTAAATTTCAGATTCCGCCTATTCACCCCCCTCTAGGCGACTTTCAATTGGTATCAGAGCCGGTACTTCATTAGAGTCTAACCACTCGAAGTGATGTCGGGAGATCACGCCAAGAGGGAGATCGTGACTGGCAAGAAGTCCACAAGCCATGGGAAGGCTCCATCAAGGGAGTCCGGCCACAAGCATAAGGAGGAATCCTCTTCCTCCATCAAGTCACAACGGAGAGGTGACAAGAAGAAGAAAATGAAGAAAGTGGTCTACTATGAGACCGACTCTTCATCACCCTCCACCTCCGGCTCCTACTCGTCGTCCACTACTTCTAAGCGCCATGAGCGCCAGAAGTATAGTAAGATGCCCCTACGCTACTCTCGCATTTCTAAGCGCACTCCATTACTTTCCGTCCCCTTAGGTAAACCACCATCCTTTGATGGTGAGGATTATTCTATGTGGAGTAATAAAATGATGCTCCATTTAACATCTCTCCACAAAAGTCTTTGGGATATTGTTGAGTATGGAGTGCAGGTACCTAAGGTGGGGGACAAGGACTACGATTCGGATGAGGCTGACCAAATTCGGCACTTTAACTCCCAAGCCACAACTATACTCCTCGCCTCCTTATGTCGAGAGGAGTATAAAAAGGTGCAAGGGTTAAAGACGGCCAAAGAAATTTAGGATGTCCTCAAGATCGCACACGAAGGGGACGAGGCGACCAAGATCACCAAACTGGAGACGATCAAGGGCGAGCTTGGTCGATTTGTCCTCAACCAAGGAAAGGAGCCACAAGCCATGTACAACTGGCTCAAGTGTAACACCCCATTGCTCCCACACAATGAATATTACCAAATACCCTTCCCACAAAACTTAATCAACCTAAGAAAAGAAATAGAGACAAAAAGTAAAGCAAAATCCGACAGCACCTCCCCTGAAAGTAGCATAACGAGAGGGACATAAAGTTTATACATAATGTAAAAGAAAGATAATCCACGTAGTATAAATAGAATGCAGAGATAGTAATGAATATTCATGACCAAATAAAAAGAGAGGGAATCCGGCCAACCCAAAAGCAAATTCGACTATCATGAAGACTAGAACATATTAATCCCCTAAACTTGAACCCCGGTTTAACATCATTACTAAGCAGTGGTACATTTATTTAAATGTGTAGTTGTCATGCTGCTACTACCCTTCTTTCCCAAAAGCAAGGATCAAGTGCCTGCATCAAACAATGCAAGAGTGCCTGCATCAAACAATGCATCAAACATCCTTTCCCCCGGGGCCGCGCACGTCCTCATCAACTCTCTAGCAAAACGATTAGAAACCCCAAGTCCTCCCATAGCAGTACCTAATTTTCTCTTTTTAGAGGATGGGGCGGCCGCCGGCGCAGGGTCGTCTCCGGTCTCCACCGCCGGTTTCTTCCCACGGCGGTCCACATCGTCTTGACCAGGGTAGCCGTCATATGGCAATTGATTTAATTCAAAAACCCTGTTCAAGCGGTCATTCGACCCGCGGATATCCCAGCTGCGCTGGCCCTCTGTCCTCGGCACGTAGCGTCCAACAAGCTGCACCGCCCCATCCTCCGCCTCACGCACAACGGCGGCCGGATCGCGGTTTTGCAGATTCAGGGCGAAGGCGGGACTCCGCACCACCCTTCCACCATGAAAAGGCATCTGGCGAGGGCATACTTCGCCCAACGCCCAGCCATGCGCCAATGGCCACACCCGTATGCCACAAATTCTTCAACCAAGTTGCGCCCACTGCTCAGGCCGGCGGCGAGCCGAAGAGCCCCTTCGTCCTCATCCCCCTCCGCCACTTCAAAGGGCGGGTACGCTGAGTAAAAATGAGAACACATCGCGGACACGGGGAGTCCCTCATGGCCTTCGACGGTACCCTCAGCGACGTAAAACCAAAATTCATTCCAGTTGCCCCACTTGTTGCGGGTGCAAGGAACCAACTCGACTACCTGCATCGTGGTTTTGCCGGTCTTCGGCGTGAATGTGCAGGATCCAAACTGAGCAACTTCGCCTCGAATCATCCTCTTCTGCCAATGCAAACAATAATACTTCGCAAAAAACTTCCACCGATGGCTGTCCGCCGTACGAAGTCGTCGCCCAGACATACTTCGATAGAGCCACTATGGCATTCGGTGTCAGCTGATGTATTTGAACGTTGAACCTGCGCAGGACTTCGCCAACAAATCGGTGCGCAGGCAAGCGGAGTCCGGCGGCGAAGAACGCCTCGAAAACGACCAACTCGCCCTTTGGCTCGGGGACTTCCTCCGTCCCCGGGACTCGACCAACTCCGCCGCCGAAGTAACCCAACCGCTGCATATCTTGCACGCGGGCCGACGACATCCGCGATACGCCAAAATCAACAGAATCGCCGGCGCGCAACTCCTCCGCCATTAAACTACTCAGCGTCTCCTCAGACGAGGCGGCGGCCGGCGGCGAGGGAACGGTCGGCGGTGTAGCGGCAGCGGAAGAAGACGAGGACGGCATCGCTACATACCGTCGGCGGCGGCGGGCGGTCTGCTTCACTCGAGCCAGATCTCCGGCGAACAAGCGCACGGCGGGCAGACGAGCAGCAAAACGGCGGAAAGGGCGGCTAGGGTTTTCGCGGAGCGCGGAAGGTGAACAGTCCACAAAAACAGTCCACAAAAATGATAATTAAATTCTAACCCCTAATTAGCCTAAAACAGTCCACAAGATGAACCCTGCAATCTGTTTTTGGATAGCAACATACCCGGATTCAAACAGCGATATCTCCTAAATTATAACTCCAAATCGAGCGCATAAGTACTCGTTGGAAAGGTATGATAAAGCTCTACATGATTCTCCCACTGATCCCCACTAATTACCCACAAAAAATTCCCAAAAATCATTAGAACTACTACTGTTCGCCCACCCACAAAAATTCTGGACAACACCTCTACCGATTCGCATAGATAAACATATAATCAATTGAATTTTAGCACAAAAACATAGATAACTTCAAGATCACCTTGAGTTCCACCTTTTTCCTCCTTCCTTCCTCCCACCAATTCTCCAATTGAAACTTGCACCCACACAAAGAAGATCCGACGAGGAAGAACGACACTTGGAGAAGAGGAGATGGGGGGTGGCGGCTAGGGTTGAGGGGATGGCTGCTGCAAAAACTTGAGAATGGAGGGGGGCAGCTGCAGCACTTGGGGAAGAGAGAAGAGGGGAGATGAGGGGAGGGTGGCGGCCAAAGGAGGGAAGGGGGGCGGCTGCCCACAAGGGCCTTAAGAGGGGGGTGGCTAGGGTTTTGGTGGGGGAGTGGGCTTCCCACCGCCGGATCGCGATCAACGGCCCAAAACCATTCCTACGCCAGAGCTCCCGACCCCCGCGCACACACCAAACATACATTTTACTGTTTTACGGTTGTTTACCTCCTAAAATTCCAAACCTCCCATAGGACGGAACCCGTAAGGGAAAACCCAGAAAAAAGAGTAAACTTCAAGTTCTCTTCTTTTTTTGAAAATTGGGTATCACACTCTACCCCCCTTAAAAGAATTCGACCTCGAATTCCGACGCTTCTATCGGAACGACAAAAGAAAAATTAATGAATCAACAAAACTCACTAAAAATGAAAAGTTCGGGATATTTCTGCCGCATCAGCTCCTCAAGCTCCCAAGTAGCCTCGCGCTCAGACTGATTAGTCCACAATACCTTAACATACTTAATTGATCTCTGCCTCATAACACGCTCCGAGGACTCCAAGATACGCACCGGACGACACTCAAGAGTTAGATCCTACTACACAACAATTGGTTCCATCTCAATCTGATGGTTCGGATCCCGTAAGAACTTCCTCAACATAGAGACATGAAACACCGGGTGTACCCCTGCCATGGAATCTGGCAATTGCAAGCGATAAGCTAGGCTGCACACTCGGGCCAAGATAGTGAACGGTCCAATGTATCTCAGGCTAAGTTTTCTGGAGACACCGAACTAAACAACTCCTTTAGTAGGTGATACCCTAAGAAGGACTTGGTCACCCACTGCAAATTCCAAGTCCCGCCTCCTCACATCAGCATAACTCTTATGACGGCTCTGAGTGTGTTGGGGCGAAGGCAAAGGCGCCACCCTTCGCTCGAAGCCTTCGCTGCAGCAGCTGAACTAACAGAAACAAAACAGGCAGGGACACCCTTCGCTTCTTCCGCACCAGACGAAGACTGGCGGCAAAGGGCATCCCACGGTGCGGCCTCGTCCAGCTCGGAGGCCCACGTGCAATCCGGCCCATTGTAACGGGCCCCGCTTGGCTGCCGTGCGTTACGGGCCTAATTTGTAAAAGCATTCCTGTAATTACGGTCTGTAACCCCGCTTTATGGGAATATTCTAGGGATAATCTAGGTAGCTGAGGGCACATGCGTCCTTAGCTTGGGGTGCTGCGCACTCAGGTACCTATAAATACCCTTGCACAGTGCCCGTGAGAGGCCAGATTAACAGAGCTTTTGCCATCTAGCGCGAGTGCCCTATTGACGTCACTGTTCACCCTTGTTGGATCCCCTTGCAACTGAGAGCAAGTTCCAACATTTGGCGCCCACCGTTCGTGCTACGAGAAAACCACCCGCGATGGCACCCAAGAGAGCTAACCCGAAGGCTGACGAGGCTGCGAAGGCAGCACTGCTCGCCGCAAGAAAGGGCAAGGCCCTCGCCCTCACCCAATCCACCCACCAAGAGGCCACTGAAGACGATGTCCCTCGCGCATGCGAAGACGACACCCTCCGCACCTGCGACCCTGAGGGACAACCGCAGCCACCCTCAGGCTTCGCACCACCGGAGGGCGCGGACCTCGCCGAGGACGGTGAAGTCCTCGGCGTCTCAGCAGAAGAACAGCTACAGCTGCGCGCCCTGCGCCTCAAGAACCGCAATCTCCAGAGGCAGAAGGAGATACTGGAGGCCAAGCGCCAACGTGTGTCCGCACTAGCCAAAGTGCGGCAAATGATACGCGACGAAGAGCACAAGGCCCAGGAACTCGAGCAGGAGATTGCGCTGATGCAGCGCGAAGGCCACCTCGGCCTGCAGCACGAGTCACCCCTCCAGCAGCGCGCACAACTCGAAGACACGCGCGAAGGCCACCCCGGCCTGCAGCATGGGCCACCCCTGCAACACCGCGCGCAACCGGAGGACCCGCGTTTCCCTCAACGCGACCACACCTTCCCGCACGCCGCGCCATTCCAAGGGGTCAACTATCTCGATGAGCGAAGTCCCCTGGCGCCTCACCTGCAAGTGACGCCGTGGCCGGCTAACTTCCGGGCAGGGACCTATCCCAAGTACAACGGCAGCACCGACCCGGCTCAATACATAATGAGTTATCAGGTCGCCGTTGCATCGTCCGGAGGGGACGACGCCACAATGGCGAAGTCTTTCATCATCGCCCTCGAGGGCCCCGCACTCACCTGGTTCACTAGGTTGCCTCCGCTGTCCATTGATTCCTGGAGAAGTCTCCGGGACAAGTTCCTGCTCAACTTCCAGGGGTACCGCCCAGACACCGACGCCCTGGCCAAACTTTCGCTCTGCAAGCAGCTAGAAAAGGAGACTCTGAGGGAGTATTACCGCAAATTTTTAACACTCAAGTCACAGCTGCCCTCAGTCGATGACCAGATTGCCATCCACTATGCTATCAGTGGCCTTCGCGTCGGTGTCCTTTACAGCCACTGCATCAGAGATCCACCGAAGAACCTCCAAGAGTTATATCAGCTGTTTGAAAAGTACGCCAGATCCGAAGAGCTCCACCAGCGCAAGATTGAGTCCCAAAGGAAGCCAAAAGATGCTCCACAGTCCAGCCGCACGTGGACAAGGACTCCGCAGCCAGACTCCGGTCGAGACGGCCGCAATCAGCAGCAAGTGCACAACATCGCCAACCAGCATCCCGATGCTGACCCCCCTCGTCGCCAGGAATATCCCCCCCAGGGCCGCGGAAACGGCACTCGTGGCAGGGGCCGAGGGCGTGCGCAGCCGCCGCGCCGATTCTACTGCCTCTTCCATGGCAAAGACTGCGCCCACCAAACCAAAGACTGCCCCGAAACGAAGGCTACCAGAGACAGAATGGCACGGGCGCAGCCAGCCGACAACCCCAGAATTGTCGCGCACAATTACCAGCAACCCCCTCCACCATATATCCACGCTCCCGCCCCGCATCCACCGCACCACGCTTACCAACACCACCAGGAAGTACAAATCGTACCTCCTCCACCCCCACCACCACACCAACAACATCAAAACATCCCCCATGCCCCAAAGCAGGAAGACTTCGCCGATCAACCATATCGCGGAGTCATCCACATGATAACTGGGGGGTCCAGCACTGACTTCGACACCAAGCGGCAGAAGCGGGACCACTACCGCAGCATCAACCATGTCACCGTCACGGGCCCAGTCATGCAGACAAAGTGGTCCCACATACCGCTAACCTTCGACGCACGGGACGTCGACTTGCGCAGCGCCCCCCACTGCGACGCCATGGTTATCAATTGCAGCGTGGCAGGCTAGGACCTGCACAAGGTCCTCGTTGACAACGGCAGTCAGGCGGACATCATCTTCCTCCACGCCTTCGATCGCATGGGCATAAGCCACAGCCTGCTTAAGCCTTCGGACAACCCGTTGTATGGCTTCGGCGGCAAGGGCACCTTCCCCGTCGGCAAAATAGAGCTGCCTCTCTCCTTCGGTGTAGCACCCAATGCCCGAAGCGAGCAAATAACCTTTGACATAGTGGACATGGTATATCCTTACAATGCCATCATGGGCCGGGGCTCCATCAATAAGTTCGAAGCAGCCATTCACGGACTGTACCTATGTATGAAGATACCAGGTCCGTTAGGCGTCATCACAGTCTTCGGCAATCAACAGACTGTGCGTAACATAGAGCGGGACTTCGTGCCCGGTCAAAGAAACGTGCACTGCCTCACGGCCCAACGTGAGGTCCCCGCGCCTGCCAGCCCAACCGATAAGCAACACGACAAGGCGCAGCTGCAGAGCAACGATGGGACCAAGACTGTCCCCCTCGACCAGGCCACGCCCAGGCAGACAGTCATTATCAGCGAAGACCTTACTTCGCATGAAGAAGAAAAGCTCCTCTACTGCCTGTCCAAGAACAAAGATGTCTTCGCCTGGTCGGCCCTCGATCTGGTCGGGGTCAGCCGTTCAATAATTGAGCACAGTCTGGGAATCGACCCTTCGGTACGGCCGAAAAAGCAGTGGCTTCGCAAGATGTCCGACGAAAAGACGGAGGCCGCCAAGGCAGAGGTGCACCGCCTCCTGGAGGCCAAATTCATCGAGCCGGTGGCTTACCCCACATGGCTCTCCAATGTCGTGATGGTGCAGAAAAAGAGCGGGAAGTGGCGAATGTGCATCGACTTCACCAGTCTCAATAAAGCCTGCCCAAAGGACAATTTCCCGTTGCCGCGGATCGACAAAATAGTCGATAGCGTGGCCGGATGCGAGGTCATGTCCCTCCTCGATTGCTTCTCCGGTTACCACCAGATATACATGAAGGAAGAAGACAAGGCCAGCACCAGCTTTATAACACCCTTCGGCACATATTGCTTCATCAGAATGCCGGAGGGACTCAAGAACGCCGGGTCCACCTTCTCCAGGCTTACCAAAACAGTGCTCGAAGGGCAGGTCAGCAGAAACATATTCACATATGTAGACGACATTGTCGTCGCCAGCAAAAGCAAGGAGGACCACCTCGCCGACCTCGCCGAAACATTCGCGAACATGCGAGACGCACAACTCCGCCTAAACCCAGAAAAGTGCGTCTTCGGCGTTCGCCAAGGCAAAATATTGGGCTACCTGGTATCACACAGCGGCATCGAGGCCAACCCAACCAAGATTCAGGCCATCTTGGACATGACGCCTCCGCAGTCCGTCAAGGACGTCCAGCGCCTGACAAGCAGATTGGCCGCTCTCAACAGATTCATCTCCAGGTCCGCCGAGCGAAGTCTCCCCTTCCTCAAGACACTCCGTGGTGCAAAAGACTTCGCCTGGGGACCAGAGCAGGCGGCGGCCTTCGCCTCATTAAAACAGTACCTGACAGAGTTGGCCGTCCTTACCAGCCCTGACCCCTCGCTCCCCCTGCTGCTCTACGTCGCGGCTTCGCCACATGCGGTCAGCGCGACACTAGTGCAGGAGCAGACTGTCGAGGGCGTGGTCCGGCAGTGCCTCGTGTATTATGTCTCCGAAGTGCTGACACCGTCCAAGTGCAACATGACAGAGCTGGAGAAGATTGCCTACGCAGTCGTCATGTCGTCGCGCAAACTGCGCCATTACTTCGAAGCATTCAAGGTCCGAGTCACCTCAAACAGAGGACTCGGCGAATTATTCAGAAACCCGGAGGCGTCGGTGAGGATTGCCAAGTGGGCGGCCGAACTCTCCGGCTACCACATCTGCTTCGAGCCCAGGACAGCTATCAAGTCTCAAGTCCTGGCAGACTTCGTCGTCGACTGGACTGGGCCAACAACACAGCCAGATCCGTCCGCAGAGAAGACTTGGACGATCCATTGCGACGGCGCATGGTGCCATGCGGGGGCAGGCGTCGTTGCAGTCATCACCTCACCAGTTGGGGTCAAGCACAGATATGCAGCACGACTCAGCTTCAATCTGGAATCCGACAGATGCACAAATAACATAGCAGAATACGAAGCAGTCATCCTCAGCCTCCGCAAGCTAAGGGCCCTCGGAGTCACCACCTGCATCATCAAAACAGACTCCAAGGTAGTTGCCGGCCAAGTCGAGAAAGACTATGCAGCCAAGGACCCCGCGCTCATGCAGTACCTCGCGGCCATTCGAAGTCTCGAGAGGCAGTTCAAGGGGTTCACCTTGCAACATGTGGATCGGGCCAAGAATGAGGAGGCCGACGCATTGGCCAAGGCCACCGCCTGGGGCGAAACTCTACCCTCCGACGTGTTCTTTCATGTCATCAGCACGCCAGCAGTCCGGAGCCCTGAAGGGCTCCAAATAACCAATGACAGCGAGGGCCACCGCACAGTCAACCTTATCATGATCGAAGACTGGCGGGCACCCATAACCCTGTTCCTGCAGGGTTATTATCATCCAGCCGACATCAGTGAGGCCAAGCGTCTCAGACATCGAAGCCGAGACTTCGCACTGATTGAAGGCCAACTCTACAAAAAAGGGGTCAGTCAGCCAATGCTTAAGTGTGTCACCGAAGCCGAAGGCATGCAGATTCTACGTGAAGTCCACAGTGGCACGTGCGGCTCACACGCAGGGCCGAGGGCCCTTGCTGCTAAGGTGATCCGCTAGGGCTTTTACTGGCCCGCAATGATTTGCGCCGCAAATCGGGTCACACGGTCCTGCGAAGCCTGCCAGAAGTTTTCTCCTCGGTCAGGCGGCCCCTCGCAGTATACAAAGCTGATCGCCCATACATGGCCTCTCCAGCGCTGGGGCCTCGACATTGTCGGGCCCCTGCCCACCGCTCAGGGGAACCTTAAGTTCGCCTTCGTCGCGGTCGAGTACTTCACCAAATGGATCGAGGCGCGGGCTGTTTCTACAATAACATCAAAGACTGCCCAAAAATTCTTCTGGCAGAACATCGTTTGCCGCTTCGGAGTACCGTCCGAACTAACAGTTGACAACGGCAAGCAGTTTGACAACCAAGACTTCAAGGATTTTTGTTTCTCCATTGGCACCAAGCTTGCCTTCGCCTCAGTCTATCACCCGCAGTCCAACGGGGTCGTGGAGCGCGCCAACGGGAAAATCTTCACAGCTATCAAGAAAATGCTCCTTGATGAAAAAAGGGCAGATGGACCGATTTGTTACCTGAGGCAGTCTGGGCACTAAACACGACTGAGTGCAGGGCGACCGGGTTTACTCCCTTCCGCCTTCTATACGGATCGGAGGCCATGACCCCGCAAGAAATAAAGCACGGGTCCCCGCGAACAGTTCCGTCAGCCGTCCCCGATGTGGACGAGCCAACTTCAAAGGATCTCATCGACGGAGACCGAGTCTTCGCCCTACAGGCCCTGAACAAATACCAAGCCTAGACCAAAGCATGGCGCGACCACTCAGTCATCCCGAGGGAGTTCAGCGAGGGGGACCTCGTACTCGTTCGAACAGCTCGGACGGAGTCCAAGGGCAAGCTGGAGCCCAGGTGGGAGGGCCCCTTCATAGTCAAGACAAAAGCTTCCCCCAACGCTTACAGGCTCACAACACCAAACGGCGAGGACCTGTAGCACTCCTGGAACATCGACAACCTCCGCAAATTTTTTGTTTGATTCCTCAGGGCCGTCTTCGCCCTTGTAATTCGCAAAAACAATCTTGTACCGGCCCGCACTCTTTTCCTCCCGGGGGGTGAGGTTTTTAACGAGGCGGAGCCATGTAATATATGTGTGAAAAATCCCCCGCAAAGACATGCGTCGAAAAAGACCGCGACGACGGTCTTCGACATTCGACCAACACGAGGTCACCGCGAGGCTAAGCGCTAGCCACCCTCGCGTGCGACAAATCCGTGCAGAAGTCGCCTAAGGGTGCAGCCGGATTAGCACAACAAGTGCGGAAAAATCGAAGTCTATCGCAAAGACCATCCGCGCAGAAGTCGCCTAAGGGTGCAGCCGGATTAGCACAACAAGTGCGAGAAAATCGAAGTCTATCGCGAAGACTATCCGCGCAGAAGTCGCCTAAGGGTGCAGCCGGATTAGCACAACAAGTGCGAGAAAATCGAAGTCTATCGCGAAGACTATCCGCGCAGAAGTCGCCTAAGGGTGCAGCCGGACTAGCACAACAAGTGCGAAAAAATCGAAGTCTATCGCGAAGATTATCCGTGCAGAAGTCGCCTAAGGGTGCAGCCGGATTAGCACAACAAGTGCGGAAAAATCGAAGTCTATCGCAAAGACCATCCGCGCAGAAGTCGCCTAAGGGTGCAGCCGGATTAGCACAACAAGTGCGGAAAAATCAAAGTCTATCGCAAAGACCATCCGCGCAGAAGTTGCCTAAGGGTGCAGCCAGATTAGCACAACAAGTGCGAAAAAATCGAAGTCTATCGCGAAGACTATCCGCGCAGAAGTCGCCTAAGAGTGCAGCCGGATTAGCACAACAAGTGCGAAAAAACCAAAGTCTATCGCGAAGACTATCCGCGCAGAAGACACCTAAGGGTGCAACCGGACTAGCACAACAAAGGCAGAAACGACAACATCAAACCGTCCACGCCAAGCCCAACTTTAATCAACCAACACAGCACAACAAAACAAACCAGACAAAGTACACAACGCCTTCGCACACATATGCAAGCGAGGGCACACAATTTCATCATACAAGCCTCTACATATACAAGCGAGGGCACCACACTCTACAGCGGCTCAACCTTAGGAATAATTCCCATCTCCCTATAATTAAATAACATTATCCTAAGCTCCTCACCCGCAAAAAGACTTTGCAGTTCCCTTTCACCTGTATTCTCGGCGGCCGGCAAAGACAACAGTTCGTGCCGGCCAGCCCCACTCACACGAAGCCGAGCCCCCTCCGCCCCACTAACTCTACGTTTCGCAACTGCCCTTCGTCGCCGTCGCCCGGTGCTAGGACCTGGCACATCCCCTGCGTCCGCGGCGTGCGGCGAAGCCTCCGCCGCAGCCACATCCAAGGCCGCGAAGTAGTCCAAGTCCTCCGACGACTCCTCAGTCCACTCAATCGAGCTCCCAGAGTCAGCACAATCAAAAAACTAAGATGCAGACCCACCACATTCATTACCATCTTCCGCGGTCGAAGCCGCCAAAAATTTAGTAGTAGCGGTTGTGTGCGCAGGCCCAAAATCTTGAACCTGCGCAACAACCAAAATTCAGTAACATGTACAAATTCCCCCAACCCTCTACACCCACTACACCACCTGCGACGGCCCTGACGTTGCGGGAGCCTCCGCCGTTGGCTCCGCCGTTGCTTCCGCTGTTATCTCCGCCGCTACCGCTGCGGGATCTTTAGCACTCGGCGCGGCAGCTGCGGAAGCATCAGGCGCGCCTTCGGCGACCTCTGGGGGCAGGTCTTCGCCGGCCGCAGCGGATGCGGGGGCACCCGACGCGTCCCCCGCAATGTCCGGGGTCGGCTCCAGGGCGACCCCAGACGCGGCCTCCGCCGGGGTCGACTCCGGGTCAGTCAGCATGCTGTTCAGCGCCCCGAAGTCGTCGACCCTCTCGCCACGCGCCGCCTAAGCCAAAACACACAAAATTCATCAAAGACACACACAGCCCACGTCCAACAAATACCAAACAAGCGAAAACGTTACCTGAGCCCTCGCCGTCTCGGCGCGCTCCCTGACCACCTCGCGACCGTGTGGACCCCACAGCCGGTCGAAGATAGCTCCGGCGGATTCCTTCACTACGGGGTCCTCAACCTTGAAGATATCTTGCTCAAAATCTTCTTCGACTTGGTCGAAGACCTCGAAGTGCCGGCACCCTTCGCGGGAGAGCGCGTTCATCGCCCCCTCGCAGGTGACCAGGGAGGCATACTCCATAAACCCCTCCACGACAGTGGGGAGCGCCTGCAACTCCTCCTGCACCCACTCCAGGCACCGAAGTACGGGCTCTCGGTCCGGCACTTCGAATTCACCGGTCCCCGCGCCCAGGCCACGGTATGTATCTACAAGCAGTTGGCGCGTCCGCTCTGCCTCCGCTCGTGACGCGGCCTCGGCCCCCTTCACACGGCTCTCCAGTGCGGTGAGCCGCTCCTGCAGCTGCTCGGCACGCTCCCTAGCAAGATTGCCCTCCGCCCGTGCCAGGTTGGCCTCCGCCTGCGCAGCCTGCGCCTTGACAAGGGCCTCGTTGGTCTCCCTCCTTTCCCCCGCCAGCTGGCGCTGGAGGGCGGCCTTCTCGTCCTCCAGTGTGGCCACCTTGTCCGCCAGCTTGCGACACTTGCTGTCGGCGGCCGATTTTTCACGGACGGCGTCAGCATGTTGTGTCCGAAGTCTTTCGACTTCGGCAGCCACAGCTGCCGTGAGGGCCCCCGACGCAGTGCGGCTGGCGAAGTCAGCCACCTGCAGAGCAATCGTAAGACCGCGGCCCCAGCAAGCCGAAAAAAAAGGGATGAAGTCCAACTCAGCGGACATAACGTAGCGCCTCCGTCACCTCCGTCAGTCGGCGGGACGCAGCGCCCGCCTCATCCATGACAACCGCGAGGGCCGACGCCTCGCCTCCGGCGCTAAGAGCCCCGCCCTTCGCCTTCGGCACTGCGGCAGCCGTCGTGGTCGCCGCGGCAGGCGCAACCATAGCAAGTTGGCCTTCGCCCAACCCTGCAACGTACCAACGAACCAATCAAAAAAAAAGGCCAAGCCAACAACTTACCACCGAGATAGTCGTCCACACTAATATCGGTGACGAAGTCAGCGACACGTTTGCCCGCCAATGGCAACGCTCGGGCCGCCTTCGCGACCTCCGCCACTCCGCTGGACGGCGGCACCGCCTTCGCCGATTTCGAGCCTCCGGGGCCTGCCGTTGCCTCCGGCGCCTTGCTAGATGCAGGGACGCCCGACTTCGCCGCCAGCGGCGGCCGGCCTCCGCCGGTGGCCGCAGCCTTCGCAGCCCCCCGCTGCCTCTTCGGCCTGGCTTCAATGAGCCTAACAGCCGCCTGGCGCTTCTGTGCAGCTCCCTTGCGATCCTTGTCCATCACTGCTGACACAACAGCAGCAATATTCCGCCCGTAAGGAAATACCCTCCATTCACGAACCATGCGAGATGTAAAAAAGTCCTCACCAGCCGCGCGGGGGACAGGAACATTCCTAGGCCAGCAACCCCCGGTAACCCTCAGCATCTGAGCCGAAGACTCCCGGAGCTCGGGCAAAGACATCCTTTCCCCCGGGGCCGCGCACGTCCTCATCAACTCTCTAGCAAAACGATCAGAAACCCCAAGTCCTCCCATAGCAGTACCTAATTTTCTCTTTTTAGAGGATGGGGCGGCCGCCGGCGCAGGGTCGTCTCCGGTCTCCACCGCCGGTTTCTTCCCACGGCGGTCCACATCGTCTTGACCAGGGTAGCCGTCATATGGCAATTGATTTAATTCAAAAACTCTGTTCAAGCGGTCATTCGACCCGCGGATATCCCAGCTGCGCTGGCCCTCTGTCCTCGGCACGTAGCGTCCAACAAGCCGCACCGCCCCATCCTCCGCCTCACGCACAACGGCGGCCGGATCGCGGTTTTGCAGATTCAGGGCGAAGGCAGGACTCCGCACCACCCTTCCACCATGAAAAGGCATCTGGCGAGGGCATACTTCGCCCAACGCCCAGCCATGCGCCAATGGCCACACCCCGTACGCCACAAATTCTTCAACCAAGTCGCGCCCACTGCTCAGGCCGGCGGCGAGCCGAAGAGCCCCTTCGTCCTCATCCCCCTCCGCCACTTCAAAGGGCGGGTACGCTGAGTAAAAATGAGAACACATCGCGGACACGGGGAGTCCCTCATGGCCTTCGACGGTACCCTCAGCGACGTAAAACCAAAATTCATTCCAGTTGCCCCACTTGTTGTGGGCGCAAGGAACCAACTCGACTACCTACATCGTGGTTTTGCCGGTCTTCGGCGTGAATGTGCAGGATCCAAACTGAGCAACTTCGCCTCCAATCATCCTCTTCTGCCAATGCAAACAATAATACTTCGCAAAAACTTCCACCGATGGCTGTCCGCCGTACGAAGTCGTCGCCCAGACATACTTCGATAGAGCCACTATGGCATTCGGTGTCAGCTGATGTATTTGAACGTTGAACCTGCGCAGGACTTCGCCAACAAATCGGTGCGCAGGCAAGCGGAGTCCGGCGGCGAAGAACGCCTCGAAAACGACCAACTCGCCCTCTGGCTCGGGGACTTCCTCCGTCCCCGGGACTCGACCAACTCCACCGCCGAAGTAACCCAACCGCTGCATATCTTGCACGCGGGTCGACGACATCCGCGATACGCCAAAATCAACAGAATCGCCGGCGCGCAACTCCTCCGCCATTAAACTAGTCAGCGTCTCCTCAGACGAGGCGGCGGCCGGCGGCGAGGGAACGGCCGGCGGTGTAGCTGCAGCGGAAGAAGACGAGGACGGCATCGCTACGTACCGTCGGCGGCGGCGGGCGGTCTGCTTCACTCGAGCCAGATCTCCGGCGAACAAGCGCACGGCGGGCAGACGAGTAGCAAAACGGCGGAAAGGGCGGCTAGGGTTTTCGCGGAGCGCGGAAGGTGAACAGTCCACAAAAACAGTCCACAAAAATGATAATTAAATTCTAACCCCTAATTAGCCTAAAACAGTCCACAAGATGAACCCTGCAATCTGTTTTTGGACAGCAACATACCCGGATTCAAACAGCGATATCTCCTAAATTATAACTCCAAATCGAGCGCATAAGTACTCGTTGGAAAGGTATGATAAAGCTCTACATGATTCTCCCACTGATCCCCACTAATTACCCACAAAAAATTCCCAAAAATCATTAGAACTACTACTGTTCGCCCACCCACAAAAATTCTGGACAACACCTCTACCGATTCGCATAGATAAACATATAATCAATTGAATTTTAGCACAAAAACATAGATAACTTCAAGATCACCTTGAGTTCCACCTTTTTCCTCCTTCCTTCCTCCCACCAATTCTCCAATTGAAACTTGCACCCAGACAAAGAAGATCCGACAAGGAAGAACGACACTTGGAGAAGAGGAGATGGGGGGTGGCGGCTAGGGTTGAGGGGATGGCTGCTGCAAAAACTTGAGAATGGAGGGGGGCAGCTGCAGCACTTGGGGAAGAGAGAAGAGGGGAGATGAGGGGAGGGTGGCGGCCAAAGGAGGGAAGGGGGGTGGCTGCCCACAAGGGCCTTAAGAGGGGGGTGGCTAGGGTTTTGGTGGGGGAGTGGGCTTCCCACCGCCGGATCGCGATCAACGGCCCAAAACCATTCCTACGCTAGAGCTCCCGACCCCCGCGCACACACCAAACATACATTTTACTGTTTTACGGTTGTTTACCTCCTAAAATTCCAAACCTCCCATAGGACGGAACCCGTAAGGGAAAACACAGAAAAAAGAGTAAACTTCAAGTTCTCTTCTTTTTTTGAAAATTGGGTATCACACTCTACCCCCCTTAAAAGAATTCGACCTCGAATTCCGACGCTTCTATCGGAACGACAAAAGAAAAATTAATGAATCAACAAAACTCACCAAAAATGAAAAGTTCGGGATATTTCTGCCGCATCAGCTCCTCAAGCTCCCAAGTAGCCTCGCGCTCAGACTGATTAGTCCACAATACCTTAACATACTTAATTGATCTCTGCCTCATAACACGCTCCGAGGACTCCAAGATACGCACCGGACGACACTCCAGAGTTAGATCCTACTACACAACAATTGGTTCCATCTCAATCTGATGGTTCGGATCCCGTAAGAACTTCCTCAACATAGAGACATGAAACACCGGGTGTACCCCTGCCATGGAATCTGGCAATTGCAAGCGATAAGCTAGGCTGCACACTCGGGCCAAGATAGTGAACGGTCCAATGTATCTCAGGCTAAGTTTTCTGGAGACACCGAACTGAACAACTCCTTTAGTAGGTGATACCCTGAGAAGGACTTGGTCACCCACTGCAAATTCCAAGTCCCGCCTCCTCACATCAGCATAACTCTTATGACGGCTCTGAGTGACCAAAATATTCTAATGAATTTCCCAAACCTTCTCAGATGCCTACTGAACCCAATTAGGACCAACCAGAGATCTCTCTCCCATGGTCTCCTAGCATAGAGGGGAGATACACCGCCTGCCATACAAAGCCTCATATGGTGCCATCTTGATGCTAGCCTGGTAGCTGTTGTTATAAGCGAACTCGGCCAAAGCGAGATGATCCTCCCAGCTACCCTTCCAAGATAGAACACAAGCACACAGCATATCTTCCAAGGTTTGGATAGTTCGCTCTGACTGACCATCAGTTTGAGGGTGAAAAGCGACACTAAGCGAGAGCTTGGTACCCAATGCACTGTGAAGACTCTCCCAGAATTTGGATACAAATTTGGAGTCTTGATCAGAAACAATGGACTTAGGCACCCCGTGAAGCCTGACTACTTCCTTCATATACAAGGGAACCAATTCTGAAGCTGAATTTATGGTCTTCGTGGGAATAAAGTGCGCAGACTTAGTCAAGCGATCCACTACCACCCATATAGCATCCCTGCCCCGAGGAGAACGAGGTAAGCCCACCACAAAATCCATGGTGATATGCTCCCACTTCCACTCCAGAATTTCCAATGGCTTCAGTAAACCTGTGGGCCTCTTATTGTAACACCCACTTTGTATGAAAGGCTAAAAAGAGAAAGTATAGTACTCTTTATCTATATGTGTTACCCATGTTTATCATTTCATGTGAACATATCACTTACACAAACACATGATTAACAAGAAATACCCGAAGATAATACATGCATCATACTGGGTTTTGTTTGCTTGTGCATTTAATAATAAAAAAAAAATTAATAAGGACACATGAATGATGAAGATTAAGGAGTTTAATCTAAACTCAACCATAGTACTTGGAAATAAACTTTAAAGAGAAAGAGCATAAAACTTACCTAATATTTATATATATATGTATATGAATGTATCTTCACACTTAGTACCTTGATTGTGCACCATAATCTGAGGACAAATCTATCACAAAATTTAAATTTAAGTTGGAAAAGAAGTTGTGAAATTGAGAGGGAAGAAAAGAAGATTAAAAAAAATAATAAAAAGAAAAAGGGAAGGGCGTGATGGGCCTAATTCCCTACCGCCGGCCCACTCACCCCTTTGCTCCTTCACGCGCCAGCCCAGTCTATTTCCGCCACCAATCGCTTACACGTGGGCCCGGAACCTGACGATCTTCTCCATCTCGCAACTGCGCAGCGTGGTCCGAGCTCCTCGCCGTGGAAATCGGACCTTCCTCCCTGCAAGTTCGGCCTCACCGTTGCATCCTTGACCGGTTCGGGGTACATATGGTTCGTGCCCTCCGTGCTCGTTGAGATCCCTGGATCATGAACCAGTGCCGTGCTTTACAGAGAGGGGAGGAAAACGTGAGAGTGCCAGCCGCCTCCGCCATCCCCTACATGCGTCGCGGCTGAGAATCATTGAAGTGGTCGGAGGTCGTCACCAGGGTGCCCGCGTGCGCGAGTTTGATCTTCGGGCATCGGGAGGGGCGATTTACTGGTGGATTGCTCACTGGAGTCCCACAACCGCGCCGATCCGCAGTACACCTTGAGCCGACTTTCTGTGCATGCCACTCTCGGTGAGTATTGGCTCCCCACTTCATTTTTGGTCAGCGCTACGCGATGCAACCAATGGATTGAAGGATAGAGCGTTAGGTTGGGAGATCGGGGTGACCGGCGATGGCGCCGCCGTGTGGTGTCTTCGCGCCGCCGTGTCTGTTCGCCGAAGGAGCAGGCGATGGGGGCGACGCGTAGAAGCCATCGATCTCTGGATTAACGGTTAGGATTAAATCGGCCGCTTACCCTTTCGCCCATTGAACGCGGGTCGTGGATCGTCCATCCGATGGCCAGGATGGGTCATAGCTGCGCACCGTTGATTCTTGATCCAAGTGGCGCAATGTCGTATCGGTTCATTAAGTATTAGGATCAAATCCGAGCGCTCGTTTCTGATCATGCGGTCTCGGGCGCACGATACCCCTTCGTTGGCTTATTTGCTTAAGAGCCCCTGAAGTTTTAGAATAACAACCCGCGGTCCACTGTGCGGGTGATCTGAGTCTTAGGAAGAACTGCACCGAAACCCCTGCGTTTTCCATTTATTGAGGCCCAGTCCAGTGATCATTTAATTTGAATAAATGAAATAGAAAATGGATTTTTAATATGAAAATAATTACTAGAACTTAATAAATCCATAGAAAATTCATACTAACTCCAAATTAAGTCATTCCAGTTCCTAAAATTTTGTAATTTTATTCTTTATCACTTAGTATCCCTGTTTTTCCATGACAACAGTAAGAAAATTAATCTCACACTTAATCCGATTTTAAACACATAAACCTTTGAAAATCCATAACTTAAAATCCATAACTCAGAAAATTATGATTCCTGTTCCTAGGATTTTATTTTAATATGTAGAATATTTCTGTGTATTTTGTCCACATGCTTGGTGTAATGTTAATTTTCTCTATATACTGTGCTTGTTTGTATTGTGGCGAGTAGAAGAGCCCGTTGCTGAGGATCCTGGTGAGCAGCAGGTTGAAGTAGCTGAGCAGGAGCTCATTGAAGGCAAGTTGTGCCCTTGACCACTTTTTACCCAATAATGTTCCTTAATATCATTTATCCATGCATAGGTTAATTTTGATGGGACCCAATAGGTCACCCTAGATTGTTTATCTCATTACCTTGTTTACCCCTGAATCACTTGGGTAGTTTGCTATTGCTTTATATGGTTTTGGGATAATCATTTATTACCTCTATGTTCCAATTCTTTTTGTTATTCTATTTATGTTCATGTGGAGATCATTAATGTTAATTGGAACATAGAGCTTAACTTGAGTAACACGTGCCACCACAAGGGTTTAATGGGACGCCCTTGGCTGACTAATTAGGAAAGCTAGTGGAAGACTACCTTACCCGAAAGGGGCAAGGGCAGTAGGGGAGTGGTCAGTGTAGGGGGGTCCTTGGTTGATTTTGCTGCGATGGCAGTCAGCCAAGAACCCTGCATTGGAACTTCCTATAAACTGTAGCGGGTTTTCGGAAGCTAGTGGAACTTTGTAAAGGCCTCGTAGTGTTGCCCTACCACGCTTCCTAGGTAGAGGTGTATGGGATTCGCGACCCCTTGGCAGATGGGTAACATGACTTGTGGGTAAAGGTGAAAGGGAATTAGGCTTATACCTAGTTCCTAAATAATTTTGGTGGTTGAATTGTCCAACACAAATATTGGACTAACTAGTTTGCTCTAGTACTTAAGTTATACAGGTGCAAAAGGTTCACACTTAGCCAATAAAAAGACCAAGTTTTGGATTCGACAAAGGAGCAACGAGGCAACCGAAGGCACCTCTGGCTGGAGGCACCGGACTGCCGGTGTGCACCGGACAGTGTCCGGTGCGTCCAGAGGACTCCAACTCAAACTCTTCGCCCTCGGGAATTCTCGGAAGCCGGCGTGCTATAATTCACCGGACTGTCCGGTGTGCACCGGACATGTCCGATGCTCCAAGGAAGCGCGGTCTCCGGAACTCGCCAGCCTCGGGTTCGCACGGCAGCCGCTCCACTAAAATTCACCGGACTGTCCGGTGTGCACCGGACTGTCCGGTGTACCAGCGGGGCAACGGCTCTTTTCGGCGCCAACGGCTCCCTGCGGTGCATTTAATGCGCGCGCAGCGCGCGCAGACGTCAGACGTGCCCATTCCGGCGCACCGGACAATGAATAGTTGTTGTCCGGTGTGCACCGGACACCCAGGCGGGCCCAGAAGTCAGAAGCTCCAACGGTCAGAATCCAACGGCATTGATGACGTGGCAGGGGCACCGGACTGTCCGGTGTGCACCGGACTGTCCGGTGCGCCATCGAACAGAGGCCTCCAGCCAACGGTCAAGTTTGGTGGTTGGGGCTATAAATACCCCAACCACCCCACCATTCATTGCATCCAAGTTTTCCAACTTCCAACCACTTACAAGAGCTAGGCATTCAATTCTAGACACAACAAAAGAGATCAAATCCTCTCCAATTCCACTCAAGTCTTTAGTGACTAGCGAGAGAGATTTGCCGTGTTCTTTTGAGCTCTTGCGCTTGGATCGCTTTCTTTCTTTCTCACTTGTTCTTGTGTTCAAAACTCAATTGTAACCAAGGCAAGAGGCACCAATTGTGTGGTGGCCCTTGCGGGGAAGTTTTGTTCCCGTTTGATTGAGAAGGAGAAAAGCTCACTCGGTCCGAGGGACCGTTTGAGAGAGGGAAGGGTTGAAAGAGACCCGGCCTTTGTGGCCTCCTCAACGGGGAGTAGGTTTGCAAGAACCGAACCTCGGTAAAACAAATCCGCGTGTCACACTTCTCATTCGCTTGCGATTTGTTTTGCACCCTCTCTCGCGGACTCGTTTATATTTCTAACGCTAACCCGGCTTGTAGTTGTGATTATTTTTGAGATTTTCAGTTTCGCCCTATTCACCCCCCCCTCTAGGCGACTTTCAATTGGTATCAAAGCCCGGTGCTTCATTAGAGCCTAACCGCTCGAAGTGATGTCGGGAGATCACACCAAGAGGGAGATGGAGACCGGCGATAACAAGCCCACTACAAGCCAAGGGAGCACTTCATCGGAAGAGTCCCGCACCAAGAGAAGGGAGAAGAAGAAGAACTCCTCCAAGCGGAAGGATAAAAGATCTTCCTCTTCTCACCACAAGGGGAAGAAGGAAAAATCTTCTTCTCACAAGCCGCATCGGAGTGGGGACAAGCACAAGAGGATGAGGAAGGTGGTCTACTACGAGACCGACACTTCATCGACATCTACCTCCGGCTCCGACGCGGCATCCGTCACTTCTAAACGCCAAGAGCGTAAGAAGTATAGTAAGATTCCTCTACGCTACCCTCGCATTCCGAAACATACACCTTTACTTTCCGTCCCATTAGGCAAACCACCAACTTTTAATGGTGAAGATTATGCTATGTGGAGTAATTTAATGCGATTTCATCTAACCTCTCTCCACAAAAGTATATGGGATGTTGTTGAGTATGGTGTACAGGTAAAATCTGTAGGGGATGAGGACTACGACACGGACGAAGTGGCCCAAATCGAGCACTTCAACTCCCAAGCCGCAACCATTCTCCTTGCCTCTCTAAGCAAGGAGGAATACAACAAAGTGCAAGGGTTGAAGAACGCAAAGGAGATTTGGGACCTACTCAAGACGGCGCACGAGGGAGATGAACTCACAAAGATCACCAAGCGGGAAACGATCGAGGGGGAGCTCGGTCGCTTCCGTCTTCGCCAAGGGGAGGAGCCACAAGATATGTACAACCGGCTCAAGACCTTGGTGAACCAAGTGCGCAACCTCGGGAGCAAAAAGTGGGATGACCACGAGGTGGTTAAGGTTATTTTAAGAGCACTTATTTTCCTTAACCCCACTCAAGTACAATTAATTCGTGGTAATCCTAGATATCCACTAATGACCCCCGAGGAAGTTATCGGGAATTTTGTAAGCTTTGAATGCATGATTAAGGGCTCAAAGAAGATCAACGAGCTTGACGAACCCTCCACATCCGAGGCGCAACCGGTGGCCTTCAAGGCAACGGAGGAGAAGAAGGAGGAGTCTACACCAAGTAGACAACCGATTGACGCCTCCAAGCTCGACAATGAGGAGATGGCCCTAATCATCAAAAGCTTTCGGCAAATCCTCAAGCAACGGAAGGGGAAGGATTACAAATCCCGTTCCAAGAAGGTTTGCTACAAGTGTGGTAAGCCCGGTCACTTTATTGCAAAGTGTCCTATGTCTAGTGACAGTGACAGGGGCGACGACAAGAAGGGAAGAAGAAAGGAGAAGAAGAAGTATTACAAGAAGAAGGGCGGCGATGCCCATGTTTGTCGGGAGTGGGACTCCGACGAAAGCTCAAGCGACTCCTCCAACGACGAGGACGCCGCCAACATCGCCGTCACCAAGGGCCTCCTCTTCCCAAACGTCGGCCACAAGTGTCTCATGGCCAAGGACGGCAAAAAGAAGGTAAAATCAAGGTCTTCCACTAAATATGAAACATCTAGTGATGAGGATGATAATAAAAATGAGGAGGACAACTTGCGCATTCTTTTTGCTAACCTTAACATGGAACAAAAGGAAAAATTAAATGAGCTAATTAGTGCCATCCATGAAAAGGATGATCTCTTGGACTCTCAAGAGGACTTCCTAATCAAGGAAAATAAGAAACATGTTAAGGTTAAAAATGCTTATGCTCTAGAGGTAGAAAAATGTAACAAATTATCTAGTGAGCTAAGCACTTGCCATGAGACTATAGACAACCTTAGAAATGAAAATGCTAATTTGTTAGCTAAGGTTGATTCTCATATTTGCAATGTTTCAATTCCAAATCCTAGAGATGATAATGATGATTTGCTTGCTAGGATTGAAGAATTGAACATTTCTCTTGCTAGCCTTAGAAATGAGAATGAGAAATTAATTGCTAAGGCTAAGAATTTTGATGTTTGCAATGCTACTATTTCCGACCTTAGAACTAAAAATGATTTGTTGCATGCTAAGGTCATTGAATTAAAATCTTGCAAACCCTCTACATCTACTGAGCATATTTCCATTTGTACTAGGTGTAGAGATATTAATGTTGATGCTATCCATGATCACCTAGCTTTAATTAAAAAACAAAATGATCACATAGCACAACTTAATGCTAAGATTAGTGAGCATGACTTAGAAAATGAAAAATTTAAATTTGCTAGAAGCATGCTCTATAATGGGAGACGCCCTGGCATCAAGGATGGCATTGGCTTCCAAAGGGGAGACAATGTCAAAGTTAATGCCCCTCCAAAGAATTTATCTAACTTTGTTAAGGGCAAGGCTCCCATGCCTCAGGATAACGAGGGTTACATTTTGTACCCTGCCGGCTATCCTGAGAGCAAAATTAAGAAAATTCATTCTAGGAAGTCTCCCTCTGGCCCTAACCATGCTTTTATGTATAAGGGTGAGACATCTAGTTCTAGGCAACCAACCCGTGCTAAGTTGCCTAGAAAGAAAATTCCAAATGCATCAAATGATCATGCTATTTCATTTAAAACTTTTGATGCTTCTTATGTTTTAACTAACAAATCCGGCAAGGTTGTTGCCAAGATTGTTGGGGGCAAACACAAGGGCTCCAAGACTTGTGTTTGGGTACCCAAAGTTCTCGTTTCTAATGCCAAAGGACCCAAAACCGTTTGGGTACCTAAAACAAAGAACTAAACTTGTTTTGTAGGTTTATGCATCCGGGGGCTCAAGTTGGATACTCGACAGCGGGTGCACAAACCACATGACCGGGGAGAAAAAGATGTTCTCCTCTTATGAGAAAAACAGAGATCCCCAACGAGCTATCACATTCGGGGATGGAAATCAAGGTTTGGTCAAAGGATTGGGTAAAATTGCTATATCACCTGACCACACCATTTCCAATGTTTTTCTTGTAGATTCTTTAGATTACAATTTGCTTTCCGTATCCCAATTATGTCAAATGGGCTACAACTGTCTATTTACTGATACTGGTGTTACTGTCTTTAGAAGAAGTGATGATTCAATAGCATTTAAGGGAGTGTTAGAGGGTCAGCTATACCTGGTTGATTTTGATAGAGCTGAACTCGACACTTGCTTGATTGCTAAGACTAACTTGGGTTGGCTCTGGCACCGCCGACTAGCCCATGTTGGAATGAAGAATCTTCACAAGCTTCTAAAGGGAGAACACATTTTAGGACTAACCAATGTTCATTTTGAGAAAGACAGGATTTGTAGCGCATGTCAAGCCGGGAAGCAAGTTGGCATCCATCATCCACACAAAAACGTCATGACTACCGACAGGCCACTGGAGCTCCTACACATGGATTTATTCGGCCCGATCGCTTACATAAGCATCGGCGGTAGTAAGTATTGTCTTGTAATTGTGGATGATTATTCTCGCTTCACTTGGGTGTTCTTTTTGCAGGACAAATCTCATACCCAAGAGACTTTAAAGGGATTCTTGAGACGAGCTCAAAATGAGTTCGGCTTAAGGATCAAGAAAATTAGAAGCGACAACGGAACGGAGTTCAAGAACTCTCAAATTGAAGGCTTTCTTGAGGAGGAGGGCATCAAGCATGAGTTCTCTTCTCCCTACACTCCACAACAAAATGGTGTAGTGGAGAGGAAGAATCGAACTCTATTGGACATGGCAAGAACCATGCTTGATGAGTACAAGACACCGGATCGGTTTTGGGCCGAGGCGGTCAACACCGCCTGCTACGCCATCAACCGGTTATATCTTCACCGAATCCTCAAGAAGACATCTTATGAACTCCTAACCGGTAAAAAGCCAAACATTTCATATTTTAGAGTTTTTGGTAGCAAATGCTTTATTCTTGTTAAGAGAGGTAGAAAATCTAAATTTGCTCCTAAAACTGTAGAAGGCTTTTTACTAGGATATGACTCAAACACAAGGGCATATAGAGTCTTTAATAAGTCCTCAGGACTTGTTGAAGTTTCTTGTGACGTTGTGTTTGATGAGACTAACGGCTCTCAAGTAGAGCAAGTTGATCTTGATGATATAGGTGAAGAACAGGCTCCATGCATAGCACTAAGGAACATGTCCATTGGGGATGTGTGTCCTAAGGAATCCGAAGAGCCTCCACATGCACAAGATCAACCATCCTCCTCCATGCAAGCATCTCCACCAACTCAAGTTGAGGATGAGGCTCAAGATATTGAACAAGAAGATCAAGAAGATGAGCCACCTCAAAATGACGGCAACGATCAAGGGGGAGATGCAAATAATGAAGACAAAGAGGATGAACAACCAAGGCCGCCACACCCAAGAGTCCACCAAGCAATACAACGAGATCACCCCGTCGACACCATCCTCGGCGACATTCATAAGGGGGTAACTACTCGATCTCGTGTTGCACATTTCTGTGAACATTACTCCTTTGTTTCCTCTATTGAGCCACACAGGGTAGAGGAAGCACTTCAAGATTCGGATTGGGTGATGGCGATGTAAGAGGAGCTCAACAATTTCACAAGGAATGAGGTATGGCATTTAGTTCCACGTCCTAATCAAAATGTTGTAGGAACCAAGTGGGTCTTCCGCAACAAGCAAGACGAGCATGGTGTGGTGACAAGGAACAAAGCTCGACTCGTGGCCAAAGGGTATTCACAAGTCGAAGGTTTGGATTTTGGTGAAACCTATGCACCCGTAGCTAGGCTTGAGTCAATTCGCATATTACTGGCCTATGCTACTTACCATGGCTTCAAGCTTTATCAAATGGACGTGAAGAGTGCCTTCCTCAATGGACCAATCAAGGAGGAGGTCTATGTTGAGCAACCTCCCGGCTTTGAAGACAGTGAGTATCCTAATCATGTTTATAGGCTCTCTAAGGCGCTTTATGGGCTCAAGCAAGCCCCAAGGGCATGGTATGAATGCCTTAGAGATTTCCTTATTGCTAATGGCTTCAAAGTCGGCAAAGCCGATCCTACTTTATTCACTAAAACTCTTGATAATGATTTGTTTGTATGCCAAATTTATGTTGATGATATTATATTTGGGTCTACTAACAAATCTACATGTGAAGAATTTAGTAGGATCATGACACAAAAATTCGAGATGTCTATGATGGGGGAGTTGAAATATTTCTTAGGATTACAAGTCAAGCAACTCCAAGAGGGCACCTTCATTAGCCAAACAAAGTATACTCAAGACATTCTAAGCAAGTTTGGAATGAAGGATGCCAAGCCCATCAAGACACCCATGGGAACAAATGGGCATCTCGACCTCGACACGGGAGGTAAGTCCGTGGATCAAAAGGTATACCGGTCAATGATTGGTTCATTGCTTTATTTATGTGCATCTCGACCGGACATTATGCTTTCCGTTTGCATGTGTGCAAGATTCCAAGCCGACCCTAAGGAATCACACCTTACGGCCGTAAAACGAATCTTGAGATATTTGGCTTATACTCCTAAGTTTGGGCTTTGGTACCCTCGTGGATCCACATTTGATTTGATTGGTTATTCGGATGCCGATTGGGCGGGGTGTAAGATTAATAGGAAGAGCACATCAGGGACTTGCCAGTTCTTGGGAAGGTCCTTGGTGTCATGGGCTTCAAAGAAGCAAAATTCGGTCGCTCTTTCTACTGCCGAAGCCGAGTATATTGCCGCAGGTCATTGTTGCGCGCAATTGCTTTGGATGAGGCAAACCCTGCGGGACTACGGTTACAAATTAACCAAAGTCCCTTTGCTATGTGACAATGAGAGTGCAATCAAAATGGCCGACAATCCCGTCGAGCATAGTCGCACTAAGCACATAGCCATTCGGTATCATTTTCTTCGGGATCACCAACAAAAGGGGGATATCGAGATTTCATACATTAACACTAAAGATCAATTAGCCGATATCTTTACCAAGCCGCTTGATGAACAATCTTTTACCAGACTTAGGCATGAGCTCAATATTCTTGATTCTAGGAATTTCTTTTGCTAGTCTTGCGCACATAGCTCATAAATATACCTTTGATCATGTCTCTTTTATATATGCTATGACTAATGTGTTTCCAAGTATATTCCAAACCAAGTCATAGGTATATTGAAAGGGAATTGGAGTCTTCGGCGAAGACAAGGCTTCCACTCCACTCTACTACTCATCCTTCGCCGTCGCTCCGCATCATCTCTCCAACTTTGGTATAATCTTCACTCATTCATTTCATGACCAAAGGGGGAGAAAGTACTTCATTGGGCTCTAATGATTCCGTTTTTGGTGATTCATGCCAAAGGGGGAGAAAATATGAGCCCAAAGCAAAAGGACCGCACCATCACCCTAATTTTAAATTTGATGATTTTCAATGGTAAATTTCAAAATTGGTATCTCTTTGTGTTCTAAAGGGGGAGCAAGTAGTATTTTCAAAATTGATGGAAAACCCTCTTGAACACTAAGAGGAGACCTTATTTGAGGGAGAGTTTTGTTTAGTCAAAGGAAAAGCATTTGGGTCAAAGGAAGAAAACTTCAAAACTTGAAAATGCTTTGCAAATCTTATTCATTTACCTTTGACTATCTTGCAAAAAGACTTTGAAAAGAATTTACAAAAGAGTTTGCAAAATCAAAACTTTTGGTGCAAATATGGTCCAATATGTCAAAAACAAAGAAACCAATCCTTGCGCATCATATGAGTATTTATATTGGCTCAATTCCAAGCAACCTCTGCACTTACCTTATGCAAACTAGTTCAATTATGCACTTCTATATTTGCTTTGGTTTGTGTTGGCATTAATCACCAAAAAGGGGGAGATTGAAAGGGAATTAGGCTTATACCTAGTTCCTAAATAATTTTGGTGGTTGAATTGTCCAACACAAATATTGGACTAACTAGTTTGCTCTAGTACTTAAGTTATACAGGTGCAAAAGGTTCACACTTAGCCAATAAAAAGACCAAGTTTTGGATTCGACAAAGGAGCAACGAGGCAACCGAAGGCACCTCTGGCTGGAGGCACCGGACAGTGTCCGGTGCGTCCAGAGGACTCCAACTCAAACTCTTCGCCCTCGGGAATTCTCGGAAGCCGGCGTGCTATAATTCACCGGACTGTCCGGTGTGCACCGAACATGTCCGGTGCTCCAAGGAAGCGCGGTCTCCGGAACTCGCCAGCCTCGGGTTCGCACGGCAGCCGCTCCGCTAAAATTCACCGGACTGTCCGGTGTGCACCGGACTGTCCGGTGTACCAGCGGGGCAACGGCTCTTTTCGGCGCCAACGGCTCCCTGCGGTGCATTTAATGCGCGCGCAGCGCGCGCAGACGTCAGACGTGCCCATTCCGGCGCACCGGACAATGAATAGTTGTTGTCCGGTGTGCACCGGACACCCAGGCGGGCCCAGAAGTCAGAAGCTCCAACAGTCAGAATCCAACGGCATTGATGACGTGGCAGGGGCACCGGACTGTCCGGTGTGCACCGGACTGTCCGGTGCGCCATCGAACAGAGGCCTCCAGCCAACGGTCAAGTTTGGTGGTTGGGGCTATAAATACCCCAACCACCCCACCATTCATTGCATCCAAGTTTTCCAACTTCCAACCACTTACAAGAGCTAGGCATTCAATTCTAGACACAACAAAAGAGATCAAATCCTCTCCAATTCCACTCAAGTCTTTAGTGACTAGCGAGAGAGATTTGCCGTGTTCTTTTGAGCTCTTGCGCTTGGATCGCTTTCTTTCTTTCTCACTTGTTCTTGTGTTCAAAACTCAATTGTAACCAAGGCAAGAGGCACCAACTGTGTGGTGGCCCTTGCGGGGAAGTTTTGTTCCCGTTTGATTGAGAAGGAGAAAAGCTCACTCGGTCCGAGGGACCGTTTGAGAGAGGGAAGGGTTGAAAGAGACCCGGCCTTTGTGGCCTCCTCAACGGGGAGTAGGTTTGCAAGAACCGAACCTCGGTAAAACAAATCCGCGTGTCACACTTCTCATTCGCTTGCGATTTGTTTTGCACCCTCTCTCGCGGACTCGTTTATATTTCTAACGCTAACCCGGCTTGTAGTTGTGATTATTTTTGAGATTTTCAGTTTCGCCCTATTCACCCCCCCCCCTCTAGGCGACTTTCAAAAGGGTACAACCTCTGCAGAGTGTAAAACTGGTATACTAGCCGTGCTCGCGGTCATGAGCAGCTCAGGACTCTCTGATGTTTAAATTATGGAACTTAAACTCAATTTTGTCATTTGCATTGCATGGGTTTATTATTAATTTTGTTCTATTACTTTACTTATGGTTTGGTATTTACTTACACTTAGTAACTGCTAATAAAATTTTGACCAACTACTTAAAAGCAATGCTCAGTTTAACCCCTATTATTGATTAGCCTTACACATCACATGAACTCACACCTTTGTGAGTTTATGTCCACTGGTTCCCCACAACTTGTTGAGCTATGATCATGTGTGAGCTCACCCTTGCTGTCTCACACCCCCCACAGGAGAAGATCAGGTGGTTCAGGAGGAGCCGCCTAACACTGAGGAGTTCGATCTGATCTAGGTGGCGTTTCCCAGTCGACATTGGCGCTGACGATCCTTAGTTCGTTTTATCTTTATTATTTTATTTTGTAATAAGTCTTCCGCTATGTAATAAATACTCTGATGTTTTACGGCATTTATCTCTATACACTCTGTTATTATATATGTTGTCTTCTTGGCGCATGTATGAGATGCACCTGGCTTTGTTCCTTAAGGCCGGGTGTGACACTTATGCTCGTCCTTCACACGCTGACATACTTCATAGGAAGCCACATACTTAGAAACGTCAACCTTCATCCGCTTCCACCAAAAGTGTTGCTTCAAATCCCTGTACATTTTGGTTTCGCCAGGGTGAATGGTGTAAGGCGTTTTATGAGCTTCTCTCAAGATATCCATCTTCACCTCTGATTTCTGAGGCACACAAAGTCGGCCCCCTAAAACGAACCAAATCATTCTCATCAATGGTGAACTCCCGGGGTTTACCATCACCAACCCTCTTTCGAGCTTACTGCAATAAACGATCCTGCTACTGAGCCGTGCGCAACCTCTCCATGAGGGAGGATTGAATAAGCATCCGAGTCTCCTCACTAACAATGTCGACATAACACAAAGCGATCCCCAAACGGTCCAGATCTGCGATCAAAGGCAAGGCCACCTTTGGAACCCCAGACCTGCTAAGGGCATCAGCCACCACATTTGCCTTCCCCGGGTGATAATGAATGGACAAATCATAATATTTAATCAATTTGAGCCACCAACGCTGCCTCAAATTCAGCTCATTCTGAGTGAAAATATACTTGAGACTTTTATGATCAGTGTAAATGTCACAAGACTCGCCATAAAGATAATGCCTCCATGACTTTAGAGTAAAGACCACCGCGGCCAATTCAAGATCATGAGTTGGATAATTCCCCTCATGCTTCCTCAACTGCCTTGAGCCATAAGCAATCACTCTGCCTTCCTGCATCAACACATAGCCAAGACCAATTCAAGAAGCATCCGTATAAACTGTGAAACGCTTACTGCTCTCAGGCAAAGCTAGGATAGGGGCGTCCACCAACTTGTTCTTCAATGTCTGATAACTGACCTCGCAATCGCTGGACCAGACGAAGAGAACACCCTTCTCCAAGAGTCTAGTCAAAGGCTTAGCAATGCTGGAAAAATTTGGCACGAAGCGTCGATAATATCCGGCGAGCCCTAAGAAACTTCAGATTTCGGAGACACTAGAGGGTCTCTTCCACTCCACCACAGCCGCGACATTCTTGGGATCAATCACAATGCCCTATTGATTAATCACATGCCCTAGGAAAGCCACTTCGGACAGCCAAAAGGCGCACTTCTTCAATTTGCCATAAAACTGATTCTTCCTGAGAGCACCCAGAACGAGAGGGAGATGCCGCTCATGCTCTGCCTCGGTCTTTGAATAAATCAGAATATCGTCCAGAAACACAACCACAAAGTCGTCCAAGAACTCATGCAACATCCTATTCATTGCTTCCATAAAAGCGGCAGGGGCATTAGTTAAGCCAAAAGACATGACTATGAACTCGTAATGCCCATACCTAGTGCAAAAGGTTGTCTTCTCAATATCCTCCTCAGGAATCCTCAATTGATGATAACCAGAGTTCAAATCAATTTTGGAGAACACCTGGGCACCCCTCAACTGTTCAAAGAGAACCTCAATATGGGGTAGCGGATATTTATTCTTGATTGTCACTTGATTCAAAGCCCGATAATCCACACATAACCTCTTGCTTTTATCCTTCTTCTCAACAAACAGTACTGGGGAAGCACAAGGCGACCTGCTAGGCTTAATGAAACCCTTAGCCAGTAGATCATCCAATTGCCACTTCAATTCAACCTGCTCCTTCGGAGCCATCCGATAGAGGGCCTTATGAATAGGCTGTGTACCCAGAATCAGTTTGATTTCGAAAGTTGCATCGCGATCCGGTGGAAGGCCTGGAAGCTCTGTTGGAAAAACGTTGGCAAAGTCACACACCACCCAGATGTCCTACACCCGCAAGGCAGCCTCACCCTCCACCACCATGGAGAAAAAGATTCCCGACTTCCTTGACCGGCGATCCGAAAGCAATTGTGCCAACAAGCATAACGTGAACTTTGGGGGACTTCCCAAGAATACCACCTCCCTACTAGGCGGCACCTGCAATAACACTGTCTTCCAAAAATAGGATATAACTGTGCGATACTGAGATAACCAATCCATACCCAAGATAACATCGAATGCCCCCAAGGAAATCACAACAAGATTGGCCGATAAGACCTCATCGACAAGAATGATGGAACACCCCTAACAAACTGAACAGCTACTAATGGAGCCATTAGCAGAACTAACCAAAATTGGGTGACCCAACCTCTGCACCGAAAGACCAGCCTGCTACACAAAATTCTCTGAAACAAACGAATAGCTAGCGTCAGAGTCAAAAAGAGCATGGGCCACAAACGAATCAACTAAGATCGTACCTGTCACCACGTCTCCTTGCTCCCTGCCATCCGCAGAGGGTAGTACATAAGCTCCGGAAATACCCGTAGAAGAGGAAGCTCCCGGAGTGAAGTTAACAGAAGAACCCCACTGAGTCGTCGGGTGAGGCAGATGCGGAGCTCCAAACTGAGAAGGCATAGGAGTAGTCGGTGCAGGAGTAGGCGTAGCCAGATACTGAGGAAAACCCTGCATCGACACGAACTGAGAAGTCCCAGGCACATAGAACTGCTACGGAGGTAGTGGAACTGAAAATTACTGCTCAGCGCTTGACATCATGTTGACAGTGCCCTGAGAAGAGGAGGAAGTCACTGGCTCCCATCTGAGCTTCCCATTGGGATTCTTCCTACACACCACATCCTTGTGGTCCTGACTGCAGATAGAGCACCTGCCACTCCACTGACACTCAGCACGGCGATACGCATCACCACAACAGAAACACACTAGCCCTAGCCTAGGCTTAGGAACAGCCCGATACCTCTAAGTACTTCCTCCCGAAGTACCCAATTCCGAGGATTTGCCATGGTAGGGGTGGTGGCGCTGGTGCTGAGACTTGCCCCTCTTGTGGGCTGGACCTCCAGTGTTGCCCTTCCTCGCGTCCTGGCCACGAGGCTGATCAACACCCGAAGACTTCTGTGACTCCATGGTGTACTGGTGTTGCATCTCCACACCCAATGCATGTTCCACTGTAGTACGGAAATCCACCGACAGAAAGGCTCCCAGGGCATGCCTGATAGAAGGTTTCAGGCCCTGACAGAACTGGCTCTCCTTCTCCATCTCATTATAAGCCACACGAGGGACAAAGCGGACCATCTTGTTGAAGCCCACTTCATACTCTGTGACAGACTTCTTCTCTTACTTGTAGGACTGCAGATCAATCTTCATTTTCTCCAGGAAGGTAACCGGGTAGAACCTCCTCTCAAACTGCCTGATGAAAATATCCCAGGACAGGACTCCTGGTGAAGAGGAGTGAGCTGCTTGCACGCCTCTCCACCAAATCTGAGCCTCTCCCTTCAGCAGCTGTGTGCCAAAGCGAACACGATCTCCATACACAATCTCAAAGACATTCATCTTATCCTTCACGTAAGTTAGCCAATTCGTCGCCTCGACCGAAGTACCACTGTCATAAAAAATGTCCAACTTCATGCCCATCCACTGCATCAGAGAAAGACCACTGACGGGAAGAGGCACCTCAGCCCCGCCACCTGGAGCAGCACCCGCAGGGACAGCGCCCCCGGGCACTCCTCCACCACCAACACCCAGAGCAGCATCCGCAGGGGCAACAGGAATAGCTTGCCTTAGAATGGCCAACTCCTGCTGCATGGCCTGCATCGCGGCTAACATTGCTGCCGGACTCATCGAGTCCCCACTAGGAACTTGTAACACCCTAATATCCCACTATTGGTATTTGGGGAAAGTCTTTCTATAAAATTTAAATAGATAGACCCTCTTAAAAAATATTATTAAGATATCCCTTTTAATAATACATTCGAAGATACTCTTAAACAAGAATACCTTTTTAATAAAGATTATATATTAGAGATTATCTTCTTAAAGTAAATAAGTAACTAATAAATAGATACGGTAAGTTTGATCTCTTGATGATAATTTTGGTGAAGCATTTTATGGAGAACATGACATTAACCTCTAATTCTAAATAAAAACATAAAATAGTAAATGAGAAAGGGAATGTTTATGAAACCATTTATTCCTTCCATAAATAGATGGCAAGGAAAAATAACAAATAATAGTAATGTAAACAGTAGAAGTTATATTCACTTGGGAATTTGAAGTTCAAAATGGGAGTTTGAATTTGAAGTGAGAACTTTGAAATAGAAAAGGAAATTTTCTTGCCTTTGAAGTAATTTTAAACCAATGAAATAATAGATGTTTATGCCTCTAATTTAGATTTGACTTGCGAAATTTTAAACTAAATTTCTTTGGAGCAAAATCTTATCTCAAACTCAATTTATTTAATTATTTAAGTTACATATCTTTTATATGCCTACAAGCATTCATCTAAATGAGAAGTAAAAAAAGTGATAAATTGTATTTTAACCGGAGTATACATTTGAGGGGTTATACCTTAGAAATTATTCTTAAATTATATTATTTTGTGTGTATGAATTGTACATTTAAAAGCATTGGCATAAATAAATGTGATGATAAATAAATAACTAACATAAAATTTTATCTTGCATGCCGGAGTTTTATGTTCTTAAGCATTTAATATTAAAAATTTAAACTCATTTGAATTTGGAATAGAAATCTAAAAAAACAGAAAATAAAAAAAGCCACTCACCATGAGCCATGACCGCTCAGCCACCCACGTCCACTTTCCCATGCATGTATAACACAAGCTGGTAGACTTTCCTGGTTAGAGCATCTTCAAGAGACTAGCTAAATAACTCGATAAGCCAAATTTTAGCTACTCAATAGTAAATTAAATCTCCAACAGACTAGCTATCTGACTCGCAAGTTATCTGACTCTGTAAATTGTCTCTCTCACTAGCTAAATTTGGCTAGCCAACTGACTAGCCAAACTAGATAGATAGTCTGTTGGACTGAGATGCTATATATAGAGTGTAATATTTATGAAAACGTAAATAGATAGTCAAATAGAGAGAAAAAATAAAGAGTCTATTGTAGATGCTCTTAGCCGTGTTCTTAGCTTAGGTTAGTTGGAAGCTGCCGAGCGAATCACCGTAACCGCACCACGAGCTAAACACGCGGCCACCATAACCATCCGTCCGATCTGCGGTCTATAGATTTAATGACGGCTGGTTGCATGCGTCCCTGGGTTGTTAGCCATCGCTAATAAATATCGGGCTGCTGTGATTCCTTCGTCACCTCGAATAGCCAGAAACTATCGCCAGCAAAGGGAGAGCGCCGAGATGAGAGAGATAATGTGGTGGTGGTGCTCATGGTCGGATGAATGGGTGCCGAATTTTTTGAATTTTAGCCTTTTTTTTTGAAAAAAAATACGATATTTGGACCCTAGAAAAATTTAATGTTATTTTTGGACACTTTACTCGGCGCCATAGCCTATGGCGCCGAGGTACGTGCTGCGATGGCACAACCTGGACGACGTGGCGCCGACGTGGCATCGAGCTCGGCGCCAAAATCTATGGCGCCGAGCTCGTATTATAACCATAAAGTTTGTTTAGCTCAGTTGGTAGTGCGTAAGGCTCTTAATCTTAAGGTTGTGGGTTCAAGCCCTACCGTGGGTTGATTTGTTTTTTTTTTGTCGTCCAGATTTTTTCGTTTATGCCGCTGATTTGTCCGTCCAGATTTATTTTTTATCTAGATTTTTTTGCTTTTGCGACTAATTTGTTTATTCATCCACAATAGATGAGTCTAGCTAGCTCGCGACGATAGACGAACTTTCAGTGAAGAACGAGTCCAGCTAGCTTCCTGGACTTGAACAGGAAAATGTGCGGAAGTCCAGCGGCAGCTACTCGCCATCAGCTTAACTACCTCTACGTACGTGTACAACTTAATTAGACGTCCAAGTAATATTAATTAGTATGTTTAGCGCTGAGTGTTTGCTTCTCTTTCCTTCTCTCTGTTGAGGAGCAGTGCTGCTAGGTTGATGATGCTCACTCACAAAGTCGCAGGGTGGTTTTCCATCATGATTATAGTTTTGTTGCGTATATCTGAACTATTTACCATTTGGCGAAGCATATCTCTCTCGAGCCATAATTGCAAAGGCAATTGCGTACCGAGCACAAACAAGTATTTTCAGCACTGCACACAGCATGACAAATGGATGGGATGCCCTCGCAAGCTTTATCATATTTTTTTATTCTGTTTTGTCTATGTCGTATTTCAATATTTAACCATTAATTTTTTTAAAAAAATTCATATAAACTCGGAACATGTACAATGTGTGTAAGAAAAAAATTATTGTAGTAAATTTAATATAGTTTGGTGCGTGTTACTTGTTCCAGTTGATAGGTTGAATTAGACAATAAAGAGGTAATCCTATATGAAAAAAATAAACTGACGAGACATGAATATAACTTTTTTTTAAAAAATGCTTGTTGTAAGCAACTGCTGTGCATTTAATTTAAAGAAAGATGGAAGACGAGTTTTTTACACAGCCATGCGACGCGCTGCACCTTGAACGGAACAGGCTCTCAAGGTGGCAAAATCGTAAGACACAAGAGGTGCGCGATGCTTTGCAATACATGAGATGAGGAGTACTTGGACGTCTAATTAAGCTGTACACGTACGTAGAGGTAGTTAAGCTGATGACGAGTAACTGCCGCTGGACTTCCGCACATTTCCCTGTTCAAGTCCAGAAAGCTAGCTGGACTCGTTCTTCACTGAAAGTTTGTCTATCGTCGCGAGCTAGCTGAACTCGTCTATTGTGGATGAATAAACAAATCAGTCGCAAAAGCAAAAAAAATCTAGATAAGAAATAAATCTGGACGGACAAATCAGCGGCATAAACGAAAAAAATCTGGACAACAAAAAACAAATCAGCCCATGATGGGGCTTGAAACCCACAACCTTAAGGTTAAGAGCCTTACGCTCTACCGACTAAGCTAAACAAACTTTATGGTTATAATCCGAGCTCAGCGCCATAGATCTTGGCGCCAAGCTCGATGCCACGTCGGCGCCACAATGTCCAGGTTTTGCCATCGCAGCATGTACCTCGACGCTATAGCCTATGGCGCCGAGCTGTGTTACCTCGGCGCCATAGGCTATGGCGCCGAGCAAAGGATCTAAAAATGACATTAAATTTTTCTAGGATCCAAACGTGGTATTTTTTCCAAGAAAGGGCCAAAATACAAAAAATTCGGGAATGAGGGTGTCGGGCTATGCGCGGTTGACGTCCTCATCGGAGCAAACCCCTTCACCGTTGGTCGCCTCGTGTCGTGGCCTGGGAAGTCGGTGACTGCTCATCGTGGTAGGAGGCCCCGACTGATCGTGCAACCGTGTGCCAACGCCGTGGCTGTGCGCCAATGAAATCACGGTATGAATCCTCGTAGCTGTTTCGCCTCAGTCCATGGGTTGCTTAGCGTGGGCAGGACTACTGTCTAGATGTGAGGTTGCGTGTTGGTCTGCGCCGACCATGGCGCTGCCGCGAAGCCTGCTGCGCGCCGCCGCATTGGATCGACAGGGGAGGAAGAATCGTAGGAGCCGTCCGATCGGTTTTGGGCGATCTGAATTAGATGTGGTGTACGCATTCGATAGGTTAAATCCGAGCCGTTGATTAGATATCGGATGAACTAAATCTGATCGCACCCTAATAAAATCCAGATCATAGATCTTTGATCCAACGGCTTGAGTTGCGTACCGGTTCACAGTTATGAATATCTAATCTGATCCATAGGTAGTCGATCCAACGACCCAGATATCGCGATACCCCTTCGGCCGCCTATTATGCATAAGAGCCCCCGAATTTTCCTAAAAACAACCCGCGGTCCAGTACTGGATTCACTGAGTCTACGTAAACTTTATGCTTTAGCCCCTAAACTCTCTGCAATTCTTGCGCGTAGTCCAGAATCATAGCAAATTCAGAAATTCAATTAGAAAAATGATTTCTAGTGTTAAAATAATTCCAGAATCTTATTTAATTCATAGAAAATCCATCTCAAGTCCAAATTGACCCATTCTAATTTCTATAATTTTATTATATTATTGTTTATCATCTAATGTCTCTGTTTTGACATGAAAACAATAATAAAATTGATCTCCGAAATAATTTCATATCAAACACATAAAACCTTTGGAAATTCATAACTCACAATCCGTAACTCCGATTTGATCCGTTCAAGTTGCGTTAGTCTCGTATAAATATTTACTATGCAATAACAACATTTATTATACCATGTTTTATTTTTTATATTAGATCTTTATTTAACTTATGTTGATTAGTCTTGTTAATCTCCCTATCATTAGAATATAGCCAATTTATAACTAGATTAAAGTTGAGATAGTTATTTAGAGAATAAACCTCTCATATGATTTACACTAACCAATTTATAATATAGTTTAGTATTTTAAGCACACAGATCTTCTATAAAATCATAACTCCTTAATCGTAACTCCGATTTTAGTGGTTCTCGACCCCTCGATCTCATAGCTTCGCGTGGACCATTATTAGTCAGTTTATACTTATATTTGGTGTGATGTTAATTTTGTCTATATCATGTCTGTTTGTATTGCTACGACTAGCAGTGCGGTCACGAGGATCTGAAGAATCACCCTGGTAACTGGAATCTCAAGTGCCAGGCAAGTTGTGCCCTTGATCCACTTTTGTTACCCAATAATATTCTTTATTATCACTTATTCAATGTATAGGTTTAATTTTGATGGGACCCAATAGGTCACCCAAGTCTGTTTATCCTGTTTACCTTGTTTACCCCTGATTCACTTGGGTAGTTATGCTATTGCATTATGTGGTTTCGGGTTAATATTTCATTATATCCATGTTCCTATTATTCTGTTATGTTATTTATGTTCATGATAAGATCATTATGTTAATGGGAACATGAAGCGACCACCCGGGAAAACAGTGCTACCACAAGGGTTTAATGGGACGCCCTTGGCTGATTAACTAGGAAAGCTAGTGGATGACTACCTTACCCGAAAGGGGCAAGGGCAGTAGGGGAGTGGTCAGTGTAGGGAGGTCCTTGGGTTGATTTTGCTGCGATGGCGGTCAGGCGAGGGATTCCTGCACTAGAGCTTCCTATAAACTGTAGCGGGTTTTCTGAAGCTAGTGGAACTTTGTAAAGGCCTCGTAGTGTTACCCTACCTCGCTTCCTTGGTAGAGGTGTATGGGATTCATGACCCCTTGGCAGATGGGTAACACAGCTTGTGGGTAAAGATGCGCAACCTCTACAGAGTGTAAAATTGGTATACTAGCCGTGCTCACGGTCATGAGCAGCTCAGACCCTCACATGATTAAATATGGAACTTAAATTCAATTTGTCATGTGCATTTGCATAGAATTATTTATTAATTTTGTTTTATTACTTATTATGGTTTGGTATTTACTTACACTTAGTAACTGCTAATAAAACTTTGACCAACTTATAAAAGCAATGCTCAGCTTCAACCTTTATTTTGTTGATCAACCTTACACTTCACATGAACTCCCACCTTTGGTGAGTTCATGCCACATTATTCCCCACAACTTGTTGAGCGATGAACATGTGTGAGCTCACCCTTGCTGTCTCACACCCCCCACAGGAGAAGAACAGGTGGTTCAAGAGGAGCCGCATATCGAGGAGTTCGATTTGATCTAGGCGGCGTCTCCCAGTTGACTTTCTGGCGCCAAGGATGGATTTTAGATCCTGCTATATTTATCTTTTATTTTGTAAGACTTCCGCTATGTATTAAGTACTCTGATTATATTGTGACATTTATCCCTATACACTCTGTTATTATATATGTTGTCTTCTTTGGCGCATGTATGAGATGCACCCGGCTTGTCTCCTTAAAGCCCGGGGTGTTACAGAACTTGCGGGCTGCCACAAGCCCTACGAGGCGGCATAGCTGCAGCCATAGGGGTGAGAAAAAAAGTAACTAAGATTGGCATAGCACCTCATCAGATAATGTCAAACCAGCACATACAATAACATAATATATCAATAGTAAAGCAGGAAACCCATCCTACATGTGTAGTGTGTCAATTTATTATTATTCCACTTGCTAGGACCTACAGCCTATTGTTCTGATACCAACTGTAATAACCCATTGCTCCCACACAATAAATGTTACCAAATACCCTTCCCACAAAACTTAAACAACCTAAGAAAAGAAATAGAGACAGAAAGTAAAGCAAAATCCGGCAGCACCTCCACTAAAAGTAGCATAACGAGAGGGACATAAAGTTTATACATAATGTAAAAGAAAGATAATCCACATAGTATAAATAGAATGCAGAGATAGTAATGAATATTCATGACCAAATAAAAAGAGAGGGAATCCGGCCAACCCAAAAGCAAATTCGACTATCATGAAGACTAGAACATATTAATCCCCTAGACTTGAACCCTTGTTTAACATCATTACTAAGCAGTGGTACATTTATTTAAATGTGTAGTGGCCGTGCTGCTACTACCCTCCTTTCCCAAAAGCAAGGATCAAGTGCCTGCATCAAACAATGCAAGAGTGAGATGACACATCTCAGTAAGTAAAAAGATCAACAACGACTGGACAATGTAAATAAGCCGTGCTTAAACAACCATGTAGTTCACAATTTCCCTCTTGAATATTAAATTCCAGCAAGTAAGCAAGTAACCAATTACTCAGTTCCAAAATGAATCACAAAGGAAAGATCCACACTATCCACACCACCATGACAGGTGCCACACTTCACCCATGAATGCACATGGCTACAGATGCAGTAATGACTTCTGCGTTCATACCTCTAAGGATATGAAGCTGCATCATACCCCTTCTCGGGCAACGTATGATGCTTATTGTACCGGTACGGTCGGACCATAAGATCGCGACAAAACTTCCATGCAAAGGATGATTAATGCACTATGCATATCAACAACACGAGTCCTCCCCAAATAAAATGTGTTGAACATATACTTCCACCCATTCCAAATAATAAACAACATGGGTAACATGATCAAACCACACCCTCAACATATGTAATCAATAGAACATGGATATCTTCAAACGATGGTACCCAACATAGAATATGAGTACGAACACAAATAGCATAGATATAATCAAGTATAAGACACATTAATCGACCGAAGAAATAACCATCAATATTTTACTTGCCTTCATCGGGAAACTTGGACAAAGCCCTAAGTGCGATCCGGAAGTCCGCCACCTGTTTTTGACACACCACTTAGTGCACAAAATTCACATAACCAACACTCATAAACGACATCGTACCTACGCACGATTCCAAACCCGTCACAAGCGACTTATCACCCCCATCACCCACCAACTGCAGCGGCGCTGCTTGTCAATTTCATATCTTTGAAATTATGATAGCAGTGGTAACAAACAAAAACTCCAGAAGCATCTACATAAAATTCCTCACAAGTTTTGTATACAAATGATAATTAAATTCTAACCCCTAATTAGCCCAAAACAGTCCACAAGATGAACCCTGCAATCTGTTTTTGGACAGCAACATACCCGAATTCAAACAGCGATATCTCCTAAATTATAACTCCGAATCGAGCGCATAAGTACTCGTTGGAAAGGTATGATAAAGCTCTACATGATTCTCCCACTGACCCCCACTAATTACCCACGAAAAATTCCCAGAAATCACTAGAACTACTGCTGTTCGCTCTACCGATTCGCATAGATAAACATATAATCAATTGAATTTTAGCGCAAAAACATAGATAACTTCAAGATCACCTTGAGTTCCACCTTTTTCCTCCTTCCTTCCTCCCACCAATTCTCCAATTGAAACTTGCACCCACACGAAGAAGATCCGACGAGGAAGAACGACACTTGGAGAAGAGGAGATGGGGGGTGGCGGCTAGGGTTGAGGGGATGGCTGCTGCAAAAACTTGAGAATGGAGGGGGCGGCTGCAGCACTTGGAGAAGAGAGAAGAGGGGAGATGAGGGGAGGGTGGCGGCCAAAGGAGGGAAGGGGGGGGCGGCTGCAGCACTTGGGGAAGAGAGAAGAGGGGAGTTGGGGGGAGGGTGGCGGCCAAAGGAGGGAAGGGGGGGGGGTGCGGCTGTCCACAAGGGCCTTAAGAGAGGGTGCGGCTAGGGTTTTGGGGTGGGGAAGTGGGCTTCCCACCGCCGGATCGCAATCAACGGCCCAAAACCATTCCTACGCTAGAGCTCCCAACCCCCGCGCACACATCAAACATACATTTTACTGTTTTACAGTTGTTTTTACCTCCTAAAATTCCAAACCTCCCATAACATGGAACTCGCAAGAGAAAACACAGAAAAAAGAGTAAACTTCAATTTCTCTTCTTTTTTTGAAAATTGGGTATCACATAAAGACCTTGGTGAATCAAGTGCACAACCTCGAGAGCACCAAATGGGATGACCATGAAATGGTCAAGGTTATTCTAAGATCACTCGTTTTTCACAATCCTACGCAAGTTCAATTAATACGTAGTGATCCTAGATATAAGTTAATGTCTCCCGAGGAAGTGATAGGAAAGTTTGTGAACTTTGAATTGATGATCAATGGCTCCAAACAAATCATCAACTTGGAGCAAGGCGGCACCTCCACACCTGAGGTGCAACCCGTCGCATTCAAGGCGACGAAGGAGAAGAAAGAAGAGTCTACATCAAGTAGGCTCCCCATTGACGCCTCCAAGCTTGACAATGAGGAGATGACACTCATCATCAAGAGCTTCCATCAAATCCTCAAACAAAGGAAGGGGAAGGACTACAAGCCCCGTTCCAAAAGGGTGTGCTACAAATGTGGTAAGCCCGGTCATTTTATCGCTAAATATCTTATGTCTAGTGATAGTGACAGGGGCTACATCAAGAAGGGAAAGAGGAAGAAGAAAAAGAGATATTACAAGAAGAAGGGCAGCGATGCCCACATATGTCGGGAATGGGACTCCGATGAGAGCTCCACCGACTTCTCCTCTGACGAGGACACCACCAACATCGCCGTCAACAAGGGCCTCCTTTTCCCCAACGTCGGCCACAAGTGCTTCATGGCAAAGGACGGCAAAAAGAAGAAGGTAAAATCTAGAGCCTCCACCAAATATACAACATCTAGTGATAAGGCTAGCTCTAGTGATGATGAAGATGATTTGCTTACACTTTTTGCCAATCTTAACATGCAACAAAAAGAAAAATTGAATGAATTGATAGATGCTATTCATGAGAAGGATGAACTCTTGGATAGCCAAGAGGAATTCCTTATTAAGGAAAATAAAAAGCATGTTAAAGTAAAGAATGCTTATGCTCTGGAGGTAGAAAATTGTGAAAAATTGACTAATGAGCTTAGCATTTGCCATGACACTATTTCCAACCTTAGAACTGAGAATGCTAGTTTGATTGCTAAGGTTGAAAAATTAAATGCTTGTAATGATTCAATTGTCAGTCTAAGAAATGAAAATGCTAGTTTAATTGCTAAGATTGATAAATTGAATGAATCAATTTATAGCCTTAAAAATGAGAATGATAAATTAATTTCTAAGGCTAAAGATTTGAATGTTTGCAATGATTCTATTTCCAGTCTTAGAAATGAGAATGCTATTTTACATGCTAAGATTGATGAACTTCATGCTTGCAAACCATCTACATCTACTGTTGAGCATATTTCCATTTGTACTAGATGTAGACATATTGATGTTGATGCTATCCATGATCACCTTGCTTTAATTAAACAACAAAATGATCACATAGCTCAACTTACTGAAAAATTAATGAGCATGGAATAGAAAATGAAAATTTTAAATTTGCTAGGAGCATGCTCTATAATGGGAGACACCCTGGTATTAAGGATGGCATTGGCTTCCAACAGGGAAGCAATGTCAAAATTAATGCCCATAAGAAATTGTCTAACTTTGTTAAGGGCAAGACTCCCATGGTTCAGGATAACGAGGGTTACATTTTATATCCTGCTGGTTATCCTGAGTACAAGATTAGGAGAATTCATGCTAGGAAGTCTTATTCTGTTTCTCACCATGCTTTTATGTATAAGAATGAGGCATCTAGCTCTAGGCATTCTACCCATGTTAAAATGCCTAAAAAGAAATCTCCTATTGCATCAAATGAGCCCATTATTTCATTTAAGACTTTTGATGCATCTTATGTGCTGACTAATAAATCAGGCAAAGTAGTTGCCAATTATGTTGGGGCCAAACACAAGGGCTCAAAGACTTGTGTTTGGGTGCCCAAGGTGCTTGTTTCTAATGTGAAAGGACCCAAGGCCGTTTGGGTACCTAAGAACAAGGCCTAAATTATTTTGTAGGTTTATGCATCCGGGGGCTCAAGTTGGATCATTGATAGCGGATGCACAAACCACATGACAGGGGAGAAAAGAATGTTCTCCTCCTATGAGAAAAGTGAAGATCCCCAAAGAGCTATCACATTCGGGGATGGAAATCAATGTTTGGTCAAAAGACTTGGTAAAATTGCTATATCACCTGACCATTCTATTTCCAATGTTTTTTCTTGTAGATTCTTTAGATTACAATTTGCTTTCTGTATCTCAATTATGCAAAATGGGTTACAACTGTCTTTTTATGGATATAGGTGTTACTATCTTTAGAAGAAGTGATGATTCAGTAGCATTTAAGAGAGTATTAGCGGGTCAGCTATACTTAGTTGATTTCAATAGAGCTGAACTCGATACTTGCTTAATTGCTAAGACTAATATGGGTTGGCTCTGGTATCGCCGACTAGCCCATGTTGGGATGAAGAATCTTCACAAACTTCTAAAGGGAGAGCACATTTTGGGACTAACAAATGTTCATTTTGAGAAAGACAGGGTTTGTAGCGCATGTCAAGTAGGAAAGCAAGTTGGCGCCCATCATCCACACAAGAACATAATGACGACGGACAGACCACTGGAGCTACTCCACATGGATTTATTTGGCCCGATCACTTACATAAGCATCGACGGGAGTAAGTACTGTCTAGTTATTGCGGATGATTATTCTCGCTTCACTTGGGTATTCTTTTTGCAGGAAAAATCTCAGGCCCAAGAGACCTTAAAGGGATTCTTGAGATGGGCTCAAAATGAGTTCGGCTTAAGGATCAAAAAGATAAGAAGCGATAATGGGACGGAGTTCAAGAATTCTCAAATTGAAGGCTTCCTTGAGGAGGAGGGCATCAAGCATGTGTTCTCTTCTCCCTACACACCTCAACAAAATGGTGTAGTGGAGAGGAAGAATATAACTCTACTAGACATGGCTAGAACCATGCTTGATGAGTACAAGACACCGAATCGGTTTTGGGCGGAAGCAATCAACACTGCTTGCTACTCCATCAACCGGCCCTACCTTCACCGAATCCTCAAGAAGACATCTTATGAACTCCTCACCAGTAACAAGCCTAATGTTTCATATTTTAGAGTCTTTGGTAGCAATTGTTTCATTCTTGTTAAAAGAGGTAGAAAATCCAAATTTGCTCCTAAGGCTGTAGAAGGCTTTTTAGTAGGATATGATTCAAACACAAGGGCATATAGAGTCTTTAACAAGTCCACTGGACTAGTTGAAGTTTCTTGTGACATTGTGTTTGATGAGACTAATAGCTCCCAAGTGGAGCAAGTTGATCTTGATGAATTAGATGATGAAGAGGCTATGTGCATCGCGCTAAGGAACATGTCCATTGGGAATGTGTGCCCTAAGGAATCCGTAGAGCCAATTCAAGCACAAGATCAACCGTCATCTTCCGTTCAAGCATCTCCACCAACCCAAGATGAGGATCAAGCTCAAGGTGATGAAGAAGAAGATCAAGAAAATGAGCCACCTCAAGAAGAGATCAATGATCAAGGGGGAGATGAAGACGATCAAGACAAGGAAGATGAGCAAGAAACACAGGGTCGAAGACCGCCACACCCAATAGTCCACCAAGCAATCCAACGAGATCACCTCGTGAACTCCATCCTCGGCGACATTCATAAGGGGGTAACCACTAGATCTCGTGTTGCTCATTTTTGTGAACATTACTCTTTTGTGTCCTCTATTGAGCCTTACAGGATTGAGGATGCACTAAGAGATTCGGATTGGGTGCTGGCAATGCAAGAGGAGCTCAACAACTTCATGAGGAATGAGGTATGGCTTTTAGTTCCACGTCCTAATCAAAATGTTGTAGGTACCAAATGGTTATTCCGCAACAAGCAAGATGAGCATGGTGTGGTGATAAGGTTTTTTACTCTATTTATGTGCATCTCGACCGGATATTATGCTTTCCGTATGCATGTGTGCAAGGTTCCAAGCCAACCCTAAGTAAGTTCACCTTAGGGCCATGAAGAGAATCATGAGGTATTTAGTTTACACTCCTAAGTTTGGGCTTTGGTACCCTAGGGGATCAACCTTTGATTTAATAGGATATTCCGATGCTGATTGGGTAGGGTGTAAAATTGATAGGAAGAGCACATCAGGGACTTGTCAGTTTCTAGGAAGATCCCTGGTGTCTTGGGCTTCAAAGAAACAAAACTCAGTAGCTCTTTCTACCGTCGAAGCCGACTACATTGCCACAGGCCATTGTTGTGCGCAATTGCTTTGGATGAGGCAAACCCTTAGGGACTATGGCTACAAATTGAGCAAAGTCCCTCTCCTATGTGACAATGAGAGTGCTATCCGCATGATGGAGAATCCCGTTGAACACAGCCGCACTAAGCACATAGACATTCGGTATCACTTTTTGAGGGATCACTAACAAAGGGGGGATATCGAGGTAGCCTATATAAACACCAAAGATCAATTAGCCAATATCTTCACCAAGCCTTTAGACGAGAAAACCTTTAGCAAACTTAGGAATGAGCTAAATATTCTTGATTCTCAGAATTTTGATTGAAACATTGCTCACATTGCTCATTCATATACCTTTGTTTTTATCTCTTTCATTTGCTACGACTAATGTGTTTCCAAATGTATATTTATGCTAAGTCATAGATTGAAAGGGAAATGGAGTACTCGACGAAGACAAGGCTTCCACTCTACTCTATCGGTATCGTTTACCCTTCGTCGTTACTCACTCTCCAATTTGGTATAATCTTTCACTCATATGTTGTTTACCAAAGGGGGAGAAAATATAGAAAGAGCTCTCAATATCTCCGTTTTGGCGATTAATGCCAAAGGGGGAGAAAGTATTAGCCCAAAGTAAAAGGACCGCACCACCACCTAAATTTTAAAAGAAATTCTCAAATTAGTATCTTAATGTGTTTTCAAAAGGGGGAGAAAGTTATTAGTGTTTTCAAAATTTGAAAAACCCTCTTGAACACTAAGGGGAGAATTTCATTCAGGGGGAGTTTTGTTGTAGTCAAAGGAAAAGCATTTGAAATAGGGGGAGAAATTTCAAAATCTTGAAAATGTTTCTTGCAATCTTACTCATATGCCTTTGACTATTTGCAAAAAGGATTTTGAAAAGACTTTCCAAAAGAATTTGCAAAAACAAAACCGTGGTGCAAGCGTGGTCCACAATGTTAATTAAAAGAAAGCAATCCATGCATATCTAGTGAAATTATAAATTGGTTTAATTCTAAGTAACCTATGAACTTACATTATGCAAACTAGTTCAATTCTGCACTTATAAATTTGCTTTGGTTTGTGTTGGCATCAATCACCAAAATGGGGAGATTGAAAGGGAAATAGGGTCAAACCTTTTTCTATAAATAATTTTGGTGGTTGAATGCCCAACACAAATATTGGACTAACTAGTTTGCTCTAGATTATGTATTCTACAGGTGCATAAAGGTTCAACACAAACTAATAAAAAGATCAAGTTAGGGTTCAAAAGAAAGGAGCAAAAGAAACCGAAGAGAACCCTGGTCTGGCGCACCGGACTATCCGCTGTGCCACCGGACAGTGTCCAGTGCACCAGGGGCTGTACAGTCTGAACTCTTCACCTTCAGGTTTCTCAGGGCGCGCTCCACTATAATTCACCAGACTGTTCGGTGTGCCACCGGACTGTCCGGTGCACCAAGCGGAGCAATGGCTACCAACGCAACGGTCGTCTGCAGAAGTGTGAATAGTGCGTGAACAGTGCACGCAGAAGTCAGAGCAGGCATCAGAGGCGCACCGGACAGTGAACAACACCTGTCCGGTGCAGCATCAGTCTATCCGGTGCGACATGGAGTCAGCGCTCCAACGGTCAGAATCTTCAGAACCCTAACGGTTGGGTGACATGGCTGGCGCACCGGATAGTGTCCGGTGGCGCACCGGACTGTCCGGTGCGCCCTTCGACAGACAGCCTCCCCAACGGCTATGTGGTGGTTGAGGGCTATAAATACCCCCCAACCACCACCACTCCAAGCATCCAAGTTTTTCAGACATCTCATTCAATACAAGAGCTAGTGCAATCAATACAAGACACAATTCAAAAGAATCAAAGCCTCTCGAAGTCCCAAATTCACTCCAAACTCCTAGTGACTAGAGACAGAGTTTTGCTCGTGTTCTTTGAGCTCTTGTTCTTGGATCGCTTTCTTCTTCCTCATTCTTGTTCTCAAGCAACTTGTAATCAAAGCAAGAGACACTAAGTGTGTAGTGGTCCTTGCAGGGTCTAAGTGACCCATTTGATTAAGGAGAAAGCTCACTCGGTCTAAGTGACCGTTTGAGAGATGGAAAGGGTTGAAAGAGACCCAGTCTTTGTGACCACCTCAACGGGGACTAGGTTCTCAAGAACCAAACCTCGGTGAAACAAATCACCTTGTCATCTGCTTTATTTCTTGGTTGATTTGTTTTTGCCCTCTCTCTCGGACTCAATTTTAATTCTAACGCTAACCCCGACTTGTAGATTGTGTTTTAAGTTGTAAATTTCAGATTTCGCCTATTCACCCCCCTCTAGGCGACTTTCAACTAGTAGTGTATATTCTCACAAAACCATGCTTATATTTATGCTAAGAATGTTCACCATGTTACTTCTTATGCTCATGGTGCTTGTATTGATTATGTTGTCCATCCTATGCGTCATATGGTTCATAATGATGTTTATTCTCCACATGCCATTATTGCATCTTCTAGTAGTGCATCTTTTACTCATGGTAGGAGTAGTCCTAGGCGTAATGATTCTCATGCTAGATTTTTTAATGTGCCTAAGTCTAGTAATGCATCCTATGGTTCACCTATTTCATATCATATGTTTGATGCTTCATATGTATTATATTGCAAATCGGGCAAAATAGTTGCCTCTCATGTGGGACATAGGCGCAAGAGTGGTAAGTGAAAGGGAAATAGCCTCAACATTTCCTATTATCGATTTTGGTGTTTGATGTCCATCACAAACCATATGGACTAACTAGTGGATATTTTTCTCAGGTGCATAAAGTTCACATAAACATACAAAGAAAATGATTTTGGGGGAATTCTACATGTTTGGAGCAAAACAGAATTGATGCAGCTTGTGGCGCACCGGACACTGTCCGATGCCCTGGTTGGAGCACCTTGCGAACTGGCTGCTCTCGGGTTTTCTCAGCGCTCGTCCACTAAAATTCACTGGACTGTCCGGTGTGCCATCGGACTGTCCGGTGAGACAACGAGCAACAGTCAACTTCGCCCAACGGTCGACTATGTGACTGCGCACGCAGTCTAAAGTGTTAGAAGACAGTCTGCGACGACAGGTAGCATCGGACTGTCTGGTGTGCCACCGGACTGTTTGGTGCAGCAAAAGGACAGACAACCTCAATGGTCAATCACTCCATACCCCAACAGTCAGCTGACGTGGCACACACCGGACAGTGAATACTGTTGTGTCCGGTGTACCACCAGACTGTCCGGTGTGCCCATCAACAGAGCAGTCAGCCAACGGCTAGAATAGTGGTTACGGCTATAAATACCCCCAACCACCACCATTCAAGCCATCCGAGCATCCCACTCTCCTCATTCAATACAAGAGCAAAGAATACACTCCAAAGACACAATCAAAGCCTTCAATCCTCTCCAAGTTCCAAAATTAAGTCAAGAGATCAAAAGTGTTTAGTGACTTCAGAGAGGGTGATTTGTGTTTCCTTTGTTGTTCTTGTTGCTTGGTTGCTTTCTTCATCTCTCTCTAAACTCTCTAAGTGTTTTGTAAAGTTTGCAAGAGACACCTAATTGTGTGGTGATCCTTGTGGGGTCTTAGTGACCCGTGAGATTGAGAAGAAACACTCAACCGATCTAAGTGACCGACTGAGAGAGGGAAAGGGTTGGAATAGACCCGACCTTTATGGCCTCGTCAACAGGGAGTAGGTTCTTTAGAACCGAACCTCGGGAAACAAATCGTCGTGTCTATTTGTGTTGATCTTCACTATTTGATTTGTTTCTTCTCTCTCACCTCTCGCTAGAAGTTCTCTTGCTCACATTGGTTTGAGTTAGCTCCCAAAAGTTATCCGCATTGATTGAGCAACTCATAGCAAGGAGAACTATCTTCCGCACTCCGAATTCACTATTATTTATTTCTAACCCTAACCCCGGGTGAAGTGCGTGTTCAAAATTTATAATTTTCAGGTTTTGCCTATTCACCCCCCTCTAGGCGACTTTCAGTAAGACCTGCGTCTAGGTGCCAAAGACATATGTGACTAACCTAACAGGACCCAACTCTAGTTGGTACCTAAACTCCAAGCCTAAAACTTGTTTTGTAGGTTTATGCATCTGAGGGCTCAAGTTGGGTTATCAAAAGTTGATGCACAAACCACATGATGGGGAGAAGCGAATGATTTCTTCCTACGCCAAGAACAAGGATTCCTAGGACACAAATATATTCAGAGATGGGAATCAAGTCAAGGTAAATGGGTTAGGTAAGATCGCAATTACTACCAAGCACTCTATTTCAAATGTTTTCTTGGTAGATTCTTTAGATTACAACCTGATATCTGTCAGTCAGCTTTTCTCTATTGGTTATGACTGTTTATTTATTGATGTTGATGTGACGGTCTTTAGAAGAAGTGATGGTTATGTTGCATTTAAAGGTGTACTTAAGGGAAAACTTTATATAGTAGATTTTTCGAACGATATATTTGAACTTGATGCATGTTTACTTGCAAAGACCAACATGGGTTGGCTATGGCACCGTCGCTTAGCACATGTTGATATGAAGAACCTTCATAAGCTTCTTAAGGGTGAGCATGTTTTGGGACTAATGATGTCTGTTGTAAGAAAGACAGACCCTGTGCAGCTTGCCAAGCAGGGAAGCAGGTTGGAGAAGGGCATCACAGGAAGAACATCATGACTACATCAAAACAGCTAGAGCTTCTTCATATGGATCTCTTTGGCCCCATTCTTATCTAAGCATCGTGTGAAGTAATTATGGTCTTGTTATAGTTGATGATTATTCTCGCTTCACTTGGGTATTCTTTTCGCATGATAAAAGCCAAACCCAGGAGACCTTAAAGCGATTCTTAAGATAAGCTCCAAATGAGTTCGACTTGAGGATCAAGAAGATAAGGATCGATAATGGAATGAAGTTCAAGAACCTTTAAGTGGAAGAATATATTAAGGAGGAACACATCAAGCATGAGTTCTCCACCCCTACACACCACAACAAAATGGAGTGGTGGAAAGGAAGAACATGACGCTTACCGACATGGTGAGAGCAATGCTTGAAGAGTACAAGATGTCATATCAGTTTTGGGCAGAAGCTTTGAATACGGCTTGCCACGCCATAAAACTGACTCTATCTACACTGCTTCCTCAGGAAGACCTTGTATGGACTCCTAACCAGTGACAAACCCAACTTTTTTTTATTTTTGAGTATTTGGGAACAAATGCTTCATTTCTGTGAAGAAAAGTAGGGATTCCAAGTTTGCTCCCAAAGCTATAGAAGGGTTTTTACTAGGTTATGACTCAAACACAAGGGCGTATAGGGTCTTCAATAAATCCTCTAGATTCATGGAAGTCTCTAGCGATATTGTTTTTGATGAGACTAATGGCTCTCAAAGAGAGCAAGTTGATCTTGATGAATTAGATGATGAGGAGGCCACCATGACCGCACTAAGGAACATGGCGATTAAAGTTGTGCGATCGCAGGAGCGATAAGAGCAAGAACAACCTTCTTCCTCTACCATGGCACAACCCCCAAGTCAAGATGACGAACAGGTTCCACAAGATGATGACATTGATCAAGGGGGAGCAAATGAAGAAGAAGACAAGGAGGAGGAAGAAGGTCCACAAGTGCCACACCCTCGAGTCTGCACCACCATTCAAAGGGACCATTCGATGGACATGATCCTAGGGGACATCAACAAGAGAGTAACTACTTGATCTCGTATTGCAAATTTTTGTGAGCACTACACATTTGTGTCCTTTGTTAAGCCTTTCAGGGTTGAATATGCTTTGAAGGATCTGGACTGGGTGGTGGCGATGCTGGAAGAGCTTAACAACTTCAAGAGAAATGAAGTCTAGAGCATGGTGCCTCGTCCAAAACAAAATATTGTAGGAATCAAGTGGGTGTTCTACAACAAATAAGATGAGTATGGGGTGGTGACAAGGAACAAGGCTCGACTTGTGGCTAAAGGTTATGCCTAAGTAGCAGGTTTGACTTCGATGAGACTTTTGCTCCTGTAGCTAGGCTAGAGTCTATTCGCATTCTTTTGGCCTATGCTACTCACCACTCTTTCAAGCTTTTTAAATGGACGTGAAGAGCACCTTTCTCAATGGACCAATCAAGGAGGAAGTCTAAGTGGAGAACCTCCTGACTTTGAGGATGACATGTTGAAAGGGAAATGTGCCCTTGGGCCATTTCTAAGTATTTTGGTGATTGAGTGCCAACACATGTGCTTAATTGTGAATTTATGACATGGATGAACAAGGTGCAAATCATGAAATAAAGGTATGTTTCTAAGCCTTAGTACATTGGTTTTGTGTACTAATATATTTGTCTGAGTGTTAGAAACAGAAAGAAGAAGAAGAGAAAAGAGGAGGAAAGACTTGGCTGTGTGCAGCCAAGACCCAGCTCGGTCTGGAGCACCGGACTGTCCGGTGTGCACCGGACAGTGTCCGGTGCGCCAGGCCGACTTGGCTCGAACTGGCCGCTCTCGGGATTTTGGCCGGCGGCGTACGGCTAAAATTCACCGGACTGTCCGGTGTGCACCGGACTGTCCGGTGAGCCAACGGTCTGCCGGGCCAACGGTCGGCCGCGCAATCTGCGCGGGACACGTGGCGGAGCCAACGGTCGGAAGACGGCACCGGACTGTCCGGTGTGCACCGGACATGTCCGGTGCGCCAACGGCGCCAGATCTGTCAACGGTCTGCAACGGTCGTCTTCGCCGTTTAAGGAAACAAATCGGGCACCGGACAATGTCCGGTGTGCACCGGACTGTCCGGTGCCCCCGACGACAGAAGGCAAGGATGGCCTTCCGGATTTGCTCTCAACGGCTCCTAGCTGCCTTGGGGCTATAAAAGGAGCCCCTAGGCGCATGGAGGAGACACACAAGCAACCTTTGAGCATTCCTGAGCACCCACAAGCAATCTTTGCACATTCTGTTGTCATTCTAAGTGTTTCGAGCTCTGTTCTAGTGAGAACTGTGTGATACTCTTGTGAGCTCGATTCTTGGCCGTGTTTGTGTGTGTTTTGCTGTGGATTTGTGTGTGTTGCTTCCCTCCCTTACTCTGTGCTTTCTTTGTGATCATACTTGTAAGGGCAAGAGACTCCAATTTGTGGAGATTCCTTGCAAACGGGATAGTGAAAGGAACAACCAAACACCGTGGTATTCAAGTGGGTCTTTGGACCGCTTGAGAGGGGTTGATTGCAACCCTCGTCCGTTGGGACGCCACAACGTGGAGTAGGCAAGCGTTGGCTTGGCCGAACCACGGGATAAACCACTGTGTCTCTCTGTGCTTGATTCTTGTGGTATTGTGTTTTGTTGAGACTTCACCTTAGCCACTTGGCATTAATCGTGCTAACGCTTAACAAAGTTTTTTTGTGGCTTAAGTTTGAAGTTTTTACAGGATCACCTATTCACCCCCCCCCCTCTAGGTGCTCTCAATTGGTATCGGAGCCGTTCTATTCACAAAGGGACTAACCGCCCGAATAGATGGATCCTAAGGGGAAGGGTATAGTGATCAACGACAAAGAGAAGGAATCCTTCGTCAACGAGCCGAAGGACGATAAGCCTACCGACTCCGGCTCGGGTCAAAGACGGAAGGAAGGGAAGAAGAAGAAGACCAGGCGCATCAAGGAGATCGTCTACTACGACAGCGACGAGTCTACTTCTTCCCAAAAGGACGAGGACCACAACAACTACGAGAGGAGAAAACCGGTTAATTCGAACTTTTCTTTTGATTACTCTCGTATTCCGCAAAGTTCACATTCACATTTGCTCTCCATTCCACTTGGCAAGCCCCCACACTTTGATGGAGAGGACTACGGATTTTGGAGTCACAAAATGCGTAGTCACCTATTTTCTCTCCATCCTAGTATTTGGGAGATTGTGGAGAGTGGAATGCACTTTGATAGTTCGGATAGTCCCATGTTCATTAATGAACAAATTCATAAGAATGCACAAGCTACTACTGTTCTTCTAGCTTCCTTGTGCAGGGATGAATACCATAAGGTGAGCGGCTTGGATAACGCCAAACAAATCTGGGACACCCTCAAGATTTCTCATGAGGGGAACGACGTCACCTTACTCACCAAGATGGAGTTGGTGGAGGGCGAGCTTGGACGGTTCGCAATGATAAGGGGCGAGGAGCCGACGCAAACATACAACCGGCTCAAGACCCTTATCAACAAGATAAGGAGTTACGGGAGCACGCGATGGACGGACCACGACGTCGTCCGCCTAATGCTCAGGTCCTTTACCGTACTTGATCCTCATCTCGTGAACAATATTCGTGAGAATCCCAGGTACACGATGATGACGCCCGAGGAAGTACTTGGAAAATTCGTGAGCGGGCGGATGATGATCAAGGAGGCAAGATACGTCGACGACGCGTTGAACGGACCACTCCACGAGCCTCAACCCATTGCTCTAAAAGCAACGAGGAGCAAGGAGTCGCTACCTAGCAAGGTGGCGCAAGTCGAGGCGGCCGGGCTCAATGATGAAGAGATGGCTCTCATCATCAAGAGATTCAAGACGGCGCTAAATGGTCGCAAGGGGCAGCCAAGCAAGACCAAGACCAAGGGGAAGCGCTCATGCTTCAAATGCGGTAAGCTTGGTCATTTTATCGCTAACTGTCCCGATAATGAAAGTGACCAGGAAAAGGGGAACAAAAGAGAGAAGAAGAAGCAATACAAGAAGGCAAAAGGCGAGGCGCATCTAGGAAAGGAGTGGGACTCGGATTGCTCCTCCTCCGACTCCGACAACGAAGGACTCGCCGCCACTGCCTTCAACAAATCGGCTCTCTTCCCCAACGAGCGTCTCACTTGCCTTATGGCAAGGGAGAAGAAGGTAAGTACTCAAGACTCCACTTATGCTTCTTCTAGTGATAGTGAGTCTAGTGATGATGACACAGATTACTCATGCTTGTTCAAGGGCTTAGATAGATCTAAGATAGATAAAATCAATGAATTGATTGATGCTTTGAATGAAAAGGATAGGCTTTTAGAAAAGCAAGAGGATTTATTGTATGATGAACATGATAAGTTTGTAGAGGCACAAAAATCATATGCTTTAGAAGTGAAAAGAAATGAAGTGCTTTCTAGTGAAATATCTTCTTGTCATGAAACCATTGCTACTTTACAAAGTGTTAACCATGATTTAAATGCTAAATTAGAAGTAACAAATAAATCTAAGTCTTGTGTTGAAAATGTTACAATTTGCACTAGGTGTAAGGATTTTGATGTTAACACTTGTTGCAAACACTTAGTTTCAATTTCAAAACTAAAAGATGAAGTGGCTAGTCTTAATGCCCAACTTAAGACTAGCAAGAGTGAAGTTGAAAAGATAAAATTTGCAAGGGATGCCTATACAATTGGAAGACATCCCTCAATTAAGGATGGTCTTGGCTTCAAGAGAGAGGCCAAGAACTTAACAAGCCATAAGGCTCCCATCTTCGTCAAGGAGAAAGGGAAGGCCCCTATGGCAAATAGTGCTAAAAAGAACCATGCTTTCTTATACCATGATAGGAGACATGCTAGAAATGCTTATAATGATTTTGATTCACATGTTTATGATTCTCATGCCATGTTTGCTTCTAGTTCGTCTTATAAGCATGATAGGGATATGTGTAGGAGAAATGTTGTACATATGCCTAGGAGAGATATTGCTCATGTGCCTAGAAAGAATGTTATTCATGCTCCTAGGAAAGTAGTGAATGAACCTTCTGTAATTTATTGTGCCTTAAACACTTCCTTTGCTATTTGTAGAAAGGGTAAGAAGGTTGTTGCTAGGAAATTAGGGGCTAGATGCAAGGGAGATAAATCTTGCATTTGGGTCCCTAAAGATATTTGTGCTAACCTTGCAGGACCCAACATGAGTTGGGTACCTAAGACCCAAGCCTAAATTTGCCTTGCAGGTTTATGCATCCGGGGGTTCAAGCTGGATTATCGACAGCGGATGCACAAACCATATGACGGGGGAGAAGAAGATGTTCACCTCCTACGTCAAAAATAAGGATTCCCAAGATTCAATTATATTCGGTGACGGGAATCAAGGCAAGGTAAAAGGGTTAGGTAAAATTGCAATTTCTAATGAGCATTCTATCTCAAATGTATTCTTAGTGGAGAGTCTTGGATATAATTTGCTATCTGTTAGTCAATTATGTCAAATGGGATATGATTGTTTATTTACAAATGTAGATGTGTCTGTCTTTAGAAGATGTGATGGTTCACTAGCTTTTAAGGATGTACTAGACGGCAAGCTTTATTTAGTTGATTTTGCAAAAGAAGAGGCCGGTCTAGATGCATGCTTAATGGCTAAGACTTGCATGGGCTGGCTGTGGCATCGCCGCTTAGCACATGTGGGGATGAAGAACCTCCACAAGCTTCTAAAGGGAGAACACGTAATAGGTCTAACAAATGTGCATTTCGAAAAAGATAGACCTTATGCAGCTTGTCAGGCAGGTAAACAGGTGGGAGGAGCGCATCACAGCAAGAATGTGATGACCACGTCAAGACCTCTGGAGCTGCTGCATATGGACCTCTTCGGACCCGTCGCCTACCTAAGCATCGGAGGAAGTAAGTATGGTCTAGTTATTGTTGATGACTTTTCCCGCTTCACTTGGGTGTTCTTTTTGCAGGATAAGTCTGAAACCCAAGGGACCCTCAAGCGCTTCCTCAGGAGAGCTCAAAATGAGTTTGAGCTCAAGGTGAAGAAGATAAGGAGCGACAACGGGTCCGAGTTCAAGAACCTTCAAGTGGAGGAGTTTCTTGAGGAGGAAGGGATCAAGCACGAGTTCTCCGCTCCTTACACACCACAACAAAATGGTGTGGTAGAGAGGAAGAACAGGACGCTAATCGATATGGCGAGGACGATGCTTGGAGAGTTCAAGACCCCCGAGTGCTTTTGGTCGGAAGCCGTGAACACGGCTTGTCACGCCATCAACAGGGTCTACCTTCACCGCCTCCTCAAGAAGACGTCATATGAGCTACTAACCGGTAACAAACCCAATGTATCTTACTTTCGTGTTTTTGGGAGCAAGTGCTACATTCTAGTGAAGAAGGGTAGAAATTCTAAGTTTGCTCCCAAAGCTGTAGAAGGGTTTTTATTAGGTTATGATTCAAATACAAAGGCGTATAGGGTCTTCAACAAATCATCGGGTTTGGTTGAAGTCTCTAGCGACGTTGTATTTGATGAGACTAATGGCTCTCCAAGAGAGCAAGTTGTTGATTGTGATGATGTAGATGAAGAAGATGTTCCAACGGCCGCTATACGAACCATGGCGATTGGAGACGTTCGGCCACAGGAACAAGATGAACGAGATCAACCTTCTTCCTCAACGACGGTGCATCCCCCAACTCAAGACGATGAACAGGTTCATCAAAAGGAGGCGTCTGATCAAGGGGGAGCACAAGATGATCACGTGATGGAGGAAGAAGCGCAACCGGCACCTCCAACCCAAGTTCGAGCGATGATTCAAAGGGATCATCCCGTCGACCAAATTCTGGGTGACATTAGCAAGGGAGTAACTACTCGATCTCGATTAGTTAATTTTTGTGAACATTACTCTTTTGTCTCCTCTATTGAGCCTTTCAGGGTAGAGGAAGCCTTGCTAGATCCGGACTGGGTGTTGGCCATGCAGGAGGAACTTAACAACTTCAAGCGCAATGAAGTTTGGACGCTGGTGCCTCGTCCAAAGCAAAATGTTGTGGGAACCAAGTGGGTTTTTCGCAACAAACAGGACGAGCACGGGGTGGTGACGAGGAACAAGGCTCGACTTGTGGCAAAAGGTTATGCCCAAGTTGCAGGTTTGGACTTTGAGGAGACTTTTGCTCCTGTGGCTAGGCTAGAGTCTATTCGTATCTTGCTAGCATATGCCGCTCACCATTCTTTCAGGCTGTACCAAATGGATGTGAAGAGCGCTTTCCTCAACGGGCCAATAAAGGAGGAGGTGTACGTGGAGCAACCCCCTGGCTTCGAGGATGAGCGGTACCCCGACCACGTATGTAAGCTATCTAAGGCGCTCTATGGACTTAAGCAAGCCCCAAGAGCATGGTATGAATGCCTTAGAGATTTCTTAATTGCTAATGCTTTCAAGGTTGGGAAAGCCGATCCAACTCTTTTCACTAAGACTTGTGATGGTGATTTGTTTGTGTGCCAAATTTATGTCGATGACATAATATTTGGTTCTACTAATCAAAAGTCTTGTGAAGAGTTTAGCAGGGTGATGACGCAGAAATTCGAGATGTCGATGATGGGCGAGTTGAACTACTTCCTTGGGTTCCAAGTGAAGCAACTCAAGGACGGCACCTTCATCTCCCAAACGAAGTACACGCAAGATCTGCTAAAGCGGTTTGGGATGAAGGATGCCAAGCCCGCAAAGACTCCGATGGGAACCGACGGACACACCGACCTCAACAAAGGAGGTAAGTCCGTTGATCAAAAAGCATACCGGTCAATGATAGGGTCTTTACTTTATTTATGTGCTAGTAGACCAGATATTATGCTTAGCGTATGCATGTGTGCTAGATTTCAATCCGATCCTAAGGAGTGTCACTTGGTGGCGGTGAAGCGAATTCTTAGATATTTAGTCGCTACGCCTTGCTTTGGGATCTGGTATCCAAAGGGGTCTAACTTTGACTTGATTGGGTACTCAGATTCCGACTATGCTGGATGTAAGGTCGATAGGAAGAGTACATCAGGGACGTGCCAATTCTTAGGAAGGTCCCTGGTGTCATGGAACTCTAAGAAACAAACCTCCGTTGCCCTGTCCACCGCTGAGGCCGAGTATGTTGCCGCAGGTCAGTGTTGCGCGCAACTACTTTGGATGAGGCAAACCCTCAGGGACTTTGGCTACAATCTGAGCAAAGTCCCACTCCTATGTGATAATGAGAGTGCTATCCGAATAGCGGAAAATCCTGTTGAGCACAGCCGCACAAAGCACATTGACATCCGGCATCACTTTTTGAGAGACCACCAGCAAAAGGGAGATATCGAAGTGTTTTATGTTAGCACCGAGAACCAGCTAGCCGATATCTTTACCAAGCCTTTAGATGAGAAGACCTTTTGCAGGCTGCGTAGTGAGCTAAATGTCTTAGATTCGCGGAACTTGGATTGAACTGTAGCATACATGTATTCATGCTTTTGATCATGTTCCTTTCTGCATTTTTGTTGCTTATTATGGTGCTCAAGTTGTACAAACACTCCCTGGACCTCACAAGTCCGTTGCAATGTGATGCACATGTTTAGGGGGAGATGTGTTACAACTTGACCCTTTGAGACTAACCATATGTTTGAGTTTGCTTGTGTTAGTCACAAAGGAGAATTGAAAGGGAAAAGGTGGACTTGGACCATGAAAGACTTCCACTGCACTCCGATGAGGGGTAACTTATTCCAAGTCCATCTCATGAACTCTTATTGCCATTTGCTCTTAATTGAAGATTTTGGTGAGGCAATGGGGTTAAAGGGCCAAAAATTGATCCCGTTTTGGTGCTTGATGCCAAAGGGGGAGAAAATAAAGGCCAAAGCAATAAATGGATCAGCTACCACTTGAGAGATTTTGAAAATAGTAGAATAGAGTTTTTGGTTTGTCAAAATTCTTATGTTGTCTCTCTTGTCAAAAGTTGGCTTCTTGTGGGGAGAAGTATTGTTTATGGGAAAAAGGGGGAGTTTTTGAAATCTTTGATCAATCTTTTTGGAATGACTCTCTTTTTGCTTAAACATGTGTGTTTAACTTAGAGATAGAGATTTGAGTTTGATTTGCAAAAACAAACCAAGTGGTGGCAAAGGATGATCCATATATGCCAAAATTGAATAAAACTTAAATTTATTTTATTTGAAGTGAGTTTGCACTTGTTCTAGTTGCTTTATGTTGTGTTGGCATAAATCACCAAAAAGGGGGAGATTGAAAGGGAAATGTGCCCTTGGGCCATTTCTAAGTATTTTGGTGATTGAGTGCCAACACATGTGCTTAATTGTGAATTTATGACATGGATGAACAAGGTGCAAATCATGAAATAAAGGTATGTTTCTAAGCCTTAGTACATTGGTTTTGTGTACTAATATATTTGTATGAGTGTTAGAAACAGAAAGAAGAAGAAGAGAAAAGAGGAGGAAAGACTTGGCTGTGTGCAGCCAAGACCCAGCTCGGTCTGGAGCACCGGACTGTCCGGTGTGCACCGGACAGTGTCCGGTGCGCCAGGCCGACTTGGCTCGAACTGGCCGCTCTCGGGATTTTGGCCGGCGGCGTACGGCTAAAATTCACCGGACTGTCCGGTGTGCACCGGACTGTCCGGTGAGCCAACGGTCTGCCGGGCCAACGGTCGGCCGCGCAATCTGCGCGGGACACGTGGCGGAGCCAACGGTCGGAAGACGGCACCGGACTGTCCGGTGTGCACCGGACATGTCCGGTGCGCCAACGGCGCCAGATCTGTCAACGGTCTGCAACGGTCGTCTTCGCCGTTTAAGGAAACAAATCGGGCACCGGACAATGTCCGGTGTGCACCGGACTGTCCGGTGCCCCCAACGACAGAAGGCAAGGATGGCCTTCCGGATTTGCTCTCAACGGCTCCTAGCTGCCTTGGGGCTATAAAAGGAGCCCCTAGGCGCATGGAGGAGACACACAAGCAACCTTTGAGCATTCCTGAGCACCCACAAGCAATCTTTGCGCATTCTGTTGTCATTCTAAGTGTTTCGAGCTCTGTTCTAGTGAGAACTGTGTGATACTCTTGTGAGCTCGATTCTTGGCCGTGTGTGTGTGTGTTTTGCTGTGGATTTGTGTGTGTTGCTTCCCTCCCTTACTCTGTGCTTTCTTTGTGATCATACTTGTAAGGGCAAGAGACTCCAATTTGTGGAGATTCCTTGCAAACGGGATAGTGAAAGGAACAACCAAACACCGTGGTATTCAAGTGGGTCTTTGGACCGCTTGAGAGGGGTTGATTGCAACCCTCGTCCGTTGGGACGCCACAACGTGGAGTAGGCAAGCGTTGGCTTGGCCGAACCACGGGATAAACCACTGTGTCTCTCTGTGCTTGATTCTTGTGGTATTGTGTTTTGTTGAGACTTCACCTTAGCCACTTGGCATTAATCGTGCTAACGCTTAACAAAGTTTTTTTTTGGCTTAAGTTTGAAGTTTTTACAGGATCACCTATTCACCCCCCCCTCTAGGTGCTCTCACATGTATCCCGACCATGTATACAAGCACTCTATGGGCTTAACAAGCACCAAGAGCATGGTATGAATGCCTTAGACTACTTAATTGCAAATAAGGTTGGGAAGGCTGATCCCACTATCTTTACTAAGATTTTTTATGGAGATTTGTTTGTGTGCCAAATATATGTCGATGACATAATATTTGGTTCTATTAACCAAAAGTCTCGTGAGGAGTTTAGTAGGCTAATGGTGCAAAATTCAAGATGTCTATGATGAGAGAGTTGATCTACTTTCTTGGCTTTCAAGTTAAACAGCTTAAGGACGACATCTTCCTCTCTTAAACCAAGTACATGTAGGACATCCTCAAGATGTTTGGGATGAAGGATGCGAAGCCCATCAAGACACTAATAGCAACAAATGGCATTTGGACCTTGACATAGGAGGTAACTTCGTAGATCAAAAGGTAAACCGGTATATGTAAGTTCCTTGCTTTATTTATGTGCTAGTAGACCGGATATTATGATTTTCATTTGTTTGTGTGCTAGATTTTAATCTGACCCTATGGAATGTCACCTTAGGGCCGTGAAGCGTTTTTTGAGATATTTCTTTCATATGCCTCACTTTGGGCTTTGGTATTCAAAGGGGTCTACCTTTGACCTTGTTGGATATTTTGACGCCAATTTGAGCACATTAGGGATATGTCAGTTTCTAGGGAGATCCCTCGTGTCCTGGAGCTCTATAAAGTAAAATTCTATTGCCCTATCCACCATCGAGGCAAAGTACATTTCCACAGGCCATTGTTGTGCACAATTAGTTTAGATGAGGCAAACTCTAAGGGACTTTGGCTACATCTGAGCAAAGTCCCACTCATATGTGATAATGAGAGTGCAATCCGCTTGGCAAATAATCCCGTTGAGCACAACCGCACTAAGCACATAGACATTCGGTATCACTTCCTAAGAGACCACCAACAAAGGGGAGATACCAATCCTTTAGATGAGAGGAGGTTTTGTGAGTTGAGTAGTGAGCTAAATGTCTTAGATTCATAGGATTTGGATTGATTTATAGAATACATCATATTCATGCCTTTGTTCATGCTATTTATGCCTTATTTCATATTCTTGCTTGTTTTGGTGTTTGAGTTGTATAATGTCATCCCTGGACCTCACATGTCCAAGTGTAATGATGCACATGTTTAGGGGAGGATATGCTACAACTTGACCCTTTTGAGACTATCAATTTTCTTGAGTTGATCATGTGTAGTCTCAAAGGTGGATTGAAAGGCAAAAGGTAAATTTGAGCAAAAGGAAGACAGTGCCACTACATAAATGGTATCAAGGTTCTTTGTGTTAAATTCCCTTGGTTTCTCATTGCTTTTGGCCTTCATTTGTTATTTTTGGTGTTGCAATGGGGTTAGGCCACTTAGTTTCTCCATTTTGGTGCTTAATGCCAAAGGAGAAGAAATTAGAGGCCAAAGCAACTGGATCAACCCACCAGTCAAGTTTTAAAGGTTTTGAGCTTAAAACCTACCTTTTGATACAAAACCCTCTTGATAGCAAAGAGGAACCCTCTTGTTGCAAAACTATTCTCTTATGGAGGAGAATTTATCTTATGATAATAAGGGGGAGTTTTGGTATTTTGATCCAAACAAGTCTTTAAAATTGGTTTGATTTGCAAAACCAAGTGTTTTTGACTTAGAAGTTAGAAAAATGGTTTTGATTGAAAAATTCAAAACAAGTGGTGGCTATGTGATCCAAATATGTCAAATTCTTTGAACACTTCTTTATTTGAGTTTGAACTTCAAATTGCTACTTCTGAGTCATATTGGTTAAGTTAGTCATATTTGAGTTGCTTTACGTGTGTTGGCATAAATCACCAAAAAAGGGGGAGATTGAAAGGGAAATGTGCTTAATAGCCATTTCTACATGTTTTGGGGATTAAGTGTCCAAAACACCAACATGGACTAGTTGTTTGGATTTGAATATGAGCTGTAACACCCTTGGTGTTACTGTCACTAAAACTTGAGCATAACATCATGAGCATTTGCATATCATGTGTTTGTTACACTTAGAGTGCATTTATTAGGCAAAAATTTCAAACAAGTTGTTTTGGTGTGACTTGATATGTATGTAACCCTAGGGTAGGGTACTTAACCCTAAACCAGGCTTTGGTGTGATAATAAAGCCCAAGCATGAGAAAACTTCAAAACTCATTATAAATGGTCATAGGGTAGCACCATTAATGAACTTGAGTGGCATCCAAACCCTAAAGGTGCCAAAACCCCTAAAAAGACCATTGGAAAACCCTGAGTTGAAACCCTAGGGGGTTATATGTAAATTTTGCACACTTTTGGATCTAAGTGCAAAAACCAAGGTATTAGGGTACCTCAAATCATATGGTTTACATATTTGAGGATTTGCAAATCAAACCATGAGATTTGGGCTTATTTGCAAAAAGCCACTCTACACCTCTCATGTGACTAAGTCTGAAAACCAGTGAACAGGGCTGACTTTGGAGCTCTGTAGTTCTAAAAATACAAAGAATTTGCCTAGGGTCAACACATCAAAAGTCTAGAGCTACAATAGGAGAACAACTTTACTTAAGTAACTAAGCTTTGATCACATACAAAGTTTGGAGAAAAATAAGCTCAAAGTTGTGCTGTCAGTCACTTTGATGACTGAATTTAGGTCGCCAGTGACATTAGCCAAACTTTTGGGTCAAATTAGAGTAGGATCCATTGCTCTATTGAGGATAGTTGCTATAGTCGATTTGTAGCTGGATCATAGAGCTACAACTTTGATACAGAGAACAGATCGAGTCGCTACATGAATTTGGGAACAAATCTCCCTACAAGTTGCTCTGACAAACTGACTGAATAGGCAGTGTGATGGTACAGTGTCCGGATCAGAATGCCAGGTTCAGATGCCTCACCGCCGGTGACCGTGCGCTCGGATTCGCGCCCGCCGCGGTGATTCATGCCCAGCGTGGATGGATAACGAAGAAGGGTAAAAATCTTGGCGCTCGGATTAGCTCGGACTTGCTCACCGTCGTGCCGTCGTACCCACTTGAACCGGGACTGGTCAAAATCATCATCATCGACGTTAGCCGCTCAACGATCGTACGCCACATGCCTCGGTGTCTTACCACGTCGCAACAGCTCAATTTACACATATCTGGTGATCGCCGGTGAGCTCGTCACGGTGAAAGCCACCAATTGCTTGCACTAGTGCCCCCCTTCTCTTCGACCGCCACTGCGACATCTCAAATTCACGGGCCACCGCTCGAGGATCCTATAAATTAAGCGTACCCTCAGCTCTGCAAGGTATTCAAGCAACCAGTACACCCGACCGTGTCTCCAATTACTCACCAGAGCTCGCCAATTTGGAGTTTCCCCCAAATCGGTCTAAACACCACCACGTGAGCACCTCGCCATGGCCAGCGTACTACAGGTCCGTTCATGCCCTCTGTTCTCCCGTTTCAGTACCCTTATGTTCTCCTGATGCTCCTTGACCCGTTCAATTAGGCTAGACCACGCTAGATCGTCGGGAACACCTCTGTTCATCCGTAGTTCGCGCTGTCACCGTGGGCAGGGTGATTTAGAGCTCAACTCTAGCAATTAAGTGAGGGGAAATGGTCGCGTAGGGTTGAATTCGGTGTCCAGCAAAGGGGAGGGCTAGCCGTTGCTTATTTTGGCCAGTGCAAGCTCGCCGGAGCTCGGCCTGGCGCCGTTCGCCGTCGAGGACCACGGGTCGTGAAGAATTAGAAAGTGGAGGGCCTCGGTGTAAATGTCAGTGACCCATTGAAATAGTGCGCGGGGTTCTTCGCTAGTTATTCAAACCCCTGAGGACCCCGGTGCAAACTGTCCACCGCAGGCGCGCGCGGGCTCGTTTACCTGTTCACGGGCTGACTTGGACCAGTTTCGGCCCAATACTATTCATACTTTTCCCTTTTCTTTTTCTTCCAGGATTATAGAATTCATAGAAAATTGTATAAAAATGCTAAAAATACCAGACCAATTTTTTATATTCCTAAATTCCTATAGTATTTAATAAAACTAGTTTTATGATTTTTAGTCCAAATGAGGAATTATGGAGTATTTAAATAGCTAAAAACTTTGCTCCTGGAATTTTAGAAATTAATTAGTAACTCCAAAAATCACCCAACTTTTTGTATAAGCTTAAAATGGTATTTAGAAGCATTGGGTAAAGATTGGCATGATTTGGACAATGTTTGGTACCTAAACCCCAAAACCCTGAACTTCTAAGTAATACTGCCCTGTGAAATAAGATATTGACTCCAAAAGCCCTAGTTTTTGAAAGGACCATGAAGGAAAATTGTATTCAAGACCTAAGATAATGTACCTTTATTATCTTTGCATTTTCATAAGCATTACATGAGCATTCATGATTATATATGGTTCTATATAGAAAACGAAGAAGAAATAGTAGTTGAAGAAGAAGGAGTTGCACCACCACCACCTGAAGACCCACCAGCCGGGAACTGCTTTTACTTCGATATTTGCGGAGCAGAGCCCGACTCTCCTATAACACAAGGCAAGCCCCGGTGCATTTACCACCTCCTTGCTGTTTTAAAATCTTTCTCACCTTGTTTGATGCATTAGGTGATAGGAGTTGTGTGCTAAACCGTTGATGCATTTCCTTCCTTGAAAAATTGAATACCCTTCCTTGATACCCTTTTATAAAAAGGATTTTATGATGCTTAGCCTTGCTCTAGAAAAACAAAAATGTTTTGTTTTAAAACAAAAGTGATGCTTCAGTGGGTGGGAATGTTTTCAAAAATAAAACTTGATGGTGGATCCATCATGGCCGTGATGGGTTCAACATCGGAAAAGATGTACTGCCGCCAGGTACCAAACTTTGGGATTTAAATGATAAAGCTGAGACCGGGCGGTTGACTTACACGAGAAGGGAGTCTCGGTGTAGTGTCTCCATCTGAGTCGATTAAGGACCTTGTCGATGTAGGCTTGATGATCGAGGACCCTTTAACTGGTCACATGCCTCATCATGGGTAAGCTTTGCCTCAGGCAGACTAATACAAGAATAAGATAATACACAATGGGAGTGGAGAGATGGCGAGAGTAGCGTGTACCCTCCGTGGCAAGAGGCTGGACGGTGGTGTATCTGTGCTCTCGGTTGGTGTGAACCTGATCTAGTCTTAAGAAACCCGGTGGCGAGTTGACATATGCAAGGGTTAAGTGCTACATATGTCGTGTGATTGGAGATCCTCAACTGAGTATTAATCGATTCGAATCGCTGTTACTTCTCGGACATGAAGACTTGGTCACTGACCTACACGTAGAAATCCAGTAAACAAGAAGGGTTGATAAGAAAGTGGTTAGTATAGGCCAAGTGCTTGAACTAGGGTAGAAAGAACTCTAGAATCAGGTAATGACTTAACTTGCTAATAAAACTGGATTTTTAAGGATCCACTATTAGTAAGCATTTTTTCAAACAGAGTCTTGATTTTGATTAAGCCTTACCTTGACTTCCTCAAGCTAGCATATCCTTGAGAGTCTTTTATTCTGACGGGTAAGACTTGCGAAAGTACACTTCGTACTCAGGGTTTTCGAACCCATGTTGTTGTAGGCGAGGAAGCAGCAAATTTTTGTTGCTTTTGTTCCAAGGTGGTGCCAAAGGAAGAAAATCAGGACTGAAGCCTCGGGAGGAAGTTTCCTCCTTTAAAAACTTTTTACTGTTAAGCGGGAGGGGTTTTTGCCTCCCGGATTTGTAATAATATTACTCCTGCACTCTTATATATTACTGGTATGTAATAATAACACTCTTTCTATATGTTACTGTAAATTAAGTTGCTGTAATTGCTTCCGCTTATTCGTTCCTTCGATGTGTTGTAATATCTGCGTGACGGGTGAAACGCTCTTGGGAAAGGTAAAGGATATAGATACCTAACTTGTCAAGCGATTGGAAGCATCTATAGGGTTGCCCAAGGTTCGCTGGACAAGGACAACTATAGGTGGGCCTAATAACTTGGGAGGTTCCATCACAACTGGTATCGGAGCGAAGCCCATCTCTGGAGATATTATGAGACATTTCAAAACGAAATTTCAAAGACTTATCTAAGAAAACTTCTTTCATTCTTATCTTACTACTTTCTGAAGTACCTATCTTATAAGACCAGTTAGCAGAGTGCAATGTATAGAAGGTTGTGAATCAACTAGGGTTGATTCTGTAATTATGCATGCATCATGTTAAAAACTATACCAATAAAGTTTTCCCCCTTATGGAGATATGCCGCCGCGCACGAGGAAAACCGCGTGTAAGTCCACTGGACTGATTGGCGTGCCTCGGCATCAGCTGGCTCCAAGGCATGAAGAGAGCAGCAGCGGCAGTAACGACCCCATTGGAGACCTAGAAGCCCAGGTGGAGCAGCTTCGAGCGGAGTTACATTACAGAAACAGAGTGTGGGTAGAAGATGGTCAGCGTATAAATGAGTTAAGAGCTGACGTCCGACATCTGCAAGACGAGCATGCTGAATGGGATTTGGGAATCGATTGGGCTGTCAACTCACGTTCAATTGCTTGGGACCGGGAAGCCAAAGCTCGAGCCCGTGTGGATGAGCTTAGCACGGCCGTTGACAACTTGCAGCTGTATTGCAATACATTACATGAGGAAGTTCATGAACTGTATTCACGACTGCACCCAGACGTACCTGCCGACCTTGTTGGAATGGGAGCCGGACCTTCTGGAACAGCAGGTGAAGCACTTGGTGGGGAATTGGACCTTTTCAAGCCCCCTCCTTCTATGAACCTGGCTGATGAATGGTCCCCTACAACAGACAGTGAAGCAACCAAGGACGATAAATACTAGAATAGTATAGTTTAGATATAATGCTAATGTAAAACAGGTAGAGGAGTCATGTTGTACATTCGAGTCTGTATCATTACATCTTGGTAATGTAAAATGATGGTATATGTCAGCATGTTATATTTTTCCCAAATATTTCTTTGCTTCAGATGCCATCCAGAACTCGTGCACATGACGGCGCGGGAACGTCTCATGGTCGGGAAGACACGCCCAATCCACCGCCGGTACCGCCCATGTTGGCTGAGGCTATCGCTGCCTTGGTCAGTGCAACCGCCGACAACACCCGCTTCCTTCGTGAGATGGTGGGAAACCAATTCCAACAACAAGGCAGGAGGGCTTATCCGCAGGGACCCCGTGAAACTTTGTATCTAGATTTCTCGGAAACCCGTCCCCTAGTTTTCGTCAAAGCCGAATACCATCTTGAAGCCGACGAATGGATACGGGTCATTGAGCAGAAATTTGGACTCATCCGCTGCACCGAGACCCAGAAGCCGTTGTTCGTGGCTCAGCAACTAAGAGGCCCTGCCAGTACGTGGTGGGGAAATTATGTGGCCATTCAGCCTGCCGGACATCAGGTCACATGGGACGAATTTAAATTGGCGTTTTGTGAGCACTACATTCCAGAAGGAGTGCTGCACATGAAGTAGGAAGAATTCATGAGACTCAAGCAAGGAGGAGATACTGTCACGCAGTATCTCAACAAATTCAATCATTTGTCCTAGTATGCAATTGACCAAGTCAATACCGACCTGAAAAAGAAGAATTGCTTTATGCAAGGCCTCAACGACCGACTTCAAAGAAAGATGGCCACCTGCCTTGATCTCTCCTACAGTAGGGCTGTCAGCACAACGTTGGCAGTTGAAGCTAAGCATGCAGGCCCAGGAAAATCGAAGGGAATTGGAGGTGACAGGTCCAACCAGGGGCCTAAAAAGCGACAAAGGTTGGTAATCCGACCTTTCAATCAAAACCGTTCTTCACCCCGTCCACCCTCCTACCCCTTCAAACAGCCTATTTTCATCCGCCCTGCCACTGCCCCTACTTCAACAACTCAGCCGAGTGCCCCTGGTGCTCGTTTCCCCGCCCTCCCTAGTTCCTCAATGGGCTGCTTCAATTGTGGGAGGTCTGGACATTTTATCAAAGACTGCCCATATCCGAGGCAGAACAAATCCAATAATCAGTAGAACCCAGGGAGTTCAAGCCAAGGCAAGGGAAACACGGTAAATAATGTAGCGGGCAAGAATATAAAGAAGACTGGGCGAATATACTACACACAATGGCCACTACATCGGAGGGAGAACCGGTTATGATGGGTACGTTTCTTGTGGCTAATCACCCAACATTTATTCTCTTTGATTCTGGTGCTTCGCATACATTCATTAGTAAGAAGTTTGTGGCGAAATATTGCATTCCTTGCATTGAATCAAGGGAAGGGTTTATTATTCATTCACCTGGGGAACAAATATTCACTAAAGAAGTGGCCTACCATGTGCCTGTAACATTGGCTGAACGGGACTTTCCCACAAATATGATTGTTCTAAAAGGCCAGGATATATATGTAATTCTAGGCATGAATTGGTTAGCCCAGCACAAAGCTATCCTCAACACTGATCTGGGAACCATCAGATTGAGCTATGGCCATGAAGAGGTTCTTTTGTCCATCCCTGTAGCTATTCCAGCTAAACCATTTGGTAGTGTATATGAAGCTGTCATACCAGAAATCCAAGATATTCCGGTAGTATGTGAGTTTCCTGACGTCTTTCCTGAAGATCTGCCTGGATTACCTCCAGAAAGAGATGTAGAGTTTGTGATTGAATTAAAACCCGGTACAACTCCTATTTCTAGAAGGTCGTACCGAATGCCTCCAAATGAGTTGGCAGAACTCAAGACTCAATTACAAGATCTACTGGAGAAGGGATTCATCCAGCCTAGTTCGTCACCTTGGGGATGTCCCACAATCTTTGTCAAGAAGAAGGATCAAATGCTTCGGATGTGCGTGGACTACAGACCCCTTAATGAGGTCACCATCAAGAATAAGTACCCTCTTCCTCAGTTGATATCCTATTTGATTAGCTTACCGGAGCTTAGATATTTTCCAAAATTGACCTCAGGTCAGGCTATCATCAGATCCGTATCCAACCCGAAGATACCCAAAACCGCATTTACTACGCGGTATGAATTATTCGAATATTTGGTTATGTCCTTCGAATTAATGAATGCTCCTGCCCACTTCACATATCTAATGAACTCGGTATTTATGCCCGAGTTGGACAAATTTGTGGTGGTCTTCATTGATGATATCTTGATATATTCCAAGAATGAAGAGGAGCATACTCAGCATCTGCGGATCGTATTAACGCGCTTAAGGGAACATCAACTATATGCTAAATTCATCAAGTGCGCGTTTTGGCTGGAGGAAATCCAATTTCCGGGACACGTATTGTCTGCCAAGGGGATTGCGGTTGATCCCAGCAAAGTCAAGGATATTTTAGAGTGGAGACCACCAACCACTGTACATCAAGTTTGAAGTTTCCTTGGACTGGCTGGTTATTACCGCCGATTTATCCCGGATTTCTCTAAGCTTGTGAAGCCAATCACAAGTCTATTGAAGAGCGATATGAAATTCAACTGGTCCTCAAGATGCAACGAAGCCTTTGAGCAGCTGAAGGTGTTATTGACCACTGCTCCGATATTGGCTCAATCGGACATTGAAAAGCCTTTTGATGTGTATTGTGACACATCAGGCAGTGGTCTCGGATGTGTCTTAATGCTAGAGGGCCGAGTTATAGCATATGCCTCAAGACAGTTGCGCCGACATGAGGAACATTATCCAACTCATGACTTAGAATTAGTTGCTGTGGTTCATGCCCTTAAAATATGGCGTCATTATCTGCTGGGAAATATTTGTCATATATATACAGATCATAAAAGCTTGAAGTACATTTTTACCCAGTCAGAACTAAATATGAGGCAGAGGAGATGGCTTGAGCTGATTAAGGATTATGAATTGGAAATTCACTATCACCCAGGCAAGGCCAACGTGGTGGCAGATGCACTAAGTTGCAAGGCTTCCTGCCATTGCCTTACAATGAAAACCTCTGACATCACATTATGCCAAGAAATGGAGAGGTTAAACCTGGGAATGATTCAACATGGAACCTTAAATCACTTGAAGCTTGAGTCGGTTCTTCTGCAAAGAATAATTGATGCACAAAGAAGTGATGAGGGTATGAAACACATTCATGAGAAAATAAAGGCTGGTAAAGCAAACTGTTTCAGAAAGGATAATCAAGGCATTGTATGGTTTAACAACCGTATAATTGTGCCCAAGAATGATAACATCCGCCAACAAATTTTGGATGAAGCACATCTTAGTCGCTATTCTATTTATCCTGGAAGCACTAAGATGTATCATGATTTAAAGCAACATTATTGGTGGACAAAAATGAAGATCGAAATTGCACGCTATGTGGCAAGATGCGACACTTGCAGACGTGTCAAAGCCATACACATGAAAACTGCTGGTGCATTGAAATCCTTGCCTATCCCAACCTAGAAATGGGAAGACATTAGTATGGACTTCATTGTGAGAGTACCCAAGATAGCAAAAGGATTAGACTCTATTTGGGTTATAATTGATCGGCTTATGAAAATAGCTCATTTTCTGCCAGTCAAGACGTACTACCCGGTCATCACTTATGCCTAGATATATATTGCTCGTATTCTCAGTCTGCACGGGATCCCAAAAACTATAGTGTCGAACCGTGGACCACAATTTGTATCCAAATTCTAGGAAGAACTCCACAAATCTTTAGGTACTAAGTTGCTTCACAGTTTGGCCTATCATCCCCAAACCAGTGGGCAGACGGAGAGAGTGAATCAAATACTCGAGGACATGTTACGAGCATGTGTTCTGGAATTCCCACAGAAATGGGATGACTGTTTACCATTGGTGGAGTTTTCGAACAACAACAGCTATCAAGAGAGTATCAAGATGGCACCCTTTGAAGCCTTATATGGACGACGGTGCCGTACTCCATTAAATTGGTCTAAACCAGGGGAAAGGTGGTTTTTCAGACCTAATATGGTTAAAGAAACGGAAGAAAAAGTTCAACAAATTATACAAAATTTGAAAGAAGCACAAGCTCGACAAAAGAGTTATGCAAACAAACGACGCCAACCCTTATACTTTCAAGTTGAAGATTATGTGTATTTGAAAGTATCACCAATGAAGGGGGTATCTCGTTTCGGTGTAAAGGGAAAGCTTGCACCCTAGTACATTGGTCCATTCCTCATTCTTGAACAATGTGGACCAGTGGCATACCGACTCCACTTACCCGAAACATTGTCTGCAATACACAATGTGTTCCATGTGTCTCATTTGAAGAAGTGTCTTCGGGTTCCAGATCGAACCATTGAAGTGACAGATGTTGCCTTGGAACCAGACTTAACATATTCAGAACATCCTATTCGAGTCCTGGATCAAAGGGACATGGTTACCCGAAGAAGAACTCTCAAATTTTATAAGATACAATGGAACCAACACACGGAAGATGAAGCTACATGGGAAACCCAAGACTTTTTAGAAAAGAATTTCCCAGACTTTTTAGCTTCATGTAAATTGTGAGATATGTACAATCGTGTAATAAAGGAGTAGACCCCATAACACCCCTGCCTTGTACAAGAAATAAGGAAATAAAAATATGACGCGTTTCCTTTTCCATTACTTGCCCTAGGACTTTTAAATCTCGGGACGAGATTCTTTTATGGGGGAAAGGATGTAACACCCCTGGTGTTACTGTCACTAAAACTTGAGCATAACATCATGAGCATTTGCATATCATGTGTTTGTTACACTTAGAGTGCATTTATTAGGCAAAAATTTCAAACAAGTTGTTTTGGTGTGACTTGATATGTATGTAACCCTAGGGTAGTGTACTTAACCCTAAACCAGGCTTTGGTGTGATAATAAAGCCCAAGCATGAGAAAACTTCAAAACCCATTAAAAATGGTCATAGGGTAGCACCATTAATGGACTTGAGTGGCATCCAAACCCTAAAGGTGCCAAAAACCCTAAAAAGACCCCTAGAAAACCCTAAGTTGAAACCCTAGGGGGTTATATGTAAATTTTGCACAGTTTTGGATCTAAGTGCAAAAACCAAGGTATTAGGGTACCTCAAATCATATGGTTTACATATTTGAGGATTTGCAAATCAAACCATGAGATTTGGGCTTATTTGCAAAAAGCCACTCTACACCTCTCATGTGACTAAGTCTGAAAACCAGTGAACAGGGCTGACTTTGGAGCTCTGTAGTTCTAAAAATACAAAGAATTTGCCAAGGGTCAACACATCAAAAGACTAGAGCTACAATAGGAGAACAACTTTTCTTAAGTAACTAAGCTTTGATCACATACAAAGTTTGGAGAAAAATAAGCTCAAAGTTGTGCTGTCAGTCACTCTGATGACTGAATTTAGGTCGCCAGTGACATTGGCCAAACTTTTGGGTCAAATTAGAGTAGGATCCATTGCTCGGTTGAGGATAGTTGCTATAGTCAATTTGTAGCTGGATCATAGAGCTACAACTTTGATACAAAGAACAGATCGAGTCGCTACATGAATTTGGGAACAAATCTCCCTACAAGTTGCTCTGACAGACTGACTGAATAGGCAGTGTGATGGTACAGTGTCCGGATCAGAATGCCAGGTTCAGATGCCTCACCGCTGGCGACCGTGCGCTCGGATTCACGCTCGCCATGGTGATTCGTGCCCAGCGCAGATGGATAATGAAGAAGGGTAAAAATCTTGGCGCTCGGATTAGCTCGGACTTGCTCACCGTCGTGCCGCCGTACCCACTTGAACCGCGACTGGTCGGAATCATCATCGCCGGTGTTAGCCGCTCAACGATCGTGCGCCACATGCCTTGGTGTCTTACCACGTCACAACAGCTCGGGTTACACATATCCGGTGATCACCGGTGAGCTCACCACGGTGAAAGCCACCAATTGCTTGCGCCAGTGCCCCCCTTTCTTTCCGACTGCCATCGCGACATTTCAAATTCACGGGCCACCGCTCGGGGATCCTATAAATTGAGAGTACCCTTAGCTCTGCAAGGTATTCAAGCACCCAGTACACCTGACTGTGTCTCCAATTACTCACCAGAGCTCGCCAATTTGGAGTTTCCCCCAAATCGGTCTAAACACCGCTGTGTGAGCACCTCGCCGTGGCCAGCGTACTACAGGTTCGTTCATGCCCTCTGTTCTCCCGTTTCAGTACCCTTATGTTCTCCTAATGCTCCTCGACCCGTTCAATTGAGCTAGACCGTGCTAGATCGTCGGGAACACCTCTATTCATCCGTAGTTCGCGCTGTCACCGTGGGCAGGGTGATTTAGAGCTCAACTCTAGCAATTAAGTGAGGGGAAATGGTCACGTAGGGTTGAATTCGGTGTCCAGCAAAGGGGAGGGCTAGCCGTTGCTTATTCTGGCCAGTACAAGCTCGCCGGAGCTTGGCCTGGCGCCGTTCGCCGTCGAGGACCGCGGGTCGTGAAGAATTAGAAAGTGGAGGGCCTCGGTGTAAATGTCAGTGACCCATTGAAATAGTGCGCTGGGTTCTTCGCTAGTTATTCAAACCCCTGAGGACCCAACTGTCCACCGCAAGCGCGCGCGCGGGCGCGTTTACCAGTTCACGGGCTAACTTGGGCCAGTTTCGGCCCAATAATATTCATACTTTTCCCTTTTCTTTTTCTTCCAGGATTATAGAATTCATAGAGAATTGTATAAAAATGCTAAAAATACCAGATCAATTTTGTTATATTCCTAAATTCCTATAGTATTTAATAAAAATAGATTTATGATTTTTAGTTCAAATGAGGAATTATGGAGTATTTAAAATAGCTAAAAACTTTGCTCCTGGAATTTTAGAAATTAATTAGTAACTCCAAAAATCACCCAACTTTTTGTATAAGCTTAAAATGGTATTTAGAAGCCTTGGGTAAAGATTGGCATGATCTGGACAATGTTTGGTACCTAAACCCCAAAACCCTGAACTTCTAAGTAATACCTGCCCTGTGAAATAAGATATTGACTCCAAAAGCCCTAGTTTTCGAAAGGACCGTGAAGGAAAATTGTATTCAAGACCTAAGATAATGTATGTTTATTATCTTTGCATTTTCATAAGCATTACATGAGCATTCATGATTATATATGGTTCTATATAGAAAATGAAGAAGAAATAGTAGTTGAAGAAGGAGTTGCACCACCACCACCTGAAGACCCACCTGCCGGGAACTGCTTTTACTTCGATATTTGCGGAGCAGAGCCTGACTCTCCTATAACACAAGGCAAGCCCCGGTGCATTTGCCACCTCCTTGCTGTTTTAAAATCTTTCTCACCTTGTTTGATGCATTAAGTGATAGGAGTTGTGTGCTAAACCGTTGATGCATTTCCTTCCTTGAAAAATTGAATACCCTTCCTTGATACCCTTTTATAAAAAGGATTTTATGATGCTTAGCCTTGCTCTAGAAAAACAAAAATGTTTTGTTTTATAACAAAAGTGATGCTTCAATGGGTGGGAATGTTTTCAAAAATAAAACTTGATGGTGGATCCATCATGGCTGTGATGGGTTCAACATCAGAAAAGATGTACCTCTACCAGGTACCAAACTTTGGGTTTTAAATGATAAAGCTGAGACCGGGCGATTGACTTGCATGAGAAGGGAGTCTCGGTGTAGTGTCTCCGTCTGAGTCGATTAAGGACCTTGTCGATGTAGGCTTGATGATCGAGGACCCTTTAACTGGTGACATGCCTCATCATGGGTAAGCTTTGCCTCAGGCAGACTAATACCAGAATAAGATAACACACAATGGGAGTGGAGAGATGGCGAGAGTAGCGTGTACCCTCTGTGGCAAGAGGCTGGACGGTGGTGTATCTGTGCTCTCGGTTGGCGTGAACCTAATCTTGTCTTAAGAAACCCGGTGGCGAGTTGACATATGCAAGGGTTAAGTGCTACATATGTCGTGTGATTGGAGATCCTCAGCTAAGTATTAATCGATTCGGATCGCCGTTACTTCTCGGACATGAAGACTTGGTCACTGAACTACACATAGAAATCCAGTAAACAAGAAGGGTTGATAAGAAAGTGGTTAGTATAGGCCAAGTGCTTGAACTAGGGTAGAAAGAACTCTAGAATCAGGTAATGACTTAACTTGCTAATAAAACTGGATTTTAAGGACCACTATTAGTAAGCATTTTTGCAAACAGAGTCTTGATTTTGATTAAGCCTTACCTTGACTCCCTCAAGCCAGCATATCCTTGAGAGTCTTTTATTCTGACAGGAAAGACTTGTGAAAGTACACTTCGTACTTAGGGTTTTCGAACCCATGTTGTTGTAGGCGAGGAAGCAGCAAATTTTTGTTGCTTTTGTTCCAAGGTGGTGCCAAAGGAAGAAAATCAGGACTGAAGCCTCGGGAGGAAGTGTCCTCCTTTAAAAACTTTTTACTATTAAGCGGGAGGGGTTTTTGCCTCCCGGGTTTGTAATAATATTACTCCTGCATTCTTATATATTACTGGTCTATAATAATAACACTCTTTCTATATGTTAATGTAAATGAAGTTGCTGTAATTGCTTCCGCTTATTCGTTCCTCTGATGTGTTGTAATATCCGCGTGACGGGTGAAACGCTCTTGGGAAAGGTAAAGGATATAGATACCGAACTTGTCAAGTGATTGGAAGCATCTACAGGGTTGCCCAAGGTCCGCTGGACAAGGACAACTGTAGGCGGGCCTAATAACTTGGGAGGTTCCGTCACATGAGCACAATCCAATGAACGATAATTTGAAGGTTTCAAGTCTATAAGAGTTGAAACAAGGGCCTAGAAATGCAACTTGGAGTAAAATGGTAAATCTGTGAGGTTCGCACTCTTAAAGATGTTGCATAGGTCCATTACAATGTTTTTGCACTTGGTCTCTAACTCCGTTTGAAGCGAAAGGTGCATTTTGGACTTGGTTTCGCCCAATTTAGGAACTCCACTGAAAATCTGTAAAAGAGGTAAGTTTCACACACTTAGCCAATTATATTATGTACTAATTATATTTTTTCTAAGTCGTAGGGAATCTCCCAACAACAGTCAAAAGGGTTTGGAGAAGATAAACTTAAAAGAGCCTTACTTGGGCTATTTTGGGCCTCACAGGATCGGTCTGGCGGTGCACCGGACCGGGTCCACATGGGCCTAGACTTCGTCGTTTGGGCAGCCTGGTGCACCGGAACAAGTCCGTGCCCGGACCGCCTGTACTGCTGAACTTGGCGGTCTCGAGAATTTTATTATAAAATTTAGCAGACTGTGAATAGTGTCAGTCCGGTGGCGCACTAGATTGTCTCCAACGACTAGTCTCCAGCGAGCGCGTGCTAGACAATGACTAGCTGACGTGGCATCTGGTCTAGAGGTGCACCAGATCGGTGTAGTGCTTGTCGGCTATGGAAGGCACCCAATTAGATCCTAGGCTTAGGGCGTGTGGACCTGGTGAAAGCATCTAGGCCCCTGGTTGGTTTTAGTGATTAATGACAACGTAATATTATATGTGACTAACGTGTGTTTTGCAGAGACAAATGGTAAGTTAGGTCGCATGACAGGTAGAAGTACTACAACGGTGAAAACAATCCCGGAGATAAGAACTTGAAGCGACGGCTAAAACGACGAAACAAAAGGTGAAGGTCTACGGAGTCCGAGTGTCAAGGAGATGTGGACACTCGCGATTTAGTTAGGTCTTTTATTCTCTTTTAGCCGTACTATAAAGAGGGGTTGTCGATAAGTAGTTTGACCAAGAGAGTTCTAGTGCAGTGTTGGTGCACAATCACACTCACATACAGTGCTAGGTGTCACTCTAGAACTCACTCACAAGTTAGAACGAAAACCAATTTTAAAATCAGCTGAAAAACAAGAGTTAGTGTTTCTGGCCCTGGGGCACCGGACTGTCCGGTGCACCCTCTGCCAGGTGGGGCCAGGCTGGTCCGGGGCAGAGGCTTTCCCTCCACAGAAACCCGAGAGCGCAGGTTTCAGAGTTGAATTTTAGTGGCGCACCGGACATCGCACCGGACTGTCCGGTGTGCACCGGACAGTGACTGTTCACTGTCCGGTGTGCCATGAGTCCAACGGCTACCTGTCAGAACTAGCCGTTGGAAACGACCGTTGGCGCACCGGTGGCGCACCATTGGCGCACCGGTGGCGCACCGGACTGTCCGGTGCGCCATTGCGCAGTGAGATGCCTGTAACGGCTAGTTGGTGGGTGAAGGCTATTTATACCCCTTCCACCCACCATATTCAATGTCTTGCACTCCACATTTATTCCAGCACATTGCTAGAGCATTGCAAGCACCAAAAGCCTAGTGAGGAGATTAGAGAATCTTAATCCGCGTTTGTTCCTCATTAGAGCTAGCGAGAGCCACCTAGAGCACACACCACTTGCATTAGGCTTCTCTTGGTCAAGCGAAAGTCTACGACTTGTTACTCTTGGTGATCAGCATCACCTAGACGGCTTGGTGGCGTTGGGAGCTCGGTGATCACCGTGAAGATCTTGTTGGTGACCCAACTCAAGTTTGTAAGCGGTCTCGAGGGATCCACCGCGCCGGAGTGGCAAAGGATCATCTCATAGTGAGCACTTGGTTCTTGCGAGGACCAAGGGGGAGCGATACCCTTGCGCGGGTGCTCCAACGAGGACTAGTGGAGAGTGCCGACTCTTCGATACCTCGGGAAAAATTGGAGGAGTCTTCTAAACCTTGCTTTACATTCTGCACTTAATTCAAGCACTTTACATTGTGTATTTGTTTAGCAAGTATTTGAAGTATTGTCTTAGCATTGTTGCATTTCTAGTATTATATTCTTAGTGCTAGTTGTTGGGGGTGAAGTTGGGCTCTTGCTTAGCTCTTGCTTAGGTTTTAATTAGTGTTGATTTTTAGAAAAGCCCAATTCACCCCCCTCTTGGGCATCGTGATCCTTTCAATTGGTATCAGAGCCTTGTTGCTCATAGATTAGCTTAACCGCTAGAGTTACGATGTCCGGTGGGGATGGACCTCCTCCCGTTTTTGATGGTGACGATTTTCCTTATTGGAAAATTCGTATGGAAGCATACTTAGAGGCTATAGACATTGGTGTCTATAAAGCCGCCACACAAGGATTCCCCCGAACCTAGAGATCGCACAAATCTTGTAGGTGATGAGTTCAATTATGAGAAATGGAATGCTAAGGCCAAAAACACCCTTTTTAGAGGCCTTTGCAAAGATGTGTTCAATAGAGTAAGAAATCATAAAAATGCTCATGATTTGTGGATGGACATTTATGCTCTACACGAAGGAACTAGAAGTGAGCGTGAGGAGAGATATCACATAGCCATGCGAAAGTTAAATTCTTTTGAAATGCTTGCTAATGAAAATGCCAATGCCATGTACTCACGTCTCAATATTCTTGTAGAGGAAGTTAATGGATTGGGGCTTACTCAAATCTCACAACCGGATGTTGTGAGGAAGATTCTCAGTGTCATCCCAATAGACAAATATGGACACATTGTCACTGTGCTACATCAAATGGATCTTTCAGTTACCACACCTACACAGATTTTGGGAAAGATCAATGCTCATGAGATGTACATGCACATCAACGACAAAGAAGAATCATCTTCCAAAAGAAAGGATTTGGCTCTCAAAGCAAATCATGAAAGAAAAGGAAAATCCAAAGTACAAATTGAGGAAGAATCCTCAAGTGATGATGATCTTGATGCTAACATTGCCTTGATGGTGAGGAAGACCACCAAGATGCTAAAGAAGCTCAACAGAGAAGGCATCAAATTTGATTCAAGAAAGAAAAAATTCTTTTCCAGCAAAAGAAAGCCCATCTCTGAGATGGATTGCTATAACTGTGGAGAGCTTGGTCATCTTGCACATCAATGTACCAAGCCCAAGAAGAACAAGTTCAAGGGCAAGAAAGAAGATGACAGCGACGATGAAAAGAAGGAAAAGAAATTTTTCAAGAGGAAAGATGGGAAGCAAAAGAGGTTCCACAAGAAGAAGAATGGAAAGGCATACATTGTTGGTGACTGGCTCACTAACATTGAGTCATCAAGTGGATCTTCTTCAAGTGAAGAAGAGAATGATGAAAAAGTTGCCGCCATCGCCGGGGACTTCTCTTCACCACCACCATCGCCATCATCAACTTCTCACCTATGCCTCATGGCTAGGGGTGAACGGAAGGTGAACTACAAGACCGGTGGGAGCCATTGGGTTATTGACAGTGGATGCACACAACATATGACAGGCAACCCACGGATGTTCACCTCACTTGATGAGAATGTTGATGGACAAGATAAAATCACATTTGGAGACAATTCAAAAGGAAAAGTGCAAGGACTTGGCAAGGTGGCAATCTCAAATGATTTATCAATATCAAATGTTCTCTTAGTTGCACCTTTAAGCTTCAATTTATTATCAGTGGGTCAACTCTGTGATCTTGGACTTCAATGCTTATTCACTCCAGCAGAGGTTATTGTAACAAAGATGGATGATGAATCAATGGTATTCAAGGGATTTAGATACAACAACCTCTACTTAGTGGATTTCACTTCAGAAGATGCAGACTTAAGAACTTGCCTCTTCACCAAAGCTTCACTTGGATGGCTCTGGCATAGGAGGCTTGCACATGTTGGGATGAGCACACTCAAGAAGGTATTAAAGAAAGACATGGTTAGAGGATTAAAGGATGTGGTGTTTGAAAAAGACAAGCCATGTAGTGCATGTCAAGCTGGAAAGCAAGTTGCTAATACACATCCTACTAAAGCTTTCATGTCAACATCAAGGCCACTAGAACTACTTCATATGGATTTATTTGGACCTACAAATTATGTAAGTGCCGGTGGCAACCTCTACTGTCTAGTGATTGTTGATGACTTCTCAAGATACACTTGGGTGTTCTTTCTTCATGACAAATCTGAAGTTGCATCTATATTTAAGAAGTTTGCCAAGAAAGCACAAAATGAATTTGATTGCAAGATCAAAAAGATTAGAAGTGATAATGGCAAAGAATTTAACAACACCAACATTCATGAGTACTGTGATGAAATTGGGATCAAGCATGAAGTATCTGCAACATACACACCTCAACAAAATGGAGTTGTTGAAAGGAAGAATAGGACCTTGATCACTCTTGCAAGAACAATGATTGATGAGTATAACACACCGGAGAGGTTTTGGGCCGAAGCTGTCAACACTGCATGTTATGCATCAAACAGGCTATTTCCTCACCGGCTGCTTGAGAAGACTCCCTATGAACTGCTAAATGGGAAAAAGCCAGACGTCTCCTTCTTTCGGGTGTTTGGATGCAAATGCTACATCTTCAAGAAATGCCATCACCTAGGGAAGTTTCAAAGACGTTGTGATATTGGTTTTCTTTTGGGTTATTCATTGAAGTCCAAAGCATATCGAGTATTCAATCATGCCACTGGCGTGGTAGAAGAAACATATGATGTGGAATTTGATGAGACTAATGGCTCCCAAGGAGCACTTGACAATTTTGATGATGTAGGTGATGAGCCACTTAGGGAAGCAATGAAGAACATGCCAATTGGAGCTATCAAACCAAAAGAAGATGAAGAAGAGGTGCAAAACATTGACAGGCCTTCTTCATCAAATGTACCACAAGATGATGATAAAGATGAGAGGCATGCAAATGAAGATATATTTGTCTCTCATGAACAAGCAAGGGTACAAGCCGAAGATGTTGATGCTCCAGGATCTTCTTCCCAAGTGGTCAACAGGAGAAATTCATCACTACTTCAAGCTCATCCTCAAAACCAAATCATCGGGAGTCCTTCACAAGGGGTTATTACTCGATCCCATAGACATGCTTCTTTTATTGAACATCACTCCTTTGTTTCTTGTGTTGAGCCAACTTGTATAGATGAGGCGCTACAGGATCCGGACTGGGTGAATGCCATGCATGAAGAACTTAACAACTTCACCCGTAACGAAGTTTGGACCCTAGAGAAGCCCCCACAAGATGCAAGAATCATTGGAACAAAGTGGGTGTTCAGAAACAAACAAGATGATCAAGGTGTGATTGTAAGAAACAAGGCAAGACTTGTTGCAAAGGGATTCTCCCAAGTTGAAGGCTTAGATTTTGGAGAGACCTTTGCATCGGTTGCTCGACTGGAAGCCATCCGTATCCTACTTGCATATGCATCATGCTATGAGATAAAACTTTATCAAATGGATGTAAAAAGTGCATTTTTAAATGGCTTCATAAATGAACTTGTATATGTTGAGCAACCGCCTGGATTTGAAGACCCTAGATATCCTAACCATGCTTACAGGTTGTCCAAGGCGCTTTATGGGCTAAAGCAAGCTCCAAGGGCTTGGTATGAGCGCCTTCGCGACTTCCTCATCGAAAAGGGCTTCAAGATCGGGACCGTCGACACAACTCTCTTCACAAAGAAACATAACGGTGATATTTTCATTTGTCAAGTATATGTTGATGATATAATCTTTGGCTCGACAAATGACTATCATTGCAAGGAATTTGGTGAGTTGATGTCGAAGGAGTTCGAGATGTCAATGATTGGTGAGCTAACATACTTCCTCGGCTTTCAAGTCAAGCAAATGAAAGATGGTAACTTTCTCTCACAAGAAAAGTATACCAAAGACTTGTTGAAAAGGTTCAACATGGAGAAGTGCAAACCAATCAAGACCCCCATGCCTACAAATGGACATCTCGACCTAGATGAGGGAGGTAACCCGGTTAATCAAACTCTCTACCGTTCTATGATTGGTAGTTTATTGTACCTTACCGCATCTAGGCCCGATATTATGTTTAGTGTCTGCATGTGTGCTAGATTTCAATCTAATCCTAAGAAAGCTCATCTTCGCGCTGTTAAGAGAATTCTTAGGTATCTCAGGCACACCACAAGCGTTGGTTTGTGGTATCCCAAAGGAGCTACTTTTGATTTAATTGGCTATTCCGATTCGGATTATGCCGGTTGCAAAATTGATAGGAAAAGTACTTCTGGGGGATGCCACCTGCTTGGTAGATCACTAGTTTCATGGACATCCAAAAAGCAAAACAGTGTTGCCTTGTCAACTGCCGAAGCGGAATACATTGCCGCGGGTGCTTGTTGCACACAGATTTTATATATGAAACAAACTCTTCTAGACTATGGCGTAGTTCTAGAAAAGGTACCTTTGTTGTGTGACAATGAGAGTGCTGTTAAAATTGCTAATAATCCTGTACAACACTCTCGCACCAAGCACATTGATATCCGTCATCACTTCCTTAGAGATCATGTTGCTAAAGGAGATATCATTTTAGAAGGAGTGAGGTCGGAAGATCAATTAGCGGATATTTTCACTAAGCCACTTGATAAGACCCGCTTTTGCATGTTGAGGAATGAACTCAATATTCTTGATCTCAGAAATTTTAAGTAAAATGTCAAATGGTGTTGTCAAACTTGCATTGCATGTTTAATTTTCTTGTATTGCATCTAGGGCTTGTCTAACCTAGTTGAGATAACCGCCAACAAAGCGAGTGAAAAAGCTTAACTCGGATCAAACTTGACAAGTCTTAGTTTTAAGCTTTTAGCACTTAAATTCTTACTCTTTATGCAATTGTTGGTTCTTGAAATATGCATGAGGTACTGCACTTAGGGGGAGTATTCAAAACTCAAATCATTCATGAAAACCCCTAGTGCAAGCCAAAATGCAAATTTCACCATTTGCTTATTTTCTCTAAAAAATTATCTAGCCTAAGGCAAAATATTTTGAAAAGTATATGAGGGTGCCAATACCTGTCCCAACAAGTGCTATTTTGTGTGATTATAAGTTGGGATTTGGTTTGGTTGAGAGTTAGATAGAAAAATTCAAAATTTTCCAAACTCCCCTCTGTCTAGGCTCACCGGACAGTCCGGTGTGCACCGGACACTGCACTGTGCAATGTCCGGTGCCCCGGCAGCCGCGCGCTTAAATCCTTTTTCCTGTGCGCTGTACGGTGGATCACCGGACAGCTACTGTGCGCTGTACGGTGTGCACCGGACAGGCACTGTAGACTGTCCGGTGCGCCCATATCGCATTTTAAAAAAAGGCCTCCAGCCCGAGACCGAGCCAGAGGCTCAATTTTTTCCCTGCCAGCGCCCTCTCTCTCTGTCTCTGGCGATTCCTCCCCGTCGCCGGCGATCTCCCTCACCGGCGTGCCCTGTCTCCGGCCGAGCTTCGGCGACCCCGACCAGTGCTTCTCGGTGAGCAGCCTCCCTTCCTCCCCTGTCTTCTCTCCCTCTCAGTTCTCTGTCTGAGGCAGTAAAGCACCCTTTTCCACCTTTTGTGAAATTCTCCAAATCCTGTGAATCCCAGTGACTCCAATTGGTGGAATGTGTTCTTTTGTGTGCCTTGAACACTCCTGCAGGTTATTAGCTCCTTCGGGAGGGTTTTCCCACCTCAAATAGCCGTTTCACCGAAACCCTAGATCTCCGCACGTCACGTGCTCGGTGAAATGCCCAAACCAGCCAAAAATGCTCCAATTGAACCCAAATTTTTCAGGCACCTTCACAACACTTCCAGTAACATACTTGCCAAATTTCACGCCAATCCGAGATCCCAGGCTTAAAATTCACCAAATTCCCCGTTTCGAGCGATCGTTTCCGAGCCGAGTGCCCAAATCTCCTTTTCTTCGCCTAAATTCAAACCAAGCACACACTTCACTCATATTCACCTCCATAAACCTATTCGTGAAGTATCGGCTCAATTCCATGTCGTTTTGTGCCTCAATTCAAATTCCAAACCTCCTATGACACTATTTATCGTTCAAACGTCGTTTTCACGCCGTTTGACCTATCGATCGTCTCGTCTCGTGTTTTCTGTGCCATATTTCTCTGTGTATGTATTTATTCACATTTCATATACTTATGACTATGTGACTAATACGTGCTCACCTCTTCTGTCATTTCAGTGACCTTGATTGGCTGTGTGCCGTCTCCTGTTCTGCCTAGATCGTCACCTCTCGTGTGAGCTTTCCAGGTAGTCATCTCATCTTCTGCTAATCAATCGGACATTTTCGCTCTGTGCTTAGTCACTCTCTCTCATTTGCAGACATCAGTTCAGAATGCTGCGCACGAAGAATGTGTCGGCGCCAGGGGGAGGCGATGATGAGGATCCTCGTCGCCCCTTCAGGTAGGTCAAGGGCAAGACAGTCTACTTGGAGCAGCAGGAAGGCCGCAAGAAGCGGCGTACGGACAGAGCAGCCCGTGCAGCGGCAGCGACTGCAGCAGCCGCTGCGCAGGCCGAGCTTGGAGATCAGCCGCAGACTCCGTCAGATCAGATCGCATATCGTGTTCGTCGTCTCGCCTCCCGGCGCTCCTCCACTCACACCTCTGCTTCCACTCCGCCACCCACCCTGCCTGCTCCCGTCACTCCTGTTGCGCCATCCACCACCACGGCCATACCCACTACCTCCACTATGCCAGCTTCCACTGCTCCTCCTCCTCCCGCTCCCGCTTCAGCTCCTCCTGTCCCTCCACCTCGATTCCGGGAGCGCGATGAGACTGAGGTACAACCATTGGCTACGGATCCTCGACTGTTTGACCTTCAGCTTGCTACAGCGGCACGGGTACGTAGGTTCAGATACGTACCCGTGGAGTCTTGGCTACCAGCTCAGAGAGACCCTGCAGCAGGTGACCTTTTCAGCACACGTATTCAGGAGTCGTTTTTCAGAGCTCAGATGTCTGCTCAGATAGCTCTGCGAGTGCACCGACTTTTGGATCTTCCAGCCTTTCTGCTTGTAGCCGGTGCTGACTCTGAGGCGCACCTCACCTATCTGCCTGGCCTTCAGACCCTTCTGACTACCAGCGGCAGGTATGTTGAGGAGTGGGTACGAGTCTTCTACGCCTCTGTATGGATAGACCCGGATCATCACTGGATGAGGTTTCGTTTTGAGCGCGAGGATGTCACCATTACTGCCAGTCAGATCCGCCAGCTTTTTGGATTTCCCGAGTCGACGACTCGTCTTCGCAGCCTCTGCTACGGCACTTCTGACCCTCCTCTTCGCCCTCACGGCGGTGTGGCTCTGGGTACAGCTCACGTCGCGGCTCTGTTCCGCCTGCCCTTCTCAGATGGGTAGCGACGTTCACCGGCAGATTTTACTACAGCAGCCAAGTATTTATATGAGCTTATCCGACGGACTCTTCTGCCGAGGATGGGATACAGGGAGGCTACCACACATATTCAGCTTTGGCTCCTTGGTGCCCTGGTCTCCCACTCTGAGTTTGACGTTGTGGACTTCCTGCTTTGTGAGATCGAGGACACCGTTTTGGATGGGATTCGTGCTCGTCGGCAGTTGCCCTATGCTCACTACTTGTGCCACATCTTTGCGCAGCTGATTCAGCCTCCTCGGTTTCAGGGCACCCTTGAGGCCTCTCGCCTCGTTTTTGGATCCTATCGTCCAGCGCCTGAGATTCCTGTGCCAGCTTCTGCTCCTGTTTTTGACTCTCAGGCCGAGGATGCAGCTCTTCGTCAGTTCGACACTCAGGGTACAGCACCTGATGATGATGATGATGATGATGATGATGATGATTTTGGGGTTCCTCCTCCGCCTCCTATGCCTCCACGCTCACATGATCATGAGGCTGGGAGTTCTAGTGCTGCCCCTGCTGCCCCTCCGGCTATGGACCCTGCTCTTGCTTCGATTCTGGCTCACCTGGCAGTCGAGCAGGCCCGGTTATCTGAGCAGATGCTCTCAATGTTTCAGAACATGCAGGACAGGCAGGATGCGCTTCAGCAGCAGCTACTTCAGGATCAGGCTGAGAGTAGGGCATTCATGGCTCTTATGCTACAGCAGTCTGGTGTCTCAGTTTCTCCAGTTCAGTCTGCTCCACCTCCTCCGCTTCACGCTCCTGTTGTGCCATCGATTTTGTCAGGGCCCCCTGTTGGTACCTCTCCGCTCCGGCCGGTCACTTTAGCGTTCACCTCTCCAGTTCTCAGCTCTGTCTGCCCGCAGCCGCCAGTGCCACCAGCATCTGCTGTTACCACTACTGCTGTGGCAGTATCTGTGACCTCTTTTGTTTCGGTAGCTCCTGCAGCGCGGCCTCAGTCCGAGTCAGTACCAGCTCCAGCTTCTACCGCAGATCCTGGATCCGAGACTGACTCTGACCCTCCGCCGGCGTTCGCTCTGCTGCCTCGACCGCGACCGGATGCACCCCCGCCGCCTCCTCCTGCTTCAGATGTTTAGTTCGGGTACCCTTTTGGTGTTTGACGCCAAAAGGGGAGAGATATGAGTTGTGAGAGCTAGGGGGAGTTAGAGAGTTAGTAGAGAGTCATTTTGTTGTAATATATGTGCTTGCTACTCTCTGTACTAGCTTGATGTTTTTTGGCTCACAAACTCGTCATATACTCTCGTTGCTCATGATTGACTGTGTATTATGTTTTCACCTTATATTTTATCACCAGTCTTCTAGTTCTTGTTTCATTGATTTAACTTCACTTTTATATGAACAAGAATCTTATGATGTGTATGCGCTCACTCTTATTATTATGGTACACGTTCTTTCTATCAAAAATTACTGAGTATAACTAACCATTCTTTCTATTGACAGAAACTTCAAAACAAACTACTCTCACAAAACTTGTAGGGTTGTCATCAATCACCAAAAAGGGGGAGATTGAAAGCATCTAGGCCCCTGGTTGGTTTTAGTGATTAATGACAACCTAATATTATATGTGACTAACGTGTGTTTTGCAGAGACAAATGGTAAGTTAGGTCGCATGACAGGTAGAAGTACTACAACGGTGAAAACAATCCCGGAGATAAGAACTTGAAGCGACGGCTAAAACGACGAAACAAAAGGTGAAGGTCTACGGAGTCCGAGTGTCAAGGAGATGTGGACACTCGCGATTTAGTTAGGTCTTTTATTCTGTTTTAGCCGTACTATAAAGAGGGGTTGTCGATGAGTAGTTTGACCAAGAGAGTTCTAGTGCAGTGTTGGTGCACAATCACACTCACATACAGTGCTAGGTGTCACTCTAGAACTCACTCACAAGTTAGAACGAAAACCCATTTTAAAATCAGCTGAAAACAAGAGTTAGTGTTTCTGGCCCTGGGGCACCGGACTGTCCGGTGTGCACCGGACTGTCCGGTGCACCCTCTGCCAGGTGGGGCCAGGCTGGTCCGGGGCAGAGGCTTTCCCTCCACAGAAACCCGAGAGCGCAGGTTTCAGAGTTGAATTTTAGTGGCGCACCGGACATCGCACCGGACTGTCCGGTGTGCACCGGACAGTGACTGTTCACTGTCCGGTGTGCCATGAGTCCAACGACTACCTGTCAGAACTAGCCGTTGGAAATGACCGTTGGCGCACCGGTGGCGCACCGGACTGTCCGGTGCGCCATTGCGCAGTGAGATGCCTGTAACGGCTAGTTGGTGGGTGAAGGCTATTTATACCCCTTCCACCCACCATATTCAATGTCTTGCACTCCACATTTATTCCAGCACATTGCTAGAGCATTGCAAGCACCAAAAGCCTAGTGAGGAGATTAGAGAATCTTAATCCGCGTTTGTTCCTCATTAGCGCTAGCGAGAGCCACCTAGAGCACACACCACTTGCATTAGGCTTCTCTTGGTCAAGCGAAAGTCTACGGCTTGTTACTCTTGGTGATCGGCATCACCTAGACGGCTTGGTGGCGTTGGGAGCTCGGTGATCACCGTGAAGATCTTGTTGGTGACCCGACTCAAGTTTGTAAGCGGTCTCGAGGGATCCACCGCGCCGGAGTGGCAAAGGATCATCTCATAGTGAGCACTTGGTTCTTGCGAGGACCAAGGGGGAGCGATACCCTTGCGCGGGTGCTCCAACGAGGACTAGTGTAGAGTGCCGACTCTTCGATACCTCGGGAAAAATTGGAGGAGTCTTCTAAACCTTGCTTTACATTCCGCACTTAATTCAAGCACTTTACATTGTGTATTTGTTTAGCAAGTATTTGAAGTATTGTCTTAGCATTGTTGCATTTCTAGTATTATATTCTTAGTGCTAGTTGTTGGGGTGAAGTTGGGCTCTTGCTTAGCTCTTGCTTAGGTTTTAATTAGTGTTGATTTTTAGAAAAGCCCAATTCACCCCCCCTCTTGGGCATCGTGATCCTTTCACCTGGTACGGTGGTGCACTAGATCGGTTTGGTGCGCTTGTCGTCAGATAGATTTTGGCATGCTTTTGTAAGGAAGGGGTAACAACTATGGAGACTTTTTGGGCTATAAAAGCACCCCCATGGCGACCTCCTTCAGGACCTAAGCACTCTAAGAGCAACACATCACTCTGACCCTCTGCTACTACACTTTCTAGTGATTTACTGAGGTCCAAGCGCTGTTTCTGAGCTATTCTTGTGTATGTGTGACTTGCGCTATTGTGATCTTCTCTCTTGCATTGTGTTGATGTGTTTTGCTCTTGTGTGTACTCTCTCCCTCTCTTGTGCTCAAGTTGTTTTCTTTGATTTATGTACGACTGCAAGAGACAAATTCTTCCTTCATTACTAGACACATGAGTCTGTGTGATGAACACTAGAGTTCGGGTTTATGTGGGTTTAGGGTTTATGAGGACATGCCTCACTGGGCTGGTTCACCGATAAACACTATCCTATTAGAAAGGAAGAGTTCATTCTCATGCTACCTTATGGGCAGAAGGTACAGGGCTAACCTAAACCACTTGAGCATCGTTGCGTGTCAAATTCAAAGGGTAAGTAGTGGCCCATTCTGCCTTGGCGATAGCCAAGGGCATAGCTTGACGGTGGTCGCTGGCTACTAGCCTAAACACCATGGAGCTTGAGCCGTGGTTGATGATTTAGGTCTTGGTATCGGTGTTGAAACCACCAGTGCGTGTGGTGGGTCTTTATGAGGGCCTCCCACAGCTGACATGCTGCTTTCGTCGTGGTGAGGTTGATGAAGGTGTAGCCGTTGTTGGCCTTCTTATTTTGCTGGAGCGTCGTTGCCCTTCATACTCGAAGGGAAAGCAACAACCTATGCTGCCTTGGTGGTAGCCGAAGGCAGCGCTTGAACCAAGCTGGTGCTACCCTAAAGGCCTGAACACCATGAATATTGGGCCGCTGGCCGACGCAGCCTACCCCAAACACAATGGGCTTGTGTCATTGTCAACGAGTTGAGCCTTGGCACCATGGAGCTTAGTAGTAGGCTGACAAAGCGGACCGCGTAGGTCTTGGCACTGCCTTGTCCTTAAAACACCACTAGTGTGCATGGTGGGCTCCCAAGGGCCCCCATGGTAGTAGGCCACCTCAGTTGTGATGAGATTGGCAAAGTTGTAGCTCTTACTGGCTTGTTTGCTAGGCTCCACCAGTACGCAGGGGGTCATATCCTAACTCCCTCCTAATGCAAACGATGGTGGAGACTAAGCACGCCATAGGGCTTGGCTAGCGGCTGATGATGACCACACCAAGCGCTAGGGAGTCAGGGCGTATGTCGATGCAGTGGACTATGTGGACCCTATTGCGGCCCATGGGACCCATCAATGGATTCCAAGAGGGGAGCCATGTTAACAAAGGCGTAGCCCTTTGTTGTCATGGCTTCCTAAAATCCATTAGCATGTAGATGAAATCATCCCCGAAATCGAGGGTGACAACTCCACATACCACAGAGCATAGTGGGCGGCCGATGGAGACAACCTTGCCTGTGCTTGGTTGCTAGCTGACGGTGGCTACTTCAAACGCCACTATCCCTGGCTGGAGGTCGATGGAGGCAACCTTAAGCATGGTGGAGACTAGCGGGGGGTGATAGTGGTAGTCTTAACCGCCAAGGGTGAGGCACCCGTCGCCTTCCGCTTGATGGCAGCTACACGCATGTTGAGGCACCATTTGAGATCAACGGTGAGCCCCTTAAGGCGTCACTTCTCCACCTTGCGCCAAATGTTGACGGATTTGTCTTGGTCGAGCCCACCGATGGACAAGTGGGATGTCATATCAAGCAAGAGGTCAGGCTAAGGACCCTGACCCTCTACCTGGCACACCAAATGTCGGAGGGAAAATCATTCAAACAGATGGTAGAATGCACTTGCCCTGGTCCTGAGATGAGAAGTGGGCTCTGAGGTTTGCTTGACTGGAAGGATGAACACAAGAACACCAGAATTTAGAGTGGTTCGGGTCGCTAGAGCGTAATACCCTACATCCACTATGAGTTGTATTGCTTGAGAGAGCTTGAGTGGCTGGCCTATTTCTTGAACCCCCCTCGATACCATGTGTGCTCCCTCCCTTTTATAGTCCAAGGGAGGCACGTTACAAGGGAGCTGGGCCCCGACAGGTGGGCCCAGGAGTTACTATAATACGAAGCGTGAAGTGTTGGGTAGAGCTGGTGGTGATAAATCTTTTAGGCGCATACCTTCTCTTGGTCATTGGGATGTCTCCTGGCATCCTACTCTCTTGCCTTGTCAAATCGGAACACTAGTGTAGGCCTTGCGTAGGTTGCAGCGTAATCTGATATGTTGTCGTGTGTAGGGGTGTATGGATGGTGTCGTCCTTTCCCCTCCGCCTGTTCCACCCTACCTTGGTAATGTGTGGGGAATAGTAGGAGTCATCATGAAGGGCACCCATTGAGTCAATGGTCTTGCCTTGGTAACGCGCGGTTAACAGTGTAGCCCATGTGTTGTGGACTGAGCATGTCGCATGCATTTAATGCAGGGCGCACACCACCTACCACTAGCGTAGGCAAGCACGCATCCCATCCATGTGAATCATCTAGGCACCTAAGTGATATTTTGGTAATTAATGACAACCATATGTGGACTAACAATTCATGGAGAAATAAGAATGTGGGTTGGACCAAGGGGAGAAGAGCTTTATCGAAAGTACTGGAGACTTAAAACATTAGTTGTGGATCTGGTGAAGGCAAAGGTATAACATAGGTTTTATTTTTGCCGGTCAGTAGTTGTTTAGAGAAGAAATTGACCTAATTAGTAGACCAGATAGTTGTACTATTAAGAGGGGTCAATGACAATTCTCGGTGTGAAACTTAGTGCCTCATAGAGCATCTAGTGGTTGCATTTGCATCAGGACTAACAACCATTCCGAATTAGAGGGATAAAATCTTTTCAGAAGTGTGTTTGGAAAGTGGCTATGTTGTGGGATCGATGAACCGTCTAGGCCAGTAGGTCGAACCGTCCACGATCCACTCAGAGAGGTCCAAAATGTGATGTCTTCGGTGTGGTCCGAAGAGATTATACTACGGACCATCCGAGCCTTGGCATCGGACCTTTCGAGCCTTAGCGCCGAACCGTCCGCCGTACTAACTAGGGATGCTTTCGGAAACACAAGTCCTTGTGTGCTTGTATGAACTGACCGGCCAGAGGGTGCGGACCGTCCGTAGCTGTCAAAATAGATTTGGGTAGGGACTGTGTGGTTTTTGGTGTTTGTACTATGGACTATCCAAGTGTATAGCTCAGATAGTACTGACTCCCAAGTGGCGAACCATTCGGCCTCGGGGATGGACAATCCACCCATGTTAAAGTTGTCTGGTCAGTGCTCAGGTGTTCTTGTTGTTAGATCTCAGACCGTTCGGCCGTGATTGGTGGACTGTCGCACCTGCCTTTTCTGACAGCTCTGACAGGATTCAAATGGGAAAGTAGCTGCTACTGGTACAACAGACCCTCCGATCAGGGGGCATGGACAGTCCGCGTGTGCACAGATGCTTTGCTACTTGCACATAATGACTAGAAATATCTAGGTCCTATAAATCGAAGTGGTGCTCACGTGTGAGAGCTATCTTGGCCATTCCTAGCACACATTGATCACATTTGTGATCTTTCTACTCACTCACACACACACACACATTGCTTGAGATTGTGTCTTAGTGAGTGATTGAGGGTTCCTAGTGCATTTGCATCATTGTGATCTTGAAGCACTAGGTGGAACACTGAGTAAGCGTCATCGACTTATTACTCTTGGAGGTTGCCACCTCCTAGATGGCTTGGTGGTGTCTCCGTTGAGCTCTCTATGGAGATTGTGGAGGAGCTGCTGTGGCGATTGTGAGAGGTTCGCGCCTACCTTGCTAGAGCGACAAAGGCAACACTAGTGGAACCGAGGTATTGAGTGATTCCTAGTCCTTTGGCTCAAAGATCAAGCTGTGTCTTGATAGAGGAGCAAGTGTTAACTTGGAGTCCACCTCAACGTGGATTAGGGGTGATCAGCAAATCACTTATACCACGGGAAAAATCCAGTGCCTCTCTAATTCCCTAGTACTTGTTTTTCATTGCAATTTCTTGTGATTAGTGAATAGTATTCATTTCTAGCATTGATATTGTTTTCTCCTATAAGTTGCTTACTTGTTGTAGCTAGAAAATTTATATCTCTTGTCATATTGATTAAATTTCTATAGTGTCTTTGATTTTAATCAAAATCGTCTGATCACCCCTCTAACCGGTGTCCTAGATCCTACAAGTGGTATCGAAGCTAAGGACTCCATTGTTTGTGAATTTGACCATCCCAAAGTTGAACAAAATGGCTAGTAACAAGAATGTGCACATTGGCAAAGCGCCACATTTTGATGGGAACAATTATGACTATTGGAAAATAAGTATGTCAATGCATATTAATGCAATGGGTCAAAGGATTTGGACAATTGTCAAAGATGGTCTTGTTGTGTTAAAGCAAGATGATCCAATAGTTAGTGACAATGAGAATATTCTAATCAATGATCAAGCTATGAATGTGTTTTATGATGCTCTAGACATCGATGAGTTCAATCGAATCAAGAATCTCACAATCGCCCATAAGATTTGGACAAAGCTAATGGAAATTCATTAATGAACAACAATTGTGAAGAGTGTCAATCTATATGTGTGCAAAGGGAAGTTTGAGCAATTCATCATGACAGAGGATGAAAGCATATTCAACATGTTCAACTGATTAAATGAGATTGTGAATGACCTCAAAGGACTTGGTCTTGATGTACCAGATGTGGATTTTACTCATAATTTTCTTAGATACCTTCTAGAGAAATATGATACTATTGTGACCATGCTAGTGAGAAGTGATTTAACCAAAACTTCTCCAACCAAAATATTGGGAGAAATTCTCGCTCAAGACATATTCAAGAAATCTAAAGCCAAAGCTATAAGTTTGGCAAAGAAAGTGAAAGGTGAATCAATAGCTCTCAAAGCTAAATCATCCAAGGTTATTGAAAAAGGAGGAAAGTGATGATGAAGAAAGTGATGGAAAATTGGCTCTCATTGTAAAAAAGATTTAACAAGTTCATGAAAAAGAAGAAGGGTCAACCTAGAAGAGGTCAATCTTCAATGAGGAATGCCTTCAATGATAGAAAATGCTTTGAGTGTCGGGAGCCCGGTCACATTACCATGTATTGCCCAAGCAAGAAAAAGAAGAACGAGGATGGATAAGATAATAATAACAATAAGAAATTTTACAACAAGAAAGATGGCAAAGCCTATCTAGTTGACTGGGATTTGGATGCAAGCTTGGACGATGATGATGATGACACTTCATCCAAGCTCAATGTCGGCATCGCCATCAAGGAAGGACCTTCACTCTTCTCATCTCCACATTGTCTCATGTCAAAGGGTGATGCTAAGGTAAAAATCATCAACGACATAAATGATGTTGTTGATGATGATGAGATTGATGATCTTGATGATGATGGCTATTCTTATGATGATCTTGTTAGAATGTTGGGTGAGGTCGATGATTACATGCACAAATAAAAAGAAAAATTTAGGACCTTGAGGGATTTGTATAAAAACCTTCAAGTGTCTTTTGAGGAGCTAAAGACCTCTCACAACAATCTAAAGAAAATTTATGAGAAGCTTGTGGAAGCTCAAAAACCATCTTGTGTGCATAACATCGTGGTTGTCACCAAGGAAGTTGGAGTCACTTGTGACTTACTTGATAGTCCTACAAGTGAACCACATCCTACTAACACTCTTTGTAGTAAATGCAACAATTCTATCATGAATGATAATGTTGTTTGTGATGAATCACAAATTATTGATGAGAATGAAGTGTTAGTAGAAAAAGTCAATGCTCTAACTCATGATTTGGAGAAGGCTTATGGATGTCATTTTGGGAAGCCATCGTTGCTCACTTAACCATGAGGGACTTGGGTATGTTCCTAAGAAGGTAAAGAATGCTTTTGCAAAGCAAAAGACCATATTTGTGAAGTAATGTGACAGTGTGTCACAAGTGCCACAAGAAGGGACATATGAAGAAAAATTGTCCTAAGTCCAAGAATGTATGCTGCACTCATTTTGATCATTGATATGTTCTTACCCATAATGCAAAGGGTGTCGGTGCTAAGTTTGTTGGTACCCCAATTGTTTGCAACAAGAAAAAAGCCATTTGGGTGCCAAAGACCTTGGTCACTAACATGCAAGGACCCAAACAAGTTTGGGTACCTAAGAGAGATTGATTTCTTTTTGTAGGTGAAATATAACGTGAGAGGGAATCATTGGGTGTTTGATAGTGGATGCACTCAACAGATGACCAGGAATACGAGGATGTTCACCCAAATGAGTGAGGGAGATTGCTCAAGCTATGATAGCATCACATTTGGAGATAATAGCAAAGGAAAGGTTAAAGATTTGGGTAGAATTGCTATTTCAAATGACCATTCTATATCAAATGTGCTCTTAGTTGATTCTATAAATTTTAATTTGCTATCTATTGCTCAACTTTGCTCAACTATGCTCAACTATGACCATTCTATAAGTTCTTATCACTAGTGTTGATGGTAGAAATCTCATGTTCAAAGGATTTAGGCATGAGAAACTCTACTTAGTTGATTTTTCATCCAGTGAAGCAAATGTCACAACTTGTCTATTCTCTAAGGCTTCACTAAGTTGGTTATGGCATAGAAGAGTTGGTCATGTTGGAATGAAGCAACTCAACAAGTTAACCAAGCATGACTTAGTCCGTGGCTTGAAGGATGTGAAGTTTGAGAAAACCAAGTTATGTAGCTCTTGTCAAGCTAGAAAGCAAGTGGCAAATACTCATCCAAATAAAAGTCAAATGTCAACTCACTAGCCTTTGGAATTACTTCACATGGATCTTTTTGCACCGACATCTTTTGTAAGTATTGGTGGTAGTTCCTATTGTCTTGTCATTGTGGATGATTATTCACTTAGATTTACTTTATCGTGATAAATCAAATGTTTTTGAGACATTCAAGTATTTTTCTATATTGGCTTAAAATCAATTCGAATTTGATATCAAGAAAGTTAGAAGTGATAATGGATTGAAATTAAAAAATGCTAGAATTGATGAATATTGTGATGACAAGGGTATTAAACATGAATTTTCTTTCAAGAATACACTAGAACAAAGTGGAATTGTTGAAAGGAAGAATATGACTCTAATAGATATGGTTAGGTCAATGCTTCTGATTATAATGTGTCGGATTCTTATTGGGCCGAAGCCATAAATATCGGTTGTCATGCTTCTAATAGATTATATTGTCATAAGCTCTTGAAGAAGACCCCTTATGAATTTCTTATTGGTAGAAAGCCAAATATTTCATATTTTAGAGTATTCGGTTGCAAATACTATATTTTTAGAAAAGGTAGCCGACTCTCTAAATTTAAGAAGAAATGTGATGAGGGTTTTCTACTTGGATATTCTTTAAAAAGGAAGGCTTATAGGGTTTTCAACTAAACTCGTGGGATTACTGAGGAATCATATGATGTTGAGTTTTTATAGGGTTTTCAACAAATGGGTCTCAAGATGAGGTTGACAATCTTAATGATGTTAGTGGAATACAATTGAGGAATGCCATTAAGACTACGGATCAATTAAACCAAAAGAAGATGATTGTAATACCCAATTTTTTTGGAGAAATAAAATAGTCCTTATGACATAGTAATCATGTAATGTTGTTTATTTTAAGCATCTCAAACAACTGGAAGGCTTAATTAAAACAAGTAATAATTTATGATTGTTGCATTTTATTCTGAGAACATAAATGTAAACTTGAAAATTTTCAGTTGGATTTGAAAATAAAATGAAAAACAGAAAAGAAAATATAAGTAAAGGAAAAGAAAAAAAGAAAAGAAAGAAACCACTCTACCCAAATTGGGCCGAAATCCTCGTTTCTAGCCCACTTAGCCTTTCCCGCCGCAGGCCCAGGGCACGCACTTCGGCGCCGACACGTCGGGCCCACGCGCCAGCTAAACCACCGCGCCCGCTATTCTAGACTTCACTAACAGATTGGGCCCACTCACCGGTCGCTCATCTCCGCGCACGCTCGCATCCACGCCTTACGTCGCTGTTCCATGAGCCCCACCTGATCAGCAGCTTCGTCATGCTCGCAGCGCCGGCGACAACAACCCCACGAATCTCGTGGAGGCCGTAATAGCTGCTCCGCAAACCTCACGCCTCGGCTATATATGCCTCGGCCGCCATCTACACCCTAACCTAAACCTCGCATGAGTATACCACACCAGCGAGGGTAGTTCGAGAGGAGAGGGTTCCAGCGATGGCGAAGGAGAGCAACCGCGGGCTGCCAGCGCGATTCTCCACCCTCGGCGGGGTTCAGTGCACGAGACTGTGCCTAGGTGTTCTCCGAGACCCACAAGACCTGTGTGCGGAGGAGCACCGGCGATCCAGGGTAGGCGGTGGCCGAAATTCCTCGCCGGAGGACGAGCACAGCCGTGGATCAGCCGCGGATCCACCCAATTGCGAGACAGATGCCTTTGTGACGGCCGCCGTGTTGAGGACGATGAGATCCGGGTACACCGGCCTCTCGTGACCAGCGGTGCGCCCCCGCCGATGTGAGAAGACGTAGAAATTGGAAAGATGATGCACAGCAAGAAGTCCGACAGATAAGTTTACTGGACAAGTTTATTCTCATTACTTTTCTGAATCCATCAGTAGATGATTACAAGCCTTTTATAAGCCACCAAATCTGTTACAAGTCGGTTATGCCAACTATCAATAGCTGTCAACCCCAACCTGATTGGTTACAAGACTGTTAAGCCAGCTATCACTAGTTGTGTCACATGCATCAAATGCTAATGCTATTAAGGAAATCTCTACTGACTTAGTAATCTCCTTCAGCCGTGACAGCCTTGCGGCACGACTCTCGGTAAAATCGTACCCCAGACTCCTACCTTGGCCCCAAATCATGTAAAACCTCCCCTGGATTTGAGTTTTGGGCGAGAAATCGGTGGTGGGCGCTGGCCGATAATGGCACCGCCGCGAGGGACGCAGGCGCCACCGTGTTCGGCCGGCGTGAGGGGTGGAGTGGTGCCAGTCGTTGATGATCTTGGCAACGATCGGGATTAGATCCCAGTTTTCGCTTCGGGCGGACGGATGTGATCCACCCAATCTGAATCGGAGGGCTAGGAATGTATCTCGCGTACATAAAATGTGAAGTGTAGGATTAAGATCTAACAGCCACAGTAGCGTACCGGTTCGTTTTAAGAGAAAACAAATCCTGGCGCTCTGTTTTCGATCGGGCGGCCGAGATCAACCATACCCATTTGCCGAGCGCCTTTGCTAAAAGAACCTCAACAGTTTTCATATTAGAACCCGCCGTCCTATGTTACATACAGAAACCCCGGATTAATTTTAAAATTATAGATGGGGCCCCAGACTTTGCAAAGCAACCCCTAGAAGAGAAATAAACTTCAAAAATTCATAATTAATTCATTGTAACTCCGATTTGACCCATTCAAATTGCGTCGACTTCATATTAGTATTGTTTACATTATAATAACAATTGTTTTAGTATTCTCATAATTAATTAAATAACTTTCTATTAGATTGATTTTGCTAATTAAGGTTAATGTGACATTATGAATCAAGCCATGACTATAGTTTAACTAAGATATGATTCTAATACAGTTATAACATAGATTAAAGTTTGATTAATTACCTAACTATGATATTTCCTCACATGATTTACATTAATCATCATAGAATATAATTTACTATTTAATCACCTAAAGCTTCGAAAAATCATGTCTCCTTAACTATAACTGATTTTTTGCCATTTTTTTGAAACTACGATCTCGTAGCAGCACATAGATTATTATTATGATGTTTGTTATCATGATTGGTGTGATGTTAATTTCTCCTATGCATGTGCTTGTTTGTATTGTGGCGAGTAGACAAGCAAGTGACTGAGGGATCTAGAACTCAGCAGGTGGAAAATACTAAGCAGGAGCTCGTTGAAGGCAAGTTGTGCCCTTGATCACTCTCCTCGATCACTGTGACATGCTTAGGTTAATTTTGATGAGACCCAATAGGTTACCCTAGTTTGGTCTACTTTACACCTTGCTTACCACTGAACTTTTAGGTAGTATCTGCTATTGCTCTATGTGGTTTTGGGTGTTAAGATTTACATTATTCATGATCATGCTATTTATCGTCAATGAGTTATTTACTGTTCATGATAATATCATTATGTTAATTGGAACTTGGAGTGACTACCCGGGAAAACAGTACTACCATAAGGGTGGTATGAGATGCCCTTGGCTGACTAATTAGGAAAGCTAGTGGATGACTACCTTACCCGAAAGGGGCAAGGGTGGTGGGGGAGTTGTCGGTATAGGGAGATTCTTGGGTTGATCATGTTGCGATGGCTTTTCAGACAGGGATTCCTATATCGCTCTCCTCAGAAACAGTAGCGGGTTTTCTGAAGCTAGTGGAACTTTGTAAAGGCCTCATAGTGTGTCTCGTCTCCTCAGCAGAGATGAATGGGAAGTCGCAATCCCTTGGCAAATGGGTAACACGACTTGTGGGTAAAGATGTGCAACCTCTGAAGAGTGTAAAACTGGTATATCAGCTGTGCTTACGATCATAAGCGGCTCGGACCCTCACATGAGCAACTTATGGAATTAAACTTAATTTGTCATATGCATTGCATTGTGGGTTTTATAATATTGATGATCTCTTATTTTATGGGGGTAGTATACACTTGTACTTAGTAACTGCTAATAAAATTTGACCAACTTGTTAAAAGCAATGATCAGCTATAACCATTATTTGTTGATCAGCCTTACACTATACATGAGCCCCCACCGTAAGTGAGATCATGCACATTATTCCCCACACTTGTTGAGCGATGGACTTTTGTGAGCTCACTCTTGCAATACCCCCCCACAGGTGAAGAGCAGGTAGCCCCGGAGGAGGACTACTATGATGAGTTCGATGAGGTCTAGGTGGCGTCTCCCTATCAGCTTGATGGCGCCAAGGGATAATAATGATATTAGTTTGTTCTATTTATTATCAGTTATTTTGTAAGACATTTCATTATGTAATAAAGATTGTGACATTCGTCTCTATAGACTTAGTCATTATATGTGTTGATCTTGTTTGGCGCACATATGAGACGCACCCGGATTTCCCCCTAAATCCGGGTGTGATAATGATGATGATAGCATGACTGTTATTCCATCCTCTTCAACTTTAAACAAGGAAATTCACCAAAGTCAACAAAGTAATGAAGTTGAGGATGCTCATGACCATGGTACATCAAGTCATTTGATCCCTCCTCAAGCTTCAACTAGTGATTCTCAAATTGTATCAAGGAATCACCATTCCAATACAAAACTGATTGATCAAATTGTAGGTGACATAAGTAAGGGTGTTCAAACTCGCTCTCATATTGCTTCATTTTGTGAATGTTTATCTTCTGTATCTTGTATTGAACCTAACCATGTAGATGAAGCATTAGTTGATGTTGATTGGGTGAATGCAATGCACGAGAAATTAAATAACTTCACTCGAAATGAAGTTTGGGTGCTTGTTGAGAGACCCAAAAACCATAATGTTGTTAGTACTAAATGGGTGTTTCGCAAAAAGCATAATGAAGATGGATTGGTAGTGAGGAACAAGGCAAGATTAGTGGCACAACGATATACTCAAAAAGAATGATTGGATTTTGGTGAGACATTTGCCCCCATGGCAAGATTGGAAGCCATCCAGATTCTTCTTGGTTATGCTTGTGCTCACAATATCAAAATCTACCAAATGGATGTAAAGAGCGTGTTCTTAAATGGTAAGATTGGTGAACTAGTGTTTGTAGAGCAACCTCCCAGTTTTGAGGACCCTAAAAAGCCTAACCATGTGTGCAAGCTTTCTAAAGACCTCTATGGGCTTAAGCAAGCTCCACATGCTTGGTATGAAAGGCTTAGGGATTTATCGCTTTCCAAAGACTTCAAAATTGGGAAGATTGATACTACCATGTTCACTAAGAAAATTGACAAAGATTTGTTTGTTTGTCAAATTTATGTTGATGATATCATTGGAAGGGGAGAAAGATGTCTATAAGGTAGCTAGGATTCAAGAAAGAAAGACGAGGGAACTCAACCAAGTTAAATGCATTAAGGATGAGATGGATCAACTCTTGGTTAAAGGACGAGACATCAAACCGAGGTGGCAAAGGTATTTTGACAATCTTTTCAATGGTGAGAATGAGACTATGGACATTCAATTGGATGACTCCTTTGATGATTAAAATAGATGCTTTGTATGCAGGATCCAAGAATCATAGGTCAAAGAAGGTTTAAAGAGGATGAAAGGTGGCAAGGCGATGGGCCTGGATGGTATCCCAATAGAAATGTGGAAATGCCTTGGGGATATTGTTATTGTTTGGCTAACCAAATTGTCCAACCATATTTTTTGACCAAACAGGATGTCCCATGAGTGGAGGAGGAGTACATTAGTACCAGTCTTCAAGAACAAGGGAGATATTCAAAGTTGTACCAACTATCGAGGGATTAAGCTCATGAGCCACACTATGAAGCTATGGAAGGTCAACCATGGAAGCAATTTTCTTAATACGGTAGATCATGGAGCGATATAAGGAGCAGAAGAAGGACTTGCACATGGTTTCTATCGACTTGGAAAAGGCCTATGATAAAATACCTAGGAATCTCATGTGGTGGGCATTGAATAAGCATAAAGTCCCAACAAAGTATGTTGCGCTCATCAAGGACATGTATGACAAGGTTGTGACTAGTGTCCGAACAACTGATGGTGATACAAATGTTTTCCCGATTAACATAGGACTACATCAAGGTTCAACTTTGAGCCCTTATATATTTGCCTTAGTGATAGATGAGGTCACGAGGGATATATAAGGAGATATACCTTGGTGTATGCTTTCCGCTGACGATGTAGTTCTAGTAGATGAAAGCCGGGAAGGAGTAAATAGAAAGCTAGAGTTATGGCGTCAGTCCCTAGAGTCAAAAGGATTTAGAATTAGCAGGACCAAAACAGAGTATATGAGATGTGACTTTGGTACTACAATTAGTGAGGATGAAGATGTAAGTTTGGGAGGCCAGGTAGTACCAAAGAAGGGCACCTTCCATTATTTGGGATCGATGCTACAGAGAGATGGTGATATTGATGAAGATGTTAGCCATAGAATCAAAGTGGGGTGGATGAAATGGCATCAAGCATCGGGAGTCCTATGCGACAAGAGTGCCACAGAAGTTGAAAGGCAAGTTCTACAGGACATCAATTAGGCCTACTATGTTATATGGGGCTGTATGTTGGCCTACTAAGAGATGACATATTTGTCGGCGTTCCGAGACCGGGGGGTCCCTGAGCCGACGAGTGAATGTCGCCGCGTGCCCCAGCCCAGATGGGTCGAGCGCGAGGCCGAGCGCGAAGGGGGGAGAGCGAGGCGGCCGGAGACCGGCGTGAGAGAGGTGGGAATCCCGTGGCCTTCGTGTTCGTCCTGCGCCCAGGTCGGGTGCGCTTGCAGTAGGGGGTTACAAGCGTCCACGCGGGAGAGGGAGCGAGCGGCTGCGAGCGAGCGCGTGTCTCGTCATCGTCCCCGCGCGGCCAACCCTCTCTAAGAGGGCCCTGGTCCTTCCTTTTATAGGCGTAAGGAGAGGATCCAGGTGTACAATGGGGGGTGTAGCAGAGTGCTACGTGTCTAGCGGAGGAGAGCTAGCGCCCTAAGTACATGCCGTTGTGGCAGCCGGAGAGATCTTGGCACCCAGCTGGTGTGATGTCGTGGCTGTCGGAGGAGCGATGGAGCCTGGCGGAGGGCAGCTGTCGGAGCGGTTGAGTCCTTGCTGACGTCCTCTTGCTTCCGTAAGGGGGCTGAGAGCCGCCGTCGTCACAGAGTATGCGGGGCGCCATCATTGCCTATCTGGCGGAGCGAGCCAGATGGGACGCCGGTCTTGTTCCCTGCGGCCCGAGTCAGCTCGGGGTAGGGTGATGATGGCGTCTCCTGTTGACGTGGCTGGTCTGCGCCCTAGGTTGGGCGATGTGGAAGCTCCTCCGAAGCCGAGGTCGAGTCTGTCTTCCGTGGCCGAGGTCGGGTCCGAGCCCCAGGTTCGGGCGAGGCGGAGATCGCCAGCCGGGGCGGAGTCCGAGCCCTGGGGTCGGGCGAAGCGGAGTTCGTCGTCTTCTAGGGCCGAGCCCAAGTCCGAGCCCTGGGTCGGGCGAGGCGGAGATCGTCGTCTTCCAGGACTTAGCCCGAGTTCGAGCCCTGGGTCGGGCGAGGCGGAGATCGTCGTCTTCCAGGACTTAGCCCGAGTCCGAGCCCTGGGTCGGGCGAGGCGGAGATCGTCGTCTTCTGGGACTTAGCCCGAGTCCGAGCCCTGGGTCGGGCAAGGCGGAGATCGTCGTCTTCCGGGACTTAGCCCGAGTCCGAGCCCTGGGTCGGGCGGAGTTCGCCGTCTTCCGAGACTTAGCCCGAGTCCGAGCCCTGGGTCGGGCGGAGTTCGCCGTCTTCCGGGACTTAGCCCGAGTCCAAGCCCTGGGTCGGGCGGAGCGGAGCTTCCTACGGTGCCTTCGGCAGGGCCTGACTGCATGTCAGTCTCACTCTGTCAAGTGGCACCGCAGTCGGAGTGGCGCAGGCGGCGCTGTCCTTCTGTCAGGCCGGTCAGTGGAGCGGCGAAGTGACGGCGGTCACTTCGGCTCTACCGGCTGGGGGGCGCGCGTCAGGATAAGGGTGTCAGGCCACCTTTGCATTAAATGCTCCTGCGACTTGGTCGGTCGGTGCGGCGATTTGGTCAGGGTTGCTTCTTAGCGAAGACAGGGCCTCGGGCGAGCCGGGAACACATTCGCCGCTGAAGGGGGGCCTCGGGCGAGACGGAGATCCTCCGGGGTCGGCTGCCCTTATCCGAGGCTAGGCTCGGGCGAGGCGTGATCGAGTCCCTCGAATGGACTGATCCCTGACTTATTCGCACCCATCAGGCCTTTGCAGCTTCGTGCTGATGGGGGTTACCAGCTGAGAATTAGGAGCCTTGAGGGTACCCCTAATTATGGTCCCCGACAGTAGCCCCCGAGCCTCGAAGGGAGTGTTTGCACTCGCTTGGAGGCTTTCGTCGCACTTTTTTGCAAGGGGACCAGCCTTTCTCGATTGCGTTTTGTTCCGGTGGGTGCGCGCGAGCGCACCCGCCGGGTGTAGCCCCCGAGGCCTCAGAGGAGTGATTTCACTCCTTCGAGGTCTTAATGCCTCGCGTAGTGCTTCGGCTGGTCTGGTCGTTCCCTCATGCGAGCTGGCCGTAGCCCAGGTGTACGGTCGGGTCCCAAGTTCTCGGGCTGGTATGTTGACGCTGTCAACGGTTCGGCCGGAGCCGGGTTTGCGAGAGCAGCCCCCGAGCCTCTGTACAGGGCGAGAGGGCGATCAGGGACAGACTCGGCTTTTTTACATACGCCCCTGCGTCGCCTTTCCGCAAGGAGGAGGGGGGAAGCGCCATGTTGCCCTTGATGGGCGCCGAACATGGTGTCTCCGATGAGCTGCAAGCGGGTAATCCGAGTGGACGTCCGTGCCCCATTCGTTAGGGGTCGGCTAGGGGCCCAGAGGCATGCCCAAAAGTACCTGCAGGTGATCTGTCGGACCCGGTCCCCTGGCGACGGGGTCCGAGGGCTCGATGCCTCCCTCTGATGGGATTCCGTTACAAGATCGTTCCCGCCGGTCTCGGAAATGTCCTAGGGTACCTCGGGAGCGCAGCCCGAGCCTTGGTTATGTATCGAACGTACCCATGGTCATCCCTCGCTCGGTGTCTGAGGCGGCTGTGAACCCTTCGGGGGCCAGCCTTCGAACCTCTGATCAGTAGTGGGCACGGAGCCCGAGTAGCCTGAGGCGGTCGTTGAACCCTTCCGAGGGGCCGGCCTTTGAACCTCTGACCAGTAGTGGGTGTAGGGCCCACGTGATCTGAGGCGGCTGTCGAACCCTTCCGGGGGGCCAGCCTTCAAACCTCTGATCAGTAGGGGGGCTCGGAGCCTGGTTCCTTCTTGGGGAAGGATCCTTTTCGGGGTATCCCCCTTTCCCGGTCCCTGTTGCAAGATAGAGAAAGAGGAAAAAAGGAAAAGGATACGAAATCGAACGGCGCAGCGTACCTTTTTTGACGCGGTCATTATGGCGAAGGCGAAGCGTCGCTCGCTTCTCCTGCCAGAGGCGCCGCCTGTCCCGCCGCGGAGTTAATGCGACGGGGCGAGTGGTTGGAGGAGCGACCGTTGCGCGTGCGCGAGCCGTTCGAGGGACGGAGCACGGGCGCGCTGTCTTCACGCCGTGCGAGAGGGTTCTCTCGCTGCCCCCGGATGGGACGTGAGCTTGGCCGATGACGTGGCCGCTGCTCCTGCCCACCTGCCACCACCATTACTGCTGGCCCATTTTTGGTCGCATTGACCGTCGCGCCAGACTGGCGCTGCTGGGTCGCGCGCTGGGTCGCCTCGAGTCACGGTATTGGTTCCGCAGTCGAGGAGGCGCGGGTAGTGGCGCAAGTGGCGGTGCAGTTGCATGCACGAAGCATTCGGCGCGCCGGTTGCATGACGTGTGGGCCTGGGCCTCCATGCCGGGCGTGTTGGGAGTCGGAGAAGTGCGCCCACTTGGTGCGGTTGCATGCCGCCTGCATGGTTGCCCACCCTTTCGCTCGCTGGTCTGGGCAAAAGTGGAGAGTCGCTTGTAACCGCCGGGCGGTTGTACGCACCGCGCACGGCGGTTTGGCTTCTTCTGCTCTGAGCCGGCTTGCATGACGTGTGGGACCTAGCCCCCGCGCCGTAGGGGAGGACCTTGGAGTGTGTTGGAGAGGACTCAGCCCGTGACGGCTGGGGACGCAAGTAGGGAGAGCCGCCTTTAAAAGGAGGGTGACCCCCTTGGAAGGCGACCATGTCTTCGCGCTCCCTTATGCATCGTGTCTTTCCACCTTCCAAGCCCCCGGATGGGGGATATCCGCCGTCTTTCCGCCTCGTCGTTGGAGGAACGCAACTCTGCGGGAGTTGGTACCTTTCAGCCATCGTTCGGCTTCAAGGATTTTCATCAGCCAGCCCGGCTGCTCCCCCTCGCCGGGGGTCACCCAAGACGGTGACCACCAGCCCCTGGATGGGGAGGAGCAAGCTGGGCTATGATCTTGGCCCCGCCCCCAGCTGGTCTTCATCATCCTCGCTGGGGCGGGGCCCGGGCTGAGCCGGTGCTCTGCCCCCCACGCGGGTCGGCCGACCGCCTCCTCTTCCAGCTTCTGGTGGTGGAGACCATCCTCCAGTTCTGCGGAGGAGACATCCTCCAGCCATGCTGGGGGAGGCGGGCTGTTGCTGTCTAGCTAGGATGCAACATTCCGTCCTCTTCCTCGCTTGCGTGGTGAGGACAGGAGTGAGGACCTGCCGATGCGCTTTGGGGCGACCCGCGTTTGCTGGTGATTCGCCCAGAGCTTGTCGCTCCACGGGCTTCCCCAGCGTGGAGGTTGTCCATACCCGCGGGGACGGAACCGGAGTTCCGTTTGTAGTGGCACTTTGAATGCTAGTGTTTTTGTTCATTGTGGCTGTCGGGGCTTGAACATGTATGTAGTTTTGGCACGGAGCCGTGTTTTTTCCTCATTTTCGAGCACTAAGACTCGCCTGTCAGTTGTCCGAACCGCTTCACCAAGCGTGAGTCGCCCCGTGTAAAGGTGACGAGTGAGGTATCCGTATCCCGGAGGCGTAGGAGTCCCTCGGCTCGGTCGGCCTTGTTGTCCGAGGCTTCTCTAGCTTAATTAAAGGAACCCCTCAGCCGCTCTTCGATGAGCCGAGGCCAGGGGTAGCGGCGTCAACATGAACAGAGGCAGAGTTGGCTCGAAAAGAAAACCTGGTTGGCCTGAGCCTGGCCGGGTCGTCCGTTAGCGGGACCGACGCCGGAATTGACCAGCCGAGGCCTCAGGTCGGGCTGACGTCCTTGGAGAGCAGCTGGCCGAGGCCCCGGGGTGACCGGCCGAGCCGCTTGCTCGGGCCGGTTTCCCGAGAAGACCCTGGTAGCGATGGCCCGGGTGTGGCGATGACGTCATCCTTCAGAGTGGAGATCTTCGGACCGCGTCACCGTCCGAGGCTAGGTCAGACCTCGCCGAAGGTGTTGTCGATGCCGAGGGTGCTGCTGCTCCCTTCCAGCGTCAAGACCCGAGCCTGCAGGATCGGATTGTCTTGTAGCGTGTGTTTCCTGCGGCCGCCGAGGCCAAAACACACCCTCGCCGTGTTGTAAAGCTGCGTCTCTTTTCCTCTTGTTTCGAGTATCTGGACTTTTTTGTCGGTAACAGAAATGTTTGTGCGAGCGAGAGTTGCTTCTCGCGGAAGGTGATGAGTGAGGTATCCGTATCCCGGAGGCGTAGGAGTCCCTCGGCTCGGTCAGCCTTGCCGCTTACACGCACTCTTACCCGTCCATGGGGCTCTGTTCCCGACGCAGTCGAGAAAGCTCGAAGGATCGCTTCGGCAGAAGAGCTTTCGAACGTGAAGACTTGTTCGGTCCGCAGAATCACTTATCCGAACGTGAGTTACTTATCGCAGAAGGTGATGAGTGAGGTACCCGTATCCCAGAGGCGTAGGAGTCCCTCGACTCGGTCAGCCTTGGCTGCTTACGTGTACTCCGTCGTTTTCAGGATCCACTTTCGAAGTAGCCAAAAAGCGCGAAAGACATTCTGGCAGAAAAGATCTTTTTTCGAGGAAAATTTCGACACAGAGGGGGTTCCCCCCCTTTTAGCTCCCGAGGGAGGGTCGGGCTTTGCCGAGGCGAGGCCGACCCTTCCTTGATGACTAAACTTTGCGTGGGTGCGAGGTATATGATCAACTTGAAAACATCTTAAGGGTAGAAGCGACGTAGCTGTTGGATGTTCCAGGCGTTGCCGTAGACCTCGCCTTGACTGTTGGCCAGCTTGTATGTTCCGGGCTTCAGAACTTTGGCGATGATGAACGGCCCCTCCCAGGGAGGCGTGAGCTTGTGCCGCCCTCGGGCGTCTTGTCGCAGCCGAAGCACCAGGTCGCCCACCTAGAGGTCTCAGGACCAGACCCCTCGGGCGTGGAAGCGTCGCAGGGACTGCTGGTACCGCGCCGAGTGTAGCAAGGCCTTGTCCCGAGCCTCCTCCAGCTGGTCCAGCGAGTCTTCTCGGCTAACTTGGTTGCTTTGGTCGGTGTAGGCCCTCGTCCTCGGGGAACCGTATTCTAAGTCTGTGGGCAAGATGGCTTCGGCCCCATAGACTAGAAAGAACGACGTGAAGCCCGTGGCTCGGCTCGGCGTTGTCCTCAGACTCCAAACCACTGAGGGGAGTTCCTTCATCCACCGCTTGCCGAACTTGTTGAGATCGTTGTAGATCCGAGGCTTGAGCCCTTGTAGAATCATGTCGTTGGCACGCTCCACCTGCCCATTCGTCATGGGATGAGCCACGGCGGCCTAGTCCACCCGGATGTGGTGATCCTTGCAGAAGTCCAGGAACTTTCTGCCGGTGAACTGGGTGCCGTTGTCGGTGATGATGGAGTTCGGGACCCCGAAGCGATGGATGATGTTGGTGAAGAACGCCACCGCCTGCTCGGACCTGATGCTGTTCAGGGGTCGGACCTCGATCCACTTGGAGAATTTGTCGATGGCGACCAGCAGGTGCGCGTAGCCCCCGGGTGCCTTCTGCAAGGGGCCGACGAGATCCAGACCCCACACAGCAAAAGGCCAGGTGATGGGTATCGTCTGCAGAGCCTGAGCGGGCAAGTGGGTCTGCCTTGCGTAGAACTGACACCCTTCGCAGGTGCGGACAATTCTAGTGGCGTCGGCCACCGCCGTCGGCCAGTAGAAACCTTGCCGGAAAGCATTCCCGACAAGGGCTCGAGGCGCTGCGTGATGGCCGCAAGCCCCCGAGTGTATCTCTCGCAGGAGTTCCTGACCTTCGGCGATGGAGATGCATCGCTGGAGGATGACTGAGGGGCTGCGGTGGTAGAGCTCCTTCTCATCTCCCAGCAAGACGAACGACTTGGCGCGCCGTGCCACCCACCGAGCTTCGGCTCGGTCGGAGGGTAGCTCTCCTTGGTGGAGATATTGCAGGTACGGGGTCTGCCAGTTTCGATTAGGCGTGACCCCGCTTCGCTCCTCCTCGACGCGCAGTGCCTCACCCTCGAGGGCCGAGGGTACCTCGGACTGAACCGAGGGCGCCTCGGGCTGAGCTGTGGGTGCCTCGGGATGAGCCGAGGGTGCCTCAGACTGAGCCGAGGGCGCCTCGGACTGAGCCGAGGGTGCCTCGGACTGAGCCGAGGGTATCTCGGACTGAGCCGAGGGTACCTCGGGCTCGGACGTGTCGTCGATCTTGACGGAGGGTTGATGCAGGTCTCGGGGGAAGACGTCCGGGGGAACCGTTGTTCGCCCCGAGGCTATTTTAGCCAGCTCGTCCGCGGTCTCGTTGTAGCGCCGAGCGACATGGTTGAGCTCGAGCCTGTAGAACTTGTCTTCCAGGCGCCGAACTTCATCGCAGTAGGCCTCCATCTTCTGGTCGCGGCAATGGGAGTTCTTCATGACTTGGTCGATGACGAGCTGCGAGTCACCGCGAGCGTCGAGGCATCGGACCCCTAGCTCGATGGCGATCCGCAACCCGTTGACCAGAGCCTCATACTCGGCCACATTGTTGGACGCCGGGAAGTGGAGGCGTAGCACGTAGCGTAGATGATTTCCGAGGGGTGAGATGAAGAGTAGGCCTGCGCCGGCTCCTGTCTTCATCAGCGACCCGTCGAAGAACATGGTCCAGAGCTCCGGTTGGATCGGAGCCATCAGTAGCTGGGTGTCGACCCATTCAGCCACGAAGTCCGCCAAGACCTGGGACTTGATGGCCTTTCGGGGAGCGAACGAGATTGTCTCGCCCATGATTTCCACCGCCCACTTTGCAATCCTACCCGAGGCCTCTCGGCACTGGATGATCTCTCCCAGGGGGAAGGATGACACCACAGTTACCGGATGAGACTCGAAGTAGTGTCGCAGCTTCCGCCGCGTTAGGATCACCGTGTACAGCAGCTTCTGAACCTGTGGGTAGCGGATCTTGGTTTCGGATAGTACCTCGCTGACGAAGTAGACTGGCCTCTGAACGGGCAATGCATGCCCCTCTTCTTGCCTCTCGACCACAATCGCGGCGCTAACCACCTGAGTGGTTGCGGCGATGTAGACCAGGAGGGCTTCTCCGGCAGCTGGGGGCACCAAGATAGGTGCCTTTGTGAGGAGCGCCTTCAGGTTCCCAAGGGCTTCCTCGGCCTCAGGGGTCCAAGTGAAGCACTCGGCCTTCCTCATGAGGCGGTACAGAGGTAGACCTCTTTCGCCGAGGCGTGAGATGAAGCGGCTCAGAGCCGCGAGACATCCCATGACTCTCTGTACGCCTTTCAAGTCCTTGATGGGCCCCATGCTGGTGATGGCTGCGATCTTCTCCGGGTTGGCTTCGATGCCCCGCTCGGAGACAATGAACCCCAAGAGCATGCCTCGGGGCACCCCGAAGACACACTTCTCGGGATTTAGCTTGACGCCTTTCGCCTTGAGACATCGGAATGTCGCTTCAAGGTCGGAAAGGAGGTCGGAGGCTTTCCTCGTCTTGACTACGATGTCATTGACGTAGGCCTCGACCGTGCGGCCAATGTGTTCGCCGAACACATGGTTCATGCACCGCTGGTACGTCGCGCCTGCATTCCTTAAGCCGAACGGCATGGTGACATAGCAGTACATGCCGAAGGGTGTGATGAAAGAAGTCGCGAGCTGGTCGGACTCTTTCATCCTGATTTTATGAAACCCTGAGTAGGCATCGAGGAAAGACAGGGTTTCGCACCCAGTAGTGGAATCCACGATTTGATCGATGCGAGGCAGAGGGTAGGGAACCTTCGGACATGCTTTGTTGAGACCAGTGTAGTCTACACACATCCGCCATTTCCCCCCTTTCTTTCTCACAAGCACAGGGTTGGCAAGCCATTCGGGATGGAATACCTCTTTGATGAACCCTGCCGCCATTAGCTTGTGGATCTCCTCGCCTATGGCTCTGCACTTCTCCTTGTCGAATCGGCACAGAGGCTGCTTGACGGGTCGGGCTCCAGCTTGGATGTCCAGCGAGTGCTCGGCGACATCCCTCGGTATGCCGGGCATGTCCGAGGGACTCCACGCGAACACGTCGGCGTTCGCGTGGAGAAAGTCGACGAGCACTGCTTCCTATTTGGGATCGAGCCCGGAGCCGATCCGGATCTGCTTGGAGGCGTCACCGCTGGGGTCGAGGGGGACGGACTTAACCGTCTCCGCTGGCTCAAAGTTGCCGGCATGACGCTTCACGTCTGGCACCTCCTTAGAGAGGCTCTCCAGGTCGGCAATGAGGGCCTCGGACTCGGCGAGGGCCTCGGCGTACTCCACGCACTCCACGTCGCATTCGAACACGTGTTTGTACGTGGGGCCGACGGTGATGACCCCGTTGGGGCCCGGCATCTTGAGCTTCAGGTAGGTGTAGTTGGGGACGACCATGAACTTCGCGTAGCATGGCCTCCCCAGTACCGCATGGTAGGTTCCTCGGAACCCAACCACCTCGAACGTCAGGGTCTCCCTTCGGAAGTTGGAGGGTGCTCTGAAGCAGACGGGAAGGTCGAGTTGTCCGAGGGGCTGGACACGCTTCCCGGGAATGATCCCATGGAAGGGCGTAGCGCCTGCTCGGACGGAGGACAGATCGACACGCAGGAGTCCGAGGGTCTCGGCATAGATGATGTTGAGGCTGCTGCCTCCGTCCATGAGGACCTTGGTGAGCCTGACGTCGCCAATGACGGGGTCGACGACGAGCGGGTATTTCCCCGGGCTCGGCACATGGTCGGGGTGATCGGCTCGGTCGAAGGTGATGGGCTTGTCAGACCAGTCTAGATAGACTGGCGCCGCCACCTTCACCGAGCATACCTCCCGGCGCTCTTGCTTGCGGTGCCGAGCCGAGGCATTCGCCGCTTGTCCACCGTAGATCATGAAACAGTCGCGGACCTCGGGGAACTTTCCTTCCTGGTGATCTTCCTTCTTGTCGTCGTCGCGGGCCTTGCCACCGTCCGCGGGTGGCCCGGCCCTGTGGAAGTGGCGCTGAAGCATGACGCACTCCTCAAGGGTGTGCCTGACGGGCCCCTGGTGATAGGGGCACGACTCTTTGAGCATCTTGTCGAAGAGGTTGGCACCTCCGGAGGGTTTCCGAGGGTTCTTGTACTCGGCGGCGGCGACAAGGTCCGCATTGGCAGCGTCGCGTTTCACTTGCGACTTCTTCTTGCCCTTCTTCTTGGCACTGCGCTGAGTTGATGCCTCGGGAGTATCTTCCGATGGGCGGCCCTGGGCCTGCTTGTCCTTTCGGAAGATAGCCTCGACCGCCTCCTGGCCGAAGGCGAATTTGGTGGCGATGTCCATCAGCTCGCTCGCCCTGGTGGGGGTCTTGCGACCCAGCTTGCTCACCAGGTCGCGACAGGTGGTGCCAGCGAGGAACGCGCCGATGACATCCGAGTCGGTGATGTTGGGCAGCTCAGTGCGCTGCTTCGAGAATCGCCGGATGTAGTCTCAGAGAGACTCTCCCGGCTGCTGTTGGCAGCTTCGGAGGTCCCAGGAATTCCCGGGGCGCACGTACGTGCCCTGGAAATTGCCGGCGAAAGCTTGGACTAGGTCGTCCCAGTTGGAGATCTGCCCCGGAGGCAGGTGCTCCAACCAGGCGCGAGCGGTGTCGGAGAGGAACAGGGGGAGGTTGCGGATGATGAGGTTGTCGTCGTCCGTTCCACCCAGCTGGCAGGCCAGATGGTAGTCTGCGAGCCATAGCTCCGGTCTCGTCTCCCTCGAGTACTTTGCGATAGTAGCAGGGGGTCGGAACCGGGTCGGGAACGGCGCCCGTCGGATGGCTCGGCTGAAGGCTTGCGGACCGGGTGGTTCGGGCGAGGGACTCCGATCCTCCCCGCTGTTGTAGCGTCCCCCACGCCTGGGGTGGTAGCCTCGGCGCACCCTCTCATCAAGGTGGGCCCGACGGTCGCGGTGATGGTGCTCGTTGCCGAGGCGACCCGGGGCCGCAGGCGCTGTGTTGCACGTGCGCCCGGTGTAGACCGAGGCTTCCCGCATGAATCGGGAAGTCGCGGCATGAGGTTCCGAGGGGTACCCCTGCCTTCGGGAGGCAGAGCTCTCGACCCGTCGGACCGTGGCGCCTTCTAGGAGATTCTTGAGCTCTCCCTGGACTCGCCGCCCCTCGGTGGTTGATGGCTCCGGCATCTCGCGGAGAAGCATCGTTGCTGCAGCCAGGTTCCGGCCGACCCCACTAGATGCGGGTGGTGGCCTGACTCTGACGTCGTCGGTGATGCGGTGCTGGAAGCCCTGGGGTAGATGACGTATTTCTCCGGCCGGAGGTTGGCCCGCCCATGCCTGCCCGACATCCCGACGGATCGGCTCAAGCGCTCCTGCTCCCTCGTCGAGCCTGGCCTGCACCCCGCGGATTTGCTCGAGCTGTGGGTCATGGCCCCCCGCCTGAACGGGGACCACAACTAGCTCCCGTGGGATGTCAACGCGAGGCACCGGCCTAGGGAGGTCACCGTCCTCCGACATGCCGAGATGGTTGCCTTCGGAGGGACCCCCTAGATCGACGTGGAAGCATTCGCGACTTGGGTCGCAGTCCTCATCGCCGAGGCTACGGCTACCGTCGGAACAGTCGGAAAGGCAGTAGTCGCATGCGGTCATAAAGTCCCGCATGGCACTGGGGTTGCCAAGTCCAGAGAAATCCCAACAGATGCTGGGTTCGCCGTCTTCCTCGGACCCAGAGGGCCCGTAGGTCGAGACGTCCGTCAGCCGGTCCTAAGGTGATCGCATACGAAACCCCAAAGGGTTTGGACTTGCCTCTACGAGAGCGCCCGCCAAAGCGAAGCCGCTAGGCGGGTCGAGGCTGAATCCGAAAGACGTGGGATGGGAATCGGTCGGTACCTTTTGGTCGACGAGCGGCGATAATGTCATGTCGGGGGCTGACTGCACCGTCGTCTCAGGTACGAGGGTGACGTCCAGCAAGCTTTTCGCGAGCGTGCTGGCGTCATCCGCTTGCTCGGGTTTGGCGTGTCGCGGGGAGACGGCGCTCGCCTTCGTCTCAAACGCGAGGTCGACGCCCGGTGCGCCCCCTGTTGGGGCGCTGGGGCTATCGACTCGCTTGACAGCCGACGAGGCGCTGTCTCCTGCTTGGCCTTGGTTGCCCCGCCTCCTCCTCCGTCGGCGGGGGAGAGGACGGGGTGAGCTCGAAGGTTGTTCTTCCACCATGCGGGGAAGACGTCGCCGATTCCGCTGCCGGCGGGCGGGTTGTCGGCCGCCACTGTCGTTGTCGTGCGGCGGTGGAAGGAGTATCATGTCGTAGCTGCCGTCGAGGGACATGAACTCAAGACTCCCGAAACGGAGCACCATCCCGGGTTGGAGAGGTTGCTGGAGACTGCCCATCTGGAGCTTGACGGGAAGCTGTTCGTCAACACGCAGCAGGCCCCTACCTGGCGCGCCAACTATCGGCGTTCCGAGACCGGGGGGTCCCTGAGCCGACGAGTGAATGTCGCCGCGTGCCCCAGCCCAGATGGGTCGAGCGCGAGGCCGAGCGCGAAGGGGGAGAGCAAGGCGGCCAGAGACCGGCATGAGAGAGGTGGGAATCCCGCGGCCTTCGTGTTCGTCCCGCGCCCAGGTCGGGTGCGCTTGCAGTAGGGGGTTACAAGCATCCACGCGGGAGAGGGAGCGAGCGGCTGCGAGCGAGCACGTGTCTCGTCCTCGTCCCCGCGCGGCCAACCCTCTCTAAGAGGGCCCTGGTCCTTCCTTTTATAGGCGTAAGGAGAGGATCCAGGTGTACAATGGGGGGTGTAGCAGAGTGCTAAGTGTCTAGCGGAGGAGAGCTAGTGCCCTAAGTACATGCCGTTGTGGCAGCCGGAGAGATCTTGGCACCCAGCTGGTGTGATGTCGTGGCTGTCGGAGGAGCGATGGAGCCTGGCGGAAGGGCAGCTGTCGGAGCAGTTGAGTCCTTGCTGACGTCCTCTTGCTTCCGTAAGGGGGCTGAGAGACGCCGTCGTCACAGAGTATGCGGGGCGCCATCATTGCCTATCTGGCGGAGCGAGCCAGATGGGACACCGGTCTTATTCCCTGCGGCCCGAGTCAGCTCGGGGTAGGGTGATGATGGCGCCTCCTGTTGACGTGGCTGGTCTGCACCCTAGGTTGGGCGATGTGGAAGCTCCTCCGAAGCCGAGGTCGAGTCTGTCTTCCGTGGCCAAGGTCGGGTCCGAGCCCCAGGTTCGGGCGAGGCAGAGATCGCCGGCCGGGGCGGAGTCCGAGCCCTGGGGTCGGGCGAAGCGGAGTTCGTCGTCTTCTGGGGCCGAGCCCAAGTCCGAGCCCTGGGTCGGGCGAGGCGGAGATCGTCGTCTTTCGGGACTTAGCCCGAGTCCGAGCCCTGGGTCGGGCGAGGCGGAGATCGTCGTCTTCCGGGACTTAGCCCGAGTCCGAGCCCTGGGTCAGGCGAGGCGGAGATCGTCGTCTTCCGGGACTTAGCCCGAGTCCGAGCCCTGAGTCGGGCGAGGCGGAGATCGTCGTCTTCCGGGACTTAGCCCGAGTCCGAGCCCTGGGTCGGGCGGAGTTCGCCATCTTCCGGGACTTAGCCCGAGTCCGAGCCCTGGGTCGGGCGGAGTTCGCCGTCTTCTGGGACTTAGCCCGAGTCCGAGCCCTGGGTCGGGCGGAGCGGAGCTTCCTACGGTGCCTTCGACAGGGCCTGACTGCCTGTCAGTCTCACTCTGTCAAGTGGCACCGCAGTCGGAGTGGCGCAGGCGGCGCTGTCCTTCTGTCAGGCCGGTCAGTGGAGCGGCGAAGTGACGGCGGTCACTTCGGCTCTGCCGGCTGGGGGGCGCGCGTCAGGATAAGGGTGTCAGGCCACCTTTCCATTAAATGCTCTTGCGACTTGGTCGGTCGGTGCGGCGATTTGGTCAGGGTTGCTTCTTAGCGAAGACAGGGCCTCGGGCGAGCCGGGAACACATTCGCCGCTGAAGGGGGGCCTCGGGCGAGACGGAGATCCTCCGGGGTCGGCTGCCCTTGTCCGAGGCTAGGCTCGGGCGAGGCGTGATCGAGTCCCTCGAATGGACTGATCCCTGACTTATTCACACCCATCAGGCCTTTGCAGCTTCGTGCTGATGGGGGTTACCAGCTGAGAATTAGGAGCCTTGAGGGTACCCCTAATTATGGTCCCCGACAATATTCAACAACTAAGTGTCGCAGAGATGCGTATGTAGCATTGGATATGTGGGCACACAAGATTTGACCAAGTGAGAAACGATGACATACGTGCTCGTCTAGGAGTAGCGCCAATTGAAGAAAAGCTTATGCAACACCGGTTGAGATGGTTTGGGCATGTCCAACAGAGACCCCCAGAGGCACCGGTGCATAGAGGAATCATAAGGCGGGACAATAATGTGAAGAGAAGTAGAGGTCGACCAAACTTGACAAGGGAGGAGGCAATCAAAAGGGACTTGAAGGAATGGAATATCCCAATGGAGTTGTGTTTGGATAGAAGTGCTTGGAAAGAAGTTATCCACATGCCCGAACCGTGATTAGGCCTTTTTCCTTTTAGTGCTCTCAAAAGCTTTTCCCTCCCCTTTCTCTCTCTTTCCCCTTTTGGTGACATCTTGTTGGGTTTCAACTCTAGCCTACCCCAACTTGCTTGGACTAAAGGCTATGTTGATGTTAATGTTGATATCATTTTTGGATCAACTAATGAGTTGTTTTGCAAGGAGTTTAGTAAAATGATGTCAAAAGAATTTTAAATGTCAATGATAGGAGAATTGACTTTCTTTCTCGGTCTTCAAATCAAACAATTGAAATGTGGAATTTTTGTGAGCCAATCCAAGTATTTGAAGGACATGTTAAAGAAATTTGGGTTAGAAGATGCAAAGCCAACCAAGACTCCCATGGGTACAAATCGTCATCTAGTCTTAGATGAGGGAGGTACAACTATTGATCAAAAGCTTTACCGTTCTATTATTGGTAGTTTGCTTTACATTACTGCATCTAGGCCCGATGTTATGTTTAGCGTATGTATGTGCGCTCGGTTTCAGGCTTCACCTAGAGAAGTTCATTTAAAAGTCGCAAAAAGAATTCTTAGATATTTGAAACATACTCCCAATATTAGTTTATGGTATCCCAAGGGTGCTCAATTTAAACTAGTTGAATATTCGAATTCTAACTATGCAGGATGTAAAGTTGATAGGAAGAGCACCTCTGATTGTTGTCAATTTCTTGTGAGGTCTCTAGTTTCATGGTCTTCTAAGAAGCAAAATTCAGTCGCTCTGTCCATCGCCGAGGCGGAATATATATAGTTCGGAAATTGTTGTGCTCAACTATTGTGGATGAAGCAAACTTTATTGGATTATGTGATTTCTTTCAAAAATGTACCTCTCATGTAGTCATCTGTGATAATGAGAGTGCGATTAAATTGGCTACAAATCCAGTCCAACACTCAAGAATGAAGCATATTGAGATAAGGCATCATTTCTTGAGGGATCATGTTGGCAAAGGGGATATCTCAATATGTTATATTGGCACGAATGATCAATTAGTGGACATATTCACAAAACCATTGGATAAATCAAGGTTTTGTAAGATGAGAAGTGATATGAATGTGATTTACTTCTCAAATGTGGTTTGAAGTTGAGTACACATGTGTAGTAATGTATTTGAGCTCTGGTTTGTGCTCTCTAAGTCATTTATTGAGTGTTTTTCTTGTATTTTTTATTCTTGCAAAATTTAAGTGGTTCTATGTGAAAATGTTATTTATTCTAGTGCATTATGTTTTTATCCATCCATACTAACCCTTGAAACATTCAAAAATGTTCATACTTGAGCAAATAACCCTATTTGAATTTCAAAATCAGAAAATGGGAAGAGTTTGGAAATCAGAGATTAGGCCATAGATAGTCCGGTCAGTGACCACGAATCATCCGCAGTACCAAGTTAAGGACAAACCAAACTATTTTTAGATAGTCTGGGCACATCAAGCCACGGGCCGTCCGGCGTGCCCCCACGGACCGTTCACAATAGTCATTTTAGTCGACCAGAGGCAGGTAGTCAGCCTTTTCATCATGTTCTCTCTCAAACAACACCAAAGGTCAAAAGTGCTTCTTTGTTGTTTGTGAGCGGACAGAGACTTGGAACCAAGCATAGACTATCCGGGAATACTCTTGGATCTCAAGCACCATGTCTTCATCTCGGTATTTCAAAATATCATGGCATTTCATTCATATTTTCAAGTTCTAGGGTTACTAGGAGATTCTCTCTCATTTGATTTTGGTAAGTTCTTTTAATAAATCAACCTAGGTAATCAGTTGTGCTACTCCATAGTATCATGATGCAAATTTTTGAAATAAATTGGTTGGTTAAAATGATTGAATCGGTGATTGAAAGTCTCGAGGCGAAATGGGATTTCAAAATTGCCTCTACTGTGTCACGAACCCCCCCAAGGTTGCGCGGACCGTCCGACCCCTTAGCACAGACAGTCTGGCTCCTGACAGTTCATTACTTCTTTAATTAGCTCTATTGTGACTTGATTCACTGTAATAATTGTTGGGTATTCTTTGAAATAAATTATAGTGGGAAATCTTGAGAAGAAGCTGGTAGGGCATTTCCAATCTAAACGTTGTATTACAGACGGTGCTGATTATGATCTAGCTGGAGATACTGAGTCTCAGTCATCTGTTGGAGAAAAGAGAAGAAAATACTAAACAAATGAGGTAAAAATAAAATATATAAATAAGAATATATTTCTAGTATGGTTTTATTAAAGGCAGATATATCATGGATGGGGTGGTCTCTCTTCATGAAATAATTCATGAAGTCAAAAAGGAAAAAAATAGAATGGTCTAATTTTTAAGGTGGATTATGAAAAAGCTTATGATAAGGTGAACTAGAATTTTCTGCATAATATGTTGATGAAAAAGGTTTTGGTGATAAATGGTGCAACTGGGTAATGAAGACAGTTAAAGAAGGAAAAGTGGCCATTATGACGAATGATTTGATTGGTCCTTACTTCAGAACCCACAAAGGTGTTAGACAAGGTGACCCTTTTTCTCCCCTTTTATTTAACATCGCTGCGGATGGGCTAGCCTGCATGATTTAGAAAGCGCAGGATGAAGGTATCCTTAAAGGTCTCATTCCCCATATAACGATCAATAGCTGTTGCTGTCTTGAGTATGCTGATGATACCATCTTTTTGCTTCAGGATGATCTCGAGGGTGTTAGAAATCTTAAGTTTATTCTTTGTTTGTTTGAGCAGATGTCTGGTCTCAAAATTAACTTTCATAAAAGTGAAATCTTCTGTTTAGGTAGTGCTGTCGAGAGGAAAAATTGTTATGCATATATTTTTACTTGCCCCTATAATATTCTTCCTATGAGATATTTGGGGTCCCGATTGATGATAAAAAACTTTGTAAATCTTTGTGGACGTCCATAGTGGAAAAAGTCGAGAGCAAACTGGGTTCCTGGCAAGGGAGGTTTCTTAGCCTGGGTGGTCGTTTAGTTCTGATAAATAGCAGCCTTACCAATGTTCCCTCTACATGCTTTCAATTTACAAAGCCCCTAAAAGTGTGATAAAAAAATTGACATCTATAGAAAAAGACTATTGTGGCAAGGGGGCCATAGTCAAAAAAATATCACTTAGCTGATTGGAATTTAGTTTGTTCTCCTAAAGGTCAAGGTGGCCTTGGTGTTTTGGATTTGAATAAAATGAATGAAGCCCTCCTAGCCAAATGGATTTGGAACCTGGAGAATTCAAATGGTTTGTGGCAAACCATTATCAAGCAAAAATACATTAAAGGGAGACCTATTATTTCAGTTAAAAAAAGGCAGAGTGATTCTCACTTCTGGAAGGGCATCCTTGAGGTACGTGACAAGTTTTACAAATTTTGTAAAAAGAAAGTTGGTAATGGAAAGAGTACAAGTTTCTATAATAATATTTGGTGTGATTCGGTGCCTTTGTCTTCTAGATACCCTAACCTGTTTAATATTGCCTATGATAAAAATATCATAGTGGAAAAAGTGCTTTCTTCTGACTTTCAGATGCTAACGTTCAGAAGGAGATTGTTGGGGGATTTGGCTATTGATCTCAACAACCTAATTGTTCAATGTAATAAAGTTGAGAGACTTAGTAGTGATGATAAAGTTGCCTGGTTACTGGGAAAACGTGGTTTCTCTGTTAAATCCTTTTACAGGGAAAGTAAGTGTTCTCAGATCCCAGTTTCTTATGGAAAACCAGATTACTCCACAAAATTAAAGTTTTTTTGTGGCTTGTTCTGCACAATAAGATTCTAACAAAGGATAATCTAAGCAAAAGAAATTGGAATGGCCATCTAAATTGTGTCTTTTGTGGATTACCAGAATCCATAGGCACCTGGCTTTATCCCTAACACATGGGTGTGACAGAAGTGGTATCAGAGAAAATGTTGACTGTAGGACGAAACCTAGATAGAAATGGACAACCCTTACCTACTTACCTCTGCTACTCTGAATCTTTCTAAACTTCACTTAATCTTTTCTCATCTACTTACGTTTACTCTGATTGCTCTTACCTTTTCCTTCTAAAGACAAATGTGGATTTCACACTTTGAAATCCTGTACCTAAAGAGACCTTTAGGAATAGGAGACCTACTCTTAGGAACAAAATCAAAACTATTTTCGTAAATATTTGTATGCTTGAATGTTTGTTCTTGTGATACATGTCTGATTTGGATCTTTGATTGAATGTGATGAGTTGTGGAGTAATGTCCACGATTACATCTGTATCTACATATAGGTATAAATATAAATAAATAAAATTCATAAGATAACTAAACAACCTGGTTTATCCTCCGTTAAAGTGTATCTATTTTAAATAGATCCCTCTTAACTTAAAGGAATCTATCTTATCCTAATAGGTTTATCTTGTGTTAAAAAATTATCTTATCCTCTTAAATTGTTTATAAGATAAACTAGACCAACTAAAAGTTCCCCACTAGAATATATCAAATAGATCCATCTTATCTTGAAAGGTTCTCTCTTATCTTAATAGATCCATCTTATCTCAAAAAATTTTTTATCTTACCCTAATAGATCTAACTAATCTCAAAAGATTATATCTTATTCTTAGAGACTCATCTTGTCCTAATAAGCGTACTTATCCCCACTACTTTGCTTACATCATAATATTGTAACAAACATGATCTATTCCAAAATAAATTAAGTAGATCTTATCTAGTCTAATCTGATTACACCAATTTAATTCTGATCCCATCTAATCTGATCAGATCTAATCTAATGGACAAACATGTTAGATAATACTGGTAAAATAAGATTGGATCCTACTCTTGTAAATATGTTTTAACCTAAATTGGAGTCTTAGTCTAGCCTGACCATATGCAACTATCTTAACCACCCGATAGTTGCATAACCCCTCTGTTTTAACCTAACAGAGATTCTGATCTACCTACACCATATAATCCATCCTATCTCAAAAGATTCTAACATATATTAATAATATATATCCTATCCTGGTAGATCTATCTAGCTTAAACTAGTCTAATCTAGTTATATTCAATCTAATCTAGACCCTACCTAATCTATTATGATCCAATCTAAAGGGGTGACTTAAACAAGTTAGTTAATACTGGTAACATAGATAGACCATATTTCTATAAATGGGTTTCTAAACCTAAATTGGTGTCTTAGACCAACTCGTCCGTGGAACCACGACCTAGCCTATGTTATAAGTTGCCCAACCCATTTTTCCCAAAAAAAGCAAAGTAATACTCTGTTTAATCTACCTACCCCATGTACTCGCAATTGTTATTCCAACTTAGATAATGGCACCTAACACCACAACCAATGGTCCCTAGACCAGACCTAAGAAGAAGGTTAACTTCGACCATGAAGGATATGAGTAGAAACAGATCTTCTGATGAATCAAGATCCACCACACAGAATAAAAGTCTCCCTTACTTAACTTTCTTTTACCCCAAAGCTTCTCTACACTCACCTAATAGTTAAAGCCTGTTGTACCCTTGTTTTCTATGCCACACCTACTAATGGCATGAAAATTTTAGGTATAAAAAATATACTAATTGGAAGTTTCAATTAGAAATATATATATATATATATATATATATATATATATATATATATATATATATATATATATATATATATATATACTGGAATTTCATAAAGATAAAGTCAGCTTGATATGCTTAACTATATGATTTTAAATAGGAGTATAGAATCTAATATGATCTAATCCAATGTGGTCTACTTAAACAGATTAGTGATACGGGTAGAAGAGATTAGATCCCACTAGCCAGGTGTTAACTTAACTTAGCACATTAGACCAACTCGACTATGAGCAGAAGAGCTAACCCAACCAATAGAGTTATGATGAATTGCATAATCCAACTATCCCCACCTAACATCAAACAAACATTTGACCTACATCATGTAGACTATCTCATCTTGACAAAGTCTATCCTATCTTTAGATATTCACCTCATATGACTAGTTACCCCAACCTTGACACAAAACAATAGATTAAGCCTTGCCAAAGAATCTTCAGTTTATAACCAGCTACTAGCCTATTCGTTCTCCCTACCAAAAAAATTTCCCTTGCAAAACTATTTTACCATATGCTTCTAACTCAGATGATCAATGCCAGGAAGGGAGTACTATCAGGCAACAACAAACAGAAATGAATCCTACAAATCCTTCACCGGCTGGAACTGATCCAGTGGTTGCCGCCCAAATGCTGGTACTACAACAAATGACAAAGGTGGTTAACGAAATACAGAATCAGATAAGGCAAGAATGCCAGCAAATGCGTCAGGACCGACTGGAAATGCGACAAGCAATGCAGCAAGCACGGTTGGAAAGACAACAACAACACCACCCACTACCTCCACCATCATCACCAGTTCCACCAAGCTACATAATTATATATATATATATATTACTATTTGTAAGACCTAAATGTTACTTTAGTTAGTAGTGGTATGTCACTATTTTAGGATTAATGATATGGTCAAATTGACCCTATGTGTTGCTAATAAATTATGAATCATGCTAAAATTTTGTTTGTGCATATGTTCTGAGATAACATGGTCATACACCCTTTTCTTACAAATCTTGAGGACGAGATTTCTATTAAGGGGGTAGGATTTGTAAGGCCCAAAATTTGTATAATAATAATAATAATAATAATAATAATAATAATAATAATAATAATAATAATAATAATAATAATGATAATAAAATATATGAAGAAATAAAATAGTAAATTCAGATATCTCAAATTATACTTGAGGGTTGAAAATTGAGGACTAAATTTTGAAACCTAGAATTATTTTAGAAAAAAAAGTAATAGAAAAGTGTTCTATTTAATTAAATGATTATGCATATCATTTAATGATGCACCCTAAGCACTTATTTACAAGAATAGTTAATTTAAAGTAACTTTTGACTCTTGTCCCACAATCAAAATACTATTCTCCCAAAAAGAAAGAAACAATATGAGTGCGTGTCATATTTCAAACATTTATCAAACAAATAAATTAATTAGAATAAATAGATACCTACTGCATTGTGATTGATTTTAGTATAAAAGTTGAATTCTTAAACTTCATCTTAGATTGGAAGTTGAATTATGTAAGTCAAAAAAGGAATAATAGGGGAATATAATAATGAGATGAGAATTGGGATTTAACCCAAAGGTATAATTTAGGATTTGGGAAATGACATGGTCAAGAAGAGAGAGAGAAATACTATAAAATATAAAATAAAATTTATAAATAAATAAATTTATCCATACTGATAAGTTCAAATTCTACCTCTAACTTGAGTGCAAAATTCACAACCATACTTGAAATTCCAATGGAAATTTGAAAGTAAGGAGAAAAGAGAAGAAAATACTAAACAAATGAGGTAAAAATAAAATATATAAATAAGAATATATTCCTTTACTCTAATATTTGAATTTGGTACACTTTGATCATTGATAAATCTCATAACCAAATTCAAATTCAAATTTGAATTCTAAAAACAAAAGGGAAAAGAAAACAGAAAATAGAAAAAAAGAAAAAAAATAAAACTTTAAGCTAACTGGGCCTGCGGTTCCGCTTTTGGCCCAGAAACTCTCTATCACCACGTGGCCCAAGCGTCTGATGCCTCAGCTAGGTACCGTGTACTCGTTGCATGTGCCACTGCCTTGCGGGCCTAGCTGATCAGAGCCATCTCCCCCGGATGAATCGCGCGCGCCGGTGTAACAGCCTCTGCGATGTCCGCCTCTGCCACGACGTGACCCCCTAGAATCTAGGTTGCCTACCCTGCGCATATACGGTGGGGAGCAGGGCGCTCGACTGTGCTCACCGTACTCCAAATCACAGGGAAAACTACGCTTAGTTGAAATCTCGGCGGGCGGGGAGGGAGATGAAATTGCCATCGCCGTCGCGTTCGTTTCCTCGCACTCGCAGTCGCTGGTGGAGGGCGGCCGCCACCGAGGCGGTCTACGGGGTGGTGTCCCCGCATGTCGGGCGGTTGGAATCAACCCAATTCCACGCTGGGGACTCACCAGACTCGCGGATCCGCCGCTCACCGTGGCCGGGGCTTTCTGCGGTGAACTGTGGGGTACGTACACGTCCATCGCATTCACCTTTCTTAGGGCATCGTGTAGGGCTTCTCGGATCAGAACTTTGCGCATGGGGTTTAGCTTTGGGTGTCCTGGCCATGGCGCCACCGTGCCGGGTGACCGCATCGCCGGTGGGATTGGTCAACTGTGGGCAGAAAGGAGTTCCACCGTCCGATCTCGCCTGGGCGGTCTAGATTAGATGGGAATCATTGAGTGATTTGGACCATTGATCTAGCCACGATTGACTAGGATTAGATTTGGGAAACGCTCCAGCACGATTAGATCCAAGTCGTCCGCTCCTGATCGGACGAGTACAGTCATGCCTCGGACATTTAAAATCTACACCGTTGATTGGAGATCCGAGGGATCTCATTGCATACCGGTTGGTCGTGGATGGGATCTAATCCGCGCCGTCCGCGCGAGATCCAACAGCCCAGATCCATAGATACCCTTTCGGCCATGTCATCTTGCAGTCGGGCCCCTGCGCTTACTGGAAACTAACCCGCCGTCTACTGTAACTGCTTGCTGAGTCTCAGGAAACTTGCGAGTGAGCCCCTGCGCTTTCCAGAATTCATGCACGCAGACCAGAGGCAGAGAAATCCATTTTAGAAATGATTTTTAATGTAAAAATAATTATTAAAACTTGTTTAATCCCTACAAAATCTAAATTGAGTCCAAATTGATCCATTCCAGTTTCTATAATTTTGTAATATTATTGTTTATCACATAGTACCACTGTTTTAACAGGAAACCCATATTAAATTTGGTCACCTAACTAATTCTGTACCAAACACATACAAACTTCGGAAAATCATAACCAATTCATTTTAACTCTGTTTCAATCCGTTCAAGTTGCGTTAGCCTCATATAAATACTTACTATGCAGTAGCAACATTGATTATGTGATATCCCATACTTTTATAATTAGGTAACTAATTTGGTTAATCTATGTTTTTTGGATTAGCTTATTCTAATATTAATATAGTATCCTAATCTTATGGTTAACTTTGGCCTAAAAGAAAAATTATAATCAAGTAATGACCTAGATTAAAGATGAGTTAATTATCTATAAGATATTCTCTCATATGATGTACACTGATTAATTTAAAATAGGTAAATCACATAGATCTCCCATAAATCATAACTCATTAACCATGACTCCGATCTTAGTAGTTCTCGATCCCACGATCTCGTACCAACGCGTAGATTATTATTACTCAGTTTGTACTTATATTTGATGTGATGTTTAATTTTGCCTATACCATGTTTGTTTGTATTGCTACGACTAGTAGTGAGGTCGCGAGTCACCTGAAGATCATCCTGGTACCTGGTATTGAAAGGGAAATGTGCCCTTGCGCCATTTCCAAGTATTTTGGTGATTGAGTGCCAACGCAAGTGCTTTTGTGTTAATCTATGCAAAGTGGTGGACAAAGTGCAAATCAAGTCAAAAGGTATGTTCTAGACTTAGTACATTGTTTTATGGACTAATGTATTGTGTCTAAGTGCTGGAAACAGGAAAAATCAAGTTAGAGAAGAGATGGCTTTGTTCAGCCAAAGTCTGCTCGGTCTGGGTGCACCGGACTGTCTGGTGGTGCACCGGACAGTGTCCGGTTCGACAGGCTGGCTCTGGCGAACAGGCTGCTCTCGGGACTTCGACGGCGGTGTACGGCTATAATTCACCGGACTGTCCGGTGGTGCACCGGACTGTCCGGTGAGCCGTTCACAGGCGAACTCGTCGCTCTCGGGAGATGATTAACGGCGTACGGCTAAAATTCACCGGACTGTCCGGTGGTGCACCGGACTGTCCGGTGAGCCAACGGTCAGCCGGGGCAACGGTCGGCCGAGGATTCCACACGTGACGCGTGGCCGAGCCAACGGTCACATTGGTGCACCGGACTGTCCGGTGTGCACCGGACAGTGTCCGGTGCGCCAACGGCTCTCAGACTCCAACGGTCGGCTTCGCCAAATAAGGAAGGATATCTGCACCGGACAGAGTCCGGTGATGCACCGGATTGTCCGGTGCGCCAGTCGACAGAAGGCAAGATCAGCCTTCCTGGAATGCTCTCAACGGCTCCTAGCTGCCTTGGGGCTATAAAAGGGACCCCTAGGCGCATGGAGGAGTACATCAAGCATACTCAAAGCATTCCTAAGCACCAAGACTTCGATTCCACGAATTTTTTCTTCGTGATAGCATCTAGAGCTCTTATTGAGTTGTGAACTCGTCGGGTTGTGTTGCGAGCTCTTGTTGCGACTTGTGTGCGTGTTGACATTCTGATTTTGTGTCTTGTGTGCGTTGCTCATCCCTCCCTTACTCCGTGCTTCTTTGTGAACTTCAAGTGTAAGCGCGAGAGACTCCAAGTTGTGGAGATTCCTCGCAAACGGGATTAAGAAAAGCAAAGCAAAACACCGTGGTATTCAAGTGGGTCTTTGGACCGCTTGAGAGGGGTTGATTGCAACCCTCGTCCGTTGAGACGCCACAACGTGGAGTAGGCAAGCGTTGGTCTTGGCCGAACCACGGGATAACCACCGTGCCATCTCTGTGATTGATATCTTTGTGGTTATTGTGTTTTGTTGAGACTCCTCTCTAGCCACTTGGCGATTATTATGCTAACACTTAACCAAGTTTTTGTGGCTTAAGTTTCAAGTTTTACAGGATCACCTATTCACCCCCCTCTAGGTGCTCTCAATTGGTATTGGAGCCGTTCTCTTCACAAAGGGACTAATCGCCCGAAGAGATGGATCCTAAGGGGAAGGGAATCGTGATCAACGATAAGGAGAAGGAGTCCTTCGTCAACGAGCCGAAGGATGACAAGCCTACCGACTCGGGCTCGGGCCACAAACGCAAAGATGGGAAAAAGAAGAAGACGAGACGCATCAAGGAGATCGTCTACTACGACGACAGCGATGAGTCCACTTCTTCCCAAAAGGACGACTACGACTACGAGAAACGAAAGACGGTTAATTCGAACTTTTCTTTCGATTACTCTTGTATTCCGCAGAGTTCAAATGCACATTTGCTTTCCATCCCTCTTGGCAAACCTCCACACTTTGATGGGGAGGACTACGGATTTTGGAGTCACAAAATGCGTAGTCACTTGTTCTCTCTCCATCCAAGTATATGGGAGATTGTTGAGAATGGAATGAAATTTGATAGCTCGGATAGTCCTATGTTTATTAATGAACAGATTCATAAAAATGCACAAGCTACTACTGTGTTGTTAGCCTCTTTGTGCAGGGACGAGTACCATAAGGTGAGCGGCTTGGACAATGCCAAGCAGATCTGGGACACCCTCAAGATCTCTCATGAGGGGAACGACGTCACCTTACTCACCAAGATGGAGTTGGTGGAGGGCGAGCTTGGAAGATTCGCGATGATAAGGGGCGAGGAGCCAACCCAAACATACAACCGGCTCAAGACCCTTATCAACAAAATAAGGAGCTACGGAAGCACGCGATGGACGGACCATGACGTCATCCGCCTAATGCTAAGGTCCTTTACTGTACTTGATCCACATTTGGTGAACAATATTCGTGAAAATCCTAGGTACACCAAGATGTCGCCCGAAGAAGTCCTTGGAAAGTTCGTAAGCGGGCGAATGATGATCAAGGAGGCGAGGTACGTGGACGACGTGTTGAATGGTCCAATCCATGAGCCTCAACCCATTGCTCTCAAGGCAACAAGGAGCAAGGAGGCGCTACCTAGCAAGGTGGCGCAAGTTGAGGCGGCCGGGCTCAATGATGAAGAGATGGCCCTCATCATCAAGTGCTTCAAGACGGCGCTAAAGGGTCGCAAGGGACAGCCAAGCAAGACCAAGACAAAGGGGAAGCGCTCATGCTTCAAATGTGGTAAGATTGGTCATTTTATTGCTAACTGTCCCGATAATGAAAGTGACCAGGAAAAAGGGAACAAAAGGGAGAAGAAAAAGAATTACAAGAAGGCCAAGGGCGAGGCACATATCGGAAAGGAGTGGGATTCAGATTGCTCCTCTTCCGACTCCGACAATGAAGGACTCGCCGCCACCGCCATCAACAAGTCATCCCTCTTCCCAAACGAGCATCACACGTGCCTCATGGCGAAGGAGAAGAAGGTATGCACTCGGGATACCACTTATACTTCTTCAAGTGATGATGATTCTAGTGATGATGATGAAATAGACTATTCTAGTTTATTTAAAGGTTTAGATAGAATTAAAATTGGCAAAATTAATGACTTAATTGATGCCTTGAATGAAAAGGATAGACTCTTAGAAAAACAAGAAGACCTTTTATATGAAGAGCATGATAAATTTGTTAGTGCACAAAATTCACTTGCTCTAGAAGTTAAAAGGAATGAAATGCTTTCTTGTGAACTATCTACTTGTCATGAAACCATTTCTACTTTAAAAGGTGTAAATGATGATTTAAATGCTAAACTAGAAGTAGCAAGTAAATCTAACTCTTGTGTAGAACATGTTAGGATTTGCAATAGATGTAAAGATTTTGACATTGATGCTTGTAGTGAACACCTAGTTTCAATTTCAAAATTGAATGATGAATTGGCTAGTCTTAATGCCCAACTTAAGACTAGCAAAAGTGATTTTGACAAGCTAAAATTTGCAAGGGATGCCTACACGATTGGTAGACACCCCTCAATTAAGGATGGACTTGGCTTCAAGAGGGAAGCCAAGAACTTGACAAGCCATAAGGCTCCCATCTTCGCTAAGGAGAAAGGGAAGGCCCCTATGGCTAGTAGTACTAAAAAGAACCATGCTTTTATGTACCATGATAGAAGACAATCTAGAAATGCTTATAGGTGTTGTAATGCTTATGATGCTTTTGATTTTCATGCTATGACTGCTTCTAGTTCCCATGTTATGCATGATAGAAATGTTGCTAGGAGAAATGTTGTTCATAATATGCCTAGGAGAAATGTTGTTAATATTCCTAGGAAAGTTAATGAACCTTCTACAATATATCATGCTTGCAATGCGTCATTTGCCATTTGTAGAAAGAATAAGAAGGTGATTGCTAGGAAGTTAGGGGCAAGATGCAAGGGCGATAAAACTTGCATTTGGGTCCCTAAGACAATTGTGACTAACCTTGTAGGACCCAACAAGAGTTGGGTACCTAAGACCCAAGCATAAATTTGCCTTGCAGGTTTATGCATCCGGGGGTACAAGCTGGATTATCGACAGCGGATGCACAAACCACATGACGGGGGAAAAGAGGATGTTCTCTTCCTACGTCAAGAACAAGGATCCCCAAGATTCAATAATATTTGGTGATGGGAACCAAGGCAAGGTAAAAGGGTTAGGTAAAATTGCTATTTCATCCGAGCACTCTATTTCTAATGTGTTTTTAGTTGAGTCGCTTGGATATAATTTGTTATCTGTTAGTCAATTATGCAACATGGGATATAATTGTCTATTCACAAATGTAGATGTGTCTGTCTTTAGAAGGTGTGATGGTTCACTAGCTTTTAAGGGTGTACTAGATGACAAACTTTATTTGGTTGATTTTGCAAAAGAAGAGGCCGGTCTAGATGCATGCTTAATTGCTAAGACTTGCATGGGCTGGCTATGACATCGCCGCTTAGCACATGTGGGGATGAAGAACCTTCACAAACTTCTAAAGGGAGAACACGTGATAGGTCTAACTAACGTACATTTCGAAAAAGATAGACCTTGTGCAGCTTGTCAAGCAGGGAAACAGGTGGGAGGCTCTCATCACACCAAAAATGTGATGACCACATCAAGACCCTTGGAGATGCTTCATATGGACCTCTTTGGACCCGTCGCCTATCTAAGTATAGGAGGAAGTAAGTATGGTCTTGTTATAGTTGATGATTTTTCCCGCTTCACTTGGGTATTCTTTTTGCAGGATAAATCTGAAACCCAAGACACCCTCAAGCGCTTCCTCAGGAGAGCTCAAAATGAGTTTGAGCTCAAAGTGAAGAAGATAAGGAGCGACAATGGGTCCGAGTTCAAGAACCTTCAAGTGGAGGAGTTCCTTGAGGAGGAAGGGATCAAGCACGAGTTCTCCGCTCCCTACACACCACAACAAAATGGTGTGGTAGAGAGGAAGAACAGGACGCTCATCGATATGGCGAGGACTATGCTTGGAGAGTTCAAGATCCCCATGCGCTTTTGGTCGGAAGCCGTGAACATGGCTTGCCACGCCATCAACCGGGTCTACCTTCACCACCTCCTCAAGAAGACTTCGTATGAGCTGCTAACTGGTAACAAACCCAATGTGTCTTATTTTCGTGTATTTGGGAGCAAGTGTTATATTCTTGTGAAGAAAGGTAGAACTTCTAAATTTGCTCCCAAAGCTATAGAAGGGTTTTTATTAGGTTATGCTTCAAATACAAGGGCGTATAGGGTCTTCAACAAATCATCGGGTTTGGTTGAAGTCTCTAGCGACGTTGTATTTGATGAGACTAATGGCTCTCCAAGAGAGCAAGTTGTTGATCTTGATGATATAGATGAAGAAGATGTTCCAACGGCCGCAATGCGCACCATGGCGATTGGAGATGTGAGGCCACTGGAACAAAAGGAGCAAGATCAACCTTCTTCCTCAACGATGGTGCATCCCCCAAACCAAGATGACGAACAGGTACCTCAAGTGGAGGCGCATGATCAAGGGGGAGCACAGGATGTTCAAAGTGAAGAGGAAGAAGCACCTCAGGCACCTCCAACCCAAGTTCGAGCGACGATTCAAAAGAATCATCCCGTCAACCAAATTTTGGGTGATATTAGCAAGGGAGTAACTACTCGTTCAAGATTAGTTAATTTTTGTGAGCATTACTCCTTTGTCTCTTCTATTGAGCCTTTCAGGGTAGAAGAGGCCTTGCTAGATCCGAACTGGGTGTTGGCCATGTAGGAGGAACTCAACAACTTCAAGCGTAATGAAGTTTGGACACTGGTGCCTCGTCCCAAGCAAAATGTTGTGGGAACCAAGTGGGTGTTCCGCAACAAACAGGACGAGCATGGGGTGGTGACGAGGAACAAGGCTCGACTTGTGGCAAAAGGTTATGCCCAAGTCATAGGTTTGGACTTTGAGGAGACTTTTGCTCCTGTGGCTAGGCTAGAGTACATTCGTATCTTGCTAGCATATGCCACTCACCATTCTTTCAGGTTGTACCAAATGGATGTGAAGAGCGCTTTCCTCAACGGGCCGATCAAGGAGGAGGTGTACGTGGAGCAACCCCCTGGCTTCGAGGATGAACGGTACCCCGACCACGTGTGTAAGCTCTCTAAGGCGCTCTATGGACTTAAGCAAGCCCCAAGAGCATGGTATGAATGCCTTAGAGACTTTCTAATTGCTAATGTTTTCAAGGTTGGAAAAGCCGATCCAACTCTTTTCACTAAGACTTGCGATGGCGATCTTTTTATGTGCCAAATTTATGTCGATGACATAATATTTAGTTCTACTAATCAAAAGTCTTGTGAAGAGTTTAGAAGGGTGATGACGCAGAAATTCGAGATGTTGATGATGGGCGAGTTGAACTACTTCCTTGGGTTCCAAGTGAAGCAACTCAAGGATGGCACCTTCATCTCTCAAACAAAGTACATGCAAGACTTGCTAAAGCGGTTTGGGATGAAGGACGCTAAGCCCGCAAAGACGCCGATGGGAACTGATGGACATACCGACCTCAATAAAGGAGGTAAGTCCGTTGATCAAAAGGCATACCGATCAATGATAGGTTCTTTGCTTTATTTATGTGCTAGTAGACCGGATATTATGCTTAGCGTATGCATGTGTGCTAGATTTCAATCCGATCCAAGGGAGTGTCACTTGGTGGCCGTGAAGCGAATTCTTAGATATTTAGTCGCTACGCCTTGCTTCGGGATCTGGTATCCAAAGGGGTCTAACTTTGACTTGATTGGATATTTAGACTCCGACTATGCTGGATGTAAGGTCGATAGGAAGAGTACATTGGGGACATGCCAATTCTTAGGAAGGTCCCTGGTGTCATGGAACTCTAAGAAACAAACTTCCGTTGCCCTATCCACCGCTGAGGCCGAGTATGTTGCCGCAGGACAGTGTTGCACACAACTACTTTGGATGAGGCAAACCCTCCGGGACTTTGGCTACAATCTGAGCAAAGGCCCACTCCTATGTGATAATGAGAGTGCTATCCGAATAGCGGAAAATCCTGTTGAGCACAGCCGCACAAAGCACATTGACATCCGCATCACTTTTTGAGAGACCACCAGCAAAAGGGAGATATCGAAGTGTTTCATGTTAGCACTGAGAACCAGCTAGCCGATATCTTTACCAAGCCTTTAGATGAGAAGACCTTTTGCAGGCTACGCAGTGAGCTAAATGTCCTAGATTCGCGGAACTTGGATTGATTCATAGCATACATGTGTTTATGCCTTTGATCATGTTCCTTATGCATTTTGTTGCTTACTTGTGGTGCTCAAGTTGTACAAACACTCCCTGGACCTCACAAGTCCTCTTGCAAGTGGTGCACATATTTAGGGGGAGATGTGCTACAACTTGACCCTTTGAGACTAACCGTGTGTTTGAGTTTGCTTGTTTTAGTCTCAAAGGAGTTTTGAAAGGGATAAGGTGGACTTGGACCATGAAAGACTTCCACTGCACTCCGATGAGAGGGTAACTTATTCCAAGTTCATCTCATGTACTCTTATTGCCTTTGTATTCTTATTGAAGATTTTGGTGAGGCAATGGGGTTCTGGGGCCAAGATTGATCCCGTTTTGGTGCTTGATGCCAAAGGGGGAGAAAATAAAGGCCAAAGCAATAAATGGATCAGCTACCACTTGAGAGTTTTTGAACATGGTAGAATAGAGTTTTTGGTTTGTGAAAACTCTTTTATTGTCTCTCTTGTCAAAAGTTGGCTTCTTGTGGGGAGAAATGTTGATTATGGGAAAAAGGGGGAGTTTTTGAATCTTGAATCAATTTCTCTTGGAATGACTCTCTTTATGTTTTAACTAGTGTGTTTGACTTAGAGATAGAAATTTGAGTTTGATTTGCAAAAACAAACCAAGTGGTGGCAAAGAGTGATCCATATATGCCAAATTTGATTCAAAACAACTTTGAGTTTTCATTTGCATTGATATTGCACTTGTTCTAGTTGCTTTATGTTGTGTTGGCATAAATCACCAAAAAGGGGGAGATTGAAAGGGAAATGTGCCCTTGGGCCATTTCTAAGTATTTTGGTGATTGAGTGCCAACGCAAGTGCTTTTGTGTTAATCTATGCAAAGTGGTGGACAAAGTGCAAATCAAGTCAAAAGGTATGTTCTAGACTTAGTACATTGTTTTATGGACTAATGTATTGTGTTTAAGTGCTGGAAACAGGAAAAATCAAGTTAGAGAAGAGATGGCTTTGTTCAGCCAAAGTCTGCTCGGTCTGGGTGCACCGGACTGTCCGGTGGTGCACCGGACAGTGTCCGGTGCGACAGGCTGGCTCTGGCGAACAGGCTGCTCTCGGGACTTCGACGGTGGTGTACGGCTATAATTCACCGGACTATCCGGTGGTGCACCGGACTGTCCGGTGAGCCGTTCACAGGCGAACTCGTCGCTCTCGGGAGATGATTAACGGCGTACGGCTAAAATTCATCGGACTGTCCGGTGGTGCACCGGACTGTCCGGTGAGCCAACGGTCAGCCGGGGCAATGGTCGGCCGAGGATTCCTCGCGTGACGCGTGGCCGAGCCAATGGTCACATTGGTGCACCGGACTGTCCAGTGTGCACCGGACAGTGTCCGGTGCGCCAACGGCTCTCAGACTCCAATGGTCGGCTTTGCCAAATAAGGAAGGATATCTGCACCAGACAGAGTCCGGTGGTGCACCGGACTGTCCGGTGCGCCAGTCGACAGAAGGCAAGATCAGCCTTCCTGGAATGCTCTCAACGGCTCCTAGCTGCCTTGGGGCTATAAAAGGGACCCCTAGGCGCATGGAGGAGTACATCAAGCATACTCAAAGCATTCCTAAGCACCAAGACTTCGATTCCACGTATTTGTTTCTTCGTGATAGCATCTAGAGCTCTTGTTGAGTTGTGAACTCGTCGGGTTGTGTTGCGAGCTCTTGTTGCGACTTGTGTGCGTGTTGACATTCTGATTTTGTGTCTTGTGTGTGTTGCTCATCCCTCCCTTACTCCATGCTTCTTTGTAAACTTCAAGTGTAAGGGCGAGAGACTCCAAGTTGTGGAGATTCCTCGCAAACGGGATTAAGAAAAGCAAAGCAAAACACTGTGGTATTCAAGTGGGTCTTTGGACCGCTTGAGAGGGGTTGATTGCAACCCTCGTCCGTTGGGACGCCACAACGTGGAGTAGGCAAGCGTTGGTCTTGGCCGAACCACGGGATAACCACCGTGCCATCTCTGTGATTGATATCTTTGTGGTTATTGTGTTTTGTTGAGACTCCTCTCTAGCCACTTGGCGATTATTGTGCTAACACTTAACCAAGTTTTTGTGGCTTAAGTTTCAAGTTTTACAGGATCACCTATTCACCCCCCCTCTAGGTGCTCTCAGGTATCTCAAGTCCTAGGCAAGTTGTGCCCTTGACCACTTTTGTTAAGCAATAATGTTCTTTAATATCACTTATTCATGCATAGGTTTAATTTTGATGGGACCCAATAGGTCACCCTAGACTGGTTATCCTTTTACCTTCTTTATCCCTGAATCATTTTGGTAGTTCTGCTATTGCTTTATATGGTTTTGGGTTAATATTTCATTATATCCATGTTCCAATTATTCTATTATTTTATTTATGTTCATGTCAACATCATTATCTTTAGTTGGAACATGGAGCTTAACTTGAGAAACACGGGCCACCACAAGGGTGGAATGGGACGCCATTGGCTGACTAATTAGAAAAGCTAGTGGAAGACTACCTTACCCGAAAGGGGCAAGGGCAGTAGGGGAGTAGGCATGTAGGGAGGTTCTCGGGTTGATTTTGCTGCGATGGTGGTCAGACGAGGGATTCCTACAATTGCTCTTTCCAGAAACTGTAGCGGGTTTTCGGAAGCTAGTAGAACTCTATAAAGGCCTCGTAGTGTTACCCTGCCTCGCTTCCTTGGTAGAGGTGTATGGGTCCCGTACAACCCCGTGGCAATGGGGTAACATGACTTGTGGGTAAAGGGTACCACCTCTTCATAGTGTAAAACTGGTATACTAGCCGAGCTCATGGTCATGAGCAGCTTAGGACTCTCGCATGATTAAACTATGGAACTAAGTTCAATTTTTCATATGCATTGCATGGGATTATTTATTAATTTTGTTCTATTCTTATTATGGTTTGGTATTTACTTACATACTGCTAATAAAATTTGACTAACTTATTAAAAGCAATGCTTAGCTCTAACCCCTATTATTGATTAGCCTTACACATCTCATGAACTCCCACCTTTAGTGAGTTCATGCACATTATTCCCCACATCTTATTGAGCGATGAACATGTGTGAGCTCACCTGTCACACCCAGTTTTAAGAGACAAAGCCGTGTGCATCTCATACATGCGCCAAAGAAGACAACATATATAATAACAGAGTGTATAGAGATAAATGTCACAATATAATCAGAGTACTTATTACATAGCGGAAGTCTTACAAAATAAAAGATAAATATAAAAGGATCTAAAATCTATCCTTGGTGCTAGAAAGTCAACTAGGAGATGCCACCTAGATCAAATCGAACTCCACGCGGTGTGGCTCCTCTTGAACCACCTGTTCTTCTCCTATGGGGGTGTGAGACAGCAAGGGTGAGCTCACACATGTTCATCGCTCAACAAGTTGTGGGGAATAATGTGGCATGAACTCACCAAAGGTGGGAGTTCATGTGATGTGTAAAGCTAAGCATTGCTTTTAATAAGTTGGTCAAATTTTATTAGCAGTTACTAAGTGTAAGTAAATACCAAACCATAATAAATAATAGAACAAAATGAATAAATAATCCCATGCAATGCAAATGACAAGTTGAATTTAAGTTCCATAAATTAATCATGCGAGAGTCCTGAGCTGCTCTTGACCGTGAGCTCGGCTGGTATACCAGTTTTACACTCTGCAGAGGTTGTACCCTTTACCCACAAGTCGTGTTTCCCATGTCGCCAGGGTTTGCAAGGCCCTTAGACACTACCGAGGTGAATGGCTAAGGATCCACTACGAGGCCTTTACAAAGTTCCACTAGCTTCCAAAAGCCCGCTACAGTTTATGGGAAGAGCACTTGCAAGAATCCCCCATCTGACCGCCATCGCAGCAAAATCAACCCTAGAACCTCCTTGCATGCAACTCCCCTACTGCCCTCACCCCTTTCGGGTAAGGTAGTCTTCCACTAGCTTTCCTAATTAGTCAGCCAAGGGGTCCTATTCCTCCCTTGTGGTGGCACGTGTTTCTCAAGTTAAGCTCCATGTTCCAATTAACATAATAGAATGATCTTGCCATGAACATAAGCAAAATAGCAGAATAACTGGAACATGGATATAATGAAATATTAATCCCAAAACCATATAGAGCAATAGCAAAACTATCCAAATGATTCAAGGGTAAAACAAGGTAAAAAGGATCAACAGACTAGGGTGACCTATTGGGTCCCATTAAAATTAAACCTATGCATTGAATAGTGATAATAAAGAATATTATTGGGTAATAAAAGTGGATAAAGGACACAACTTGCCTGGCACTTGAGAGCCCAGGTAACAGGATGATCCTCGGAGACTCATGACCTCACTGCTAGTCGTAGCAATACAAACAAACATGGTATAGACAAAATTAACATCACACCAAACATAAGAACATACTGCATAATAATGATCTACGTGTTGCTACGAGATCATGGGAACGAGAACTACCGAGATTGGAGTCATGGTTAAGGAGTTATGATCTATAAAAGCTCTACGTGACTTAAATATTAAACTATATTATAAATTGGTTAGTATAGATCATATGAGAGATTATTCTATAAATAATTATCTCAACTTTAATATAAGTTATTGTTGGGGGCCTTCGGCTTCCGAAGGTCCTCAAAAACTTGATTTGACAATGTTTTCCGAGTGAAACATGTGAACAGGTATCTTCGGAGTCAGGTTGCGGGTATACAAGAGCATTGTTAAGACAAAGCTTGGCTAGGATGGAAAGCGACCACGACGAAGGATAAGACGATCACGAAGCTATGTGCAGAAAAGCTTCGGCATGACGGCAGAAAAGAGGAACCGACTTAAAGATGAAAAGCCAAATTAAACCTCGAAGAGTTGCTATAGAGTTATTGATATATGTAAAGGGCATCAATGTAATTTTACATGGGTTGCGTCCCATGCCTATAAATAGATGAACAGTACCCCCATACTGTTCAGGCTGACTTGGCATACGCTTTTTGCATCACGTCTGTACCTTTACTTTTCATCAATCTGAAGGTACATTTATAATTTGTCTTTATGAATTTGATAATAAAAATAAGTTGATGATAATATTCGTGTCATTATTCATGTTTCATATATGTGTTCTTTTTTATCATTTATCGATCTTATGAAGGTCTTTTCCTTCGTAACCTTCGTCCAGAATTCATTATATCCGAAAGGGCATAATGTTTATAAGGACGAAGGAATTTAACATTTAACACTTTTTATGTTGCCTTGTTCTTAACTCTTAGCATTTGAGAACAAGTCCCCAACATTGGCGCCCACCTCCGGTGAACTCACGTCCATTTTTTGAGTTTTGAACACCTTCGGCAAGCATCACCTTCGTCATGCCGCCGAAAAAAGCTTCAGCGACAGGGGCTGCCACTCTGCAGCCGCTGGACCCCAATCAGGATGTCGTTTCTCTTAGGGAGGCCCGAAGCCAGAAGAGGAAGGCCATTAGTCCAACGCCTCCGGAAGACGACTTGGATCAAGAAATCCAAAATTTAGAGATGCTCCATCAACAGGTCCAACGGAAGAAGGAAAAGATGGCTCGTCTAGCTGATCTTCAAAGGCAGATAGACGAAGCCTCTGAAGAGCTTCGACATCTTGCTCAAGATGACCAGAACCAAAGGCCCCCGCGCAGAGAGCTTCATCAAGAGGGCTTCTACAACGAGGGCGACTGGTATGAAGATTTCCATCATGGAAATTTTGCTTTTGATGATACTTCTCCCCTGTCAACAGAACTGCAGGCTACACCTTGGCCATAGTCTTACAAGCCACCTCAGCTCCCCATGTACGACGGTCATTCAGACCCGAAGCAATTCTTGATGAGCTATGAAGCAACCATATCTTCGTATGGTGGCAACACGACGGTCATGGCAAAGTCTTTCGTCATGGCTGTCATGAGTGTTGCACAAACCTGGTACTCCTCTCTTCGACCAGGGACAATCACTTCATGGCAAAAGCTAAAGGACATGTTGATAACCAGCTTCCAAGGGTTTCAAACGAAGCCAGTTACTGCCCAAACTTTATTCCAGTGCACCCAGGACCACGAAGAATATCTTCAGGCGTATGTCCAAAGGTTCAAGCGTCTGAGGGCACAGGCACCAACAGTGCCCAATGAAATTGTCATTGAGGCAATGATCAAGGGGCTTCGGCCGGGACCTTCTGCTCAGTACTTTGCCAGAAAGCCTCCTCAAACTTTGGAGAAGTTGCTCCAGAAGATGGACGAGTATATTCGAGCTGACAACGATTTTCGCCAAAGAAGGGAGGAAGCATTCAGGTTCTCTGAAATGACCAGGGGCTTCGGAGGAAGATTCCATCCGAGGCACGTCAGGTCAATTCACAATTCTACTCAAAGTGATGACAAAGGGAGTCAACAGCAAAGGCCACAGTGCTCCTCGCAAGCTTTGAGGCAACAGCAAAGCTCTTTCCGGCCGCCAGCGCCAAGGGGCAGAGGCGCTAGGGGCTTCGGGGGAAGATTTGGAGATCAACCAAGAAAAATTTACTGCCTATTCTGTGGTGAAGGCAAGGGCCATACCACCAGGATGTGCCATGTTACCATCCAGAAGCAAAAGGAGCTAGCAGAAGCTGCAGCGCAACAGAGCCAGCCGAAGCAGGTCATGCATACTGCTTCGTACCATTCGCCTTACATTCCAGAATATGTAGGCAATCACTCTGTAGCTTCTGTTGCTTCAGCAAGTCAATCCCAAGCATCTTGGCAACAGCCTTCACCGCCACCACCAATGCAACAAGGTCAGCAGCCAGAAGGGAGTCAGCACACTCACCTTCAGCGGGACTTCAGAGAGGAGTCCGAAGCTCGCACAGTCAATAGCACTGTGCCGGAGTCGAAGCATATTTACTGATAAATATCCTACTTCGACAGTGGATTTTCGCATTATTCGCATTTCAGTCTTACTTTCTTTTAAGAAGGAACAATTATGGGAAGTTTAAGTGCTTTTTATCGTCTTTTAATCTCTTGTAGCAGTTTTGTTCTCTGTCATAATAAAAATATGTCTTCTCCATAGGCTTAAGTTGCCGAAACATAAGAATTTATGGTGGCAAGAAGGATCTTCGAATTATCAAAAATTTGTTCTAAGAAATACAGTGCAATTTCTTCGAAGCAGCAAAAGTCGTTCCTAAGGGAGCGCAGTGTAAGTTTTCCGCTCAAAAGTCGTTCCTAAGGGAGCGCAGTGTAAGTTTTCTGCTCAAAAGTCGTTCCGAAGGGAATGCAGAGCTTACAGCAAAAAATAAACGCTGATTCCGCTGAAAGTAAAAGGCGAAGAAGCTCCTAAGGGAGGCTTACAGCGAAAAATAAACGCTGATTCCGCTGAAGTAAATGGCGAAGAAGCTCCTAAGGGAGGCTTGCAGTCAAAAATAAATGTCGACCTTCGGCAAATATCATTTTGCATAACATCACATCATCACATCATTTGCATAGCATAACATCATACATCATGTTGCATCAATGACGCAACAAGGGGATCAATGTTGATATTTGGAGATTGTTCCGAAGAAACAGTGCCAAGGCACGAAAAAGTAAATTTTGAAGAAGCATACCTTCGTCAAACTCCGAAATGAAAAGATTTATCGGTTATTGATTTTGCGAAGATCGGATGTTTTTATGAAAATATGGATATTATTTACGAAGCATGAAAAGAAGGGAAGGTGTTTTTTCGCCGAAGGCTCAAAAACGGTATGTATATGAAGTTTCATGCATCGTAAAGAATAGAACAATAAATAGTTAATATATTACACATGTTTCTCAACAAATATTATATTCTAAATGTTTTTACAGCAGCATTTAATCTTCCCTTAGAACTACTTCTGCAGCTTCATTTAGTAGCTGATCAACAACTTTATCCATGATGGCTTCGACCATTTGTCTAATTTCGTCATCCCCCTTCGTGTGGGGGCCTGCAGATGATTCAGCAGGTTCTGAGGGAAGAGTAGATACGGACTTATTACTATTACAAACCGTCAACAAATTCGAAATCAAAAATTACAACAAAGAGACAAAAACCACTAGTTAATACCTATTTGCCCTTCGGGCTCTGCGCTTTTCTCAGCAGCCTCTGCTACTTTTCTAGCATCATGGATGCCTTTTTCGCTTTTTTGAATAATCTCTTGGGCCATTTCCCGGCCACCATTATCCCAGATGTCGGTGAAAAATTTTCCACCAACCATGCTAGCTTCGGCCGAGGGGTCTTTTATATCTTCGGAGGATAAGGCAGTTTCGGATTGTGCTAAAACTTTCACATGCTCACAGCCTTTCCTCTCCAAAATAGTAGCAATCCCCCTGGCACCCGAAAAAGCACATATGTCTCCACGGCTATTCAAAATTTCCTCAAAGGCCTCAGCTTCGTGATTAATCCATTCGATTGGGCCTTCGGGGTTACCCCTTGTGAAGTTTTCCTCGCTCGAGAACGCGCCAACGCTGGCGAAGCTAGCTTTTATTTTCTTAACGCATTCTATAGATTTGTCATAGCACCTTTTCTTGGATGAACGAAGCTCTTCAACGGTTCCTTCTAAATGATTTGCCCATTGATCGCTAAGTTCTCGCTTCGTTTCTTCAAGTATGCGTTCTTCTTTAGCTCGGGCTAATTGTTTCCGAAGATCTTCAATTTCATGCTTCTGAGCTTCGACCTGAGCTTTAGAAGTAGCTTCGTTTTCCTTTATCTTATCCACCAATGTAAGTAGAATTTTATCCTTTTCCAAGGCTTCGTTTCTTAGTTTGATAACCTCTGTTCGAAGGTTATTGAGAGCAATAGTGCAGCTCTCATCTTCAACATTCTTTTGTGCCCTTAAGGCATTGCTGAGTATTAAGCCCTATTCAAAAGAATGAATGGATTAACATAAGAACAAAAGACTAATTCAAAATTCATAAACTTCAAAATTCACAATTTTTGTACCTTCAGACTATTATATGCAAGGCTATCCGCAAGATCGTCCTTCGTCATGGCGCAGAGGCCAGCTTCAAGCTTCGGAAACCCCATGCTTCTAGCCATCTCCCGGTAGACGGATAATTCCTTGTTATCTGGGAGACAGTATAAGAAGTCGTCTTCGTCTGTGCCATTGAATACTAAGGCCCCTTTTGGATACCTCAGTTCTTGGGCATAGTGATTAGCTTCAAAAATCTCTTCTTCAGATAATCTTTTTCCCGAAGCATGTCGAACAATATAATTGAGGGCTTTGGAGGATGCTTCGGGGGCAGCAGTACCAGTTTCTTCAACTAAAATTGGCTCTGTCATTTTTGCTTCTTCGGCTTCCAAGGATTTTACCTTGGTGGGCTCTGAAGGCCCAGCTTCAGTCTCAGATTGTTGCTTTGGAGCTTCGGCAACAAAGACTTCAGTTTGCACTTCGGAAGTTTCAACAATTTTCTTCGTAGTTGTGCTTGAAGACTTAATTGTCTCCAAAACATCTAGCACATTAACCATCCTTTTTCTTTTCGGGGTCACCGCTGGGCCCTTTTGGTTTTTTGCTGTCTCAATTTTTGCTGAAGGACTTAAAATTTCTAATGATTTTGTTTCTTCAGTCCTCGGTTTTTCTGTTTTTTCTGTTGATGGTGCTTCGACCATTTCTTCGATTTTTGGCACTGGAGGTGGTTCTTTAGCTTCGGTGGCCGAAGAGGTCTCACCAATAAATTCAGGCACTGTGGCCAGTTCAATAAAACGTGGCCGGTGTGTGAGAACCTTTAGCTTTTTTCTCTTCGGCGCTGGCTCGCTAGGAGCAGCTGAAGCAATTACCTTTGCAGAAGAAGTATTCTTTCTTTTTTGACCTCGTGCTGGGTAATGGTAGTCGAGGTAGACAAACCCAATTGCATCAAATACTCGGTTAAGTCTCTTCTTCTTTCGGCCTCTGAAGGCCGCTGATAATGCAGTATCTTCGGCCTTCGAGTACACTCCAAGCAATTCATCACTTATGGCCTCAATACTCTTTAACCAGTCATCATCTGGCTCAACAAACTTATCCCCATATTTGAATGTGTATTTTAGCCTAACTAGTCCACCTTCGTCAGGTTTCTTGACTGGTCTCCTTCGGCATTTCCCACTTTTCTACAAGTGGTCCATATTCTGAAGGCAATATGCTCTTGGACCAAATCCCTTGTCCCAATAAAAGAGCAAACCACGCCGAAGGCTCTCTGGCATTCTTCGGCTGCTTCATTCATTTCCACCTTCGGCTTCCGGAGGCCGAAGCGTTGCCAGATAGGGCGCATAATGATACCCTTGATATCTTCACGTGATTTCAAGTCATTTTTCACATAAAACCATTCAGTCATCCAGTCGCCGGGCCACCTCTTTCGAAAGGTTGGCACAGGGCAGCTTGACCCAGACCGAGCGCCGAAAGCTGTAGCAGCCGAAATTGTTGTGATACTGCTCTTTGCCCAGGGTTTTGTCTCATACAATAACTCATGTATGTTGCAGAAGCTTTTTGCATTAGGTTCCAAACCTTGGCTCCTCGCGGCCCACACAAAAATGCCCATCCTCATGATTGCTTCGGGAGTAAGTTGATGAAGGTAGACTTCAAATATCTTCAGTATTTCCACGACAAACCTGCTCAAGGGAAATCGTAATCCAGCTTTTAAGAAGCTTCGGAATATCACGACTTCATTTTCTTCGGGAGTCAGGGCAAGTCTTCTCTCCTTCTCCAGCCCTCACAATAGACAAGTCCCGAAAATATCTGCCCCTCATATTGACAAGATGATTTTCTTTAATACTCGATTTACCAAAAACTGCATGGCTTGGTCGCCAGGGTCGATCTTCGGAATCTTCACCGCCACTATCCACATCGTAACTTTCACTATCGCCAGTATCTTCAGATAAACCCTCCAAAATCTACCTAGGTAATCTTCTCTGTATTAGTCTTTGACATTGATTCAAGAAAGCCCAGGTGCATCTCCTCAGAAAGGCTTAGCTTTGAAGCACCAACAACTTTCTTATCTTTAGACATCTTCGCAAATGCTGACAAAGCGCACTCGAAACCGAAGCTTAAAAATTTAAAACCAAGCAAGTGCTGTTGCGTGCAGGCTAAAAAGTTGGGTGAGTAAAAGCAGGTGGCAAGGGAGCGTACCAAATAGGCTGGTGCTGAGCTCTTATTTATACAACTAGCGCGTTGAAAACTGGAGGGTCCCGCTTGTCAATGTCTACTGCTATTCTAGTAGAAGGAAGGTGTTTTTTCGGACCTTCGGCTTAAAGCCTTCGTCCATGTCGCAATATGAATTTATCATTACAATAAATTAATATTGTGAGGGGCTACTGTTGGGGGCCTTCGGCTTCCGAAGGTCTTCAAAAACTTGATTTGACAATGTTTTCCGAGTGAAACATGTGAACAGGTATCTTCGGAGTCAGGTTGTGGGTATACAAGAGCATGGTTAAGACGAAGCTTGGCTGGGATGGAAAGCGACCACGACGAAGGATAAGACGATCATGAAGCTATGTGCAGAAAAGCTTCGGCATGACGGTAGAAAAGAGGAACCGACTTAAAGATGAAAAGCCAAATTAAACCTCGAAGAGTTGCTATAGAGTTATTGATATATGTAAAGGGCATCAATGTAATTTTACATGGGCTGCGTCCCGTGCCTATAAATAGATGAACAGTACTCCCGTACTGTTCAGGCTGACTTGGCATACGCTTTTTGCATCACGTCTGTACCTTTACCTTTTCATCAATCTGAAGGTACATTTATAATTTGTCTTTATGAATTTGATAATAAAAATAAGTTGATGATAATATTCGTGTCATTATTCATGTTTCATATATGTGTTCTTTTTTATCATTTATCGATCTTACGAAGGTCTTTTCCTTCGTAACCTTCGTCCAGAATTCATTATATCTGAAAGGGCATAATGTTTATAAGGACGAATGAATTTAACATTTAACACTTTTTATGTTGCCTTGTTCTTAACTCTTAGCATTTGAGAACAAGTCCCCAACAGTTATAAATTTACCATAAATTGTATTTTGGTGGATAATGATGAGCACATTAACAAGAGTAACCAACATGAGTTAAGTAAAGATCTAATCATAAAATAATGATACATGGTATAATAAATGTTGTTATTGCATAGTAGATATTTATACGAGACTAACGCAACTAGAACGAGTCAATTCAGAATTAAAATGGGGAAGTTATGAATTTCTGAAGATTTTATGTGTTTGGTATAAGATTAAATAGGATATTAATTTTAATGTAACTTTCATGTCAAAACAGTGGCACTAATGGATAAGCAATAATATTACTAAATTATAGGAATTGGAATGGATCAATTTGGACTCAATATGGATTTTCTATGAATTAAATAAGAGCCTAGAATTATTTTAACACTAGAAATCATTTTCTAATTGAATTTATGAATTTCCTCTGCTTCTGGACTGCGCGCACTATTTACTGAAAACACAGGGGCTCCGAGGTAATTCTTCCTAAGACTCAGAGCACTGTTAACTGGACTGCGGGTTAATATATGTAAAGCGCAAGGGTCTCTTTAGTAAAGCTGTCGGCCAAAGGGGTATCTACCAACTAGAGCCGTCAGATCCCATCTGAACGATCAGGATTACATCTAGCCACACTAGAATCGGTGTGGAACCCGAACCGTCCATTCTCGATCCTACGCTTCAGATTTAATGAGGCCAAGACCCGACTCCGATCATCGATTTATAAACGAACGGTCGCGATCTACTTAACCGAAAGGGTATCTGCGTTTTTAATCACAACCGTCCGCACAGATCTAACGACCAGTGGCCCTTCTTCCCTCTCCCCAAATTCTGGCCGACGGCGCACCAGCACACGGCTGCGCACATGGCCAGAGCACGGTGATTTTGGTCCCAAGCGCCCAACAGCGAAATCCAATCGGTGCATTATGATGAAGAGTAATCGACGACTCGGTTCAAGGATTACTCACCGGCGATGAAGGCGGGGACGCGTTTGCCCATGCACGGAAGCAACCCGCGGCAGTGATTGAAGCTCCGGTGAGCAATCCGTCGGACCTCAGCATGGGCACACACCCGCGTAGACTACGAGCGCAAACCCGAAGATGTGGCAGAGCTCCCGTACCCGACGATGACCCACAAATGGCGGCGCTTTCCACTAGCGTCAGACTTACGCCCACCGCGCCCAGCAATCGCCTAGAGAGGCAACTCACACAATTAACGCTGCACGACTCTGCTTCTCTGACAGAACCCGAGCTCCCTCAGAAACGACCGCCGCTGTCCCCTCGATGCTACCGAGCCAGAATGACGGCGACGGCGGCAATACACTCTGCTTTCTCCCCCCAACAATCCGTCCACCAGAATCTCCGGAAAAACGACGGCGCACACTTCTCCCTACGACTTAGTATTCTCTTCCTCTCTCATGAATCCTCTCTGCGCGTGGTTTTATACCCAGGACTGGGCAGCCAGCACCCGAAGGCGTGATCCAGTTTCGCTGCCATGGACCCTGTAGATACGCGGATTCTGTTGCGCGACTAAGCGAGGGAGACGGAGCCGGCACAAGGGACCCACAAGGCAGTGAGAGGGATCCCGAGCACGCGCACTACTGTTACTGACAGCGCGGCCCTGCCAGCCGGTCAGTGAAGGGAGATGGACCGTGCATGGTGCTGAAGGGAGAAGTGGACCGCCCGCAGGATGGGATTCTTGGGCCGAGAAGGGAGGATCTGGCCCAAGCGCGCCATGGGAGTCTTCCTCTTTTCTTTTTCTCTTCTTTCATTTTATTCTTTTCTAATTTATATTCCCTTTTTTATATATAATTTCAAATTCCAAGATAAAGCTTAAAAATTCAAATTCAATGCCCACTCAAAAATCAATCATGATGCAATAGATATATATTTATTTTAATTAATTTATTTGTTTGGTTTATGCTTGAAGTATGGAACACACTCATATTGTTTCTTTATTTTTAGGTAAATAGCATTTTGAATGTGGGATAAGAATTAAAAATTTCTTCAAAAATGAATATTCATTTTCTATTTATTTTGAAAGAAGGTAGTGTATTCTTTCATTTAAGATTTCTTGATTGTTTGAAGAGTATGCATAATTTTTGAGGAGATCAACCAATGAATTATCTTCTATTATTTATTTTCCTAAGTTTAAAAAGTCTAGTCTAGATTTGAATCATCCAAATTGAATACTCATTTAAACAAATGCTTATAGTGTATTATTTAATGAAATGAATAGTCATTTAGTTGAATAGAATATCTTTCTATTACTTTTTTTTTCTAATTTCATTCTTGATTTCGAAATTCAGTCCTCAAAATTTAAATCTCAAGGATAATTTGAGATATCTGAATCTACTATTTTATTTCTTTATTTCTTTATTTTATTATTTTTGTATACCAACTTTGGGCTTTACAAATCACCCTTGTTGTCTCACACCCCCCACAGGAGAAGAGCAGGTGGTTCATGAGGAGTCACACAACGAGGTGTTCGACTTGATCTAGGTGGCGTCTCCTAGTTGACTTTATGGCACCAAGGATGGACTTTAGATCATTTTATATTTATCTTTTATTCTGTAAGACTTCCGCTATGTAATAAGTACTCTGATGATATTGTGACATTTATCTCTATACACTCTGTTATTATATGTGTTGTCTTCTTTGGCGCATATATGAGATGCACCCGACTTTATCCCTAAAACCCGGGTGTGACAAAACACATTGTCAACTGGAGCAAGGCGCCACCTTCACACACGAGGTGCAACCCGTTGCATTCAAAGCAACTGAAGAGAAGAAGGAAGAGTCTACACCAAGTAGACTCCTAATTGACGCCTCCAAGCTTGACAACGAGGAGATGGCTCTTATCATTAAGAGCTTTTGGCAAATCCTCAAACAAAGGAAGGGGAAGGACTACAAACCCCATTCCAAGAGGGTGTGCTATAGGTGTGGTAAGTCCGGTCACTTTATTGTTAAATGTCCATATACAAGTGACAGTGACAGGGACGACGACAAGAAGGAAAAGAAAAAGATGGAGAAGAAAAGATACTACAAGAAGAAGGGTGGTGAGGCGTACATGGGGCTGGAATGGGACTCCTACGAGAGCTCCACCAACTCCTCCTCCGATGAGGACGCCGCCAACAACGCCATAAACAAAGGGCTTCTCTTCCCCAACGTCGGCCACAAAATGCCTAATGGCTAAGGATGGCAAAAAGAAGAAGGTACATTCTAGAGACACCCCAAATATACTACATCTAATGATGAGGGTAGCTCTAGTGATAATGAAGATGATTTAACGTCTCTTTTTGCAAACCTCACCAAGGAACAAAAGAAGAAAATAAATGAATTGATAGAGGCCATTAACAAGAAGGATGATCTCTTGGAATGCCAAGAGGACTTGCTTGTTAAGGAAAATAAAAAATTTGTTAAGTTGAAAAATGCTTATGCTCTTGAAATAGAAAAATGTGAGAATTTGTATAAATAGCTTAACATTTGCAATGATTCAATTTCTTGTCTTAGAACTGAGAATGATAGTTTAAATGCTAAGATAGAAGAATTGAATGCTTGCAATATTTCTACATCTACTGTTGAGCATGTCACCATATGTACTAGATGTAGAGATGTTAATATTAATGCTATGAACGATCAAATTGCTATGATTAAAGAACAAAATGATCACATAGCTAAATTGAATGCTAAAATTGCCAAGCATGAGTTAGAGAATGAAAAATTTAAATTTGCTCAAAGCATGCTTTATAATGGGAGACACCTTGGCATTAAAGATGGTATTAGCTTCCAACAAGGGAGTCAAAACAACATCAAACTTAATGCCGCCAAGAACAGACTATCTAATTTGGTTAAGGGTAAGGCTCCCATGGTTCAGGATAGAGAGGGTTACATTTTATATCCTGAGAACTATCCTGAGCACAAAATTAGGAAAATTCATGCTAGAAAATCACATGCTGTTTCTCATCATGCTTATATATATAGTAATGAGGCTTCTAGCTCTAGGCGTTCAACTAATATCAAAATGCCTAAAAAGAAAATTGTCAATGCATCAAATGAACATAGCATTTCATTTAAGACTTTTGATGCATCTTTTGTGCTCACTAACAAATCAGGCAAAGTAGTTGCGAAATAAGTTGGGGGCAAACACAAGAGCCCTAAGACTTGTGTTTGGGTACCCTAAGGTGTTTGTTTCTAATGTGAAAGGACCCAAGACCATTTTGGTACCTAAGAACAAGGCCTAAATTTGTTTTGTAGGTTTATGCATCCGGTGGGTCAAGTTAGATAATCGATAGCGGGTGCACAAACCACATGACAGGGGAAAAAGGATGTTCTCCTCATATGAAAAAATGATGATCCCCAAAGAGCAATTACATTCGGGGATGGAAATCAAGGTTTGGTCAAAGGTTTGGGTAAAATGACTATATCTCCTTACCATTCCATTTCCAATGTTTTTCTTGTAGATTCTTTAGGTTACAACTTGCTTTCTATCTCTCAATTATGCAAAATGGGCTACAACTACTTATTCACTGATGTAGGTGTTACTGTCTTTAGAAGAAGTGATGATTCAGTAGCATTTAAGGGAGTGTTAGATGGTCAGCTATACTTAGTTGATTTTAATGATAACAATGCTGAACTAGACACTTGCTTAATCGCTAAAACTAATATGGGCTGGCTCTGGCATCGCCGACTTGCTCATGTTGGGATGAAGAATCTTCACAAGCTTCTAAAGGGAGAGCATATTTTAGGACTAACAAATGTTCATTTTGAGAAAGACATAATTTGTAGCGCATGTCAAGCAGGGAAGCAAGTTGGAGCTCATCATCCACACAAGAACATCATGACGACCGACAGGCCGCTAGAATTACTCCACATGGATCTATTCGACTCGATTGCTTACATAAGCATCAGGTGTGAGTAAGTATTGTCTTGTTATAGTGGATGATTATTCTCGCTTCACTTGGTTATTATTTTTGCAAGAAAAATCTCAAACCCAAGATACCTTAAAGAGATTCTTGAGACGAGCTCAAAATGAGTTTGGACTGAGAATCAAAAAGATTAGAAGCAACAATGGAACAGAGTTCAAGAATTCACAAATTGAAGGATTTCTTGAGGTGGAGGGAATCAAGCACGAGTTCTCTTCTCCCTACACACCTCAACAAAATGGTGTAGTGGAGAGGAAGAATAGAACGCTTTTGGATATGGCAAGAACCATGCTTGATGAGTATAAGTCACCGGATCGATTTTGGGCAGAGGCGATTAACACCGTGTGCTACTCCTTAAACCGACTCTACCTGCACCGAATCCTCAAAAAACATCATGTGAACTCCTCACTGGTAAAAAGCCAAATGTTTCTTATTTTAGAGTTTTTGGGAGCAAATGATTTATACTTATTAAGAGAGGTAAAAATTCTAAATTTGCTCCCAAGGCAGTAGAAGGCTTTTTACATTGGTTATGACTCAACACAAGGGCATATAGAGTCTTCAACAAGTCCATTGGATTAGTTGAAGTTTCTTGTGACATTGTATTTGATGAGACTAATGGCTCCCAAGTGGATCAAGTTGATCTTGATGAATTAGATGATGAAGAGGCTCCATGCGTCGCGCTAAGAAAACTATCCATTAGGGATGTGTATCCAAAGGAATCCAAAGAGCCTCCACAAGCACAAGATCAACCGTCATCTTCCATACAAGCATCTCCACCAACTCAAGAAGCGAAGAAGGCTCAAGAAGAAGAAGATGAAGATCAAGACGATGAGCCACCTCAAGAGGAGGACATAGATCAAGGGGAGATGAAGATGATAAAGACAAAGAAGATGATCATGAAATTAAAGACCAAAGACCACCACACCTAAGAGCCACCAAGCAATTCAAAGAGATCACCCCGTCAACTCCATTCTTGGTGACATTCACATGGGGGTAACCACTAGATCTCAAGTTGCTCATTTTTGTGAACATTACTCTTTTGTGTCTTCTATTGAGCCATATAGGATAGAGGATGCACTAAGAGATCCGGATTGGGTAGTGGCAATGCAAGAGGAGCTCAACAACTTCACGAGGAATGATGTATGACATTTAATTCCACGTCCTAACCAAAATGTTGTAGGTACCAAGTGGGTATTTCACAACAAACAGGATGAGCATGGTGTGGTGACTAGGAACAAGGCCCGACTTGTTGCTAAGGGATATTCACGAGTCGAATGTTTGGATTTTGATGAAAGCTATGCACCCGTAGCTAGGCTTGAGTCAATTCATATATTACTTGCCTATGCAACTTACCATGGCTTTGAGTTATATCAAATGGACGTGAAGAGTGCCTTCCTCAATGGCCCTATTAAGGAAAAGATATATGTTGAGCAACCTCCAGGCTTTGAAGATAGTGAGTATCCTAACCATGTTTATAAGCTCTCAAAGGCACTTTATGAGCTCAAGCAAGCCCCAAGAGCATGGTATGAATTCCTGTGAGACTTTCTTATCACTAACGGCTTCAAAGTTGGCAAAGCTGACCCTACTCTCTTCACTAAAACTATTGCTAAAGACTTGTTTATATGCCAAATTTATGTTGATGATATTATATTTGGGTCTACTAACAAGTCATCTTGTGAAGAGTTTAGTAGGATTATGCTACAGAAATTCGAGATGTCAATGATGGGGGAGTTGAAGTATTTTCTTGGATTTCAAATCAAGCAACTCCAAGAGGGCACCTTCATCTACCAAACTAAGTACATTAAAGACATACTCAAGAAGTTTGGAATGAAGAATGCCAAACCCATCAAGACACCCATGGGAACAAATGGGCATCTCGACCTCGACACAGGAGGTAAATCCGTAGATCAAAAGGTATACCGGTCGATGATAGGTTCTTTACTCTATTTATGTGCTTCACGACCGGATATAATGCTTTCTATATGCATGTGTGCACGGGATCTACCTTTGATCTAATTGGGTATTCCGATGTTGATTATGTCGGATGTAAGATTGATAGGAAGAGCACATCAGGGACTTATCAGTTTCTAGGAAGATCTGTGGTGTCTTGGGCTTCAAAGAAACAAAACTCAGTAGCTCTATCCACCGTCGAAGCCGAGTATATTGATGCAGGACATTGTTGTGCACAATTACTTTGGATGAGGCAAACCCTTAGGGACTATGGCTACAAGTGGAGCAAAGTCCCTCTCCTATGTGATAATGAGAGTGCAATCCACATGGCGGATAATCCCGTTGAACACAGCCGCACTAAGCACATAGACATCCGGTATCACTTTTTGAGAGATCACCAACAAAAGGGGTATCGAAATTGCTTATGTTGGCACCCACAACCAATTAGCCGATATCTTTACCAAGCCTCTAGATGAAAAGACTTTTAGCAAGCTTAGGAATGAGCTAAACATCTTAGATTCTCGAAACTTTGATTGAAACATTGCACACATGTAACACTATAAAAACCATCAACTAAAATAATACATTTAAGTGTATTAATGATAATTAGGGTAATAATTTTTCTTTCTAATGTTTAATTTTTATTTTACATAGAGAATAATTTTTAGTTTTAGTCATGTTTGATTTTGGATATTTAGTATAATTTCCTTCTTAATGAAAATCCAATTAAATAATATAATAATTATTAGTCCAAAAATAAATATTTTAGTTATACATAATTTTGGTATAATTATTATAATTTTTAGGGTTATTTAAAAAATATATTTTGAAATACAAAAGAAATAGAAAAAAGGAAACCCTAACCCTAGCTGGCCCACTAGGGGCCCATTTGCAATAGCCGTCGCGCCCCTCCCCATTAGCCGCCGCCAGGACGCGCCCAACCGCGCCCAAGCTGCCGCCGCGCCGACGCCCTGTCTCCCCGACCACCCGCGCTCGGCCATCCGCGCCCGCTGACCGCGCCACGCCGGACCGGAAACGGTCGGAGTCTTCTCCTCTCCTTCCCCCATTCCTCTCTCCATTGATGCCATGAGAAGAAATGGCCGCCACCATTAATCCGAGTAATGGAGCCGCCGGCGCCTCTCCCTCTCCCCTCGACGTCTCTCCCTCTCCCCTCCCTCTCTCTATAAAAGCTGGCTGCGCCATGGAGTTCTCCCTCCTCTACCCGAGCTCTCTCTCACTCCTCGCACTCTCTCTCCCTCGCCGTTCGTCGCCGGAGCTCGTCGTTCATCGCCGAAGCTCGTCGTTCATCGCCGAAGCCGCGCCACCTTGCCGAGCTCGAGCCTCGCCAACCCCGCGCCCCTTCCCCACTCCCCCCCATCGAGTTCCTCCCTGCACAAGCAAGAACCCAAGATTGAAGACAACCCAAACAATTTGAATTTATTTTTGAAATTATGTTTGAATTAATTTATGAATTTTGTGAATTATCATTGTAATATTGGGATGATGTGATTTGGCGATTCATGTGTATGTGAATCGTTGAGTATATGTGTATGAATTCTTATTAGACATGTTATTTATGTGCAATGGTTTTGGATTAGAAAGAATGACTGAAATTCAGTAGACATGTGGTACAAATACTAAATAAGTGATTTTATCACTAATTCTGTTTAGGATGCATTTTAATGTTTATTTAGAAGTTATAATCAAAAGGTTCATTTAGGCACTAAATAAATAATGGAAATTCTTGAGCATGGAATTAGTAAGTGGTGTAGAATTTATCTTGGTGCCAAAATTAGAGGTTAACCATCGGTTTAAGTTATTTATTAGATATTTTGACCTCTGACTATTATTGATACTTTCTTTTAGAAAGAAAAGAGAAATCTAAAAGAATATCACTAGTCGTAATGAAAATAAGTTTTTACTAGCCAAAATAAATGTATCCATGAGTATAGCACTTAAATTCTTAAAATTAGTAAAACACTTGTTTATGTCATAATAACCATGATTATGTTATTAAAAGTCCAATTAGTGATTTATATTGATTATTAGAATATTAATGTTAGAAGAATCATAAATAAGCCATTTTTTAGCGATACACATAAGTTCTGCTTAGAAGTAAAAGTAATAAAATTTATTAGTCTATTATTAGTATTAAAGAAAATAGTTAGCATTTATTTTCATAAAGAATGTTAATACATGTTATACTAGATAAAACTACTATTTAGCCACCTACTCATAATTTCATCAATAATGACTCGCAATAATAATCATAATGAATTAATAAGTATTTACGCTTTAAGACATATTTATGAATGTGATAAGTGTGATGTATGAATGGGAATGTAATGGTGAATGATTACCCATGTACTGGTGTATGTTTATTTATTTAGCGTATGTATTCTTTTGTATGTGCGATACACAAATGATGCTAGAAGTGGACTGTGAGGTAGACGAGCCAAACGCGTTCGAGGACGACCCGCAGAACACGTTCGAAGCAAGGCAAGTGGATTCTCCCTCTACATATTCTATTTGTACTCAATTAATGCATATAATAATGTTTACTTTTTGGATATATTGTATAATTTGATGGGATTTGCCTAATTAAGGATTTCCTAGATTTACCAACTGTATTCCTTGATTACCCTGGGAAAATACTATGCTTTGCAAATTTGTGCTACCGCTCAACTTGATAATTTTGATGTCACTCATTATTTGATATTAATGTTCCGGAAATGAAATTGGCATTATGGTGTTAACCCGATGGTTAAACAAGATTATTTCATATTAATTGGAACATGGAGTGACCACCCAGGATAACAGTGCAACCACGAGTGCTATCATGGCTCTGGCTTTGGTAATTAGCTTTATATGCTTAGTACCTAGCAACCTTACCTGAAATATGGGCAAGAGGGGGAGCGGCAGTGGTGGCAGCTCATGTTAACATGGGGACGTATTCTTGGCTAAGGTACCTTGCCCAGAGGGCCTCCACACCAACTTGGAAACCTTAGCGGGTTGCTTTGTATTAAGTGTATTTTGTGAAAGCCTCATAATGGATCCCTAGCCATTCACCTTGGTAGTGTTTATGAGTCCGATCAACCTAGGCTAGATGGGATACATGGCTTGTGGGTAAAGTTGTACCACCTTTGCAGAGTGTAAAACTGATATGTCAGCCATGCTCACGGTTAAGAGCAACCTAGACCCTCACATGATAACTGAACTTAAAGATGGATAATAAATCAAGATCTGATGATCTGCCAATGGTTTTCTTAAGTGGTTTCACTTAAGTGTTTTTGTTATACTCTTATACCTTTGTTTAATGGGAATACTTGGGATACACACTTTTTAGTAAGACAGGTGTTCTAATAAAATATTGACCAACTAAAATGCTTACTGCTTAACCTTAGCCTCACCTTGTTAAACTTGCATTAATTTTTCCCCCACTTGCTGAGCACCGACTATAAGTGAGCTCACCCTTGCTAATATTTTGATCAGAGGGTGATGAAGAAGACATTGATGGAGATTTCGATGAATACTGAGTCTAACGATGCGCCGGATCATCTTCCTGTGGGAGATTACCCATGTTATTTCCGCTTTACTTTGATGATACATTTTAAGATACTATTATCTGGATGTTGTAACATAGACTATTCTACTCTCTTTACGCCTTTATTGCATTGTCTTTTGATATATTACACTTGTGATGTCAACATATGTGTGGAAAATGGATCTTGGCACACATATGCTATGCATTCGGTTTTGCCCCCATAACCGGGTGTGACAACACACTGCTCATTTATATACCTTTGATCATGTCTCTTTCATTTGGTACAAATGGATATTTCTTATTCTTCGTGTGCCATCGATAAGACTAATGTGTTTCCAAGTGTATTTTTATCCTTAGTCTTACATTGAAAGGGTAATTGAGTATTCGGCAAAGGCAAGGCTTCCACTCAACTCTGTCGATATCATTTATCCTTTGCCCTCCTCATAAACTTTCATTCATATTCATTGGGGGAGAATTATCAGGCCTCTCAAGTTTCTTTGTTTTTGGCGATTAATGCCAAAGGGGGGAATAAGTAGGCCAAAGCAAAAGGACCGCACCACCATAATTTTCAAATTTTCAAAAAACTATTTCACAAAGGGGGAGAAAATATTCCAATTACAAATCCTCTTGACAACTAAGGGGAGAACTTCTTCAGGGGGAGCTTTTATTTAGCTAAAGGAAAAGCATTTGAAACAGGGGGAGAATTTTCAAAATCCTAAAATGCTTTCAAAATGCTTTTAGAAATCACTCTTATACCATTGGCTATTTGCAAAAGAGTTTGAAAAGACTTTTAAAAAAGATTTAGCAAAAACAACTCAAGTGGTGCAAATGTGGTCCAAAATGTTAAAATAGAAGAAAGCAATCATATATATACTTAGTGATACCTTCAGTTAGTTTAAACTCAAAGTAACTTGTGCACATCTGTCAAAAATTGCAAACTAGTTACATTTCTACTCCTTATATTTGCTTTGGTTTGTGTTGGCATCAATCACCAAAAAGGGGGAGATTGAAAGGGAAATGGGCTTATACATTTCCTATAATCAATTTTGGTGTTTGACATCCATCACAAACCACGTGGACTAACTAGTTTGCCAAGTTATCTATTATCTCAGGTTAATAAAGTTCAACATAAACCAACAAAGAAAATGAGTTGGGAATTCTTCAAAGTTTGGAGCAAAAGACAAGTAGAGGTGCTGTCAGTGGCACACCAAACACTGTTTGGTGCCCAGGCCGAGCATCCCCACGAACTGGCTGCTCTCGGGTTTTTCCCAGGGTCGCTCCACTATAATTCACCAGACTGTCTGGTGAGCCAACGGAGCTACGGTCAACTGCGCCCAACGGTCGACTGCGGTGAACTGTGCACAGTACACAGTGGAGAAGTCAGAAGTCAGAGCAGCGAAGTCAGAACACACCGGACTGTCTGGTGTGCCACCAGACTGTCCGGTGCCACAAGAGGACAAAGGACTTCAACAGTCAACCGCTCCAAACCCCAACAGTCTGCTGACGTGGCAGACACCAGATAGTGAACAATGTCATGTCCGGTGCACCACCGGATTGTCCAGTGTGCCATCGACAGCAACGACTAGAATAGTGGTTGGAGCTATAAATACTGCCCAACCACCTCCATTCAAGCTATCCAAGTTTTCTGAACTCCACATTCAATACAAGAGCAAAAGCATTCACTCCAATACACACCCAAAAGATCAAATCCTCTCCAAGCCTCAAAATCAACTCAATTGCTTAGTGACTTGAGAGAGGGTGTTTTGTGTTTCTTTTGTTGCTCTTGTTGCTTGGAATGCTTTCTCCTTCCCATTCTAATTCTTCTAAGTGCTTTGTAAAGCTAGCAAGAGACTCCTAAGTGTGTGGTGATCCTTGCGGGGTCTTAGTGACCCAAGTGATTAAGGAGAAGCACTCGACCGGTCTGTGTAACCGATTAAGAGAGGGAAAGGGTTGGAATAGACCTAGCCTTTGTGGCCTCCTCAACGAGGACTAGGTTCTTTGGAACCGAACCTCGGTAAACAAATCACCATGTTCATTTGTGTTGATCTCCACTTGATTTGTTTTCCCATTCCCTTCTCTCTAAAAAGTTCCGTTGCTCTTATTGATTTGAGTTTGCTCTCAAGGTTATCCGCATTAATTGAGCAACTCCTAGCAAGGAGAACTATCTTCCGCACTCCAAATTATTTCTAACACTAACCCTTGGGCATAGTGCGTGTTCAAAATCTATAATTTTCAGGTTTTGCCTATCCACCCCCCTTTAGGCGACTTTCAACTACTACACTGAGGATATGTTTGAAGACTATGTTTAGTATTATGAGCCGGCGAGGCTAGGGATTCATAGGAGTTTGGAAAGGCTCTAGGACTCAGGCACCATCCAACTATCATCAACAAGATTGCCAGAGTCACCATTCTTCCTAAGAGTGGAGACAAAGGGAAGATCAGAGATAAATTCTGGAACATCATCCACCATGTCATGAATGGTGAAGTGATGAATGTGGTATTATTCATGATGGGACACTTAAATGATCTAAAAATGGACAAGAACCAAAATCTGGCTTATGGTCCATACATTATGGCTTCGATTAATGCTAAGACCAGATTTGAGGGCAGATGTGACATAGCACACACTTCTTTCAGGCCCTTTAATAATGAGACCACATTCCTCCACACGCCCTTAACTCCATTTCTAGATGACATTCTAGGTGTTGGTCTGTAGATGCCACTACCTCCTCCTCCTCAGCAACCTGAGTAGTACTAGCAACCTGGTCTAGGGTACTTTGGCCGTTACTTCACTCAGATGTAGCAAGGACTTCAGTATCACATGGATGACCACTAATAGGGGTTGATGACTCACAAGGACGATCAATACATTGCTCTGACCAACAGGTTTGATGTACATGGACACTCCGTTTGATAGTTTGCAACATGAGGTTGGTGGACTTTGTGAGCACTTTCGAGAGTCTGATCATGATCCTATCATGTCAAGATTAGGCAATATTTACCAATGACAGTATCCATGCTCTTGTTTAGAGGCAGCGGTAGCTCCAAAACGACTTCAGTTAGTTCACCTCCATCTTTGACAGCTTCAGCTCTCACTACTACAACATGTACCCGCATAATCCACCTGGTGGTCAGTGAGCTCCTCCTTTGTGGCAATTGATGCCAAAGGTGTAACACCCCTAGTGTTACTAGCACTAAAACTTGAGCATAACTTCATGTGCATTGACATTACATATGTTTGTTACACCTAGAGTGCATTCACTAGGTAAAAATTTCAAATAAGTTGTAATGATGTGCTCTTTTAAAATTCAGAGGTTCAGTTGTATGAGGTCAACTTTGGGACCATGTTGAGCTCAATTTGATGGGAGTTTGACTATAACCTTTGTAACAAAGTTAGAACTGGTTTGTAGGGGAGTAACTTTGGTACAGTCATCTTCCTAGGTTGTTGTACAAAAATTAAAGAACCAGTGGCACAAAGTTGCTCTGTCAGAAGTAAGTCGCGCTGTTTAAAGTGCTACTAAAAACTGAATTCAAAATAGAAATGGTCACTGTCGGTACCCTGAAACTAGGGTACCCCTTACTACTGTATAAAGATGCAGTACCCACTGCGGCTATCTTTAGTCGCATGGTAAAAGAGTTGTATGCGGGACCAGGCCATGACTTGCCCAGCCTTGGGCGACTACTCTAGGCCAGCAACAACACCTGACCCCACCACATGGGCGGGTCCGGTACCGCCACGTGTCCAGAGAAAGTGACATACTCTGAGGGCATCACAGTGAGTCCGGACCCTCATGGGAAAGTGTCGGACCCCTGTATATACGGTCCGGGCCTCCAAGTTTGGTCCAGGACCTCCACGTGTGCGAACCAGACCCCTGGAATGGATCCGGACCTCCCTGTATGGGTCCGGGCCACCCACAGGTGGGGTCCCTAGGGTTCTAGGACAGAACATACCCGGGCCTTAATCAGGTCCCAGGCAGGGGTCCGATGCCGACACGTGTCCAGACCTGGTCTAGGTGAGATCCGGACCTAATCGCATATACTCCTGCTCCCCGTCTAGGCGAAAGGCCCGATGCTTCCACAAGGCTTATTGCACGCGGCGTAAGCCAACGGGCGGAGCCTGGCATAAAGCCTCTGGGCTACGCGCGTCTTTGCATTTATTATGGGTAAGACGTGCGCCTGTCCATTCCAGTGACAGGCGGCGCGCCCAGTCCACATTATGTGGGCCGTGCTGTTACTCACCATTACTTGCACGTTTCCAAGAAAAGGGTTATTGACTATCAATGCTACATGGACTGCGGTCATCATGACTCCCGCTGATTACTCATGTGTTACTAAGGCGGAGGATCTTTGTGTGCTATTAGCATTTACTATTCACATAATGTATTCCTACCATTATGCCCCTGGGCCCTGCATGTCGGGGCTCAGTATCCTTGTATGTACCTCCCTTAACTTAAAGGGAAGAGACACAGCGTTACAAGGGACACACACTCAATACAACTTGCACACAGTGGAGGTAGGGTATTACTGCTCCTGCGGCCTGGACCACTATAAACCCTCGAGTGTTCTTGCGTTCATCATCAATTCACCAAACAGGCAACCGCTTAGGCCCCTTCCTCATCTAAGGATTAGGGAAGGTGCATTCCGCCACCCGGTCGGAGGATTTTCTCTCCGACATTTGGCGCGCCAGGTAGGGGACTTGGCTTTAGGTTTTCGCCTGTTTTCTTGTTCGACACGATGGTTTAGATCGTCAAGCACCATGACTTGTCTCTCGAGGACTTCCAGATGGAGGAAGGGGCAGCATCTTCTAGTGCCACAAGGCTCTTACCGCCCTGCTCCTTAGTGCTGCTGCTATGCACACTATGCAGCAGCACACGCCCGCGCAGACATCTAGGGCTCCGTCGAGGGCTGCTCCTGGTGGGGCATTGTTTGCAGCCAGAGAGTTGCTACGCAACCCTCCAAGTTCCACGGTCTCGCCGGGGGCCATGAGGCAGTGGCGCGAAGATGTCGACCGTCTCCTCGGCATGGCGCATTCTGGCTCGGCCAGGCCCAGGCCTCGATCATTCTGGCATCAACACAAGGCGTCGACATCTGTGCGCTCACCCTCAGTGAGGGGTGCACGGACTGACGACCTACGGGCAGAGCTCAACCGCAGGCATGTGGGCGAGGATGCTTGAATCTCTCTCGAGAGGGCTGATGACCTACGGGCAGAGCTCTACCGTAGGCATGCGGGCAAGGATGCACGAGCCTCTCTAGGAGAGGGCGCGTGAGCACCTGGCAAAACTTTGAGGGTCGCGACCTCGACCAAGACTTTGCTCCAGTTGCGCCACAAACTCCAAGGGCGCCCGAATCCAGGCGGGTGTCCCATTGGTCGGCGTGGGCTATGCAACACTAGCGAATCACCTTCGCGCGGCGACTTGGCCACCCAAGTTCCGGCCACACCTGCGGGAGAAGTACGATGGTACGTCAAACCCATCAGGAATTCTTGTAGGTCTACGTCATCGCCATTACGGCAACTGGTGGAAACACTGTCGTCATGGCGAGTTACTTCCATGTAGCCTTGACCGGGCCAGCCTGGACCTGGCTCATGAACCTTACCCCAGGGTCCATCTACTCCTGGGAAGAGCTCTGTGCACGGTTCACATCAAACTTTGCCAGCAATTATCAACAGCATGGTGTGGAGGCTCATCTCCATGCTGTAAGACAGGAACCCGGGGAGACTCTCTAGGCTTTCATCTCCCGCTTCACCAAGGTATGAGGGACTATACCTCAGTGTCTCCGATGCCTCCATTATCACTGCTTTCTGACTAGGGGGTGCATGATGAGAAGATGTTGGAGAAATTGGTGACGCATGACGTGGAAACTGTCACTACGCTCTTTGCTCTGGTCGACAAATGTGCCAGAGCTACCGTGGGCCGTGCATGGCACTCGGCACCGCAGACCAGAGTTACCCTAGATGGGTGGCTCAGGTGCCGCCACCCAGGGCGGCAACAACAAGAAGAAGAACCACAATCACGATAGGCCGCAGTCTGCTGCTACGGTCGCCGTAGCTGCGGCTGGGGGCCGAAACGAGCGTGGCAAGCGCCCACGGCAACAGGGAAGTAACTAGTGGGTCATGCCCTGTCCATCCCAACAGTCGCCATAGCGCTTCGGAGTGCCGAGAGATCCTCAAGCTCGTGAAGCGCGTTAGTGAGCGGCGCGAGTAGGCCTCCAAAGATGGCTCGCCGCCTCGTCGCCGACCTAGCAAGGAGAAGGTCAACGAAGGTGACGCGACCGCGGGAGAACGGGACCTCGGGTATCAGTCCCCCGAGCAAGTCCTCAAGGACGTTTTCACTGGAGACTCCGACTCTGGTGATGACAACGACCACTGCAAAAAGATGTACGTCATGTATGGCGGAAGCTGGGAGCTCACCTCCCGTAGGAACGTGAAGTCCCTGCGCCGCGAGGTCCTTTTGACGATCCCGGGGTCCCTGAAGGCAGCTCCACATCAGCGGTGGCGGAGCACCACTATCTCCTTCGGGGCATCCGACTGCCTGGAGAAGTCAAAGCAGTTGAGGCAACGAGACTTCTAGCCCAAATCAAGGACGTCCAGAAACTTATGGGGTCGCTGGCCGCCCTTAGCCACTTCATCTCAAGACTGGCTGAGAGGGCACTACCCTTTGTCAAGCTCTTACGGAAGTCCGACCCATTCTCTTGGACTAAGGAGGCAGAACGTGACTTTCAAGAGTTGAAGCAGCACCTTGTGTTCCTACCAATACTGGTAGCTCTAGAACTAGGGGAGCCATTGTACTTATACATTGCAGCGGCTACAGAACTGGTGAGCATGGTGCTGGTCGTCGAAAGGATGGCACAACGTCCCAGGGGAGCCAAAAAGTTCCCCTAGGAGAAGGTGGTGGTCCGACCACCACGGTGCTGATGGAAGGTCAAGAGTTTCAGGACTCGGGATCAACCGCAGGGGTCCGAACCATCCAGAAACCAGTCTACTACGTCAGCGAAGTCCTCCATGAGGCGAAGGCTAGGTACCTTGAGAAGCACAAGCTTATTTATGCTATACTTGTTGCATCCAGGAAGTTGCACCACTATTTTCAGGCACACAGGGTCATGGTGGTGACCTCCTTCCCGTTAAGGGCCATCCTCCACAACTCTAACGCCATAGGCAACATCGCCAAGTGGGCCGCGGAGCTTGCCGAGTTCCAACTAGACTTCCAGCCTCGCCACGCTGTCAAGAGCCAGGTTCTGGCTGACTTCATCGTGGAATGGACCCCTCCCCCGAGTGTTCCTGGGGGTCCGGATCCCGATTCGGACCCCACACCTATGGAGCCTAGGGCTCCGGTCTTCACCGAGCCCCACTGGACGCTCTTCTTCGATGGGTCCGCCCGCCAACAGGGTGGCGGTGCTGGGGTGCTCCTCATCAACCCAAGCGGAGATCAAGTGAAGCACATGGTGCACCTTGAGTTCAAGGCCACCAACAACATGGCAAAGTATGATGCACTGATCTTCGGCTTGTCTGCGGCCCTATCCCTAGGGATCCGCCAGCTCCTCATGAAGGGGACTCCCAGCTGATTATCAACCAGGTCCACGGATAATGTAGTTGCAACGAGCCTAGGCTCGCAGCTTACCTCCTCCATGTAAGGAAGCTGGAAAAGGACTTCATTGCCCTGGAACTGCAACATGTTCCTCGGGCTAACAACTCAGCGGCAGATGAACTCTCCATGAGGGCATCAACTTGGGCACTCGTGCCCGAGGGCGTCTTCGAAAGACGGCTGCTGAGACCTATCGCCCAGCCTGCCGAACCAGGTGAAGGCGGCGGGACTAGCACCTCGAAGCTAGCGGTCCTGGTGCCGTTCCATTTATAGAACCCACCAAGGATTGTGTGTGCTACAGAGGGTCCTGCCAACCTCTTAGCGCCACAGCCAGTAGCTTAGAGTGGTCCTGATGCATGGATCTCCGAGATCCGGGACTACCTGAAAGAAAATATCCATCCTGAAGATCATGTGTCCACAGAGCGCATAGTGCGATTGGCTAAACGATACACGGTGGTAGAAGGGGATCTATACTGCTGTGGCGCTAACAGCATTCGCATGCGGTGCATCACCCAGGAGGAGGGTCGTGAGCTGTTCACGGAGATCCATGGAGGTGAGTGTGGAAGTCATTCGTCATCCTGCACACTGGTTGGTAAGGCCTTCCAGCAGGGCTTCTATTGGCCAACCGCTCTCCAGGATGCAGCTGAGTTGGTGAAGTCCTGCAAAGCATGTCAGTTCCATGCAAAGTAGATACACACACCGGCTCAAGCTTTGCAAATGATTCCACCCTCCTAGCCATTCGCCGTATGGGGGGTGGATATCCTAGGACCATTCCCCAGGGCTGTCAGCAGGGTACCGTTTCCTCTTCATCGCTATCGACAAATTCACAAAGTGGCCAGACGCCACCCCTGTGGTCAGTATCACCCAGGGTGTTGTTGTTGCATTCCTCAAGTCGATTATCTGTAGATTTGGGGTCCCAAGCCGTATCATTACGGACAACAGGACCCAGTTCAAAAGTCGGCTATTCCAAGAGTATTGCGAGGGCATCGACACCCAGCTCTGCTTTGCGTCTGTGGCTCACCCCAGGAGCAACGACCAGGCTAAGAGGGCAAATACAGAAATCCTCAGGGGACTCAAGACACGCACCTAGGATTGCTTAAAAAAGCATGGTGCAAATTGGGTCGATGAGCTTCCGTCCGTACTATGGGGGAACCGGACCACACCCAGCCAAGCTATCGGGGAGACCCTGTTCATCCTGGTCTACGGGGCTGAAGCCTGTCTTCCCCCGAAAATCATTATGGGCTCGCCACGGGTCCACTCTTTCGATGAATCTATGCAGGAACAGCTATAGCGTGAGGACGTGGACTTCATCGATGAACGCAGATGGCGAGCGGCGATCCGAAATTCACGGTACAACCAAGCGCTCAGGCGCTACCACCAACGATTTGTGCATAGTAGGGAGCTCAGGGTCAGGGACCTAGTCCTAAGGCGAGTACTAAACCGAGAAGGGCTCCACAAACTCTCCCCTAGTTGGGAAGGACCCTTCAAGGTGACGGAAATATGCCGACCCGGGTGTGTCCGCCTTGCCACAACAGAAGGAGTACCTCTTCCCAATCCCTGGAATATAGAGCATCTCTGTAAGTTCTATCCATAAAAGCAAAACTGGGGGGTTGAGTTTTCTTCCTTTGTAACTAGGTTGCGCATATGTGTACGTCAATCCGGTGAGGTCCGCCCTTGTAAGCCCGGCCTATTGGTCTGCACCCATGTATATCAAGTTATAAGTAAAATATTTACCCCCCAGATGCACTTTTGTGATGGTTTCATTTTACTTCAGTTTACAAGCATTATTTTTTATCTAACCCACCCATACAGTTTCCCACCCTTGCTGGTACGATGACATCTGAATTGAGTAGCCAGGCTTGCAGTTCAGGACCCCTCTACTGCTGCAGGGGGTCCGGCAACCTGGGGTCCAGTTCTAGAGAATGGGCGCTCGTTCCCTGGAGTGGTTCGAAGCTATGTAGCCGCTTAGCATGGTTCCGTACCCTAAGCCTGCACACTCCACCACTCTGCAACGGGTACCCTAGTATTTGGAATTGTGATCCTGTGGGTCCGGGCATATGGTTTGGCTTCCTAGGCTAAATCCTGCAAGTCCTATTGCATGAATAAAAGGATGATAGATACCAGACGATGGGTCCTATGGGTGTGCTCCTAACACTTCAAAGCCGAAGCTGTGTGCAGGTCCAGGTCCCAGTCCAGAGGTAGGTAGTCTCAAACTGTAGAGACTACCTCCTAGGGACCAGACCACCAATTTTTTCTTTGGTATACTGGTATCCAGCCTCGACACATCGAGCCTACCTCCTAGGGGGCCAAGTACCAGGGGGAAGTTGATGACGCTACACACAGCAAGGACAAATAACATACAAGATAAGTTCCAGTTTTACTTGATTAATGGTTCTTAAAATATGTTACAAGACCAAAAGTTATTACAGCCGCCTCCCAGTAACCCTCGCCTTGTCTCTACAGATTCAGCTACTCGGTGTCGACAGGATCATGCTGGAAGCGCGCGGCCACCATCTCCACGACATCTTGTACGCTCTCCTAGGCGGCGTCTCCTGTGGCGGCTACCGGACCATCGATCACTGGCGCCAAGGATATGGCAGGGTCATGACTCCGGAAGCATGTCAGGATGTATTCAACCACCGCCCGGCAGAGCTTGCTACCCTCTACCTCCAGGCGGGCCCCAAGGATCTAATCCAGGCACTGGAGGCGATCGGCGGTGGAGTCCAGCACCGGGAGGGCATCAGAGATCGACACCGGTAGCTCTGACACTAGGATGGGGCTCATCCCTAGTGGCACCAGTGCCGTGCTTGCCTCGCCGGCCCACTCGGCAATGCGCTGGACCCCGGCGCGGTGCTCTGCCTAGAGATCTTCAAGGGCCTTCCTGGTGGCCTCCATCGCCTGGGGACCCGGCACCGGCTGCACCGCATTGAACTGGCGGATCTGCTCCTCCAGCTTTTTCTCTTTTTCTTCCGCTTCGAGCTCGTGCTTGGCCAGCAACTCGCCTCACCGGGTGAGTATTTCTTCCCTGAAGGAAAGATTCGTCGCTCGCCTAGCGAGGTCCGTCTCCTGCCCATCCAAGGACTGTTCCTTCGTCTTAAGATTTTCCTCGGCGAGGGCGGCGTCGCTGGCCTTGCCCTCGAGCTCTTGCTGCCATTTTTGTAGCCTTTCCACAGCCTTGACCTGCTAGGCCCGCTAGGCTTCTAGAGTCTGGTCCAGAGCACTCAGCTTGGCCTGGTACTCTATCGTGAGGGCCTCCCTCTGGGTCATGGCCTCCTCCCTCCTGGCCACTCTCTTCTCCCTCTGGTGCACCTCCAGCTCCCTGGCACACACCTTCTGGAGGTCCTTCTTGTACTCCTTGTGGCCCCGCTCGAGTTGGGACCGCTTGGAGGTGAACTGTCGGGACGCCGACTTGGTGCGCTCCTCCAGTTGGGTGCGCTAGTCACTGAGGCGCTGGTGCTCAGCCTCAAGCGCCTCCCACTCCCGCAAAATTGCTGCCTCAGTTTCACTAAGGACTTGGTGGGCACGAGACAGCATGCGGGGGAGGGGGACTGGTGCCGCTTCTTGCTCGACACCCGACCGGAGTCGTCGCCTAAACACCACCTCCATCTCCTCCGGAGCAGGCGGGGGGTTGGAGCTCGACGCGCCTCCTGTGTCACCCCCAGTGTCAGGAGTGGGCGCGAATCCCCCAACTGGGACCTCCTCCGCCACTGCGACATCGCCCGACGCTGGCGTCGCTGTCGCCGGACCCCCGGCTAGGGCATGGGAAGCCGCTGGCGCTGTCCTGGCAGCAGCTGGGGGCGGACCGCCGGCACCACCCTCAGTAGATTCCTGCTGCTGAGAGCTAGACCCGTCAGCGGGCCTGGTATCTGGCGGAGGAGGCATGGCCTTGGGAGCAGCGGAGGAAGAAGCCCTGGAAAACAAATGATGGGTTAAGACTTGTTAGCATGATGATTAGGCTCAAATAAAAAGGGACTACACTTACTTGGGGCCCTGGACTTTCCAGTGACCCTGGAAGCGAGGCGATCGCCGCTCCTGCTGTTGCTGTTGCTGCTGCTGGTGTCCTTGGGGTGATCACCCCTAGATGGTGGTGGTGGCGGCGGGACCGGAGGACTGACGCGCCTCTACGCGCCGTGGGCCTAAGAGCTAGCCTCCTTGGCCCCACCTGCAGTCCTCTGGTGCTTCTGGGGGGCTCCGAAACGAGCGACCCGTCAACACGACGCAGCCTACGTCGCCTCTCCTCCTCCGACCCCCCAGAGCTACCTAGGGCAGAGGCACTGCTTGTAGCCCCTTTGCCCTTGTCCAAGGGGCTGGGGGCCATGGTGGGATTAGCGCTAGGAGCCACACCAGCGGGCTGGGGACCTCCAGCCAGAGCATCGGAGATCCAGATCCCACGAAGGGGGTCCTGGCCGCTGGTCTGGCGAACCGCCACGCTGCTGACGTCGAGGGTCGGCAATGTGGCCAGGATCACCGTCCTCAGGCCCAGGTCATCACAAAGCGTTGGGATGGCCTGGGGGAGTATCAAGGATTTAGGGACAAAAGTTTCCCGAGTAATCCCCCCCATCAGGAGTTCCAGCTCGTCCTCGGACAGATCGGTGCCTGGCCCGCGCTGGATCCTGCCGATGTCATTCGGACCGGTCAACCAGCAGCACAGGCGTGGCCTTCTTCTGCAGCGGCATGATCCGGTGCTTCAGGAGATCGCCGACCATGTGCATTGATGTTAGGCCACCCGCGGCCAAGACCTTGATCCTATCCAATACGGGCAGGAACTCTGGCGAGAGGGATGGCTTGGTCCTCCATTGCTTGCGGTCGAGGGCTAGCCCATTGGATGGCAGGATGAGGCGGTCGTTGGCCTCAGTGCTGGCAATCACCCAATCGCTGTGAAAGTTTTCTCACCTCGCACTGCCAAAGGTGGGGATGTAGACTATAGCCGGATCTAGCCTCGTCTGGAAGTAGTAGGCACCGATGTGGTCCCTAGTCTTCCCAGACTTGATCAGCACGAAGAAGTAGCAGAAGAGGGAAGTGCAGGGGGCCACACCTACGAATATCTCGTAGAGGTGGACGAAGATGGCTGCCTGGAGGATGGAGTGGGGCGTGAGGTGTTGAAGCTGAAGCCCGAACTCCTCCAGCAGCAGCAGGAAGAAGGGCGAAATCGGCAACGCCAACCCGCAAGAAATGTAGGAGGTGAACAGCACGAACTCCCCAGTGGCGAGATCGCCAAAGGGGGCCGTGCCGGCACGGATTCTTCCGGTGAGCCCTAGCGCGCTCCACCCAAGCAAGCCACGCACCAGATTAAGCGCTTCCTCAGACTGAAAGTGGTCAGAATGACCAAGCGATGCCATGGCATGTGCGGCGGCGCGGGCGTAGAGCAGAAGAGCATGAAGGCAAAGGGGTGCAGCCGATTGGGAGAGAATGCGAAAAGGTAACTGCTGCACGCGGGGTGAATCCTTTTTCAAGGAAACCTGAGTCCTTGTTCAGGGAAACCCTTCCACGTGCCCCTGAATTGCCGCCGGAAACCCGCTCGACGGGCACCTAGGATCCAGGCAGCCCAGTCTATGACACGGGGGCCCGGGTCCATGAGTCATACAGCTTGGGTGCCAGATTTTGGGTGCAGGAACCACCGCACATGGTAGTGCGCCTCCTCGGGGCCACCGCATGAGGCAAAAGGTTATTTTTAAAACCAACGCAGCGGCAACGAGGTGCCCCACGCATGGCCCGACGAAACCACCTGGCGTGGAGGCCATGGGTCAGTCAGCCACGGGGACAGATATGGCAGTTGACGTGACCGAAGGTGGATTGACAGTGAATGCGTCAGCAGACGTGCTAAATCAGCGCGCCAATCACCAGTCAAGCCATATTAAGGCAAAGTACAACCTTTGGCCCCACCTGCAGGCTCGCATTCTCCCCTGAGGTGGGCTGGGGGCCACTGTTGGTACCCTGAAACTAGGGTACCCCTTACTGCTGTATAAAGACGCAGTACCCACGCGGCTATCTTTAGTCGCGTGGTAAAAGAGTTGTATGCGGGACCAGGCCATGACTCGCCCTAGCCTTGGGCGACTACTCTGGGCCAGCGACAACACCTGACCCCACCACATGGGCGGGTCCGATACCGCCACGTGTCCAGAGAAAGTGACATACTCTGAGGCATCACCAGTGAGTCTGGACCCCCCATGGGAAAGTGTCGGAACCCAGTATATACGGTTCAGGCCTCCAAGTTTGGTCCAAGACCTCCACGTGTGCGAATCGGACCCCTAGAATGGATCCAGACCTCCCTGTATGGGGTCCGGGCCGCCCACGGTGGGGTCCCAGGGTTCCAGGATAGAACATACCTGGGCCTTAATCAGGTCCCAGGCGGGATCCAGACCTAATCGCATATACTCCTACTCCCTGCCCAGGCGGAGGCCCGATGCTGCCACGTGGCTTACTGCGCGCGGCGTAAGCCAACAGGCAGAGCCTAGCATAAAGCCTCTAGGCTACGCGCGTCTTTGCATTTATTACGGGTAAGACGTGCGCCTGTCCATTCCAGTGATAGGCGGCGCACCCAGTCCACATTGGGTGGGTCGTGCTGTTCCTCACCATTACTCGCACGTTTCCAAGAAAAGGGTTATTGACTATCAATGATGCATGGACTGCGGTCATCATGACTCCCGCTGATTACTCATGCGTTACTAAGGCGGAGGATCTTTGTGTGCTGTCAGCATTTACTATTCACATAATATATTCCTACTATTATTCCCCTGGGCCCGCATGTCGGGGCTCAGCATCCTTGTATGTACCTCCCTTAAACTATAAAAGGGAAGAGACACAACGTTACAAGGGACACACACTCAATACAACTTGCACACAATGGAGGTAGGGTATTACGCTCCTGCGGCCTGAACAACTATAAACCCTCGAGTGTTCTTGCATTCATCGTCAATTCACCAAACAAGCAACCGCTTAGGCCCCTTCCTCATCTAAGGATTAGGGCGGGTGCATTCCGCCACCTGGCCGGAGGATTTTCTCTCCGACAGTCACAGTGAAATGTGGCCGAATTGCGAACACCATATCTTAGAATCCACACAGTTTTGATCCATGAATCCTATAGTAAAGTTGAAGACAATTATCTGGTGAATACTTCTTATTAATAGAGCTTAACCTGTTCTTAACAAGAATCAAGAGAAAGGGGGAGAAAGGAGGTCGGTTCAGTGAAATGATGAAGATCAGTGGCTTAGGAAATATCTGAAGAAAAGATCAGTGGTACTGTGGATTTGGATGGGATCAGATGAATTGGAGATAGGAACAACCGCGGCATGATAACTTTGAGCCAATTCACTGCTTCGCGGATTAGGCCGAGGTCTGGCCAGAGATATTTCACTGGCGGTCACCGTGGCTCGGTCCTTTCATCACCGTGTCACTCGCACCTCAATTCTACCTCACTGTATTCCTTTGTTACGTGGTCGTCATGCATTAGCGACGTGCTTCGTGACCGCGGATAGTTGGCCAGGTCGCCGTGCCTTTAAATAGCGCTGGGAACCGCGATGAGGTACTCATAGTTCTTCAGTGAGCTTGGTTAAAGCCAAAATTCATAGTGCCTCCTCCTCCTCTCCCCAAATTCGTTGTGCACGGTGAATTGGTAGTCCTTTGCGGCCGTATAGCCTCGACGTGACCCCCTGTTTCCACCAGAAATCATCGCGACGTCGTTTTCCCCTCGTCGGACCTCGCCGAGCACGTTCTTCTCCGCGCTCCGTGGTATGATCCCATGTGTTTGAATTGCCGTTTTAGCAGCCTTGTATGCCCGTAAAACTCATCGTGGCGGTCGTTTGACCATTACGGGCACGGTTTTGTGGGAACGCGAGCTCGACGTCGAATACCCCGCCATGTGTAGGATTTGGACATCCTCTAGACACGCGAGCCAAATTATAATACCCGTGATGGCTTGGAGTAGGGTAGAATTTGGTCGGGCGGATATCAATGTGTGCTCAGGTCTTCCACGGCCATGGCGCGACAAGGGGTTTGTCCGCGCCGCTGTCCGGGATCAAGGACCCAATTTTAAAAGACACAGAAATTAGAAGGGGCAAAAAGGGAAGTGTCAGTGACACATCAGTGGAGGAATTCTTCTCGGATTTTTGAACCAATAGGGGCCTTTGCGCAAAGTCTACCGCGCGGTCGTGAGCACGCCCGAATTCTGCGTAAGCCTGGGCTGGTTGGACCGGTTTTGGCCCAACACTCTTAATAGTTTTTCTTTTTCCGAGAAGATTTAGAAATATATAAAGAATTCTAGAAAAATGATAAAAATATGCGACCAATTTTACTAAGCTTCTAAATTTCCATAGTATTTAATAAAAATAGTTCCAAGAATTTTTAGACCTAATCATGAATTATTTAGTATTTAATAAGGCCTAAACATAGACCTTTGGAGTTTTAGAAATTATTTAATAACTCTAAAAATCACAAAACTTTTTGGATAAGCATAATAGGGTATTTAGAGCCCATGGGTGAAGTTTGACATGTTTTGGACATTGTTTGATTCCCAAACCCAAAACTCTAGCCTTCTAGGTAATAATTGCTTTAGGAAAATGAGATACTGACTCAGAGAACCCTAGTTTCCCTAGTCCACCGTGAAGGAAAATATATTTAGGAAACCATTTAATGTATCTCTATTATAATTGCATATTCATAGCATCACATGAGCATTCATGTATATATATGGTTATGTATAGAGAACGAGGAAGAAGTAGTGGTTGAAGAAGAAGGGCCTACACCACCAGCTGAAAATCCACCTGTCAGGAACTGTTTTTATTTTGATATATGTGGAACAGAGCCTGACTCCCCTGCAACACAAGGCAAGCCCCGGTGCATTTATCTTTCCTTGTGATTTTAAACTCTTTATCACTTGAATGATGCATTAGGTGATAGGAGTTGGGTGTTAAGCCAATTGCTACATTTCCTTCCTTGGAACTGTTTATTCTTCCTTGATCACCTGTTTTATTAAAAGGTTTTCTGATGCTTAGTCTTGCTCTAGAAAAACAAAATGTTTTGTTTTACATAAAAGATGATGCTTCATAAGGATGGGATGTTTTCAGAAATAAAACTTGATGGTGGATCCATCATGGTCGTGATGGGTTCAACATCGGACAAGATGTACCTCTGTCAGGTACCAAACTTTGGGTTTCTAAATGATAAAGTTGAGACCGGGCGGGTGACTTGCACGAGAAGAGAGTCTCAATGTAGTGTCTCCGTCTGAGTCAATTAAGGACCGTGTCGATGTAGGCTTGATGATTGAGGACCTTTTAACTGGTCACATGCCTCGTCTTGGGTAAGCTTTGCCTCGGGCAGACTAATACCAGAAAGGCCAACACACAATGAGAGTGGAGAGATGGCGAGAGTAGCGTGTACCCTCCATGGCAAGAGGCTGGACGGTGGTGTATCTGTGCTCTTGGTTGGCGTGAACCCAGTCTAGTCTTAAGAAACCTGGCGGCGAGTTGACATATGCAAGGGTTAAGTGCTACATATGTCATGTGATTGGAGATCCCCAGCTGGGTGTAAATCAATTCAGATCGCCGTTACTTCTTGGACATAAAGACTTGGTAACTGACCTAAACGTAGCAATCCAGCAAAGTAAAAGGGTGATAAAAGATGGCTAGTATAGGACAAGTGCTTGAACTAGGGTAGAAAGAACTCTAGCTATAGGTAATGACTTAACTGGCTAATATAATTGAATTTTTTTAAGGGTCCACTATTAGTAAGCATTTCTGCAAAATAGAGTCTTTGATTCTTGAATAGCCTTACCTTGACTCCCTCAAGCCAGCATATCCTTGAGAGTCTTTTCGTTTGACAGGTAAGACTTGCAAAAGCACACTCCGTACTCAGGGTTTTTGAACCCATGTTGTTGTAGGTGAGGAAACAGCAGACTTTTGCTATTTCTGTTCTAAGGTGGTGCCCAAGGAAGAACCTCAATAGTGAAGTGGTGATGGGAGGATGTTGGCCTCCCTCTTGAAAAACAATATACTTTTGTGCGGGAGGGGTTTTTGCCTCCCAGGTCTGTAATAATTAATACTCTAGGCACTCTTAGACCCTGGTTTTGTAATAACTATAATACTCTTTCTCTATATTTGAATAAATGTAAATTAAGTTATTATAATTGCTTCCGCTATTCTTTCTTCTGATGTGATGTAATATCTGCGTGACGGGTGAAGCGCTCTTGGGCGAGGATTTGAGGATACAGGTACCGAACCTGTCGAGTGATTATGTGCATCTACAGGGTTGTCCAAAGTCCATTGGACAAGGACAACTGTAGGTGGGCCTAATAACTTGGGAGGTTCCATCACAAAAGGGAGGAAATTCAAGGAAGATGGGGAGATGTTAGTGACAGGGGAGCTCATGATGTGGACATTTGCATATGCTTGTTTATTTTTATGTCTCATGTCTTATGTTTATGCACTTGCGTTGTTATTGAACTATGTATGTGAACTATGTCTGATGCAATGCTTATGTTATTGAACTATGTATGGTTGATCAAGGGGTGATAAAGTGTGTAACACTTATTTCATATACTATGTTACTCTTGTATGCCTCGATAACCACTATTGTAGGAAAATCTCTGCCAAAACTCTGATAATTTATATGTGTGTAACCTTCAACTGGATAAATCATCCACACATGTAGGGGAGCTATTCCTACACCCTGAGTTTTGACTTGGCTTATCTATCTCTCAGATTGAACTTTAAAACAAGATAAGTCACTCAAAACTCTCACCTCAAATCTATCTTATACCTAGTGTATGAGGAATATTTGAGAACCGAAACGCCCTTTGGATGAATTGTGAAGTGTTGTCATCAATTACCAAAAAGGGGCAGATTGTGAATCATCTAGGCCCCTTAGTGATGTTTTGGTAATTAATGGCAACCATATGTGGAATAACAATTCTTGGAGCAATAAGAATGCAGGTTGAACCACAGGGAGAATAGCTTTATCGAAAGTCTTGGAGACTTAAAACATTGGTTGTGGATCCGGTGAAGGCAAAGGTATAACATAGGTTTTGTTTTTGCCGGTCATCAGGTGTTTAGAGAAGAAATCGATAGGATTAGTAGGCTAGATAGCCATAGTATCAAGAGGGTCAATGACAATTCTTAGTGTGAAACTTAGTGCCTCATAGAGCACCTAGTGGTTGCATTTGCTTGAGGACTAACAACACTTCTGAATTAGAGGGATAAAATCTTTTCAAAAGCATGTTTGGAAAGTGCTATGTTGTGGGGTCGGCGGACCATTCGAGTTAGTAGGCTGAACTATCCACGATCCACTCAGAGAGGTCCAAAATGTGATGTCTTTGGTGTGATCCAAAGAGATTGTACTGCGGACCTTCGGGCCTTGACGTCAGACCATCCGCTGTCCTGACCAGGGATGCTTCTAATTTGCACAAGTACATGTGTACTTGTGTGGACTATCCGGCCAGACCATCCACAGCTACCAAAATGGATTTGAGCAGGGGCTGTGGCTTTTGGTGTTTGTACTATGGACTATTCGAGTGTATAGCTCAAACAATACTGACTCCTAGGTGGCGGACCATACGACCTCGAAGGGTGGACAGTCCACCCATGTTAAAGTTGTCTAGTCAGTGCTCAAGTGTTCCTTGTTGCTAGGTCTCAGACCATCTAGCCCTAGTCAGCGGACCATCCGCACCTACCTTTTTTGATAGCTATGATAGGATTCAAACAGAAAAAGTAGTCATTACTGGTACGGTGCACCATCCAGCCAGGGGGCGCAGATAGTTCGCGTGTGCACAGAAGTTGTGCTACTTGCACATAATGGTAGAAATGTGTGCGGTCCTATAAATAGAAGTGGTGCTCGTGTGTGAGAGCTGCCTTGTCCATTCCTAGCACACATTGAGCACATTGCTTGAAATTGCATCCTAGTGAGTGATTGAGGGGCCTAGTGCATTTGCATCAATGTGATCTTGAGGCACTAGGTGGTACACCGAGCAAGCATCATCGACTTGTTATACTTGGAGGTTGCCGCCTCCTAGATGGCTTGGTGGTGTCTTCGTTTAGCTCTCTGTGGAGATTGTGGAGGAGTCGTGGTGGTGATTGTGAAGGTTTTGCGCCTACCTCACCGAAGCGATAAAGGCGACACTAGTGGAACCGAGGTATTGAGTCATTCCTAGTCCCTTGGCTCAAAGATCAAGCTATGTCTTGATAGAGGAGAAAGTGTGAACTTGGAGTGCACCTCAATGTGGATTAGGGATGATCGACAAATCACCAATACCATGGGAAAAATCCGATGTCTCTCTATTTCCCTAGTACTTGTTTTCCATTGCAATTGCTTGTGATTAGTGAATTAGTATTCATTTCTAGCATTGATATTATTGTCTCCTATAAGTTTCTTATTTTTTATAACTAGGAAATTTATATCTCTTGTCATATTCATTAAATTTCTCTAGTGTCTTTGATTTTAGCGAAAACCATCTATTCACCCCCCTCTAGCCAGTGTCCTAGATCATACAGTTCACACTTAATATTAGTGGGCCCATTTGTCAGAGCCTTATGTCAGGTGCCACCCGATAGCTTGCCTCAAGGGTCGGCATCGTAGCTCTGCTGTTGGGGGTCTTCTTCTCCGCCGAAGGTCCTCAAGATATAAACACCTTCGACAAAATGCCACAAGAGGTCCGCCTCATTTTCGTCGAAGGTTCCCAAGATGAAGGTCTCGGGAGGAAGCAGCAACACAGAATGCCGAAGCTCAGTAGCTTCGGATCAGATCAAGCAAAGAAGGAAAAGACTAGATAGACCTTGTTAGTTTAAGTTGCTTATAGACAAATGTCCATGGACATGAATGTAATTTTACCCGGACTACGTCCCGTGCCTATAAATAGATGAACAGTAACACCGTACTGTTCACACTAGATTGTAATCACTCTCCCGCATTCATGCCTTCGAGCAAGCCGAAGGTATCAATGTAATATTAATATTGTTAAATATTCATTTATGTTTTATGGAATACAAATATAAATGAATTAATGAGATGCAGTTATCATCTTTATCCTTTCGCATTCTTATTCACGTAATAAATAATGAAGGTATGTGTCGGGGACCATAATTAGGGGTACCCTCAAGACGCCTAATTCTCAGCTGGTAACCCCCATCAGCATAAAGCTGCAGAGGCCTGATGGGTTTGATTAAGTCAGGGATCAGTCCATACAAGCGACTCGATCACGCCACGCCCGAGCCTAGCCTCGGGCAAGGGCAGCCGACCCTGAGGTGTTTCCGTCTCGCCCGAGGCCCCCTTTTTTACGGCAGACGCATCTCCGGCTCGCCTGAGGCCTTGCCTTCGTTGAGAAGCAACCCTGACTGAATCACCGCGCCGACCGACCAAGTCACTGGGGCATTTGACGCAAAGAGTGGGACTGCCGGGCGGCCAGGCTTGGCCAAAAGCGCCATAGGAAGCTCCGCCCGACCCAGGGCTCGGACTCGGGCTGAGGCCCCGGAAGACGGCGAACTCCGCTCCGCCCGACCCAGGGCTCGGACTCGGGCTGAAGCCCCGGAAGACGGCGAACTCCGCTCCGCCCGACCCAGGGCTCGGACTCGGGCTAAGGCCCCGGAAGACGGCGAACTCCGCTCCGCCCGACCCAGGGCTCGGACTCGGGCTAAGGCCCCAGAAGACGGCGAACTCCGCTCCGCCCGACCCAGGGCTCGGACTCGGGCTAAGGCCCCGGAAGACGGCGAACTCCGCTCCGCCCGACCCAGGGCTCGGACTCGGGCTAAGGCCCCGGAAGACGGCGAACTCCGCTCCGCCCGACCCAGGGCTCGGACTCGGGCTAAGGCCCCGAAAGACGGCGAACTCCGCTCCGCCCGACCCAGGGCTCGGACTCGGGCTAAGGCCCCGGAAGACGACGAACTCCGCCTCGCCCGACCCAGGGCTCGGACTCCGCCCTGGCCTCTGCCGAACGACCTCCGCCTCGCCCGACCCAGGAGCTCGGGCTCGGCCTCGGCCATGCAGGACAGACTCGACCTCGGCTTCGGAGGAGCCTCCACGTCGCCCGACCTAGGGCACGAGTCCGCCACGTCAACAGGGAGCGCCATCATCACCCTACCCCGAGCCGACTCGGGCCGCAGGGAACAGGACCGACGTCCCATCTGGCTAGCTCCGCCAGATAGGCAATGATGGCACCCCGCTGGACCCATGACGACGGCGGCTCTCAGCTCTCTTACGAAAGCAGGAAGACGTCAGCAAGGACCCAACCACTCCGACAGCTGTCCCTCCGCCAAGCTCCATTGCTTCTCCGACAGCCACAACGCCACACTAGCCGGGTGCCAAGATCTCTCCGGCTGCCACCTTGGCATGTACTTAGGGCACTAGCTCTCCCCCGCTAGACACGTAGCACCTTGCTACACCCCCATTTGTACACCTGGATCCTCTCCTTACGCCTATAAAAGGAAGGACCAGGGCCTTCTTAGAGAAGGTTGGCCTCGCGGGGACGAAGGGCAGGGGCAGGCGCTCTCTCGGGGCCGCTCGCTCCCCTCACCCGCGCGGACGCTTGTAACCCCCTACTGCAAGCGCACCCGACCTGGGCGCGGGACGAACACGAAGGCCGCGGGATCTCCGACTCCCTCACGACCCGGCTCCGGCCACCTCGCTCTCGCTCTCTCCCCCCTTCGCGCTCGCCCACGCGCTCGACCCATCTGGGCTGGGGCACGCGGCACACTCACTCGTCGGCTCGGGGACCCCCCGGTCTCGAAACGCCGACAGTTGGCGCGCTAGGTAGGGGCCTGCTGCGTGTTGACGAGTAGTTTCCCGTCAAGCTCCAGATGGGCAGTCTCCAACGACCTCTTCAACCCGGGACGGTGCTCCGTCTCGAAAGCCTCGAGTTCATGTCTTTCGATGGCAGCTACGACATGATACTCCTTCCACCGCCGCGCGACAGCGACAATGGTGGCGGACAGCCCGCCCGCCGGCGGCGGAATCAACGACGTCTTTCCCGCGTGGGGGAAGGACGACTTTCGAGCTCGCCCCATCCTCTCCCTCGCCATCGAAGGAGGAGGCGGGGCAACCGGGGCCAAGCGGGAGGTTGCGCTCAGTCGGCTGTCGAGCAAATCGACATCCCCAGCGCCCCAACGGAGGACGCGTTGGGCATCACCCGCGCGTTTGAGGCGAAGGCGAGCGCCGTCCCCCCGCGACACGCCGACCCCGAGCAAGTGGACGACGCCAGCGCGCTCACGGAAGGCCTGCAGGACGTCGCCCTCGCACCCAGGACGACAGCACGATCAGCCCCCGATGCGACTTCGTCGATCCTCGTCGACCAAAAGGTACCGGCTGATTCCCATCCTTTGTCATTTCGACTCGGCCTCAACCCGCCTAGCGACCTCGCTTTGGCGGGCGCTCACATTGAGGCGAATGCAACCTCTCTGGGGTTTCGTGTGCGGTCGTCTTGGGACCGATTGACGGACGTCTCGACCTACGGGCCCTCTGGGTCCGAGGAAGATGACGATCCCAGCATCTACTGGGATTTCTCTGGATCTGGCAACCCCAGTGCCATGCGGGATTTCATGACCGCATGCAACTACTGCCTCTCCGACTGTTCTGACGGCAGCCGCAGCCTTGACGACAAGGACTGCGGCCCGAGCCGCGAATGTTTCCACGTCGAGCTAGGGGATCCCTCCGGAGGCAGCTGTCTCGGCATGCCGGAGGATGGTGATCCCCCTAGGCCAGCGCCTCGCGCCGACATCCCGCGGGAGCTAGCTGTGGTCCCCGTTCCGGCGGGGGGTCACGACCCACAGCTCGAGCAAGTCCGTGGGGCGCGGGCCGGGCTCGATGAGGGAGCAGGAGCGCTCGAGGCAATCCGCCGGGACGTCGGGCAGGTATGGGCGGGCCAGCCCCCGGCCGGAGAAATACGTCACCTGCCCCAAGGTCTCCAGCACCGCATCGCTAATGATGCCAGGGACAGACCGCCCCCCGCATCCAGCGGGACTGGTCAGGACCTGGCCGCCGCAGCGATGCTCCTCCGCGCGATGCCGGAGTCATCAACCACCGAGGGTCGGCGAATCCAGGGAGAGCTCAAGCATCTCCTGGAAGGCGCTGCGGCCCGGCGGGCCGAGAGCTCTGCCTCCCGAAGGCAGGGGTACCCCTCGGAACCTCGCGCCGCGACTTCCCGACTCATGCGGGAAGCCTCGGTCTACACCGGGCGCACGCGTAACACCGCGCCGGCGGCCCCGGGCCACCTCGGCGACGAGCACCCTCATCGCGACCGTCGGGCCCGCCTCGACGAAAGGGTGCGCCGAGGTTATCACCCCAGGCGTGGGGGACGCTATGACAGCGGGGAGGATCGGAGTCCCTCGCCCGAACCACCCGGTCCGTAGGTCTTCAGCCGGGCCATTCGGCGGGCGCCGTTTCCGCCCCGATTCCGACCCCCGACTACCATCGCAAAGTACTCGGGGGAAACGAGACCGGAATTGTGGCTCGCGGACTACCGCCTGGCCTGTCAACTAGGTGGGACGGATGACGACAACCTCATCATCCGCAACCTCCCCCTGTTCCTCTCCGACACTGCTCGCGCTTGGTTGGAGCACCTGCCTCCGGGGCAGATTTCCAACTGGGAGGATCTGGTCCAAGCCTTCGCCGGCAACTTCCAGGGCACGTACGTGCGCCCCGGGAATTCCTGGGACCTCCGAAGCTGCCGGCAACAGCCGGGAGAGTCCCTTCGGGACTACATCCGGCGATTCTTGAAGCAGCGCACCGAGCTGCCCAACATCACCGACTCCGACGTCATCGGCGCATTCCTCGCCGGCACCACCTGCCGTGACTTGGTGAGCAAGTTGGGTCGCAAGACCCCCACCAGGGCGAGCGAGCTGATGGACATCGCCACCAAGTTCGCCTCGTGTCAGGAGGCGGTCGAGGCCATCTTCCGAAAGGACAAGCAGCCCCAGGGCCACCCGTCGGAAGATGCTCCCGAGGCGTCTACTCCGCTCGGCGCTAAGAAGAAAGGCAGGAGGAAGTCGCAAACGAAACGCGACGCCGCCAGCACCGACCTTGTCGCCGCTGCCGAATACAAGAACCCTCGGAAGCCCCCCGGAGGCGCCAACCTCTTCGACAAGGCACTCAAGGAGACGTGCCCCTACCATCAGGGGCCCGTCAAGCACACCCTCGAGGAGTGCGTCATGCTTCGGCGCCACTTCCACCGGGCCGGGCCGCCCGCGGAGGGTGGCAGGGCCCGCGACGACGACAAAAAGGAAGATCACCAAGCAGGAGAGTTCCACGAGGTCCGCGACTGCTTCATGATCTACGGAGGGCATGCGGCGAATGCCTCGGCTCGGCATCGTAAGCAAGAGCGTCGGGAGGTCTGCTCGGTGAAGGTGGCGGCGCCAGTCTACCTAGACTGGTCCGACAAGCCCATCACCTTCGACCAGGACGACCACCCCGACCACGTGCCAAGCCCGGGGAAGTACCCGCTCGTCGTCGATCCCGTCATCGGCAACGTCAGGCTCACCAAGGTCCTGATGGATGGGGGCAGCTGCCTCAATATCATCTACGCCGAGACCCTCAGGCTCCTGCGCGTCGATCTGTCATCTGTCCGAGCAGGCGCTGCGCCCTTCCACGGGATCATCCCTGGGAAGCGCGTCCAGCCCCTCGGACAGCTCGACCTTCCTGTCTGCTTCGGAACACCCTCCAACTTCCGAAGGGAGACTTTGACGTTCGAGGTGGTCGGGTTCCGAGGAACCTACCACGCAGTGTTGGGAAGGCCATGCTACACGAAGTTCATGGCCATCCCCAACTACACCTACCTGAAGCTCAAGATGCTGGGCCCCAACGGGGTCATCACCGTCGGCACCACGTACAAACACGCGTTCGAATGCGATGTGGAGTGCGTGGAGTACGCCGAGGCCCTCGCCGAGTCCGAGGCCCTCATCGCCGACCTGGAAGACCTCTCCCGGGAAGTGCCGGACGTGAAGCGACATGCCGGCAACTTCGAGCCAGCGGAGACGGTTAGGGCCGTCCCTCTCGACCCTAGTGACGACATCTCCAAGCAGATCCGGAACAGTTCCGGGCTCGACCCCAAATAGGAAGCAGTACTCGTCGACTTTCCCCGCGCAAATGCCGACATTTTTGCGTGGGGTCCCTCGGACATGCCTGGCATACCGAGGGGTGTCACCGAGCACTCGCCGGATATTCGGGCAGGAGCCTGACTCGTCAAAACGGCCTCTGCACGGACGACGCTCGGGGGCTACGCCTTTCCCCCACTCACACACGAGAATCAGTCATCGAGGAAGGGTCGGCCTCGCCCCGGCGGAGCCCGACCCTCCCTCGGGGGCTAAAAAGGGGGAACCCCTCTCGTCGAGTTTGGATGCGCCTCTCCGCGTCAAAAGAAAAATTCTTTTTTCGATCAAGAAGGGGTTTTTTTTTGCGTTCTCCCGGATGCGTCAGAAGCAGGGTCCCGAGGAGCGAACTTGACTACAAATAAGTGGCAAGACCGACTGAGCCGAGGAACACCTGTGCCTCCGGGCTAGGGACACCTCACTCATCGCCTGCCACGAAAAAGGACCCAGCTCGGGAAATCACCCTGTTGTTGACAAGTCAGGCCAAGCGCGCAAATTGAAACAGAAAAGAGTATGACTTCACGCAAGAGAAGTAAAGTGTCCAGGCCTCGGTGGCCGCGGCAAATCGCACATCCAACAGAAATTGTCCCAACAAAAATCAGGCGTCGCCTTGGGAAGGCGCCGCGCCCTCAGCTCCACCCCCGCCGTCGGTAAGGTCCACTTCCGCTTCCGGCGGCGGCACAGGAGGAAGAATCTCCGCTTCGAAGATGGTCGCCAGCGCTGCGCTCGGACCCGCAGCGACCGCGTCGAGCCGCTGAACTTCCGCCAGGGCCACCTCGTCTTCGTCAGGAAGGCAATACCCCTCGCTGACCCGCTCCAGGTCCACGACGTAATGGGAAGCGAGCACGGCGAAGGCCCGCCTGACGCCGTGGTGTAGCGCCCCGCGGACTTTACCGCGCGCGTAACCACCTAGGGCTTGAAGACGGCTTTGGGGGGAGCTCCCTGAAGGGACGTCGCCGGGACCAAGGGTCCGATAGACATCCGAGACGGCCTCGGACATGGCCGCGAGATCGGCCTCCCTCTACTCAGCAGCCCCGGCGAGCGCCTCGGCGAGCGCTTTGGCAGACTCGTCGAGGGCAGACTCAAGCTCTGCGAACAACCAGAAGAAAGACCTCAAACGCGAGCGGAAGAAACGAACAAGAACGAGAACCGAGGACGATCGAAGCATACCCCCGGCTCGGACGCGCTGCTCCGAGGCCGCGACTTGGGCTGCGGCCAGGTCGGCCGCGAGGGTCTTGGCTCGGCTTTCGGCCTCGGCAGCCTGACCCCGGGATTGGTCCCGCTCCTCGGCAACCTGGACGAGCTCCGACCGCTGCCGTAGCGCCTCCGTGCGCGCCGCCGCCGCCTCGGCCCTCAGGTCAGCGCAGAGCAACTGGAGGTCCGCTATCTTAGCATCCTGCTGAGAAAGGCGCGCGGTAGCCCCGGCGAGCGAAGTCCTCAGGGACCGCAGCGAGCCCCAGACGTCGGCCTCGCGATGGATGAACGACGACTTGGCGGCGCTCCGGTCCGTCAAATCCTGGAAAGGAAAACAAGGCATCACGACGGACGCCTCGCTCGCAGAAGGGAGAAGGTATGCCTGAAACCATTACCTGGAGGATTTTGGGGACGTCCCCGCAGAGAACCTCCAGCGACGATCGGAGCGACCCCACAGTTGCTTCCGCACGCTTGCGGAGCTCGTCCCAGGACTGGTCCTCCTGTTCGTCGTCAAGAACGAAGATAGGGTCCGAAGCCTCGCGGGTCCGGAATCGGAGCAACTGGCCTCGGGCCTCGGGGCTCCGCCGCACGGCGACAAGGCTGCCGCCCGCCTGGATGAGCTGCGCGTCCACGCCCACCTCTTCCGAGGCCCTGGGCGCCGACACTGTGGCCGACTCAACGTCGGCAGCAACCATGTGCTCTCCGACTGGGACGGTGCCAACTGCGGTGGCGGCAGGCGCCGGCATGGCCGACACGGCAGGCAGGCTCGGAACCGCGTCGGCACCGGCCGCCTCCCCGATCACGATGGCCGCCTCGGCAGAGGAGCCCGCCTCAGGGACCTGCACCCCCGGGACATGCGACGCCTGAGCCCCATGCGGCAAAGCGCCCTGCGAAAAGGTCGGCTGAGCGGCGGGGCCCGGGATGGCGCCAGGCGCCTGGACCGACGCCGTCTTAAGGGCCTTCCGGGGCGCCAGGTCAGTAGGGCCATGGCTCCGCTTGCTGGAAAAAAGAAGAAAGGGAAAATCACGGCCAAGACGTATGAATGAAGCGCCGGGACGGAGACATTCCAAGGTACTTACCCGCTCCGGGCCATGATCCACCGTGCCTGGGGGGAGGTCTCTTGGCTCCCGCTCCCTGGAACCACCGCCGAGGTCCGCCTCGCCGACAGCCCTGGCACCGCCCTCGCCTTGGGCGCCCCCGACGCCCGGGAGGCGGACTGCCCAGGCGCCGCCATGGCAACCCGAGGACCGTTCCCCCGCGCTGCCGGCGCGGGGGACGGCTCTAGAGGGACGAACCCCTGTCACACCCGGTTTTGGAAGGTAAACCGAATGCGAACCATGTACGTGCCAGGATCAGAACTCACGTACATAGCGATTACATAAATGACTCATCATAGCACAATGCCTCGAATAACAATAAAGAGTAAGTAATAATATTAAAGACTAGAGTCATTTACATAATATAAATCAAAGTACACAGAACCGAAACGTAGCCAACGTAAACAAACCCACCACAGGCAGCTGACTGGGGGAGGTCGCTAGCCTAATCCTCGAACTCGTCGAAGCCCTGGAACTCCTGGGGATTTACCTCGACGCCTTCTTCTTTACCTGAGCATAGATTGCACCAAAGGCAACCTGGTGTTTTGTGAAAGCAAGGGTGAGTACACATCAACGTACTCAGCAAATGTCCTGTTTGGCTGAGGTGGACTAGCTTTATGTGGGGTTAAGCTCAAGCAGTTGCTTTTAGTTGGTCAGGTATTTATTATCAGTGGAAGCCAAGTTTTAGTAATAACCAACCCGTGAACCATTTCCTCATCGAGGAACATCATCATCATCATAGTCGAACCAAAACCATAAACATAACCATTGTATCTCAGATCATATGTATCTCTAATCAAAGAGGATCCCAAGGCCGCTCATAACCGTGAGCACGGCTGATATATCAGTTTCATTACCCTCTGCAGAGGTCGCACACTTTACCCATGAGCCGTGATTCCCATTTTGCCCGAGGATCATGACTCCCCATTGATCACTTCCTAGGTGGTCCGGCAGGGTATCACTACGTAGCTTTTACAAAGATTCCCTAGAGGTCATAGCCGCCCGTTAGGTTTCTCCAGTTTGATAAACACAGTACCTCTCCCCGCAGGAGGGTGACTAACAAAAGCAAAACGAACGAACCTCGGCACTCAGCCTCGGCAGAGCAAGCACTGTGCCTGGACCCCATTGACGGCACGACGGCGAAGCAACTACACCTCTAGTTCCTCTAATTAATTAGCTAAGGGCGCCCCATTTCACCCTCATGGTTGCACTGTTATCCCGGGTGGTCTCTCAACGAACAGGTCCTTACGGAGAGGTACTCAGGAAACAGCCTGAGTCCCCTAAAGTATCACAAGAACATCATCGGGATAACATCATCGTATCATAATATTCACATCATGTTCATTGATTAAAGTAAAGCAATAGCATAATGCTAACCATGATAACCCAAAAGGTAAACAAGGATAAGGTAAATAAAAAGCTAGTAAATCCTTAGATTGTTCATAGTATGCGGACAGTGTATTATAAAGTAAATGGGACATAATGGGTCAGAGGACACTTGCCTTCACCAAATAGATGCTCAGGGTCTTCGATCTCGTAGAACTCGAAGAACTGGATCATTTGGTCACCGAAGCTTGACCGTCGATTCCTCAAAGCGCGGAAACAAATCACGATCTAATCGCAACGTGAAGCGAAGACGAACAAGTACAAGCAAACAAACATATATATGCATAAGAATATTACACCATACAAGATAAAACATTATAAAAACATGCATGATAAAATAGAGCTCGCTTCTATGGTCACGCAAGGGAAAGAAACGCGTCGGTCGGAGCTACGGTCAACAAGTTATCGCGGTTACGCTAAACGAATATGAACTAGGATATTTAATTCGGTGTTATCAAATATAAATTATAACTACTATTTAATTAAAACGAGAGATTCCAAGCGGGACGAATTTACGATGCACGAAAACAGCGCGCGACCAGCGCGAACCAGCACGCGCGGCAGACGAGGAAAACTAAATAGGTGACGCGTTTATACTAAACAAATATTAAATAATTAAAAAGCAGTTAAGTTGATATTAGTCATGTTAATGTTTATTGTAAAAGCGCAAGTTGAACACTTCACATTTAATCTAATTGGAATATTAATCTAATAAATATTAGTCGAGCAAACCTTAAGTTAATTATCTAAAATATGTGACCTAACGAATTAACGTTATTAACATGAGTGATTATAAGCGAAAACAATTTATCATCACAAGCAGATGTCACGCGATCCGCGTGATCGACATGCGAGGTCCGCGAGCAACGCACGGCAAGATGCGTGACACACGCGAACGACGTGCGACAACGCGTGCGAACGGCATGCTACAACGCGTGCAAACAGCACGCACGACACTCGCGAACAACACGCGCACGACAACACGCGAACAACAGCTAACAAATAAATAATTAAAAGTATTTAAGCTGGTATTAATCACATTAATTTGTATTTATAACCGCGCAAATCAAAATTATATATTAGTTTTAATTATATTGTTATTTTGATAAATATCAGATGATCAATTAATTAACTAATTGATTGAAACTTGTGTACGAACAAAATAATGTTATTAATATGTTACCAACGTTATTACGAAGCTAACATGACTCGAATGAATTAGAACAAATATTTAACGCAAATGGTGTCGCATCTTCAATTAGTCGGGACTGAAAAACATGTGGCGCGATACAATTGGCTGAAGGCTAGCTAGACACATGCAGGGTCACATGGAAAACTGTCACACAAGATCTGAGATCCATTGTGAGGGCTAGTTTCTAGGATTCCATGGATGCATGTAGGTGGGGCTTGCTGCACGACGTGCTTACCTTGGGAGTGCGTGCATGCGGCCATGCGAGTGGACCTCACGGGCGGTTTCTATTTTCCTTTGGCTGAAAACGCACACACGGAATCAACCAGGCATGACGGCGCGACGGCTCACCGGCCAACGACCGTGGCCAATGCAGGCCTGGATGATGGCGCACTCGCCGGGATTGGGCACGCAGCAGGTGCTCTGGGCTGGGAAGGGAGCGAGGGGTGGCTCGGCCGCCATGCTAGCTTGACCATGGCCACACGCGAGAGAGGTGCAGGGGCCGCAGGGCTAGCCGGGACGGCTCGCCAGCGGCCGGCCTCCTCGTAGGCAGGTAGTGCTGGCCGAGGCTGGGTGGGCTGCTGCCCATGCTGGCCTGAGTGCGAGCTAGGGGAAGGCCGCACGAGGAAGCAGGGCGCCTGGCGCCTGGGTGCGCGGGCGCGCCGCCGTGCTGGCTAGCGGGCGCGCGCAGGGGCTTGACCGGGATGAATCGAGGGGATCTGGGTACCGCGCCTGGGCAGGGAACGGGACGCGCAGCAGGGGGCGGGCCAAGGACAGAGGCGCAGCGCCCGCGGCTGGGGCACACAAGGGAGAAGCATGCACGCACGCTACGCCGCTGCGGCACTGCGCTGGGCAGACAAGCGTCCACCGGGAGCGCAAGGGATGGGCGGCGACCACCACGGCGGCTCTATAGATCCGGGCGTCGGTATAACGAACGAAGGGAGGATGAGGGAGCTACGTACCTGGTAACTGCTGCTCGTGAGATCTGGATATCGGGGAGAAGTTCGTATCTGTGTAGAGGGAAGGAGTTTTTGAAAGGGAAATGTGCCCTTGGGCCATTTCTAAGTATTTTGGTGATTGAGTGCCAACACATGTGTTTAATTATGAATTTGTGTACATGGATGAACAAGGTGCAAATCATGAGATAAAGGTATGTTTCTAAGCCTTAGTACATTGGTTTTGTGGACTAACATATTTGTCTAAGTGTTAGAAACAGGAAGAGAGAAGAGGAGAAATGACTTGGCTGTGTGCAGCCAAGTCCCAGCTCGGTCTGGAGCACCGGACTGTCCGGTGTGCACCGGACAGTGTCCGGTGCGCCAGGCCAACTCGACTCGAACTGGCCGCTCTCGGGTTTTTGGCCGGCGGCGTACGGCTAAAATTCACCGGACTGTCCGGTGTGCACCGGACTGTCCGGTGAGCCAACGGTCGGCCAGGGCCAACGGTCGGCCGCGCAATCCGCGCGGGACACGTGGCCGAGCCAACGGTCGGAAGACGGCACCGGACTGTCCGGTGTGCACCGGACATGTCCGGTGCGCCAACTGAGCGCAGATCTAGGCAGCCAGCAACGGTCAGAAGTGCTGTTTTTGGAAACAAATCGGGCACCGGACAGTGTCCGGTGTGCACCGGACTGTCCGGTGCGCCACGAGACAGAAGGCAAAGATGGCCTTCCAGATTTGTTCCCAACGGCTCCTAGCTGCCTTGGGGCTATAAAAGGGACCCCTTGGCGCATGGAGGAAGTACCCAAGCATTCCTTGAGCACTCTTGATCACTCACACATCAATCTTGCGCACTTGTTTGACATTCTAGTGATTTGAGCTCCGTTCTAGTGTGTTAGCCTCTTGAGCTCAAGTCTGGGTTTTGTGTGTGCGTATTCGCTGTGATCTCTGTGTTGTGTGTGAGTTGCTAATCCCTCCCTTACTCCGTGATTCTTTGTGAACATCTTTTGTAAGGGCGAGAGGCTCCAAGTTGTGGAGATTCCTCGCAATCAGGATTGAGATAAGAACAACAAAACACCGTGGTATTCAAGTGGGTCTTTGGACCGCTTGAGAGGGGTTGATTGCAACCCTCGTCCGTTGGGACGCCACAACGTGGAAGTAGGCAAGCATTGGCTTGGCCGAACCACGGGATAAACCACTGTGTCTCTCTGTGTTTGATTCTTGTGGTATTGTGTTTTGTTGAGACTTCACCTTAGCCACTTGGCATTAACTGTGCTAACACTTAATCAAAGTTTTGTGTCTTAAGTTTTTGAAGTTTTACAGGATCACCTATTCACCCCCCCCCCTCTAGGTGCTCTCAATTGGTATCAAAGCCGTTCTATTCACAAAGGGACTAACCGCCCGAATAGATGGATCCTAAGGGGAAGGGTATAGTGATCAACGACAAAGAGAAGGAGACCTTCGTCAACGAGCCGAAGGACGACAAGCCTACCGACTCCGGCTCGGGTCAAAGACGGAAGGAAGGGAAGAAGAAGAAGACCAGGCGCATCAAGGAGATAATCTACTACGACAGCGACGAGTCTACTTCTTCCCAAAAGGATGAGGATCACAACGACTACGAGAGGAGAAAACCGGTTAACTCGAACTTTTCCTTTGATTACTCTCGTATTCCGCAAAGTTCACATTCTCATTTGCTCTCCATTCCACTTGGCAAGCCCCCACACTTTGATGGAGAGGACTACGGATTTTGGAGTCACAAAATGCGTAGTCACCTATTCTCTCTCCATCCTAGTATATGGGAGATTGTAGAGAGTGGAATGCACTTTGATAGTTCGGATAGTCCCATGTTCATTAATGAACAAATTCATAAAAATGCACAAGCTACTACTGTTCTTCTAGCTTCCTTGTGCAGGGATGAATACCATAAGGTGAGCGGCTTGGACAACGCCAAGCAAATCTGGGACACCCTCAAGATTTCTCATGAGGGGAACGACGTCACCTTACTCACCAAGATGGAGTTGGTGGAGGGCGAGCTTGGACGGTTCGCGATGATAAGGGGCGAGGAGCCAACGCAAACGTACAACCGGCTCAAGACCCTTATCAACAAGATAAGAAGCTACGGGAGCACGCGATGGACGGACCACGACGTCGTCCGCCTAATGCTCAGGTCCTTTACCGTACTTGATCCTCATCTCGTGAACAATATTCGTGAGAATCCCAGGTACACGATGATGACGCCCGAGGAAGTGCTTGGAAAATTCGTGAGCGGGCGGATGATGATCAAGGAGGCAAGATACGTCGACGACGCGTTGAACGGACCACTCCACGAGCCTCAACCCATTGCTCTAAAGGCAACGAGGAGCAAGGAGTCGCTACCTAGCAAGGTGGCGCAAGTTGAGGCGGCTGGCCTTAATGATGAAGAGATGGCTCTCATCATTAAGAGATTCAAGACGGTGCTTAAAGGTCACAAGGGACAACCAAGCAAGACCAAAGCCAAGGGGAAGCGCTCATGCTTCAAATGCGGTAAGCTTGGTCATTTCATTGCTAACTGTCCCGATAATGAAAGTGACCAGGAAAAGGGGAACAAAAGAGAGAAGAAGAAGCAATACAAGAAGGCAAAAGGCGAGGCGCATCTAGGAAAGGAGTGGGACTCGGATTGCTCCTCCTCCGACTCCGACAACGAAGGACTCGCCGCCACTGCCTTCAACAAATCGGCTCTCTTCCCCAACGAGCGTCTCACTTGCCTTATGGCAAGGGAGAAGAAGGTGAGTATTCAAGACTCCACTTATGCTTCATCTAGTGATAGTGAGTCTAGTGATGATGACATAGATTATTCTTGCTTGTTCAAGGGCTTAGATAGATCTAAGATAGAGAAAATCAATGAATTAATTAATGCATTGAATGAAAAGGATAGGCTTTTAGAAAAGCAAGAAGATTTATTGTATGATGAACATGATAAATTTGTAGAGGCACAAAAATCATATGCTTTAGAAGTGAAAAGAAATGAAATGCTTTCTAGTGAAATATCTTCCTGTCATGAAACCATTTCTACCTTAAGAAGTGTTAATATTGATTTAAGTGCTAAACTAGAAGTAGCTAGTAAATCAAATTCTTGTGTTGAACATGTTGAAATTTGTACTAGGTGTAAGGATTTTGATGTTAATGCTTGTAGTGAACACCTAGTTCTAATTTCCAAATTAAATGATGAAGTGGCTAGTCTTAATGCCCAACTTAAGACTAGCAAGAATGAAGTTGATAAAATCAAATTTGCAAGGGATGCCTACACGATTGGTAGACACCCCTCAATTAAGGATGGGCTTGGCTTCAAGAGGGAAGCCAAGAACTTAACAAGCCATAAGGCTCCCATCTTCGTCAAGGAGAAGGGGAAGGCCCCGATGGCTAGTAATACTAAAAAGAATCATGCTTTTATGTATTATGATAGGAGACATGCTAGAAATGCTTATAATCATTTTGATTCATATGCTTATGATTCTCATGCAATGTTTGCTTCTAGTTCTTCTTATAATCATGGTAGAGATATGTGTAGGAGAAATGTTGTACATATGCCTAGGAGAGATATTGCTCATGTACCTAGGAAGAATGTTATTCATGCTCCTAGGAAAGTAGTGAATGAACCTTCTACCATTTATTATGCTTGTAATGCTCCTTTTGCTATTTGTAGAAAGGGTAAGAAGGTTGTTGCTAGGAAATTAGGGGCTAGATGCAAGGGAGATAAATCTTGCATTTGGGTCCCTAAAGATATTTGTGCTAACCTTGCAGGACCCAACATGAGTTGGGTACCTAAGACCCAAGCCTAAATTTGCCTTGCAGGTTTATGCATCCGGGGGTTCAAGCTGGATTATCGACAGCGGATGCACAAACCATATGACGGGGGAGAAGAAGATGTTCACCTCCTACGTCAAGAATAAGGATTCCCAAGATTCAATTATATTCGGTGATGGGAATCAAGGCAAGGTAAAAGGGCTAGGTAAAATTGCAATTTCTAATGAGCATTCTATCTCAAATGTATTCTTAGTGGAGAGTCTTGGATATAATTTGCTATCTGTTAGTCAATTATGTCAAATGGGATACAATTGCCTTTTTACAAATGTAGATGTGTCTGTCTTTAGAAGATGTGATGGTTCACTAGCTTTTAAGGGTGTACTAGACGGCAAGCTTTATTTAGTTGATTTTGCAAAAGAAGAGGCCGGTCTAGATGCATGCTTAATGGCTAAGACTTGCATGGGCTGGCTGTGGCATCGCCGCTTAGCACATGTGGGGATGAAGAACCTCCACAAGCTTCTAAAGGGAGAACACGTGATAGGTCTAACAAATGTTTATTTCGAAAAAGATAGACCTTGTGCAGCTTGTCAGGCAGGTAAACAAGTGGGAGGAGCACATCACAGCAAGAACGTGATGACCACGTCGAGACCCCTGGAGCTGCTGCATATGGACCTCTTCGGACCCGTCGCCTATCTGAGCATAGGAGGAAGTAAGTATGGTTTAGTTATTGTTGATGACTTTTCCCGCTTCACTTGGGTGTTCTTTTTGCAGGATAAGTCTGAAACCCAAGGGACCCTCAAGCGCTTCCTCAGGAGAGCTCAAAACGAGTTTGAGCTCAAGGTGAAGAAGATAAGGAGCGACAACGGGTCCGAGTTCAAGAACCTTCAAGTGGAGGAGTTTCTTGAGGAGGAAGGGATCAAGCACGAGTTCTCCGCTCCCTACACACCACAGCAAAATGGTGTGGTAGAGAGGAAGAACAGGACGCTAATCGATATGGCGAGGACGATGCTTGGAGAGTTCAAGACCCCCGAGTGCTTTTGGTCGGAAGCCGTGAACACGGCTTGCCACGCCATCAACAGGGTCTACCTTCATCGACTCCTCAAGAAGACTTCGTATGAGCTACTAACCGGTAACAAACCCAATGTATCGTACTTTCGTGTATTTGGGAGCAAGTGCTACATTCTAGTGAAGAAGGGTAGAAATTCTAAGTTTGCTCCCAAAGCTGTAGAAGGGTTTTTATTAGGTTATGATTCAAATACAAAGGCGTATAGGGTCTTCAACAAATCATCGGGTTTGGTTGAAGTCTCTAGCGACGTTGTATTTGATGAGACTAATGGCTCTCCAAGAGAGCAAGTTGTTGATTGTGATGATGTAGATGAAGAAGATGTTCCGGCGGCCGCTATACGAACCATGGCGATTGGAGACATTCGGCCACAGGAACAGGATGAACGTGATCAACCTTCTTCCTCAACTACGGTGCATCCCCCACCTCAAGACGATGAACAGGTTCATCAAAAGGAGGCGTGTGATCAAGGGGGAGCACAACACGATCAAGTGATGGAAGAAGAAGCGCAACCGGCACCTCCAACCCAAGTTCGGGCGATGATTCAAAGGGATCATCCCGTCGACCAAATTCTGGGTGACATTAGCAAGGGAGTAACTACTCGGTCTCGATTAGTTAATTTTTGTGAACATTACTCTTTTGTCTCCTCTATTGAGCCTTTCAGGGTAGAGGAGGCCTTGCTAGATCCGGACTGGGTGTTGGCCATGCAGGAGGAACTTAATAACTTCAAGCGCAACGAAGTTTGGACGCTGGTGCCTCGTCCCAAGCAAAATGTTGTGGGAACCAAGTGGGTGTTCCGCAACAAACAAGACGAGCACGGAGTGGTGACAAGGAACAAGGCTCGACTTGTGGCAAAAGGTTATGCCCAAGTCGCAGGTTTGGACTTTGAGGAGACTTTTGCTCCTGTGGCTAGGCTAGAGTCTATTCGTATCTTGCTAGCATATGCCGCTCACCATTCTTTCAGGTTGTACCAAATGGATGTGAAGAGCGCATTCCTCAACGGGCCAATAAAGGAAGAGGTGTACGTGGAGCAACCCCCTGGCTTCGAGGATGAGCGGTACCCCGACCACGTGTGTAAGCTCTCTAAGGCGCTCTATGGACTTAAACAAGCCCCAAGAGCATGGTATGAATGCCTTAGAGATTTTTTACTTGCTAATGCTTTCAAGGTTGGGAAAGCCGATCCAACTCTCTTTACAAAGACATGTGATGGTGATTTGTTTATATGCCAAATTTATGTCGATGACATAATATTTGGTTCTACTAATCAAAAGTCTTGTGAAGAGTTTAGCAGGGTGATGACGCAGAAATTCGAGATGTCGATGATGGGCGAGTTGAACTACTTCCTTGGGTTCCAAGTGAAGCAACTCAAGGACGGCACCTTCATTTCCCAAACGAAGTACACGCAAGATCTGCTGAAGCGGTTTGGGATGAAGGACGCCAAGCCCGCAAAGACTCCGATGGGAACCGACGGACACACCGACCTCAACAAAGGAGGTAAGTCCGTTGATCAAAAAGCATACCGGTCAATGATAGGGTCTTTACTTTATTTATGTGCTAGTAGACCGGATATTATGCTTAGCGTATGCATGTGTGCTAGATTTCAATCCGATCCTAAGGAATGTCACTTGGTGGCGGTGAAGCGAATTCTTAGATATTTAGTCGCTACGCCTTGCTTCGGGATCTGGTATCCAAAGGGGTCTAACTTTGACTTGATTGGGTACTCAGATTCCGACTATGCTGGATGTAAGGTCGATAGGAAGAGTACATCGGGGACGTGCCAATTCTTAGGAAGGTCCCTGGTGTCATGGAATTCCAAGAAACAAACCTCCGTTGCCCTATCCACCGCTGAGGCCGAGTATGTTGCCGCAGGTCAGTGTTGCGCGCAACTACTTTGGATGAGGCAAACCCTCAGGGACTTTGGCTACAATCTGAGCAAAGTCCCACTCCTATGTGATAATGAGAGTGCTATCCGAATAGCGGAAAATCCTGTTGAACACAGCCGCACAAAGCACATTGACATCCGGCATCACTTTTTGAGAGACCACCAGCAAAAGGGAGATATCGAAGTGTTTTATGTTAGCACCGAGAACCAGCTAGCCGATATCTTTACCAAGCCTTTAGATGAGAAGACCTTTTGCAGGCTGCGTAGTGAGCTAAATGTCTTAGATTCGCGGAACTTGGATTGAATCGTAGCATACATGTATCTATGCCTTTGATCATGTTCATTCTGCATTTTGTTGCTTATTATGGTGCTCAAGTTGTACAAACACTCCCTGGACCTCACAAGTCCGTTGCAAAGTGATGCACATGTTTAGGGGGAGATGTGTTACAACTTGATCCTTTGAGACTAACCATATGTTTGAGTTTGCTTGTGTTAGTCACAAAGGAGAATTGAAAGGGAAAAGGTGGACTTGGACCATGAAAGACTTCCACTGCACTCCGACGAGGGGTAACTTATTCCAAGTCCATCTCTGAACTCTCATTGCCATTTGCTCTTAATTGAAGATTTTGGTGAGGCAATGGGGTTATAGGGCCACAATTGATCCCGTTTTGGTGCTTGATGCCAAAGGGGGAGAAAATAAAGGCCAAAGCAATAAATGGATCAGCTACCACTTGAGAGATTTTGAAAATAGTAGAATAGAGTTTTTGATTTGTCAAAATTCTTAAGTTGTCTCTCTTGTCAAAAGTTGGCTTCTTGTGGGGAGAAGTATTGATTATGGGAAAAAGGGGGAGTTTTTGAAATCCTTGATCAATCTTTTTTTTTGAATGACTCTCTTTATGCTTAAACATGTGTGTTTAACTTAGAGATAGAGATTTGTGTTTGATTTGCAAAAACAAACCAAGTGGTGGCAAAGGATGATCCATATATGCCAAAATTGAATAACACTTAAATTTATGTTATTTGAATTGAGTTTGCACTTGTTCTAGTGGCTTTATGTTGTGTTGGCATAAATCACCAAAAAGGGGGAGATTGAAAGGGAAATGTGCCCTTGGGCCATTTCTAAGTATTTTGGTGATTGAGTGCCAACACATGTGTTTAATTATGAATTTGTGTACATGGATGAACAAGGTGCAAATCATGAGATAAAGGTATGTTTCTAAGCCTTAGTACATTGGTTTTGTGGACTAACATATTTGTCTAAGTGTTAGAAACAGGAAGAGAGAAGAGGAGAAATGACTTGGCTGTGTGCAGCCAAGTCCCAGCTCGGTCTGGAGCACCGGACTGTCCGGTGTGCACCGGACAGTGTCCGGTGCGCCAGGCCAACTCGACTCGAACTGGCCGCTCTCGGGTTTTTGGCCGGCGGCGTACGGCTAAAATTCACCGGACTGTCCGGTGTGCACCGGACTGTCCGGTGAGCCAACGGTCGGCCAGGGCCAACGGTCGGCCGCGCAATCCGCGCGGGACACGTGGCCGAGCCAACGGTCGGAAGACGGCACCGGACTGTCCGGTGTGCACCGGACATGTCCGGTGCGCCAACTGAGCGCAGATCTAGGCAGCCAGCAACGGTCAGAAGTGCTGTTTTTGGAAACAAATCGGGCACCGGACAGTGTCCGGTGTGCACCGGACTGTCCGGTGCGCCACGAGACAGAAGGCAAAGATGGCCTTCCAGATTTGTTCCCAACGGCTCCTAGCTGCCTTGGGGCTATAAAAGGGACCCCTTGGCGCATGGAGGAAGTACCCAAGCATTCCTTGAGCACTCTTGATCACTCACACATCAATCTTGCGCACTTGTTTGACATTCTAGTGATTTGAGCTCCGTTCTAGTGTGTTAGCCTCTTGAGCTCAAGTCTGGGTTTTGTGTGTGCGTATTCGCTGTGATCTCTGTGTTGTGTGTGAGTTGCTAATCCCTCCCTTACTCCGTGATTCTTTGTGAACATCTTTTGTAAGGGCGAGAGGCTCCAAGTTGTGGAGATTCCTCGCAATCAGGATTGAGATAAGAACAACAAAACACCGTGGTATTCAAGTGGGTCTTTGGACCGCTTGAGAGGGGTTGATTGCAACCCTCGTCCGTTGGGACGCCACAACGTGGAAGTAGGCAAGCATTGGCTTGGCCGAACCACGGGATAAACCACTGTGTCTCTCTGTGTTTGATTCTTGTGGTATTGTGTTTTGTTGAGACTTCACCTTAGCCACTTGGCATTAACTGTGCTAACACTTAATCAAAGTTTTGTGTCTTAAGTTTTTGAAGTTTTACAGGATCACCTATTCACCCCCCCCCCCTCTAGGTGCTCTCAGTTTTAGCGATAGAGAAATAGAAGAAGGAACGTCTACGTATATAAATAGAGGTGGGGTGTGGCGAGGCGGTTGTGCGTACAACGCGCGAGGCGCTGCGCGACGAGGCAAAACGAGGTGGTCACGACTGATTCTGAGTTGATGCTCGTGTGTGAAACAGATAATAATTTAGGAAAAACGGATTTGACTCACGAGCCTGAGGTGTCAGCGAGAGGAGCATGTGAGGCGGTTGTGTCTGCGCGATATGGCGAGGGCGGGGAGAAGGTTGCACGCACGAGCGTTGCGTGACAAGACGACGCGGGGTGAGATTGATGGAAGTGATAGACCTAGACGGAGGGTAGACAGGAGGAATAGACGAAGGGTCGACGAGGTAGTCGAGGATGGCAGATGCAAGCGATTTAATGTTCGTGAGGAGAAGCAGTTTGTTGATCTGATGAAAAAGAACATGAGATATGGAACAGGCTCGACGAGAGGAAATATATATATATAATTGAGTTTCCAAAATTTTATAGTTTTCCGCAAATACTAAATTTTAAGCATTTCAGTAATATTAGAAAAACTAAAATTCATATTTCATACTCGAAAAAACCTTCCGAAGATTCCAAAAACTCTTGGGAACATCCTCGAGATATTTTAAGCTGTTACGATAATATTTTACACTCATAAACACTATGCATCAGCATGAATGCAACAATCAAAGTTCCTCTAAGATCTTATTTTACTAGGCTTATGCATAGATATAAAGCAAAATAACTCTTCACTATTTAGGAAAAACAAAAGACAAGCAAAGAAATGAGAGGGTAACACATGAATTTGGTGGATATTAGAAAAGAAATTTTATACCCCCAAATTCAGGGTGTTACAAATCTAACCCCCTTAACAGAATCTCGTCCTCGAGATTCAAGAAGAGGCTAACAAGAAAATGAGATTGGTTCATTACGCTTTCATAGCTTCTTCTAACCCAGCTTTGACTCCACCGGCTTGACTTATGGATTGGTTGCTTTGACCATCAGATGCTTGAGACCGATTGATGCAATTCTTGAGGATCTCCTAGACCTATGGGTTAGGACCCACACACGCTTCCGCTGCGCCACTTTGATCTTGTTGGTTGATGTTGATAACATGGTCTTCATTGGGGTTAGCAGCTAACCCCCTTAACAGGAGCGTTGATATGCACTTGGTGAAGATGCTGCCGACTCTGATCTTGACTGATTTGGAGGAGTTGGAGGTTGCCAAATGGACAGGTGCAAGAGGAAAGAATAGCGAGAAAAGGTAAGTATAGACGGATTAGAGAGAGCAGGGGAGAGAACCCAACTACTCAACTCTATGGCACTCACCTAGTAAACAGATGTCATTGCGGACCATGGGCCACAACACATCAACACTCATCACAAAGAAGCAAATCAGTCATCACACAAAGACAAGAATCATGAGCACACAACAACAAACATCTCGTTGCTACACGTTCCTTTTAATTAAATGGTGGTCTTTCCTTAAAAAGGGAAACTACTCTAAGGCTAACAAAAGACAAGGGGAATAATAAGACATGGGGGGTAGGGGCATGAGCATAATAAACGATGGAGCTAAAGCCATGATTGTAACCGACAAGGGAGAGAATACAACCAAGGTTAGGATAGGTAAAACACCATTCTAAAATCGAGATGGAAAAGATGATATTTCAAAAGGTAGGCATAAGATAACATCATGGAAAGATCTAGAGATTACAAAGGTAAGGGAGGTGAAAGGCAAAAACACACCAAAAGATAGAGTTAGGACAAGACTTGCAACGTGATAGAGGAAAAAGGGAACGAACAAGAGCGGGATAGGTAAGACATCACTCTTGAAATGAAATGGGAGAGGAGGCATTAAAATGAAGGTGCAAGATAATCATCATGGTAAAGATCAAGGGATGACAAGGGTTAAGGTGATAACAGACAAACACAACCAAAAATGTATTTTAGACAAAACTTGTGAGGCATCAAAGAAGGGGAAGCAATCAATGGTGAAGTAGGTGAGGCATTATCCTCAAACAGCGATGAAAAAGAGGAGGCTTTAAAGGGTAGGTTCAAAGTAGGTATGTGGCAAGGGCATAGGTATCACGAGGGTTTAAAGGTGATAACAGACAAGAATGTAGGAGAGGAGTTAAATGTGCATAAGAACCAAGAATATAAATACCACAAAGGATGGAGTTAAGACAAGACCTGCAAATGGAAAAGGAGAGGGTACGTCCATGGGCCAGATAGGTAAACTGCCACTCTCAAATTGAGGTGGAAGAGAGGAGATTTTTTAAAGAGCAAGAATAAAGATAAGTGTCAAGGCAAGACCGGTGGATGACAAGGTAATGGTGAAAGCAAATAAAACACCCAGCAAAGGATGGAATTAAGACAAGACTTGTAAGGCAACAAGAAGTGAAAAGAAATCAAGGGAGAGATGGGTAACTCGCAACTCTCAAACTGGGTTGAAAGAAAGGGGAGGCTTTTAAAGGATAAGTTCAAGGTAAGAATTTAGGTAGAAGACATAAATATCACAAGGGTCAGAGGCGATAACAGACAAGGGTATTAGGGAAAAGACGAATGCATTGAAGAGCTAGTGGTATAAGTACAACAAAGAATGGAGTTATGTCAAGGCTTACACACGGTGAAGAAGAGGATATTGCCAAGGGTGAGATAAGTAAAACGCCGCTCTCAAATTAGGATAAGAGATTGGAGATTTTAGATAACATACATAATGTAATCACAAGGTAGGATAGAGTGGTGAGAAGGGTAAAGGAGACAACAAACAAAACATAACAAAGGATAGAGTTAAAACTCGTTGGTGACAAAAAAGAGGATACACCCAAGGGAAAAGTAGGTAAAGTACGAAGCTTAGATTGAGATGGAAAAGAGGATATTTTAAAGGCTGGTATAAGATAAACATCAAGGTAAGATATAGGGTGATAAGGATAAAGGTGATAATGATGAAAAGCATAATCCATGGATAGAGTTAAGGCAAGACTCGCAAAGTGACGAAGTGGAGAAAACAATCAAGGATAAGATAAGTGGGTTCCAATGGAAGAGTTGAAATAAAAATTCATTACTGAGGGAAGTTACAAGGAAACAACGAGATTAACAAGGATGTGCAAAGTAAAATGACCGCTAATAGATCATTAAGAAACAAGGGTGGTCAAGGGCATGTAAGTTGAAATGTCCTAAATGGACATTGGGATACAAAGGTACACACATATATATAAAGATAAGAGTATGCAAGGTTCCAAGGATACGGGCACACCAAAACCAAGAGAATAGAAATTGCCAAGAGATTACGACTTAACAACGGAATGGGAAAGGATCTCACAAGACAGAACGGTCATGGTCATATAAACTGAACTGTTTAAATAGGCATCAGAGGTACAAGGGTAAGTACTTTGAATTAAGGTATAGGGATATTAAAAATGCAAGGATACAAGCATGTCAATACCAATGGAATAGATATTGCAAAATGATAGCAATTTACCAATGGAAGAGGAAAGAACCCCAAAAACAAGAAGGTTATGGTCAAGGGGCATCTACAAAGATGTCGCAAGCACAAGAGTGAGATCAGATCTAATAGAATAAGTAAGCACAACATGACAATACTAGAATAAAATAGTTTTAACAAGGTGATATATAGGAGCATAACATAGAATTAGTCGAGGTGACTAATATTTTGAAGCAGAATCAAGGATGAGGTGAAGTTAAAGTCAATAAGTCCTTAAAACGGCCAATGCTACTCTAGGCTAGCGGTCCTACAGTCAGCACGGCTTTGATACCACTTATGTCACACCCGGTTTTGGAAGGTAAACCGAATGCGAACCATGTACGTGCCAGGATCAGAACTCACGTACATAGCGATTACATAAATGACTCATCATAGCACAATGCCTCGAATAACAATAAAGAGTAAGTAATAATATTAAAGACTAGAGTCATTTACATAATATAAATCAAAGTACACAGAACCGAAACGTAGCCAACGTAAACAAACCCACCACAGGCAGCTGACTGGGGGAGGTCGCTAGCCTAATCCTCGAACTCGTCGAAGCCCTGGAACTCCTGGGGATTTACCTCGACGCCTTCTTCTTTACCTGAGCATAGATTGCACCAAAGGCAACCTGGTGTTTTGTGAAAGCAAGGGTGAGTACACATCAACGTACTCAGCAAATGTCCTGTTTGGCTGAGGTGGACTAGCTTTATGTGGGGTTAAGCTCAAGCAGTTGCTTTTAGTTGGTCAGGTATTTATTATCAGTGGAAGCCAAGTTTTAGTAATAACCAACCCGTGAACCATTTCCTCATCGAGGAACATCATCATCATCATAGTCGAACCAAAACCATAAACATAACCATTGTATCTCAGATCATATGTATCTCTAATCAAAGAGGATCCCAAGGCCGCTCATAACCGTGAGCACGGCTGATATATCAGTTTCATTACCCTCTGCAGAGGTCGCACACTTTACCCATGAGCCGTGATTCCCATTTTGCCCGAGGATCATGACTCCCCATTGATCACTTCCTAGGTGGTCCGGCAGGGTATCACTACGTAGCTTTTACAAAGATTCCCTAGAGGTCATAGCCGCCCGTTAGGTTTCTCCAGTTTGATAAACACAGTACCTCTCCCCGCAGGAGGGTGACTAACAAAAGCAAAACGAACGAACCTCGGCACTCAGCCTCGGCAGAGCAAGCACTGTGCCTGGACCCCATTGACGGCACGACGGCGAAGCAACTACACCTCTAGTTCCTCTAATTAATTAGCTAAGGGCGCCCCATTTCACCCTCATGGTTGCACTGTTATCCCGGGTGGTCTCTCAACGAACAGGTCCTTACGGAGAGGTACTCAGGAAACAGCCTGAGTCCCCTAAAGTATCACAAGAACATCATCGGGATAACATCATCGTATCATAATATTCACATCATGTTCATTGATTAAAGTAAAGCAATAGCATAATGCTAACCATGATAACCCAAAAGGTAAACAAGGATAAGGTAAATAAAAAGCTAGTAAATCCTTAGATTGTTCATAGTATGCGGACAGTGTATTATAAAGTAAATGGGACATAATGGGTCAGAGGACACTTGCCTTCACCAAACAGATGCTCAGGGTCTTCGATCTCGTAGAACTCGAAGAACTGGATCATTTGGTCACCGAAGCTTGACCGTCGATTCCTCAAAGCGCGGAAACAAATCACGATCTAATCGCAACGTGAAGCGAAGACGAACAAGTACAAGCAAACAAACATATATATGCATAAGAATATTACACCATACAAGATAAAACATTATAAAAACATGCATGATAAAATAGAGCTCGCTTCTATGGTCACGCAAGGGAAAGAAACGCGTCGGTCGGAGCTACGGTCAACAAGTTATCGCGGTTACGCTAAACGAATATGAACTAGGATATTTAATTCGGTGTTATCAAATATAAATTATAACTACTATTTAATTAAAACGAGAGATTCCAAGCGGGACGAATTTACGATGCACGAAAACAGCGCGCGACCAGCGCGAACCAGCACGCGCGGCAGACGAGGAAAACTAAATAGGTGACGCGTTTATACTAAACAAATATTAAATAATTAAAAAGCAGTTAAGTTGATATTAGTCATGTTAATGTTTATTGTAAAAGCGCAAGTTGAACACTTCACATTTAATCTAATTGGAATATTAATCTAATAAATATTAGTCGAGCAAACCTTAAGTTAATTATCTAAAATATGTGACCTAACGAATTAACGTTATTAACATGAGTGATTATAAGCGAAAACAATTTATCATCACAAGCAGATGTCACGCGATCCGCGTGATCGACATGCGAGGTCCGCGAGCAACGCACGGCAAGATGCGTGACACACGCGAACGACGTGCGACAACGCGTGCGAACGGCATGCTACAACGCGTGCAAACAGCACGCACGACACTCGCGAACAACACGCGCACGACAACACGCGAACAACAGCTAACAAATAAATAATTAAAAGTATTTAAGCTGGTATTAATCACATTAATTTGTATTTATAACCGCGCAAATCAAAATTATATATTAGTTTTAATTATATTGTTATTTTGATAAATATCAGATGATCAATTAATTAACTAATTGATTGAAACTTGTGTACGAACAAAATAATGTTATTAATATGTTACCAACGTTATTACGAAGCTAACATGACTCGAATGAATTAGAACAAATATTTAACGCAAATGGTGTCGCATCTTCAATTAGTCGGGACTGAAAAACATGTGGCGCGATACAATTGGCTGAAGGCTAGCTAGACACATGCAGGGTCACATGGAAAACTGTCACACAAGATCTGAGATCCATTGTGAGGGCTAGTTTCTAGGATTCCATGGATGCATGTAGGTGGGGCTTGCTGCACGACGTGCTTACCTTGGGAGTGCGTGCATGCGGCCATGCGAGTGGACCTCACGGGCGGTTTCTATTTTCCTTTGGCTGAAAACGCACACACGGAATCAACCAGGCATGACGGCGCGACGGCTCACCGGCCAACGACCGTGGCCAATGCAGGCCTGGATGATGGCGCACTCGCCGGGATTGGGCACGCAGCAGGTGCTCTGGGCTGGGAAGGGAGCGAGGGGTGGCTCGGCCGCCATGCTAGCTTGACCATGGCCACACGCGAGAGAGGTGCAGGGGCCGCAGGGCTAGCCGGGACGGCTCGCCAGCGGCCGGCCTCCTCGTAGGCAGGTAGTGCTGGCCGAGGCTGGGTGGGCTGCTGCCCATGCTGGCCTGAGTGCGAGCTAGGGGAAGGCCGCACGAGGAAGCAGGGCGCCTGGCGCCTGGGTGCGCGGGCGCGCCGCCGTGCTGGCTAGCGGGCGCGCGCAGGGGCTTGACCGGGATGAATCGAGGGGATCTGGGTACCGCGCCTGGGCAGGGAACGGGACGCGCAGCAGGGGGCGGGCCAAGGACAGAGGCGCAGCGCCCGCGGCTGGGGCACACAAGGGAGAAGCATGCACGCACGCTACGCCGCTGCGGCACTGCGCTGGGCAGACAAGCGTCCACCGGGAGCGCAAGGGATGGGCGGCGACCACCACGGCGGCTCTATAGATCCGGGCGTCGGTATAACGAACGAAGGGAGGATGAGGGAGCTACGTACCTGGTAACTGCTGCTCGTGAGATCTGGATATCGGGGAGAAGTTCGTATCTGTGTAGAGGGAAGGAGTTTTAGCGATAGAGAAATAGAAGAAGGAACGTCTACGTATATAAATAGAGGTGGGGTGTGGCGAGGCGGTTGTGCGTACAACGCGCGAGGCGCTGCGCGACGAGGCAAAACGAGGTGGTCACGACTGATTCTGAGTTGATGCTCGTGTGTGAAACAGATAATAATTTAGGAAAAACGGATTTGACTCATGAGCCTGAGGTGTCAGCGAGAGGAGCATGTGAGGCGGTTGTGTCTGCGCGATATGGCGAGGGCAGGGAGAAGGTTGCACGCACGAGCGTTGCGTGACAAGACGACGCGGGGTGAGATTGATGGAAGTGATAGACCTAGACGGAGGGTAGACAGGAGGAATAGACGAAGGGTCGACGAGGTAGTCGAGGATGGCAGATGCAAGCGATTTAATGTTCGTGAGGAGAAGCAGTTTGTTGATCTGATGAAAAAGAACATGAGATATGGAACAGGCTCGACGAGAGGAAATATATATATATAATTGAGTTTCCAAAATTTTATAGTTTTCCGCAAATACTAAATTTTAAGCATTTCAGTAATATTAGAAAAACTAAAATTCATATTTCATACTCGAAAAAACCTTCCGAAGATTCCAAAAACTCTTGGGAACATCCTCGAGATATTTTAAGCTGTTACGATAATATTTTACACTCATAAACACTATGCATCAGCATGAATGCAACAATCAAAGTTCCTCTAAGATCTTATTTTACTAGGCTTATGCATAGATATAAAGCAAAATAACTCTTCACTATTTAGGAAAAACAAAAGACAAGCAAAGAAATGAGAGGGTAACACATGAATTTGGTGGATATTAGAAAAGAAATTTTATACCCCCAAATTCAGGGTGTTACAACCCCTCGGCCCGGCTCCCTGGAGTCGCGTCAGCTCCTCCAGCCGAGGGGTCAAGTACCCTCTCGGGTTGCCCCCGCCCCTCAGGTCGGGGATCCGGCGTCTCGGCCCCAGGAACCGACGACATCGGCCCGCTCGGGGGCTGACTCGACAGCTCCCGGCCACACCCCAAGCTGGGGCTGAGGCCGAGACGGGCGGCCATGTCGTCCTCCTCCTCTTCATCATCGTCGTCGTCGTCGTCGGATGTCTCCGGCGACAGCTCCCTGGGGAGTCCTTCCCTCTCCTACTGGCGGCGGCGTTTCTCCAGGGCATCCCGAGCCCGCCTCCGCTTGCGGGCCCGGGCCTTCTCCGCGTCCTTTTTCTTTTTCTCCTCCTCCGCGGCGACCCGCCGCGCTGCCCGACCCACCGCGTCCTCCGGGACCCGCGGCAAGGAGGGTTTGTGCCGCCCCACCTCCTAAAAAAGGGGGGGAGGGGGAAAGGAACCCAATCATGAGAACTAGGAGCAACCCGGTATGTGAGGGAGGAAGGAGCGAACACTCACCAGAGCGACGCACCCCTGGTCGGGGCGCATTCGAGGCTGGGAGAAGGCGTGGGGGTCCGGCTTCCCCATCGCGGCCGACACCCGCCATTGGAGGGCGTCATGGGGAAGGGGACCAGGGGACATCCGTGACCCCTCCCAGTCGGCCTCCAGGGTCATCTCCCAAAACGACAGCCGCCGTTCCGCCAGGGGGAGCACCCTCCGACGGTGGATGGCGGCAACCACTCCCGCGGCGGTGAGACCTTCCTCCCGCAACGCCTTCAGGGCCTGGAGAAGAGGTTCGAGGTTCTTCTGCCTCTCGTGTGGAGTCCCATGGCGCCAGGCGTCGGGAGCGGCGGTGACAACCCGCTGAGAGAACGGCGGGAGCGACTCTCCGTCATTCCGGAGGTAGAACCACCGGCGCTGCCAACCCTTGTTTGAGGATGCGAGGACGGTGGGAATATACTGCGACGACCGCGACTGCCTCAACAAAAGGGTGCAGCCGCCGGCCCGCACCGCTGCGCGGACCTTCCTCTCCCCCGTCGGCGAGGCAAAAAGCTCGGCGAAGAAGAGATGGGTCCACAAATCCCAATGGGGGGCGATGCCCAAATACCCCTCGCACACCGCTACGAAAATAGCGGCCTGCGCGATGGAGTTGGGGGTGAGGTTGTGCAACTCCACCCCGTAATGGAACAGGATGGCCCGCATAAAGCGGCTCGTCGGCACACCAAATCCCCGCTCATGGAAGGAGATGAAGCTCACGACGTACCCCGGCGGAGGGGATGGAGTGACTCCACCCGCGGGAGGAATCCATTCCGGCCGCTGCTCATCGGTGAGAGGGCGGAGCAAACCCTCGCCGACGAGGTCCTCCAAATCACCCGCCGTCACCGTAGAGAAGGGCCACGGGTCGCGCGGTGGGATGATGGTCACCCGGTCGGCCATCGCCGAAGCAGAAAGGGTGGCGGCGCGAAGGACAGGGGAGGGCGGTTTTCTTTTCCTGGCTAGATCTCCCAGACTGCGAAAAACCTAAGAAGAAGGCAAGAAGTGGAGTCGAGAACCGTCACTGGACCCACTCCGGGGTATATAAAGACCAAGGTGACGATGGTTCCAACGTACCGCCCGAACTGGACGCGGGGTTCAAAAAATGCAAAGCAAAACAGCCGTTCCTCGAACGGCTCGCGCACACAACGGCAGCCTCGCTGACCACCCGCCCCGGCGCATTAACTCCACGGCTCGACGGGCAGCGCTTCTGGCGGAAGCAGCTGGCGACGTTTCGCCTTCGCCAAAACGGCCACACCAAAAAAGGTACGCCACGTCGTTCAATTTCGTATCCTTTTTTCCCTTTTCCTTCTTTCTCTATCTCTTGCAACAGGGACCGGGAAAGGGGATACCCCCAAAGGGATCCTTCCCCGTGAAGGAACTAGGCTCCGAGCCTCCTTACTGATCAGGGGTTCGAAGGCTGGCCCCCCGAAGGGTTCAACAGCCGCCTCAGATCGCGTGGGCCCGACACCCACTACTGGTCAGGGGTTCGAAGGTCGGCCCCCAAAAGGTCCCACGACCGCCTCAGGCTACTCGGCCTCCGCGCCCCTTACTGATCAGGGGTTCGAAGGCTGGCCCCCCGAAGGGTTCACAGTCGCCTCAGACACCGAGCGAGGGATGACCAGGGGTACGTTCGATACATAACCAAGGCTCGGGCTGCGCTCTCGAGGTACCCTAGGACATTTCCGAGACCAGCGGGAACGACTCTGTAACGGAATCCCATCGGAGGGAGGCAACGAGCCCTCGGACCCCGTCGCCAGGGGACCAGGTCCGGCAGATCACCCGTAGGTACTTTTGGGCGTGCCTCCGGGCCCCTAGCCGACCCCCAACGAACGGGGCATGGACGTCCACTCGGATTACCCGATTGCAGCTCACCGGAGACACCATGTTCGGTGCCCATCGAGGGTAACATGGCGCTCTCCCCCCCTCCTCCTTGCGGAAAGGCGACGTAGGGGCATATGTAAAAAAGCCGAGTCTGTCCCTGATCGTCCTCTCGCTCCGTACGGAGGCTCGGGGGCTGCTCTCGCAAACCCGGCTCCGGCCGAACTGTTGACAGCGTCAACATACCAGCCCGAGAACTTGGGCCCCGACAGTGCACCCGGGCTACGGCCTGTACGCATGAGGGAACCGCCAGACCGGCCGAAGCATTACGCAAGGCATTAAGACCTCGAAGGAGTGAAACCACTCCTCCGAGGCCTCGGGGGCTACACCCGGCGGGTGCGCTCGCGCGCACCCACCGGAACAAAGAGCAACCGAGAAAGGCTGGTCCCCTTGCAAAAAAGTGCGACGAAAGCCTCCAAGCGAGTGTTAACACTCCCTTCGAGGCTCGGGGGCTACTGTCGGGGACCATAATTAGGGGTACCCTCAAGACACCTAATTCTCAGCTGGTAACCCCCATTAGCATAAAGCTGCAGAGGCCTGATGGGTTTGATTAAGTCAGGGATCAGTCCATACGAGCGACTCGATCACGCCACGCCCGAGCCTAGCCTCGGGCAAGGGCAGCCGACCCTGAGGTGTTTCCGTCTCGCCCGAGGCCCCCTTTTTTACGGCAGACGCATCTCCGGCTCGCCTGAGGCCTTGCCTTCGTTGAGAAGCAACCCTGACTGAATCACCGCGCCGACCGACCAAGTCACTGGGGCATTTGACGCAAAGAGTGGGACTGCCGGGCGGCCAGGCTTGGCCAAAAGCGCCATAGGAAGCTCCGCCCGACCCAGGGCTCGGACTCGGGCTGAGGCCCCGGAAGACGGCGAACTCCGCTCCGCCCGACCCAGGGCTCGGACTCGGGCTGAGGCCCCGGAAGACGGCGAACTCCGCTCCGCCCGACCCAGGGCTCGGACTCGGGCTAAGGCCCCGGAAGATGGCGAACTCGGCTCCGCCCGACCCAGGGCTCGGACTCGGGCTAAGGCCCTAGAAGACGGCGAACTCCGCTCCGCCCGACCCAGGGCTCGGACTCGGGCTAAGGCCCCGGAAGACGGCGAACTCCGCTCCGCCCGACCCAGGGCTCGGACTCGGGCTAAGGCCCCGGAAGACGGCGAACTCCGCTCCGCCCGACCCAGGGCTCGGACTCGGGCTAAGGCCCCGGAAGACGGCGAACTCCGCTCCGCCCGACCCAGGGCTCGGACTCGGGCTAAGGCCCCGAAAGACGACGAACTCCGCTCCGCCCGACCCAGGGCTCGGACTCGGGCTAAGGCCCCGGAAGACGACGAACTCCGCCTCGCCCGACCCAGGGCTCGGACTCCGCCCTGGCCTCTGCCGAACGACCTCCGCCTCGCCCGACCCAGGAGCTCGGGCTCGGCCTCGGCCATGCAGGACAGACTCGACCTCGGCTTCGGAGGAGCCTCCACGTCGCCCGACCTAGGGCACGAGTCCGCCACGTCAACAGGGAGCGCCATCATCACCCTACCCCGAGCCGACTCGGGCCGCAGGGAACAGGACCGACGTCCCATCTGGCTAGCTCCGTCAGATAGGCAATGATGGCACCCCGCTGGACCCATGACGACGGCGGCTCTCAGCTCTCTTACGAAAGCAGGAAGACGTCAGCAAGGACCCAACCACTTCGACAGCTGTCCCTCCGCCAAGCTCCATTGCTTCTCCGACAGCCACGACGCCACACTAGCCGGGTGCCAAGATCTCTCCGGCTGCCACCTTGGCATGTACTTAGGGCACTAGCTCTCCCCCGCTAGACACGTAGCACCTTGCTACACCCCCATTTGTACACCTGGATCCTCTCCTTACGCCTATAAAAGGAAGGACCAGGGCCTTCTTAGAGAAGGTTGGCCTCGCGGGGACGAAGGGCAGGGGCAGGCGCTCTCTCGGGGCCGCTCGCTCCCCTCACCCGCGCGGACGCTTGTAACCCCCTACTGCAAGCGCACCCGACCTGGGCGCGGGACGAACACGAAGGCCGCGGGATCTCCGACTCCCTCACGACCCGGCTCCGGCCACCTCGCTCTCGCTCTCTCCCCCCTTCGCGCTCGCCCACGCGCTCGACCCATCTGGGCTGGGGCACGCGGCACACTCACTCGTCGGCTCGGGGACCCCCCCCGGTCCCGAAACGCCGACAGTATGTCTCTCTTGACCTTCATCTGATGAGTATTATACCCATGTGGTGATAATGCTTCGAAAGACGAAGGTCCTTAATCTTTAACAACTGTGTTGCCTTGTTCTTGATTCACAACATTTGAGAACAAATGACCAACAATGGCTTCGGAAGACAACCAAGCTGTGGCACCTTCAGCTATGAAGCTGGTGCTCCCAATCACAAGTGGCTCAAGTTCTGAACCAGCTAATAAGAACTAGAAGAAGGAAGCACAGAGAAGGGCACAACATGTTGGAGTGCAAGGACCCTTCATCAAGTCCAAGTGGTCTTATGTACCAATCACCTTCTCCCAGGAAGATCTTCAGCTCAAGGATTATCCTCACAATGATGCAATGGTCATATCTTGTGTCATCAAGGGGTTCCTGGTCCACAATGTCCTAGTAGACATAGACAGTGCGGCAGACATTATCTTTGCAAAGGCTTTTAGGCAAATGCAAGAGCAGGATGACAAGATACATGATGCAACACACCCCCTCTGTGGCTTCGAAGGAAGGCAGATAGTGGCACTTGGCAAGATAACTATGCCAATTACCTTCGACTATGTTCACAATACAAGAACAGAGCAAGTTGTCTTTGACATCGTTGATATGGATTATCCTTACAATGCAATCATTGGTCGAGGGACGCTGAACGCCTTCGAAGCAATACTTCACCCAGCATATCTGTGCATGAAGATACCTTCTGACCAAGGGCCTATCACTGTGCATGGGAGCCAAGAGGCTGCCAGGAGAGCCAAAGGGAACTGGACAGATTCGAAGGCCATCCATAACATAGATGAAGCCGAAGCTCATCAACAATATAAGCATAAAAGAGACAAGGCTACTTCAGTAGATCAACCAAAGACCATGCTTTTGTGCGAAGACATAGCCAAGTAGAAGGTGCTATTGGGATCCCAATTATCTAATGAATAGGAGAAAACTTTGTTGAGATTCATGTTCAACAACAAGGATGTTTTCGCTTGGTCAGCTAACGATCTTTGTGGTGTCAATAGGGATGTCATTGAGCACTCACTTAATGTTGACCCAGCCATTAGGCCAAGAAAGCAGAAGCTTCAGAAAATGTCCGAGGATAAAGCCGAAGGTGCATGAAATGAAGTCAAAAGACTTCTGAGTGTCGGTGTTATCAGGGAAGTAACATACCCAGAATGGCTAGCCAATACTGTGATGGTGAAGAAAGCTAATGGAAAATGGAGAATGTGCATTGACTTCACAGATCTCAATAAGGCATGCCCGAAGAATGAATTCCCATTGCTAAGAATAGATTCTCTTGTGGATGCAGCTGCTACTTTAGAGCTCATGAGCTTACTAGATTGCTACACAGGTTATCATCAAATCTAGATGAAGAAGGAGGATGAGCATAAGACAAGCTTCATAACCCCTAGTGGGACTTACTGCTTCCTTCGGATGCCTGAGGGGCTCAAGAATGCTAGAGGAAGCTTCAGTAGAATGACTGCCAAAGTTCTCAGCTCTCAGATTGGCAGGAATGTTCTGACGTATGTCGATGACATCATAGTGAAAAGCACGAAGCAAGAACATCATTTTGCCGATTTACAAGAAAATTTTGCTAATTTCAGAAGAGCTGGTCTCAAGCTAAATCCAAAAAATGTGTCTTCAGAGTGAAGAAAGGAAAAATTCTTGGTTGTTTGGTATCAATAAAGAGGATTGAAGCTAATCCAAGTAAGATAGAAGCTATACTTCATATGGAGCCCCCAAAGTCACGAAAAGGTGCTCAGAGGTTGATAGGAAGGCTGCCATCATTGAATAGATTTATTTCAAGATCAATAGAGAGGAACTTGCCATCCTTCGAAGTGCTGAAGTCAGCCGAAGTCTTCCAATGGGGACCAACTCAGCAAAAAGCCTTTGAAGAACTAAAGCAGTATTTGATAGAATTAACAACCTTAACCCCACCTTCGTCTGGAACTCCATTGCTGATGTATGTAGCTGCTTCCCACGCTGTGGTTAGTGTAGCGCTGGTGCAAGAAAAGTAGGATGGCCAGGCAAGGAAACAAGTGCTAGTATACTTCATCTCCGAAGTACTTAGCGCATCAAAGAAAAATTACACAAAGTTGGAGAAGGTACTATATGTTGTACTAATGGCTTCCAGGAAGATTCGGCATTACCTCCAAACATACCATATCATAGTACCTTCTTCACAACCCCTCAAGGATATAATGAGAAATAGAGAAGCCACAAGAAGAGTTGGAAAATGGGATGCAGAATTGAATGAATTCACTATTGATTATGTTCATAGATCTTCGATTCAATCCCAAGCGTTATTAGACTTCATTGCTGATTGGTCACTAGGGGCTCAGGACGAAGAGAAAACAAATGATGTCAAAGCCTGGACAGTATTTTGTGATGGGTCATGGGGAACCTTCGGCGCGGGAGCAGCTGTTGTCTTAATTTCACCATAAAAAATCAAAACCTGCTATGCAACAAGGTTGGATTTCAACTGCACAAATAACATTGTAGAGTATGAAGCCCTTCTCTTAGAGCTTCGAAAGCTTAAGGCAATGGGAATAAGAAGGGCAATACTCAAATCTGACTCACAAGTCATTTTCGGTCACATTGACAAGAGTAGTAAAGCAAGGGACTCGAAGCTAGAGAAATATCTGGACTCGGTCCGAAGGATGGAAGCCTCTTTTGAAGGATTCTCTGTAAAAACATCCCAAGAGGAGAAAATGAACATGCAGATTGTTAGCTAAGTCAGCGGCACAGGTGCTTCCGTTGCCTTCGGAGGTATTTTTTGAAACATTAAAAGCACCTTCAGTCAAGCTCATGGAGAGAGAGCATTGCTTACAATCTCGCTAATACACAGTGAAGATTGGAGGACTGAGATTGTATCTTTCCTCCAAGACAATTGTCTTTCAGATGACGAAGTTTACAATAAAAGAATGTAAGCAAGAGCATGACCCTATGTAATCATAGAGGGGGAGTCATACAAACAAGGAGTCTGCTCTCCATTACTAAAATGCTTGTTTAGAACCGAAGGTCAAGAATTGATGAAGGAGATACATGCAGGACTATGTGGAGCTCATATTGGGTCTAGGCCTTTGCTGGGAAAGGTTTTTAGACAAGGATTTTATTGGCCGAAGGCAGCTTCAGATGCAGCAGACTTGGTTCAAAAATGTGAAAACTGTCAGAGATGCGCTAGAGACCAGAAACAACCTTCGTCTTTAACCCAGCTAATACAGCCCACTTGGCCACTGCAAAGGTGGAGCCTAGATTTGTTAGGCCCACTTCCACCAGCATAAGGTAACTTGAAATATGTCGTGGTAGTAGTGGAGTACTTCTCCAAGTGGATCGAAGCTAAGCCCCTAGCTACAATAACTTCGGCCACAGTTTAGAAGTTCTTTTGGCGGAATATTGTTTGCCGCTTCGGTGTGCCGAAGGCTATCACAGTTGATAACGGAACTCAATTTGATGCCGAAACATTCAAAATCTTTTGTGACCAAATTGGTTCAAAAATACATTTTGCATCAATGAGACATCCGGAGTCAAATGGACTTGTAGTAAGAGCAAATGGAATTATAATAACAGGAATAATGAAGTCAATCTTCAATCAACCCAGAGGAAAGTGGCCAGACGAATTAATAAAGGTGGTGTGGAACCACAACACTGCTATTTCAAGGTCAACCAGTTTTACCCCATTCAAGCTTCTATTTTGTGTTGAAGCAATAACACCAGAAGAAGCAAGAAGGGGCTCAATAAGGACCCTGACTTTAGCAGAGGATGAAGAGAATTGCAAAATAGCAAAAGACACCATAGAAGAAACCAGGCTTCAAGCAGTAGACCACATCAATAAGTATCAGGATGAAACAATCAAATGGCGTGACCAGAAGGTAAAACTGAAGAACATCAGGCCAAGGCACCTAGTACTTCGGAGGGTAGCCAATCCAGATACAGTGGGAAAGCTTCAGCTTAAGTGGGAAGGTCCATTCTTGGTAATATCTTCATCAAGGCCTGGATCGTACAGGTTGAAAGACCTGGATGGTAATGACATTCCAAGGTCTTGGAATGCGGATGAGCTTCGGAGATATTATGTATAAACCATGTAATTTTCTCATTTTTTTTCTTATGACACCCTTTTCCTTTCAAGAGGGGATAAAGGTTTTTAATGGGGCCATAGGTTGTAATTTCCATTTTTTCTTGTGTAGCCCTGTGCAATACAAGGGCCAAATTCCCCCACATGTAAAATGTAAAATCTGGAACTACACCATCGAGTGTAAAAAGCCATGAAGAAGCTCAAAAGTCGTCCCTAAGGGGATGCAGAGCTAAGGTACCACCTAAGTAAAAGGTGAAGAAGCTCCAAAGTCGTTCCTAAGGAGATGCAGAGCTTAAATACCACCTAAATAAAAGGTGAAGAAGCTCCAAAGTCATTCCTAAGGGAATGCAGAGCTTAGCTCCAAAGTCGTTTCTAAGGGGATGCAGAGCTGAAATACCACCTAAGTAAAAGGTGAAGAGACTCCAAAGTCGTTCCTAAGGGGATGCAGAGTCTGGGTGTGTGTTCGTGTGAGTTTTTTATCTTCGACATACATTTGCACACATCATCACATCATCTTTTGCATTCATACAACCATACATTAGGCATTCGTAGGTTCATCATCATCACATAAAGCATGAAGCATTAACAAGAAAACCGGGGATTCTTGCTTTCAATAAGAAGACGCTTCGTCTTATACGAAGGCGCTCTGTCCTAAAGGAAACTATGTTTTATATGAAGATGCTTTGTTTTAGAGGAAGCTTTGTTATATACAAAAGGTGCTTTGATGTGAACGAAAAGAAGGGAAGGTGTTTTTCGCCTTCGGTTCAAAAAGCTACAAGTGTCGGTTTCATCCACACCAAAGCAGGTGACAAACAAGCAAAAGGTAAATATTATTACAAAGCATTTACAAACATTTACAATAATTTGTTTGCATACAATTTCTTGTACAAAGAGATTCCAAGAGTTTTTACATATATCAGCAAAAGGAATTCCTAGAGCCCTTAATGCTTCAAAACCAGCTTCGGCTTATCGACCTTTGACTCATCGACCTTCGCCATCATCATCTTCCTAAAAAAGGACAACAACAAAAGTAATAAGGAGCATGGTAAGGGAAAACATAAAATAAAGGCCTAATGGTAGAGATATTTTCTATACTTTGCTAAGCAGACTCCGAGCTTCATCTCCAGCCATCTCACGACCGCCCTTCGCCCAGATTTGTGTGATAAATTTGTTACCTATACTCTGGGCTTCGGTCAAAATATCAAACAGATTAGACAGTGACAAGCCAAAGTTTGGCATGTTTACAGCCCTCATGTGATTGCATCCGGCCTTCATGAGTGTTGCAGCTGTGCCACGAGAAGCCACCAGAGCATAGAAATCTCCATGTCCAGTTATAACTTCGTCAAGGGCTTCAACTTCATTCTCAATATGCTTGTTGGAACTTGCCCTCCAGGGCAAGTTAATCCAACAGGAAAGTAGAAAGAGTGTTTACAAAGTTTAACATGGAAATGCCAAAAGCTTCATTAATCTCGTTGTGCCTGGGCACAGTACGGGGGTTTTTATAGGTACTCAAGGGGTTGCATGTCCCTGTTAAAGACATTTAGACCCTCGAGTACCTGGTTCATCCCTAGAATATTTCCACGAGGGGGGTTACAGACAGTCATTACAGTAAACTTTATTACAGACATGGCCCTTATCACACCTATCCACACGGGGCCCATCTCTATGGGCCGAATCGCACATGGGCCTCCCTCGGGGGTGAGGGAGCTGGAGGTACATAGACTTCGGCAGGGCCTTTGTCTTGTCTTGTTTGAACGAAGGGGGTCGAACAGGCCTCCGTCCGACTGGCGCCCTCGACTTGTTCTGGCGGGTTCTATGGATTCAACCTTCGTCTGCGCAAGGCGAGGACGAAGTCGTCGAGCAAAGGGTGGCGTGTTCACCTTTGCCACAACATTTGCCCTCCGAGGGACCAGTTCGACTAAGTCAGCTGTTGCCGAAGACCACCGTAAGATGGTGAAAACGCTGCCCTCGCTCGAAGTGGTCCTGCGAGGGTTTTTGAAATGTGACCGTTGATGGACGTGTTACTGTTGGACTGCATGTTTCCCGAGGCGTCGCATCACGCCTATAAAAAGCCGACCGCGGCCGAGCCTGTTTCCAGCTTGCATTTGCGCAGTAGAAACCCTAGCTTTTGTAAACTGCTCGACTGCTCTCCTTGCTCTCCTGCTTCAGAAATCTAGCCCGCATCAAGCAGACCGCGTGCCACCACCGACGGTACGTTGCAATGTCATCTTCTTCGTCTGCTGCGAGCACGTCGCCGGCCGTGCCGTCGTCCGAGGAGAATGTGGCAGAACCTCCAAGTTATTGGGCCCACATGCACCTATCCTTGTCCCAAAGACCTCAGACGGCTATGCATGTGCACCAGATAACTTAATAGGATCTGTCCGATTGCCCCAAGGACATCGGATAAACCACTTACAACCCGGACCGCAAGATTAAGTAACACAAATCACACACCAACAGTTTGCAACAGAAATCTTATACCAAATTTTACAAGTTACAACATTATTTTATCGGAGTGATTACAAAAGTATAAGTTTGAAATATATGCTAGCTCAAGTGACCATCCTCAATAAGAAGTATAGAAGAGTTACTTAGACTTATAAGATGGCCGAGCCCACCGACACTTAACACCATCACAGCAGCACAAGGTTAGACCTGAAAAACAACAAGGAATAAAACCCTGAGTATGGAATTACTTAGCAAGACTTACCCGACTAAAGAAAAGACTCTCAAGGGTATGCTGGCTAGAGGGATTCAAGGTATGGTTTATCAAGAATCAAAGACTCTGATTTGCAGAAAAACTTACTATGAGTGGATCCTTAAAATCCAATTTTACTTGTTAGGTTAAGTAAAGTTACCTGCATCTAGAGTTCTTTCTACCCTAGTTTAAGCACTTGGCCTATACTAGCCGTCTTTTCATCATCCTTCTTTCTACCCTAGTTCAAGCACTTGGCCTATACTAGCCGTCTTTTCATCATCCCTTTAGTTCACTAGGTTGCTACGTGTAGGGCAGTGACCAAGTCTTCATAACCGCGAAGGTACGGCGATCCGAATCGATTATACTCAGCTGAGGATCTCCAATCACACGACATATGTAGCACTTAACCCTTGCATATGTCAACTCGCCACCGGGGTTCTTAAGACCAGATCAGGTTCACGCCAACCGAGAGCACAGATACACCACCGTCCAGCCTCTTGCCACGAAGGGTACACGCTACTCTCGCCATCTCTCCACTCCCATTGTGTGGTATCTTATTCTGGTATTAGTCTGCCCGAGGCAAAGCTTACCCATGACGAGGCATGTGACCAGTTAAAGGGTCCTCGATCATCAAGCCTACATCGACACGGTCCTTAATCGACTTAGACGGAGACACTACACCGAGACTCCTTTCTCGTGCAAGTCAACCGCCCGGTCTTAGCTTTATCATTTAAATCCAAAGTTTGGTACCTGGCAGAGGTACATCTTTTCTAATGTTGAACCCATCAAGGCCTTTGACAGATTCACCATCAAGTTTTATTTTTGAAAACATTCCCACCCACTGAAGCATCACCTTTGTTTTAAAACAAAACATTTTTGTTTTCTAAAGCAAGGCTAAGCATCAAAAATCCTTTTCAAAAAGGGTATCAAGGAAGGGTAGTCAATTTTCAAAGGAAGGAAATGCATCAACGGTTTAGCACACAACTCCTATCACCTAATGCATCAAACAAGGTGATAAAGATTTTAAAACTTCAAGGAGGTGGCAAATGCACCGGGGCTTGCATGAATAACACTAGGTTAGTGTTGTTAGACGATGCCCACTTGACGATCATCCTTGTCCTAGTACTTGATCAGGCAGGTTCGTCCTTCAATATCACCATGCGGAGTAGCCCGCGCTTGGGCTCGACTTGGATTGTCTTCCGCATCACGCGATTAATTAACGTACCTGAATGGAATGCATTATGCACATGAATGCATATCGACGAAAATATTACAAACCAAAATAGTGTTACGCGATAGCAGATTTAAACACCTAACGGCGATGTGTTGTACACGTTCGTACGGAAATACTATTTATCGATATACGACTACGCGCAAAAATTACGCTTCTCTAAATTAAACGAACCTAACACAAACATCACAACCAACAAATCATACACTTTAAACATAATTAGACTAAACACAACTCATCAGCTACTTAATTAAATGCTAAATTTATCTCTCACTTTATAAATTATATCACTTTGCTTACCAAGAACTAATTTAATTTTATTTCGCATCACACATATTTATTTAATCTATCTAACAATTCGGCTAACAACTTGTGCGCTAGTAATAAATTTAGCTTAGATTCACTACTTTGATTAACGAATACGAATCTGAGTTTTTCGTCGATTACATGTTAAATACCGTACTAATATTAAATTACTCGAAACTAATATCCCAAGCAAACTACCTAGAACGTAATAACTATTATAACGCAAGGGATCAGCAACATGTACGACTACCGATCAAATCACTGTAACGATTCAGGTAGTCTAATAAATATCATATTTAGTCGACTGGAATAACGAATCCACTTACCGTCCATTAAATCCGACTTAAAGCTTGCGAGAACGTCGACAGTCTCCAAATAAAATCTTCGATCAAACAGCTGACGAGTATAGAACGGAGCTTCACTTCTCTTCCATCCACAATTCTTGGAATCTCTCCATGTTAACTAGAACTCCGCATAAAAGGCGATGATTCTTGTTCTAGCCTTTCACCGAGCATTTGGTAAATATCACGTGGCTAGCTTCGTCTTCACCTGATTCTTGGGATTCTTTTGTCGGGGTGAACATAAGTCGGAGATGTCACATAGGGACCGACATCGAGACGGGGTGACCGAAGGACAACGGCAAGACAAAGGTTGGAGACGACCGGATATCGGCGACAAGCACTAGAGTTTTACTACGACCTAGGATGGGTGCGGAGACTGACAGCAGGGAACTTTGCGATGGCAGTGAGGCTCGACGGCGAACAACGTGACGACGAACGACGACGAGCAAGGCGAAGCTCGACGACACACGAAGCTACCACTAGCGACGATACTACGATGGCGACATGGGTGAGCGCGGATCAGCGCCAGAGAAACCGAGCACACAATGTTAACAACAAAGGAGGTGGACGCGAGCTAAGCGACGGTAGGACGGACAGATCGACGCCATGGGCGAGATCCGAACTAGAACAGCAGCACACCGGTGAGCTCGCGCGCACAGGGACTGAGCTAAAGGCTGGGCGCGGCAACAGAGCTGGGCGAGCGTGACAAGGAAACGGCAAGGCTGAGCGGCGCGCGGCAAGGAGACTCGACTGGGGAGGGAAATCCGAGCTGGAGGAACAAGGAGCAGGGGTAGAGCTCCAAGCTGAGTGTGCACAGGGGAGCTGGGCGCGAGCTGCCGCAGAGGTCGAGCAGGGGCGCCATGGATGAGCGCCGGCAGAGTAGCGGCAAAGTTGATGGCCGACGGGATAGAAGTGAGCATACCCTTCCTGCAACCCCAGTAGGCACCTACGCAGCCCACCAGCATGACGAGCAGGAGCACGCCCAGGATGGCGATGAACCAGGGGACGAGCCAGACACGGAGACAACAGATGGGAAGAGCCAGACGCCATGGCTGAGGGCAACAGGGAGATGCAGTGAGCGGAGGAAAAAAACTGCGTGCGTCAGGGAACAGAGGGGGTTTTGACGAGCTGAAGCAGACGCGCGACCACCAGGGGGCTATAAGCTGTGCGCGAGCGAGCAGAAAACAGGGTTACGACACTAGAGAGCTCATCAGTCTGGGGATGGTAGGCTGAACTAAAATTCAACTTTGTATCCAAGCTCTCATGCAACTTCTTCCAAAATCGAGAAGTAAATTGTGATCCTCGATCAGACACGATCTTCTTAGGCACTCCATGTAAACAAACTATCCGAGTCATATACAATTCTGCGAGTTTGGCTCCCGTATAATTAGTCCTCACTGGTATGAAATGAGCCACTTTTGTTAATCTGTCCACAATTACCCAAATAGAGTCATACCCAGCAGGGGTGCGGGGTAGTCCAACAATAAAATCCATACCAATTTCTTCCCATTTCCACTCGGGTATCTTCAATGGGTGCAATAATCCAGCGGGTCTTTGATGTTCAGCCTTAACTCTTTGACATACATCACACTTAGCCACATGAGCAGCCACATCTCTTTTCAGTCCATACCACCAATACTTTTGCTTCAAATCTTGATACATCTTAGTGCTTCCAGGGTGGATGGAGTAATCAGAATCATGAGCTTCTTTCAATATAGCCTCACGGAGGCTATCGATCTCTGGAACGCATATCCGATCTTTGAACCATATAGTACCTTGCTCATCTTCCGTGAATTCCGGAACTCGACCTTCCGTGATTAGATCCTTAATCTCTTGAATCTTAGCATCACCAACCTGACCTTTACGAATCTCTTGCTCCAAGGTAGGTTCCAACTCAATGGTAACTCCTTCAGTGTGAGTAACAATTCCCAGGTTGAGTCTCTCAAAGTCTTTTGCTAATTCATCAGGTTGCTGGACAACGAAAGCGGAGTGAACATGTTCTTTCCGACTCAAGGCATCTGCGACCAAATTCGCCTTGCCTGGATGATAGTGAATCTCCAAATCATAATCCTTGATGAGCTCCAACCAACGGCGTTGCCTAAGGTTGAGATCCTTCTGAGTGAATATATACTTCAAACTCTTATGATCCGTGTATACTTGGCACTTAATTCCCATAATGTAGTGTCTCCAAATCTTAAGTGCATGCACAACGGCAGCCAGTTCTAAGTCATGAGTGGGGTAGTTCAGTTCATGCTTCCGCAACTGACGAGATGCATAGGCAATCACATGTCCTTCTTGCATAAGCACACATCCAAGTCCTTGGCCACATGCATCACAGTAAATGTCAAATCCCTTCTGCAGATCTGGCATAATCAATACTGGAGGTGACATCAATCTCTCCTTCAATTGATCAAAGCTCTCTTGACATTTCTCATCCCACTTAAATTCTTTTCCTTTCTCCAAAAGCGATGTCATAGGCTTGGCAATCTTAGAGAATCCCTCAATAAATCTCCGATAATATCCTGCGAGACCCAAGAAACTCCGGATCTCAGTAACTGTAGTGGGCACTCTCCACTCCATAATCTCCTTCACCTTAGCAGGATCCACTGCTATTCCTCCATTAGAAATAATATGTCCAAGGAATGGCACCTTATCAATCCAAAACTCGCACTTACTAAACTTAGCATAGAGTTGATTATCTCGCAGCTTCTGTAGCACCAACCTTAGATGTTGTTCATGATCACTTTCATTCCTAGAATAGATAAGAATATCATCGATAAACACCACAACGAATCTGTCCAAATATTCCATAAACACCTTATTCATCAAATTCATGAAATATGCCGGTGCATTGGTCAATCCAAACGACATAACAGTGAACTCATATAATCCATATCGAGTCGAGAAAGCTGTCTTGGGAATATCCGATGGTCTAATCCTCATCTGATGGTAACCCGATCGGAGATCAATCTTCGAGAATACTCTAGCACCTCTCATCTGATCAAATAAATCCTCAATACGGGGCAACGGATACTTGTTCTTCACCGTAACATCATTAAGAGATCTATAATCCACACACATCCGCTGCGATCCATCCTTCTTCTGTACAAATAACACCGGTGCTCCCCACGGTGAGGAACTCGGACGAATGTACCCAGCCTCCTGTAACTCAGTTAACTGCTTCTTAAGTTCCTTCAACTCCTCTACGGACATTCTATATGGCCGTTTAGAAATAGGGGCGGTTCCAGGTAAGAGATCAATAACAAACTCAACTTCTCTATTAGGTGGCATCCCTGGTAACTCCTCTGGAAAGACATCCGGAAAATCTCTAACCACCCGGATGTTGTCACCAACAAACTCCTCAGGCATAAAGAACATTGCACGCATGGATGAGGAGGTTACTGCAATATTAACTTGAAATCTTTCTCCTTTAGTGGTAGTGAGTTCTACGGTACCTCTACCACATGCTATAACGGCCTTTGCCTTCCTTAGCCATGACATACCAAGGATCAAGTCTATACTGCTCTCTTCTAACAGTATACGGGTAGCCCATCTGGGTTAGAAATACAGGGTATGAAAGAAAAGGTTGTAGACAAGGCATGTACTTACGAAGCATGTTACTTTGGGGGATTTATTAGCTAAGTGTGTCACTTACTAAAGCTAACTCATAACCTTATAGTGGTACATGCTAAGATGCCCGTATATAATACTTCAATCAATCAAAGAAGCAAATCAGACATTTTCCATCATAACAATCAAACAACATTTTTAAATATAGAAAATAGTTTTAATTTTGTCTTAGGCTTCCTATCCCTTAAAAATATCATAGGGGTAGGGATTCCAAGGTGTGAAATCCATCTTGTCCAAGAGTAGAAAAGGTAAGAATGATCAGAGTAGAACAGTAGAAGGTGAGACAGGATCAAGATAAGTGTAGAAAGCATCAGAGTAAGGTGAGTGTAGAATGATTCAGAATAAGTTAAGTAGGTAAGGGTTTTGTCCATTTCTATCTAGGTTTCGTCCTACGGTCAACATTTCCTCTGATACCACTTCTGTAACACCCGGTTTTAAAGGAACAAAGCCGGGTGCATCTCATACATGCGCCAAAGAAGACAACATATATAATAACAGAGTGTATAGAGATAAATGTCATAAAACATCAGAGTATTTATTACATAGCGGAAGACTTATTACAAAATAAAGATAATTATAAAACGAACTAAGGATCGTCGACGCCAATGTCAACTGAGAAACGCCACCTAGATCAGATCATACTCCTCGCCTTGTGGCTCCTCCTGAACCACCTGTTCTTCTCCTGTGGGGGCGGTGTGAGACAGCAAGAGTGAGCTCACATACGTTCATAGCTCAACAAGTCGTGGGGAATAATGTGGCATGGACTCACCAAAGGTGGGAGTTCATGAAGTGTAAGGCTGATCAATGAAATAAAGGCTGAAGCTGAGCATTGCTTTTATAAGTTGGTCAAAATTTTATTAGCAGTTACTAAGTGTAAGTAAATACCAAACCATAGTAATAATAAGTAAAAGTAATAATAAAATAATCCCAAATGCAATGAAATGACAGGTTAAGTTTAAGTTCCATAATTTAATCATGTGAGTGTCCGAGCCGCTCATGACCGTGAGCACGGCTAGTATACCAGTTTTACACTCTGCAGAGGTTGCGCATCTTTACCCACAAGTCGTGTTACCCATTTGCCACGGAGTTGATCAGACTCCATACACCTCTACCTAGGAAGCGAGGCAGGGTACCACTACGAGGCCTTTACAAAGTTCCACTAGCTTCAGACTACCCGCTACAGTTTATAGGAAGCTCCAGTGCAGGGTTCCTGGCTGACCGCCATCGCAGCAAAATCAACCAGGGACCTCCCTACACTAACCACTCCCCTACTGCTCTTGCCCCTTTTGGGTAAGGTAGCCCTCCACTAGCTTTCCTAGTTAATCAGCCAAGGGCGTCCCATTAAACCCTTGTGGTAGCACTGTTTTCCCGGGTGGTTCTCCATGTTCCCATTAACATAATGATCTTAACATGAACAAGGAAGAATAAAACAGATAACAATAAATAGTATAACAATGAGTGATGAATATCTCTATACCCAAATCCACATAAAGCAATAGCATGTACTACCCAAAACTTTAGTAGTAAAACCAGTGGTGAAGCAAGGTATAAAGATAGTCAAAATCTAGGGCATCCTATTGGGTCCCAGCAAAATTATCCTATGCAGATCATTATGAATAATAAGAACATGAATGGGTAAAAGAAGTGATCAAGGGCACAACTTGCCTTCAATGAGCTCCTGCTCAGCTATCTCTACTTGTTGAACCCCAGATTCCACAGTGGCTTGCTCGTCTATTCGCATCAACACAATACATACATAGTATAGCATAAATTAACATCACATCAAACATGCAAATAGAATATACAGTGATAAACTAGAAATTAAAATATGACCACAGGAATTGGAATCACTAAATTTGGAGTTATAGATCTTAAGTTATGGATTTTCTAATGTTTTATGTGCTTAATACAAGATTAAGTGAAAGAATAATTTTAATGTGTTTGTCATGTCAAAACAGAGGCACTAATGGGTAGTCAATATTATTACAAAAATTTAGGAACTGGAATGGACCAATTTGGAGTTCCTATGCATTTTCTATGAATTATACAAATTATATGAATTGTTTTTATATTAAAAACTCATTTCTTAATTCATTTTCTTGATTTTATAACGCTCTGGACTGGGCCTCGAATACTAAAAACTGCAGGGACTAGATGGTAAAATATCCTAGACTCAGCGCGCTGTACAGGGTGGACGGCGGGTTGTTTTCAAGTAAACCGAGGGTCTCTTTTGCAAAAGATACCCGCGAAGGGGTAAGATCTAATGTGAGCCGCACGATCTAAAGTCTATGGCCTAGATTAGATCGCCTAAGACCGAACCGGTATGCAGCCGTAGTCCCAGGATCTGAATCCGACGGTCACCGTTTAATGAACCCGCGATCGGATTTCTACCGTACATCGCGAGATCTACGGTCCGAGTTCTTCCTAGCCGAAGAGGTAGCTACCATCTAATCTTGGCCGCCCATCATCAGATCAACGGCCACGGCGCATCCGCACCACTGACGGCCACCCACGGCGGCGCTCCCCGAGCCGCGGCGGCACCCATGGCCGGCGGACCCAAATCCCCGCATTCCCGACCCCGTTTTCCGATTCGGCGCAGCAACACAATGTAGAAGGCATATAGGTGACAGGGATAGACTTATTACCGGCTATGGCGACGCACAGGATCTTGCTCACGCGTCCAGGCGGCACGACGGTTCCTCGTACACACCGGTGAGCAATTACTGGTTGCTCCGCCGTCGATTTCGCCCGATAGCGACGCGGAAAGCCCCACGGTAGCTCGGTGTAGGTTCCTGGCCCGATCCTAGGCTTCGGGTGACGGCGAGGTGTTGATTACGTGACAGCGGGAGATCCCGGCCGACGAGTATGGCAATAGGCGCGCAGATGGGGGAAAGAAGGTAGGATGGCAGGAGGGGCGCGGCCTGCGCATTTATCCACCGAGCCGCGCGGACGACTGGTTCGGCAAGCCGTTGCACCAGCTGGCCGGAATTCGCGCGGCGGCGGCAACGACGTCCGAAGTCCACGGGATGAAGAAGGCCTTGGCAATGTGGGCCCAGATGTCAGTGCGAGAGCGAGGGGGAGAAAGCAGTGCGCGTGCGGGTGGGAGCAACAGTCAGCCGGGCCCCAGGTGTCGGCGTCATACCGCGCGAGCACCGGCTGGGCCAGCCGAGTGCACCGGTTAGGTGGGCCAGAATTCGGTTCTGCGGCCCAGGTAAGCTTTTGTTCTTTTTTTCTTTTTTTATTTTTCCTTTCTATTTTCTTCATTTTCAAACCCAATTTGAATTCAAGTTTAATTCAAACTTTTGTGGATCTTCATTTATAAACTCTATTTTTGCAATTAAAAATACTAAGCCTGAAGATATTTATTTATACATTTTATTTATATTTTCATATCTCTTCTCTTTTCCTTATTTTCAAACCCTAATTTCAAATTTAGGGTTTAATCAAGCTTCAAATAATTATTACCTTATTATTTTTATCCTCATGGTTTTATTTAATGCACAAACACATAAAACTCCAACAAATGCATTTTTTTCTTTATTTTAGAATAATTGTTTTATTTAGTCACTCTCAATTACATAGGTGCTCTTTTTATGATGCAAATAAGACACACAAAATGAGGAGCTCTGTCTCTCTCTATTATTCTTTGTATACAACTTTGAGTATTACAGAAACCAATCACAAGTTTATTGAAGAATGATACCAAATTTAATTGGTCTTCAAAATGTAATGAAGCCTTTGAGCAGCTAAAAATATTAATGACCACTGCTCTGGTATTGACTCAACCGGACATTGAAAAGCCCTTTGATGTGTATTGTGACGCATCAGGCAGTGGTCTAGACTGTGTTCTAATGCAAGAAGGCCGAGTGATAGCTTATGCTTCAAGGCAGTTGTGCCGACATGAGGAACATTATCCAACTCATGTCCTGGAGTTAGCTATTGTGGTTCACGCCCTAAAAATATCGCGTCATTATCTACTGGGGAATGTTTGTCACATCTATACAGATCATAAAAGTTTGAAGTATATCTTCACCCAGTCAGAGCTTAATATGAGACAAAGGAGATGGCTTGAACTTATTAAGGATTACGAACTGGAGATTCACTATCACCCAGGCAAGGCTAATGTAGTGGCAGATGCGTTAAGTCGCAAGGCTTCCTGCCATTGTCTGACGATGAAGATTTCTGACATTACGTTATGCCAAGAAATGGAGAAGTTGAACCTAGGAATGATACAACATGGAACTTCAAATCACTTGAAGCTTGAGTCAGTCATCCTGCAAAAAATAATTGACGCATAAAGAAATGATGAGGGATTGAAACACGTCCATGAGAAAATAGAGGCCGGAAAAGCCAACTGCGTCAGAAGAGATGATCAAGGTGTTGTATGGTTTAACAACCGCATAGTTGTGCCTAAGAATGAGGAGATCTGCCAGCAAATTCTAGATGAAGCACATCTTAGTCGCTATTCTATTCATCCCGGAAGCACTAAGATGTATCATGATCTAAAACAGCATTATTGGTGGACAAAGATGAAGATTGAAATTGCACGCTATGTGGCAAGATGTGACACTTGTAGACGTGTCAAGGCCATACACATGAAAGCTGCTGGTCCATTACAGTCTTTACCTATCCCTACATGGAAATGGGAGGATATTAGTATGGACTTCATTGTGGGATTGCCCAGGACCGCCAAAGGGTATGATTCCATCTGGGTTATCATCAATCGACTTACAAAGATTGCCCACTTCCTCCCAGTCAAAGTAAAGTATCCCATAATTGCATATGCGGAATTGTACATTGCTCGCATCCTTAGTCTGCACGGTGTTCTAAAGACTATAGTATCGAATCGTGGACCTCAATTCGTATCCAAATTTTGGGAAGAACTTCACAAATCCTTGGGTACTAAATTGCTCCACAGTTCGGCCTATCATCCCCAAACTAGTGGTCATACTGAAAGGGTAAATTAGATACTTGAATACATATTGCGAGCATGTGTTCTGGAGTTTCCGCAGAAATGGGATGACTGTTTACCATTAGCGGAGTTCTCGTACAATAATAGCTATCAAGAAAGCATTAAGATGGCACCCTTCGAAGCTTTATATGGACGACGGTGTCGTACTCCGTTAAACTGGTTTGAACCAGGCGAAAGAACATTTTTCAGGCCTGATATGGTAAAAAGGAAACAGAAGAGAAAGTTCAACGAATAATTCATAATTTGAAGAAAGCCCAAACCCGACAGAAGAGTTACGCAGACAAATGACGGACACCCTTGTACTTTCTAGTTGGAGATTATGTATATCTGAAAGTCTCACCAATGAAGGGTGTATCACGTTTCGGGGTAAAAGGAAAGCTTGCACCCCGGTACATTGGTCCTTTCCCTATTCTTGAGCAATATGGACCAATGGCATACCGACTCCAGTTACCCAAAACATTGTCTGTTGTACATAATGTGTTCCACGTGTCTCAATTGAAGAAGTGTCTTCAGGTTCCAGTTCAAACTGTTGAAGTAACATATGTTGCCTTAGAACCAGACTTGACATATTCAGAACATCCTATTCGAGTCTTGGATCAAAAGGACAGGATTACCCGAAGGAAAACTCTCAAGTTTTACAAGATACAGTGGAACCAACATACAGAGGATGAAGCTACTTGGGAAACTCAAGGCTTTTTAGACAAGAATTTCCCAGGCTTTTTAGCTTCGTGTAAATTGTAAAGATATGTACACTTGTTGTAATAGAGGAATGAACCCCATACCAGCCCTGCTTTGTACTAAAAATAAGGAAATAAAAGTATGACGTGTTTCCTTGTCCATTACTTGCCCTAGGACTTTTAATCTCGGGACGAGATTCTTTTATGGGGGGAAGGATGTAACACCCCTGGTGTTACTGCCACTAAAACTTGAGCATGACATCATAAGCATTGGCATATCATGTGTTTGTTACACCTAGAATGCATTCACTAGGCAAAAATTTCAAACAAGTTGTGTGGATATGACTGGTTGTGGGTAAAACCCTAGAATGGGATACTTAACCCTAAATTGGACTCAGAAGAGTAAACAAAGTTTAATTAAGAGAAAACTTCAAAACTTAGCTGAAATGATCATAAAATATCATCATGGATGGACTTAAGTAGCATCCAAACCCCAGAAGTATCAAAAACCCTAAATAGAACCCTGCAAAGCCCTAGACTAAAACCCTAGGGGGCTAAGTGCAAAACTAGTGCACTTTTGGACTAAAGTGCAAAAACCAAGGCATTAAGGTACCTTAAGTAATATGGTTCACATAATTTGGGATTCCCAAGTCAAAAGATGTGAATTGAACTTATTTGCAAAAAGCCCTATTTGAACCCTATGGAGTTAAGTCTGATTTTCAGTGCATTTGGCTCAACTTTAGGGACCTATATCTTCCAAATTATGAAGATTTTGCCCTAGGTCACCACATCAAGTTTGTAGAGCTATAAAAGGGGAACAATTTTGCTATAAAGATCAAGCCCTGGTACTATGAAAAGTTTTGAGAAAATTGGACCTAAAGATGGGTTGTCAGACTGTCTTAATTCTGAATTCAGACTGACAGTGTGATTGAGCCATCTTTGAGCTGGAATTCGAGCATGATTCAGTAAGAATTTGGGAGTAACTGCTATAGTAAGATTGAAGCTAGATAGTAGAGCAACAACTTTCTTAAAGATGTATTAGGGAGTTGCTGCATGAAAAATTAAGATCCAGGCCTTGCAAATTGGGCTGTGAGGCTGACTGAAGAACCGTCCCATAGTACAGTACCCTAAAAATATCCCCTGTGCACTGAATGTCGTCGTTGGCAATCTCCGCGGTTGGATTCATGCCGCCGATATGATTCATGCTCGCCTGTGCTGGATAATGCTCCCAGGTGAAAGATCTTGGCGACGGATAATGTCGGTGTTTCGGACCCGGGGGGCCCTCAGCCGGACCAACTAGTGAATTTTAGTGCCGCGTGCCCCTGTCCAGATGGGTCGATGCAAGATGGAACACAAGCAATGGGATGAGGCTTATATTATCCTGCACCAGGGGGCGCTTGCAGTAGGGGTTACAAGCGTTGCGGGGGAGTGAGAGCGAGAGTGAGAGAGAGAGAGAGAAGGAGAGGGATCGACCTTGAGGCGGGCCGTCTGAGGCTGCCTATACCGCGTCTCTCCTACTCTGCCTGCCTCCGCTCGTCTGCGCCGTGCGTCTGTGTGTTCGTACGTTGCACGTTCGTCTCCTCCCGTCTCCCCTTTCCCCCCCTCCCCTCGTGGGGCCCTGGACACCCCCTTTTATAGACACAAGGAGATGCCCAGCTGTACAATGGGGGTGTAGCTTGGGGCTAACGTGGCTCGCAGGGAAGTGCCCTAAGCCCTGTACAGATAATAACGTGGTCGTCGGGGAAGCGCCTTGAGCCCTGTAGATGTACCAACGTGGCCGTCGGAGGAGTGCCTTGAGCCCTATAGAGGCAATAACGTGGCCATCGGAGAAGCGCCTTGAGCCCTGTAGAAGCATGGCTGATGGTGCGGCATGGATCATGCTGACGTTTCCTTGCTTCCGTAGGGGGTTGAGAGCAGCCGACGTCATGGGTGCACGCGAGGAACCATCATTACCTGTTACCGAAATAACTTAGATGGGACACCGGTCTTGTTCCTTCGTAGCCTGAGGCGGCTAGCTAAGGGTAGGGTAATGATGGATCCCCAGTGGCGTAGTTGATATGGAGCCGAGGTCGGGCGAGGCGGCGACTCCTCCAAGGCCGAGGCCCAGGGTCGGGCGAGGCGGAGACCTTCTCCCGAGGCCGAGGTTGAGGCCGAGGCGGGATCCTCCTCCCGAGGCCAAGGTTGAGGCCGAGGTCGGGGTCGGGCGAGGCGGAGCTCCCTGTTGCGCCCGAGGCCAAACTCGAGGGAGGTCGTGACTTGCTGTTGTCAGCCTTTCCCTGGTGGCTGGCACAGTTGCTGGAGCGGGGTGAACAGCGTTGTTTTCCTATCAGAACGGTCAGTAAAGGGAGTGAAGTGACTGCGGTCACTTCAACCTTGCCGACTGAGGCACGCGTGTTAGGATAAGGTGTCAGGTGATCCCCGCATTAAATGCGCATGCGATACGGTCGGTTGGTAAGGCGATTCGGACGAGGTCGCTGTATGACAAAGCTTGCCTGTGCTGGACTTCGGGCAAGCTGAGGGTGCGTCTGCTGACTGAGGGGACCCTCGGGCGAGGCGTGAATTCGTCCGGGACTACTGTCCTTGCCCGAGGCTGGGCTCGGATGAGGTCACGTCCCTTGGTAGACGAAGCCTGCGCTTTATCGGTCGTTTATGGTTTGTTTTGAAGGCGTTTTCCAGCCGGATTAAGGAGCGTTGGGGGTACCCCAAATTACGGTCCCCGACAGTAGCCCCCGAGCCTCGAAGGGAGTGTAGGTACTCGCTTGGAGGTTCTGCCGGATTTTTCATAAGGGGACCGGCCCTTCTCGGTTATGCTTTGTTCCGGTGGGTGCGTGCGAGCGCACCCGCCGGGTGTAGCCACCGAGGCCTCGGAGGAGTGGTTTGACTCCTCTGAGGTCTTAATCCTTTTTGTGATGCCTCGGTCAGCCTTGTCGTTCCCTCATGTGGCCCGGTCGCAGCCCGGGTGCACGGTTAGGCTCCAAGTTTTCAAGCTGGTTTGTTGACATGGTCAACGGTTTGGCCGTAGCCCGGTGCGAGAGCAGCCCCCGAGCCTCTGCACGGAGCGAGAGGACGATCAAGGACCATCTCAACTTTTTTTGTATGCCCCTTCGTCGCCTTTCCGCAAGGAGGAAGGGGGGAAAGCGCCGTGTTACCCCTGGGGGGCACCGAACACGGTGTTTCCAGTGAGCTGCTAACGGGTAATCCGAGTGGACGCCCGAGCCCCGTTCGATAAGGGTCGGCTAGTGGCCCAGAGGCGCGCTCCAAAAGTACCTGCAGGTGATTTGCTAGACCCGGACCCATTCGATAGGATCCGAGGGCTCGATGCCTCCCTCCGGTGGGATTTCATTACAAATCGTTCCCGCTGGTCTCAGAAATGTCCTAAGGTACCTCGGGAGCGTAGCCCGAGCCTCGGCCATGTAACGGACGTACCCAGGGTCATCCCTAACTCTGCGTGCTCTAGGGCGGCTGTCGAACCCTTCCGAGGGGCCAGCCTTCGAACCCCTGATCAGTAATGGGCTCGGAGCCCGAGTGCTCTAGGGCGGTCGCCGAACCCCGGAGGGCGTAACCTTCGAACCCCTGATCAGTAAGAGGGCTCGGGGCCCGTTTCCTTCGCCGAGAAGGATCCTTTTCGCAATATCCCCTTTCCCGGTCCCTGTGGCAAGAGAGAGAGAGGAAAAGGAAAAGGATATAAATTTAAATAATGTGGCGCACCTTTTTTGGCGCGGTCATCATGACGGAGACGAAACAGCGCCCGCTTCGCCTGCCAGAGGTGTTGCTTGTCCTGTAGGTGATTGGACCACGGCTTCCGCACGCCTGTTACTGCAATTACTGCTGGCCCACGTCTGATCATATCGACCATCGTGCCTATCTCTGTGGCTGGGTGACCCATGATCGCCGCACTTAATGGGCACTGTTGGGTCACATGCAGGGCTACCTTGAGTTGCTGCGCTGGATCCGCAGTCGAGAAGACGCAGCATTGGCGCAAGCGGCGGTGCGGTTTCCTCGCACGTAGCAACCGTCGCGCCGGTTCCATGACATGTGGGCCCGGACCTCCATGCTGGACCACCGGATGCGACAAAGCTGAAAGGGTGCATAACCGTGGTGCGGTTACATGCTCCCTGCGTGGTGGCCTGCCCTTTCGACCGTTGGTTTCGGCGATGATGAGGGAACGCTTATAACCGCAGGGAGGTTACATGCTTCGCGTGCGGCGGTTCGCCTTCTTCACGTTTCGGGTTAGCTCGCATGACGTGTGGGGCCCATCCCCCGTGTCGTGGGGTGGGAACCCTGGAGCACATCGGTGGAGACTTTGCCTGTGACGCTTGCGAGTGAGGAGATCTGCCTTTAAAAGGGGACCAACCCCTGGGGGTAGCCATGCCTTCACACTCCTCACATCCATCGCGTCTTTCCGTCTTCCGAGCCCCTAGATGGGGCGCACTCGGGTTGCCTTCTTCTTGCTGCTGTTGGAGGAGCGTGACCCCGTGGGGGTTGGCGCTCTCCAGTCATCGCTCGGCTTCAAGGATTTTCATCATGTAGCCTAGCTGCAGTCCCTCACCAATGGTCATCCATAGGGATGATCACCAGCCTTGTGGTGGGGAGAAGCAAGCCGGGCTGCGGCCTCTGCCCCGCCCTCAGCTTCAAGGATGTTCATCATCTGAGCTGAGGATGAGGGTGCACCGAGTCGGGGGCTGCCTCCGTGTGGGCCGGTGACCCGCTTCTTCCACCAGCATTTGGGGGAGAAGGGCATCCTCCAGCCATGCGGGGGAAGTCGAATCGCTGCTGCCTGGCCAGGGTGCAGTTGTCTGTCCTCCACCCGGGCGATGGTCGTGCCGTGCGCAGGTGGCCGCTGTCACCGGTGCTGAAGTGGTGGCTGCCGCTGGTGAGGCTTCCCACCGCAGCGGCTGCCTCCACCGACGAGACCACCGGTGCCTGCTGCGCTCCGGACCTCCGGCTCTTTGGCCTTAATGGCTGGTTCTCATCCTCCGTGAGGGGATGTGAACGGGGGCCCTTCAGCGGTAGCGTTTGCCCGTAGGCCATCACTGCTGTTGTCTAGCCGCCCAAGGCGGAGGTCGTTGTCGCACTGCTGGTGCAGTGGTCGCCGGCGAGCTGCTCGGTGCTCGTTATCCTGCAGGCCTTCTGGTGTGGAGGTAGTTCATTCCCGTGGGAATGGAGCTGGAGTCCCGTTTGTAAGGGTACCCCCTTGAGAGCGAGATGTAATCGCTTTGAGTACTAAGACATCTGCCGTAGGTCGGGACAACCGCCGAGGGCGTTGCCGACGTCTAAGTCTAGGTACCATTGTTACCCCAAGCACGTGTCTTTGTTTTTTGTGGCTGCTGAGGCCTGAACATTTGGGTATAAAGCCGTGTTCCTTTCCTCTTGTTTCGAGCATTAAGACTTGTTCGTCGGTAGCAGAATCACTTATCTGAGCGTGAGCCGCCTTTCCTGGAAGGTGGTGAGTGAAGTATCCGTATCCCGGAGGCATAGCAGTCCCTCGGCTCGGTCGGCCTTGCCGTTCAAGGTCTCAGTCGCTCGTCATTAGGATTCCTCTATCGACGCAGTCGAAAGGCATGAAAGTCGTTTTTGGCAGAAAACTTTTCCGAGGAAAGTTTTGACGTAGAGGGTGCTCCTCCTTTCCAGACCTTGAGGCGACCGCTCGGGCCGGGACCCTTGCGAAGGGTCTGGCCGTGGCCATCGGGTCTGCTTGGTCCGCCCAAGCTAGGGTGTCCGGGCCGAAGGGGCGTTTTCCCCGCTTTGAGACTTTGTTTTTGTCTCCATTCTTCTCCTTGCATCTGAAGAATGTCGTCCTGCTGTCTGCAGGGTTCGAGACGGCTCTTGACAAGTCCGTCAAGAACTGCAAGGCGCTTGCCGAGGCAGCTGAGCGGAAGGAGGCCGAGCGCGTGGCCATGTCCGAGGCTATCTCGGCTTCCTGCCGGGCCTTTGGTCTCGACGACATCCCTTGGGTAGCTCCCCCCAGAGTCACCTACGGGCCTTGGGCGGCCATGTGTGCAGCAGACTCTATGGGGCGCCGATGAAGAGGAGGCTGCCTTAGCCGAGGTCTAGAGGCTCGACGCGACTGTCGAGGGCCCAAGCACGACGCTAGCTTCCTCCTTTGAGGTGGAGGTCCTTCCGCCCGTGTCGCTGTCCGAGGCCAGGCCGGATTCTGCCAAGGGTGGAGATGATGCCGAACGTGCTGTTCCTGCCCCTGCCGATGTCTGAGCCTGCAGAAACAGTTTGCTTGAAGTATGCGTATGTTTTTTGCGGCCGCCGAGGCCTAAACATTTTAATTGTCAGGTTATAAAGCTGTGTTTTCTTTCCTCTTGTTTCGTGCGTTAGGACTTGTTCGGTAGCAGAATCGCTTATCCGAGCGTGAGTTACTTTTCGCAGAAGGAGATGAGTGAGGTATCCGTATCTCAGAGGCGTAGGAGTCCCTCGGCTCGGTTGGCCTTGCCGCTTACGTGTTCTCCCGTCGTTTTTAGGATTTTGTTAGCGACGCAGTCGAAAGGGCACGAAAGTCGTTCTGGCAGAAAAGTTTTCGAGCGTTAGGACTTGTTCGGTAGCAGAATCGCTTATCCGAGCGTGAGCTACCATTCGCGAAAGGTGACGAGTGAGGTATCTGTATCCCGGAGGCGTAGGAGTCCCTCGGCTCGGTCGGCCTTGCCGCTCTCGGTCTCTCTTGCTCGTCTTTAGGACTCCGCTACTGACGTAGTCGAAATGCACGAAAGACGTTCTAGCAGAAGACTTTTCTGACGAAAATTTTGACGCAGAGGGGGTTCCCCCCTTCTAGCCCCCGAGGGAGGATCGGGCTTTGCCGAGGCAAGGCTGATCCTTCCTTGATGGTTAGACTTCATTTACGCATGTAAAGAAAGCGAGATACATGAACGACTTGAAACATTTTAAGGGTAAAAGCGACATAGTTGTTCGATGTTCCAAGCGTTGCTGTAGACCTCGCCTTGATCGTTGGCCAGCTTGTATGTCCCGGGCTTCAAAATCTTGGCGATGATGAATGGCCCTTCCTAGGGAGGGGTAAGATTGTGGCGCCCTCGAGCGTCTTGTCGCAGCCGAAGTACCAAGTCCCCCACTTGGAAGTCTCGGGGCCAAACCCTTCGAGCGTGGTAGCATCGCAGAGATAGCTGATATCGTGACGAGTGTAGCAAGGCTACGTCCCGAGCCTCCTCCAGCTGGTCCAATGAACCCTCTCGGCTGGTCTGGTTGCTTTGGTCGTCGTAAGCCTTTGTCCTCGGGGAACCGTATTCCAAGTCCGTGGGTAAGATGGCCTCGGCCCCATAGACTAGGAAAAACGGCGAGAAACCCGTGGACCGGCTCGGCGTCGTCCTCAGACTCCAAACCACCGAGGGTAGCTCTTTTATCCACCGCTTGCCGAACTTGCTGAGGTCGTTGTAGATCCTCGGCTTTAGTCCCTGCAAAATCATGCCGTTGGCACGTTCCACCTGCCCATTTGTCATTGGGTGCGCTACGGTGGCCCAGTCCACACAGATGTGGTGGTGCTCGCAGAAGTCCAGGAACTTCTTCCCAGCGAACTGTGTGCCATTGTCGGTGATGATTGAGTTTGGGACCCCAAAGTGATGGATGATATTTGTGAAGAACGCCACCGCCTGCTCGGACCTGATGCTGGTCAAGGGTCGGACCTCGATCCACTTGGAGAATTTGTCGATGGCGACCAGCAGGTGCGTGAAGCCCCCGGGTGCCTTCTGCAAGGGGCCGACAAGGTCCAGACCCCACACGGCAAACGGCCAAGTGATAGGTATTGTCTGCAGGGCTTGAGCGGGCAAGTGCGTCTGTCTTGCGTAGAATTGACACCCTTGGCAGGAGCGTACAATCCTAGTGGCGTCGGCCACTGTGGTTGGCCAGTAGAAACCTTGTCAGAAGGCGTTTCCCACGAGGGCGCGAGGTGCCGCATGGTGACCACAAGCCCCCGAGTGTATTTCTTGTAACAGCTCTTGTCCTTGGGCAATGGATATGCATCGTTGGAGAATGCCTGAGGGGCTGTGGTGGTACAGCTCCTTTTCGTCACCCAGCAAAACGAATGACTTAGCGCGCCGAGCCAGTCGCCGAGCTTCAGCCTTGTCGAGGGGCAGCTCTCCTCTGAGGAGATATTCTAGGTACGGGGTCTATCAGTTTGGGACCGGTGTGACCCCATTCCGCTCCCCCTCAACGCGCAGGGCCTCACCCTCGGCGGTCGAGGGTACCTCGGGTTGGGCTGAGGCATCCTCGGGCTCGGGCGCGTCGTTGACTTTGACGGATGGCTGATATATATCCTTGGAGAAGACATCCAGGGGAACCATTGTTCGCCCTGAGGCTATTTTCGCCAGCTCATCTGCGGTTTCGTTGTTCTGTCGAGCAATATGGTTGAGTTCCAGCCCGTAGAAATTGTCTTCCAAACGCCGAACTTCGTCGCAGTAGGCCTCCATTTTTTGGTCGCGGCAGTGGGAGTTCTTCATGACCTGGTCAATGACGAGCTGCGAGTCGCCACGAGCGTCGAGGCGCTGAACCCCTAGCTCGACGGCGATGCGCAGGCCATTAACCAAGGCCTCATACTCGGCCACGTTGTTTGACGCTGGAAAATGGAGGCGCAGTATGTAGCGCACATGTTTCCCAAGGGGTGAGATGAAGAGCAAGCCAGCGCCTACTCCTATTTTCATCAACGACCTGTCGAAGTACATGGCCCAAAGTTCGGGCTGGATTGGGGCCGTCGGCAACTGGGTGTCAGTCCATTCAGCCAGGAAGTCAGCCAAGACTTGGGATTTTATGGCCTTCCAAGGGGCAAACGAAAGCGTCTCACCCATGAGTTCCACTGCCCATTTTGTTATCCTACCCGAGGCCTCTCGGCTCTGGATGATTTCTCCTAGGGGGAAAGATGACACCACAGTAACTGCATGAGACTCAAAGTAGTGTCGCAGCTTCCGCCGTGTCAGAATCACTGCGTAAATCAGCTTCTGGATTTGTGGGTAGCGGACTTTGGTCTCGGATAGCACTTCACTGATGAAGTAGACTGGCCTCTAGACGAGCAGTGTATGCCCTTCTTCTCGTCTCTCGACTACGACCACAGCGCTGACCACATGAGTGGTTGCGGCGACGTAAATCAAGAGGGCTTCTTCCGCAGCGGGGGGCACCAAGATGGGTGCATTTGTAAGGAGCGCCTTTAAGTTTCCGAGGGCTTCCTTGGCCTCGGGGGTCCAAGTGAAGCGCTCGGCCTTCCTTGAGAGGCGGTATAAGGGCAATCCCTTCTCGCCGAGGCACGAGATGAAGCGGCTCAGAGCCGCAAGGCATCCCATGACCCTTTGTACTCCTTTCAAATCCTTGATTGGCCCCATGTTGGTGATGGCCGCGATTTTCTCTGGGTTGGCTTCGATGCCTCGTTTGGAGACAATGAACCCTAAGAGCATGCCTCGGGGGACTCTGAAGACACACTTCTCAGGATTGAGTTTTACGCTCTTCGCTTTTAGGCAACTGAATGTTACCTCAAGGTCAGAGAGGAGGTCGGAGGCTTTCCTTGTTTTGACGACGATGTCATCGACATAAGCCTCGACCGTCCTGCCGATGTGTTCTCCGAACACATGGTTCATACACCTCTGGTAGGTGGCACTTGCATTCCTCAAGCCAAATGGCATTGTAGTATAACAATACATGCCAAAAGGTGTGATGAAAGAAGTCGCGAGCTGGTCGGACTCTTTCATCTTGATTTGGTGATAGCCCAAGTAGGCATCAAGGAAAGACAGGGTTTCGCACCCAGCAGTGGAGTCCACAATTTGATCAATGCGAGGCAGAGGGTAGGGAACCTTCGGACATGCTTTGTTTAGACCAGTGTAGTCTACGCACATCCTCCATTTCCCACCCTTTTTCTTCACAAGCACAGGGTTTGCTAACCATTCAGGATGGAATACCTCTTTGATGAACCCTGCAGCCATCAGCTTGTGGACCTCCTCGTCTATGGCTCTGTGCTTCTCTTCATCAAAACGGCGCAGGTGCTGCTTCACGGGTCGGGCTCCAACTCGAATGTCCAGTGAGTGCTCGGCGACATCCCTCGGTATGCCTGGCATGTCCGAGGGACTCCACGCAAAAACTCCAACGTTTGCGTGGAGAAAGTTGATGAGCACTGCTTCCAATTTAGGGTCGAGCTCGGAGCCGATCCTGACTTTCTTGCCGGCGTCGTTGCTGGGGTCGAGAGAGACAGACTTGACTGCCTCAGCCGGCTCGAAGTTGCCAGCGTGCTGCTTCGCGTCGGGCGCCTCCTTGGAGAGGCAATCTATGTCGACGATGAGGGCTTCGGACTCGGCGAGGGCCTCGGCGTACTCCACGCATTCTATGTCGCACTCGTAAGCGTGGCGGTACGTGGGCCCGACGGTGATGACTCCCTTAGGGCTCGGCATCTTGAGCTTGAGGTAGGTGTAGTTGGGGATGGCCATGAACTTGGCGTAGCATGGTCTTCCTAGCACCGCGTGATAGGTCCCTCGGAACCCAACTACCTCGAAGGTGAGGGTTTCCTTTCAGAAGTTGGAGGGAGTTCCGAAGCAGACGGGCAAGTCAACCTGTCCGAGGGGCAGGATACACTTTCCGGGTGCGATCCCGTGGAAGGGTGCTGCACCAGCCCGGATCTCGGATCGATCAACCCCCAAGGGCTCCAGGGTCTCGGCGTAGACGATGTTGAGGCTGCTGCCTCCGTCCATGAGGACCTTGGAGAGCCTAACGTTGCCGATGATCGGGTCGACGACAAGCGGGTACCTTCCTAGGCTCGGCATGAAGTCGGGGTGGTTGCCTTGGTCGAAGGTGATAGGCTTGTCGGACTAGTCTAGGTAGACTAGCGCTGCCACCCTCACCGAGCAGACCTCCCGACGTTCTTGCTTGCGGTGTCGAGCCGAGGTGTTCGCCACCTGTCCGCCGTAGATCATGAAGCAGTTGTGGACCTCCGGGAACTCCTCTTCCTTGTCGCCCTCCTTGTTGTTGCCTTGGTCTTTGCCACCTTCTACCGAGGGTCCTGCCTTGTTGAAGTAGCGCCAGAGCATGTCGCACTCCTCAAGGGTGTGCCTGATGGGACCCAGGTGATAGAGGCACGACTCCTTAAGCATCTTGTCGAACGCGCCGGCCCCTCCAGGAGGCTTCCGAGGGTTCCTGTGCTCGGCAGCAGCGACGAGATCCGTGTCGACGGCGTTGCGCTTCGCTTGCGCCTTCTTCTTTGCGCCACGTTGGGCGGACGCCTTGGGGGCGTCTTCCTTCTGCCCTCCCTGAGGCTGCTTGTCTTTCCGGAAGATGGCTTCGACCGCCTCCTGACCAGAGGCAAACTTGGTGGCGATGTCCATCAATTCGCTCGCCTTGGTAGGAGTCTTGCGCCCCAGTTTGCTCACCAGGTCTCGGCATGTGGTGCCAGCGAGGAATGCCCTGATGACGTCCGAGTCGGTGATGTTGGGCAACTCGGTGCGCTGCTTCGAAAACCTCCGGATGTACTCCCGCAGGGATTCCCCTGGCTGCTGGCGGCAGCTTCGGAGATCCCATGAGTTCCCAGGGTGCACGTACGTACCCTAGAAATTTCCAGCGAAAGCCTTGACCAGGTCGTCCCAGTCGGAGATCTACGCAGGAGGCAGATGCTCCAGCCAGGTCCGAGCAGCATCGGAGAGGAAAAGGGGGAGGTTGCGAATGATGAGGTTGTCATCGTCCACCCCTCCCAACTAGCATGCCAGTCGGTAGTCCGCGAGCCACAACTCTGGCCTTGTCTCCCCCGAGTACTTGGTGATGGTAGTCGGGGCTCGGAAACGGGCTGGGAACAGCGCTCATCGTATGGCCCGGCTGAAGACTCACGGACCTGGTGGCTCGGGTGAGGGGCTTCAATCCTCCTCACTGTCGTAGCGTCCCTCGCGCCGGGGATGATAGCCTCGGCGCACCTTCTCCTCGAGGCAGGCTCGACGGTGGCGGTGGTGTTGCTCGGCGCCGACGATCCGGGGCGGCAGGCGTCCCGTCCCGTGTGCGCTCGGTGTGGACCGAGGCCTCTCGCATGCGTCGGGAGGGCGCTGCACGATGCTCTGAGGGGTCTCCTCGCCTTTGGGAGGCAGAGCTCTCGGCTTGCCGGACAGCGGAGTCTTCCAGGAGGCCCTTGAGCTTGCCCTGGATACGTCGCCCTTCGGCGGTGGATGGCTCCGGCATCGTCCGAAGCAACATTGCTGCTGCTGCGGCTAGGCTCTGCGTCGTGCGTCCGTGTCTTCGTACGTTGCACGTTTGTCTCCTCCCGTCTCCCCTTTTCCCCCTCCCCTCGTGGGGCCCTGGACACCCCCTTTTATAGACACAAGGAGATGCCCAGCTGTACAATGGGGGTGTAGCTTGGAGCTAACGTGGCTGGCAGGGAAGTGCCCTGAGCCCTGTACAGATAATAACGTGGCCGTCGGGGAAGCGCCTTGAGCCCTGTAGATGTACCAACGTGGCCGTCGGAGGAGTGCCTTGAGCCCTGTAGAGGCAATAACATGGCCGTCGGAGAAGCGCCTTGAACCCTATAGAAGCATGGCTGATGGTGCGGCATGGATCCTGCTGACGTTTCCTTGCTTCCGTAGGGGCTTGAGAGCAGCCGACGTCATGGGCGCACGCGGGGAACCATCATTACCTGTTACTGGAGTAACTTAGATGGGACACCGGTCTTGTTCCTTCGTAGCCTGAGGCGGCTAGCTAAGGGTAGGGTAATGATGGATCCCCAGTGGCGTAGTTGATACGGGGCCGAGGTCGGGCGAGGCGGCGACTCCTCCGAGGCCGAGGCTGAGGCTGAGGCCCAGGGTCGGGCGAGGCGGAGACCTTCTCCCGAGGTCGAGGTTGAGGCCGAGGCAGGATCCTCCTCCCAAGGCCAAGGTTGAGGCCGAGGTCAGGGTCGGGCGAGGCGGAGCTCCCAGTTGCGCCCGAGGCCGAACTCGAGGGAGGTCGTGACTTGCTGTTGTCAGCCTTTCCCTGGTGGCTGGCACAGTTGCCGGAGCGGGGTGAACAGCGTTGTTTTGCTGTCAGAAAAGTCAGTAAAGGGGGCAAAGTGACTGCGGTCACTTCGACCTTGCCGACTGAGGCACACGTGTCAAGATAAGGTGTCAGGCGATCCCCGCATTAAATGCGCATGCAATACGGTCGGTTGGTAAGGCGATTCGGACGAGGTCGTTGTATGACAAAGCTTGCCTGTGCTGGACTTCGAGCGAACCGAGCGTGCGTCTGCTGACTGAGGGGACCCTCGGGCGAGGCGTGAATTCGTCCGGGACTACTGTCCTTGCCCGAGGCTGGGCTCGGATGAGGTCGTGTCCCTTGGTAGATGAAGCCTGCGTTTTATCGGTCGTTTATGGTTTGTTTTGAAGGCGTTTTCTAGCCAGATTAAGGAGTGTTGGGGGTACCCCTAATTACAGTCCCCGACAGATAAACTTGGACCCGATCGACGGGGAGTTCACCGCACCCGCTCGGATTGCAGTTGGCCGGATTGGTCCTCGCCAGCGTTAGCCGTTTACTGACCATGTGCCACGTGCCCAAGCATCTTACCACGTCACAGTTAGTCGTGTATCCGGTGATCGCCGGAGAGCTTGCCACGGTAATAGACACCAATCCCGCGCGCCAGTGACCTCCTATTCCTTCGACCGCCACGCGTCTTCGTCCAATTCCCCGGCCACCGCTCATGCCTAGTATAAATTGAGCACGCTGTGAGCTCCATAGGGTAATCACCCATCCATAGCACCAACGCTTGTCTTCAATTGTCCCAGAGACCGCGAATCGCTCATTTCCCCCAATCTGTGTTTCCGCCACTGCGAAAGAACCCTCGCCGTGGCCAGCGCATCTCAGGTCCGTTCATGTCCTTTGAGTCCTTGTTTCAGTGTCCTTGAATGCTCCGGATACTCTCTGACCCATCCAATTGAACTAGAGTCCCTAGGATCGCCGGGAACATGTTTGAATGTCTGCGATGCCCGCTGCCACCGTGGACAGAGTAGGTTAGATCGTCGTTCGTGAAATTAGTTGAGGGGAAACGATGGTTAGGACTTGAATTTGGTTCCTGCCAAAGTAGAACACCAGTTGTCAAGTATTCTAGCCGGTACAAGCTCGTCGGAGCTCGGCCCTGTGCCGTTCGCCGTCGTGGGCTTCAGACTATGAAGAAATAGAAGTGCAGGGACCTTTCTGCAAGTGTCAGTGACTCAGTTAAATAGTGCGTAGGATCCTTATATAGATGTTCAAACCCCGGAGGGCTCCAGTGCAAAACTGCCCCGCGGGCGCGGGCGCGGGCGCGTGTGGGTTTCTCCCCTGCTGTAGGCTGGTTGGGCTGAATTCAGCCCAACACTATTCATTGCTTTTCCTTTTCTTTTTCTTCCTGGATTAAAGAGTTCCTAGAAAATTGTAAAAAATGATAAAAATACCAGACCAATTTTGCTAGACTTCTAATTTCCTATAGTATTTAATAAAAAATAGTTTCATGATTTTTAGTTCCAATAGGGAATTTTGGGACATTTAAAACAGCCAAAAACCATACTTCTGGAATTTTAAAGAGTAATTTATAATCCCAAAATTCATCAAACTTTTTAGGTAAACTTTAAATATTATTTAGAAACCTTGGGTAAAGTTTGGTATGATTTGGACCATGTTTGATACTTAGAACCCAAAACCCTAGCCCCCCTGCCCTATGAACTTCACTATAGACTCTGAAAACCCTAGTTTCTCGGAGATCCATGAAGGAAAGTTATATTCAAGACCTTAGATAATAAACTTTTATTATCTTAGCATTTTCATGAGCATTACATGAGCATTCATGATTATATATGGTTATATCTAGAGAACAAAGAGGAAATAGAAGTCAAAGAAGCAAGGACTTCACCACCACCACCTGAAGAACCTCAAGCAAGCAACTGATTTTACTTTGATATTTGTGGAGCAGAACCTGACTCACCAGTAACACAAGGCAAGCCCCGGTGCATTTGCCACCTCCATGTTCCTTTTAAAATCTTTCTCACTTGCTTGATGCATTAGGTTATAGGAGTTGTGTGCTAAACCAATTCCTGCATTCCCTTCCTTGGATTTGATTACTTCTCCTGAATCCCTAATTTACAAAAAGGTTTTTCTTATGCTTAACTTTGCTCTAGAAAACAAAATGTTTTGTTTTCACAAAAGATGATGCTTCAAAATGGGTGGGATGTTTTCCAAAAACAAAACTTGATGGTGGATCCATCATGGCCATGATGGGTTCAGCATAGGACAAGATGTACCTCTGTCAGGTACCAAACTTTGGGTTTGAAATGATAAAACTGAGACCGGGCGGGTGACTTGCACGAGAAGAGAGTCTCGGTATAGTGTCTCTGTCTGAGTCAATTAAGGACCGTGTCAATGTAGGCTTGATGATCGAGGACCCTTTAACTGGTCACATGCCTCATCATGGGTAAACTTTGCCTCGGGCAGACTAATACCAGAATAAGATAACACGCAATGGGAGTGGAGAGATGGCGAGAGTAGCATGTACCCTCCGTGGCAAGAGGCTGGACGGTAGTGTATCTGTGCTCTCAGTTGGCGTGAACTTGATCTGGTCTTAAGTACCCCGGTGGCGAGTTGACATATGCAAGGGTTAAGTGCTACATATGTCGTGTGATTGGAGATCCTTAGCTGAGTATAATCGATTTGGATCGCCGTAACTTCGCGGATATGAAGACTTGGTCACTGCCCTACACGTAGCATTCCAGTGAATAAGAAGGGTTGATAAGAAATTGGCTAGTATAGGTTCAGTGATTGAACTAGGGTAGAAAGAAACCTAGACGTAGGTAACTTTACTTAACCTAACACATAAAATTGGATTTTTAAGGATCCACTATTAGTAAGCATTTCTGCAAACAGAGTCTTTGATTATTGATAAGCCATACTTTGATTCCCAAAGGCCAGCATATCCTTGAGAGTCTTTTATGTTGACGGGTAAGACTTGCGAAAGTACACTTCGTACTCAGGGCTTTGTCCCATGTTGTTTTAGGTGAGGAAGCGGCAAATTTTTGCTGCTTTTGTTCAAAGGTGGTCCCCAAGGAAGAACACCAGGAGTGAAGCTTCGGGAGGAAAGGATCCTCTGTTAAAAACTTTTGTTTAATGTTTATCGGGAGGGGTTTTTGCCTCCCAGTAATGTAATAATAATACTTCTGCACTCTTATATTTTAACTCTGGTCTGTAATAAATACTACTCTTCCTTACTTTAATATGAAGTAAGTTATTGTGACTGCTTCCGCATTTTTGTACCTCCGATGTATTGTAATGTCTGCTTGACGGGTAAAACGCTCTTAGGAAAGGTAAGGAATACAAATACTGAACTTGTCAAGTGATTCAGGGGCACCTGCCGGGTTGTCTGAGGTCCATCGGACAAGGACAACTATAGGTGGGCCTAATGACTTGGGAGGTAACGTCACACCTAATGCAATGACTATACAGGATGCCTGCCCAAAGACCACTGATGGCGTAGTGAATTGCTATGTGGTCGTCAACTAATGGTAGTTGCAATTTGAGCATCTGGAATTTCCTGTAGTATTTGCGAAGGGTTTTCTTCTCCTGCTGCCTGCAGAGGGATAACTCGGCCAAGGCGTCTGTATCGGGTCGGTACCCTTGAAAGTTGAGCTGGAACTTGTCGCAAAGCCCTTTCTAGGACTTGATGGACAGTGGCGGTAACCTGGTGTACTAAGTCAACGCCGGGCCTTCGAGTGCGATGATGAAGGATTTGGCCATAGTGGCATCGTCCCCTTTGAACGATGCAACGACTACCTGGTAGCTCATGATGTATTTAGGGTAGGTGTCATGAAGTTGGCAGTCCAAGGTGATGCCTGGAGTTGCGGAGCCAGAGGGCTTCGCTCGTCGAGATATTTGATCCCCTGGAAAGCGGCGGCTGGTGGAATGAAAGGGCCGCGTTGTGGTTGGAATGGGTCTCCAGCTTGAATGTACTGCTGGAGAGGCGCTGGCGATGCGAGGGGTCCGCGCTGCAGGTTGTATTGGCCTTTGGCTTGCATGAGAGCGATCTCTTGCTCTAGCTCCTGAGCTCTCTGCTCCTCATCTTGTAACATCTGACACACCTTGGCTTGCATGGTGACTCGTTGGCGCTTGGCTTCGAGGATTTCTTTCTGCTTTTGCAGGTGGTTGTTTTTGATGCGCAGAGCTTGCAGCTTTAGCTAGTCTTCGGCTGATATGCCAATGACTTCTCCATCCTCTATGGTGTCTTCGCCCTCTGGCGGAGCGAAGCCTGGTGGTGGTGCTTGTGGTGCACCTTCGAAACTGCAGGTGCATACAGTGCCGTCGGGGGTGGGGTGGTCCTGGCACTGTCTCTTGTTGTTGACGGTGTCATCTTTGAAGGCCTCTTGGGGAGTGGTGTCCGTGAGGGCCTTGCCTTTCTTTTCCGCCAGTAGTGCTGCCTTTGCCGTGTCGTCAATGGATACGGCAGCCTTCGAAGTTGCTCTCTTGGGGGCCATCGTGGGTCGTTTTTCCATCGCACGAACGGTGGGCGCCAAATGTTGGAACCTGCCCTCTAGGGCAAGTTAATCCAATGGGAAAGTAGAAAGGGTGTTTGCAAAGTTTAACACAGAAATGCCAAAAGCTTCGTTAATCTCGTTGTGCCTGGGCATAGTATGGGGGTATTTATAGGTACTCGAGGGGCTGCCTGTCCCCGTTAAAGACATTTAGACCCTCGAGTACCTGGTTTATCCCCAGAATATTCCCACGAGGGGGGTTACAGACAGTCATTATGGTAAACTTTATTACAGACACGGCCCTTATCACACCTGTCCACGCGGGGCCCATCTCTATGGGCCGAATCGCACATGGGGCTCCCCGGTGGTGAGGGAGCTAGAGGTCCATAGACTTGGCAGGGCCTTCGTCTTGTCTCATGTGAACGAAGGGGGTCGAACAGGCCTCCGTCCGACTGGCGCCCTCAGCCTGTTCTGGCGGGTTCTGTAGATTCAGCCTTCGTCCGATTGAAAGGGTGGCATGTTCGCCTTCGCCCCAACAATGCTCGAGGGCTCCAGGGATATCTTCGATAGAAGCGGTGATTTCTTCGGATGCAACTCCAACAGAGTTGAATATCCCTTTCAATCGGCCAATACACTGGATGGCAAAGCCGAAGCATTTATCCCGAAGATTTTTGACAGTTTCGCTTAATTTCACGTTCCTTCCAGCTTCTGCTTCGACTTTTGCATTTAGTTCCCTAGATTCACGATCAAAGCACTCTGATCTCTTATCCAAGGTTGCTCGAGCTTCGTCTAGCTGTCTGCTCAATTTATCATTTTGAGATCATGCCTCGGCGAGTGAGCCTTCAGCTGAATGCAGCAGGCTATCTTTTTCATTTAAAGAATCTTCAAGTTTATAAATTTTATCTTCTAAGCCTCCAATAATGATTTCATTTTTTCTATCTTCGACATCCTGCTGCATTTTTAAAGCTTTGCTCAATAGCATACTTTGCAAAACAAGTCAAAGTTAGAATACCCAAATCACCACAAAGGTAATAATAGAGAGCTATAGAGAAACCTTACTTTGAAGTTAGAGTAGAACAAACTGCCGACAATATGTTGCCACCTATAGCAGCTAATGTCAGTTTCTAGCTTCGGAAATCCAACACTCATGGACAAGGTGCCTACAATTTTCGCCCTGGCGCGGTCACGAATGCATCCCAAAATTTCTTCGTCGACCCTGCCGAAGAGTATGGACTCGAGCTGGTAACCATAGGATATATCAACCTCTTTTAACTCTATTTTGTCCTCTTCAGAAAGTTCTTGGCCACCCAGGTGCCGAAGGTCAAAATCTTTCTCTTCCAAAGAGGCATCTTCATTTCTCTTTCCTTTATCAGGCGCTGTGGCCATGAACCACATCTGATATGAGTTTGTTAATTTCTGACATCGTGGTTGCGAGTTCTTTAGCTTCGGCTCCAGCAACATCTTCAGTGTCAGCAAGAATCGCTGCTTTCGCCACAAAGGTGAGGGCGGCGTTTGCTCAATTGCTTGCATCACATTCACAATCCGCCGCTTCTTCTGCCCCCCGACCTTCTCCTCTGCAGCTGAAGCGTTTTCCTTTGATTGTAAAAGGCTAGTCAGATCTAACCTCAGTGGACTTAACAGTGCAAATGGTATAATTCAGTCATTACCTTCAGAATCTTCGACACTTCGGTAGCAGAGGGTGAAGGAGGACTCGTAATCTTCTCTTGCACATCTTGTACCGTTACTTCGGCAGAAGATATCTTGTCAAGTTTTCGCTTCTCGGGAGCTAAATCCCTCGGCTCCAGAAGAGTCTTTGGTTTTTTTGAAGCTTTATAATCCTCCTTGACAGATCAGGTGGCTCGCCTACCCAGAATGCTTACAATCCTTTTCCTTTTACCGCCTCCGGCCCCTTCATCAAGCCTATCATAATCTGGGTATTCAAAATTTAGGGCATCCATTACCCGATTCAATCTTCATTTTAGTCGGATGCCGAAGGTAGCAGTCATTAATTGATCTTCTTTCTTTGTATAATTTCCAAGGATTTCATTGCACATGACTTCTATCATTTCTAACCATTCAGAACATGATTTTTTTAATTGCTTTTCAAATGTGAAACGAAAGGGGAGTCGAACAAGTTCATATTTTTTCCCTCCTTCCTTCTTCTTCGGCATCCCCCAACCACTAGAGGTCAAAAAAGTTTTGTTCGCCAAATATTCCTACACTAAGTCCCTAGTGCTAATTTGAGCAGCTACCACTCTGAACTCAACTTCGGCCAGCTGGCATGGGGAGCCGAGTTGCATGTTGCACAATAGCTTCGTCATGCCAAAGCTTAATCTCATAGGACTCATTACCATAGTCATGAGTTTTTCTCTCTTCTTCTCATCAGCCTTCACATAGAACCATTCGCTAGTTCACCCGGTCGGCCATTTAGTGCGGTAGCCGATCACCGGTGTCTTGGTGTCCTTTTGGTATGCAAAGTTATAACACCCAAAATTTTTGTGAAGACCATCGGCTCTGGCCTTCGTCTGATAATGCAGCTCGTGCACTCGGCAGAACCCTTCGGCATTCGCACTTTTACCCTGGCTTCGAAGAACCCATATGTAAACGCTGAGCCTAACAATGGCATTTGGCGTCAGCTGATGAAGATATATTTCAAAACTTCTCATATCATATCATACAGGGGAAATCGCAGCCCTGCCCTGAAGAAGCTCTTAAACACGACAACTTCATCTTCTTTTGGCTCCGGAATCACTTCTTCGCCAACAAAGCGAATAAGTTTACCTTCATGTTCCCCAAAATAGCCCAACTTTTTCATCACATCTAAGTCCTTTTCTATTACAGTTGATTTTCCGAACTCAATATGACTAGGTTTTGACAGGCTTAGAATGTTGTTGTCCTCTTCATTCTCATCATCACTTCTGTCTTCTGCCAAAGTCTGCTCAGTTTCGGTAGTAGCATCTTCGGCAGTAGCTTCTTCCAACACAACCAGACCTGAACGTTTCAATACTTCTAATATCGGTGCTGTTTCGGTCACTTCGACCTCATCTCCCTCATGAGACACCCTAGCGGTTGATCTTACTCAGGCCATTTTAGTGTTCACTCCTGAAGACGAAGCTAATTTCAATGACGAAGAGCTTGTTCAAAAGCGCAATCTAGAAAGCTTCAACTTCGGTTAAAATTTTTAACAGCCAATAGTGCGATAGCAATGAATGTTGTGGTAACTTCTCACCACCCCGTCTGCTTATATAGTGTTGTAGGAGAAGAAGGCGAACCGCCAGGCCATCTACACTGACTGAACAGTGGACAACCTAGCGCCCAGAATATTTTAATCGTTTTTCTATAACAAGCTCAGGGAAGGTGTTTTTCGGACCTTCGGCATTCTGAAGCCTTCGTATTTTTCACGGACTGAGCTCGTTATGAAAAGACGATCTGGCACCACGAAGGGGCTACTGTTGGGGGTCTTCTTCTCCGCCGAAGGTCCTCAAGATATAAACACCTTCGGCAAAATGACACAAGAGGTCCGCCTCATTTTTGTCGAAGATTCCCAAGACGAAGGTCTCGGGAGTAAGCAGCAACACAGAACGCCAAAGCTCAGTAGCTTCGGCTCAGACAAGCAAAGAAGGAAAAGACTAGATAGACCTTGTTAGTTTAAGTTGCTTATAGACAAATGTCCAGGGGCATGAATGTAATTTTACCCAGGCTGCGTTCTATGCCTATAAATAGATGAACAGTAACACAGTACTGTTCACGCTGGATTGTAATCACTCTCCCGCATTCACGCCTTCGAGCAAGCCGAAGGTATCAATGTAACACTAATATTGTTAAATATTCATTTATGTTTTATGGAATACAAATATAAATGAATTAATTAGATGCAGTTATCATCTTTATCCTTTTGCATTCTTATTCACGTAATAAATAATGAAGGTATGTCTCTCTTGACCTTCGTCTGATGAGTATTGTTGGGGGCTTGTTCTCAAATGCTATGAATTAAGAACAAGGCAACACAAAAAGAAGTTAATGGTTAATGGCCTTCGTCCTTCGAAGCATTATTTCCCTTAGGATATTATGATCTTCGGACGAAGGTCACGAAGGACATACCTTCATCATCACAGTTTACGTTGATGAAAGAAGAAGTATATGAAACACGAGAAGTAATATGAATAATCGTATAACATCATTTATATATCCTTTTATATCATTGTGAATGAACATGAACAGTATTGAATTACATATGTACCTTCGGCTTGACAAAAGGCGAAGATAAAAGTGTGACACACGAGCGAATACCAGTCAGCGTGAACAGTACAGGGGTACTGTTAACCTATTTATAGGCACGGGACGCAGCCCGGTTAAAATTACATTCATGTCCTTTACAACTTATCACAATCATGACACAAATTACCATGGACCGATTGGTCATTTCATCTTTAAGTCGGTGCAACCCTTCGTATCAAGGCATGTCGCTATGCCGAAGCTCCCTAGAAAGTAGCTTCGGCGTGTATCTTCGCGCTATGCTTGCTTCTGTGTTGATCTTTCGAAGGTGTTTTTTCTCAAAGGACCTTCGGCGACGAAGCAGACCCCCAACAGTAGCCCCTTCGCGGTGCTAGATCGTTTTTCGTAACGAGCTTGATCCGTGAAAATATCTCCAAAGCTTCAGAATGCCGAAGGTCCGAAAAACACCTTCCCTGAGCTCATTATCGAGAAACGATTAAAATATTCCAAGCGCGAGGTGGCCCACCATGTGACGGGTATGCATGGTCTGGCGATTCTCCTCCCAAGCGCTGGGTGGTCCACCGTTCAGCGGGTGCGAGTAACTATTCAGCGGGTGCAGGCAACTTGGCGATTTACCTTCCCACCTGTGGCACTATATAAACAGACGGGTAGGTGTGAAGTTATCACAGCATTCATTGCCATTGTACTGTTGTGCTGTTGAAAATTTTAACCATAGCCAAAGCTTTTTCACTGCATTTTCGAGCAAGCCATCGTTCTGGATTAGCTTTGACAAAAGAGGGAGCTTCGTCAAAAAACTGTGAAAAACATCAACTTCGTAAGAACTGCAAGAAATTCAACATCAGATGGCCAGAGTACGCTCAACTGCGAGAGTGACCCGTGACGGAGAGGAGGCCGAAGCCACTGAGACTGCTCCGATCTCCGAAGTGATGAAACAATCGGGACTAGTTGTGACAGAGGGAGCCATTGAAGAAGGTGCACCTGCTGCCAAAACTGAACAAGATGTCGAGGAAGAAATCGCTGATGAAGAAGAAGAAGAGGATTATAGTATATTGATCCCATCAAAACCCAGCCACTTAGATTTTGAAAAATCTACTATTTCTGAAGCTGATATGCCCATGATGATGAAGCTGGGCTACTTTGGAGAAGCCGAGAAGAAGCTGATTCGTTTTGCTAGGGAAGAAACCACTCCAACACCGAAAGATGACAAAGTGGTAGTTTTCAAAAGTTTTTTCAGAGCAGGATTACGGTTTCCGCTGAACGAGATAATTGGAGAAATTTTGGATAATTATGAAATATTTCTTCATCAGCTGACCCCTAACGCCATCGCTAGGCTCAGTATTTTCATCTGCGCCCTTCGAAGCCAGGGGATGGACCCAAATGCCGAAGCTTTTTGCCGAGTGCATGAGCTACATTACCAGACAAAGGCCAGAGAGGACGGGCTCCACGAAAACTTTGGCTGTTATAACTTTGCGTATCACAAGGATACGAAGGCCCCGGTCCTGAGCTATCAGACCAAATGGCCAACTGGCTGGAAAAGTGAGTGGTTTTATATCAAGGCTGACGAGAAGAAGAGGGAGAAGCTGAAGACGCTGGTCATGAGCCCTCTGAGCCTAAGCTTCGGGATGACCAGACCCCTGTGCAACATGAAGCCAGGGTTACCATGCTAGCTAGCCGTGGCAGAATTCAGAGTGGTGGCTGAACATATCAGTACTAGGGATCTAGTGCAGGAATACCTGGCGAACAGGGTATCTCCAACATTGAGTAGTTGGATCATGCCGAAGCTGAAAGGATCAAAGAAGAAGGGTGAACTTGTTCGATTGCCCTATCGCTTCAAGTTTGAGAAACAATTCAAAGAGCCCTACCAGGAATGGCTAGAAATGATTGAGACTATGTGCAATGAAATTCTGGGCAATTATACGAAAAAAGAAGATCAACGAATGACTACGGCCTTCGGCACCCAAACAAGACGAAGGTTGAATCGGGTAATGGATGCTTTAAACTTTGAATACCCTGACTATGAACGACTAAACAAGGGTGCCGAAGGACCAAAGAGAAAAAGGATTGTTAGCGTTATGAGCAGATAAGCTGCTAGGATGGTAAAGGAGGACGAAAAAGCTCTGACAAGGAGAAAATCTAGTCCTGAGCCGAAGGTGGCTACTTCGAAGAAAAGAAAAACTACAACTCTAGAGCCGAAGATGGCTGAGATAGAAGAGGGAGCTCCTTCGACACCTTCTGCTGCCGAAGTAGAAGAGATTTTGAAGGTAATGACCGAATCCCTACCTATCAAGCTACTAAGTCCACTAGGGCCGCAACTAACGAAGCTTTTATAGAAGAAGGACGAGTCTTCGGCAGCGAAGAAGGCAGTTGGGCAAAAAAGGCGAAGGATTGTTACTGTTATGCAAGCTATTGAAGAAATGCCACTGCCGCCCTTAGCGTCAAAAATAACACTAGCTGCCGAAGCTGCTGCTTCTGCCGAAGCTACCAACCTAGAAAGTACATTAACTGATATCAATAAAGTGCTCTTGGGTTTAGCCGTGGAGGAGGCTGCCGCGGCTATAGAGGGAGTCCTGGCTGCAGAAGAGACTGCTGCAGTCACAGAAAAAGCCATGACCGCAGTGCCTAGAAAAGGAAAAGAAATTGCTGAAGATAATTCAGAAGATCAAGGCTTCTGCTTTCAAAATTTAATTGGTCAAGAATTATCCTAGGCTAAAAAAGAGGAGCTACAGGAGTGTGCTATATCCTGTGGCTACCAGCCAGGAGCCATGCTCTTCGGTGGAATTAACAAAGAAGCCTTAGGATGTATTCGAGATCGGACTCGAGCAAAGATTATCAGCACTCTGTCGAAGAGTGTTGGTTTTCCGAAACTCGAAGCTGACATCAGCAGCTACCGACGACAACATATTGTTGGCAGCTTATTATATGCTAATTTCAAGGTAAAATTTTTCCCTCAACTTTTTATTGTTTTGTGATGAAGGAGATTTCTGATGAAGGTTATTTTGCTCAGAGTATGCTACTAAGTAAAGCCTTGAGGATGCAACAGGACCTCGAAGATAAGAAAAATGAAGTTATAATTGAAGGCTTGGAAAGTAAAATCAAAGATCATGAAGCTGCTCTTGAAAAGAAATATTTTGTTCTTCAAACAATGGAGGGTTCGCTGGCAGAAGCCCAAGCCGAAATTGCCAGATTAAACAGTGAACTCCTAAAATCCAAAACCTTCGAGCAAGAAAGGAAGAATTTTAATGTGAAGCTTGAAGCTGAAGTTGAAAAAAGTTCGAATTTGCAGAAATCCTTGAAAGAGCTTCAGGATAAATGCTTAAACTTCGGCAACCGGTGCGTCCAACGGCTGAAGCTGGTTTTCAACTTAGTTGGTGCTAGTTCTAAAAAATTTGAACCTTCGGCTGAAAACCTGCCAAGCACCTTTGAACATATTGAGGGCGAAGTTGAGGCGCTCGACGAAGTTATAGCTGGGCAAGGTGACTTCTGTGCCCTGCTAGCTTCTCGCAGCATAGCTGTAGCTTTCATGAAGACTGGTTGCACGGGAAGATCGTAAACAGGCCAAACTTCAGCCTATCACCAGCAAACTTGACTGACATCCCCAGCCTGGCCCAAAGCATTGGAAATAGATTTATAACACAAATTTGGACGAAGGGTGGATGAAACTTAGCTGGTGACGAAGCTCGAAGTCATCTCAAGCCGGTATTAAACTTGTACCTGTTGCTTACCTTCTCCTGAGATTTCTTTTTACCTTACACCGCTTTGTTATATACAGGATGACGAAGCCGAAAGTCAATGATTTGAAGCTTGATGGATACTGATGAAGCCACTGCAAAAAACTCTAGAGAAATTTGAATTATCTTTGTAAAAGATATTGTAATTTAGGAATGAAAACACTACTCTGTAAATTTATCCATACCTTGTAATATATTTTTACCTTTTTCATCTATGTGTGAATTGCTTTGATGTGGACAAAACTTGTATCTTTTGAGCTGAAGGCGAAAAACACCTTCCCTTCTTTTTCGTAACAACGAAGCATATCTTTACTTTTTTATACTCATCGAAGCCTTGTCATCAAAGCCGAAGCATCTGTTTATACTCTATGTTATGATGACGATGATCCTACGAATGCCTAAATGAATGTGTATGAATGCAATGAATGATGTGATGAAATATGCAAATGAATGTCCAAACACACGCATATGAAGCCACATCTGAACTCTGCATCTGCTTAGAAACATCTTTTCAGTCTTAAGCTCTGCATCCCCTTAGGAACGTCTTTTGAGCTTCTTCACCGTTTATTTTTCGGTGTTCACCGTTTATTTTTTGGTGTAAGTTCTGCATCCCCTTAGGAACGTCTTTTGAACTTCTTCGCATTCTATTTCGGCGGTATAAGTTCTGCATCCCCTTAGGAACGTCTTTTGAACTTCTTCGCCTTCTATTTCGGTGGTATTTGGCTCTGCATTCCCTTAGGAACAACTTTTGAGCAGAAAACTTACGCTGTGCTCCCTTAGGAACGACTTTTTGTAGCTTCGTCATGCTCTGCATCCCCTTGGGGACGACTTTTGAGCTTCTCCCTGTTTTTTCTTCTTTTTTCTGCACTCAATAGTGCATACTCAGATTTTACATTTTACATTCTTTTTAGGGGATTTTGGCTCTCATGGAGCTAAATAAGAAGGAAAAAATTACAAGCTATGGCCCCATTAAAAACCTTTCTCCCCCTTTGGAAAGGAAAAGGGTGCCATAGAAAAAATGAAAAAAGATTACATCAAATTACACATTATATCACCGAAGCTCATCCGCATTCCAAGATCTAGGAATGTCGTTGTCATCCATGTCCTTCAATCTATAAGAACCGGGCCTCGATGAAGATACTACGAGAAAAGGTCCTTCCCACTTCAGTTGCAATTTGCCTACTGTGTCTGGATTGGCCACTCTCCGAAGCACCAAATGCCCTGTCTTAATATTTTTCAACTGAACTTTTCTGTCGCGCCACTTTATTGTCTCGGCTTAATATTTATTGATGTTCTCCACAGCCTGAAGTCTAGTCCCTTCTATAGTACCTTTTGCAACGTGATAATCAGCCTCGTCTTCTATTGAAGCTGTTGTTCTTATTGACCCTGCTTTAGCTTCTTCTGCAGTTATAGCTTCGTCACCAAATAATAGCTTGAAGGGTGTGAATCCTATTGATCTTGATTTGTATTGTGGCTCCACACCACTTCAATCAACTCATCTGGCCACTTTCCTCTAGGCTGATAGAAGATTAGCTTCATTATTCCCGTCATAATAATGCCATTTGCTCTTTCCACCAGCCCATTTGACTCCGGATGCCTAACTGATGCAAAATGAATCTTCGTGCCAATTTGGTCATAGAAATCCTTGAACGTTTCGGCATCAAACTGTGTTCCATTGTCCACAGTTATAGCCTTCGGCACGCCGAAGCGACAAACAATATTTTGCTAGAAGAATTTCTGGACTGTAACCAAAGTTATTGTAGCTAAAGGCTTCGCTTCAATCCACTTGGAAAAATATTCTATAGCCACCACAACATATTTCAAATTACCTTGCGCTGGTGGAAGTGGCCTAATAAATCCAGGCCCCATCTTTGCAATGGTCAAGTAGGCTGTATTAGCTAGGTGAGAGACGAAGGTTGTTTTTGGTCTCTTGCACATTTTTAACACTTTTCACATTTTTGAACTAACTCTACCGCATCCGAAGCTGCCTTCGGCCAGTAAAATCCCTGTCTAAATACCTTTCCTAGCAAGGGCCTAGATCCAATATGAGATCCACACAGACCTGCATGTATCTCTTTCATCAATTCAATACCTTCAACTCTAGATAAACACCTAAGAAGTGGGGAACAGACTCCATGTTTATACAATTCCCCTTCTATTATCACATACGATCTTGTCCTTGCTTCCATTCTCTTATTATAAGCTTCGTCATCCGAAAGACAATTCCCTTGGAGGAAAGATATAATTTCAGTCCTCCAATCTTCACTATGTACTGGGGAAATTGTAAGCACTGCTCTCTCCATAAGTTCAACCGAAGGTGCTTTTATTGTCTCAAAAAATACTTCCGAAGGTAGCGGGAGCCCCTGTGCCGCTGACTTGGCTAGCAAATCAGCATGCTCATTTTCCCCTCTTGGAATATTTTTGACTGAAAATCCTTTGAAAGAAGCTTCGAGCCTTCGAACCGTGTCTAAATATCTTTCAAGCTTCGGGTCTCTAGCCTTGCTACTTTTGTCAACATAACCAGAAATGACTTGAGAATCAGTTTTAAGAATGGCCCTTCTTATTCCCATTGCCTTCAACTTCTGAAGCCCCAACAGAAGTGCTTCGTATTCAGTAATATTGTTTGTGCAACTGAAGTCAAGCCTTGGTGCATAACATGTTTTGACTTTTGAAGGCGCAACTAGGACAGCAGCCGCTCCTGCACCGAAGGTTCCCCAAGAACCATCACAGAACACTGTCCAAACTTCAGCGTCTTTGTTTTTTTCTTCTTCCTGAGCCCCTAGCGTCCAATCAGCGATGAAGTCTGCTAACGCCTGGGACTGAATTGAGGATCTATGCACATAGTCAATAGTGAATTCGTTAAGCTCCACAGCCCATTTTCCAATCCTTCCAGTAGCTTCTCTGTTCCTCATTATGTCCTTCAGAGGCTATGACGAAGGAACAATTATGTGATATGCTTGAAAATAATGCCGAAGCTTCCCGGAGGCCATTAACACAGCATACAACACCTTTTCCAATTCCGTATAATTTTTCTTTGACAAACTTAAAACTTCGGAGACAAAATATACTGGAGCCTGCTTTTTGATTTGGCCATCTAGCTTCTCCTGTACCAGAGTCGCACTAACTGCGTAGTGCGAAGCTGCCACATATAAAAGCAATGGAGCCCCTGGCGAAGGTGGAGTTAGTGTTGTTAGATCGATCAAGTATTGTTTCAGCTCTTCGAAAGCTTTTTGCTGGGCCGGACCCCATTGGAAAACTTCGGCTGACTTTAGTATTTCAAAGAATGGCAGATTTCTTTCTGCTGATCTGGATATGAATCTGTTTAATGATGCTAGCCTTCTTGCCGGCCGTTGGGCCCCCTTCTTTGTGCTTAGCAGCTCCATCCAAAGAATAGCCTCAATCTTTCTTGGGTTGGCTTCAATTCCTTTAGTTTGACACCAAACAGCCAAGGAACTTGCCCTTCTTTACCCCAAAAACACACTTTTCTAGATTTAACTTCAGGCTAGCTTGCCTGAAGTTGGCAAATGTCTCTTGTAAATCAGCAATGTGATTTTCTTGCTTCGTGCTTTTCACTACGATATCATCAACATAGGTCAGTACATTCCTGCCTATTTGAGAATGTAGGACCTTGGTTGTCATTCTGCTGAAGCTTCCTCCAGCATTCTTGAGCCCCTCAGGCATCCGAAGATAACAATATGTGCCACAGGGGTTATGAAGCTAGTCTTCGGCTCATCTTCCTTCTTCATCCATATTTGATGATAGCCTGAGTAACAATCCAGTAGGCTCATGAGCTCCGAAGAAGTTATTGCATCTACTAGGGAGTCTATTCTTGGCAATGGGAACTCGTCCTTCAGACAAGCCTTGTTAAGATATGTAAAATCAATGCACATTCTCCATTTACCATTGGCCTTCTTCACCATAACAGTGTTGGCTAGCCATTCTAGGTATTTCACCTCTCTGATAACACCAGCACTAAGAAGTCTCTTCACTTTGTTCCGAGCACCTTCAGCTTTGTCTTCAGACATTTTCCGAAGCCTTTGTTTTCTTGGCCTGAAGGATGGATCCACGTTGAGTGAATGTTCAATGACATCTCTGCTGACACCACAGAGATCATTGGCAGACCAAGCAAAGACATCTTTATTGTTGAATAAGAATCTTAGCAAAGTCTTCTCTTGTTCTTCAGATAGCTGAGACCCCAGCAATACCCTTTGTTTTGTTATGTCTTCACATAGGAGCATAGGCTTCGGCTGATCCGCTGAAGTAGCCTTCTCTCTTTTGTATTTATACTGCTCACAGGCTTCGGCTCCATCTATATTATGGATTGCCTTTGAATCTGTCCAATTTCCTTCAGCCTTTTTGGCAGCCTCTTGACTTCCACGGATAGCAATGGGCCCTTGCTCCGAAGGTATCTTCATACATAAGTATGTTGGATGAAGTATAGCTTCGAAAGCATTGAGTGTGCCTCGGCCAATGATTGCATTGTATGGGTACTCCATGTCAACAATACCAAAAACAACTTATTCAGTCCTTGTGTTATGAACGAAGCCGAAGGTTACTAGCATTGTGATTTTGCCGAGTGCTACAATCTGCCTTCCTCCGAAGCCACAAAGAGGGTGTGTAGCATCATGAATCTTATCCTCTAGCTCTTGCATTTGTCTGAAGGCCTTAGCAAATATGATATCTGTTGCACTGCCTGTGTCAACCAGAACATTATGGACCAGAAACCCCTTGATGACACAAGACATGACCATAGCATCATTGTGGCGGTAATCCTTGAGCAGAAGATCCTCCTGGGAGAAGGTGATTGGGATGTGGGACCATTTGGACATGATGAAGGGTCCCTGCACGCCAACATGCTGCACCCCTCTCTGCGCTTCTTTCTTCTGCTTCTTGTTGGCTGGCTCTGAGCTTGAACCGTCTGTTATCGAGAGCACCAGCTTCATAGCCGAAGGTGCTACAACTTGGTTGTTGAACGAAGCCATCAGCTCAAAAGTGAAAGTGAGTTCACCGGAGGTTGGCGCCAATGTTGGGGACTTGTTCTCAAATGCTATGAATTAAGAACAAGGCAACACAAAAAGAAGTTAATGGTTAATGGCCTTCATCCTTCGAAGCATTATTTCCCTTAGGATATAACGATCTTCGGACGAAGGTCACGAAGGACATACCTTCATCATCACAGTTTACGTTGATGAAAGAAGAAGTATATGAAACACGAGAAATAATATGAATAATCGTATAACATCATTTATATATCCTTTTATATCATCATGAATGAACATGAACAATATTGAATTACATCTGTACCTTCGGCTTAACAGAAGGCAAAGATAAAAGTGTGACGCACGAGCGAATACCAGTCAGCGTGAACAGTACAGGGGTACTATTCACCTATTTATAGGCACGGGACGCAGCCCGGTTAAAATTACATTCATGTCCTTTACAACTTATCACAATCATGACACAAATTACCATGGGCCGATTGGTCATTTCATCTTTAAGTCGGTGCAACCCTTCATATCAAGGCATGTCGCTATGCCGAAGCTCCCTGGAAAGTAGCTTCGGCGTGTATCTTCGCGCTATGCTTGCTTCTGTGTTGATCTTTCGAAGATGTTTCTTCTCAAAGGACCTTTGGCGACGAAGCAGACCCCCAACAAGTATTATACCCATGTGGTGATAATGCCTCGAAAGATGAAGGTCCTTAATCTTTAACAATTGTGTTTCCTTGTTCTTGATTCACAGCATTTGAGAACAAGTGACCAACATCTGCCTAGGCAGGGAGCAGGCCCAAGAATGTGTGGCGATGTGGCACCCCCGGACCTCCCCTGACTGTGGGTCTGGAACATGCTTGAGGATGTCTGGGCCCCAACCATAGTGGTCTGGACACATGGCGGCACCGGACCTCTCCTAGCTTGAGGCTCAGTTGACACTCCTCAGGGTCCAGAATCACTCCTAGGGGTCCAGAACCAATCTTGTAGCCAAAGAGTGCTTTCACTCCAAGGGCATGGAGCAGCTCTGGACCCCCATTCTAGGGATCTAGAAGTCCCATGTGGGGTCCAGGTCTCGTCCATGAGGACCTAGGCCTATAGCCGAAGTTGATGATTACTTCCCTCTATGGGACTTGTGGTGATGCTGGTGCAGCCCGTGAAACAAGCCCAGTTGGCCTGAAGCCACATATGATGGGCCCCATCCCTTAGTTGGGCTAGTCAGCCAGAAGATCCGTGGCTATGGGTAGCCACTGGGTCCCACCTTGACCCAGCAGGAGTGGTACCCCATATTTATGGTACCGACAACAATGCTCATGAGTAACTGTTTTATGTGTGAACTAAATTGTAGTAAATGATAAGCAATTCATGCATTATTCGAAAAGTATCAATATCTTACTAAATAATATATGTATTCATCACTTATTTGCTTGAAAAAATCCAGTCCATGTATTTGTATCCGTCTCATTTCTAACTATCCGTACTCAATCCTGAATCCAATTGAAATACATTAGGGTAGGATAACGAATGATATACTCTATGTTTGTATCCACCCATTTTCACCCATAGCATATTCTACATTTGAGGGATAGGGTTTTGAGTTTTGAGTAATGACCTATAAAGTTTTGGTATTTGAAATCGGTAAGTGATCTATTAGAGCCTTACGAATCTCTTATATAGCAGTTTGTTTGGTATTGAGGATGTTTGAAGTAATTTGTTTGAATGTTATTAAAAGGTCAAATAGGTCATGTAAAGAAAATGACGCCTAGCTAGGGCCATAAGTGGTTTTAATGTTTGATTGACAACATGGTCAAATGGACAAATATGATTTTCAAATATGAAATCTTTAAATTCATTTGGACATAAGGATAGCTTGGACAGAGGCAACGTGAAGATCAAGTGGTCAACATCTCAAGGAAGACAATGGAGCATCATTGAAGACCTTAGAAGACTTGCAAGGAGTCCAAGACATAAAAAAGGTCAAGCTTACAATATAATATATATAAATAAACTAAGCAAACTGACACGTGACAACCCATCAAAATTATCTGGTGCTTAACTATACTAGGTAGTGGAGCATATGGTCAAGTGCAAAGGCTCTATTGAGGGTTACAAGCCCTCTCAAAAACTCTAGCAGTTGCAGCACAGAAATTTGTGGTGATACTAGAGAGGAAGCATCAGAGACTATGTTGTGTTCCAGAGTCTTTGCAAAAGCTTTTGGAGGTCATCATAGAAGCATCAGAGTAAAGACCCCTCCCAATTGCTAAAAAGGCTAGTCTCTAACTACTTGCTAACATGGCACCACTAGATTTATGTAGTGGTAGGCACCAAATCATTTCACGCTCTATGCTTGAGCATAGTATGCCACCAACGACTATATTTCACTACAACACTTATGGTCTTCTATGATGAATAGTCAATTACACTAAAGTAATTCATCATTAGGTCACCTTGTTTATAACGATTTTCAGAAGATGGCTTAGTATAGTGATGAAAATTTAACCTCTGTCATTAAAATCGTCATAGTATACTCTAGCATCATGTTTGTGAAATTTTTATATGACAAAATAGGAATCATGGTAAGAATAAATCGGCATAACCTTCTCAACATAATAATACTTATGATATTGCATTGACAATGCACATATGTCATAGAAATATGATGTATTTAAAAAAACATGTTCAGATACCGTACATAAATCGTCAACATTGTGGGAGTCTTGGGTCAATCATCTTCACCTCTTTTCAAGTTGAATGCAAACTCTTCATCTTCATTTAGAAATTAATATCGTAAATGATTTAGCTCTGTTTAAGATTTTGTGCACGATAATATCGAAAGATACTATAATTATGTTTTAAATTTTCTAAACAAATAGCATAAATAGTCTATACATGGTCTTCCTTTATGACAAATACAAAATAGGTATTTGTTGGTCACTTGTTTTTAATACATGATTGATATCAAAAACAATGCAACACAAATGAATTAATCTCTAGCTTCGCCCTTTAACAAACCCTTCTTAAAGAAGCTAATTAAAGGGAGAAGGTAAAAAAGGTTGAGTAAAAGGTGACAAGCATGAAGTGCAAAAGACACGAAGGTAATGCAAGCAACTCATTTGCGGACCCGGTCCGGTGCGCCACCGGACCGATCCGGTTAGGCCCAGAACAGCCCAAGTAAGGCTCTTTTGAGCCTATCATTTCTAACTCTTTTGGCTGTTCTTGGGAGCTTACCTACAACTTAGAAATGCATTATTAGTGTATAATCCAATTTACTAAGTGTGTGAAACTCACCTTTTTCACAGATCTTTAATGGAGTTCCTGAATTGGCACAAACCAAGTCCGAAATGCACTTTTTGCTACAAAAAGAGTTACAAAACCAAATGCATGTGCTAGAAACATTGTAATAGGCCTATGAAACATGTCTAAGGGTTCAAACCTGTAACACCCCTGGTGTTACTATAACTAAAACTTGAGCATGCATCATAAACATTGACATTGCATATGTTTGATACACCTAGAGTGCATTCACTAGGTAAAAATTTCAAACAAGTGTATTGTTTTTGGTGTTTTGCAAATAGGACCCTGGATAGGGAACCTAACCCTAAATAAGGCTCAAGGGGTAAAAGCTTAACCCAAGATGAGAAAACCTAAAGGATTTAGGGGAAGAGTTTTAAAATGTCCTCAAAAACAAAGTTGAATTACATTTATACCCTTGGAATACCATAAACCCTAATTGCAACCCTGGAAAACCCTAAAACCAAACCCTAGGGACCTATGTGCAAAATTAGTCCATTTTTGGACTAAAGTGCAAAAACCAAGTTAAATAAGTATTTTAAGTCCTTTGGGTCACTCATGTGTGAAATTGCAAGCCAAACCCTAAGTTTTGGACTAATTTGCAAAAATCACCCCTTAAGCTCTATTGAGCCTAAGTCTGAAATCAGTGTGTTTCCTTCAACTTTGAACCTTTATAACTTTCAAACTATAGGGTTTTTGCCCTAGGTCACCACATCAAGATTGTAGCCCAATTATAGGAGAACAACTTTGCTTAAGAGTGTAAGCATTGTTGTTAAGAAAATACTGGAGATAAGCAGGCCTGAAGTCAAGCTGTCAGGCTGATTCAGTCTGAATTTCAGATAGGCAGTGACTTGGACCCAAGTTTGAGAGCCAGTTTGACCTTGATCCAGTGCTCAAATAAGTGTAATCCCTATAGTCGATTTGTAGCTGGTAAGTAGCACTACAACTTCGATGCAGAGGGTTGGACTTGGTACTGTGACGGAACCTCCCAAGTAATTAGGCCCACCTACAGTTGTCCTTGTCCAACGGACCTCAGACAACCCTGTAGGTGCCCCTGAACTACTTGACAATCTCGGTATCTTTCCTTACCATTCCAGGAACGTCTCACCCGTCTTGCAGACATTACAGAACATCGGAGATATAGATATGCGGAAGCGATTACATAAACTTACATTTATTAAAAAGTAAGATCAAGTTGTTTATTACAGACCAGAACTATATAACAGAGTGCCGAATAATATTATTACACATACCAAGGGAGGCAAAAACTCCTCCCGACAGTTATCACACAAAAAGTCTTAATGGAGGATCCTTTCCTCCCGCGCTTCACTCTTGCTTATCTTCATTAGGAACCACCTTGGTACAGAAGCAACAAAGGGTTGTCGCTTCCTCACCTAAAAACAATGGAGGGATAAACCCTGAGTATGGAATTACTCAGCAAGTCTTACCCGACTAAGGAAAAGACTCTCAAGGGTATGCTGGATAAATGGGAATCAAGGAGAGGCTTTAGCAAGAATCAACTTAGATACTTTTGCAGAAATAGCTTACTAAAGTGAGTCCTTACTTTCAATATTTTAACGCCAGATTGAATATTAATAGACACTATTTGCATCTAGTCTAATTTCATCATCTCATCAATACAACATCCTTTTTATTCATTGTCGGGGACCATAATTAGGGGTACCCTCAAGGCTCCTAATTCTCAGCTGGTAACCCCCATCAGCACAAAGCTGCAAAGGCCTGATGGGTGCGATTAAGTCAGGGATCAGTCCATTCAAGGGACTCGATCACGCCTCGCCCAAGCCTAGCCTCGGACAAGGGCAGCCGACCCCGGAGGATTCCCGTCTCGCCCGAGGCCCCCCTTCAGCGGCGAACATGTTTCCAGCTCGCCCGAGGCCCTGCCTTCGCCAAGAAGCAACCCTAACCAAATCGCCGCACCGACCGACCAAATCGCAGGAGCATTTAATGCAAAGGTGGCCTGACAACTTTATCCTGACGCACGCCCCCCAGCCGGCAGAGCTGAAGTGACCGCCGTCACTTTGCCGCTCCACTGACCGGCCTGACAGAAGGACAGCGCCGCCTGCGCCACTCCGACTGCGGTGCCGCTTGACAGAGTAAGACTAACAGGCAGTCAGGCCCTGCCGGAGGCACCATAGGAAGCTCCGCTTTGCCCAACCCAGGGCTCGGACTCGGGCTAAGTCCCGGAAGACGGTGAACTCCGCCCAACCCAGGGCTCGGACTCGGGCTAAGTCCCGGAAGACGGCGAACTCCGCCCGACCCAGGGCTCGGACTCGGGCTAAGTCCTGGAAGACGGCGAACTCCGCCCGACCCAGGGCTCGGACTCGGGCTAAGTCCCGGAAGACGGCGAACTCCGCCCGACCCAGGGCTCGGACTCGGGCTAAGCCCCGGAAGACGGCGACCTCCGCCTCGCCCGACCCAGGGCTCGGACTCGAGCTAAGTCCCAGAAGACGACGACCTCCGCCTCGCCCGACCCAGGGCTTGGACTTGGGCTCGGCCCCAGAAGACGACGAACTCCGCTTCGCCCGACCCCAGGGCTCGGACTCCGCCCCGGCACCAGCCGGCAATCTCCGCCTCGCCCGACCCGGGGGCTCGGACTCGACCTTGGCTTCGGAGGAGCTTCCACATCGCCCAACCTAGGGCGCAGACCAGCCACGTCAACAGGAGGCGCCATCATCACCCTACCCCGAGCTGACTCGGGCCACAGGGAACAAGACCGGCGTCCCATCTGGCTCGCTCCACCAGATAGGCAATGATGGCGCCCCGCATGCTCTGTGACGACGGCGGCTCTCAGCCCCCTTATGGAAGCAAGAGGACGTCAGCAAGGACTCAACCGCTCCGACAGCTGTCCCTCCGCCAAGCTCCATCACTCCTCCGACGGCCACGACATCACACCAGCTGGGTGCCAAGATCTCTCCGGCTGCCACAACGGCATGTACCTAGGGCGCTAGCTCGCCTCCGCTAGACACGTAGCACTCTGCTACACCCCCCATTGTACACCTGGATCCTCTCCTTGCGCCTATAAAAGGGAGGACCAGGGCCCTCTTAGAAAAGGTTGGCCACGTGGGGACAAGGACGAGACACGCGCTCGCTCCCTATCCCACGTGGACGCTTGTAACCCCCTACTGCAAGCGCACCCGACCTGGGCGCGGGACGAACACGAAGGCCGCGGGATTCCCACCTCTCTCACGCCGGTCTCCGGCCGCCTTGCTCTCCCCCCTTCGCGCTCGCCCTCGCGCTCGACCCATCTGGGCTGGGGCACGCGGCGACATTCACTCGTCGGCTCAGGGACCCCCCGGTCTCGGAACGCCGACAGTTGGCGCGCCAGGTAGGGGCCTGCTGCGTGTTGACGAACAGCTTCCCGTCAAGCTCCAGATGGGCAGTCTCCAGCAACCTCTTCAACCCGGGACGGTGCTCCGTTTCGGGAGTCTTGAGTTCATGTCCCTCGACGGCAGCTACGACATGATACTCCTTCCACCGCCGTGCGACAACAACAGTGGCGGCCGACAACCCGCCCGCCGGCGGCGGAATCGGCGTCGTCTTCCCCGCACGGTGGAAGAACAATCTTCGAGCTCACCCCGTCCTCTCCCCTGACGGCGGAGGAGGAGGCGGGGGAACCAAGGCCAAGCAGGAGACAGCGCCTCGTCGGCTGTCGAGCGAGTCGACGGCCCCAGCGCCCCAACGGGGGGCGCACCGGGCGTCGACCTCGCGTTTGAGACGAAGGCGAGCGCCGTCTCCCCGCGACACGCCAATCCCGAGCAAGCAGACGACGCCAGCACGCTCGCGAAAAGCTTGCTGGACGTCACCCTCGTACCTGAGACGACGGCGCAGTCAGTCCCCGACGTGACCTCATCGCCGCCCGTCGACCAAAAGGTACCGACCGATTCCCATCCCACGTCTTTCAGATTCAGCCTCAACCCGCCTAGCGACTTCGCTTTGGCGGGCGCTCTCGTAGAGGCAAGTCAAAACCCTCTGGGGTTTCGTATGCGGTCACCTTAGGACCGGCTGACGGACGTCTCGACCTACGGGCCCTCTGGGTCTGAGGAAGACGACGGGCCCAGCATCTGTTGGGATTTCTCTGGACTTGGCAACCCCAGTGCCATGCGGGACTTCATGACCGCATGCGACTACTGCCTTTCCGATTGTTCCGACGGTAGCCGTAGCCTCGGCGACGAGGACTGCGGCCCAAGTCGCGAATGCTTCCACGTCAATCTAGGGGGTCCCCCTGAAGGCAACCATCTCAGCATGCCAGAGGACGGTGACCTCCCTAGGCCGGTGCCTCGCGTTGACATCCCACGGGAGCTAGCTGTGGTCCCCGCTCAGGCGGGGGGTCATGACCCACAGCTCGAGCAAATCTGCGGGGTGCAGGCCAGGCTCGACAAGGGAGCAGGAGCGCTTGAGCCGATCCGTCAGGACGTCGGGCAGGCATGGGTGGGCCAACCTCCGGCCGGAGAAATACGTCATCTACCCCAGGGCTTCCAGCACCGCATCACCGACGACGTCAGGGTCAGGCCACCACCCGCTTCCAGTGGGGTCGACCAGAACCTGGCGGCAGCAGCAATACTTCTTCGCACGATGCCGGAGCCATCAACCACCGAGGGGCGGTGAATCCAGGGAGAGCTCAAGAATCTCCTGGAAGGCACCGCGGTCCGACGGGCCGAGAGCTCCGCCTCCCGAAGGCAGGGGTACCCCTCGGAACCTCATGCTGCGACTTCCCGATTCATGCGGGAAGCCTCGGTCTACACCGGGCGCACGCGCAACACAGCGCCTGTGGCCCCGGGTCGCCTCGGCAACGAGCACCGTCACCGCGACCGACGGGCCCACCTCGACGAGAGGGTGCGCCGAGGCTACCACCCTAGGCATGGGGGACGCTACGACAGCGGGGAGGATCGGAGTCCCTCGCCCGAACCACCCGGTCCGCAAGCCTTCAGCCGAGCCATCTGACGGGCGCCGTTCCCGACCCGGTTCCAACCCCCGACTACTATCACAAAGTACTCGGGGGAGACGAGACCGGAACTGTGGCTCGCGGACTACCGTCTGGCCTGCTAACTGGGTGGAACGGACGATGACGACCTCATCATCCGCAACCTCCCCCTGTTCCTCTCCGACTCAGCTCGCGCCTGGTTGGAGCACCTGCCTCCGGGACAGATCTCCAACTGGGACGACCTAGTCCAAGCTTTCGCCGGCAATTTCCAGGGCACGTATGTGCGCCCTGGGAATTCCTGGGACCTCCGAAGCTGCCGACAGCAAGCCGGGAGAGTCTCTCCGGGACTACATCCGGCGATTCTCGAAGCAGCGCACCGAGCTGCCCAACATCACCGACTCGGATGTCATCGGCGCGTTCCTCGCTGGCACCACCTGCCACGACCTGGTGAGCAAGCTAGGCCGCAAGACCCCTACCAGGGCGAGCAAGCTGATGGACATCGCCACCAAGTTCGCCTCCGGCCAGGAGGCGGTCGAGGCTATCTTCCGAAAGGACAAGCAGCCCCAGGGCCGCCCATCGGAAGATACTCCCGAGGCGTCAACTCAGCGTGGCGCCAAGAAGAAGAGCAAGAAGAAGTCGCAAGCGAAACGCGACGCCGCCGACGCAGACCTTGTCGCCGCCGCCGAGTACAAGAACCCTCGGAAGCCCCCCGGAGGTGCCAACCTCTTCGACAAGATGCTCAAGAAGCCGTGCCCCTATCACCAGGGACCCGTCAAGCACACCCTTGAGGAGTGCGTCATGCTTCGGCGCCACTTCCACAGGGCCGGGCCACCCGCGGAGGGTGGCAAGGCCCGCGACGACGACAAGAAGGAAGATCACCGGGCAGGAGAGTTCCCCGAGGTCCGCGACTGCTTCATGATCTATGGTGGGCAAGCGGCGAACGCCTCGGCTCGGCACCGCAAGCAAGAGCGCCGGGAGGTCTGCTCGGTCAAGGTGGCGGCGCCAGTCTACCTAGACTGGTCCGACAAGCCCATCACCTTCGACTGAGACGATCACCCCGACCATGTGCCAAGCCCGGGGAAATACCCGCTCGTCGTCGATCCCGTCATCGGCGACGTCAGGCTCACCAAGGTCCTCATGGATGGAGGCAGCAGCCTCAACATCATCTACGCCGAGACCCTCGGGCTTCTGCGTATCGATCTGTCCTCTGTCCGGGCAGGCGCTGCGCCCTTCCATGGGATCATTCCCGGGAAGCGCGTCCAACCCCTCGGACAGCTCGACCTTCCCGTCTGCTTCGGAACACCCTCCAACTTCCGAAGGGAGACCCTGACATTCGAGGTGGTCGGGTTCCGAGGAACCTACCACGCGGTACTGGGGAGGCCATGCTACGCGAAGTTCATGGCCGTCCCCAACTACACCTACCTGAAGCTCAAGATGCCGGGCCCCAACAGGGTCATCACCGTCGGCCCTACGTACAAACACGCGTTCGAATGCGACGTGGAGTGCGTGGAGTACGCCGAGGCCCTCGCCGAGTCCGAGGCTCTCATCGCCGACCTGGAGAGCCTCTCTAAGGAGGTGCCAGACGTGAAGCGTCATGCCGGCAACTTTGAGCCAGCGGAGATGGTTAAGTTCGTCCCCCTCGACCCCAGCGGCAACACCTCCAAGCAGATTCGGATCGGCTCCGGGTTCGATCCCAAATAGGAAGCAGTGCTCATCGACTTTCTCCGCGCGAACGCCGACGTCTTCGCGTGGAGTCCCACGGACATGCCTGGCATACCGAGGGATGTCGCCGAGCACTCGCTAGACATCCGAGCCGGAGCCCGACCCGTCAAGCAGCCGCTGCGCCGATTCGACGAGGAGAAACGCAGAGCCATAGGCGAGGAGATCCACAAGCTAATGGCGGCAGGGTTCATCAAAGAGGTATTCCATCCCGAATGGCTTGCCAACCCTATGCTTGTGAGAAAGAAAGGGGGGAAATGGCGGATGTGTGTAGACTACACTGGTCTCAACAAAGCATGTCCGAAGGTTCCCTACCCTCTGCCTCGCATCGACCAAATCGTGGATTCCACTGCTGGGTGCGAAACCCTGTCTTTCCTCGATGCCTACTCAGGGTATCATCAAATCAGGATGAAAGAGTCCGACCAGCTCACGACTTCTTTCATCACACCCTACGGCATGTACTGCTATGTCACCATGCCCTTCGGCTTGAGGAATGCGGGCGCGACGTACCAGCGGTGCATGAACCATGTGTTCGGCGAACACATTGGCCGCACGGTCGAGGCCTACATCGATGACATCGTAGTCAAGACGAGGAAAGCCTCCGACCTCCTTTCCGACCTTGAAGCGACATTCCGATGTCTCAAGGCGAAAGGCGTCAAGCTCAATCCCGAAAAGTGTGTTTTCAGAGTACCCCAAGGCATGCTCTTGGGGTTCATCGTCTCCGAGCGAGGCATCGAAGCCAACCCGGAGAAGATCGCAGCTATCACCAGCATGGGGCCCATCAAGGACTTGAAAGGCGTACAGAGGGTCATGGGATGCCTCGCGGCTCTAAGCCGCTTCATCCCACGCCTCGGTGAAAGAGGTCTACCTCTGTACCGCCTCTTAAGGAAGGCCGAGTGCTTCACTTGGACCCCTGAGGCCAAGGAAGCCCTCGGGAACCTGAAGGCGCTCCTCACGAAGGCGCCTATCTTGGTGCCCCCAGCTGCCGGAGAAGCCCTCCTGGTCTACGTCGCCGCGACCACTCAGGTGGTTAGCGCCGCGATTGTGGTCGAGAGGCAAGAAGAGGGGCATGCGTTGCCCGTTTAGAGGCCAGTCTACTTCGTCAGCGAGGTACTGTCCGAAACCAAGATCCGCTACCCACAAGTTCAGAAGCTGCTGTACGCGGTGATCCTGACGCGGCGGAAGCTGCGACACTACTTCGAGTCTCATCCGGTAACTGTGGTGTCATCCTTCCCTGGGGGAGATCATCCAGTGCTGAGAGGCCTCGGGTAGGATTGCAAAGTGGGCGGTGGAAATCATGGGCGAAACGATCTCGTTCGCTCCTCGGAAGGCCATCAAGTCCCAGGTCTTGGCGGACTTCATAGCTGAATGGGTCGACACTCAGCTACCGACGGCTCCGATCCAACCGGAGCTCTGGACCATGTTTTTCGACGGGTCGCTGATGAAGACAGGAGCCGGCGCAGGCCTACTCTTCGTCTCGCCCCTCGGGAAGCACCTATGCTACGTGCTACGCCTCCATTTCCCGGCATCCAACAATGTGGCTGAGTACGAAGCTCTAGTCAACGGGTTGCGGATCGCCATCGAGCTAGGGGTCCAACGCCTCGACGCTCGCGGTGACTCGCAGCTCGTCATCGACCAAGTCATGAAGAACTCCCACTGCCGCGACCCAAAGATGGAGGCCTACTGCGATGAAGTTTGGCGCCTGGAAGACAAGTTCTACGGGCTCGAGCTCAACCACATCGCTCGGCGCTACAACGAGACTGCGGACAAACTGGCTAAAATAGCCTCGGGGCGAACGACGGTTCCCCCGGACGTCTTCTCCCGGGATCTGCATCAACCCTCCGTCAAGATCGACGACACGCCCGAGCCCGAGGCACCCTCAGCCAAGCTCGAGGCACCCTCGGCCCAGCCCGAGGCACCCTCGGATCAGCCCGAAGCACCCTCGGAACCAAGGCGAGGTCTACGGCAACGCTTGGAACATCCAACAGCTACATCGCTTCTACCCTTAAGATGTTTTCAAGTTGTTCATATACCTCGCACCCACGCAAAGTTTAGTCATCAAGGAAGGGTCGGCCTCGCCTCGGCAAGCCCGACCCTCCCTCGGGGGCTAAAAGGGGGGAACCCCCTCTGCGTCGAAATTTTCCTCGAAAAAAAGATCTTTTCTGCCAGAATGTCTTTCGCGCTTTTTGGCTACTTCGAAAGTGGATCCTAAAAACGACGGAGTACACGTAAGCAGCCAAGGCTGACCGAGCCGAGGGACTCCTACGCCTCCGGGATACGGATACCTCACTCATCACCTTCTGCGATAAGTAACTCACGTTCGGATAAGTGATTCTGCGGACCGAACAAGTCTTCACGTTCGAAAGCTCTTCTGCCGAAACGATCCTTCGTGCCTTCTCGACTGCGTCGGTGACAGAGCCCCATGGACGGGTAAGAGTGCGCGTAAGCGGCAAGGTCGACCGAGCCGAGGGACTCCTACGCCTCCGGGATACGGATACCTCACTCATCGCCTTCCGCGAGAAGCAACTCTCGCTCGCACAAACATTTCTGTTACCGACAAAAAAGTCCAGATACTCGAAACAAAAGGAAAAGAGACGCAGCTTTACAACACGGCGAGGGTGTGTTTAGGCCTCGGCGGCCGAAGGAAACACACGCTACAAGACAATCCGATCCTGCAGGCTCGGATCTTGACGGCTGAAGGGAGCAGCAGCACCCTCGGCATCGACGACACCTTCGGCGGGGTCCGACCTAGCCTTGGACGGCGACGCGGTCCGAAGATCTCCACTCTGAAGAACGACGTCATCGCCATGCCCGGGCCATCGCTACCAGGGTCTTCTCGGGAATTCGGCCCGAGCAGGCGGCTCGGCCGGTCACACCGGGGCCTCGGCCAGCTGTCCTCCAAGGACGTCAGCCCGACCCGAGGCCTCGGCTAGTCAATTCCGGCGTCGGTCCCGCTAACGGACGACCCAGCCAGGCTCTGGCCAACCAGGTTTTCTTTTCGAGCCAACTCTGCCTCTATTCATGTTGACGCCGCTACCCCTGGCCTCGGCTCATCGAAGAGCGGCCGAGGGGTTCCTTTAATTAAGCTAGAGAAGCCTCGGACAACAAGGCCGACCAAGCCGAGGGACTCCTACGCCTCCGGGATACGGATACCTCACTCGTCACCTTTACACGGGGCGACTCACGCTTGGTGAAGCGGTTCAGACAACCAACAGGCGAGTCTTAGTGCTCGAAAATGAGGAAAAAACAAGGCTCCGTGCCGAAAATACATACATGTTCAAGCCTCGACAGCCACAATGAACAAAAACACTGGCATTCGAAGTGCCATTACAAACGGAACTCTGGTTCCGTCCCCGCGGGTATGAACAACCTCGAGCCTACGGGGCGACGAACACCGGGGGACCCGCCAGCGACCTCTGCAGCAGCAGCCATGGTCCCAGGACGGACGCGGCCGCCAGAGGGCTCTCGTTCGCGTTCTCGCTCAAGGGACGCGAACCAGCTATTAAAGCCAAAGAGCGGGCCGCTCCCAAGCGCACTGTCGGGTCCTCGCTGCCGTCCTTGCCTCGAATGCAAGGAAGAGGGCGGAATGTTGCATCCTAGCTAGGCAGCAACAGTTCGCCTTCCCCGGCATGGCTGGAGGACGTCTCCTCCGCAGGGCTGGAGGGTGTTTGCCACCACCAGAAGCTAGAAGAAGAGGTGGCCCGGCGGCCCGCGCAGGAGGTAGAACCCCGGCTCGCCTTGCTCCCCGCTCCAGTGAGGATGACGAACACCCTCGAGGCTGAGGGCGGGACCAAGATCACAGCCCGGCTTGCCCCTCCCCATCCAGGGGCTGGAGGTCACCGTCTTGGGTGACCACCAGCGGAGGGGTGCAACCGGGCTACGTGATGAAAATCCTTGAAGCCGAATGATGGCTGAAAGGTGCCAGCTCCCACGGAGTTGTGTTCCCCCAACGACGAGGCGGGAAGATGGCGGATTTCCCCCATCCGGGGGCTTGGAAGGTGGAGAGACACGATGCATAAGGGAGCGCGAAGACATGGTCTCCTTCCAAGGGGGTCACCCTCCTTTTAAAGGCGGATCTCCCTACTTGCGTCCCCAGCCGTCACGGGCTGAGTCTTCTCCAACACACTCCAAGGTCCTCCCCTACGGTGCGGGGGCTGGGTCCCACACATCATGCAAGCCGACTCAGGGCAGAAGAAGCCAAACCGCCGCGCGCGGTGCGTACAACCGCCCAGCGGTTACAAGCGACTCTCCACTTTTGCCCAGACCAACGGGCGAAAGGGCGGGCAGCCGTGCAGGCGGCATGCAACCGCACCAAGTGGGCGCACTTCTCCGACTCCCAACACGCCCGGCATGGAGGCCCAGGCCCATGCGTCATGCAACCGGCGCACCGAACGCTTCGTGCATGCAACTGCACCGCCACTTGCGCCACTACCGCGCCTCCTCGACTGCGGAACCAATACCGCGACTCGAGGCGACCCAGCGCGCGACCCAGCAGCACCAGCCTGGCGCGACGGTCAACGCGGCCAAAAGTGGGCCAGCAGTAATGGCGGTGGCAGGCAGGCAGGAACAGCGGCCACGTCGTCAGCCAAGCTTACGTCCCATCCGGGGGCAGCGAGAGAACCCTCTCGCACGGCGTGAAGACAATGCGCCCGTGATCCGTTCCTCGAACGGCTCGCGCACGCGCGACGGTCGCTCCTCCAACCACTCGCCCCATCGCATTAACTCCGCGGCGGAACACGCGGCGCCTCCGGCAGGAGAAGCGAGCGACGCTTCGCCTTCGCTGTAATGACCGCGTCCAAAAAAAAAGGTACGCCGCATCGTTTGATTCCGTATCCTTTTCCGTTTTTCCTCTTTCTCTCTCTTGCAACAGGGACCGGGAAAGGGGGATACCCCGAAAAGGATCCTTCCCCGAGAAGGAACCAGGCTCCGAGCCCCCCTACTGATCAGAGGTTCGAAGGCTGGCCCCCCGGAAGGGTTCAACAGCTGCCTCAGATCGCGTGGGCCCTGCACCCACTACTGGTCAGAGGTTCGCAGGCCGGCCCCTCGAAAGGGTTCCACGGCCGCCTCAGGCTACTCGGGCTCCGTGCCCATTACTGATCAGGGATTCGAAGGCTGGCCCCCGAAGGGTTCACAGCCGCCTCAGACGCCGAGCGAGGGATGACCATGGGTACGTTCGATACATAACCAAGGCTCGGGTTGGCTCCCCAGGTACCCTAGGACATTTCCGAGACCAGCGGGAACGATCTTGTAACAGAATCCCATCAGAGGGAGGCATCGAGCCCTCGGACCCCGTCGCCAGGGGACCGGGTCTGGTAGTTCACCCGTAGGTACTCTTGGGCATGCCTTTCGGCTCCTAGCCGACCCCTAACGAACGGGGCACGGACGTCCACTCGGATTACCCGCTTGCAGCTCATTGGAGACACCATGTTCGGCGCCCATCGAGGGCAACATGGCGCTTTCCCCCCCTCCTCCTTGCGGAAAGGCGACGCAGGGGCGTATGTAAAAAAGCCGAGTCTACCCCTGACCGCCCTCTCGCTCTGTGCAGAGGCTCGGGGGCTGCTCTCGCAAACCCGGCTCTGGCCGAACCGTTGACAGCGTCAACATACCAGCCCGAGAACTTGGGACCCGACCGTACACCTGGGCTACGGCCAGCTCGCATGAGGGAATGACCAGACCAGCCGAAGCACTACATGAGGCAGTAAGACCTCGAAGGAGTGAAACCACTCCTCCGAGGCCTCGGGGGCTACATCCGGCGGGTGCGCTCGCGCGCACCCACCGGAACAAAAGCGCAACCGAGAAAGGCTGGTCCCCTTGCAAAAAAGTGCGACGAAAGCCTCCAAGCGAGTGTAAACACTCCCTTCGAGGCTCGGGGGCTACTGTCAGGGACCATAATTAGGGGTACCCTCAAGGCTCCTAATTCTCAGCTGGTAACCCCCATCAGCACAAAGCTGCAAAGGCCTGATGGGTGCGATTAAGTCAGGGATCAGTCCATTCAAGGGACTCGATCACGCCTCGCCCGAGCCTAGCCTCGGACAAGGGCAGCCGACCCCGGAGGATTTCCGTCTCGCCCGAGGCCCCCCTTCAGCGGCGAACATGTTTCCGGCTCGCTCGAGGCCCTGCCTTCGCCAAGAAGCAACCCTAACCAAATCGCCCCACCGACCGACCAAATCACAGGAGCATTTAATGCAAAGGTGGCCTGACACCTTTATCCTGACGCACGCCCCCCCAGCCGGCAGAGCCAAAGTGACCGCCGTCACTTCGCCGCTCCACTGACCGGCCTGACAGAAGGACAGCGCCGCCTGCGCCACTCCGACTGCGGTGCCGCTTGACAGAGTAAGACTGACAGGCAGTCAGGCCCTGCCGGAGGCACCATAGGAAGCTCCGCTTCGCCCGACCTAGGGCTTGGACTCGGGCTAAGTCCCGGAAGACGGCGAACTCCGCCCAACCCAGGGCTCGGACTCGGGCTAAGTCCCGGAAGACGGCGAACTCCGCCCGACCCAGGGCTCGGACTCGGGCTAAGTCCCGGAAGACGGCGAACTCTGCCCGACCCAGGGCTCGGACTCGGGCTAAGCCCCGGAAGACGGTGACCTCCGCCTCGCTCGACCCAGGGCTCAGACTCGGGCTAAGTCCCGGAAGACGACGACCTCCGCCTCGCCCGACCCAGGGCTCGGACTTGGGCTCGGCCCCAAAAGACGACGAACTCCGCTTCGCCAGACCCCAGGGCTCGGACTCCGCCCCAGCACCAGCCGGCAATCTCCGCCTCGCCCGACCCGGGGGCTCGGACTCGACCTCGGCTTCGGAGGAGCTTCCACATCGCCCAACCTAGGGCGCAGACCAGCCACGTCAACAGGAGGCGCCATCATCACCCTACCCCGAGCTGACTCGGGCCGCAGGGAACAAGACCGGCGTCCCATCTGGCTCGCTCCACCAGATAGGCAATGATGGCGCCCCGCATGCTCTGTGACGACGGCGGCTCTCAGCCCCCTTACTGTAACACCCAGTTTGTAACATATAAGGAAAGAAGAGAAATTAACTCCTGTATCTATATGTGTGTTATTTCTACTTACCATCATATGTGAACACCCCACCTACACAATTAAATAAATACCCCAAAGACACCTAAATAAATCTTGCATCATGCTGAGTTTTATTTGATTGTGCATTTGTGCTTAATAAAATAAATGTATCATTAATAGCATAACAAAGGATCCATAGAATTCAAAGTCTACCTTGAAAATAAAATCATGAAAATAGAGGAGAGAAAGGAATATTATTCAATAAATAAAATTATAATTTAATAACTTCATCACAGTAGGTATGATCAAAACTAAATAATTAGTCAGTGTACAAAGGTGCCACAAAGTTTGAATTCAAATTGAAGTTTGAATTTGGAGAGAAGGAAAAGATAAAGAAAAACAAAAAGGGAAAAGGATAAAACCTAACTGGGCCGGCTTAACCGTTTTTGGCCCAACTCCGAATTGTCTCCGAGCGGCCCAAGCTTCCGCTCGCGCGCGCGCGCGACTGACCAGCGGGTCTGGCTGAGCAGTTTCACCCGCTCGCGCTTTGGTGCGCCGAGTCGCTTGCGAGTGGGCCCGCGCGGTCAGCCGTTCCCTTCGTCCGCGCGCTAACCTTGGTGCCTCGTTCTCCCTTTTTCCCCGTGCTCGCTTACACGTGGGCCCGCCTGGTCAGCTCGGCCTTCCTTCTCAACAGAACGCGAATTCTTCTCTGCGCGCATGGATTCCGCGGATGCTCGACCGGTGCGATGCTTGGTAATCGGGATCCGCCGGGGCATAAATCCATGCCAGCCGCCACGCCTCCCCGAACCCTAGCTCCGGCATTCTTCCTTAGCCCAAATAACCGAGAGAGAAATCACGGGGGAAATCCGCCGCCGCGCCGCTAGCGAAATCGCCGGTTCTTCGGTAATCCACTCCCGGGTGTGTAGCTGCGTGGGTGCGCCCGACCCTCGGGTAACCGCCCATGCCATCAATTTGAGCTATGCACTACTAGGTTTCGAGTAATTGGTCGCCGGTCCTCGGGGTGGGCGCCGCGCCGCACAACGCCGCGGACTACGTCTCGGCCATTGGCGCTGTGAGTAAAACGCTTCCCTCTGAGTTTGTTTCCATTCCCGCATCGTGTAGGTTCAATCGACTCTGTAATTGGGGCTCGGGTTTGCCCAGTCGCTGCTCGCCGGCGGGGGGCTCCGCTGTAGCACTTAGCGCCGCCGCGCTTGAACCTGGGATGGGGGTAGGCGAAGACACGTCTGCGCCGTCCGATTTAACTTGGGCGATCGCGATTCAGTGGGTGGTATTGTTTCGGTCTGGGGAGATCGTGGCCATTGCTTGGCCATCCAACGCTTAGAAATGGATCAGGCAGAAATTGAATCACGGCCGGTTGATCTTGATCGGACGACTCGGGATTGTAGGGGGCTTTTGTCGTCGACTGATGTAATCTGGATCGTGCGTTTTAGATCTGACGGCCCACGGTGACCGATACCCCTTCGTGGGTCATTTTGTTAAAGAACCCCTGTGAATTCCAGAAATCAACCCGCCGTCCTTTAGTCACTATGCGCTGTGTCTCGGAAAACTTACGCCAGACCCCCTGACTTTTCCAGAAATTGGCGCCCAGTCCAGAGCACGTTTAAAACGTATAAATGAATTAGTAAATGTATTTTTAATACAAAAATAATTCCTAGAACTTAGTTAATTCATAGAAAATTCATTTTAGCTCCAAATTTAGCCATTCCAATTTCTAAAATTTTGTAATAATATTCTCTATCATTTAGTGTCTCTGTTTTGACATGAAAACAGTTAGAAAATTAATTTATCATTTAATCCTATTTCAAGCACATTAAATCTTAGGAAAATCCATAACTTAAATTCTATAACTCCAAAAATTATGATTCCTGTTCCTAGAATTTTATTTTAATGTCTAGATTATTACTGTGTATTTTCTTTACATGTTTGGTGTGATGTTAATTTTTGCTATACCATGTATGTATTGTATTGATGCGAGTAGACGAGCAAGCTACAGAGGATTCTGAGGTTCAGTTGGTAGAGATAGCTGAGCAGGAGCTCATTGAAGGCAAGTTGTGCCCTTGATCACTTCTTTTACCCATTCATGTTCTTATTACTCATAATGATCTGCATAGGATAATTTTGCTGGGACCCAATAGGATGCCCTAGATTTTGACTATCTTTATACCTTGCTATCACCACTGGTTTTACTACTAAAGTTTTGGGTAGTACATGCTATTGCTTTATGTGGATTTGGGTATAGAGATATTCATCACTCATTGTTATACTATTCATTGTTATCTGTTTTATTCTTCCTTGTTCATGTTAAGATCATTATGTTAATGGGAACATGGAGCGACCACCCGGGAAAACAGTGCTACCATAAGGGTTTAATGGGACGCCCTTGGCTGATTAACTAGGAAAGCTAGGGGACCTTACCCGAAAGGGGCAAGGGCAGTAGGGGAGTGGTCAGTGTAGGGAGGTCCCTGGTTGATTTTGCTGCGATGGCGGTCAGCCAGGAACCCTGCATTGGAACTTCCTATAAACTGTAGCGGGTAGTCTGAAGCTAGTGGAACTTTGTAAAGGCCTCGTAGTGTTACCCTGCCTCGCCTCCTCGGTAGAGGTGTATGGGATTGGCCATCTCTTGGCAGATGGGTAACATGACTTGTGGGTAAAGATGCGCAACCTCTGCAGAGTGTAAAACTAGTATACTAGCCGTGCTCACGGTCAAGAGCGGCTCGGACCCTCACATGATTAACTATGGAACTTAAATTTAATTTGACATTTGCATCGCATTTGGGATTACTTTACTATTATTGTTCTTTATTATTATTAAGGTTTGGTATTTACTTACACTTAGTAATTGCTAATAAAATTTTGACCAACTTATAAAAGCAATGCTCAGCCTCAGCCTCTATTTCATTGATCAGCCTTACACTACATGAACTCCCACCTTTGGTGAGTTCATGCCACATTATTCCCCACGACTTGTTGAGCTATGAACGTATGTGAGCTCACTCTTGTTGTCTCACACCCCCCCCCCACAGGAGAAGAACAGGTGGTTTCAAGTGGAGTCATGTATCGAGGAGTTTGACTTGATCTAGGTGGCGTTTCTCAGTCGACATTGGCGCCGACGATCCTTAGTTCGTTTTATCTTTACTATTTTATTTTGTAATAAGACTTCCGCTATGTATTAAGTACTCTGATGTTTTATGACATTTATCTCTATACACTCTGTTATTATATATGTTGTCTTCTTGGCGCATGTATGAGATGCACCCGGCTTTGTTCTTTAAAACCGGGTGTTACAGAAGTGGTATCAGAGCAAATGTTGACTGTAGGACGAAACCTAGATAGAAATGGACAAACCCTCTCCTACTTACCTTACTCTGACTCATTCTATACTCATCTCATCTTGATCTTGTCTCACCTTCTACTGTTCTACTCTGATCATTCTTACCTTTTCTACTCTAAGACAAGATGGATTTCACACCTTGGAATCCTACATTTGTGAACTTTTTAAGGGATAGGAGACCTAAGATGAAATTAAAATTATTTTCTCTATTAAAAAAATGTTGGATGATTGTTCTGATGATAAATGCTTGATTTGCTTTTTTGATTGATTGAAACATTATAGTTGGGCATCTTAGCATGTACCACCATAAGGTAATGTATCAGCTTTAGTGGATAACACACTAATCTACTTAGCTAATAAATCCCCGTAGTAACATTCCTTGTAATTACTCGCCTTGTCTACAATTCTTCCTTTCTTACCCTATGTTTCTAACCCAGATGGGCTACCCCTATAGTGTTAGAAGAGAGCACTATAGACGTGATCCTTGGTATGTCATGGCTAAGAAAGGCAAAGGCCGTTATAGCATGTGGTAGTGGTACCGTAGAGCTCCCTACCACTAAAGGAGAAAGATTTCAAATTAATATTGCAGTAACCTCCTCATCCATGCGTGCAATGTTCTTTATGCCTGAGGAGTTTGTTGGTGACAACATCCGGGTGGTTAGAGATTTTCCGGATGTCTTTTCAGAGGAGTTACCAGGGATGCCACCTGATAGAGAAGTTGAGTTTGTTATTGATCTCTTACCTGGAACTGCCCCTATTTCTAAACGGCCATACAGGATGTCCGTAGAAGAACTAAAGGAACTTAAGAAACAATTAACGGAATTACAAGAGGTTGGATACATTCATCCGAATTCTTCATCTTGTGGAGCACCGGTGTTATTCGTACAGAAGAAGGATGGATCGCAACGGATGTGTGTGGACTATAGATCACTCAATGATGTCACGGTGAAGAACAAGTATCCATTACCCCGTATTGAGGATTTGTTTGATCAGATGAGAGGAGCCAGGGTATTCTCGAAGATTGATCTTCGATCGGGATACCATCAGATGAAGATTAGACCATCGGATATTCCTAAGACGGCTTTCTCAACCCGATATGGTTTATATGAGTTTACCGTTATGTCATTTGGACCAACTAATGCACCAACCTATTTTATGGATCTGAAGAATAAGGTGCATGATCTGGACAGATTCGTCGTGGTTTTCATGGACGATATTTTTATTTATTCCAAGAGTGATAGTGATCATGAGGAACATATGTGATTGGTACTACAGAAGCTTTAAGATAATCAACTCTACGCCAAGTACGGTAAATGCGAGTTTTGGATTGGCGAGGTGCCATTTCTTGGACATATCATTTCTAATGGAGGGATATCAGTGGATCCTACTAAAGTCAAGGAGATAGTGGTGTGGAGCATACCCACTACGGTTACGGAGGACCGAAGTTTCTTGGGACTTGCAGGATATTATTGGAGATTTATTGAAGGATTTTCTAAGATTGCTAAGCTTATGACCTCGCTTTTGGTGAAGGAAAGAGAATTCAAGTGGGACGAGAAGTGCCAAGTATATACGGATCATAAGAGTTTGAAGTATATATTCACTCAAAAGGATCTCAACTTTAGGCAACGCCGTTGGTTGGAGCTTATTAAGGATTATGATTTGGAAATTCACTATCACCCGGGCAAGGCAAATTTGGTTGTAGATGCCTTGAGTCGAAAGGATTACGTTCATTCAGCTGTTGTTGCCCAGCTACCCGATGAGATTGATGAGGATTTTAGGAGACTTAACCTGGGGATAGTTGATCACACTGAAGGAGTTATTATTGATGCGGAACCTACCTTGGAGCAAGAAATCCGCAAAGGACAAATTGGTGATGCTAAAATACAAGAGATTAAGGATCTTATTGCTGAAGGTCGAGGTCTAGAATTCACGGAAGATGAGCAAGGCACCGTATGGTTCACGGATCGGATATGTGTTCCGGAGATTGAAAGCCTTCGTGAGACTATATTGAAGAAAGCCCATGGCTTGGATTATTCTATTCATCCTGGTAGTACCAAGATGTATCAGGATTTAAAGCAAAAGTGCTGGTAATATGGACTGGAGAGAGATATGGCTGCACATGTGGTTATGTGCGATGTGTGCCAAAGAGTTAAGACCGATCACCAAAGACTAGCTGGACTATTACACCCACCAAAGATGTCCGAGTGGAAGTGGGAAGATATTGGTATGGATTTCATTACTGGATTGCCTCGCACCTCGAAAGGATATGATTCTATATGGGTTATTATGGATAGATTGACTAAAGCTCATTTCATTCCGGTCAAGACTACTTATAAGGGATCTCAATTGGTAGAGTTATATATGACTCGGATCATGTATCTACACGGTGTACCGAAGAAGATCATTTTGGATAGAGGACCACAGTTTACCTCCAGATTTTGGAAAAAAAAATTTCATGAGAATATGGATACGAAGTTGAATTTTAGTTCGGCCTACCATCCTCAGACTAATGTACAGACTGAAAGGACTAATCAAGTATTAGAAGACATGTTGAGTGCTTGTGCCCTTCAGCATGGTGGTGTCGAGACAAGAGTCTACCTTATGCTGAGTTCTCATATACTAGTTAACAGGCCAGTCTGAAGATGTCACCGTTCAAGGCTCTGTATGATAGGAAATGCAGAACTCCTCTATTTTTGGACCAGACTAGAGGAAGACGGTTCTTTGGACCTGAACTTATTCAAGAGGTAGAAGAACAAGTCCGTATAATCAGGGAGAACCTGAGGGTAGCTCAAACCAGGCAAAAGAGCTATGCAGATAATAGAAGAAGACCACTTGAACTTGAGAAGGGAGATCATGAGTACTTCAAGGTGTCACCACTTCGTGGAATGAGGAGTTTTAAAGTCGAGAGTAAATTGTCCCCTCACTTTATTGGATCATTCTGAGTTTTTAGGCAAGTTGGAGAGATGGCCTATCAACTCGAGCTACCTGATGATCTATCTGATGTGCATAATGTATTCCATGTATCTCAACTTAAGAAGTGTCTCCGTGTCCCTGAGGAATAGTTACCAATGGAAGACCTTAGTGTTCAAGAGGATTTGACTTATGCGGAATACCCCATCAAGATTTTGGATACTTTGATTCGAGTTACAAGGAATAAGGTTATAAAGATGTGTAAAGTTCAATGGAGTCACCACGGTGAAGATGAAGCAACTTGAGAAAGAGAAGAAGAGCTTCGCATAGATTTTCCCCACCTTTTCTCTAGATCTTCCTAATCTCGAGGACGAGATTATTTTTAAGGGGGGTAGGATTTGTAACACCCAGTTTGTAACATATAAGGAAAGAAGAGAAATTAACTCCTGTATCTATATGTGTGTTATTTCTACTTACCATCATATGTGAACACCCCACCTACACAATTAAATAAATACCCCAAAGACACCTAAATAAATCTTGCATCATGCTGAGTTTTATTTGATTGTGCATTTGTGCTTAATAAAATAAATGTATCATTAATAGCATAACAAAGGATCCATAGAATTCAAAGTCTACCTTGAAAATAAAATCATGAAAATAGAGGAGAGAAAGGAATATTATTCAATAAATAAAATTATAATTTAATAACTTCATCACAGTAGGTATGATCAAAACTAAATAATTAGTCAGTGTACAAAGGTGCCACAAAGTTTGAATTCAAATTGAAGTTTGAATTTGGAGAGAAGGAAAAGATAAAGAAAAACAAAAAGGGAAAAGGATAAAACCTAACTGGGCCGGCTTAACCGTTTTTGGCCCAACTCCGAATTGTCTCCGAGCGGCCCAAGCTTCCGCTCGCGCGCGCGCGACTGACCAGCGGGTCTGGCTGAGCAGTTTCACCCGCTCGCGCTTTGGTGCGCCGAGTCGCTTGCGAGTGGGCCCGCGCGGTCAGCCGTTCCCTTCGTCCGCGCGCTAACCTTGGTGCCTCGCTCTCCCTTTTTCCCCGTGCTCGCTTACACGTGGGCCCGCCTGGTCAGCTCGGCCTTCCTTCTCAACAGAACGCGAATTCTTCTCTGCGCGCGCATGGATTCCGCGGATGCTCGACCGGTGCGATGCTTGGTAATCGGGATCCGCCGGGGCATAAATCCATGCCAGCCGCCACGCCTCCCCGAACCCTAGCTCCGGCATTCTTCCTTAGCCCAAATAACCGAGAGAGAAATCACGGGGGAAATCCACCGCCGCGCCGCTAGCGAAATCGCCGGTTCTTCGGTAATCCACTCCCGGGTGTGTAGCTGCGTGGGTGCGCCCGACCCTCGGGTAACCGCCCATACCATCAATTTGAGCTATGCACTACTAGGTTTCGAGTAATTGGTCGCCGGTCCTCGGAGTGGGCGCCGCGCCGCACAACGCCGCGGACTACGTCTCGGCCATTGGCGCTGTGAGTAAAACGCTTCCCTCTGAGTTTGTTTCCATTCCCGCATCGTGTAGGTTCAATCGACTCTGTAATTGGGGCTCGGGTTTGCCCAGTCGCTGCTCGCCGGCGGGGGGCTCCGCTGTAGCACTTAGCGCCGCCGCGCTTGAACCTAGGATGGGGGTAGGCGAAGACACGTCCGCGCCGTCCGATTTAACTTGGGCGATCGCGATTCAGTGGGTGGTATTGTTTCGGTCTGGGGAGATCGGGGCCATTGCTTGGCCATCCAACGCTTAGAAATGGATCAGGCAGAAATTGAATCACGGCCGGTTGATCTTGATCGGACGACTCGGGATTGTAGGGGGCTTGTGTCGTCGACTGATGTAATCTGGATCGTGCGTTTTAGATCTGACGGCCCACGGTGACCGATACCCCTTCGTGGGTCATTTTGTTAAAGAACCCCTGTGAATTCCAGAAATCAACCCGCCGTCCTTTAGTCACTATGCGCTGTGTCTCGGAAAACTTACGCCAGACCCCCTGACTTTTCCAGAAATTGGCGCCCAGTCCAGAGCACGTTTAAAACGTATAAATGAATTAGTAAATGTATTTTTAATACAAAAATAATTCCTAGAACTTAGTTAATTCATAGAAAATTCATTTTAGCTCCAAATTTAGCCATTCCAATTTCTAAAATTTTGTAATAATATTCTCTATCATTTAGTGTCTCTGTTTTGACATGAAAACAGTTAGAAAATTAATTTATCATTTAATCCTATTTCAAGCACATTAAATCTTAGGAAAATCCATAACTTAAATTCTATAACTCCAAAAATTATGATTCCTGTTCCTAGAATTTTATTTTAATGTCTAGATTATTACTGTGTATTTTCTTTACATGTTTGGTGTGATGTTAATTTTTGCTATACCATGTATGTATTGTATTGATGCGAGTAGACGAGCAAGCTACAGAGGATTCTGAGGTTCAGTTGGTAGAGATAGCTGAGCAGGAGCTCATTGAAGGCAAGTTGTGCCCTTGATCACTTCTTTTACCCATTCATGTTCTTATTACTCATAATGATATGCATAGGATAATTTTGCTGGGACCCAATAGGATGCCCTAGATTTTGACTATCTTTATACCTTGCTATCACCACTGGTTTTACTACTAAAGTTTTGGGTAGTACATGCTATTGCTTTATGTGGATTTGGGTATAGAGATATTCATCACTCATTGTTATACTATTCATTGTTATCTGTTTTATTCTTCCTTGTTCATGTTAAGATCATTATGTTAATGGGAACATGGAGCGACCACCCGGGAAAACAGTGCTACCATAAGGGTTTAATGGGACGCCCTTGGCTGATTAACTAGGAAAGCTAGGGGACCTTACCCGAAAGGGGCAAGGGCAGTAGGGGAGTGGTCAGTGTAGGGAGGTCCCTGGTTGATTTTGCTGCGATGGCGGTCAGCCAGGAACCCTGCATTGGAACTTCCTATAAACTGTAGCGGGTAGTCTGAAGCTAGTGGAACTTTGTAAAGGCCTCGTAGTGTTACCCTGCCTCGCCTCCTCGGTAGAGGTGTATGGGATTGGCCATCTCTTGGCAGATGGGTAACATGACTTGTGGGTAAAGATGCGCAACCTCTGCAGAGTGTAAAACTAGTATACTAGCCGTGCTCACGGTCAAGAGCGGCTCGGACCCTCACATGATTAACTATGGAACTTAAATTTAATTTGACATTTGCATCGCATTTGGGATTACTTTACTATTATTGTTCTTTATTATTATTAAGGTTTGGTATTTACTTACACTTAGTAATTGCTAATAAAATTTTGACCAACTTATAAAAGCAATGCTCAGCCTCAGCCTCTATTTCATTGATCAGCCTTACACTACATGAACTCCCACCTTTGGTGAGTTCATGCCACATTATTCCCCACGACTTGTTGAGCTATGAACGTATGTGAGCTCACTCTTGTTGTCTCACACCCCCCCCCACAGGAGAAGAACAGGTGGTTTCAAGTGGAGTCATGTATCGAGGAGTTTGACTTGATCTAGGTGGCGTTTCTCAGTCGACATTGGCGCCGACGATCCTTAGTTCGTTTTATCTTTACTATTTTATTTTGTAATAAGACTTCCGCTATGTATTAAGTACTCTGATGTTTTATGACATTTATCTCTATACACTCTGTTATTATATATGTTGTCTTCTTGGCGCATGTATGAGATGCACCCGGCTTTGTTCTTTAAAACCGGGTGTTACACTTACGGAAGCAAGAGGACGTCAGCAAGGACTCAACCGCTCCGACAGCTGTCCCTCCGCCAAGCTCCATCGCTCCTCCGACGGCCACGACATCACATCAGCTGGGTGCCAAGATCTCTCCGGCTGCCACAACGGAATGTACCTAGGGCGCTAGCTCGCCTCCGCTAGACACGTAGCACTCTGCTACACCCCCCATTGTACACCTGGATCCTCTCCTTGCGCCTATAAAAGGGAGGACCAGGGCCCTCTTAGAAAAGGTTGGCCGCGCGGGGACAAGGATGAGACACGCGCTCGCTTGGGGCCGCTCGCTCCCTCTCCCGCGTGGACGCTTGTAACCCCCTACTGCAAGCGCACCCGACCTAGGCGCTGGACGAACACGAAGGCCGCGGGATTCCCACCTCTCTCACGCTGGTCTCCGGCCGCCTTGCTCTCCCCTCTTCACGCTCGCCCTCGCGCTCGACCAATCTGGGCTGGGGCACGCGGCGACATTCACTCGTCGGCTCAGGGACCCCCCGGTCTCGGAACGCCGACATTCATAATGTTCACATCCTGACTTAGGTTGCAGGGAAGTGACCAAGTCTTCATAACCGCGAAGGTACGACGATCCGAATCGATTATACTCAGCTGAGGATCTCCAATCACACGACATATGTAGCACTTAACCCTTGCATATGTCAACCCGCCACCAGGGTTCTTAAGACCAGATCAGGTTCACGCAAACCGAGAGCACAGATACACCACCGTCCAGCCTCTTGCCACGGTGGGTACACGCTACTCTCGCCACCGCTCCACGCCCATTTCGTGTTATCTTATTCTGGCCTTAGTCTGCCCGAGGCAAGGCTTACCCATGACGAGGCATGTGACCAGTTAAAGGGTCCTCGATCAGCACGCCTACATACACATTCAATCCTTAATCAACCTGGGTAGAACATCACCTGTTCCTAACCCAAGTTTCGATTTAAGTACTTCCATCCTTAGGATTGTTTCTGTTCCTTAGGGTGAAAAGAGCATCACAGGGAACTTTGCAGTAAGATCCCACCACGCTCTCAATGAAAGTATTTTTGCAGGTAGAAGTCATCTTTCCACAGGATAACCCCTGAGCTAGGCAGTATAGCAAAAGACAACCTCTATCCACAAGATCTAAGCAGGGCTAAGCATTTTTGGTAAATCAAATTTTGATACTTCACCAGAAGTATCTATAAAGGTGTGGATATCAAGGAAAGCAATGCACCAAAGGGTTCCAAGCAATTCCTATGAACTTAATGCACATTTCACTTGACTTAAAGTGTGCGAAAAGTATTTAAAAACACAAGGAAAGGGGTTGCATGCACTGGGGCTTGCCTTCGTGTAATACCCAACTTTTGGGATATAAAAAAAAGATAGACCTTTATGTGCATTGCCTTCTACTCATGGGAATTTTTAAGAAAACATATTTAAAAGTAAATAATTCTTTAATAAAACATAAATAATCCATGCATCATGATGGAGTTTATTTGGTTGTGCATTTAAATAAATGGTAATGTCCAAATTGGGATTTATCCTAATTTACACTTTAGCAAATGGAAATGATATATAAAGGGAAGAGAAAAATACTACACAATACAAAATGAAATCCATACTGATATGATTAAATTCTACCTTTAACTTGAGTACAAAATTCACAACCATATTTGAAATTCAAATTGAGAATTAAAAATAAGAGGAAAAAAAAAGAAAATCAAAAAAAAAAGAAAAACGGTGGCTGGGCTCGATCCTCCACCCTCGGCCCATTCCTGTTCAGCGCGCGGCCCACTAACCTTTTCACTCCTCCGCGCGCGCCTGGGTTTTCTGTCCCCCTGACATGTGGGAGCCGTTCGTCAGGGCAGTCGTCTTCGTTGTTCTGCGCTCGCAAACAGAACCCGGCCGCCGCGCGCTTGCCCGCCGAAATCGCGGGGAGACGAAATCCGGGCCCTCCAGCCGCCTTACCCGGCCGCTAGCTCCTCTTAACTCGTCGTCGTCGCGTGGGACCAGGCGCTCGGACTCTCTGTCGTCGTGCAACGGGCTTGCGCGATTCGCTCAACCGACCCAACGAACTCCACTAAACGCCCGGATTCGTCGCCCGAAGCTGCGTCCGCTCATGTATAAAGCTAGAACCGCGCCATGGCTAATGCAGAGAGAGAGAAGCTGGAGAGGGTCCGCCGTGTGCTCGACGGATTGCTGAGAGATCGAGAGAGAGAGAGGCTTGTGCCGCCATCGTCGTTCTTGCTGGTGAGCACCAATGGGTCCTCGGCGGTGGTCTCCGTGCGATAAGATCGGGTAAGGACCCTTCCCATGGATTAGCTTTGAACGCAGTATCTTGTAGATGCAGTTGATGTGGGGAATCGTGCACCGGGGCCTCGGATTGCTGCTCGCTGGTGAGCGCCGCCGCGGGCGCTTGGGCGACGCTGTCCTGGGCGCTGTCGGGATAGGGGAAGAAGAAAGACCCTGTCCGCCAAATCATTGATGAACGATCCTGATTTGATGAGAATTGTGGCCGTCCGATTCTGGATAGGCGCTGGGAGGATGCTGACCGTTCGATGTGATTGAACGGCCAGGATCATAACGCAGCTCTGTTTCAGTCTGGGGCCATCTGGGCCGTCGATCCCTTCCTAGACGGCTTAGATTAGAATGTGGATACCTCTTCGCGCAATGAAATCTGGAGCATAGATTTGGGATCGTGCGATCGAGGATGGAGCGCGGTTGTTTTTAATCTGGATCGTAGGTTGTTAATCCAACGAGCTACGGTGCGTTCTGGTTCAGTTAAAGTGTTCGAGTGATCCGCGACGTTGATTTCTAATCGTGCGGCCTAGAATAGAAGATACCCCTTCGCCGTGGCCACTTTCTAAAAGAGACCCTGAACTATCACTGTATCAACCCGCAGTCCACACGGTAGATCTATGTGTCTTAGGATTTATTGCGCGCCAGCCCCTACAATTTCTGGTATTTGGTGCGCAGTCCAGTAAATAATAAAAACAGAGAAAATAATTTATAAATGGATTTTTAATAGATAAATAAATGCTAGAACTTGTTTAAATCATAGAAAATCCGTTTTTAGTCCAAATTAATCCATTCCACTTTCTAAAATTTTGTAATCTTATTCTCTACCACCTAGAACCTCTGTTTTGTCATGAAAACAATTAGAAATTTAATCTCTCACTTAATCCATTTTAAACACATAAAACCTTTGAAAATTCATAACTTAAAATCCACAACTCCAAAATTAATAATTCTTTTTCCTGTGATCTTATTTTAATATGTAGATTATTAATATGTATTTTGCATATATGTTTGGTGTAATGTTAATTTTGCCTATACCCTGTATGTTTGTATTGCTACGACTAGCAGTGAGGTCACGAGTCACCTGAAGGATCATCCTGGTACCTGGAATCTCAAGACCCAGGCAAGTTGTGCCCTTGATCACTTCTTTTACCTACTCATGTTCTAATTAATCATAATGATCTGCATAGGTTAATTTTGATGGGACCCAATAGGTTACCCTAGTTTGTCTATCTTTATACCTTGTTTACCACTGAACTTTCTGGGTAGTACTTGCTAGTGCTATATGTGGTTTGGGTATGAAGATTACACTATTCTTGATTATACATTTGTTATCAGTTGATATTTATGGTTCATGTTAAGATCATTATGTTAATTGGAACATGGAGAACCACCCGGGAAAACAGTGCTACCACAAGGGTGGAATGGGACGCCCTTGGCTGATTAATTAGGGAAGCTAGTGGAAGACTACCTTACCCGAAAGGGGCAAGGGCAGTAGGGGAGAGGTCAGTGTAGGGAGGCCCTCGGGAGGATTTTGCTGCGATGGCGGTCCTGCAAGGGATTCCTGCACTGGATCTTCCTATAAACTGTAGCGGGTTTTCGGAAGCTAGTGGAACTTTGTAAAGGCCTCGTAGTGTTACCCTGCCTCGCTTCCTTGGTAGAGGTGTATGGGATTCATGACCCCTTGGCAGATGGGTAACATGACTTGTGGGTAAAGATGCGCAACCTCTGCAGAGTGTAAAACTGGTATACTAGCCGTGCTCACGGTCATGAGCAGCTCGGACCCTCACATGATTAAATTATGGAACTAACTTCAATTTGTCATATGCATTGCATCGCGGGTGAAGTTGATACTTTTGTTCTATTATTTAATTGGGTTGGTATTTACTTATACTTAGTAACTGCTAATAAAATTTTGACCAACTTTAAAAGCAATGCTCAGCTCTAACCATCTTCTTTGGTAAGCCTTACACTTCACGTGAGCTCCCACCTTTGGCGAGTTCATGCACATTATTCCCCACAACTTGTTGAGCGATGAACGTATGTGAGCTCACTCTTGCTGTCTCACATACACCACAGGTCAAGACCAGGTACTGCAGGATGATGCTCATGGAGGATGCTGTGTTGAGTTCGTGAGTGGTCTAGGCCGTCGTCTCCCAGTCAACTTTGGGTTGCTGGACCGTTGTCTCCTTATAATGTAATTATTTATTTTGTATAGAACTCCTGTTATATATAAAGTTGTGACATTCGATCCTGTGCCACTATACATCATATGTATGAGACTTGGTCCCAGCATACCTGGTGTTTATGTTAACCCCGGGTTTTGGACCCCTAAAATCCGGGTGTTACAGAAGTGGTATCAGAGGAATGTTGACTGTAGGACGAAACCTAGATAGAACTGGACAACCATTATTTATTTACCTTTGCTACTCTGATTCTTTTCTGAACTTATCTTAATCTTTTTCTCATCTATTTCCGCTTACTCTGATTATTCTTATCTTTTCTTTCCAAAGACAAATGTGGATTTCACACTTTGAAATCCTATGCCTAAAGTGATTTTCAGGATTAGGAGACCTAATCTTAGGAACAAAAAAAAGCTATTTCTTTATATCTATGCACTTGAATGTTTGTTCTTATGATACTTGCCTGATTTGGATCTTTGATTGAGTGTGATGAGTTGTGGAGTAATATCCACAATTGCATCTGCATATATACATAGGTATAAGAATATATTTATAAAGTAACTAGACAATCTAGATTGTCCCCATTAGAACATATCTAGCTTAAGAAATTTATCTTATCCTAAAAAGCTCTCATTCTAACCAATTCATCTTATCTTGAAAAGATTTTATCCTAATAGATCTAACTGATCTCAAAAAGATTCTATCTTGTCTTTATGGGTCCATCTTATCCTAATAAGCATACTTATCCACCCTAGTTTAACAACCATGATCTAATGCAAATTAATTAGAACTTATCTAGTCAAACTAGTCACACCAATCTAACCTAGATCCGATCTAATCTAAACTAACTTATCAAACATGTTAGATAATACTGATGAAATAGTTTAAACTCTACCCCTATAGAACAAGGTCTTAACTTAGTTCACCCCGCACTAAATTAAGAATGACAGATCGACTTGGCCATATGCAACTACCTTAACCATCTGATAGTTGCATAACCCCTCAATTTTAACCTAGCAAGAGATTCGATCTTATCATAACATATCTAACTAATCTCAAAACATCCTAACATATCTTAATAATACATATTCTACCCGGTTGAACCTATCTAACCTAAACTAGTCTAATCTAGTCATATCCAATTTAATCTAGATCTTATCTTACCTAATGTGACCTGATCTAGTGTGGTCTAATGTTATCTAACGTAATGTGGTCCACTTAAACAGATTAATGACACTAGTAGAAGAGAATAGACCCCACTAGCCATGTATTAACTTAACTTAGCACATTGGATCAATTCAACCATGAGCTAACCCAACCCATAGAGCCATGATGAATGGTATAACCTTTCTATTCCCACCTAATAACAAACAAACCTTGACCTACATCATGTAGTCTATCTCATCCATACCTATATTAACCATATTCCCCAGTCCAATAACCTACACTAACTTCTGATCAATGAGACAAGACCGAAGAAGAGGATCAACTTCATCAAGGAAGGATGAGCATCAACTCAAGTCTTCAAGGATCAAGTAAGGTCACCAAGATGAGTCAAGATCCACAATCTTGGATGGAGTCTTTCTTTACCCCACTCTTTCTTGCCCAAACCTATATAGGCTTTAAAAGATATCTTCTATCCTACATAATAAAGTGGACATACCTATATATACCCATGCTCTCCTAATCACTCACTAATAAAAAAAAGGAGATTCTTGATTTTGAACTAATTAGAAACTAAAAGCTAAATTTCAAATCACTCTTCCTATATCCTCTTTCTTACAAATCTCGAGGACGAGATTCTTTTTAAGGGGGTAGGATTTGTAATACCCAACTTTTGGGATATAAAAAAAAGATAGACCTTTATGTGCATTGCCTTCTACTCATGGGAATTTTTAAGAAAACATATTTAAAAGTAAATAATTCTTTAATAAAACATAAATAATCCATGCATCATGATGGAGTTTATTTGGTTGTGCATTTAAATAAATGGTAATGTCCAAATTGGGATTTATCCTAATTTACACTTTAGCAAATGGAAATGATATATAAAGGGAAGAGAAAAATACTACACAATACAAAATGAAATCCATACTGATATGATTAAATTCTACCTTTAACTTGAGTACAAAATTCACAACCATATTTGAAATTCAAATTGAGAATTAAAAATAAGAGGAAAAAAAAGAAAATCAAAAAAAAAAGAAAAACGGTGGCTGGGCTCGATCCTCCACCCTCGGCCCATTCCTGTTCAGCGCGCGGCCCACTAACCTTTTCACTCCTCCGCGCGCGCCTGGGTTTTCTGTCCCCCTGACATGTGGGAGCCGTTCGTCAGGGCAGTCGTCTTCGTTGTTCTGCGCTCGCAAACAGAACCCGGCCGCCGCGCGCTTGCCCGCCGAAATCGCGGGGAGACGAAATCCGGGCCCTCCAGCCGCCTTACCCGGCCGCTAGCTCCTCTTAACTCGTCGTCGTCGCGTGGGACCAGGCGCTCGGACTCTCTGTCGTCGTGCAACGGGCTTGCGCGATTCGCTCAACCGACCCAACGAACTCCACTAAACGCCCGGATTCGTCGCCCGAAGCTGCGTCCGCTCATGTATAAAGCTAGAACCGCGCCATGGCTAATGCAGAGAGAGAGAAGCTGGAGAGGGTCCGCCGTGTGCTCGACGGATTGCTGAGAGATCGAGAGAGAGAGAGGCTTGTGCCGCCATCGTCGTTCTTGCTGGTGAGCACCAATGGGTCCTCGGCGGTGGTCTCCGTGCGATAAGATCGGGTAAGGACCCTTCCCATGGATTAGCTTTGAACGCAGTATCTTGTAGATGCAGTTGATGTGGGGAATCGTGCACCGGGGCCTCGGATTGCTGCTCGCTGGTGAGCGCCGCCGCGGGCGCTTGGGCGACGCTGTCCTGGGCGCTGTCGGGATAGGGGAAGAAGAAAGACCCTGTCCGCCAAATCATTGATGAACGATCCTGATTTGATGAGAATTGTGGCCGTCCGATTCTGGATAGGCGCTGGGAGGATGCTGACCGTTCGATGTGATTGAACGGCCAGGATCATAACGCAGCTCTGTTTCAGTCTGGGGCCATCTGGGCCGTCGATCCCTTCCTAGACGGCTTAGATTAGAATGTGGATACCTCTTCGCGCAATGAAATCTGGAGCATAGATTTGGGATCGTGCGATCGAGGATGGAGCGCGGTTGTTTTTAATCTGGATCGTAGGTTGTTAATCCAACGAGCTACGGTGCGTTCTGGTTCAGTTAAAGTGTTCGAGTGATCCGCGACGTTGATTTCTAATCGTGCGGCCTAGAATAGAAGATACCCCTTCGCCGTGGCCACTTTCTAAAAGAGACCCTGAACTATCACTGTATCAACCCGCAGTCCACACGGTAGATCTATGTGTCTTAGGATTTATTGCGCGCCAGCCCCTACAATTTCTGGTATTTGGTGCGCAGTCCAGTAAATAATAAAAACAGAGAAAATAATTTATAAATGGATTTTTAATAGATAAATAAATGCTAGAACTTGTTTAAATCATAGAAAATCCGTTTTTAGTCCAAATTAATCCATTCCACTTTCTAAAATTTTGTAATCTTATTCTCTACCACCTAGAACCTCTGTTTTGTCATGAAAACAATTAGAAATTTAATCTCTCACTTAATCCATTTTAAACACATAAAACCTTTGAAAATTCATAACTTAAAATCCACAACTCCAAAATTAATAATTCTTTTTCCTGTGATCTTATTTTAATATGTAGATTATTAATATGTATTTTGCATATATGTTTGGTGTAATGTTAATTTTGCCTATACCCTGTATGTTTGTATTGCTACGACTAGCAGTGAGGTCACGAGTCACCTGAAGGATCATCCTGGTACCTGGAATCTCAAGACCCAGGCAAGTTGTGCCCTTGATCACTTCTTTTACCTACTCATGTTCTAATTAATCATAATGATCTGCATAGGTTAATTTTGATGGGACCCAATAGGTTACCCTAGTTTGTCTATCTTTATACCTTGTTTACCACTGAACTTTCTGGGTAGTACTTGCTAGTGCTATATGTGGTTTGGGTATGAAGATTACACTATTCTTGATTATACATTTGTTATCAGTTGATATTTATGGTTCATGTTAAGATCATTATGTTAATTGGAACATGGAGAACCACCCGGGAAAACAGTGCTACCACAAGGGTGGAATGGGACGCCCTTGGCTGATTAATTAGGGAAGCTAGTGGAAGACTACCTTACCCGAAAGGGGCAAGGGCAGTAGGGGAGAGGTCAGTGTAGGGAGGCCCTCGGGAGGATTTTGCTGCGATGGCGGTCCTGCAAGGGATTCCTGCACTGGATCTTCCTATAAACTGTAGCGGGTTTTCGGAAGCTAGTGGAACTTTGTAAAGGCCTCGTAGTGTTACCCTGCCTCGCTTCCTTGGTAGAGGTGTATGGGATTCATGACCCCTTGGCAGATGGGTAACATGACTTGTGGGTAAAGATGCGCAACCTCTGCAGAGTGTAAAACTGGTATACTAGCCGTGCTCACGGTCATGAGCAGCTCGGACCCTCACATGATTAAATTATGGAACTAACTTCAATTTGTCATATGCATTGCATCGCGGGTGAAGTTGATACTTTTGTTCTATTATTTAATTGGGTTGGTATTTACTTATACTTAGTAACTGCTAATAAAATTTTGACCAACTTTAAAAGCAATGCTCAGCTCTAACCATCTTCTTTGGTAAGCCTTACACTTCACGTGAGCTCCCACCTTTGGCGAGTTCATGCACATTATTCCCCACAACTTGTTGAGCGATGAACGTATGTGAGCTCACTCTTGCTGTCTCACATACACCACAGGTCAAGACCAGGTACTGCAGGATGATGCTCATGGAGGATGCTGTGTTGAGTTCGTGAGTGGTCTAGGCCGTCGTCTCCCAGTCAACTTTGGGTTGCTGGACCGTTGTCTCCTTATAATGTAATTATTTATTTTGTATAGAACTCCTGTTATATATAAAGTTGTGACATTCGATCCTGTGCCACTATACATCATATGTATGAGACTTGGTCCCAGCATACCTGGTGTTTATGTTAACCCCGGGTTTTGGACCCCTAAAATCCGGGTGTTACACTTCGTTAATAGGTGAGTCTGGCTCGGATCCGCAAATGTCAAAGTAGAAGCAGTTGCCTGCTTGAGAATCCGAGGGTGGTGGTGTCCTTTCTTCGGTGACTTCCACTTCTTCACGTTCTAATCATAACCATACATATGTATAAGAATAGATGCCATGGGATGCTCATGAGGGTGCAAAGATAATATAAACTTATTATCTAAGTCTTGAATACAACTTTCCTTCACGGTACTCCGAGAACTTAGGGTTTCCGGAGTCAGTAAAGGAGTTCACAGGGCAAGGGGGGTGTTTTGAGGTTTGGTGATCAAACAAGGTCCAAATCAATCCAAACTCTACCCAAGGCTTCTAAATAATATGAGGAGCTCATATAAAAATTTTGAGCATTTTTTGGATTACAATTTGTCTTTTAAAAATCCAAAACTACTACTTTTAACTACTTTAAATGCCTTAAAATTCCTTATTTAACCTAAAATCACAAAACTATTTTTATTAAATTCTAGGGAAAATAAGAAACCTAGGAAAATTGGTTTCATAATTTTACCATTTTTCTACATTTTTTTATAATTGTTTTGGCTCTGGAAATAAAAGAAAAAGGAAAACCAGGGAATAGTACTGGGCTGATTTCAGCCCAGCGGCCCAATTCAACGAGGAAAGCGCGCGTGTGTGCTCGCGCCCGCGGGGTAGGTTTGCAAAAAGGGCCTCGGGGTTTTATCTATCTGGAGACAGGTTCTTCTACTGTTTCAGTGAGTCGCTGACGGTTTGCACTAAGGCCCTCCACATTCTATACTTTTGCAGAGCAAAGTCCACGACGAGGACTCAGCCCTCGCCGCGCTCCGGCGAGCTCAGCCCGGCCAGATAACGCCATGGCTGGTGCTCTCAAGCGACGGGAACACAATTAGGTCCACCCCGACCATTTCCCTTCCATCAATTTCACTAACGGCGCACTAAAACTCTCTGGCCACGGTGACCAAGAAGCAAGCGGTAAGATCGTCGGGTTCCCGGCGATCAGAGGCGGTTTGGTTCGATTAAAGGGGTCGAAGAGCATCACCAATACGTAAGGATGCTAGAACAGGGATGAAAAGGAAGGAGCAGACCTGGGGACGGCTGGCCGCGGTGAGGTGAACTTTGCGCACTAGTACAAATAAGCTCAAAGCCTGTGGCACGTTCAACTTTTCACTGGCAGTTTCCGTTATCAAACGTCAGTGAAAGAAACAGGTGGGCCCGGCTTTAAAAACCACCAGTGGAAACCTATTTCCACTGGCGGTTATCTTAACACAACCGCCAGTGGAAATAGGATGTTTCCACTGGCGGTTGTGTAACACAAACCGCCAGTGAAAATAGGTTTCCACTGGCGGTTATCTTAACATAACCGCCAGTGGAAACATCCTATTTCCACTGGCGGTTGTGTTAAGATAACCGCCAGTGGAAATAGGTTTCCACTGGCGGTTTTTAAAGACAACCGTCAGTGAAGTGTCTGTTATAAATACCCCTCTTCTTCCCCCGACAGTGAACTGTATGCTCGCAGCCAACTTCCATTGGAGGCGATTTTGGAGGTCCAGAATTCACAAAATACATGGGGAGAGGTTTTGATCTTCATTTTTTGGAAGAAGATTGCTAAGAAAGGTTGGTTTATGTTGCTAATGTCAATTTTTATTCATTTTTGCTCAATTTTAGCCACATTTTGGATCTAGGGTTTCACCATTTGAGAGAGAGTGTATCCTCTCTCAATTTTAGCCACATTTAGCCACATTTTTGCTCTATTCACTCAAATAAAGTTGTTTAATATGGTTAGATTTTGTCTATCCTCTCTCCTTTTTCATGTTTAGTTCTCAAATCAGTTTATCCATGACATATTAAGTTGTTTAATGAATGGTTCATGTGTTGTGTGGAGAGAGAAGAAGATAGGTTTGGTAATTAAGATTGTTTTTATTAGTTGCTATGAAAGGTTGGTTTAATTATGTTTTAATTGCCAATTATTGTTCATCTTTGCTCAATTTTGGAACTAGGCCTTCACCATGTGTTAGAGAGAAGAGTATGGCTAGGAAAGTTTGGTTTTATGTTCCTCTTGCCAATTTTTGTTCATTTTCCTTAAATTTAGCCACATTTTGGATATAGGGTTTCACCCCTTCATCCTTCCCGACAAGAACTATAGCTCGCAGCCCAACTTCCATTAGAGGGCCAGATTTCACAAAATACAAGGGGGGGTTTATCTTTATTTTTTGGAAGAAGGTTGCTAAGAAAGGTTGGTTCTTGTGTGTTTATGTTACTTTTTTACAGGTGGTGATGGAGAGGACATCCTGGATGTATAACTTATCAATGCTAGATCCATCATACATATTCGAGGTCCATAGGTTTATTGATGTCGCTACGAACCATGCTTGGAGAACAAAGACAAAACACATATATTGTCCATGCATGGACTGCAAAAATGCTGCTGTATTTAATGACACAGAACAAATCATATCTCATCTGGTATGCCGAGGATTTATGAAGGATTACACAATTTGGACAAAGCATGGAGAGGGTAGCTCTTCGCCTTATACGACTGGAAACCCTGAGAACATCGACGACAGATTTCAGTTCGTTCACGAGACACACCAACCTCTTCCACAGAGCAAACATGTAGTGCAAAATGTTACTGATCATGGTTACGCTGGAGGAAATGAACATGATAGACCTCATGTTCTGCCAAGTGTTATGGATGAGGAAGATGCAGAGTTGCTAGAGGCAATGTTGCGTCGTCATACAGATCAATCGATGTTCTTAATGAAAGGTATGGAGTCCCTGAAGAAGGCAGCAGAAGAGCCTTTGTACGACGAGTCTAAGGGTTGTACCAAAGAGTTCACGACGCTCCGGTCTGTGCTAAAGCTGTTGATGTTAAAAGCTAAATATGGTGTGTCTGATGCTGGCTTCGATGCGTTCTTGAGTATTATCGCAGACATGCTTCCAAAGGAGAACAATGTGCCTGCTAACACGTACTATGCAAAGAAACTAATCAGTCCGCTCACTATGGGTGTGGAGAAGATCCACGCGTGTAGAAATCACTGTATCCTTTATCGAGGTGATGATTATAAAGACTTGGAGAGCTGCCCAAAGTGCGGTGCAAGTAGGTACAAGACGAATAAAGACTATCGAGAGGACGAAGAGTGTGTTGCATCCGTGTCTAAAGGGAAGAAGCGAAAGAAAGCCCAAAAAAAGACTTCAAAATCCACGAGCAAAGAAAAAGAAGTAGACTATTATGCGCTCAAAAAGATTCCTGCTTTGGTGATGTGGTACCTCCCCGTCGTCGATCGATTGAGGTGTTTGTTCGCTAATCCTGAGGATGCCAGACTTATGAGCTGGCATGCTTCTGATGAGCACAAAAACGATGGGAAGCTTCGACATCCAGCCGATGGGAAGCAGTGGCAAGATTTCAATGACAACCACCGAGACTTTGTCGATGAACCGAGAAATGTTAGGTTCGCACTGAGTACTGATGGAATGAACCCATTTGCTGAGAGGAGCAGCAAGCATAGCACATGGCCGGTGATCCTCACCATATACAACCTTCCTCCATGGTTGATGCAGAAACGGAAGTACATTTTGCTAACCATCCTTATTTCTGGACCTACACAACCTGGAGTTGACATGGATGTATTTTTGGAGCCCTTAATGGAGGATATGAAAATATTGTGGGAAACGGGTGTTCAAATGTTGGATGAGTATCGTAAAGGTTCATTCACGCTGAGAGCAATTCTTTTTGTTACGATCAACGATTACCCTGCTCTCTTCACATTATCAGGCCAGTTTAAGGGAAAGGTTGGTTGCACAGTATGCATTGATGGAACTGCTTACGTATCCCTTGCTGCATCTAGGAAGATAGTTTACATGAGGCACAGACGCTTTTTATTGGAAGGACACAGGTACCGCATGCGAAAGATGGATAAGTACTTCGACAATAATGGTGAACTACATTCTACTGCTCCATCGGGTAACAATAGAGGTCATAGAGTTTTTGAAATAGTCAGGAATATCAAGTTTGTTTTCAGGAAGAAGACAAAAGACGGAAAAACAAGGAAGGATGTCAAACCAGCTTCGGGGGCTATATTCAAGAAGAAGTCTATTTTCTTCGAGTACTTGCCTTACTGGAAAGAGTTAGATGTGCGGCATGCGATCGATGGTATGCACGTTCAGAAGAACGTGTTTGAAAGCATAATGGGCACCTTGCTAGACATAAAGGGCAAAACAAAAGAAGGGCTCAATTCACGCATGGACTTGGTAGATTTAGGCATAAAAAAGGAACTACATCCCGTTCTTCAAGAAAATGGGAAGTACCATCTCCCAGCAGCAAGCTACAATCTCAATGTAGATGAGAAACATGCGATGTGTGTTTGGCTCAAGAATTTGAAAGTCCCATCCGGATTCTGCTCTAGCATACGGAGTATTGTGTCAATGAAAGACCTGACAATCACCAACTACAACTCACATGATTGCCATGTCATGCTGACTACATTCCTACCTATTGCCATCAGGGCTATAAATCCTTTGTTTTTAAAGATGGCAATCACACGGTTGTGCTACTTTTTCAACAGGATTTCACAAAAGGTAATTGGCCGTGATGAGTTGGCATCTCTTCAGGAATTCGCAGTGGAGACAATATCACAGTTTGAAATGTGTTTCCCTCCATCGTTCTTTGATATTATGGTGCACCTTGTGGTGCACTTGGTGCCACAAATAGAGGCATTGGGTCCTATGTACTTGCATGAAATGTGGACGTATGAGCGTTTCATGTCAATACTGAATGGCTATGTATCAACCCGTGCTCGTCCCGAGGCATCCATGATAGAGGGGTACTGTACCGAAGAGGCCATTGAGTCCGGAGGTCCATTCTGCAATAGTATCCTAAAAGACCAGGTTGCAATAGGTCTGCCTCCGTCACGACACGAAGGTAGACTGTATGGAAGCGGGAGGATTGGACGGAAATCTTTCATCCCACCGGATTATGATATAGTACTTGAGGCACATCAGAGCATCCTACATCAGCTAACGATAATGGAGCCATTTATCCAACAACACATCAATGAGCTTCGCGAGCAAAATCCTGGGCATACGGATGATTGGGTAATGAAGCAACATAAGCAGCGGTTCAACACATGGCTAATGGTGAAGGACATTCCACGTGGAGAAACAATAGAAGAACAAACCATCAAGGGCTTGGCATCTGGACCATCACGCCAGGTCACAACATGGCAAACCTATGACATTAGTGGATTCACATTTTGTACCAAGTCCAAGGACAAAAAGAGCATGTCACAAAACAGTGGTGTTCGATGCGAAGCCATAGATGATGAAACTGGTGAGATTATTACATATTTTGGCTTTATTGAGGACATATGGGAACTAGACTATGGTACATTTCAGATCTCGGTTTTCCGATGTCAATGGGTTGAAGACAAACATGTCACGGTAGACAACTATGGGGTCAGAGTTCTTGATCTAAGTAAGGTAGGTTACAAAGATGACCCATGGATCCTTGCTAATCGTGCTGCACAGGTCTTCTATGCTGAACAGATCATTTCTAACAATGAGAAGAAAAGCACCGACAAACCGAAGCATGTAGTTTTTCCTGGAAAACAACAAGCTATAGGAGTTGATGGTGTATCTGATTTAGAGAATTTTAACCAGTTCAACGACATGTCTCTTTTCATAGACCATCCAACCAAGATAAGGAACGTTGAGCGAAGCATCCCACGCAATTCGTTGCCCTGGGTACGCCACGATGGACAAGGCAGAACAATAGCTTCCTAGATTATATACTTGTCATGTAATTGATTATTGTTAGGACTTGTCATGTAATTGATTATTGTTAGCGACAAACCGAAGCATGTAATTGTCTTCATTCAATTTTCGTGGCTACCATTTACAATTTTACATGACTTTCTATTGACTTTATAGAGAGAGAGGAGAGGGGGAGAGAGAGGAGAGAGAGAGGAGAGGGAGAGGAGAGAGAGGATGGAGAGAGAGGAGAGAGAGAGGATGGAGAGAGAGGAGAGAGAGGATGGAGAGAGAGGAGAGAGAGAGGGGATGGAGAGAGAGGATGGAGAGGGAGAGGGGAGAGAGAGTGGAGAGGAGAGAGAGGATGGAGAGGGAGAGGGGAGAGAGAGTGGAGAGGAGAGAGAGGATGGAGAGGGAGAGGGGAGAGAGAGTGGAGAGGAAAGAGAGGAGAGGTAGAAGGAGAGAGAGGATGGAGAGAGAGAAGAGAGAGAGGGGATGGAGAGAGGTAAAAGTATACTAAACAATATATAAAAGTATACTTAATATAATATATAAAAAGTGAAGTAAAACAATATATAAAAAACTATGTTAATAATAATAAAATACTATTTCTACTGGCGGTTGTCATAGAGAACCGCCAGTAGAAATGGCTTCCACAGACTGTAGAATCCATTTCTACTGGCGGTTCTCTATGACAACCGCTAGTAGAAATAGTTTCTACTGGCGGTTCTCGTTGTCAACCGCCAGTAGAAATGGCTTCTACAGTCTGTGGAAGCCATTTCTACTGGCGGTTCTCGTTGTCAACCGCCAGTAGAAATGGCGCCTATATAAAGGGTGGCGCGCGGGAGCCGAAAAATTTACAAGTCCCTGGCGCCAGTTCACTTCAAGACGACGCCGTCAGGCTGCTGGATTTCGACCCCGAGGTTTCGCCGGCGATCGTCCCCGCGCCCGTCCCCACGCCGCCATTCCCGCCCCCGCACCGCCGTCTCCAGGTTTCTTTCTCTTTCCCCTAATCTGCCGTACCGCCGCCGTCTACCGCGCCGGCAGCCGCCGCCGCGTTTAGTAAACCCTAGGGCACGCGCCGCCTCCGAGAGGGAGGAAGAGAGAGGAAGGAGAGGGAGAGGGAAGAGAGAGGAGGGAGAGGGAGAGGGAAGAGAGAGGAGGGCGCACGTGCCGCCGCCGCCGAGAGGGAGGAAGAGAGAGGAAGGAGAGGGAGAGGGAAGAGAGAGGAGGGAGAGGGAGAGAGATAGAGGGAGGGAGAGGAGGGTGAGAGAGAGAGAGGAGGGAGAGGAGAGAGATAGAGAGAGGGAGAGAGATAGAGGGAGAGGAGATAGATAGAGGGAGGGAGAGGAGGGAGAGGAGAGAGATAGAGAGAGGAGGGAGAGGGAGAGAGAGGAGAGGAGATGAGAGTATTCATACAATACTTATTTTTATTCATATGTGTGTTCATATGTGTTCAAATGTATGTGTTCAATATATATATGTGTTCATATGTGTTCAAATGTATGTGTTCAATATATATGTGTGTTCATATGTGTTCAAATGTATGTGTTCAATATATATATGTGTGTTCATATGTGTTCAAATGTATGTTGAATATATACATTGTAATTTTATCCGTCACAACTCGATAATATACGTATCCGATCCGATCCGAATTCGATCTGAACTCGATAATTTCCGTACGACTCTCCCTCTCTCCCTCTCTATACGTCCTATGCGACTCTCCCTCTCTCCCTCTCCTCGTCCTATACGACTCTCCCTCTCTCCCTCTCTATACGTAACTCGATAATATCCATACGATTCTCCCTCTCTCCCTCTTTATACGTCCTATGCGACTCTCTCCCCGTCCTACACGATACTATACGACTATACGATACTATATGGTTAGGGTTTAGGGTTAGGGTTAGGGTTATGGTTAAGGGTTAGGGTTAGGGTTAAGGGTTATAGTTAGGGTTAGGGTTAGGGTTAAGGGTTAGGGTTTAGGGTTAGGGTTAGGGTTAGGGTTAAGGGTTCGGGTTTTGGGTTAAGGGTTCGGGTTTTGGGTTAGGGTTAGGGTTAGGGTTAAGGGTTATAGTTAGGGTTAGGGTTAGGGTTAGGGTTTAGGGTTAAGGGTTCGGGTTTTGGGTTAAGGGTTCGGGTTTTGGGTTAGGGTTATGGTTAAGGGTTTAGGGTTAGGGTTAAGGGTTATAGTTAGGGTTAGGGTTAGGGTTAAGGGTTAGGGTTTAGGGTTAGGGTTAGGGTTAGGGTTAAGGGTTCGGGTTTTGGGTTAAGGGTTCGGGTTTTGGGTTAGGGTTAGGGTTAGGGTTAAGGGTTATAGTTAGGGTTAGGGTTAGGGTTTAGGGTTAAGGGTTCGGGTTTTGGGTTAAGGGTTCGGGTTTTGGGTTAGGGTTAGGGTTAAGGGTTTAGGGTTAGGGTTAAGGGTTATAGTTAGGGTTAGGGTTAGGGTTAAGGGTTAGGGTTTACGGTTAGGGTTAAGGGTTCGGGTTTTGGGTTAAGGGTTCGGGTTTTGGGTTAGGGTTAGGGTTAGGGTTAAGGGTTATAGTTAGGGTTAGGGTTAGGGTTTAGGGTTAAGGGTTCGGGTTTTTGGTTAAGGGTTCGGGTTTTGGGTTAGGGTTAGGGTTAAGGGTTTAGGGTTAGGGTTAGGGTTAAGGGTTTAGTGCCCGAGGATGTATTTAATTATACTATTTGTTAATATGAATTTAATTATTGCTTACGTTAATATGTGTTAATATGTATTTAATTATTGCTTATGTATTTGTATATATATAGCTCAATGAGTTCTCCGATCAAGGACCAAGGATTAGTGCTCGAGCACATGGACAAGAGTGTTGCTCAAGATCAATCCAGCAGTGAAGGATATGAAACGCCTAGCGACCCTTTTCCTACCACTAGCATAGATAGGGCCGCTCTCCGTGAGTTGCAACGTGACCCTACTTATGATCCACGAGAAGCTGAGGTAAAAGTACGCATCTTTAGCTTCGTATGTGTACCCTACTGATTTCACATGCATGATCTCTTGTGCATTTTATTACATGAATAGGAGGTCGTGTCTGAATTTCGTGCGATACTCGAAGAAGCCGTGGCACGATACGAAGACGTACCGGAGCCGACCCAAGACGCACCGGAACAGACCAAGACAACAACCGAGACGTCAAGGAAAAGGAAGCAGAGCGATCGAAAAAGAGGTGACAGGGGGCTGAACAAGTTTCCCGACAAAACATACAAAATCTCAGACGTGAGCCCAAAAGGTCAGCCCCTAGCTCCAGAAGAGGCACTACCTAAGTTCCGGAATGCACTTGGGTTTTTAGTTAGAGATAATCTTGACATAACAATACGAAAGTGGAGAGATGTGTCAGATGATGTCAAGAATCAAATATGGAATAAGCTATTAATGAGGTTCGTTCTGCCTCGGGGTTCAGAAGAACTCGTGAAGGAATACACGATGAAGCAGCTTGCAATCAATTTCCGAAACTGGAGGTCTGAGATGAACACAAAGTTTGCAAAGAAAGGTCTGGACCCGACCAAAAAATATAAAATCTCAGCAGGTCAGTGGGCAGTATTTCTAGAGCAGAGGAGCAGCCCTGATTTCATATCTCTAAGTGAGGCAAATTCGGAACTATCAAAGAAGAACAAGTACCGCCACCACCTAGGCACAGGTGGTTACAAGCGTCAGGTTCCTAAATGGAGACAAGAAGACGCCGAGAAGAAGGCCGTAGGGTTGCCGACGCTGTCTGAGCAACTTGGTGAAAGGGCGGCAAATTGGCTCCGTGCTAGAAAACCAAGGGAAACCGAGACCGGTGTATCTTTTGATGATCCCATTGTCGAAGAAGCGGCAAAAAACATATATACAATGGCAGCTAAGCAGAGCCAAGGAACTTTTAAGCCACAAAGGGAAAGAGACATCCTAACGGCTGGTCTCGGTAACCCTGAGCATCCTGGCCGTGTACGAGGAATCTCGTCTAAGGAAGGATGGAAGGAAGGATTCGGACCACAGTGGGAAGGTCTGTACAAGAAACGTGATCGATACAAGGAAGAGATGGCGGATTATTTTAAGGAGGAGGCCAAGAAAGAGTTCAAAGCCATGATGTCTCAAATGCTATCGAATCCTCCTCCAGAATTGATGCAACAGTTGGCGAGTGCGATGTCTGTTCAACAGATGACCACTCCACAGATACAAATAATTCCAGCAGCTCAACCGCCGGCTTCCACAGATTGTACGACATTACCAAGCTCTGTTGCTTCAACGGGAAATAAGGACCGTTATCCAGTTGATGACATCACAAGGCCTGTGGCGTGCACACTGGTTATAAGATATGGTATTAACAATAAACGTACAAAGAAAGTAGCCACAGGCCTTGCGATCCTAGGACGCAAGTTCCATGGAAACGATATTCCAGATGATTATTGCAAAGTAGAAGTGACGACGGTCGTCCAAGGATCCGAGGACGACATGCTAGACATCCCTGGGCCCGAAGGTATCGAGAAACTTGGACAAGCTATCAAGAATTTTATCCTTTGGCCTCGAAGGGATGTCGAATTGCTTGATTGGTCGAATTCGTCGCAGGCGTCGCAGGCCCAACCGTCTCCGCCTTCTCAAATTGTTGTTCCTATTGTACATCCATCATCACCTCCTCAAACTTCACATGCTGCTCCTCATCCTTTTTCTGACCCACCGTCTCCGCCACAAGCATCACCATTCAGGGCTCCACCACCTTCTCCTCCCCATCCTCTTGGTGACCCACTGTCTACGCCACCATCAAGGGATCCACCTTCTCCACAACCATCAAAGGATCCAAGGCCATCAAAGAAATCTAAACTTCCTATACCAAAATTGGTGTCCCCGTATCAGAAAAAGAAGAGTAAAGCTACTACTGCTGGCACAGCTCGGTTTTTGAAAGGGATTGGACGGAGCCTCACGTCACAAACTGTTGATTTGGCCAAGCACGAGGAGTCTGCAAAAAAGGCTGAGGCAATGGCCGCAAAGATAAAGAAGCCAACTAAGGCAGATTACAAAAACGTGCCTAAAAAATATGTGCCGGGCAGACCTCTGCTACCTCTTGAGAAACTAAGAAAGGTCCCGGCTGGTGTTAAAAGGTTGCATGACTGGTACATGCGGGCATCATCGGTTGGCATCGACACCATCAGTGTGCATATACCAGACCATGCTTTTATTGGTTCGGACCAAAAGGCCGTTGTTACATTCGAGGACATGTGGTTAATGATGAACCTTCAGAGACTCGACGTGCAACTTGTAACGATGTTTGCATTGTAAGTGTCGCTCATACTTCCACATATGTGTGTTATTATTAGTGAGCTGTATAAAATTTCAATATCTGACATGCACGTGTGACTTGCAGAATGCAACATGATCAGTAGGAGATCCTTTACGGTACCAAGCCCAATGCTAGTGCCAGTAAAAGGGTTGGGTATCTCAACCCAATACTTATATCCGAGGAAAGCCACACTTTTAGAATCGGGAAAGACAACGATGAAATACAGGGAAAGACGGACGAAGAAGTTGAGAAGCGTATAAAGGATATGAAGAAGGATTTTGAAGCTCGATACGCCACCTACATAGGACATGCAATGCTTCAATTTCAAGACAGGGAAGCCATAATGGCCCCGCACAACTTTAAGTAAGTGTGATTTTGCATAAATAAAATTAATAATTTCAATACACATGCATCACAAATTTGATTCGTACAGGGACCACTGGATATGCTTCCTCATTTATCCTAAGGTTGGAAAGGTGCTGGTGCTCGACTCCTTGAACTTCTACCCTTCGACATATGCAACATTCCTCAGCATCTTAGAGCTGTAAGCCTTTTCTATGCATGCATACTTTTATCGATTAAAATTTGAGAATAACATGGTGATTCTATTTGAGATCACAGGGCTTATAGATTCTATAAGATGAGAGGTGGAAAGTACGACCTGTCGAAACAATGCGTGCCACTAGACATCCATCATCACTAGCCGGTAAGTATGTGATTTTATGAATACATATCATACACAATGTTGCAACTAAATAACCAATCTCCCGTTATGTAGTGCCACAAGCAACCACAAGGATCGGTCCTATGTGGATTCTATGCGTGCGAGTTCATGAGAGTGAACGGACGATACATCACGAACCCTGACAAGGTATTATTAGTAATAGTCAAGTATGTATTTATGTCATTAAAGATGCAAATGTGTTATTATTGAGTATAAATAGATGATGTTTATAAAATTCCTTTACAGCAATTTCAACGAGGAAACCCGGAGAACTTGACCGAAGCTGCATTGTATGGCATAGTCGAGGACCTCTGCACATTCATATTGAAAGAGGTCATTCCCGCAGAAGGAAAATATCACGATGCTTCTGGAACATTAGCTTTGCCAGAGTTTAGAATACTAACAGAAATTAGTAGATTATCTCTTAGCCGAGATAGTTATTAGAGCTTAGGTGAAAACTTATGATGTATAGAATGCATGAAGCATATATGGTTGTAAACAGAATACTTTGATGTATATAAATGTATGATAGAATTTAATTTCATGTTGCTTTCAATATCAATATAGATCTATATATATATATGTTTGTGTGTGTGTAAATAAATATATATATAATTCAGTATTGTTTGAAATTTTTAAAAAAGGCGGGAAAACTTCCACTGGCGGCTAAATAAAGAAAACCGCCAGTGAAAAGTGCATTTCCACTGGCGGTTTGCTTTATAAAACCGCCAGTGGAAATGCATTTTCACTGGCGGTTTTCTTTATTCAGCCGCCAGTGAAAATGCACTTTTCACTGGCGGTTCCAAAATAACCGCCAGTGGAAATGCTGATTTCCACTGACCCCTAGCACTGGCGGTACTGAAAAACGCCAGTGTAAATAGGTTTAGAACCGCCACTATAGAGCTTCTGTGTACTAGTGGCGGTGGCGGAAACCAGTTTTGGGGAGAACTAGGAATTCTCGAGCTCCGGTGAGGGACTGCTAGCAATTGGCGATGGCTGAGCACGTGAGGATGTGGTGAAGCTCACTGCGGGGTCAATTTATAGATCCCTGGGGCGGTGGCGCTCAATTCGAGCGGATAGCGGAGGCGGCCGGAGAGGAGGAAGAATCCTGGCGCGCGTGGGTACGTGTCCTATGGTGTGGCGGTAACTCCGGTGATCGACAGGCAGTTAGAGAGGGCCACAGCGATGCGGTGGCGCGGTTAAGACACGCGGCGCACGGTCGGACGGCGGCTATCACCGGCGTTCTTGTCTGCCCAGCCGTAGGGTAAAGGAGAAGGCACGAGGGGTCGCCGGAGTGGAACCCAGCTCACCGGCGGTGATCTCCAGGCGTTGTCCACTGACCCTGAGCACAAGTCGGGCCGGCAGTCGCACGAATCGCGACAACAATCGGTCGCCGGCGGTGAGATTCTTCTGCCGCGGCTGATCTGATCTGGTTGGCTACTGTACCATGGGGAGATAGTCTTCAGTCTATCTGACAGACAAAGTTTGGGCCACTATTTCTCTGATTTTCAAATGGCAACACAACCAGTGACCTATAGCAAAGTTGTAGTGCTATAATCCATCTATAACTTTGCTACAATGTGCTCTCACAAAAAGTCACTGGATCCCATTCAAAATTGAGCTCAAAGTTCATCCCATAACACTGTTACTCTGAATTTCAGACCTTAAGCAGTCTGACAGTCCATCCTTGGTTGAGATTTTCTCCAAATTTCTCATAAGAATATGGCTTGAACCCTTAAACAAAGTTGTTCTCCTATAATTGGGCTACAATTTTGATGTGGTGACCTAGGGCAAAAACCCTATATTTTAAAAGATACAGGGCTCCAAAATTGAGCCAAAACTCTGAAATTTCAGACTTAGAATAGAATCCCATTTGGGGTCCATTTTGCATTTAAGTCCAAAATCCAATGTTTGACCTTCAAGTCCACATATTTGTGAACCAAATGACTTAAAATACTTATTTGACTTGATTTTTGCACTTTAGCCCAAAAGTGGACTAATTTTGCACATGGGCCCCTAGGGTTTGGGTTTAGGGTTTTCCAGGGTTCTAATTGAGGTTCTTGATGTCCCAGGGGTATAAATGTGACTCAACTTTGTTTTTGGGGGCATTTTATGACTCTTTCCCTAAAGCCTTTAGGTTTACTCATCTTGGGTTAAGTTTTGCCCCTTTGAGCCTGATTTAGGGTTAGGTCCCCTATCCAGGGTCCTATTTGCAAAAACACTTAAACAATACAACTTGTTTGAAATTTTTACCTAGTGAATGCACTCTAGGTGTATCAAACATATGCAATGTCAATGCTTATGATGTCATGCTCAAGTTTTAGTTACAGTAACACCAGGGGTGTTACAGGTACCATAGAAAATCTGGAGAAAAAGAGCTCTGAAGTTGCTCTGTCAGCTGCTCTGATGAAGTGTTCACCATGGTACAGTAGCAAGGGGATCAGATCGCCAGCGCAACGGTTCCCACCGCCGGTGACCCCCCCCCCCCCCCCTCGCCGTGATTCGCGTCGTCGGCGTCAGGATTCACGCTTGGGTAAGTTGATAACGTCGCGGGGTCAAAAGATCGTCGCCGCCAGTGACCTGGAAGCCACTCCGGCTAGTCGTAGTTCATCTCCCCTGGCTCACCGCCCGCGGGTAAAGTGCTCACCATCGTCGTGCCTTCGCCATTGGTCGCCGCGTGTCCTAACCGCGACGTCGCTTCGCCGTGACTCCCTGCAGCCATCCCATCGTCGACGGGGAGGTTGCCACGACGGTGGACACGGATTCACCGAACCCGCGTTCTTCCTTATCTTCGATCACCCGCACGACCCGGCCAAATTAAGCACCCCTGATGAAGCCGCCTATAAATTAAGCCCGTGACCAGCTCCGTAGGATCATCAGCTAACCAGCCACTGCCAATTAGCCACGATCGTTCGCCGGAGCTCGGGAATTTCACGTTCGCCCCAAATCTGTTCTCCGCCACCCGAAACCCAACCTCACCGCGGCCAGCCCTTTCCAGGTTAGCTCATCGCTCCCTCTCCCTCGTTTAAGCACTCTGATGACTCTGTGTTGCTTGCCGAGCCCTCAATTCGAACTCGGGGACCGCCAATCGTCGGGAACGCGACGATCTAGCCGCCATGTTCTCGGTTACCGTGGCCAGAGCCCCTCAGTTAGTCTTTGATGCAATTAGTTTGGGGAAAATGCTCCCCTGGTCGTGAATTTGGGTTAGTCTTAGCCTCGACGCCGGTCATTGCCTCAATCGGCCGGTCCAGGACCTCGCCGGAGTTTCTCCACGCGAGAACGCCGTCGTGGACTTCCCACTGTAAAGAATTAGAAGATGGGGGATCTATTTGCAAATCGTCAGAGACTCGTTAGAATAGTGTCTTAACCCGTTCGTAGTTAAACAGAAACGCGAGGACCCCTGTGCAAATCTGCCATCGCGCGCGGGTGCGGGCACGCGTTTCCTGCGTTGTTGGGCCGGTTCAGGCCGGAATCAGCCCAACGCTATTGAGTATTTTCCTTTTTCTTTTTCGACATAACTTTAGAAATATGTAGAAAAATGTAGAAAAATGGTAAAATTGTGAAACCAATTTTCCTAGGTTTCTTATTTTCCCTAGAATTTAATAAAAATAGTTAAATGATTTTTAGTTTAAACAGGGAATTTTAAGGTATTTAAAATAGCTTAAGATAGTAGTTCTGGAATTTTAAAGAATTAATAGTAATGCCAAAAATGTTCAAAATTTTTATATAAACTCCCCACATTAATTAGAAGCTTTGGGTAGAGTTTGAATTAATTTGGACCTTGTTTGATCACCAAACCCCAAAACACCCCCCTGCCCGGTGAACTCCTTTACTGACTCCGGAAACCCTAAGTTCTCGGAGTTCCGTGAAGGAAAGTTGTATTCAAGACTTTAGATAATAAGTTTCTATTATCTATGCACTCTCATGAGCATTACATGGCATTCATTCTTATACATATATGTGGTTATGTTTAGAAAACGAAGAAGAAGTTGAAGTGAGTGAAGAAAAGGCACCACCACCTTCGGACTCTCAGGCAGGATCTTGTCTTTATTTTGACATCTGCAGGCCTAAGCCAGACTCACCTACTAACGAAGGCAAGCCCCGGTGCATGCAACCCCTTCCTTGTGTTTTTAAATAATTTTTGCACACTTTAAGTCTAGTGAAATGTGCATTAGGTTTATAGGAGTTGTTTGGAACCCTTTGATGCATTGCCTTCATTGATATCCATACCCTTATAGATATTTCTGGTGAAGTATCAAAAACATGATTTACAAAAATGCTTAGCCCTGCTTAGATCTTGTGGATAGAGGTTGTCCTTAGCCTAGCTCGAGAAAGGATGGCTTCTACCTGCAAGAATATTTTCTTTTGAGGAGCAATGGTGGGATCTTACTGCAAAGTTCCCTGTGATGCTCTTTTTATCCTAAGGAACAGAAACAATCCTGAGGATGAGAGTACTTAAATCGAAACTTGGGTTAGGAACAGGTGATGTTCTACCCAAGTTGGTTAAGGATTGAATGCGTATGTAGGCGTGCTGATCGAGGACCCTTTAACTGGTCACATGCCTTGTCATGGGTAAGCCTTGCCTCGGGCAGACTAAGGCCAGAATAAGATAACACGAAATGGGCGTGGAGCGGTGGCGGGAGTAGCGTGTACCCACCGTGGCAAGAGGCTGGACGGTGGTGTATCTGTGCTCTCGGTTTGCGTGAACCTGATCTGGTCTTAAGAACCCCGGTGGCGGGTTGACATATGCAAGGGTTAAGTGCTACATATGTCGTGTGATTGGAGATCCTCAGCTGAGTATAATCGATTCGGATCGCCGTACCTTCGCGGTTATGAAGACTTGGTCACTTCCCTACAACCTAAGTCAGGATGCGAACTTCGTGAATAAAAATGATATTGTATTAATGAATGATAAAATTAGACTAGAGGCAAACAGAGTCTATTAATATTTAATCTGGCGTTAAAATGTTGAAAGTAAGGACTCACTTTAGTAAGCTATTTTTGCAAAAGTATCTAAGTTGATTTTTGCTAAAGCCTCTCCTTGATTCCTATTTATCTAGCATACCTTTGAGAGTCTTTCCTTTAGTCGGGTAAGACTTGCTGAGTAATTCCATACTCAGGGTTTATTCCCTCGTTGTTTTTAGGTGAGGAAGCAGCAGATTTCTGTTGCTTCTGTACCAAGGTGGTTCCTCAGGAGGAAAAGCAAGAGTGAAGATGCGGGAGGACTTGGTCCTCCATAAGAAAACTTTCATGAAAAACTTACCGGGAGGAGTTTTTGCCTCCCTTGGTTATGTAATAATACTACTCTGCACTCGTTTATATTTCTGGTCTGTAATAAACTACTTGATCTTACTTTTTAATAAATGTAAGTTTATGTAATCACTTCCGCATTTCGATATCTCCGATGTTCTGTAATGTCTGCAAGACGGGTGAAACGTTCCTGGAAAGGTAAGAAAAGATACCAAACTTGTCAAGTGGTTCAGGAACATCTACAGGGTTGTCTGATGTCTGTTAGACAAGGACAACTGTAGGTGGGCCTAATGACTTGGGAGGTTCCGTCACAAAACCTCATAGATTTACCATTTTACTCCAAGTTGCATTACCATGCCCCTGTTTTAGCTCTTTTGGACTTGAGACCTTCAACTTGCCTTTAAGAGGACCAATGCTCATACTTATATCAAACTAGTTAGTCCATGTTGGTGTGTTAGACACTTAATCACCAAAATAGGTAGAAATGATTATCTAGCACATTTCCCTTTCACTTTGGCTCTTGGTGTTGTATGCGTTGTGGGATGTAGGGGGAGTATTATGAGGAAGTGTGGAAGACCTCCTTCAGTTGATTTGTTTGTACAGCAGTGAGCTCTTTCTGCTTTTGTATAGTTATTTGGCAAGTCTTTTTAGTATGACCTTTGTTCTCCTCAAAGAACACACGGTATAACTTCCTTGGCTGAGTGTTATTGAACTTTTCGACGAAGCTTCAACCTCCACTTCCTCCCCTTGGATCTGGTGGGCGGACATTGCTTTGTGAAGGTTGTTGTTGTGTTCCTAACTCTTGTTGTTGGTTTTGCTGTCCTTGACACTAACCATGTTTATCTTCATTTTGGCTTGGATTGTGAATGCTTTGGATGTGCCATGGGTGAAACCTTCCTCTGAAGCCAATGGATGCCTTTGTGTACCTTTGGGTTTCCTCCCTTTTTGACGAAATCATTGCCCGCTCGAATGCACACATCCATTTTCTGAAGTAGCTTTTCCAGTGATTGAGGAGATTTCCTAGCGAATAATTCATCCGCTCGGCCTAGACAAAGCCCCTTGATCAATGCTCCAATGAGAATTTCATTTGGTATAGTTGGCGCCTGAGCCCGTAGTTGAAAGGGAAATGTGCCATAGGGCCAATTCTACTTGTTTTGGTGATTAAGTGCTCAACACACCATATTGGACTAACTATCTTCATATGAGTATGATCACATGTCCATAAAAGGCAAGTTTAAGAGATCAAGTCCAAATGAGCCAAAATGGAGGGCCAAAAAATAATTTTGGGTAAAACATTACAAACATGAGGTTTGAGTGTCTAAATAAGTTGCACCTATCCATTACTATGTTTCTTGCACCTTAGTTTGGCTACTAAATCTTTTATGCAAAAAAGTGACTTTTGGACTTAGTTTTGGGCATATTGCAAACCCTGGTGAAACAATGGCAAAAAGGTATATTTCCTACACTTTGTCAATTGAATTAAGTGCTAACTATGTTTGTCTAAGTCATAGGGTAGCTACCAAGAAAAGCCAAAAAGGTTTCGAGAAGTTAGGCTCAAAAGTGCCTAACTTGGTCTAGTCTGGGGAGCACCAAACTGGGTTTGTGCCACCCAGATGAACAATGCTCTCTTGGGATTTTTTTTCTTTAAAAATCATCAGATTGTGAACAGTGATAGTCCGATGCACCGGACCGCTTCTCCAACAGCTATCTGCAATGGCTCCATGGTGCTCAACGGCTAGCTGAAATCACCGGACGGTCCAGTGTGCATAAGCTAAGGAAGGTGGCCAATACGGATCTCGAACTGCGGGCTATAGGACCTGGTCTAGTGTGCAAAAGATCGGTCTGGTGTGTGCGCAGATAGGAAATATTTTGGGCTTCCATATGAATAAGCCAATGGCTCCTAGGTCCCTTGGGGCTATAAAAGGGACCCCTACATGCCTCCAACCAGCACCCAAGCACATCAAGAGCATACCAACACTCTGAAACACTGCGACCACACCTTCTAGTAAATTTAGTGAGATTCGAGCACCAGTTTTGAGTTGTTCTTGTGTGATATTGTACTCACGCTCTGTCTTCGCTTTACTCACGTGTGTTGCTGTGATTTGGTCTTGTGTGTGTATTCTATCTCCCTCCCTTACTTTAAGTTGTGATTGTGATCATTTTTATAAGGCCATGAGAGACTTTAAGTTGTGGAGATTCCTCACAAACATGAATATTGATATTAGGAAGAAACTGTGGCACTCAAGTTTGATCTTTGGATCACTTGTGAGGGGTTGATTGCAACCCTTGTCCAAAGGAGGACACCACAACGTGGAGGTAGGCTTTGGTCAAACCATGGGATAAAAATTGTTGTGTCTCTTGTGTCAATTACTTTATTGCGATTTTCCCTCTTCTTAAGTTCTCTCTTCTCACTTGTAATATTGCTCTTAGAATCTTTCATACCATAGAAGAACAATCAAGTGAAGGGATCTTTTATCTCTTCTTCCCATCCAAACTTGGTTTTAATTTACTCTAACTCATATATTAGACCAAGTTTGTGTGTTTCAAGCTATTTTTCTAGGATCACATATTCATCCCCTCTAGGTGCTCTCAATTGATACCAAAGTCGGTCTCTTCCATTGGGTCTAACAACCCTAAGAGATGGCTAGCGACGATGCTAAAGGGAAGGGCAAGGTGATCGACGAGAAGGAGACAACCCACAACAAGCTCAAGTGAGACAAGCTCGTCGACTCAGGATCGAACAACAAGAAGAAAGACGAGAAGAAGACAAAGTGCATTAAGAAGATCATCTCCTACGACAGCGATGCTTCTTTATCTTCACCAAAGGATAACGACAACTTCTCTTCTTCAAAGAAAAGACGGTCTCGAACGCTCTTTAATTACTCTCGCATTCTTTACAATGCCAATGTTCATTTACTTTCTATTCCACTTAGCAAGCCTCATCATTTTGATGAGGAGGATTATTCTTGGTGTTGTCACAAAATGCATAGTCATTTATTTTCTCTTCAACCGAGAATTTGGGACGTAGTAAAAATGGAATGCATATCTTAGATAGAGATGATGAGAACTACAATGTCATTTATATGGAAGAAATGATTCATAAAAATGCCCAAGCTACTCCAGTGTTGTTAGCTTCTCTATGCAAGGAGGAATACAACAAAGTAAGCGGTCTTGACAATTCTAAAGAGATTTGGAACACTCTCAAGATCGCTCATGAGGGCAATGATATGATGATGATCACCAAGATGGAGCTCATCGAAGGTGAACCTAGGAGGTTCGCCATGAAGTGAGGTGAATAGACAACAGAAACATACAACAAGCTTGCGAACATAAGGTAGACTTATCCCTTGTGGTTTGTGTTGATGATTAGTGATAATCAATGGGTAGCGTCTCGGGTTGAGTCATGGACTGACTGAGGCATGAGATTATGCATTGTGCAACCATGTCGGTCGGCTTGTGGTGTGCAGGTGTGGAGGACATGTACGGTGGTCAACGATGAAGGTGAAGGTCTTGCAGGTTCGTGCCAATGGACTGGGAGCGATGAATGATGAGGACTGAGCCTTGACTAAGGGACCAGAGTCGCCGACTGACTAGTTATGGTGGCTGGCACCTAGGACACATACTCGCATGAGGATGTGGCAGAGTGGAACATGTTGCCGGCACGGTCGAGGACTAGCGGGTCATGTGTCCAGGACATGGGGGATGTGCACACGATGCGATACTCATGACGGTTTGGTGGTTGATCCTTAGAAAACCACCCCTCGCTACGACAAGTTTTGTTGAGTTTGGTCCTCAAAACTCGGTGGCGGTGGTTCCATAGGTAATCGGTGGTGGCACATGGCATCACAATGAAGGGTGCGTCAAGTCGAAGCAACTTTGTGTGGAGGATGTGGCCATCATACCGAAAACCTAGGAGATGGTCAGTTTTGCCCCTAGTGGAGCAGATAGAGTCTATGTAAATAGAAGTAGTTTAGGAATGGAAATAACTGTAACACCCCTGGTGTTACGTAAACTAAAACTCTAACATGTCATCATAAGCATCTGCATTAATGTGCTTGTTACACTTAGAATGCATTCACTAGGTTGATTTTTTTCAAAAAGTGTGATGTTGTGTGTTGGGTTAAGGACTTGGCTTAAGCTAGACAAGAGTAGGTCACCTCTTGAGCAAGTAACAAATTGGCTTGGAGACTTCAAGTGCTAAAGGCAAGTCCTAGAGTCTATGGCAACCTTGTTTTCAAAGGTAAAGCAAGTGGAAGAAACACTTGAAGAAAATGAAGAACATGTGAAACCCTAAAACTAGCCCAAAAGAGGAATTCAAACTCTAGAAATAATTTGACAAAAGTCCATATATCAAAGTTGTGGAGCTTGGAAAAGTGAATCAATTTCTTATTTGGAGATTCCCATGTTGTGTGAAGAAAATTGGAGTAAATCACAAAAGTTCAGTTTTGAGCTCAAATTGGAATTGCTGAAAATAGTAGCAACTAGGCAATTTTGGTCCTTTATAACTTCTGATCTATAAACATTTTGAAGGTGGTCATTGTAACAAAGTCATAAAGCTATGTGAGGAGTGTGACTTTGATTAAGTAACCTAGCCTTAAATCTATATGGAATTTGGAGAAGAGCTGGTCTAAAGTAGAGCTGCTGGAAAGTGTGGAGTTCAGACTTAATAAAATTCAGAGTCTGAATTTCAGTATTTTGTGCAAACTTTGGGCTAGTGTAGTTTGGAATCCAAGAGGTTTTGGTCAATGGTCACTATATCAAAACTTGTAGAGGAGCTATAGCAATATAAACTTTATTAAGCAACTTGCCCCTAGAAACATTTGGAATCCAGGCAAAAGAGTGGTTTAAAGTGGTGCTGCTGTGTTTCTGAATTTTCAGATTGGAATCAATAACTAAATTTGAGTGTGGATAGCAGTTTTGGAGCTGGTTTGTGGCTGTTCTGTAATGTTTTGTGCTGGGATGTTTATAGAGAAGTTGAAGCCTATATGATAGTGAACAAATCTACTGAAGTGTCTTTGACTTGATTCCACACAGAAAATGGAGAAAAACTTGTTCAAAGTTAGACTATTTGTGGCTAAAACTGAATTGAATTCAGTTACTGAAAACTGAATTTCAGTGAAAGTTGCTGTTTTTGGAGCCCATTTATGCCTAATCCATGAGGTTTTAGGCTATATAGTATATAGAGGAATTCAAGACCACCTAATGGTGAACAACTTTATTGAAGGATGATGGACATGATCCCACATAAAAAGTGAAGTAACAGCTGCTCAAAGGTTGGACTGTCAGTATATTGGTGACTTAGTGATTCAGAGCTGAAACTCTGAAAAACAGCCAATGATGCTCTGTTTGGGGCTCAGTTGTGATTAATCCATATGGTTTTAGACCAAGAGCTGTATAGCAAAATGGAAGACCATATATAGGAGAACAAATTTCTTTAAGTGAGTTTGGTTTGGTGCTACACAAAAAAGGAGTAAAAGTGGCTCAAAGTTTGACTGTCGGGCTGGTTCCAACTGCTTTGGGTTCAGTCTCTGAAACCTGAATTTCAGTATAGGATGCTTAATTTAGAGCTGTTTTGTGATCAATATGAGTGGTTTTAGACTATAGTTTCTATAGCAAAGTTGGAGACCAGATATAGATGGACAAGTTTCATGCAAGGAGATGGTCCTGTTGTTATGTAAAGATTGAGAGATAATGGAGCTGCAAAGTCCTCTGTCAGAAATAGTGAGGGTTGTTCAGTTAAGGTGAGACCAAGTGTTTGGTTGTTTCTGCTATAATTTGGAACACCACAACTTCAGTTCTGAATAGTTTCAGCTTTGGAGTGTTGTACCAAAGTGGAAGACCTATGGTTGGAGAATAAGGCATGTTAAGGGAGATGGGTCTGTTGTCATATGGAATTGTGAGTAAAATGCTCTCTAATATGCCTTGTCAGACTTAAAGGGTTGCATTTGGGTTCAGCTCTTTGAAGAAGAGTTTTGGAGTGTGTGCTTGGCTTTGGAACCTTATAGTTTGTGATCCATGTGTTTCTAGCAGTGGAATGCTGTAGTGGGTTGAAGAGCTATAGTCAATGAGCAAGTTTCCTGTGATTAAGTTAAGGTGTTGCTACAGGGAAAATGTAAGGGAATGACCTTGAAAGGCCCCTGTCAGTCCAGCTAAGCAACAGTAATTCGTTTAGGACTGAAGACAGTTTCTGAAGAAGATTATCTCCTCTCCCTGCTGGTTTCTTTGGATGTTTGGGTAGAGATAAGGTCGAAGTCCAGAGCCAGGGATATAGTGGCCTCGGGTCTACTAAAAAATATCCAAATTTTGACCTATTTTGTGAGCAGTGAATGAGAGGGGGTCCTCATCTAATGAATCTTTAATGGGGTATGCTGGACAGCAGCAGTTCTAGTGGCTTCATCCCTTTAGAAATATCAGTTTGGATCCATTTAAGTCTGCACACACTAGAATTATTATCTGTTGGTTTACTGTCTACAGAAATGGACAAATCAGATATTTGGCTGTTGGAATGGCCCAAGTTCAGTGTTCCTGGCTATACATATGAGCCTGTGTTGGATTGGGGCATGGAAGCCACGTTGGTCAGCCCATATGCTGCTGGCACCTCAAGAATACTTCATCACTGCATGTGGAGCAGATCAGGGACACCTGCCCTTGGTTAGAGGCTATAAAAGTTGGTTCTAATGAAGTTCTTCTCCTTGTCTAGAGCTGTGCCCTGTGTTCCTGTTGTATGCATAAAGTTCTTGTGTTCAGGTCAAGGTTAATTCTCTCCCTAGCCCTAGGTTTGTCGTAACCCAGAGCCTGGCACGCCAGCACCTAGACATGGTGACCAAAGCCGCTCGAGTGCTCACCTCATCGTGGCCAGGTAATCACCAGCGATTCACCAACTGTACTATGTATGTTTCGTGTTCTCTGTAGACCAGTGGAGTTCACGCCGTTTGGTTCTTGAACTCTACCGGGGTGTGTGATCCAGAACGGAGTCGCGCCATCGTGGAACTGGCGCCACGGACATGCCTCACTGTCGATCCGTTCAACCGCGTCATCCTTGGCCAATTTCATACGCGCACCGAGGACATTGAAGGTCAGTGAAGCTCTCTGCGTCATTAATTAGAACTCTGCTACCTGATCACCGGAGTTCGGCGCGGCTCTGTCGGGGCTGGGAAATTGTGAATAGGAAGTGAGCGAGGGGCTTACGTGCGTGAGTCAGTGGCACAAGATACAGTAGCGTGGGCTCGATTGTGTTTAGTCCTGCGGCAAGGTTCTTTTTGCAAAATGGTCGGCGCGTGCGTGGGCTCCTCGGCCGCAGGCCGACTTTGGTCTGGCTTAGGGGTCGTGTGGGCCGGATTCGGGTCCAATACTGTTCAAGGTTTGGCTTTTTCTTTTTACCAGTGAGCTTTCAATGGATGCCAAAAATTGTAGAAAAACCAAAAAAATAGTAAGACCAGTTTTGTTAGATGTCTAAATTCATGAGCTCTCTAGGAAAATTAGTTTTGGGATTTTTGGTGCAGTTATTAAATTTTAAGTGAATTAAAGATACTCTTGGAAGGCCTGTTTGAATTTTAGAAATAAGAATATAGCACCTAAAATTATGAAAACTCTTGGAAAGGCTTGTTATCATAAGATGAGTGCTTGGTTGGGACTGTTTGAAAGCATCCATGTTCATATCATTTTATGTAGAGTTCCTAGAAGAAGATGATGAAATACAAGAAGTGGTTTCTAAGAAGAAGTCTACTTCAGAGTTTATTCATCAAGTGGATGAAGCCAGCTAACTGGGTATTGGATAGAGGGATCTAGAACCACTTCACTGCAACAAAGGCAAGCTACGGTGCATGCAACCCCTTCCTTGTGTTTTTAAATTATTTTTACACACTTTAAGTCTAGTGAATGTGCATTAGGTTTATAGGAGTTGCTTGGAAACCCTTTGATGCATTGCCTTCTTTGATATCCATACCTTTATAGATACTTCTAGTGAAGTATTAAAATATGATTTATAAAAATGCTTAGCCCTGCTTAGATCTTGTGGATAGAGGTTGTCTTTTGCATTAAGGCCTAGCTCAGGGGTTATCCTAAGGAAAGATGACTTCTACCTGCAAGAATATTTTCATTGAGAGCATGGTGGGATCTTACTACAAAGTTCCCTTTGATGCTCTTTTCATCCTAAGGAATACAAACAATCCTAAGGGTGGAAGTACTTAAATCGGGACTTGGGCTAGGAACAGGTGATGTTCTACCCAGGTTGATTAAAGATTGGATGCGTATGTAGGCTTGCTGATCAAGGACTATCTTAACTTGCCACATGCCCTAGATATGGGACAGGGTAAGCTTTGCCTCGGGCAGACTAATACCAGAATAAGATAACACGCAATGGGAGTGGAGAGATGGCGAGAGTAGCGTGTACCCTCCGTGGCAAGAGGCTGGACGGTGGTGTATCTGTGCTCTCGGTTGGCGTGAACCTGATCTGGTCTTAAGAACCCGGTGGCGAGTTGACATATGCAAGGGTTAAGTGCTACATATGTCGTGTGGTTAGAGATCCTCAGGTGAGTAAATCGATTCGGATCACCGTTATATCCCCGGACAGTGGAGACTTGGTCACTGCCCTACAACCTAAGTCAGGATGTGAAATTCATGAATAAAAATGATGTTGTATTGATGAGATGGTGAAATTAGACTAGATGCAAACAAGGTCTATTAATACTTAATATAGCATTAAAATGTTGAAAGTAAGGACTCACTTTAGTAAGCTATTTCTGCAAAAGTATTTAAGTTGATTCTCACTAAAAGCCTCTCCTTGATTCCTAAATCCAGCATACCCTTGAGAGTCTTTTCTTTAGTCGGGTAAGTCTTGCTGAGTAATTCTATACTCAAGGTATTATTCCCTGTTGTTTTTCAGGTTATAGTTTTGTGCTGCTGATGATGATGTTAAGTGCCGGTGGGCTCGGCCTTCTTATAAGTCTAAGTAACCCTTCTATACTTCTTACTGAGGATGGTCACTTAAGCTAGCATATATTTCAAACTTATAAACAATTTATAACAATTCAAAGTTATTTCTTTGAATCACTCTTGTAATCACTCTGATCATGTACATTGTAAAACTTGATGTAACATGTAAAATTTGGTAATAAGATTTCCGCTGCAAAATTGTTGGTGTGTGATTTGTGTTTACTTAATCCCACGGTTCTGGTTGTAAGTGGTTTATCCGATGTCCTTGGGGCAATCGGACGGATCCTGTTAAGTTATCTAGTGCACATGCATGGCCATCTGAGGTCTTTGGGACAAGGACAGGTGCATGTGGGCCCGATACCTTGGGAGGTTCTGCCACAATAACCCTCTATAAAAAGAGGCATAGGGCTATTTATGCAACCATCTCTTTGGCTACCATTTATTTTGGAACACTTGTTTAGAACTCCTAGTTTTCTCTCTAGCTAGTCACCAGTTTAGTCAGAAGATCCACAACGATTTTGTTCTGTCAACTGTGTCTTTTAATATGTTAGTCTGCTACAATTAATCGGAGGAGGGTGGATGGTACCGACCATAGGTTTTGGTTGACCTCAATCTCAGTTTGCATCCCTTGTTGAAATTTTGTGTCACTTTGATCTTGTGTTCTTCCCTCTTCCTATTTTGTGATCTTGTGAAGAACCATCAAGTTCTTGTGTAAGGATTTGGTTTGGGATTGATTGGTGGTGTGTTGCACTACTTGGATCACTGCATACACTCAGTTGTTGCAATTTTTTTGTCATGGTTTGAGAAGAACTCAGTTTGAACTCGAAATAGAAATGAGATTTTCGATCTGCGCTTTGATTTTTGTGTTGCTTGTGTTGATACTTCACCAGTAGACATCTTTCTCCCCATGCAAACTTTTTGCAAAGTTTGAAGCGATGTTGCCTCAATTTGGTTGTCCAGCACTGTTGCGCCCTCTGTTCTACACTTTTGACTCTGATTTTTGGCAGACAGTTGGGTTGTTCTCCTAGGTTTTTGGTGTGTTCAAACAACACTAGTTTGAAATACACAGTCATCTGGTTCTTTGAGTCCCTTGATGTTTCAAGGTAATTTTGGGAATCGAGTCACAAGTGTTGTTCTCACAAGTTGAGAATTTTGTAGTGGCTCCCATTCAACCCCCCATGGACACCTCACCGGTCCTTCAATTGGTATCGAAACCGGTTAAGGATTTCCTAACCCTAATCAGTTTGAAATCTACGAAGGCGACATGGAACGTGGTGTTGGTAAACCATCGTTCTTCGATGGGACTAATTACTCATACTGGAAGATCAGCATGTCGGCATATCTTTAGAGTATAGGGTACAGAGTCTAGGAGATCTGCCTCGATGTTGCATTCAATGCTACAAGTGAACGAATCACTCCAATTCAAGTGGAGTTCCATGATTCAAACAATAAAGCTCACAACGCTTTGTTCTTGTGCCTCTCACTAGCTGAGTTTGAGTAAGTTGGACACTTCGCTACGACTCACGAGATCTGATCCACCCTCGAGAAATTTCATGAGCAATGATCATATGAAGACCAGACTTTTTGAGACATATCAGCGAGAATACAAGAACTTTATGCAGTTGGTTGGAGAGACCATAGACACTATCTTTTCTCGGTTCTAGTCAATTGTGAACAAGATGCGTGCCAAAAAGGCACAACTCCCCTGTGATGATCACAAGATAGCACTGAAGTTGCTACATGCTTTAGATCGGAGGGTTTGGGAAGTGAGAGTCTCGGTGATCATCAAGTCGCCCAACTATGAGACTCTCACTGTGGATGAGATTTCAGCAAGCTCAAGTCCATAGAGATTGAACACTAGACCCGAGCCAAGATTGAGAACCTTGGTGCACCCACCATGGCCCTGATCTCTAGAGGTGGTTCCTCCTCACCTGCTATGTTTGTTTTGTCTTCTTTGTTGTTTATCATAGAAGAGCAAGTGGAGAGCCTTGAGGATGTGGAGCTAGCACTTGTGGCCAGTTAGTTCACGTGGTTCTACAACAATTGTCAGAACCGACGGCATGGCAAGTCGAAGGATGGACGCTTCAACTACGCGACCCCAACCACTTCATCGCTAGTTGCCCCAAGAAGGGCAAGCAGGAGGCAAGCCTGTGACACCACCACTCTAGCTAGCGCAAGGGCAAGCGGGAGTACCCCTTCGGCAACATAAATCCAAGGGAGGATTTGACAAGGAGGCGCTCAAGAAGTACCTCCAAAATGCCAAGATCAAGGAGCGTGCCTTCTATGCCTCCCTTAGCAACCTCGACCACGACTCTGATGATGCAGCGTCTTCCTCGAGCAACAAGGAGAATGACAGGCGGGTCGATGACAAGCTGAACGGACTCTTCTTCCTTGCTGACACCTCGGGAGGTCTTTGCACCATGGCCTTTGGTGATGATGTGGTGGGTGGCGATGGCTAGGACATCAATAATGGCACTACTTCTAAGGATGGAGGCCTAGAGAACACATGGCTCAAGGATTCCGGTTGTTCGCGCCACATGACTAGAAGCAACAAATCGTTCCCTAGCCACGACCCCATGATTGGTAAGGAATACATCACATTCAGGGATAAGTCGAGAGGTATGGTTGTCTCTCGTGGCTCTATTCGAGTGAACGAGAGTTTTGTCCTCAAGGATGTTGCTTTGGTTTCAAATTTGCATTTCAATCTACTTTCTGTTTCGCAACTCCTTGAGGATGACTATGAGGTAAACTTTAAAAGGGGCCTTTCTTGGGTTTTTTATGCCCATGGGGATCTTGTTTGTGAGACTTTTCCTTTTGGTCAAGTTTTTCGAGCTGATTTTGCACATTCCTTTGGCTCTTCTCGATGTCTTTTGGCAGAATCCTCCTCTTTGATTTGGAAGTGGCATAGGAGGCTAGGACACTTAAGCTTTGATATTTTGTGTAGACTGAGCTCACTTGGCCTGATCCAAGGATTACCCAAGTTGAAATTTGAGAAGGATCTTGTTTGTCACCCTTGTCGCCACGGCAAGGTGGTTGTTGCTTCCCATCCCCCGGTGTTGGTGGCCTACCTTGCTGAAGGTCATAAAAATGCCTTTACTTTAGCATAAACAAATGTGTTTCAGGCATACAAAGAAGGACAAATGAAGCTAGCCTTCGGATATAGATGCTTCGTCTATGAAAACGCGTAGCAAAGGAGCAAACCCAAGATCACCGACCCCCGGTGCAATGCAGGCTTCGAATATGAAGTGACGAAGGGGAAGAAGATGAAGTCATGAGCGACAAGAAAGGAAGAGAAAAGATAGTGTTGCCCTTGTGTCATTGTAAATCATGTGTGTAAAACCTTGAGGTCATGAATGTAATTCTATACGAGATTGTTTAACTTTCCTATAAATAGGTGAACAATACCATGTATACGATCACCGTTTTTAAAGGGCTTTTAGCTTCGTACCACTTAGACTTTGAAGTACCTTTGAGCTATCTTGTGCGAAGCAACCGAAGGTATGCTTGTAATTTATTTAATACAAAGATAGTTGGAATAAAAAATACCAGGGAATATGAGATGATTCCTCTATGTTCCTTTTATTATCTCTACATTTGAACATTGTTTTATCTACATTCATCGTAATACCCTTGTCCTAGAGTTGTTACTTCTCCAAAGGGACAACTTAAAGACGAAGGTTAAAAATCCTTAACTTATGTTGCCTTGTTTTTTATGTCATATAGCAATCAGAAACAAGTGACCAACATTGGCGCCCACCTCCGGTGATTCCACGACCACAAAAACCTAACATGATGCCACCGAGAAAGCAACGACAATCAGATCTGTCCTCGGGACTTGGACACCAATCAAGGGGACGAAGCTCTCCTCGGGGAGGCAAGGAACCAAAATAGGAAGGTCATTAGCATAGAACTGCAAGACGAGGAGCTTGATCGTGAGATCAATAACCTCGAAGCAATCCACTAGTAAATGGAGAAGCGTAGGGATAAGGTGATTTGTCTCTCTGAGCTTCATAAGAAGATTGATGAAGAAGCTGAAGAGATGCATAACACTGAAGCACAAAAATATCAGTACAACTACAAGGAGCAGAACTGTGAGGGTCGTAATCATGACAATTTTCATCATGAGCCATTCAACTTCAAAGATTTCCTTTATGATGAAGCTTCACCACTATCACCAGAGATGCAGGGAACACCTTGGCCACCATTGTATAGACCTCCTACACTACCAATGTATGATGGTCTATCTAACCCAAAGCAGTTCCTCATGAGTTACGAAGCTACCATATCCTTATATGTTGAAAACTCAGCAGCCATGGAAAAATCCTTCATCATGGCAGTCAGAAATGTGGCCCAGACTTGATATTCATTGCTTCGGCCAAGGATTGTCACTTCGTGGTAGAAGATAAAAGAAATGCTTCTCACAAGCTTCTAGGGATTCCAGTCAAAGCTCGTTACTGCACAAGCCTTGTTCTAGTGCACCCAGGACCCGGATGAATACCTTCAGCCATTCGTCCGAAGGTTCCTTGGTCTTTGGGCCTAGGCACCAGTAGTCCAAGATGACATCGTCATCGAAGCCATGGTCAAGGGGCTCAGGCTAGGACCAACAACCCAATATTTCGCAAGGAAGCCTCTGCTTTGTCTTGAGAAGTTGCTGCAAAATATGGATGAGTACATAAGAGCCGACAACTACTTTCACCAAAGAAGGGAGGAGTTACAAATATACACTGAAGGCGCCAAGGGCTTCAAGGGAAGATTCCACCCAAGGCATGTCTGAAGCATTCCCAACCCGATGCGGGGTGAAGAAAAGACAACCCAATCTCAGGGTCAACCAAGCCAACAACAAGCAAGCTCTTAGCAGTAGCCTTCTCACGGCACGTTTTGCCCACCTGCTCTGTGAGGGGAAGGGGAGGCCAAAGCTTCAGTGGCAGGTTCAATGCACCCCTAAGGAAACCATTTTGTTTGTTCTTTGGTGAGGACAAAACCCACACAACAAGAACCTGCCACGATACAATCAACAAGCAAAAAGAGCTTACTTTGTTAGCCACTCAACCTTCCCAATCAAAGAAGGTGTTCAGTACGTCTTTGTACTGTTCACCTTATGTTCCATAATATGTCTAGCTTCAGTCATAGGAGCCAAGGTGGCATCTACCTTCAGCATCAAATGCTTCGAGTAACCCTATGATGAGCGCATGGTCGCCATCTGCTTCCTTTGTCCTAGGACTGCCTCCTTATGATCAGGTCCCCCTAGCCATTCTAAGTTTCCAGTGCAAAGTTTACAACAACAGGATAGAAGGGAGGGTTCTGAGACACGTACTGTCAACAATATGGTCCCGAAGATGAAGCATATATACTAAAGACCCCAAGGGGCTAGGTAAGAAAGGTTGAAGCTTCCGAGAAGATGTTTTTACTATGTTTACATTTACATTACAATGTTTTTATTTCCTACATTCAGCAAATTAATGTAATAATGAGATGGCACCTCCGAGTACAATGACAAAGTATCATAGTTAAAGATTCACCTAAGTAACGGTGAAAAAGCTCTAAAGTTGTTCCTAAGGGAATGCAGAGCCCCAATTCAATCACCTAAGTAACAGTGAAAAAACTTTGAAGTCGTTCCTAACGGAATGCAGAGCTCTGATTCAATCACCTAACTAACGGTGAAAAATCTTCGAAGTCCTTCCTAAGGGAATGCAGAGCTCCAATTCAATCACCTAAGTAACGATGAAAAGCTTCGAAGTCGTTCCTAAGGGAATGCAGAGCTCTGATTCAATCACCTAAATAATGGTGAAAAAGCTCCAAAGTCGTTACTAAGGGAATGTAGAGCTCTGATTCAATCACCTAAGTAACGGTGAAAAAGCATTGAAGTCGTTCCTAGCGGAATGCAGAGCTCTGATTCAATCACCTCGATAACAGCGAAAAAGTTCTGAAGTCGTTCCTAAGGAAATTTAGAGCACCGATTCGATCACCTAAGTAGTGGCAAAACGCTATGAAGCCATTCCTGAGGGAATGCAAGTATAAACTTAACCTACATCAAAGTTATCTCTACGAAGTATATTCCTTTGTAACATGTGAAAAGAAGGGAAGGTGTTTTTCGACTTTGGTTCAAAAACGCATGATGAATAACTTTCATACATCATAAAGGGAAAAGCAATTCAAAAAAGTCAAAGCAAAAGGTTTGTTATATTACAACGAAGGTACTAGAGAGCTTCGAGTGTTTGATCTCTTCGCATCACAAATGTAACAACAAAAGGTCCACCAAGTGTCCTAATTGTGGAGACATAGGACATCAAAAAACTAGTTAAAAGTGCCCACTCAATGGAACTAAGAAAAGGTAAGATCTGAGTTACATATTTCATTGTAATTTGTAATATTTATTTTATTCTCATTATGTTCCTTTCCCATGTTCCTTTACATTACAGGCCAAGAAAGCCAAGAAAAAATAGTACCAAAAAATGGTTTCCTAAACATACTACACCGGAGAGACAAGAAACTACAAGAGAACAACTAATGTTAGAGAGTCCTAGAATAATGACGAGAAGGTACATATTTCCTCACTTTCACCGTGCTTGAATTTGTTGAAAAGGTTAATTTTGATACATATATGGTTACATATGTAGACGTCTTATAGTTTTGATGGGAGAGGGGACATTGGAGGTGTTGGGGGGCATTCAACTTCCGAAGGTCCTCAAAAACACGACTAACCATTTGTTTTCCGTAAGTTACTGAGTATTACAGGAGCTTCGTTATCAAAAAAGATTCGGCATAGATCAATGGAAGTGCGACGAAGCAAGCTTTGTTACGTTGGCGATGTAGGGAGAAGGTGTTGTTCAAGCTGCTAAGTGCAAATGACAAAATTGTCCCTATGACATTTGTAAACCTTGTATGTAATCTTTGAGGATATTAATGTAATATTGTACGAAGATGTACGATTGCCTATAAATAGGTGAACAGTACCCCCGCACTGTTCACGCTAGATTGTAATTGCATTCACGCCTTTACCTTCAAGCAAGCCAAATGTATCAATATTGTTGAGTGCAGGAAATGACCGTGCAGATAGTCCACTTCTGAGGTCGGACGGTTTGTGGTCCAAACGGTCCGTGATGGTGGCGCGGACGGTCCGCGTGTGCGTAGAATCAGTTAGGGTTCCGAGTTTCTCGTGGGATTTGTTATCTAAAACTGCGGGATTAGCTCGGGAAACGACTTGTAGCAGATCCAGACCTCCCCCTTTATATAGATGAAGGGATAAGGCCGATTGAAGACCCCACAATCGACCAAATCAAGTTTATTTCTTGTTTTGTTTATGCATTAGGAGTAGTTCTAGTTTAGCTCTAGGTTAGCCTTTCTCTACCCTAAATTCTTCGCTTCTCTTTGGCTCTATGTTCATTAGAGGTGTCTAGGGTGGCCTGCCGACCCCAGACGAAGCCTAGGATCTCTCCTCCCCGACGGGGTGCCTCCAGGGAGCGAGATTCAGGCGACGCCGACGAACTCCGCCGCCCCTGCACACGCATGGACCGTCTTGCCCGTCAGGCAGGGAACCCGTGCCCTACGCAAGGTCGCGGACCGTCTGGCCCCTAGCCGTGGATCGTCCGTGCCTCTATAGAGAGCACCGCCGCAGGTTCTCAACGTAGTGATTAGCACACGGATCGGCGCCAACACACTTTTTGGCAACTCCGCTAGGGACAGGTGTCTAGATCTACTAAAAATCAGACCCTCAAATGGCCGGTTCTAAAGATCACACTGATATCTCCCCGGACAATATCCTGAAGCCGGTTGTTGAAAGTCTGATGGTCGATGAGCAACAACAATACGAGGAGTACATGCGTCAAGTGAAGGAGAAATTCTTATCACAATACACGATGGATCGCCACTAGAAAGTTGTCAAACATGGAGAGACCGATGTCGCATCTCTTCTATCTTCGCTTCAAGTCCCCAACGTAAGTAAACCTGACAGCATCCAATCTATTAAAAAGTATGTAGATCATCAGCAGAATCAAATGAAACAATAGATTGGAGGGTTAGAAGAATCAATTAGAAAATTAACATGTACGTTGGAGAAGATTGTTGCTCCTAGTTTTCCATCATATGAAACTAGTAACATGATATATATGTCTAATACATCGGCGACAAATGGGGATTCACAGCCCCAACCATTATATAGTATGCCGATGAACTCATATTCAAGGCAAATACCACCACTGTCGTCCCTGCTTGGCAGATCGGCGCCCCTAGACACGTCGGATCGTCTGAGCTTTTGCCCGGACAGTCTGGCCTACGTAGACCGTCCAGCTTTCCCATCGGACAGTCCAGGACCGCATCAGGGCTACCGCGTGGCACCCCAATAATAGAGAACATGACCGGCCAGTTTGGATGTACCACCGGATAGACCGATTACGCATACACATAACCTATTGTCGCACACTATGCACCAACTTATTACACACCACAACAGCAGTATGTTCTGCCCTCTACATATTTAAACCATAGCACGCCATACGATCACAGGCTTATCAACATTATCAATCGGTCACAGCAAGAAGGTCGGCATAACAATGCACGACCGAATGAGCCCGACAGCCTAGGGTCCGATGGTCTACCACCGGACGCAATGGAGAAAATTAGGGAAGAGATTGCTAAAATATTTCGAGATAGGCTTGGAGTTAGTGTAGCTAGAGTGGGACAATCATATCAGAAGCCATATGATCACCGGTTTGACACTATCCCATATCCACAAGGGGCAAGGATACCAGAGTTTTCTAAGTTTTCTGGTGAAAATGGGAGAAGCGCATACGAACATATAGGCCAGTTCCTAGCACACCTAGGCGAATTGGTCGATGGGGAAGCATTTCGTGTTTGTTTATTTTCTTTATCCCTTACTGGTACCGCTTTTGCATGGTACGTCACTCTGCCTCCTAATTCCATTAATTCCTTGAATGATTTAGATAATAAATTTCATGAACATTTCTTTTCTGGGGAATATGAATTATGGCTAGCTGATTTAGCTTCAGTCCGGCAGGGACACGAAGAATCGGTTAACGATTATATCCAGAGGTTCTGGGACACTAGAAACTAATGCTTTCGGATCCACGTCGCAGACAAAGAGCTAGCAGGGCAGGCTTTTAATGGGTTGCTATCCTACTTAAGAGACAAATTAGATGGGACCCAATTCTTTTCAATAGCTCAACTACATCAGCGGGCTTTAGCCTGTGAAAGCCAATTTAAAGAGACATCAAAATCAGCCGCCCGTACTATACATCTAGTAGAGCATGATAATTCAGATGATGAATCCGCAGATGTATATGCCGCTGAGTTTGTTTGGCCAACAAAGGCCAAATATTTTGTATGTTCTTCCTTACAGCCGATTCAAAAGAATCGGTAAGAAGAGATTAAATTTACCTTTAATGTTGCCAAATGTGATAGGATATTTGATGAACTACTAAAAATGGCAACATTAAATTAACTCATACTATTCCTCCTATGGATGAATTAAAGAGACGTGCTTATTGTAAGTGGCATAATTCTTTTTCTCATGCCATCAATGATTGTAATGTTTTTTGTCGACAGATACAATCAGCCATAAATGAGGGTCGGTTGGCTTTTCAGGAGATGCAAGTGGACACACAGCCATTTCCTGTCAATACCATAACCCACATGCAAAGAGGTCTTGGTTCAGCCCGAAATGGCCGATAAAGGCAAAGACAAAAACACCTTCATTAGCGATCCTTGCACATCAAATGTATCACAAGAAGGGATTGCTTGGAAAGCTCCAGATAGAAAGACTAACAAGTTCGGAGGCACCAGGGAACATGCTCAACCAAGCAGCCGAGCAAAACTCCTTGACTCAAGCATCGCAGACTGTCCGGCACCTGGGTGCGGACGGTCTGGTGCTCATGCGGACGATCTATCTGACTCAGTGGGACAGTTCTCCCATGGCCAGAGGCGTCAGCCTCCACATAAAGCAAGAAAAGAAACACAAGGGCAAAGCACACATGGTTGGCTGGTCAAAACTGGCCCTACTTTTGATCAGTTGATCTCCAAATATGCTAGCAAGAAGGCCGTTCTATGTGATCGGCCAAAAAAACCCGACAATCCAATAAACAAAACGGTCGAACAAAATGGCCCGAAAGGCGACGCAACAAGCATCGCCTATTCATCCTATGATGCCAGAATGCTTTCCATCCACCTACTCATCGTTGATATATTGTCCTGTTCAAATATGGGATGGTACGACGATGAACCCATGGTATATGCATAGTCCCTTTGTCTATTCAGGCTGAGGGCACCTCCATTCTATTCCTTTTGATCCATTGATCAAATGTCATGGCCGAGAAAGATGCAATCCGAAACAGCCTTTATGCATTGGGGCTCGATTGAATGATCACCATATTGGATTGAAAAGTCGGTGACTTGCATCAGGCTTAGTTCTTATGCTTTTGGTTCATCAACCTCCACCAAAAGGTAGGGGGACATATGTTGAGTGCAGGAAATGACCGCGCAGACGGTCCGGCTCTGAGGCCGGACGGTCCGCGATGGTGGTGCGGATGGTCCGCGCGTGTGCAGAATCAGTTAGGCTTCCGAGTTTCTTGCGAGAATTGTTATCTAAATCGCGAGATTAGCTCGGGAAACGACTTGTAGCGGATCCAGACCTCCCCTTTATATAGATGAAGGGCTACGACCGATTGAAGACCCCACAATCGATCAAAGCAAGTCTATTTCTCGTTTTACTTATGCATTAGGAGTAGTTCTAGTTTAGCTCTAGGTTAGCCTTTATCTACCCCAAATTCTTTGCTTCTCTTTGGCTCTACATCGATTAGAGGTGTCTAAGGTGGCTTGCCGACCCCAGACGAAGCCTAGGATCTCTCCTCCCCAATTGGGTGCCTCCTGGGAGCGAGATTCAGGCGCCGCCGGCGAACTCCGCCGCCCCTGCGCACGCGCGGACCGTTTGGCCTCTAGGCGCGGACTGTCCGGCCCGTCAGGCAGGGAACTCGAGCCCTACGCCAGGTCAGGGACCATCTAGTCTATGGTCGCGGACCGTTCGCGCCTGTGCAGAGAGCACCGCCACAGGTTCTCAACGCAGTGATTGGCGCGTGGATCAGCGCCAATAAATATAATGTGTCTTGATATTATTTAAATTCAATACGAAATGAATAAATGGCATGATATTACATTTGTAATTATGTTTTTATATTTGTGAATGATGAAGACCTGTTCTTTATGACCTTCGTCCAAGATTCGTTTTACCCGAAGGGGAATAATGCTTCGAGGGACGAAGGTCTTTAATGTTTAACAAATTTGTTGCCTTGTTCTTGACTCACAACAACTGAAAACAAGTGACCAACAGCAGGAGCTTCCTCTTCTCATGCTTTAGAGACTACGTCAACAACTCTAAGGAAGATGTGAAAGGGAAATGTGCCCTTGGGCCATTTCTATAATTATTTTGGTGATTAGATGCCCAACACATTGTTTTGAACTCATATGTGCGAAGTAAGTGAAAATTGTATATCAAAGAACAAGGTATGTTTCTAGACTTAGTAAATTGTTTTTTTATTACTAACATGTTTATCTGAAGTGCTAGAAACAGTGCTAAGAAAAGAAGAAAAAGAATTGGAGAAGATATGGCTCAGGACAGCCAAAACCAGCATCAGCCTAGCACACCGGACTGTCCGGTGGTGCACCGGACAGTGTCTGGTGCCCCAGGCTGGCTCGGCGGTGAACTGGCCGCTCTTGGGAATCAGCGCAGTGAAGTGGCTAAAAATCACCGAACTGTCCGGTGAGTCTTCAGCGTCCGCGCCCATGTCCTTCAACGACGAACTCGTCGCTCTCAGGAAAACAAAAGGCGCCACGGCTAAAAATCACCGGACTGTCCGGTGGTGCACCGGACTGTCCGGTGAGTCAGAGCCGCCCATGGCCAACGGTCGCCTACACGATCAATGGGCGACACGTGGCGAAGCCAACGGTCAGATGGTCGCACCGGACTATCCGGTGCGCCAATAGATCTGAAGATCCAACGATCGGCTTCACCAGAAAAGGAAAGGGATTGCGCACCAGACTGCTACAGTAGATGTCCGGTGGTGCACCGGACTGTCCGGTGCACAACTCGACAGAAGGTAGGATTTGCCTTCCAAGTTGATCTCCAACGGCTCCTAGCTGCCTTGGGGCTATAAAAGGGACCCCTAGGCGCATGGAGCACCACACCAAGCATTCTCTAAGCATCTAAAGACATCTAGACTCCTCCTCCATGCATTTGGATTGTTGTGTTAGTGATTTGAGCTCCGTTTGAGTTGTGAACTCCCTGCGCCGTGTTTTGAGCTCAAGTCTTGACTTGTGTGCGTGTGTGTGCTATGGATTGAGTCTTGTGTGTGTTGCTTTTCCCTATCTTACTTCTGTGCTTCTTTTGTGATCATCACTGTAAGGGCGAGAGGCTCCAACTTATGGAGATTCCTTGTAAACGGAAAGAATACTCAAAAAGTAAAAGACCGTGGTATTCAAGTTAATCATTAGATCACTTGAAATGGGTTGAGTGCAACCCTCGTCCATTGGGACGCCACAACGTGGAAGTAGGCAAGTGTTACTTGGCCGAACCACGTGATAAAAATCGTGTGTCTCTTGTGTTGCTTTTCTCTGTTATTGTTTTGTTCGCAAGAGATCGCTTCATAACAACTTGATTAACTCGCACTAACATTTCTATAATCAAGTTTGTGGCTATTTAGTGTTTGATTTTACAAGATCACCTATTCACCCCCCTCTAGGTGCTCTCAATTGGTATCGGAGCCGTACTCTTCATCTAAGGGACTAACCGCCCAAAGAGATGGATCCTAAGTGTAAGGGGATGTGGCCAACGACAAGAAGAAGGAGTCCCTCTTCAACGAGCCAAAAGACGACAAGCCCACTGACTTAGGCTCGAGTCACAAGAAAAGGGACAGGAAGTAGAAGAGGCGCATCAAGAAGATCATTTACTACGATAGTGACGCCTCCTATTCTTCACCAAGATGATACACCCAGCCTAGGTGGGGTTGGCTGAGGCCCAACAAATTAGGGTTTCCTGGAGCCCAACAGTATATTAAGCACACCCAACTCAGGGAAAGGCCCAATCGCCCCAAAAGACTAGTCCAATGGGGGAAGGGTGGCTCTCCCTTTTAAAGTGGCTTCCTCCTCCCAAGTTAAGCAAGGTGGGATAATTCTGAGGCTCACACGGTCACCGTCCAACTACAATTGGGCCAATTGCGTCTTTGCCAACGGGTAATAGTGGAGGATGTTCTCATCACAAGGGATGACGACGATGACTCCTCGTCCAAAAGAAAGATGGTTAATCAAAACTACTCCTTTGATTATTCCAGTATTCCATATAATTCAAATGCCCATTTACTTTCTATTCCTCTTGGAAAACCTCTACACTTTGATGGAGAGGATTACTCATTTTGGAGTCATAAAATGCGTAGTCACCTATTTTCTCTCCATCCTAGCATTTAGGAAATTGTGGAAAATGGGATGCATTTTGATAGTACGGATAATCCTGTGTTTATAAATAAACGAATTCATAAAAATGCCCAAGCTACTACTGTTTTGCTAGCATCTCTGTGCAGGGATGAATATAACAAGGTTAGCGGCTTGGACAACGCCAAACAAATCTAGGACACCCTCAAGATCTCTTATGAGGGAAATGATGCCACCATGATCACCAAGATGGAACTGCTGGAAGGCGAGCTGGGGAGGTTCGCAATGATCAGGGGAGAGGAGCCAACACAGACCTACAACAGGCTCAAGACCTTGGTCAACAAAATCCGAAGCTACGGAAGCACAAGATGGACGGATCATGACGTCGTTTGACTCATGCTTAGGTCATTTACAGTAATTGACCCTCATCTTGTGAATCTTATTCGTGAAAACCCCAGGTACACCAAGATGACGCCCGAGGAAATCCTCAGAAAATTTGTGAGCGGGCGCATGATGGTGAAGGAGGCACGATACGTGGACGATGCACTAAATAGTCCATTACCCGTCTGCGAGCCACAGCCTATTGCTCTCAAAGCAACCAGCAGCAAGGAGACGCTACCCAGCAAGGTAGCCCAAGTGGAGGCTGTCGGGCTAAATGAGGACGAAATGGCGCTCATCATCAAGCGCTTCAAAATTGCCTTGAAAGGACGCAAGGAATACCCCAACAAGAATAAAACAAGGGGAAAGCGCTCCTGCTTCAAATGCGATAAGACTGGTCATTTCATAGCTCAATGCCCCGACAATGATAATGACCAGGGACAAGAAAAGCACGGGAAGAGGGAGAAGAAGAAGAACTACAGGAAGGCCAAGGGCGAGGCGCACATCGGGAAGGAATGGGACTCCGACTGCTCCTCCTCCAACTCTGAGGATGAAGGACTAGCTGCCTCGGCCTACAACAAATCTTCGCTTTTCCCCAACGAACGCCATACATGCCTTATGGCTAAGGAGAAGAAGGTACATATTCGAGATACTCCTAAGTACTCTTCTTCTAGCGATGAGGAATCTTTCGACGATGAGATAGATTACACTGATTTGTTTAAGGGGTTAGATAGAGCTAAAGTAGACAAAATTGATGAATTAATTGATGCTCTTAATGAAAAGGATAGACTGCTAGAAAAGCAAAGGATATTTTATATGAGGAACATGATAAGTTTGTTAGTGTTCAAAAATCTCTTGCTTTAGAAATTAAGAAAAATGAAATATTGTCATCTGAGCTATCTTTCTGTCATGAATCTATTTCTAGCTTGAAGAATTTAAATAATGATTTGAGTGCCAAGCTAAAAAAGCAAATGTAACTAGTCCATGTGTAGAGCATGTAGTAATTTGCAATAGATGTAAAAGACTTTGATGTTAATGCGTGTGATGAACATGTTACTTCTATTGCTAAGTTAAACAATGAGGTCGCAAGTCTTAATGCTCAACTTAAGACTTGCAAAGATGATTATGAAAAACTAAAATTTGCTAGGGATGTCTACACTGTTGGTAGACACCCCTCAATTAAGGATGGACTTGGTTTTCGAAAGGAAACCAAGAACTTAACAAGCCAAAAGACTTCCGTTCTCAACAAGGAGAAAGGGAAGGCTCTGATGGCTAGTAGCTCTCAAAACAACCATGCCTATATTTATGATAGGAAATTCACTAGTCATGCTTATAATGATAGATGCTATGATCGCGTTGTTTCTTATAATGCTAAATTCAATTCTCATGACATGTTCGCATCCAGTTCCACTTTTGTTCATGGTAGAAGTAGGCCTAGGAGAAACTATGCTACTTCTCATGTACCTAGGAAAGTGTGCAATGGACCTACTACTGCTTATCATGCTTGCAATACTTCGTTTGTGCTTTTATGCAAAAATGCAAAAGTGGTTGCTAGGAAATTGGGATCCAAATGCAAGGGAGACAAGACTTGCATTTGGGTTCCAAAAGCTGTTGTAACTAACCTTGTAGGACCCAACAAGAGTTGGGTACCTAAAACCCAAGCTTAAAATTCCTTGCAGGTTTATGCATCCAGGGGCTCAAGCTGGATTATCGACAGCGGATGCACGAACCACATGACGGGGGAGAATAAGATGTTCACCTCCTACGTCAAAACAAGGATTCTCAGGATACGATCATCTTTGGAGATAAAACCAAGGCAAGGTCAAAGGGTTGGGAAAGATCGCCATCACTTCCGAGCATTCTATCTCTAATGTGTTTTTAGTTGAATCGCTCGGGTATAATTTGTTGTCTATGAGTCAATTATGTAACATGGGTTATAATTGTCTATTCACAAATATTGATGTATCTATCTTTAGAAGAAGTGATGGTTCATTAGCTTTTAAGGGTGTATTAGACGACAAGCTCTATTTAGTTGATTTTTCGAAAGAGAATGTTGATCTAGATGCATGCTTAATAGCTAAGACTAATATGGGCTGGCTTTGGCATCGCCGTCTGGCACATGTTGGGATGAAGAACCTTCATAAGCTTCTAAAGGGAGATCATGTGTTAGGACTAACCGATGTCTGTTTTGAGAAAGACAGACCTTGTGCAGCATGCCAAGCAGGGAAACAGGCAGGAAGCACTCATCATAGCAAAAATGTGATGACGACGTCAAGACCACTAGAACTTCTTCATATGGATCTCTTCGGACCCGTTGCCTATCTCAGCATCAGGGGAAGTAAGTATGGTCTTGTAATAGTTGATGATTTTCCCGCTTCACTTGGGTATTCTTTTTGCAGGACAAATCAGAAACCCAAGGGACCCTAAAACGTTTCTTAAGGAGAGCTCAAAATGAGTTTGAGCTAAAGATTAAGAAGATAAGGAGCGACAATGGGTCCGGGTTCAAGAATTTGCAAGTTGAAGAGTATCTTGAGGAGAAAGGCATCAAGCACGAGTTCTCCACTCCCTACACACCACAGCAAAATGGTGTGGTAGAGAGGAAGAACAGGACGCTAATCGACATGGCGAGAATGATGCTTGAAGAGTACAAGACGCTTGAGCGGTTTTGGTCGGAAGCTGTGAACACAGCGTGCCATGCCATAAATCAGCTCTACCTGCACCGTCTCCTCAAGAAGACCTCCTACGAACTCCTTACTGATTACAAACCCAATGTATCTTATTTTCATGTTTTTGGAAGCAAATGCTACATTCTGGTGAAGAAAGGTAGACATTCGAAATTTGCTCCCAAAGCAGTAGAAGGGTTTTTACTAGGATATGACTCAAATACAAAGACGTATAGGGTATTCAACAAATCATCAGGAATAGTTGAAGTCTCTAGCGACATTGTATTTGATGAGACTAATGGCTCTCCAAGAGAGCAAGTTGATCTTGATGATATAGAAGAAGATGAAGTTCCAACGGCCGCAATGCGCACGATGGCGATAGGTGATGTGCGACCACAAGAACTGCAGGAACAAGATCAACCTTCTTCCTTGACACTGGTGCATCCCCCAACTCAAGACGATGAACAGGTACCTCAAGAAGAGGGACAGGATCAAGGGGGAGCATAGGAAGAACAGGTTATAGAGGAAGAAGCACCACAGGCCCCTCCAATCCAAGTCCAAGCGACGATCCAAAGACATCACCCCGTCGATCAGATTCTGGGTGACATCAGCAAGGGAGTAACTACTCGCTCACGACTAGCTAATTTTTGTGAGCATTACTCGTTTGTCTCTTCTATTGAGCCTTTCAGGGTAGAAGAGGCCTTGCAGGATTCGGACTGGGCTTTGGCCATGCAGGAAGAGCTCAACAACTTCAAAAGGAATGAAGTCTAGAGCCTGGTGCCATGTCCAAAGCAAAACGTTGTGGGAACCAAGTGGGTGTTCCGCAACAAGCAAGACGAGCACGAAGTGGTGACAAGAAACAAGGCTCGACTTGTGGCAAAAGGTTATGCCCAAGTCGTAGGTTTGGATTTTGAGGAGACTTTTGCTCCTGTGGCTAGATTAGAGTCAATTCGAATTTTATTAGCCTATGCCGCTCACCCTTCCTTGGGCCAATCAAGGAGGAGGTATTCGTGGGACAACCCCCTGGCTTTGAGGATGATAGGTACCCGACCATGTATATAAGCACTCTAAGGCGCTCTATGGACTTAAGCAAGCCCCAAGAGCATGGTATGAATGCCTTAGAGATTTCCTTATTTCTAATGCTTTCAAGTTTGGGAAAGTCGATCCCACTCTTTTCACAAAGACATGCAATGGTGATCTTTTTGTTTGCCAAATTTATGTCGATGACATAATATTTGGTTCTACTAACCAAAAGTCTTGTGAGGAATTTAGCAGGGTGATGGTGCAAAAGTTCAAAATGTCGATGATGGGCGAGTTGACCTACTTCCTTGGATTCCAAGTGAAGCAACTCAAGGACGGCACCTTCATCTCCCAAACGAAGTACACTCAAGATCTTCTCAAGAGGTTTGGGATGAAGGACGCCAAGCCCGCGAAGACTGTTGGAACTTGCTCACAGGCGCAAGATGATCCAACAGGGAGATGTGGTGATGCTAACAGGGTTTCTGCACGTGATGGCAATAGCTCTGTTTTTTCTAGCCTCTCAAGGGCACTGTGCGGGGGTATTTATAGGTATCTGAGTGCCCAGCGTCCTGTGTTAAGGACGCATGTGCCCTCAGACACCCAGGTTATCCCCGGGATATTCCCATAAAGCGGAGTTACAGACCGTAATTACAGGGATGCCTTTACAAATTAGGCCCGTAATGCGCAGCGGCCACGCAGGGCCTGTTACAATGGGTCGTGTGGTTGTGGGCCTGCATGCTGGACGAGGTCGCAAGATGGGACGACCTCGTCACAGGTCTTCGTCCGGTGACGTATGGGACGAAGGGTGAGCCTGCCCGTTGTCTTGTCTCCGTTGGTCCGATGATTACGGCGAAGGCATCGAGCGAAGGGTGGCGTCTTCGCCTTCGCCCCAACAAAGACACTGATGGGAACTGACGGGCATCTTGACCTCAACAAAGGAGGTATGTTCGTTGATCAAAAGGCATACCGGTCAATGATAGTTTCACTACTTTATCTTTGTGCTAGTAGACCGGGCATTATGCTTAGTGTATGCATGTGTGCTAGATTTCAATCCGACCCCAAGGAATGTCACCTTGTGGCCGTTAAGCGAATTCTTAGGTATTTAGTTTCTACGCCTTACTTCGGGATTTGGTATCCAAAGGGGTCTACCTTTAACTTAATTGGATACTCAGACTCCGACTATGCCGGGTGCAAGGTTGATAGGAAGAACACATTAGGGACGTGCCAATTTCTAGGAAGGTCTCTGGTGTCCTAGAGTTCCAAGAAACAAACATCTGTTGCCCTATCCATCCCTGAGGCTGAGTATGTTGCCGCAGGATAGTGTTGCGCGCAACTACTTTGGATGAGGCAAACCCTCCAGGACTTTGGCTACAATCTGAGCAAAATCTCACTCCTATGTGACAATGAGAGTGCAATCCGCTTGGCGGATAATCCTGTTGAACACAGCCGCACCAAGCACATAGACATCCGTCATCACTTCCTGAGAGACCACCAATAAAAGGGAGATAACGATGTTTACCACAATAGCATCGAGAACCAGCTAGCCAATATCTTCACCAAGCCTTTAGATGAGAAAAGGTTTTGTAGGTTGCGTAGTGAGCTAAATGTCTTAGATTCGCGTAACTTGGATTGATCTATAGCATACATGTAGTCTATGCCTTTGATCAGGTTAGTTTGAGCATCTACATCATTTATTGTTTATTTGTGATGCTCAAGTTGTACAAGATATCCCCGGACCTCACAAGTCTGTATGCAAATGATGCACATGTTTAGGGGGAGATGTGCTACAACTTGACTCCTTTGATACTAACTTATTTGTTTGAGTACACTTCAAGTAGCCTCGAAGGACCATTGAAAGTAAAAGTGAACTTGGACGACGAAAAGACTTCCACTGCACTCCGGTATAAGTGTATTTAATTCCAAGTTCATACTAATACTCTCGTTGCCTTTTTGCCCCTATTTGACATTTTGGTGAGGCAATGGGGTTCGTGGGCCAAAAATGATCCGGGGTTTTGGTGCTTAATGCCAAAGGGGGAGAAATTAAGGCCAAAGCAATTGGATCAGCCAACCACTTGTGAATTTTGAAAATAGTAGAGTTAGAGTTTGTATTTTGTCCAAAATACTCTTATTGCAAAATTTGGTCTCTTATGGGGGAGAATATTGATTATGAGAAAAAGGGGGAGTTTTTGGCACTTGATCAATTTCACTATTGGAATATCTCTCTATTTGCCCAAACAAGTGTGTTTGACTTAGAAATAGGAAAAAGAATATGATTTGCAAAAACAAACCAAGTGGTGGCAAAGAGTGATACAAATATGCTAAATACTAAGTGAACAACAATTTGGTCTTAAATCTGCACTTCTTAGTTGCTTTGAAATGTGTTGGCATAAATCACCAAAAAGGGGGAGATTGAAAGGGAAATGTGCCCTTGGGCCATTTCTATAATTGTTTTGGTGATTAGATGCCCAACACATTGTTTTGAACTCATATGTGCTAAGTAAGTGAAAAGTGTATATCAAAGAACAAGGTATGTTTCTAGACTTAGTAAATTGTTTTTATTACTAACATGTTTATCTAAAGTGCTAGAAAGAGTGCCAAGAAAAGAAGAAAAAGAATTGGAGAAGATATGGCTCAAGACAACCAAAACCAGCACCAGCCTGGCACACCGGATAGTGTCTGGTGCCCCAGACTGGCTCGGCGGTGAACTAGCCGCTCTCGGGAATAAGCGCGGTGAAGTGGCTAAAAATCACTGGACTGTCCGGTGGTGCACCGGACTGTCCGGTGAGTCTTCAACGTGCGCGCCCATGTCCTTCAGCGACGAACTCGTCGCTCTCGGGAAAACAAAAAGCGTCGTGGCTAAAAATCATCGGACTATCCGGTGGTGCACCGGACTGTCTGGTGAGTCAGAGCCGCCCACGGCTAACGATCGCCTACACGATCAACGAGCGACACGTGGCGAAGCCAACGGTCGGATGGCCACACCGGACTGTCTGGTGTGCACCGGACAGTGCCCGGTGCACCAACAGATCTGAAGATCCAACGGTCGGCTTCGCAAGAAAAGGAAAGGGATCGCGCACCGGACTGCTACAGTAGTTGTCCGGTGGTGCACTGGACTGTCCGGTGCACCACTCGACAGAAGGCAGGATTTGCCTTCCAAGTTTATCTCCAACGGCTCATAGCAGCCTTGGGGCTATAAAAGGGACCCCTAGGCGCATGGAGCACCACACCAAGCATTCTCTAAGCATCTAAAGACATCTAGACTCTGCCTCCACACATTTGGATTGTTGTGTTAGTGATTTGAGCTCCGTTTGAGTTGTGAACTCCCTGCGCCGTGTTTTAAGCTCAAGTCTTGACTTGTGTGCGTGTGTGTGCTGCGGATTGAGTCTTGTGTGTGTTGCTTTTCCCTATCTTACTTCTGTGCTTCTTTTGTGATCATCACTGTAAGGGCGAGAGGCTCCAACTTGTGGAGATTCCTCGCAAATGGAAAGAATACTCAAAAAGGAAAAGACCGTGATATTCAAGTTGATCATTGGATCACTTGAAAGGGGTTGAGTGCAACCCTCGTCCATTGGGACGCCACAACGTAGAAGTAGGCAAGTGTTACTTGGCCGAACCACGGGATAAAAATCGCGTGTCTCTTGTGTTGCTTTTCTCTGTTATTGTTTTGTTCGCAAGAGATCGCTTCATAACTACTTGATTAACTCGCACTAACATTTCTATAATCAAGTTTGTGACTATTTAGTGTTTGATTTTACAAGATCACCTATTCACCCCCCTCTAAGTGCTCTTAAGATGACTCCCAGAAAGGTGAAGAGAAAGTTGTGATGTAAATAACAACTCAGTTAGGATTGGGCCATTTAGTTTAATAACAACTCCGATTGCCTGGGTTAGCATGGGATGTTGGATGTTTGGAAAAGCACTATTTTGTTTGATTTGAGTTGTGAAATAAATCTGCTATTTAATTGCTCCTTTTAGATAAAGAATAATCTTTTTTATTTTGCACGCTAAGCTGTGCAAGCCAATAATCAGAACATGCTATATTAGGTCCTTGTTATTATTCATGAAGTGTTATTCAAACGCATGGGGCAATAACAAATGGATGGGGCAATATCAGGTCTTGTTGTTGAATAAATCCTTGCACTGTTGATAGTTTTAAGTGTTAGAGTAGTTCCAATCTATATTTAGTTTCAGTCTCCTTTTGGTTTTCTTCCGTTAGTGTTTTAGTTTGTTTTTCTACGGTCTGGTTTTTTCTTCGGTCTGTTTTTTTCGTTTTCTTCAACCACATGGTGCTGATAGTTTCAATGGTGTCTGTTTTTCATTCTGTTTTTCGTTTTTTCTTCATTCTGTTTTTCTTCATTTAGCTCCCTTCAAATGACGTTGAATATCGAAGTTCTTGTCTAGGGAGTTTACATGCATTCTCTTCGGTCCGAAGTCAGCTAGAAATGGAGCACATCAATCAGCTAAAAAGATATATGCAAGACGAGAGAGAGAGGTAATATGGTCAGCTAGAGGCGGATGTAGGCCTATGACCACTAGGGTCCATGGCCCAGGTCCTACTCTTGAGCCAGGTTATTAATAGAGCTCATGAACTAGCGTTCGTCCAATATGCTTCAACAGTAGACATGCCACACTTCCATAGCACCACAATCAATTTACAGCACAAACTCGACACACCATTGGTAGCCCCGTGGCTGTGCTAGGGTTTTAGGCTTTAAGCAGGGTAGGCGGTGGCGGCTGTGTGAAGCATGAACTAGCGAGCGACACGGTAGCACGACCCGACGAGCGATAGCTGTGGCTGGCCGGCTGCGTAAACGCCAAGCGACTGCGGGATCTGGCGCTGTGTGATGCTCGTTTGCGGGTTGCGAGACAGTGCGAGGCTCAAGTAGCCTAGGCTGCAACCGCTTTGCGGCGACTGTGGTATATTCATTCATCGTAGTGAGTCTATCGAACCAGACAAGAGACATTTTTTGTTCACCATAATTGGGGTGGAGTTTAAGTAGTTACATGCTAAAAAAATTTAACCAAAATTGTCATGTAGTTCTGTTTGGTGTGATTAGGCTCGGCTTGTGAAGCCAACATAACCAAATGTCATAGGATGCTCGGTGTAGTGCTGTAAGTTGCTTTAGTTCAGTTCTGAATAATTTTGTAGTTTATTTTCTTTAATTATATATGTAATAACGTAATATTATTCAATTTCATGAAGTCTTTCTATTGTTGATGAAAGCAACCCAAAAAAATTGATGACCTGATCATTGAAACGAAGATCTATTACTTAAGTACTTGATTAAGCCAATTTTACATTAAACTAGTTGGTTACTCGTGCATTGCGACGGCTCACAACAATACCCATGTAAATTATCCACCAAAAAATTTCAAGATTTTTTACTAATTGTCTCCGCTCTTCGCATAGTAATTTTTATGAACGCACGGTTACCATAGCCAGCAAATCAGAGACCCTCATCCATCGTCTCTCCCACTTCAAAGGTTTCGTAGAGCAGGAGGGGAAGGGAAGAGGCGAACATACCTGTTCGTTGCCGGAGAAGGACACGACGAAGACATGGGCATCTAGAGGCGACATAGGTAGTATACCGCTAGATATATATAAAGAGAGCACGCAAGCGGAGAAAGAAGCTCAACCGGAGTAGCTCCAAACCGAGAGGCACCCGCACAAGGCGTCAATCCGAGAAGAGCGAGAGAATGCGAGTATCTTCCCATCCTTGGACCCCGCCGAAGCGACACAACACCACCACCAACTCCGTAGCATATGCCGACTGCTGCCATGCTACGGGCCTTGGTTGTCCAATATCTTAGACCTAGACTCCTCATCGCCAAGATAACCTGAAAGGGAAATGTGCCTTTGGGCCATTTATATAATGTTTTGGTGATTAAATGTCCAACACGTTTGATTAAGTTCTTATGTGCCAAATAAAGTGAGAAGTACAAATTAAGGCACAAGGTATATTTCTAGACTTAGTATATTGTTTTTGAACGCTAATGTGTTTGTCTAAGTGCTAGAAACAGTGACAAAAGAAGGAGAAAAGAAATGAAAAGGACTTGGCTCTGTGCAGCCAAACTACAGCTCAGTCTGGCACACCGGACTGTCCGGTGGTGCACTGGACAGTGTCCGGTGCGCCAGGCTGGTCTCCAGTGAAAGTGCTACTCTCGGGAATCGACGGTGATGTATGACTATAATTCACCGGACTGTCCGGTGGGTCATCCGCGGCGAACTCGTCGCTTTCGAGAAAAGCAATGGGGCGATGTGGCTATAATTGACCGGACTGTCTGGTGGAGCACCGGATTGTCCGGTGAGCCAACGGTCGCCTACGCCAACGGTCGGCCGCGCAATCTTCGCGCGACACGTGGACTGCTCCAACGGTCAGCTGGTGCACCAGACTGTCCGGTGTGCACCGGACAGTGTACGGTGCGCCAATCAATCTAGAGGAGCAACGGTCGGATATGCCAAATTTGGAAGGAGATCGAGTACCGGACAGTCTACAGGACCTGCTCGGTGGCGCACCGGACTGTCTGGTGCGCCACCCGATAGAAGGCAAGATTGGCCTTCCAAGTTGGTCTTCAACGGCTCCTAGCTGCCTTGGGGCTATAAAAGGGACCCCTAGGCGCATGGAGGAGGACACCAAGCGTTCTCTAAGTATTCTAAAGCATCCAGACTCCGCTCCCGCGCATTCGCTTCATTGTGTTAGTGATTTGAGCTTCATTTGACTTGCGAACTCCGTGTGTTGTGTTTCGAGCTCAAGTTGTGACTTGTGTGCGTGGTTGTGCTGCGGATTTGAGTCTTGTGTGTGTTGCTCTTCCCAACATTACTCTGTGCTTTCTTTGTGATGTCTATTGTAAGGGCGAGAGACTCCAAGCTGTGGAGATTCCTCGCAAACGGGAAAATACGCTAAAGGAAAAGACCGTGGTATTCAAGTTGATCATCGGATCACTTGAAAGGGGTTGAGTGCAACCCTCGTCCATTGGGATGCCACAACGTGGAAGTAGGCAAGTGTTACTTGGCCGAACCACGGGATAAAATTGCATGTCTCTTGTGTTGCTTTCTCTGTGATTGTTTTGCCCACAAGAACTTGCCTCAAAACTACTTAGTCGCACTAACACTTTTATAACTAAGTTTTGTGGCTATTTAGTGTTTGATTTTACATGATCACCTATTCGCCCCCTCTAGGTGCTCTCAATTGGTATCGGAGCCATACTCTTCACTTAAGGGACTAACCGCCCGAAGAGATGGATCCTAAGGGTAAGGGGATGGTGATTAACGACAAGGAGAAGGAGTCCCTCCTCAACGAGCCAAGAGACGACAAGCCTACTGACTCAGGCTCAAGTCACAAGAAGAGGGACGGGAAGAAGAAGAGGCGCATCAAGAAAAATCATCTACTACGACAGCGATGCCTCTTCATCTTCACCAAGAGATGACGATGACGATGACTCTTCGTCGAAAAAGAAAACGGTTAATCAGAACTACTCTTTTGACTATTCTCGTATGCCATACGATACAAATGCGCATTTACTATCAATTCCCCTTGGAAAACCTCCACACTTTGATGGAGAATACTATTCATTTTGGAGTCATAAAATGCTTAGTCATCTATTCTCACTTCATCCTAGTATTGGGGAAATCGTAGAGAATGGGATGCATTTTGATAGTACTGATAACCCTGTGTTTATAAATGAGCAAATTCATAAAAATGCACAAGCTACTACTGTCTTGCTAGCTTCACTTTGCAGGGATGAATATAATAAGGTGAGTGGCTTGGACAACGCCAAGCAAATCTGGGACACCCTTAAGATATCTCATGAGGGAAACGATGCCATTATGATCACAAAGATGGAACTAGTGGAAGGCGAGCTGGGGAGGTTCACGATGATCAGGGGAGAGGAGCCAACTCAGACCTACAACAGGCTCAAGACCCTAGTCAACAAGATCTGAAGCTATGGAAACACAAGATGGACGGATCATGATGTCGTCCGACTCATGCTAAGGTCATTTACTGTAATTGACCCCCATCTTGTCAATCTTATTCGTGAAAACCCCAGGTACACCAAGATGACGCCCGAGGAGATACTCGGAAAATTTGTGAGCGGGCGCATGATGGTAAAGGAGGCATGATATGTGGATGACGCCTTGAACGGTCCACTACCCATCTACGAGCCGCAGCCTGTTGCTCTCAAAGCAACAAGCAGCAAGGAGGCGCTACCAAGCAAGGTAGCTCAAGTGGAGGCTGCCGGACTCAATGAAGATGAGATGGTGCTTATCATCAATCGCTTCAAGACCGCACTCAAAGGACGCAAGGAGTACCCAAACAGAAATAAAACAAAAGGAAAACGCTCCTGCTTCAAATGCGGTAAGACTGGTCACTTTATTGCAAATTGTCCCGATAATGATAGTGACCAGGGACAAGAAAAGAGCGGGAAGAAGGAGAAAAATAAGAACTACAGGAAGGCAAAGGGCGAGGCGCACCTTGGAAAGGAATAGGACTCGGACTGCTCCTCTTCCAACTCCGACGATGAAGGACTTGCTGCTTCGGCCTTCAACAAATCCTCACTCTTCCCCAACGAACGCCATACATGTCTTATGGCCAAGGAGAAAAAGGTACGTGTTCAGGACACACCCAAGTACACTTCATCTAGTGATGAAGAATCCTCCGATGATGAAGTAGATTACTCTAGTTTATTTAAAGGTTTAGATAGAGCCAAAGTAGAGAAAATTAATGAATTGATTGATGCTCTAAACGAAAATGATAGACTTTTAGAAAAGCAAGAGGACATTTTGTATGAAGAACATGATAAATTTGTTAGTGTTCAAAAATCTCTTGCTCTAGAAATTAAAAGAAATGAAATGCTATCCTCTGAGTTATCTGCATGCCATGAATCTGTCTCTAGTTTAAAGAATTTAAATGATGAATTAAATGCTAAGCTAGAGGAGGCAAATGAAACTAGATCATGTGTAGAACATGTAGTTATTTGCAATAGATGCAAGGACTTTGAATCTTTGATGTTAATGCTTGTGATGAACACCTTATTTCTATTGTTAAATTAAATAATGAGGTGGCAAGTCTTAATGCTCAACTTAAGACTTGCAAAATTTATTTTGATGAATTAAAATTTGCTAGGGATGCCTACACTGTTGGTAGACACCCCTCAATTAAGGATGGACTTGGTTTTTGAAAGGAAACCAAGAACTTAACAAGCCAAAAGGCTCCCACTCTCAACAAGGAGAAAGGGAAGGCCCCTATGGCTAGTAGTTCTCAAAAGTGTCATGCCTACATTTATGATAGAAAATTTTCTAGGAATGTTTATAATAATAGAGACTATGATCATGCCATGATTGCTTCCATCTCTACTTATGATTGTAGTAGAAATAAGCCTAGGCACAATCACGTTGTGTCTCATGCGCCTAGGAGAAATCATGTTGTGTCTCATGTTTCTAGAAAATTGTGCAAAGAACCTTCTACTATTTATCATGCTTGCAATACTTCATTTGTACTTTCATGTAAAAATGCAAAAGTAGTTGCTAGGAAGTTGGGATCTAAATGCAAGGGAGACAAAACTTGCATATGGGTTCCAAAAACTGTTTTGACTAACTTGTAGGACCCAACAAGAGTTGGGTACCTAAAACCCAAGATTAAATTGCTTTACAGGTTTATGCATCCGAGGGCTCAAGCTGGATCATCGACAGCAGATGCACAAACCATATGATGGGGGAGAAGAAGATGTTCACCTCCTACGTCAAGAACAATGATTCCCAGGATACGATTATCTTTGGAGATGGGAAATCAAGGCAAGGTCAATGGTTTGGGTGTCACACCCGGGTTTCGGGGCACCAAGACCCGGGCGCGAACATAATCACCAGGTGTGCTGGGACCAAGTCTCACACATATGATGAATCATGGCACAGGATCGAATGTCACATCTTTACTACATAACAGGAGTTCTATACAAAATAATAATTACATTATAAGGAGACAACGGTCCAGCAACCCAAAGTTGACTGGGAGACGACGGCCTAGATCTCTCACGAACACATCGCAGCATCCTCCATGCGCCTCATCCGGTGGTACCTGTTCTTGACCTGTGGGGGGGGGGGGTGTGAGACAGCAAGAGTGAGCTCACATACGTTCATCGCTCAACAAGTTGTGGGGAATAATGTGCATGAACTCGCCAAAGGTGGGAGCTCACGTGAAGTGTAAGGCTTACCAAAGAGGATGGTTGAAGCTGAGCATTGCTTTTAAAGTTGGTCAAAATTTTATTAGCAGTTACTAAGTATAAGTAAATACCAACCCAATTAAATAGTAGAACAAAAGTAACAACCTCACCTGCGATGCAATGCATATGACAAATTGAATTTAGTTCCATAATTTAATCATGTGAGGGTCCGAGCTGCTCATGACCGTGAGCACGGCTAGTATACCAGTTTTACACTCTGCAGAGGTTGCGCATCTTTACCCTGCTCATGACCGTGAGCACGGCTAGTATACCAGTTTTACACTCTGCAGAGGTTGCGCATCTTTACCCACAAGTCGTGTTACCCATCTGCCAAGAGACGGCCAATCCCATACACCTCTACCGAGGAGGCGAGGCAGGGTAACACTACGAGGCCTTTACAAAGTTCCACTAGCTTCAGAAAACCCGCTACAGTTTATAGGAAGCTCCAATGCAGGAATCCCTTGCAGGACCGCCATCGCAGCAAAATCCTCCCGAGGGCCTCCCTACACTGACCACTCCCCTACTACCCTTGCCCCTTTCGGGTAAGGTAGTCTTCCACTAGCTTTCCTAATTAATCGGCCAAGGGCGTCCCATTAAACCCTTGTGGTAGCGCTGTTTTCCCGGGTGGTCGCTCCATGTTCCAAATTAACATAATGATCTTATCATGAACAGTAAATAACAACTGATAATAAAAGTATAATCATGAATAAAGTGTATCTTCATACCCAAAACCACATAAAGCACTAGCAAGTACTACCCAAAAATTCAGTGGTGAACAAGGTATAAAGATAGTCAAACTAGGGTAACCTATTGGGTCCCATCAAAATTAACCTATGCAGATCATTATGACTAATAAGAACATGAGTGGGTAAAAAGAAGTGATCAAGGGCACAACTTGCCTGGGACTTGAGATTCCAGGTACCAACTTGCTCTTCAGGTGACACGTGTTCTTACTGTTTGTAACACCCAAATTCTGGATTGGGAATTGGTAGGAGAAATTTGAACAAAATATCATAATGTTTTGGGAATTGGGAAATAAGAAAATGATGGGAAAAGAATTTTTCTTTTAAAAGAAACTATTTATACAACCCAGGAAATAAATAACAAGGAGAATAAAGCTTAACTTAGTAATAATAAAATAGTATGGTTTATATTCACCATTGAGTTTCAATTGATACATTTGAGAAATCTGAAAAACAAAAAAAAATATAGAAGTATAAATTTGAATTGGGAATAGAAAATAGAAAATAAATGGGAAAGGGAGAAAAGAGAAGAGATATGAAAATATACATAAAATGTATAACCAAATATCTTCAGGTTTAGCATTTTTAATTTCAAAAAGATGAGTTTATAAATGAAGATCCACACAAAGTTTGAATTTGAACTTAAACTCAAATTGGATTTGAAAATGGAGAAAAGAAAAAGAAAGTAAAAAGAAAAAGATTAAAAAAACCTTACTTGGGCTGAGATCCTGCTTTTTGGCCCATCTCCACTTATCCCCTGCGCGGCCCACTCGCGCTCGCCCGTGACCTGGCGCCGACATGTGGGCCCATTCCGTCAGACGTTTTCCCCCCCGCGCCTGCGTGTTCTTCTCTCGCTGACATCGCGGGGCCCCCTGCCCGGTCTCACGCCCCGCGCTCGCCTGCGCTCGGACTCACTGCTCCGCGGGGCCCGCATGTCAGCTCGTTCTCTCGCAACGGAAACGCGCGCGATCCCGCCATGGTCGTCGCCGGGAATCTCGTTCCTCGCTCGGACTCCGCTTTCCATGGCTTTGGGGTATAAAGCCGAAGCTCCGCGACCCCCTTTCCCATCCTCACCTTCGTCCGCAACCTTTCGCCAGCCACCGTCGCGATTCTCGCGGGCCAAGTTCGCCGCCGTGACCGAAACGCGTCGTCGTCGACGTCGGGTCCCCGGTGATCGGCCTTGGAGCGTCTCCAAGTCCATTCGAAGGGTGTCGAGTCGTTCGCGGGCGAAGTAGGCCACTGAGCACAGCGCAATTCCTCGTCGAACTTCGACTCGCCGCCGCGGATCCGCCTTCGTCGTCGCCGGACCCTCTGCGCGCCAAGACCGCCGGTAAGATCTACTCCAGTGAGTTCGCCGTCCCCTAAGCACCATGTAGCAGCCTTTAATTGAGCGCTAGGGCCACTGGAACGTGTGATTGGGTTTCTCCGGCGATGGTCCGCCGTATGGCTTGGGCGGCGCCGCCGTCCCGAGCTGGGGGATTGGGGGAAAGCGCGGTGGCCGTCGATCTTCCAGTGAACGGCTCAGATTAGAAGCAGGCGATACCCCTTCGGGATATTAAATCGGGGTCGTGGGTCTTCGATCGGACGAATAGGATTAGATTTAGAATCCACGCCGTCGATCTCTGATCCAAGGATCAGGACTGCGTACCGCTTCGGCGCACTCCGGATTTAATCTGGGCCCTCGGTGTTTAATCCAACGGCCGAGATCGCACCGTACCCCTTCGCGGGTCGATTTTGTTAAAGAGCCCCTGGGTTTTACAGAAATAGAACCCGCCGTCCATATGTCACTGTTGACTGAGTCTGGGACGACTTACCCCGAGCCCCCTGGCTTTTCTTATAATTGAGGCCCAGTCCAGTGAATAGGAAAATCATAGAAAATGATTTAGAAAATGATTTTTAGTGTTAAAATAAATCCAGAAACTTAATTAATTCATAACTAATTCATTTTAGCTCCAAATTGAGTCATTCCAATTCCTAAAATTTTGTAATAATATTCTCTACCATTTAGAATCACTGTTTTGACATGAACTCTGTCAGAAAATTTATTTATCATTTAATCATATTATAATCACCTTAAATCTTAGGAAATTCATAACTTGAATTCTATAACTCCAAAATTAATAATTCTTTTTCCTGTGGTTTTATTTTAATATGTAGAATATTAATATGTATTTTGCATATATATTTGGTGTAATGTTAATTTTGCCTATACCATGTATGTTTGTATTGCTACGACTAGCAGTGAGGTCACGAGGATCTGAAGAATCATCCTGGTACCTGGATTCTCAAGGCCCAGGCAAGTTGTGCCCTTGATCACTTCTTTTTACCCAGCCATGTTCTAATTAATCATAATGATCTGCATAGGTTAATTTTGATGGGACCCAACAGGTTACCTAGTTTGATTATCTTTATACCTTGTTTACCACTGATCTTTCTGGGTAGTACTTGCTAGTGCTATATGTGGTTTTGGGTATGAAGATACACTATTCATGATTACACTTTTTGTTATCAGTTGTTATTTAATGTTCATGTTAAGATCATTATGTTAATTGGAACATGGAGCGACCACCCGGGAAAACAGTGCTACCACAAGGGTGGTATGGGACGCCCTTGGCTGATTAATTAGGAAAGCTAGTGGAAGACTACCTTACCCGAAAGGGGCAAGGGCAGTAGGGGAGAGGTCAGTGTAGGGAGGCCCTCGGGAGGATTTTGCTGCGATGGCGGTCCTGCAAGGGATTCCTGCACTGGATCTTCCTATAAACTGTAGCGGGTTTTCTGAAGCTAGTGGAACTTTGTAAAGGCCTCGTAGTGGTACCCTGCCTCGCTTCCTAGGTAGAGGTGTATGGAGTCTGATCAACTCTGTGGCAGATGGGTAACACGACTTGTGGGTAAAGATGCGCAACCTCTGCAGAGTGTAAAACTGGTATACTAGCCGTGCTCACGGTCATGAGCAGCTCGGACCCTCACATGATTAAATTATGGAACTTAAACTCAATTTGTCATATGCATTGCATCGCAGGTGAAGTTGTTACTTTTGTTCTACTACTTAATTGGGTTTGGTATTTACTTATACTTAGTAACTGCTAATAAAATTTTGACCAACTTTAAAAGCAATGCTCAGCTCTAACCATCTTCTTTGGTAAGCCTTACACTTCACGTGAGCTCCCACCTTTGGCGAGTTCATGCACATTATTCCCCACAACTTGTTGAGCGATGAACGTATGTGAGCTCACTCTTGCTGTCTCACATACACCACAGGTCAAGACCAGGTACTGCAGGATGATGCTCATGGAGGATGCTGTGTTGAGTTCGTGAGTGGTCTAGGTCGTCGTCTCCCAGTCAACTTTGGGTTGCTGGACCGTTGTCTCCTTATAATGTAATTATTTATTTTGTATAGAACTCCTGTTATGTATAAAGATGTGACATTCGATCCTGTGCCACTATACATCATATGTATGAGACTTAGTCCCAGCATACCTGGTGTTTATGTTAACCCCGGGTTTTGGATCCCTAAAATCCGGGTGTTACAGAAGTGGTATCAGAGGAATGTTGACTGTAGGACGAAACCTAGATAGAACTGAACAACCATTCTTTACTTACCTTACTCTGATTCTTTTCTAAACTTATCTTAATCTTTTCTCATCTATTTCCGCTTCACTCTGATTATTCTTACCTATTTATTCTAAAAACAAATGTGGATTTCACACTTTGAAATCCTGTACCTAAAGTGACTTTTAGGAATAGGAGACCTATTCTTAGGAACCAAAAACAAAACTATTTTATCTATGGACCTGAATGTATGTTCTTATGATACTTGCTTGATTTGGATCTTTGATTGAGTGTGATGGGTTGTGGAGTAATGTCCACAATTACATCTGCATATACATCTAGGTATAAAGGATAGCATTTGTAAGATAACTAGACAAACTAGATTATCCCCTTAGAAAATATATGTAGTATTCCGTATCTATCTCATCTTAACATATTCTATCTTACCTTCGGACATTCACCTCATGCAAACTAACTACCCTAGTCTCGACATAGAATATCTGGCCCAGCCCTGCCAAAGAAAATTTCAGTACATAACCAACTATTAGCTTATTCATTCTGTCTACTAAATGATTCCCTTGCAAAGCTATCTTACCATATGCTTCTAACTTAGATGGTCAATACCAGGCGGGGAGGTGGAATTGATTTACCTGCTAACCAACAACCTCAACCACAGTCAGCAGGGATGAATCCTCCTAATCCTCCACAAGGCGGAGTTGATCCACTAGTCGCAGCTCAAATGAGAATGATGCAGCAAATGGCGGACACTATGGCAGATATGCGCACCCAAATGCAGCAAGAACGCCAAGAAATGCATCAGGAAAGAGAGGATGCACGTCGGGAAATGCGCCAAGAGCGGGAAGAGATACGACAGGAGAGAAGAGTACAACAACAGCAGCTGCAGCAACAACTTCAACAACAGCAGCAACAACAACAAATGCCATTGCCTCCACCTCCACCACCAGTTCCACCCCGGGACAAGCACCGGGAATTCATGAGCCACAAACCACCAACCTTCTCCAACTCCGCAGATCCACTGCAAGCTGATGACTGGTTAAAGTCCATAGAGAAGATGCTCAACATAGCTCAGTGCTCAGATAGAGAGAAAGTACTCTATGCATCGGGTCGTCTTGCTGGTCCCGCTGTGGATTGGTGGGATGCGTACTGTGCAGCTCATGCTGCTGCCGATACAATTACCTGGGAAGAATTCTCCACACAATTCAGGAATTACCATATTCCTGCTGGACTCATGAAGATTAAGAGGAAGGAGTTTCTATCCCTCAAGCAAGGAAGTATGTCCGTAAGTGAATATAGAGACAAATTCATCCAGTTATCTCGATATGCTCCCAGAGATGTTGAGGATGATGAGCAAAAGCAGGAGCTCTTTCTAGATGGATTAATTGGACCCTTGCAATATCAGCTGGTATCACACACATTTCCATCCTTCCAAAGGCTATTGGACAAAGCTATTGCTGTAGAAAACAAGAGGAGTATATTTGGAGAGAAAAGAAAGGCTGTCAACCAAGGGCAGGCTGGAAGTAGTTCCCGTCCTCGATATACTACCACTCCAAGTACACCAGCTAGTGGCAGTTCTGGACAACAAACCCAACAGACACCAACTGCTCCTCCAAAAGCAAGCACTCCAGTAGGAACCGTTGCTCCTAACACAACTGCCATCAGGACCTGCTTCAAGTGTGGACAACCGGGACACTATGCCAACTACTGTCCCAACAGAGCTGCCTACACTACACCGGCTCCGATGAAGCAAGGACAAGCCTCGGCAGGAAAGAGTCAGCCCCTATCTATCAACCGGGGGTATGCCCATCATGCAGAAGTAGAAGCTGAACCCGGTGAACTCGAAATTCAAGAAGAAGAGCCAGTTGGAGATGAAGTAGTCGGTGAAGAAGTCAACGAGCAACAAGAATAGAGAGATAAACATAAATATAAATACATATATATATTTTCCTATTTGTAAGACCTAAATATTAGCTTAGCTATTAGTAGTATTTTCCTATTTTAGTAATAATAGTATGGTTCATTGGACCCTGTGTTTTTGCTAATAAGATATGCATCATGCCGAGATTTTGTTTATGCATATGTGTTGAAACCATATGAACATACATCCTTTTCTTACAAATCTCGAGGACGAGATTATTTTTAAGGGGGGTAGGATTTGTAACACCCAAATTCTGGATTGGGAATTGGTAGGAGAAATTTGAACAAAATATCATAATGTTTTGGGAATTGGGAAATAAGAAAATGATGGGAAAAGAATTTTTCTTTTAAAAGAAACTATTTATACAACCCAGGAAATAAATAACAAGGAGAATAAAGCTTAACTTAGTAATAATAAAATAGTATGGTTTATATTCACCATTGAGTTTCAATTGATACATTTGAGAAATCTGAAAAACAAAAAAAAATATAGAAGTATAAATTTGAATTGGGAATAGAAAATAGAAAATAAATGGGAAAGGGAGAAAAGAGAAGAGATATGAAAATATACATAAAATGTATAACCAAATATCTTCAGGTTTAGCATTTTTAATTTCAAAAAGATGAGTTTATAAATGAAGATCCACACAAAGTTTGAATTTGAACTTAAACTCAAATTGGATTTGAAAATGGAGAAAAGAAAAAGAAAGTAAAAAGAAAAAGATTAAAAAAACCTTACTTGGGCTGAGATCCTGCTTTTTGGCCCATCTCCACTTATCCCCTGCGCGGCCCACTCGCGCTCGCCCGTGACCTGGCGCCGACATGTGGGCCCATTCCGTCAGACGTTTTCCCCCCCGCGCCTGCGTGTTCTTCTCTCGCTGACATCGCGGGGCCCCCTGCCCGGTCTCACGCCCCGCGCTCGCCTGCGCTCGGACTCACTGCTCCGCGGGGCCCGCATGTCAGCTCGTTCTCTCGCAACGGAAACGCGCGCGATCCCGCCATGGTCGTCGCCGGGAATCTCGTTCCTCGCTCGGACTCCGCTTTCCATGGCTTTGGGGTATAAAGCCGAAGCTCCGCGACCCCCTTTCCCATCCTCACCTTCGTCCGCAACCTTTCGCCAGCCACCGTCGCGATTCTCGCGGGCCAAGTTCGCCGCCGTGACCGAAACGCGTCGTCGTCGACGTCGGGTCCCCGGTGATCGGCCTTGGAGCGTCTCCAAGTCCATTCGAAGGGTGTCGAGTCGTTCGCGGGCGAAGTAGGCCACTGAGCACAGCGCAATTCCTCGTCGAACTTCGACTCGCCGCCGCGGATCCGCCTTCGTCGTCGCCGGACCCTCTGCGCGCCAAGACCGCCGGTAAGATCTACTCCAGTGAGTTCGCCGTCCCCTAAGCACCATGTAGCAGCCTTTAATTGAGCGCTAGGGCCACTGGAACGTGTGATTGGGTTTCTCCGGCGATGGTCCGCCGTATGGCTTGGGCGGCGCCGCCGTCCCGAGCTGGGGGATTGGGGGAAAGCGCGGTGGCCGTCGATCTTCCAGTGAACGGCTCAGATTAGAAGCAGGCGATACCCCTTCGGGATATTAAATCGGGGCCGTGGGTCTTCGATCGGACGAATAGGATTAGATTTAGAATCCACGCCGTCGATCTCTGATCCAAGGATCAGGACTGCGTACCGCTTCGGCGCACTCCGGATTTAATCTGGGCCCTCGGTGTTTAATCCAACGGCCGAGATCGCACCGTACCCCTTCGCGGGTCGATTTTGTTAAAGAGCCCCTGGGTTTTACAGAAATAGAACCCGCCGTCCATATGTCACTGTTGACTGAGTCTGGGACGACTTACCCCGAGCCCCCTGGCTTTTCTTATAATTGAGGCCCAGTCCAGTGAATAGGAAAATCATAGAAAATGATTTAGAAAATGATTTTTAGTGTTAAAATAAATCCAGAAACTTAATTAATTCATAACTAATTCATTTTAGCTCCAAATTGAGTCATTCCAATTCCTAAAATTTTGTAATAATATTCTCTACCATTTAGAATCACTGTTTTGACATGAACTCTATCAGAAAATTTATTTATCATTTAATCATATTATAATCACCTTAAATCTTAGGAAATTCATAACTTGAATTCTATAACTCCAAAATTAATAATTCTTTTTCCTGTGGTTTTATTTTAATATGTAGAATATTAATATGTATTTTGCATATATATTTGGTGTAATGTTAATTTTGCCTATACCATGTATGTTTGTATTGCTACGACTAGCAGTGAGGTCACGAGGATCTGAAGAATCATCCTGGTACCTGGATTCTCAAGGCCCAGGCAAGTTGTGCCCTTGATCACTTCTTTTTACCCAGCCATGTTCTAATTAATCATAATGATCTGCATAGGTTAATTTTGATGGGACCCAACAGGTTACCTAGTTTGATTATCTTTATACCTTGTTTACCACTGATCTTTCTGGGTAGTACTTGCTAGTGCTATATGTGGTTTTGGGTATGAAGATACACTATTCATGATTACACTTTTTGTTATCAGTTGTTATTTAATGTTCATGTTAAGATCATTATGTTAATTGGAACATGGAGCGACCACCCGGGAAAACAGTGCTACCACAAGGGTGGTATGGGACGCCCTTGGCTGATTAATTAGGAAAGCTAGTGGAAGACTACCTTACCCGAAAGGGGCAAGGGCAGTAGGGGAGAGGTCAGTGTAGGGAGGCCCTCGGGAGGATTTTGCTGCGATGGCGGTCCTGCAAGGGATTCCTGCACTGGATCTTCCTATAAACTGTAGCGGGTTTTCTGAAGCTAGTGGAACTTTGTAAAGGCCTCGTAGTGGTACCCTGCCTCGCTTCCTAGGTAGAGGTGTATGGAGTCTGATCAACTCTGTGGCAGATGGGTAACACGACTTGTGGGTAAAGATGCGCAACCTCTGCAGAGTGTAAAACTGGTATACTAGCCGTGCTCACGGTCATGAGCAGCTCGGACCCTCACATGATTAAATTATGGAACTTAAACTCAATTTGTCATATGCATTGCATCGCAGGTGAAGTTGTTACTTTTGTTCTACTACTTAATTGGGTTTGGTATTTACTTATACTTAGTAACTGCTAATAAAATTTTGACCAACTTTAAAAGCAATGCTCAGCTCTAACCATCTTCTTTGGTAAGCCTTACACTTCACGTGAGCTCCCACCTTTGGCGAGTTCATGCACATTATTCCCCACAACTTGTTGAGCGATGAACGTATGTGAGCTCACTCTTGCTGTCTCACATACACCACAGGTCAAGACCAGGTACTGCAGGATGATGCTCATGGAGGATGCTGTGTTGAGTTCGTGAGTGGTCTAGGTCGTCGTCTCCCAGTCAACTTTGGGTTGCTGGACCGTTGTCTCCTTATAATGTAATTATTTATTTTGTATAGAACTCCTGTTATGTATAAAGATGTGACATTCGATCCTGTGCCACTATACATCATATGTATGAGACTTAGTCCCAGCATACCTGGTGTTTATGTTAACCCCGGGTTTTGGATCCCTAAAATCCGGGTGTTACACTGTTAAACGTAGCAATACAAACAAACATTGTATCGGCAAAATTAACATTACACCAAACATATACTCAAAATACATATTAATAATCTACATATTGAAATAAGATCATAGAAACAGGAATCATTAATTTTGGAGTTATAGGTTTTAAGTTATGAATTTCTGTAGTTATCAAGTACTTGGAATAGCATAACTCATGTGAATAATTTTAGTTCAAGTTTCATGACTAAACAAATTTACTAAGTGATAAACAATATTATTACAAAATTATAGAGACTGAAATGGGTTGATTTGGACTAAGTATGCATTTTCTATACATTAAACAAGTTCTGGCATTTATTTTTACACTAAAAATCAATTTCTAATTGATTTTATAGGTTTTTCTTCCCTGCCTGGGCTGCGCGCACTATTTACAGAGAACCCAGGGGCTTCTGCGTAAACACCCAACAGACCCAAAGCCCACAGCGCAGGACTGCGGGTTGGTATAGAAAAAGTCGAGGGGCCCTTTTGTAAAACATCCACGGCGAAGGGGTACGGTGGATTCCCCACCGCAGGATTAGAAATCAAGGGCCACGATCAACACCCTTGATTCAATGAAGCGGTGCACATCCAGAACCGTCGATCGAGCGATCCACGGCCGAGATTCAATGCGGACGATGGGGTATACACAATCTAATCTAAACCGTTGTTTCTTGGATCTACGGTCTAAATCCTACCGCCAACTCGATCTAATCCTAGACGCCCCTAACCGATCCAACGGCCAGGAGGCCTTCTCCCAACCCTGCTGGCTGAGCATGGCGGCGCCCGTAGCCCGTGCAGCGGCGCTGTCCCCGCCGGTGATGTGCAAGCCAAAGCCCCCACGCCAAAGTGCCTATCCAAGTGGTGCATCGCGATGCTACGGATTCCACGAATCCAACAGAGGACTTACCAGACCGGGAGACGACCCACCGACGAGCGTCCACGGCGGACAGCGGCCCGCGGCGGAGGTACAATCTCGGCGACGAATTTCAGCGCACCACAGTCGAACTCCGCCCGCGGCGCCCCCAATCGGCAACAACCCGAGGCTCGAGCCGTGCGTACCGGGTGGTTTTTGGGTCGACACCAGTGACGGCGGTGAAGCTGTGGATCGACGTCGGCGGTGGCTCGTTTTCTAGCTTCCTCCCTCACGGTGCTCTGTGTTCAATAGCGCGCCAATGGTTCAGGGTAGACCGCAGGGGCGGGTTTATATGCCCCCAGATGCTAGAATCCGTTGCCGAGAAGCTCGGGCAGAGGCCGAGCACAGATCGCCCGCAAGATCCCAGGCGCGCGGCACCTGTAACAACCTGCTGAGGAACACGGGAGGGAGATGACCCCGCCAACCCGGCCCCACCAGTCAGCGCCACCGAGCGCACGCGTAGAGACCGACACAGGTGGCCCACCTGTCGGCGCCGTGCGACGGAATTAGGTCAGGGGCGTGCGAGATGGGCCGAGCAGCGCGAAAATGGAGATGGGCCGACAGCAGGGAATTTGGCCCAAGCGCGAGTTTGACATTTTCTTTTTCTTTTTATTTTCCTATCTTGTTCTCTCTCTCCTTTTTTTCTCATTTCCAAATCTAGAATTTGAATCCAAATCTTGCAGCTTAATTTGTACTAAATTTAATTATTAATCTTGAACATACTAGTGTGGGATTTATGAATTTATTTTGTACTTTATAATATTTCCTTCTCCTTTTCCATTTTAAATCCCAAATTTAAATCTAGGGTTTTAATCTAACTCTTCTACTCATTGTAATATTTTTATCCAACAAAATTCAATATGATACAATGGTTTATTTGTGTCTTAGTAAAGATTTATTTTTTTATTCATTTTTTTATCCTTGTTTTTTTTCTTTAATACAAATTTTGGGCTCTACATTGGGAAAGATAGCCATCACAAGCGAACACTCCATATCGAATGTATTTCTAGTAGAGTCGCTTGGGTACAACCTTCTGTCTGTAAGTCAATTGTGGCACATGGGTTACAATTGTCTTTTTACAAACACTGATGTTTCTGTCTTTAGAAGGAGTGATGGTTCATTAGCTTTTAAGGGTGTATTAGACGGCAAACTCTACTTAGTTAATTTTTCGAAAGAGGAGGCCGATCTAGATGCATGCTTAATAGCTAAGACTAGTATGGGATGGTTGTGGCATCGCCGTCTAGCATATGTTGGGATGAAGAACCTTCATAAACATCTAAAGGGAGAACATGTGTTAGGACTAACCAATGTTTGTTTCGAGAAAGACAGACCTTGTGCAGCATGTCAGGCAGGGAAACAGGTAGGAAGCACTCATCACAACAAGAATGTGATGATAACATCAAGACCACTGGAGCTTCTTCACATGGACCTCTTTGGACTCGTTGCCTACATTACCATCGGGGGAAGTAAGTATGGTCTTGTAATTGTTGATGATTTTCCCACTTCACTTGGGTGTTCTTTTTGCAGGATAAATCAGAAACCCAAGGGACCCTAAAGCGCTTTCTAAGGAGGGCTCAAAACGAATTTGAGCTAAAGGTGAAAAAGGTAAGGAGCGACAACGGGTCCGAGTTCAAGAATCTGCAAGTTGAGGAGTATCTTGAGGAGGAAGGTGTCAAGCACGAGTTCTCCGCTCCCTACACACCACAGCAAAACGGTGTAGTAGAGAGGAAGAACCGAACGTTAATCGACATGGCAAGAATGATGCTTGGAGAGTTCAAGACGCCCGAGCGGTTTTGAAAGCTCTCTTGTGAGTTTTGGTGTTTGGATGACAACTCAATTAAAGGACTAACAAGTGTATTAAGTGTTGAACAGGTGCTTAAGGTAAAGCCTACAGGGTTCAACACAAGTGAACAAATGTGATGGTCCAAGAACAGGATTATGGATATATATAATGGACATCACGAGTATGATGGACATTGCATAAAGTGAGACTCGGGTGCGTAGCTCGGAGACAACTGATCAAGCCAAGGATGGAGGCAAGAAGAGCTTCAAGGTACCAAGTGCACAGGAGAAGGTCAAAGAGGCTGAGGAACCCAAAGCCAAGGGTGAAGAAGAAGACTTGCAAAGTCAAGGGTGATCGAGTTGAGAAGAGCTATGGCACATCAAGGATCACTACATAAGGACGTGACTTACAACCAATGGGGAAAACATCTATAGTTATGTGGTGTAAGTCATAAGGCTCAAGATCAAGCTCTTAGAAGTGAACAAAGTCACTAGAAGGAGAACAAATGTCAAAATCAGAACTGGAAGCAGCCCAAAAGAGCTAAGTGCACCTTGCCTTTTAGTTTGGGTTGTTCCTATGTTTGGAGATGTTCTATGTGACCTTTGCAGGATGTTGGAGCTAAAAAATGTCAATCTAGATCAAGTCAAGCTGACTTGATGATTTATGAGTCCAACATCAAAGCTTAAGCATGTCAAATGCTATAGATGGAAAAATAAAAGAGAAGGTATGTTTCTAGACTTAGTACATTGGTTTTTGTGTACTAACATATTTGTCTAAGTGTTAGAAACAGAGAAAAGAAGAAAAGAAAAGAGATGCAAAATGCTTGGCTGTGTACAGCCAAGACTCAGCTCAGTCTGGCACACCGGACTGTCCGGTGGTGCACCGGACAGTGTCCGGTGGTGCACCGGACTGTCCGGTGAGCCAACGGTCGGCTTGGGCAACGGTCGGCCGCGCGATCCGCGCGTGACGCGTGGCCGAGCCAACAATCAAATGGGGGCACCGGACTGTCCGGTGTGCACCGGACAGTGTCCGGTGCGCCAACGGCTCCAAGACTGCAACGGTCGACTGCGCCATTTTTGGAAGGAAATCGGGCACCGGACAGTATCCGGCGGTGCACCGGACTGTCCGGTGCACCACCCGACAGAAGGCAAGATTTGCCTTCCTGGATTGCTTCCAACGGCTCCTAGGCCCCTTTTGCCTATAAAAGGGACCCCTAGGCGCCTCAAGCAATGTACAAGTGCAGCCAACAAGTGTAGACATCACTCGAATCAATTCTCACTCTCCCTCTTGTGTGTATCTCTCTAGTTTGTGTAGAAGGCAAAGCTATAAGCCTTTAGAGAGTGGAGAAGAGCTGCTAAGAGCTAGAGTAAGGTCTTGAGCGTAGTGTTACTCTGCCGAGGTGCTGTCAAGAAGTTTGTAAGCAGCCGCGGTTTTGTTGTAACCCAACTCAATAGTGAAAGGCTCTATCTGTCATACTGACAGATCTGAGCAAACGGAGGAAGGAATTGAAATAGACTCCAAGCCCAGGTGTGGCTAACTCCAACGAGGACTAGGCAAGCATTTCAGGCTTGGCCGAACCTCGGGATAAATCCTTGTGTCTGTGTGCTCTGTTCTGTATTGTATCCTGACTCTCTGTCTTACTCGATTTTATATCTGCACTTCAACACTTATTCGTGGTATAAGCTTTATTTGAAGTGCAGGACATTTTGAGATAGGATCTCCGATTCCGCTGCAACCTACTCGAAGGGACTTTTCACTCCACTGCGTTCTAGTCTTCGAGTAGAGTAAGAATTTAAGTTTTAAAGTGATAAGTTTTTATTCGCCTATTCACCCCCCTCTAGGCGACATCCAGATCCTGTTCCCGGGTCAAAGGGAACTTTCAGGTTTTGGTCGGAAGTTGTGAATACAACCTGTCATGCCATAAACCGGCTCTACCTGCATCGCCTTCTCAAGAAGACCTCCTATGAACTCCTTACCGGTAACAAACCCAATGTCTCTTACTTTCGTGTATTTGGGAGCAAATGTTACATTCTAGTGAAGAAAGGTAGACATTCTAAATTTGCTCCCAAGGCAGTAGAAGGGTTTTTACTAGAGTATGACTCAAATACAAAGGTGTATAGAGTCTTCAACAAATCATCGGGTTTGGTTGAAGTCTCTAGCGACGTTGTATTTGATGAGACTAATGGCTCTCCAAGAGCAAGTTGATCTTGATGACATAGATGAAGATGATGTTCCGACGGCCGCAATGCGCACGATGGCGATCGGTGATGTGCGACCACAGGAACAACAGGAGCAAGATCAGCCATCTTCCTCCACAATGGTGCATCCTACAACTCAAGACGGTGAACAGGTACCTCAAGAAGAGGGACAAGATCAAGGGGGAGCACAGGAAGAACAAGTGTTGGAGGAAGAAGCACCTCGGGCCCCTCCAACCCAAGTCCGAGCTACGATCCAAAGAAATCACCCCGTCGATCAGATTCTGGGTGATATCAGCAAGGGAGTAACTACTCGCTCACGCTTAGCTAATTTTTGTGAGCATTATTCATTTGTCTCTTCTATTGAGCCTTTCAGGGTCGAAGAGGCCTTGCAGGATCCGGACTGGGTGTTGGCCATGTAGGAAGAGCTCAACAACTTCAAAAGAAATGAAGTTTGGAGCCTGGTGCCACGTCCAAAGCAAAACGTTGTGGGAACCAAGTGGGTGTTCCGCAACAAGCAAGACGAGCACGGGGTGGTGACAAGAAACAAGGCTCGACTTGTGGCAAAAGGTTATGCCCAAGTCACAGGTTTGGATTTCGAGGAGACTTTTGCTCCTGTGGCTAGGCTAGAGTCTATTCAAATATTATTAGCCTATGCTGCTCACCACTCTTTCAGGTTGTTTTAAATAGATGTGAAGAGCGCTTTCCTCAACGGGCCAATCAAGGAGGAGGTATACGTGGAACAACCCCCTGGCTTTGAGGATGACAGGTATCTAGACCACTTATATAAGCTCTCTAAGTTACTCTATGGACTTAAGCAAGCCCCAAGAGCATGGTACGAATGCCTTAGAGATTTCTTAATTGCTAATGCTTTCAAGGTTGGGAAAGCTGATCCCACTCTTTTTACAAAGACTTGTGATGGAGATCTCTTTGTGTGCCAAATTTATGTTGATGACATAATATTTGGTTCTACTAATCAAAAGTCTTGTGAGGAGTTTAGTAGGGTGATGACACAAAAGTTCGAGATGTCGATGATGGGCGAGTTGATCTACTTCCTTGGGTTCCAAGTGAAGCAACTCAAGGACGACACATTCATCTCCCAAACGAAGTACACACAAGATCTTCTCAAGCGGTTTGGGATGAAGGACGCCAAGCCCGCAAAGACACCTATGGGAACTGACGGGCATGTTGACCTCAACAAAGGAGGTAAGTCCGTTGATCAAAAGGCATACCGGTCCACGATAGGTTCATTACTTTATTTATGTGCTAGTAGACCGGACATTATGCTAAGTATATGCATATGTGCTAGATATCAATCCGATCCCAAGGAATGTCACCTTGTGGCCGTTAAGCGGATTCTTAGATATTTAGTTTCTACGCCTTGCTTCGGGATCTGGTATCCAAAGGGGTCTACCTTTGACTTGATTGGATACTCAGACTCCGATTATGCCGGGTGCAAGGTTGATAGGAAGAGCACATCGGGGACGTGCCAATTTCTAGGAAGGTCTCTGGTGTCCTGGAGTTCAAAGAAACAGACATCCGTTGCCCTATCCACCGCTGAGCTCGAGTATGTTGCCGCAGGACAGTGTTGCGTGCAACTACTTTGGATGAGGCATACCCTCTGGGACTTTGGCTACAATCTGAGCAAAGTCCCACTCCTATGTGACAATGAGAGTGCAATCCGCATGGCGGATAATCCTGTTGAACACAGCCGCACTAAACACATAGACATCAGGCATCACTTCCTGAGAGACCACCAGCAAAAAGGAGATATCGAGGTGTACCATATTAACACCGAAAACCAGCTAGCCGATATCTTCATTAAACCTTTAGATGAGAAAAGGTTTTGCAGGTTGCGTAGTGAGCTAAATGTCTTAGATTCGCGTAACTTGGATTGATCTATAGCATACATGTGTTCTATGCCTTTGATCATGTTACTTTATGCATTTCAATCAATTATTGTTATTTATGGTGCTCAAGTTGTACAAGTGATCCTCGGACCTCACAAGTCCATATGCGAATGATGCACATATTAAGGGGGAGATGTGCTACAACTTGACCCTTTGAGACTAACCTGTTTGTCTGAGTACATTTATGTAGTCTCAAATGTGCATTGAAAGGGAAAAATGAACTTACGATGAAAAGACTTCCACTGCACTCTGGTATAAGTGTATTTACTTCCAAGTTCATACTTGCAATATCATTGCCTTTTTGCTCTTAATTGACATTTTTGGTGAGGCAATGGGGTTTAAGGGCCAAAAATGATCCCGTTTTGGTGCTTACTGCCAAAGGGCGAGAAATTAAGGCCAAAGCAAATGGATCAGCTACCACTTGTGAATTTCAGAAATACAGTTAGAATTTTTTATTTGTACAAAATGCTCTTGTGGGGGAGAATTTTGATTATGGGAAAAAGGGGGAGTTTTGGCTCTTGATCAATTTTTCTCTTGGAATATCTCTCTATTTGCCCAAACAAGTGTGTTTGACTTAGAGATAGGAAAAAAATTTGATTTGCAAAAACAAACCAAGTGGTGGCAAAGAATGATCCAAATATGTCAAATCTTGTGCAAAAATGATTTGATCCTCATTTGCATTGATGTTGCACTTATTTTGGTTGCTTTTTGATGTGTTGGCATAAATCACCAAAAAGGGGGAGATTGAAAGGGAAATGTGGCTTTGGGCCATTTCTATAATGTTTTGGTGATTAAATGTCCAACACGTTTTAAAAGTTCTTATGTGCCAAATAAAGTGAGAAGTATAAATCAAGGCACAAGGTATGTTTCTAGACTTAGTACATTATTTTTGAACGCTAATGTGTTTGTCTAAGTGCTAGAAACAGTGACAAAAAGAAGGAGAAAAGAAATGGAAAGGACTTGGCTCTGTGCAGCCAAACTACAACTTGGTCTGGCACACCGGACTGTCCGGTGGTGCACCAAACAGTGTCCGGTGCGCCAGGCTGGTCTCTGGTGAAAGTGCTGCTCTCGGGAATCGACGGTGGTGTACGGCTATAATTTACCGGACAGTCCGGTGCACCATCGGACTGTCCGGTGGGTCATCCGCGGCGAACTCGTCGCTCTCGGGAAAAGCAACGGGGCGATGTGGCTATAATTCACCGAATTGTCCGATAGTGCACCGGACTGTTCGGTGAGCCAACGGTCGCCTGCGCCAACGGTCGGCCGCGCAATCTTCGCGCGACACGTGGACTGCTCTAACGGTCAGCTGGTGCACCGGACTGTCCGGTGTGCACCAGACAGTGTCCGGTGTGCCAATCAGTCCAGAGGAGCAACGGTCGGATATGCCAAATTTGGAAGGAGATCGCGCACCGGACAGTCTACAGGACCTGTCCGGTGGCGCACCGGACTGTCCGGTCCGCCACCCGACAGAAGGCAAGATTGGCCTTCCAAGTTGGTCTTCAACGGCTTCTAGCTGCCTTGGGGCTATAAAAGGGACCCCTAGGCGCATGGAGGAGGATACCAAGCATTCTCTAAGTATTCTAAAGCATACAGACTCCGCTCCCGCGCATTCGCTTCATTGTGTTAGTGATTTGAGCTCCATCTGAGTTGCGAACTCCGTGTGTTGTGTTTCGAGCTCAAGTTGTGACTTGTGTGCGTGGTTGTGCTGCGGATTTGAGTCTTGTGTGTGTTGCTCTTCCTAACCTTACTCTGTGCTTTCTTTGTGATCTCTATTGTAAGGGCGAGAGACTTCAAGTTGTGGAGATTCCTCGTAAACGGGAAAATACACTAAAGGAAAAGACTGTGGTATTCAAGTTGATCATCGGATCACTTGAAAGGGGTTGAGTGCAACCCTCGTCCATTGGGACGCCACAACGTGGAAGTAGGCAAGTGTTACTTGGCCGAACCACGGGATAAAACCGCGTGTCTCTTGTGTTGCTTTCTCTGTGATTGTTTTGCCCACAAGAACTCGCCTCAAAACTACTTAGTCGCACTAACACTTTTATAACTAAGTTTTGTGGCTATTTAGTGTTTGATTTTATAGGATCACCTATTTACTCCCCTCTAGGTGCTCTCATAACCTAAGCATGGCAGGTGCCACCATGTCCTCCTCGACGACACGCATGGAGAAAGGCCAGGAGCATGACCGACTCGTGCCATACCCGCGTCGACGAGCGTCGGTCGGCTCGTGGCTGCGACCATGGGCGGGGACAGCAGGTTGGGGCGGAAGAACAGGACGAAGGCTGGGAAGACGAATGGGACGTCCGACGACGGCGAAAACGATGGTGCACGCATGATGTGAAACGTGCTCGTGGACGTGCAATAACCACTACGCGAGTCGGTGTCAGGGCTGGTGTCGGACGAATACGGGGAGGAGGCACATGCTCCTACGCCCTCTGCCAAGAATGGGGTGGCGCGGAGGTGGAGGCATGAGGGGAGAGAGAAAAGAAGTAGAATAAAGATCAAGGTGGTGGCAACTGAGTCGATGACCATCATTATCGTGCGGAGGTATAAATGGTCAAATGTGCCGTGTCTGGCGAGCCGGCCAGAGGCACAACCTATTTAATAGTGCCTGGGCCAACCCGCCACGAGCGTCGTGCGGTGATTGGGCTGTAGCCTCGGCCCGTAGTGCTACCCGGCCCGACACGATTATTTTTTATTTTACAAAAAATCATATATACATATATACAATTTATATTTAATATTATAAATACTTGAGCATGATGTTCTACTGATTAGACAGCTTCGCTTAGTGTCTCCCACCCTTTTTCCATCAGGTTGTGGTTTAAACCCTACCTCTTGCACCGTTTTTTAACATTTTACGCTGAGTTGATTTGAAAAAAATGTAGGGATTTTTTTTAAAAAAAAGATGAATAATCGTTGAAACTGGTGCTTTAAATATAGTAGAGATTACAATTATTTGCACGATTAATTATTTTTAGTTAGTATTTTTTTAATGTTATATTCGGCTCTAGAGTTAGAGATATTCGGGCTCCGCCAACATATATAAAAACGATCGGAGTACTATTTAGGAGGACAAGATCACTTACAAATAATATTAGGAGAAGATAGAGAGAGTCATAACAGAGAAGCCTGTTAAGCCTGTTAAAACGAGTCGAGTGTCATGATAGAAAAAAACTCCAAATCGTTCCCGACAGCACGCGACCGACCCGAATTTTTTATATTTTGGCCCTTCCTCGAAAAAAAATTCACATTTAGACCTTAGAAAATTTTAATGTCATTTTTGGACCCTTTGCTCGGCGCCATAGCCAATGGCGCCGAGAAAACACAGCTCGGCGCCATAGGCTATGGCGCCGAGGTGCGTGCTGCGCTGGCACAAACGGACGTCGTGGCACTGACGTGGTTCCGAGCTCGGCGCCATAGATCTTGGCGCCGAGCTCTCTTATATACACAAAACTTGTCTAGCTCAGTTGGTAGAGCACAAGTTTTTTAACCTTGGGGTCCTGGGTTCAAGCCCCATGGTGGACATGTTTTAATACTTTTTTTATGTCTTTGTCACTGATTTTTTTTATTGTCCAGATTTTTCGTTTATGTCGCTGATTTGTCCATCTACATAAAAATAGTATATTTTCATTGAGTTCTTTTGAACATAAATTCTAAAAACATAATAACATATTCAAGTAGACAAAATACTTTGTGAGCTTGTGTCTCTGTATAGGGGTACAATCCCTCACTTTTATATTTAATTTACATACTACTAACTAAACAGTATATTGGTGCATGGTGCGTGCATGTGCGTGCTCATCGTCAAGTACGCTTTGTTCGTTTATTAAGCTTAAGGAAACGTACTTGCATTGGTTAGCGGCCACCGGTTTAGCTATGGTGCATCGCGGTCACGGGCGCAATAATGCACGCAATCTTGAGGTTGTGGGTTCGAGTACATTAGATTATTAGAGTTTTAGAGTCGAAAATATAAATATATTTGCATTGGTTAGCGGCCACCGGTTTAGCCATGATAAATTTTAATTAATATTAAAAAGTATAATTTCGAATACATTAGATTATTGGAGTTTTAGAGTCCAAAATATAAATATACTTAATAAACAAAAAGATTATAATTAGAGTCCAAAATATAAATATATCATGTATAAATAAACAGTGACTTGATGATTTTATAAAGTACTCCATACTTCCATAGGGTGGGTTACTTATGTGCATGGTACTTGCGTCACGGAGTTTGAATAAACAAAAATAAAAACAAAAAATATCTAGATGAATAAATAAATCAGTCACAAAAACAAAAAACTAGATGAAAAATAAATCTGAACGGACAAATCATCGACATAAACAAAAAATATGGACAACAAAAAAATAAATTAGTGACAATGACAAAAAAAATATTAAACATCCACCATGGGGCTTGAACCCACAACCTTAAGGTTAAAAGCCTTGCACTCTACCAACTGAGCTAGACATGTTTTGTTGTTATACATCCGAGCTCGGCACCATAGATCTTGGCGCCGAGCTCGGTACCACGTTGGCGCCATGTCGTTCAGATTGTGCCAGCATAGCACGTACCTCGGCGCCATAGCAAAGGGTCCAAAAATGACATTAAATTTTTTTAAGGTCCAAATGTGAATTTTTTTTCGAGGAAGTGTCAAAATACAAAAAAATTCGGGCGACCGACCCGTGCTCCGCTTCACCGTATCAGCAACTTCCCCTCGTCTGCCTCGGCCTCGCATCCGCCCTCGACCCCCGCCCGTTCTTCCTCCTCTTCCCGCCGCCGTCCGCCGCCGCCGCTGCTTGGCGGCCGCCTCTCTCACACCCACCGCAGTGCGGGCGACGAGGACCCCATGACTATGATGACGCCGCCCCCTCTCGAGGTACGTGCTCTCTTTCAAAAGCTAGCTCGCCCCGATCTCCGCGGCCAGCCCCCCCTCGCCGCCGCGCCGATGAGGGTGCTCGGGTGCGTGCCAAGGTTTACGCGCCGAGCTGGATCTGACTCCTCAGCCCGCGCTCTTCCCTCCTCGCAGCAGCAGCAGGGGGATGAGATGCTGGTGCCGCACCAGGAGCTCCCTGTTGCTGGCCCAGAACCTGCCCCACAGCCGATGGAAGGTGAGGACTTGAGCCTTCTTTCGCCCTCTGTGCTTGTGTTGGTGTGTTTATGTGTTTCAGTTCTCGTTGATGTCATCTCACACGTGGTGGTTGCTGTCGTGGTTCCTGCTGCTAGTTGTTGCGCAGACAGAACCCGCCAAAACAGCGGAGACCCAGCCACCCGAGGACCCGCAGACGTCGCGCTTCACCTGGACAATTGAAAGCTTCAGTCGTCTTAACACTAAGAAGCACTACTCTGATGTGTTCGTCGTTGGAGGATACAAATGGTGAGCTTTTGGATCCCTTTCCACTATAACCGCTACTGGAAACATGGGTAGATGTCTGGAGAGTTTTAATTGACGTGCTACTTTTTGCTTGCAGGCGTGTGCTAATTTTCCCCAAGGGGAACAATGTGGATCACTTCTCGTTGTATTTGGATGTTGCGGATTCTGGGAGCCTCCCATATGGGTGGAGCCGGTATGCTCAGTTCAGCTTGGCTGTTGTGAATCAGGTCCACCCAAAGTATACAATTCGGAAAGGTATCTCTTTCTTCATTTAATGGTCTTATGCTTGTGTTGTGAATGTCATTCCATCATGGAAGTTTTAAGGGCTATAATTTACAAGTCTTCAACTGAGCTGGAACATGACGAGTCCATTGTAGCTATTTGATCATTGACACTTGTCAAACTTTTATCATGATAGCATGATGTTATATCTGGAATGAGGTGCACATTCTATTTGCCCATAATTACAACTAATATACAAAATCATAGACAAGGGTGAATCTTTTTCCCTATGTTATTCTGAATCAGGATATGTGTATGAAGCACGAGACATTGGCAATTTTGCCATTATGATTTGTGGGCTTCGCCAGTATGCCATCAGACCTACAAATCATAGACACAGATGGTCCTACCAGTCATAGACACGGGATGTCATAATAACAGATAACCAAAATTGAGAGTGACACAATAACAAATTTCTCTATGAAGCACATGCGTGGTACATAAAGTTTTTAAGTTCAATATAATCTTTATTTTAAGTTACTTTAATTTATAAGGGGATTAATTCACTTCTAGGTTTTTTTTGTTTTCATATTTACTTGATTTCTGTAGGATGTTCCTCAGCTGCGTGTCTTTTTCTTAACATTTTTGGCAAAGTGACAACTCAAACTAGCGTCTCAACTCTCATGTGTGCTTGTCATCTTTACTGCATTTGTTATCTTTGAATTTTTTTTTCTTTGCAAATAGCTGCATTAATATTTTTGAATGTGCCTTTTGTTAGGATGTATGTAGATCATCAATCACATACAGAGTTGATTATTGTTATAGTGCATGGTATAATATGTTCAACAATCCTATATATATGTATAGGATTATGGATGACCGAGTCCAATTCATGCAATTTGAAACTTGCAAACATGTATGGATAGGGAATACCGGACCCACATTGCTGCCTCATGAACAATCGTTTTTCAAAACTGTGGATTGCAGTTGTGTTTATTTAGATTTCCCAAAAACTCCTAAAAGTTTGTTTCTTACTTTGAACTTTGCTGCTCAGTTACTGAGACAGTTGCTTGAAGGTCCAACCTCCAGTTCAGTTGCTAATAATCTAGCAAGTGATGTATAAATACTATAATTATTTTCCGACAAGGGTTTGATTGCCAACCTTTTTTTTTCATAAATTTCTTCAATCAGGCATTTTTATATGTTATTATAATACCTTTACTTTTTTTAGTTACATCGAGTTTCTCACTATTTCTAGAACATTTCTTTTGGTTGAATCTATATGTTGGTCCCATGTTTGGCAGATACCCAGCACCAATTTAATGCACGCGAGAGCGACTGGGGTTTCACATCGTTTATGCCTTTGAGTGACCTATATGACCCAAACAGGGGTTATCTTGTGAATGACACTGTTGTTATCGAAGCTGAGGTTGCTGTCCGCAGAATGGTTGATTATTGGACTTATGACTCGAAAAAAGAAACAGGTTTTGTAGGTCTTAAGAATCAAGGTGCTACCTGTTATATGAACTCTCTCCTTCAAACGTTATACCACACACCATATTTTAGAAAGGTGAGATCATTCATTGTTCTGTTCTACATGTTTCTCTAAGTGCCTGAATTTGAACCAATTTATTGAAATGTTTTCATAGGCTGTATATCATATGCCAACAACTGAGAATGACATGCCATCTGGGAGTATTCCTTTAGCCCTGCAGAGCCTTTTTTACAAGCTCCAGTATAGCGACAACAGTGTAGCGACGAAAGAGTTGACTAAATCCTTTGGATGGGATACTTATGATTCTTTCATGCAGCATGACGTGCAAGAACTCAACAGAGTTCTTTGTGAGAAACTGGAAGATAAGATGAAGGTAAATATAACAATAATGAATTATCAATACATCTAAAAGGACAGACCGAGTGTTGTCAGCTCCCACATGAATGGGGTCTAGGGAAGGAATAACCGAGGCAAGCCTTAATCCCGTATTCTTAAAGAGAGGCTGCGTCAGACCTTTGACTCAGTGGGAAGACTTCTCACCACTACGCTAGGCCTGCCCTTTGAATTATGAATACACCAATTTACTTTTTATTAACTTTCTTTCTCCACAGGGAACTGTTGTGGAAGGAACAATTGAACAATTATTTGAAGGCCACCACATCAATTACATTGAGTGCATTAACGTGGACTACAAATCTAGCAGAAAAGAATCATTTTACGGTAGGCTGTCATTTAATTGTACTTGATGAAAACCATATATTTATCTATGATATATAAATGAGAGTGCCTATGCCATGGCTTGCAGATCTACAACTTGACGTGAAAGGTTGTCGTGATGTTTATGCATCATTTGATAAGTATGTGGAAGTGGAGCATCTAGAGGGTGATAACAAATACCATGCGGAGCAATATGGCTTACAGGTTCCCACAAATCCTGTTCTATTCATGGCTTGATGCTGATTACCTGATTTTCAGAGTTTTAGGAAAGTTCCTGGTATTTCAATGAAATTACAGAATTCTTTCATAATGTCTTATGTTGTTTTTGGAGAAGGCTAAACCTCGGTCTGGCCTTTATAGAAAGCTTAACCAGCACCATCTGTTGTACTGGGGTTACCAGTTTATGAACGAAAAACACAACCATCTAGCGCCACGGTAATTCCAACCTCTCCTTGCCAAAGAAAAATACCCCCAGTTCTCCCATTTACTCTAGCAAACACCAGACACATATTCTAGGATGCCAACAGAACAGAAGATGTGCAACATGAACCAGAACACACTCAGAGCACTTTACTACATCTGGACAAAAAAAATGTGTGGATTATTATCAGTCCGGTTATGATTATCTTTTTTGACCTTTTTTTGTTATTATAGTTGCACCTTAATTTCAATCTTATATTGTTTTCAGGATGCAAGGAAAGGTGTGCTCTTCCTTGATTTCCCTCCAGTTTTGCAGCTTCAACTGAAGCGTTTTGAATATGATTATATGCGTGATACAATGGTTAAGGTCAGAACCTTGCTGAATACCGCCATCAAAATGATAAACCACTTATGTACATCTTTATCATTGTTACAAGCAGATAGTTTTTTTTAATTGAAATGCTGGTTGTCATGAGTCATGACATGCCAACTGGCTCGGCACTGACCAAATTGTAAGGCTTTAGATTGATATTAGCAGCAGCAACAATAACAACAAAGCCTTTTTTCTCTCGAACACGCAGGAGAACTGTGTATCATTATATTAATAAGGAAGTAAGAAGGGTCTAAAGCAGACCCAATACATGTCGCCTAGAGGCAGACAAAGACAAAAAAGGAAGGAAAAATAAAAAGAGGGATGGGAGCGGGAGGGGTAAAGGAGAGGGGGGTGACCCTAGAACCCGGTTCTAAGGCCACCAGCCTCTAAGGCCCCTCGCCCCAGCCATACTCCAAACAACAGCTTCATAGTGGATCTTTTGCAATATCGTGCTAATGTTCGGAGAAGCTGCTTCAAACACACAAGTGTTTCTATGTTTCCAAATTTTCCAAGCCACTAGATCACCAAGGAATTGAATCCTTTCTTCTGTGGTTGAGGCACTCTATCCTCAGATTCTCTCCACCAATCCTGGAACACAGCAGTACGAGAAACAAGTCCCAAGCAAGTTGGGGTAGGCTAGAGTTAAAACTCAACGAAACCCACAAGTCAAGGTTCGAGAGCATGGATAGCTGTTTTCCATGCACTAATATTCAAGGCTAAATTTTTGGCTTTATTCCATCCTTCCTAGTCTCTTTACTCGCCTTAGGACCCCACTCCACACCGGTGCGTCTAGAGGTCTCTATTCGACATATCCAAACCATCTCAACCGATGTTGCACAAGCTTTTTTAAATTGGTGCTATCCCTAGCCTATCACATATATCATCATTTTGGACTTGATCCCTTCTTGTATGGCCACACATCCAATGCAACATACACATTTCCATAACAATTACCTGCTGAACATGGTGTCTTTCGTAGGCCAACATTATGTACCATGTAACATAGCAGGTCAAATCGTCGCCGTATAAAACTTGTCTTTTAGCTTCTGTGGTACCTTCTTATCTTATAGAATGACAGGTACTTGACACCACTTCATCCATCCTGCTTTGATTCTATGGTTGACATCTTCATCAATATCCCTATCTCTCTATAGCATTGATCCTAAATACCTAATGGTCTCCTTTTTGGGCACTACTTTACCTTTCAAACTAACATCTCTTCCCTCATGTGTAGTAGTGCTAGTGCCGAAATCACATCTCATATATTTGATTTTAGCTCTATTATGTCTAAAATCTTTGGAGCTTGGAGTCTCCTGCCCAATGTTTTCGAGTCGAGAAGTCGAGTCGAGTCGTGCAACTACTGACTAGTAGACTAGTCAAGACTAGGACAAATTAGTCGTGACTAGTCGAACATAAGTCAGTGGTTATATTTTTTCAACTTTCTATATATGCTAAGACTAAAAACATGCTGGAACACTAAAAACACCTTGTTTGGTATATATTCATCCATCTCTACCTTCTACAATATATCATTAAATATTGAATATAGTCTTGTAGCAAGTCTTCTATTGTTCTCTCTGGTTTCGAAGAACTTGTTTGGATTCAAAAACAATGTTGCCCTATACAGATTGGTATCCATCTGACTGTCCCACCTCTTATCAACAAAAGAAATTACTTCATCTATTATTCTTTCTTTGTGCTCCAAAGCTTTTTTTGATGCCCTTTTTTTCATGGTCCATGGCAGCCCACATTTCAGCCATTGTTGGTCTCTGATCACCATCAACTATCCTCAAGAATATTAGAATATGTTGTTGAAGCTCTCATGCAACCTTCTACTGCTTGCCAAAATGCACAGTGACAAACAACACGAGCATTTCCTACTTCAGTGTTCTTCATTTTGCTCTAACACCATTCACTACTAACAAAGAGAGCTTTCAATCCTTGTCTTTGTTTCCACATATTAGCCAATGTAAGGAAGGATGTTGCAAACAGAGTAGTTGCATGCCTCACAAGATCTGTACCATTTGTCTTGGTCCTCATCAAGTCATGACTCATTCCATATCCATAGATAAATAAGGTAGAAAACTTGTCCATTAGCATCCTACCTACTAGGGTTGAGATAGCTAGGTGGGCTCACATTTTTATACCTAGGCCCAAATAAGTCGCCCGACTCAACTGTTGCGACTAGTCGTGACTAGTCGACGAGTCGAGTGACTAGTAGAGAAAGTCGAGTCGTTCAGATTGACTATCACCTTTGCACCGACTTTTCGACTAGTCGTCGACTAGTCGCCCGACTTTAAAACCTTGCTCTCGCCACAACTCTAGTTTTCTATTTACTCCTGTCCCGCTCGACTTTCATCAGCTTGCATTGCATCGTCCGCAAAAAGCATGCACCAAGGGATGCCTCGTTTTATGTACCTTCTGACCTTATCCATCACCAAGGCAAAAAGGTAAGGGCTCAAAGTTGATCTTTGATGTAGTCCTATTCTAATCGAGAAGTCAATTGTGTCCCTATCACTTGTTTGAACACGTCACGACATTGTTGTACATGTCCTTAATGAGTCCAATGTAATTCGTTGAAACTTTATGTTTGTCCAAAGCCCACCACATAATATTCCTTGGTATTTTGTCATAAGCCTTCTCTAAATCAATGAAAACTGTATGTAGGTCCTACTCCCTAGTTCCTATACTGCTCAATCACTTGTCTTATTAAGAAAATGGCTTCCATGGTTGACCTTTCGGGCATGAATCCATATTAGTTCAAAGAGACCTCGTTATTCCTCAGGCATTGCTCAATAACTCCCTCCCATAGTTTCATAGTATGGCTCATCAACCTAATTCCTCAATAATTAGTACAATTTTGAATATCTTCCTTATTCTTGTAGATTAGTACTAATACACTTCTCCACTTGTCAGGCATATTGTTCGACCGGAAGATGTGGTTGACCAACTTGGTTAGCCAAATTATAGCTGTCCTTGAGACATCTCCATACCTCAATTGAGATACCATAAGGGTCCATCGCCTTACCCCATTTTATCTTTTTTCAATGCCTCTAACGTCAGATTCTTGGATCCTAAGCACAAAGCGTCTATTGCTATCACCAAAAGAGATCCAACTAAAAGGTTGGATCCTCATCTTCCCTATTGAACAATTTGTTAAAATACTCACAATCTATGTTTGATTCTTCTCCTCCATCACTAATAGGTGCTCTATTTCATCCTTATTCCTTAATGTACTTAACTTTTGAAGTCTCTTGTTTTCCTCTCATGGACCCTAGCCATCCTATATATGTCATGTCTCCTTTCGTGCTCAAATGTTGTTAAAGATTCTCATATGCCCTACCCTTTGCCACACTTACAATTCGCTTTGCAATCTTCTTTGCTTCGTTGTACTTCTCTATGTTGTCCATACTCCTATCATGATACAAATGCATGTAGTATTCTTTTTTCTCCTTAATAGCCCTTTGGACGTTTTTTCATTCCACCGCCAAGTATATTTAGCTTCGCCTCCACTCCCTTTAGCTGCTCCACACACCTTTGAGGCCACCTTCCGAATGCAGGTTATCATGTTCTCCCACATGTTGTTTGCGTCACCTTCCTTCCAAGTGCCCTCTTTAATGGCCCTTTCCTTGAAGACTTTTGCCTTCCCCTCTTCCATTTTCCACCACTTTGTTCTCATAATCTTGGCTTGTTTATTCCTATGAGCAAGCACCTGAGAACAAAAGACCACCACCACAAGCTTATGTTGAGAGACAACACACTCTCTAGGTATCATCTTACAATCCAAGCACGCTCGTTTGTCTTCTCTTCTAGCGAGGACAAAGTCAATCTAACTATAGTGTTGGCCACTATTATATGTCACTAAATGGGAGTCTCTTCCTAAAGGAAGTGTTGACTATCAATAGGTCAAAAGCTACCGCGGTCCAAGACTTTCTCTCCCTCTTGATTCCTACCACCGTACCCAAAACCTCCATGAACTGCGTCGAAACCTGCACTTGTTGTACCTACATGCCATTGAAGTCACATCCTATGAAACACTTCTCACTAATAGGTATAGCTCTAACCATGCCATCTAACTATCTAAGTCTTCTCACTAATAGGTATAGTCCTCTCATCGTGGTCTATTTTGGGGCATAGGTGCTAATTACGTTCAAGACCAAATCACTCACGACAAGCTTGACTAAGATAATCCTATAACCTTGCCTTATCACAATTACCACACTGTTATTGAGGCTCTTATCAATCAAAACTCCTATATTTCTATTTGTAGTTGTCCCTGTGTACCAAAGCTTGAAGCCAGTATTGCCCACCTTCTTCGCCTTCTGACCATTCTATTTAGTCTCTAGGACGTATAAGATATTTACACGCCTCTTAGTTGCTGTCTCAACTAATTCCCTTAACTTATCTGTAAGTGATCCTACGTTCCAACTGTCTAGACAAATTCTAATTGGTTCGACTAGCTTCCTTACCCTTCGTATGCGTCGATGATGTGAAGACCCTTGCACATTTTTCACTACACCTGGACGTCGATGTAGCGCACCACTGAGGCAGTAGCAACCTAATCCTTGCTCACTTGACACTGTGCCAAATCATGACACGACACATCACTAAGGGGGTGCTAACCTGGCCCTTGTCCATTTAACACCATACCCGTGTTTCAAATTTCCGGCGCATGGCTAAAAGGGTTACATCCCCACCGATGTGAGTAGTTTTATGATGTGGTAATTGAAACCTCCAACACCTTGTATTATATATATAAATTCGTTATTTAGATATGCACATGTTTAGGGTTTAGGGTTGTTCCTTGGGCGTGTATGATGGATTTTTTTCCAGTTTTCTGTGTTTTTGGCCTCCTTAAGGAGACCTTTGTTTCTTTTCTTCTTAATATAATGAGGCGCAGTTCTCCTGCGTCTTCGAGAAAAAAATATGCATATGTTTCCCTGAGTAAACCATGCCTCATTCAGACAAAAACCGCGATCAATTTTTCGTAGCCCTGGTTCTTTCTTTTGTTAGGATTATCTGTTTCATGTTCTTGTTTGCCTCATTCAGTTTTCTGTTGTCTATGTGTGGCTTGCTCAAGCAATCAACATTAGATGTCTTTCGTTTAAGAAATGGTGAATAAGATTATCTAGGATTGGTAATAAAGAACTACCTACTTCTGCAGATTAATGACCGCTATGAATTTCCTCTTCAACTTGACCTTGATAGAGACAATGGAAAATATCTTGCTCCAGATGCAGATCGAAGTATTAGAAACCTCTATACACTTCATAGGTAATTTATTTATCATAAACTGTTCCAATTCTTTGAATGGTATATATGTACAACGGCTATAGTTGGAGAATAAAACCCTAACCCTAACTCAGGGTTGGAAGTTGTATTAATAGACTCAGGTTGTTGGGCCTGGCCCATTACACAGGGTATAACTGTAATTACAAGGGGCTAACCCCAAAACCCTTAACGGGTACTCTAACACCCCTCGCAGTCTCAACTTTATCCTGTACAGATGTTGAGACTGGAACGAAAGTCGGCGAATACACTCGACGGTAGCCCCTTGGTGAAGATGTCGGCGAACTGCAGTGTGATGGGGACGCTGAAAACCCGAACATCACTGGCAACGACACGCTCGCGGACGAAGTGCAGGTCGATCTTCACGTGCTTCGTGCAATGATGTTGCACAGGATTGGTGGAGAGGTAGACCGTGTTGATGTTGTCGCAGTTGACGAGGGTGGCGCGCTTAACGGGGGCTGTGGAGCTCCTGGAGAAGCTGGCGCAGCCAAGAGGCCTTTGCCATGCCGTTGGCCACAGTGCGGTACTCGGCCTCTACGCTGGAGCTGGAGACGATAGGCTGCTGCTTGGCGGCCCAAGAGACAAGGTTGGCGCCCAGGAACACAGCGTAACCGAAAGTGTACCGGCGCGTGTCGGGATAGCCAACCCAGTCAGCGTCGGTATAGACCACGAGCTTCGATGTCGGGGAGGGTCGGAGTAGAAGGCCTTAATCGTGAGAGCCGTGGAGGTAGCGCAAGATCCGTTTGAGAGCGGTGAGATGGGGCTCTCTCGGGGTGTGCATGTGCAGGCACACTTGCTGGACGACTTAGGCGATGTCGGGCCTGGAGAAGGTCAGGTACTGGAGGGCGCCGGTCAAGCTCCGGTAGGATGTCGCGTCGGCGATTGGGGGCCCGTCGTCCTTAGAGAGTGTCACACCCGGATTTTAGGGGTCCAAAACCCGGGCGTAAACATAATCACCAGGTGTGCTGGGACCAAGTCTCACACATATGATGAATCATGGCACAGGATCGAATGTCACATCTTTATATATAACAGGAATTCTATACAAAATAAATAATTACATTATAAGGAGACAACGGTCCAGCAACCCCAAAGTTGACTGGGAGACGACGACCTAGACCTCTCACGAACTCATCGCAGCATCCTCCAAGCGCCTCATCCTGCAGTACCTGTTCTTGACCTGTGGGGTGTGTGAGACAGCAAGAGTGAGCTCACATACGTTCATCGCTCAACAAGTTGTGGGGAATAATGTGCATGAACTCGCCAAAGGTGGGAGCTCACGTAAAGTGTAAGGCTTACCAAAGAGGATGGTTAGAGCTGAGCATTGCTTTTAAAGTTGGTCAAAATTTTATTAGCAATTACTAAGTATAAGTAAATACCAACCCAATTAAATAGTAGAACCAAAGTAACAACTTCTCCTGCGATGCAATGCATATGACAAATTGAGTTTAAGTTCCATAATTTAATCATGTGAGGGTCCGAGCTGCTCATGACCGTGAGCACGGCTAGTATACTAGTTTTACACTCTGCAGAGGTTGCGCATCTTTACCCACAAGTCGTGTATCCCATGTCGCCAGGGTTTGCAAGGCCCTTAGACACTACCGAGGTGAATGGCTAGGGATCCACTACGAGGCCTTTACAAAGTTCCACTAGCTTCCGAAAACCCGCTACAGTTTATAGGAAGTTCCAATGCAGGAATCCCTTGCAGGACCGCCATCGCAGCAAAATCCTCCCGAGGGCCTCCCTACACTGACCACTCCCCTACTGCCCTTGCCCCTTTCGGGTAAGGTAGTCTTCCACTAGCTTTCCTAATTAATCAGCCAAGGGGTCCCATTCCTCCCTTGTGGTAGCACTGTTTTCCCGGGTGGTCGCTCCATGTTCCAATTAACATAATGATCTTATCATGAACAGTAATAATAAACATATAATAAAAGTGTGATCATGAATAATGTACCTTCATACCCAAAACCACATAAAGCACTAGCAAGTACTACCCAAAAGGTTCAGTGGTAAACAAGGTATAAAGATAGACAAACTAGGGTAACCTATTGGGTCCCATCAAAATTAACCTATGCAGATCATTATGATTAATTAGAACATGAGTGGGTAAAAGAAGTGATCAAGGGCACAACTTGCCTGGGCCTTGAGATTCCAGGTACCAGGATGATCTTCAGATGACTCGTGACCTCACTGCTAGTCGTAGCAATACAAACAAACATTGTATAGGCAAAATTAACATTACACCAAACATAAGTACCAACTGAATAATAATAATCTACGCGTTGCTACGAGATCGTAGGAACAAGAATCACTAAATTTGGAGTTATAGTTATTTAGTTATGAATTTCTGAAGTTATTAAGCACCTAGAACAGAGTAATTCAAATGAACAATTTTGCTTCAAGTTTCATGGCTAAACAAAGGTACTAGGTGATAAATAATATTAAAACAAAATTATTGCAACTGGAATGGGTCAAAAAGGAGCTAAAATGAATTAGTTATGAATTAATTAAGTTTCTGGATTTATTTTAACACTAAAAATCATTTTCTAAATCATTTTCTATGATTTTCCTATCCACTGGACTGCGCCTCAATTAAACAGAAGCGCAGGGGTCAACGCGTAAGTATTCTCAAGACTCAGAGCGCCCCTGGTAAGGACGGCGGGTTGAATCCGAGAAAACCCAGGGTTTCTTTTATAAAACATACCCGCGAAGGGGTATCGTGAGATCTGAGCCCTCCGATCAAAATCGGACGCTCCAGATTAAATCGCGTGAAGGGGTATGCTGATTCTAATCCTGACCGCCCACACAAAGATCAACGGCCAGGATGAGCCATGGCCGAGACGCCATCCTACATCAAATCGCGATCGCGCAATCACGATCCGACGGCTGTTCACATCGACTTACCTCAACCCTTCATCGAGGATCCGATGGCCCACACTGGGTTATCCCCGGATCTATTTCCATCCGCACGATCCAGATCGGATGCTCACGAGGTCGTCTTCTTTCCTAGGCTGAGAACAGCGGTACCTTGAAGCCGCCAGGATGAGCACGTCGGGCGCGACGAAGACGAGGGACTCGAGCACGGAGGCCGTGCGGTCGGTGACGAGACGGATCAGGTTAGAGTCCGCGAAGCCCGAGTTGGCCGTGACGGCTTCACGGCGGGTCCGACCACGCCACCGCTGCGCCGAAGACATCACATCGCCATGCGCACGGCCACGGCACACAGAGGATTGGTGGAGACCCTGGGAACTACGTCGCCTGGAGTAGGCCATGAAGCCCCGCGCGAGACGGTCCGCGAGGTCACGGCCGTGCCACGGCACGCACACCCACGCCACGAGGGAGATCTCCATGCGGCGGCGGGTTTCTCTCTCATCGCATACACAGCTCGCCGCTCCCTCAATACACGACTGTGAAGGCGTAAAGAGTCACGGCCATATTTATGGTTGATGGCGGAGTCCGCCATGGAGTTCGGTCGAGGGGCCCCGCACTTCGCGCGGCCGAAAAACATGGCGACAGGGTCTGCGCGGAGTCCGATTACATCGTCCGTGAGCTACGGGGGCAGTTCTGTTACGAGGTGGAAGAACGGACAGACAAGGCGGCCCCACATGGCGGCGACCAACTGAGACATGCACGACAGGGAGGAGGCAAGAGATTGTCCTGCGGGTCCCACATTGCAGTGGACGGAACCTGCGCCCGAGCGCGTGAATGAGGTGAATGGGTCGCGCGGCAGAAATCGACACCTGGGCCGGAATGGAGGAAATCAGCCCAAGAACCAATCTGCCCATTTTCTGTTTTTTTCCTTTTCCTATTTGAATTTCTATTCCACATCTAATCACAAATTCCAAATTTGTTCCAAATTCAATTTGATTTGGTCAAAATTTAGGTTGAATGCACACAAGCAAAACCCTAGAATGCATGCAACCACTATATTTTACTTATATATTTTATCTCTTTAAGCATAGTGGCATAAAAATATATAATTCAATAGGGATGATTGTATTCCAAACAGACCTAATCTATGTACATATATTATATAGATATATTTATTTTATTATTATTATTTTATTAGAATTCCAGTATGATATGCATTTTTCTATATTTATTTATTTGTTATTCGACTACTTTACTTCTCTTAAGTGAGTATGCACAAAAAGAAAATTAAATAATTCCAAAAACACTTTCATAAAAAAAAGAATACATGTATTTATTTATTTTATTATTTTTACCTTATACAAATTTTAGGGCTTTACAAATCCTACCCCCTTAACAGAAATCTCGTCCTCGAGATTTGTAAGAGGAGGTAGAAGAAATTGTTTGTAGTCTATGGGTTAGTTTCTAATTGATTTTAATACCAAAACTCTTCTCTTTTTTTTTATACAAATTATCAGGTGATTAGAAAAGCATGGGTATATATGGGTATAGCCACTTTATTATGCAGGATAAATGATATCTTTAAAGCATTTATAGGTTTGGGTAAGAAAGAGTAGGATAAGAAAAGATTCCATCCTAGATTGTGGCTTTTGATTCATCTGGTGATCCCGCTTGATCCCTGCAGACTTGAGTTGGTGTTTATTCCTTTCTTAATGAGGTTGATCATCTTCGGTCTCCAATCTTGGTGTCTTCATCTGAGCTAGGGAGATATAGTTAAGATAGTTGGGTCTATGAGTAGAACATTTTTTTTAATCAATAGGTTCACATAAATGGATTGTGCAATTTATTGGGAGTGTATGGTTGAGTTGATCTATGACACTAACTTAGGCTTAAGTGACTTAAGAGTATGGCTTAATCCTTGTACCAGCATTAAGTAACTCACACTAGATTAGAACATATTAGGTTAGATATGATCTAGATTAGACTAGTTTAAGTTAGATAGATTTATCAGGGTAAGATATATCTTGTTAGGATATGTTAGAATCTTTTGAGATAGGATGGGGTATACGGTGTAGGTAGGTCAGAAGCTCTATTAGGTTAACACAGAGGGATTATGCAACTATCGGATGGGTAAGGTAGTTGCATATGTATATGGTCAAGTTAATCTAGGGCATCAATTTAGCTTAAATCATTTTTATAGGAGTGAGGTCTAATCCATTTCACTAGTACTAACTAATTTATTAAATAACTCACTTTAGATTGGATCATATTAGATTAGATGGGATCTAGATTGGTATCACCGGATTAGTCTAGACAATATCTAATTAGATCATGGTTGATATTTTAGACTAGGATAAATATGCTAATTAGGGTAGGATGAATTCATAAGGATAAGGTATAATCTTTTGAGGTAAATTAGATCTATTAGGATAACAAAATCTTTTCAAGATAAGATAAATCTATTAAGATAAGAGAAAACCTCTTACGATAAGATGGATCTATATACATTAGGATAAGTTAAGACCTTTTGAGATAAGATAGATCTATGAGATAGAATTTCTTAAGATGAGATGAATCTATTAAGCTAGATACATTTTTTTTTAATGAGGGATAATCCAATTTGTCTAGTTACTTTTATAAGCATTTTTTTTATATGTATATGCAAATGTAATTGTGGACATTACTCCACAACTAATCACACTCAATCAAAGATCCAAATCATACAAGTATCATAAGAACAAACATTCAAGTTCATAGATATCTATAAAAAAATAGTTTTGTTTTTGTTCCTAAGAGTAGGTCCCCTATTCCTAAAGGTCACTTCAGTCACAGGATTTCAAAGTGTAAAATCCACCTTTGTCTTTTAGAAAGAAAAGATAAGAATAATCAGAGTAAGCGGAAATAGATGAGTAGAGATTAAGATGAGTTTAGAAAAGAATCAGAGTAGCAAAGGTAAGTAGATAAGGGTTGTCCAGTTCTATCTAGGTTTCGTCCTACAGTCAACATTCCTCTGATACCACTTCTGTCACACCCGGATTTTAGGGGTCCAAAACCCGGGCGTAAACATAATCACCAGGTGTGCTGGGACCAAGTCTCACACATATGATGAATCATGGCACAGGATCGAATGTCACATCTTTATATATAACAGGAATTCTATACAAAATAAATAATTACATTATAAGGAGACAACGGTCCAGCAACCCCAAAGTTGACTGGGAGACGACGACCTAGACCTCTCACGAACTCATCGCAGCATCCTTCAAGCGCCTCATCCTGCAGTACCTGTTCTTGACCTGTGGGGTGTGTGAGACAGCAAGAGTGAGCTCACATACGTTCATCGCTCAACAAGTTGTGGGGAATAATGTGCATGAACTCGCCAAAGGTGGGAGCTCACGTAAAGTGTAAGGCTTACCAAAGAGGATGGTTAGAGCTGAGCATTGCTTTTAAAGTTGGTCAAAATTTTATTAGCAATTACTAAGTATAAGTAAATACCAACCCAATTAAATAGTAGAACCAAAGTAACAACTTCTCCTGCGATGCAATGCATATGACAAATTGAGTTTAAGTTCCATAATTTAATCATGTGAGGGTCCGAGCTGCTCATGACCGTGAGCACGGCTAGTATACTAGTTTTACACTCTGCAGAGGTTGCGCATCTTTACCCACAAGTCGTGTATCCCATGTCGCCAGGGTTTGCAAGGCCCTTAGACACTACCGAGGTGAATGGCTAGGGATCCACTACGAGGCCTTTACAAAGTTCCACTAGCTTCCGAAAACCCGCTACAGTTTATAGGAAGTTCCAATGCAGGAATCCCTTGCAGGACCGCCATCGCAGCAAAATCCTCCCGAGGGCCTCCCTACACTGACCACTCCCCTACTGCCCTTGCCCCTTTCGGGTAAGGTAGTCTTCCACTAGCTTTCCTAATTAATCAGCCAAGGGGTCCCATTCCTCCCTTGTGGTAGCACTGTTTTCCCGGGTGGTCGCTCCATGTTCCAATTAACATAATGATCTTATCATGAACAGTAATAATAAACATATAATAAAAGTGTGATCATGAATAATGTACCTTCATACCCAAAACCACATAAAGCACTAGCAAGTACTACCCAAAAGGTTCAGTGGTAAACAAGGTATAAAGATAGACAAACTAGGGTAACCTATTGGGTCCCATCAAAATTAACCTATGCAGATCATTATGATTAATTAGAACATGAGTGGGTAAAAGAAGTGATCAAGGGCACAACTTGCCTGGGCCTTGAGATTCCAGGTACCAGGATGATCTTCAGATGACTCGTGACCTCACTGCTAGTCGTAGCAATACAAACAAACATTGTATAGGCAAAATTAACATTACACCAAACATAAGTACCAACTGAATAATAATAATCTACGCGTTGCTACGAGATCGTAGGAACAAGAATCACTAAATTTGGAGTTATAGTTATTTAGTTATGAATTTCTGAAGTTATTAAGCACCTAGAACAGAGTAATTCAAATGAACAATTTTGCTTCAAGTTTCATGGCTAAACAAAGGTACTAGGTGATAAATAATATTAAAACAAAATTATTGCAACTGGAATGGGTCAAAAAGGAGCTAAAATGAATTAGTTATGAATTAATTAAGTTTCTGGATTTATTTTAACACTAAAAATCATTTTCTAAATCATTTTCTATGATTTTCCTATCCACTGGACTGCGCCTCAATTAAACAGAAGCGCAGGGGTCAACGCGTAAGTATTCTCAAGACTCAGAGTGCCCCTGGTAAGGACGGCGGGTTGAATCCGAGAAAACCCAGGGTTTCTTTTATAAAACATACCCGCGAAGGGGTATCGTGAGATCTGAGCCCTCCGATCAAAATCGGACGCCCCAGATTAAATCGCGTGAAGGGGTATGCTGATTCTAATCCTGACCGCCCACACAAAGATCAACGGCCAGGATGAGCCATGGCCGAGACGCCATCCTACATCAAATCGCGATCGCGCAATCACGATCCGACGGCTGTTCACATCGACTTACCTCAACCCTTCATCGAGGATCCGATGGCCCACACTGGGTTATCCCCGGATCTATTTCCATCCGCACGATCCAGATCGGATGCTCACGAGGTCGTCTTCTTTCCTAGGCTGAGAACAGCGGTACCTTGAAGCCGCCAGGATGAGCACGTCGGGCGCGACGAAGACGAGGGACTCGAGCACGGAGGCCGTGCGGTCGGTGACGAGACGGATCAGGTTAGAGTCCGCGAAGCCGGAGTTGGCCGTGACGGCTTCACGGCGGGTCCGACCACGCCACCGCTGCGCCGAAGACATCACATCGCCATGCGCACGGCCACGGCACACAGAGGATTGGTGGAGACCCTGGGAACTACGTCGCCTGGAGTAGGCCGTGAAGCCCCGCGCGAGACGGTCCGCGAGGTCACGGCCGTGCCACGGCACGCACACCCACGCCACGAGGGAGATCTCCATGCGGCGGCGGGTTTCTCTCTCATCGCATACACAGCTCGCCGCTCCCTCAATACACGACTGTGAAGGCGTAAAGAGTCACGACCATATTTATGGTTGATGGCGGAGTCCGCCATGGAGTTCGGTCGAGGGGCCCCGCACTTCGCGCGGCCGAAAAACATGGCGACAGGGTCTGCGCGGAGTCCGATTACATCGTCCGTGAGCTACGGGGGCAGTTCTGTTACGAGGTGGAAGAACGGACAGACAAGGCGGCCCCACATGGCGGCGACCAACTGAGACATGCACGACAGGGAGGAGGCAAGAGATTGTCCTGCGGGTCCCACATTGCAGTGGACGGAACCTGCGCCCGAGCGCGTGAATGAGGTGAATGGGTCGCGCGGCAGAAATCGACACCTGGGCCGGAATGGAGGAAATCAGCCCAAGAACCAATCTGCCCATTTTCTGTTTTTTTCCTTTTCCTATTTGAATTTCTATTCCACATCTAATCACAAATTCCAAATTTGTTCCAAATTCAATTTGATTTGGTCAAAATTTAGGTTGAATGCACACAAGCAAAACCCTAGAATGCATGCAACCACTATATTTTACTTATATATTTTATCTCTTTAAGCATAGTGGCATAAAAATATATAATTCAATAGGGATGATTGTATTCCAAACAGACCTAATCTATGTACATATATTATATAGATATATTTATTTTATTATTATTATTTTATTAGAATTCCAGTATGATATGCATTTTTCTATATTTATTTATTTGTTATTCGACTACTTTACTTCTCTTAAGTGAGTATGCACAAAAAGAAAATTAAATAATTCCAAAAACACTTTCATAAAAAAAAGAATACATGTATTTATTTATTTTATTATTTTTACCTTATACGAATTTTAGGGCTTTACAGAGAGCTTCGCCTGAGTGTCAACAGGTGTGGAGCAAGGCTTGCAGTCAGACATGCCATCCCGTTCCAGGATGTTGATGGCGTACTGGCGCTGGTGGAGGAAGAGACACTAAGGCCGACGCTCGACGGTGATGCCGAGGAAGTGGTAAAGAGGCCCTAGGCCCTTAATCGTGAACTCCCGCTGAAGGGCACCGATCGTGCGCTGTAGAAGGTCGGCGATGGATGCCATAAGCACAATGTTGTCGACATAGAGCAATACGTAGATGGTGTCATCGCCGCGCCGGTAGATGAACATGGACATGTCCGACTGGGCCTCGACGAAGCCGATGGAGGCCAAGTAGGAGGCGAAGCAACTATACTAGGTCCGCGGCTCCTGCTTGAGGCCGTATAGGGAGCGGTTCAGGTGGCAGACCAGATCGGGACGAGTGGAGTCGACGAAGCCAGTGGGCTGGCTGCAGTAGACAGTCTCCGTCAGCGTGCCATGGAGGAAGGCATTCTTGACATCGAGCTGATGAATTGCCCAGTCCTGGGAGGGAGCGAGGGTGAGAACGGCCCGAACGGTGGCGAACTTGATGACAGGGCTAAAGGTCTCGTCGTAGTCGACTCCGGGGCGTTGGGTGAAGCCTCGAAGGACCCAACGGGCCTTGTAGCGGTCGAGGGAGCTATTTGAGGTCAACTTATGGTGAAAAATCCACTTGCCGGTGACCATGTTGGTGCCTGGTGGACGCGACACCAGGTCCTAGGTGTGGTTGGCCGCGTACTCCTCCATAGCACGACGCCAGTGGGGGTTCGAGGGCGGCACAAACTGAGGAGGGGACCAGGGAGGCGTCCAAAGGAGCATCAGCCGTCAGGATCAGCCGATCGACGGGTCGGAGAACGCCGACTGCGCGGCGAGTCACCATCGGGTGGATGTGCCCATGGACGCGGTGGATGGCGACCGGGTGGTACACGGGAGGCTCGGTGCGGGCCGACGGGTCGCCGGGAGCCGAGGGAGTGGCCCGCTCGCGGCAGTGGTAGACGAGGGAGGGGTCGGCGAAATGAGTCGCGCTCATCGACGGGGCTGGTTCGGCGGGGGCCGAGGGAGTGGCTCGCCTGCGGCGGGGTCGGCGAAGCGGGCCACGCTCGTCGACAGGGCCGCACATGGCATGGGAGGGGTCGCTTAGGGCCACGCGTGGCGCGGGAAGAGACACAAGCGGAGGCGTCGAGGCCGCGCGTGGCGCAGGTAGAGGCACGAGCAGAGGCGTCAGAGCCGTGCGTGGTGCGGGTAACGGCGCAAGGCGGGGCATCTGGGCATAGGGAAAAGCGGGCGGGAGCGACTGGGGTGGAGGGGGAACCGGATCAGACTCAAGGAGAGAGTTTAGATTGGTGGGTGGGGAGGAGCCAGCAAGGGGAAACACATCTTCATCGAAAACAACGTGCCTAGAGATGAGTATGCGTTGGGTGACGAGGTCAAGACAACGATACCCCTTGTGTTTAGGGGAGTAACCGAGGAAAAGACAACGAGTGGAGCGGGGAGATGGCTTGTGGGGCGGTGGCGGAGGTGTTAGGATAGCAGGCATGACCGAAGACACGAAGGTGGTCGTAGGAGGGCTAGAGGGGCCTGTACCGTACAGGGCAAAGTGGGGAGTGGGGTGGCTCACCGCCTTCGAGGGGAGGCGGTTGAGGAGATGGTAGCGCCGACGGGATGGGAGGGTGCGGCCGACGGTGAAGTGCCAGCTGCGGGACTGTAGCAGCGCCTACAGTGGTGGCTGTGGGGTGGGATGAAGGGGAGAAGAGAGAAAACTGGCTCTAGTACCAATTGGAGAATGAAACCCTACCCTAACTCAGGGTTGCGAGTTGTATTAATAGACTCAGTTGTTAGGCCTGGCCCATTACACAGGGGTATAACTGTAATTACGGGGGGCTAACCCCGAAATCCTAAACAGGTACTCTAACAGCTATAATGAAGAAACCTAATCCATGTATATAGAAATGTGAAATTCCAACCAGTGTGGTACTCATTTAAAGATGCCCCTGTATCATTTTCTTTTTTCTAGATGCTGATCTCTGGTTCATGGAATACAGAAAAATCTGCGTGTAGAAATTGGCCAATAAACTGAATGTATGCAACATTTTATCCTTTTTCCCTACATAGAAAATGTGCAAATTTGAAAAATATGCTGTCTTCTTTGTGCTGACAGTTTATTTTCACATTATTCATGTATTCTTATGACAGTATGCATACAGATAGGATCCATTTTTTCTATGCTGATGTTGCCTGTATCTTTTTTTGTTCAGTGTTCTTGTTCATAGTGGAGGAGTACATGGTGGCCACTACTATGCTTTCATTCGGCCGACACTCTCGGATCAGTGGTGCGTTTCAATCTCATGAGTTTCAGTTCATTGTGGTAGATGTGTCCTGTGATACAGTTTGCCTTACAATTTTCTGTCATGCACCATTATTCTGGTTGTGGCCCATCATATTGAAGCTTAAGACATATTTGCGATTCTTAAAATGCTCCATGCTGCTGTTACCTTGGAATAATTTGTGGGAAGATAACCTCTCAGTTAGACTTGATGTCTCATATATACAGCATTACAGCATATGGGCTGTATGGGTCTAGAATGGATGTGCGTGATATATATGTAACAGCTGCGTGATATGAACTGGGTATATTTACACTCTGCCATGCTCATAACTTGAGTCTACTCATTTCTGGCTTTATCACCATCTTGTGTCTGGTGTCAACATGCAATGTAATCCTCTGAATCTGTTGGTTAGCTTTATCATCTTCTATCAGCTGCACTGTAGATTGACTGTTCACAGTGATAAAGAGCCTTCTTTCACAGTAATATCTTATTTAACCAGATGGCACATGGAGTCACATTCTTTGCTTATGAGCACATTATCATCCAGTTACTATATCTTTGAAGTTTGAAAACGTTATACAAATACCATCTCTATGGTTTTTTCTGGTTGGTTTGCAGGTACAAATTTGATGATGAGCGGGTTACAAAAGAAGACACTAAAAAGGCACTTGAAGAGCAGTATGGGGGTGAGGAAGAGGTAACATTCTTTATGACAAATGTTCATTCAATACAATACTTGCGGACTTGTATTAACTGTCCTCTTATTTCTTCTTTGTATGGAACAGTTGCCTCAAATAAACCCTGGTTTCAATAACACACCATTTAAATTCACAAAGTATTCGAATGCCTACATGCTTGTCTATATACGTGAGAGTGACAAAGAGAAAATAATGTGTAATGTCGATGAGAAGGATATCGCTGAGCATTTGCGGGTAAGTAGTTCCTGTATAGTTTCCTACTTTTCTTTGTATCATCTTGTATTTTTGTTGAAGATAGTGATTGATTGAACTATTCTTTTACAGATAAGGTTGAAGAAAGAACAAGAAGAGAAAGAACACAAGAAGAAGGAGAAGGCTGAAGCTCATCTCTACACTATCATAAAGGTCTGATCTTGTTTCAGTCATACCAGCAGCTAAGTGCCTAAGTTCTCTCTTGGTGACTCCTCTTGATAGAACTTTTTGTGTAAAAATGAAAATAGATCGCTCGAGACGAGGACTTAAAGGAGCAAATCGGTAAGAATATATATTTTGATCTGGTGGACCATGAAAAAGTTCACAGTTTCCGCATTCAGAAGCAGTTGCCTTTTACTTCATTCAAGGTATTGGCCCAAAAAACCCTACATGTTTTTTTTAAACCATGGCTTCATGGTTATGATTTTTGGATACTACAGTCCTCTTTGTAAGAGATTGAGCTGCTACAGTCCTATTCTGTTGCAATTCCATCTTTAAAAATTAAAATGGACACCTATCAGAAATAGTCAGCAAACTTGCTTTATAGTCTGGCTGATTAGTGGTTTTCATTACCACTTTGGAACATTCTATTACTGCATTCCAGATTTCATTAATTTTCTAGTTGCGCTCTATAATCTGAAGCTATAACAGTGAGTTAGTGACCATTTAATTTTGGTAGTCTCATTTGATATTCAAACGAACTGTTCAGGAGGAAGTTGCAAAGGAATTTGGCATCCCTGTACAGTTTCAGCGCTTCTGGTTGTGGGCTAAGAGGCAGAACCATACATACCGGCCCAATCGTCCATTGACACCCCATGAGGAAGCACAATCAGTGAGTCATTTATTGTTTTTAGAAGTTCACACTTATAATACTTAAAAAGTACTTAAATATGTGGAATACAATTTGGTTCATCACTTTTGATGTTCAACTGATGTTAAGTTTTATTTTCATTTCTTTTGTTTATCCTTTTTTAACTTTGTGTTCCCTTTTACCATTCTTATGAGAAAAAATGTATCTTTTTTATTTTCTAATATCACTTACAAGTTCTACCTTCACATGTCACTTGCAATTTGAGGACAAGAGAACTTGTGTGCATATCTTAACTTGCAATTTGAGGACAAGAGAAGTTGTGTGCATTTCTTAACGTTTCAGATTTGCTTACATGTAGCATTAGTTTATTTGAACTCTTAATCTATAAGTTTGGTTGAATTTGTTGAATGTAGAATACTAGTATTATTGCAGTAGACAATAGAGATGTATTCACGTGGCAATATTTCAGAAATAGTGAAAAAATAATACTCCCTCCGGTGTCCTATTATTTGTCGTTTTGGACAAGGTTTGAGTCAAACTTATAAAATTTTGACTACAAATAACTATTTTTTTATTCAGTTTTGAAACTTAATATTTATATGCACCGATTTATCTTAAAAAGTACTTTAATAAAAGTATAAATGTATTAAGAGTTTATTGTATTAAAAAAACATTGGTTAAAACTATATTTTGGAGACCATCTCGTTGTCCTAAACAACAAATATATAATAGGACACCGGAGGGAGTATGCATCATATCTTAGCCTTTTTACTTCTTTAATTTATGCCAATTCGTTTGTCATTTTAATTTCTTTCTTTCATTGCACAGGTCGGGCAGCTTAGGGAAGTCTCAAATAAGGCACACAATGCTGAGCTAAAGCTGTTTCTGGAAGTTGAACTTGGACCGGTAAAATGTTATTTTTATTTGTCTTTTATTTCCCCTCTTGTTTATGCCTTCTAGATTTTGAGATGCTTGGTTGTTTCTAATTATTAATTATATAGGAGTTATGTCCAATTCGTCCACCTGAGAAGAGCAAAGAAGACATACTTCTTTTCTTCAAGCTTTATAATGCTGAGAAGGAAGAGCTTCAGTATGTTTCATGTTAATCTATTTGTCAATCATTCTGTTGAACTTCTATTAGAGATGACGCACATGTCGACATCGCTCTGCTGTTACAGTTTTGTTGGTAGGCTTTTTGTGAAGGCTCTGGGAAAGCCATCTGAAATATTGACAAAACTGAATGCAATGGCTAGATTTTCTCCAAATGAAGAAATTGAGCTGTACGAGGTGCTTCACAATTCTGTATTTATTTCTCTAGAGTACACATTCTAACTTGGTGTATGCATGTTTTCTGCCTATGTGCTTCTTGTGCTCATAAAATCTGTTAAAGTCCTTGATTGTTCGAGTGTATCCTGCTCAATAATTAATTTAATGTAGTAAAATGTTGTGCACTTAACGATGTCGTGATGATCTTCCCAAGTTGAATATTCTGATGCTTTTGACATTCTTATTCTGCAGGAAATTAAGTTTGAGCCAAATGTGATGTGCGAACATATTGACAAGAAACTTACTTTCCGCTCTAGTCAGGTTTGTGAAATTTCCCTTTTTAGATGCAGTGTTATGGTTGGCAACGTGTTTTTATGGAGGGAGCAGACTCGTTGCTAAGAACCAAGCCACGTCGTGACGCGCCAGAGCGCGGTCATCGGGAGTCTCCAGCATGTCAGGCGTTCAGTTGTTAGGATCCGATTGTTTAGGAGTTTGTTTGTTCCTTTGAGTTAGTAGCAGAGTTTGCTAGGATTTGGGTATATATATTGGCATTGGATTAATAAAAGAGGTCAGCTGGAGATTGAGATTAATCTCTTCTGCTCCCTAGCTCTCTCTCGTGCAACCTCTAGACGTTGAGCACGACGCCATGTACTCACCACCTGGCTGCTTAGCCACACCCTCTCATGTCCCACTAATACCACCTATGCCAACAACAACAGCTCCGATAATCTAGTATTAGATTAGATATGTCAGGCGCTCAGTCCACCATTGCCACTAATGCACCTACTACTTTTAAGTGTGCATATGGCTCCCCCAGTTCCCGCCCCCGCCTCCCAGCTCCTATCCCCCTTATCAACCCGTCGGCTCCTACCTTCGACTTCTACTCCAGCCTCATCGTGTGTGTTGCCCCCGTCGCGACTATGGTGGGATGTTAGACTGTGTGTGTGTGTGGGGGGGGGGGTTGTCACCACTGTTGGGCTGCCGGCCCATTAGGGTTAGGGTCCTGTGAGTCTATATATTGTACCCCATCTCCTATGCAATACATCAAGCATTACACAGTCCAACTTGGTATTAGAGGATTAGGTTTTCCTTCCACCCTACCAGCCGCCACCTCACAGCCGCCGCCAGCGGCTGCCTAGGACCGGCTGCCCCCCGCCGTTCCCGGGAGGCTCCTCCATATCCCTCGAGGGCAACACCCCCATCCCGGCCACCGGTGCCTCCCCCTCCTCGCCGCTGCCGGACCTCCCTACACTGGTCGCGCGATCCCCCTCCCTTCCCCTCCCCTCCGAAGGACACGAGCCTGCACGAGGGCGCGGGCGAGCACGCGGGCCGCCGCCGCCGCGAGCATGCGTGCGAGCGAGCCGCTGCCACGCAGGCACACGGGTGCGGCCGCAACCCCCTTCCCTGGCCGACCCCGCCTCGTCCCTCTCCTTCGTCGACCCCCTACGCCGGCACGAATAGCAGAGGAGGTTGGGGGCGGGGCTGTCCGCCTAGATCCACGCTGCCGCCGCGTCCAGGGCAGGCCACCGCCTCTAGGGCAGGTCGCTGTGACCCAGACCTCCCTCGCACGGACATTGCTACGGCCATCGGGCGCCGCCACTGACCGGGATCCGCACCGCCGCGGTCGGCGCTGCTCGCCCGCCCTCCTCACTGGGTCAGGCATCGGTGGACCTTCCTCGCCTCGTCGACCTTTGCACTCGCAAGCGTGCAGCCACGCCACTCCGACGAGCGGGTGCCCCGCTACAGCCATCCACGCGCAACTAGCCGTCGCCACAAGCCCTGGCTCATGTCCAGCGGCGGCGCATCCCCGTTGACCACCCCATCCCTGCCCACTCTGGCGTCTAGCAGCGCCCCGCCCCTCTCCTTCGTTGCGCTTCTCCCGTCGCCGGCGTCACACCACCCTGCCAGGCCCGGCTATACCCGCCCCGTCGCCCTCCCCCTTCATCGCCGCCATCGTTGGTTACATCGCTGCCGTGGCCTTCCCGGTCGGATCCACGTTGCTGCTGCCTTCCCGACTAGATCCGTCGCCCCTTTGGTCGGATCGCCGTCTCTTTGGCGAATCTGTCGCTGTCGTGACCTCTCGGGTGGATTCGCTGATACCCCTTCTGTTCTGCCACGGGCGTGACCACCCTGACCGGCGCAGACGCGTGCCCTGCCGTCGGCCTCCCTGGCGGGGCTCCTCGACGATCGGACGAATGAAGAAGCAAGAAGGCCCTTGGCCTGCTGGTGCTCTTTTGTTGTGTCGCCCTGCCGACCGTCGCTCGAACGTCGACTCCTCTTGAAGAAAATGTTACTGCTCCGTGTCTCCCGACCACAGCCACCTCGACTTCAGCTACCTCAGCTTCCAGGGGCTATCGTCTTCTCGGAGTCCACACCGGTCTCTACTCCAGCCGCAACATTCGCATCCTCACGACGCTACGACTGTTGGGGATATCAACCCGTCAACTCCTACCTTCGGCTTCTACTCCAGTCTCATCGGCAAGGCATAGGCATGTTGATTGGAGCGACGACAACCTAGAATTCATCGGACTCTTCGTAGTAGTCTTTCTCTTTATAACCTGATTCTGAGCAACAAATCCTGCAAGGGTGAGTATACTTATGGTGGGTACTCATCAAGTCTTTAGAAAAAAGTGCAGTGTAAGGCTTACCAAGGATATTGTTGAGGCTGAGCATTTAACTTTTAATTTTGGTCAAAATTTTATTAGCAGTTACTAAGTATAAGTATGTACCATTCCAATTAAATAAAAGATTATAAATGCAATACCAACAATAAAATGCATGTCCAATTTAATGTAGTTCAATAATTTAATCATGTGAGGATCCGGGCCGCTCGTGACCGTGAGCATGATCGATATATCATTTTTACACTTTGCAGAGATTGCACATCTTTACTCATAAGTCGGGTAAAATTTCAAAGAACTTTGCACCCAACCACGATGTGCTGGCCAAGCACAATACCATACTTCCGAAGTGTGATTGCATAGGAGCGCTACGAGGTTTTTACAAAGTTCCACTAGCATGAGAGAGCCCTCTAAGGTTTTAGGACGAGGTGGTATAGGAATCCTTTGCCTAAAAAGCTACCGCAGAGCAGATTATCCCGAGAATCTTCCTGTACTTGAGCAACACCTTCCCTCTTGCTCCTTTCGGGTAAGGCTAACCCATAACTAGCTTCCCTAATTAATCAGTCAAGACCAGAGCCATAATAGTCCTTGTGGTTGCACTGTTTTCTTGGGTTGCCACTCCATGTTCCAATTAAACATGGTGATCTTATCATGCATAATAAATAAACCAATAATAATAAATCATGATCAATGTTTTATATGTAAAATCATCCCAAAAATCAAGTAGAGCACTAGCAAGTCTACCCAATAATAAGTAACCAAGGTGTAAACAAGGTATAGAGAAAACAAATCTAGGTATAACCTATTAGGCCCCATTAGATTAACCTAACTATGTAATGCATAGGTGAAAACATAATAGTAAATATTATATAGGTCAAACAACGTAATCAAGGACACAATTTGCCTTATAAAGCGAACTCATGTTGCTCAAATGCTGCTCAGAGTCTTCATAGGGTTGGTCTCCCGATCCCTCTATTGAGGATTTTCCCATAGTGAATTTACGAGGTAGGTCAGGTTTAGGCAGGTTTGGGCTCTCATCGTGAGATAAACCCTATGCCCAGTGATTTGGTGGCTATTGATCTCTTATGTTTTGGTTTGTGCTCTCGTGGTCTCCCTCACCTCTCCTTATATAGTCCAAGGAGGTGGGTGGTTACAGGGGTGAATACGGGTAGGTTCGATGATAGATCTAATCTGGTAACCTAGTCGTATGGAATCCAACTCTCTATAATTATAAGTATGCCTTCCTTATCCGTTAGAATCATGTGCTATCTGCTTAGGGCTCTGCCTTATATGTTGCGATATTGTCCTATATGTTTAGGATTCTAACTTGTCTCTTCTATTTCAATAATATCTTTGTCATATTTGTACTTCTAGAGTCCTCATATTAGACTTTCCAATAATCATGACGACCGAGTCCAAGGACAATAGGAAGGAGACGGCTCCAATGAGTGGGCCCTACGCGTTAGTCGTTGTGATTCTCGCCAGGACTCGGTGCTTGCACGGACAAGGAACGAAGTCCTGATCGAACTCCGGGAAGACGGTTGTAACGTCTGGGGTTAGGAAATCAGCCCATGAACCAAAGAAAATAGGAAAAACATTTTTGAATTTCCAGAAAAGAGTTTAAATCCAAATTCAAATTTTTAGATGCAAATTTGACTTCACACATGCAAAAATAATGCTCTAGCATGCAGTGCACAAACAAAATATTTATTTTAAGAAAATATTCTTTGGGATGTATAATTCATATAAATCCTCTAATTTAAATAAATCTTAGAAGATATTTTTATTTAAATTTCAAATTAAAATTTGGTTGATACACACTAGTTGGAAGGGGGTTTTCTTAAATACCTTGTTACGATATCCTAATTTGAATCGACTTTGTTTAGGACACACTTTAATTCTAATTAGTTAGTACACTCTAGCTCACACTAGCTCACATTTTATTTCTAATAATTTAGTACACTCTAGACGACAGGGCCAGTCATTCTTGCTTCCGATGGCAGTGGCTACCTACAGATGAAGCTAGTTTCTGGGTGGTAGTGTCTACCTATAGTTGAATCCTTATGATCCCGGGAGGCAGAGAGCCATCTTTGAGATATATCACAACTTGTGCACTAAATAAATAGAAATTTTACAACATTGTTAAGAGATTTATAGCAAGAACACCATTACGATTACGAAAGGGCTTCTTCACTCTACCAATACTTTCTTTTTAATTATTATTTCAATTTTTCCTATTTGAAACCAAATTCAGCATACCATGCAAACTATTTCTATTTACCATTTATTTGTTTAAATTTCAAATGTATAGTTCACCTAAGAAATTAAAGATTAAAGTATGCTATTTTTTTTAAAAAAACACTTAGGTTCCAAAAACAGAATTTTGGGGTTTACACCCAAGTGTATGCCAAGCAGCATTATTGTTGGAACTGTATTAGGGTTTGGGTACATTTACTCTCTTGCCCCTCTGTAATGGGCCAGGCCCAACTCCAAATGGATATTAATATACAGCCCCACCTTTGCCGCGCCCGCTAGCCTTTCTCTCTCCCTCCCCTCCCCTCCCAGCAGCCGCCGCTTCCCCTCCCTTTCTCTCCCCCAGCCGCCGTCGGCCATCTCCCAGGCCCGGCCGCCGCCTTCCCTCCCCCATCACTTGGCGCCGCTGCCCCAGCCGCCAACCTTAGGTGTCGTCGCCACCTCCCCTGCGTGCGTCGGCCATGGCGCACATCTCCCACCTCGCCGGCGCCAACGCGGCCACCCCTCCCTACGAGGACGCCGCCGCCGGCCTGACTACCGGCCAGGGCGCGAGCGCTGTCGCGGCCCTGCTGTCGGCCCAGGCGCGCGCGTCGCTACGGGCCTGCGTGCCGGCGTCGCCACCCTGCCGTCGGTCGGTGCCTCCCTGGGCGTCAACTCCGACCAGCACCCCCTCACCGGCCCTCTTCCCGAGCTCGCTGTTGGTGGGGCCCCCTACATCTCTGGCCTCGGGCCCCTCCTCAACGCCTCTCCCCTGCGCAGCAACAGCTGCTGCGGCGACGCGGTTCCCCGCCGGGCTTCTCCGCCCTCGCAGCCACTACGTGGGCCGATGCCACTGCCCCCCGTCGACCTCGTCGGCACTGGTCACCGCCATCGCTACCACCACTCGGCCGCTCGTTGCAGACACTACCTGGGCTCCCACGAAGCTTTCCACCGACCCCACCATGCCGTCGACCGTCGCGGCCATCCAGGCTGCCCTGGCCGCCTCACAGGAGCGCGAGCGCGCCGCGTCCCGCGCACTGGAACAGGAGCGCGCCCTGGCCGCCACACTGACTGCCCAGATGGCCACTGCGCAGCGTCTCGTCCTCGGGCCTCCTCCGGTCGACTAGGAGACACCCCCGCCCACCCCAGAGGCGGGGCCTCTGGACTCGATGCTGACCACATCGCCGCTCTCCACGCCCAGGCGGCCAAACTACAGAATATCCGGTCCCTCGTGTCCGTCGTTCTGGACCCGGCGTCCTCCCACTACCCTCGCTGGAAAGGGCAGGTCCTCCTCACATTGCGGCGCTACGCCCTCGACGACCACGTCCTCGACGACGTCGCCACCCCGCCGTCCCCAGCATGGTCCCTGATGGACTCCGTGGTCCTCCCCTGGCTCCACAGAACCATCACCGTCGAGCTCCAGGACATCATCCGTGACCAGGCGGACACGGGCCGTCAGGCGTGGCTCGCCCTCGAAGAACAGTTCCTCGGGAACCGGGACGCTCGCTCCCTGCACCTCGACGCCAAGTTTCACCTGTTCTCTCAGGGGGCCTCTCCGTGGACGAGTACTTGCCGCCAGATGAAGGGCATGGCGGACTCCCTCCGCGACCTCGGCGAGCCTGTCGCCGACCGGACCTTTGTGTTGAACCTTCTGCGTGGCCTCAGCCCCCGCTTTGGCCACCTAAAGGCTCTCATCAAGAGGACCGTTCCCTTTCCCACATTCCATGCCGTCAGGAACGAGCTTCTCCTCGAGGAGCTCACCATGGCGCATGAGGCCACTGCTCCGGCTTCGGCGCTCTACAGCGCTCCTCCCGGTGGTCAGGCACCTTCAGGGGGCCCGGCCCCTCGCCCTCCGTCGACCAGGGCCCCTACCCGCCCCACACCTGCCGTCCCTGCGGCCCCTCATCAGGCGTCCGCCGCCGATGGCAGCCGTCGGTCCTGCAAGGGCGGCCGTGGGGGTGGCGGCTCCTCTCGTGGTGGTCCCCTCTGCCGTGGTGGCGGCCAGGCGTGGCCGTCACTCTATAACCCCTGGACCAGGACCATCGCCATGTGGCCGGGCCAGGCCCCACGTGCCTCCCGTCCCCCGGCGCCGGCCCTCCTGACTGTGCCACCCTACGGCGTGCCCTGCCTTGCATCCGACTCCGCCCCAACTCCTGCCCCCCCGGGACCCCCACGACAACTTGGTCCCCGCTGTCTGGAGGCTGGGACAACACCTCCCTCGTTGCCGCTTTCAGCACCATGGCGATGACCCCTCCTTCCTCCGACTGGGTGATCGACTCTGGTGCCTCCTACCACACCACTCCCACTACAGGCACGCTCTCCCGCTCCCATCCCCCCCATTCCTCTCATCCCTCATCGATCGTCGTTGGGAACGACTCCATTCTCCCCGTCACCTCAGTAGGTGACTCGGTTCTCCCTGGACCGTTCTACCTCAACACGTTCTCGTAGCTCCCCACATCACTCATAATCTCCTTTCTGTTCGTCGGTTCACCACTGACAACTCTTGTTCCATTGAGTTTGACCCCTCTGGTTTCTCTGTGAAGGATTTGGCCACCAGGACTCCCCTCGCCCGCTGTGACAGCTCGGGGCCCCTCTACACGCTCCGGCCATCCTCCTCCGGCGCGTCTCCGCCTCCTGCCCTGGTCTCCACCACCTCCTCCACCACTTGGCATTGTTGTCTCGGACATCCCGGACCTGACGTCATGACCAAGATTACCGGTAGTCTAGATCCTTCATGTAGTAGGGGACATTTTGAGGGCCTCTGTCATGCTTGTCAGTTAGGCCGGCATACTCGTCTCCCATTCACCACTTCTTCTCGAGTTGAGCAGGCTTTTGACCTGGTTCATTGTGATCTTTGGACCTCTCCTGTACTCAGTCTTTCTGATTATAAATATTATTTGGTGATTTTGGATGACTTTTCCCATTTTCTTTGGACGTTTCCTCTTCGATTGAAGTCGGACACACTCACCACCCTCACACACTTCTTCGCTTGGGTCTCCACCCAGTTTCACCGCCAGGTTCGTGCCCTGCAGTGTGACAACGGCCACGAGTTCGACAATCACGCCTCCCGCTCTTTCTTTCTCACTCATGGCGTCCAGTTGCGTCACTCGTGCCCTTACACCTCTGCCTAAAACGGTCGGGCCGAACGCATGATTCGCACCACCACCAATATGATCCGTTGCCTCCTCTTCCAGGCATCTCTCCCTGCCAGCTACTGGGCAGAGGCCCTGCACACCGCCACCCACCTTCTCAACCGTCTTACCTCCAAGGCGGTGAGCCACCCCACTCCCTACTTCGCCCTGTACGGCACAGTCCCCACCTACGACCACCTTCGCGTGTTCGGCTGTGCCTGCTACCCTAACACTTCTTCTACTGCCCCTCATAAGCTTTCTCCTTGCTCCACCCACTGCCTCTTCCTTGGCTACTCATCTGACTACAAGAGGTATCGGTGTCTAGACCTCGCCTCCCACCGCATCATCATCTCCCGTCACGTCGTCTTCGACGAGGATGTGTTTCCCCTTGCTGGCCCCTCCTCGCCTACCGATCTCGACTCCCTCCTCGAGTACGATCCGGTCTCCTCCCAGGCGCCTCGCCTTGCGTCGTTACCCGCACCCCGTGCGGCCTCGACGCCGTGGCTCGCACCTATTCCCACGCCACGCCGGCCCTGTCGACCACGCCTGCGCCATGCGAGGCCCCGTCGACCACGCCTGCGCCACGCACGATCCCTTCGACCACGCCTGCGCAACGCGCGACCTTGTCGACCACGCCTGCGCTACGCGCGGCCCTGTCGACCACGCCTGCGCCACGCGCGGTCCCGTCGACCCCGCCTGCGCCACGCGCGGCCCCGTCGACCACGCCCGCGCCTCAGGCGGCCCCGCCGACCCCACCCGCACCTCACGCGGCCCCGTCGACGCCCACTGCTCGCTTCGCCGACCCCTCGCTCGTCTACCACCGCCACCGCCACGTCACTACCTCGGCACCTGCTGACCCGTGCCCGTCGACGAGCCCGGTGCGCTTCGCAAACCCCGCCGTCATCCATCACCGCCGCGAGTTGGCCACGCCCGTGGACCCTGATGTCTCGGCAGACCGCCCCGAGCCACCGGTGTACCACCCAGTCGCTATCCACCGCGACCCCTGGCACGTCCACCCGATGGTGACCCGGCGCGCCGTTGGCGTTCTTCGACCTATTGACCGGCTGATCTTGGCAGCTGCTACGCCTACCACTCCACCGGACGCCTCCCCGGTCCCCTCCCCGTTTGCACCGCTCTCGTCGACCCACACTGGCGACGCGCTATGGAGGAGTACGCGGCCCTCCTGGCCAACCACACCTGGGACCTGGTGCCACGTCCACCAGGCGCCAACGTGGTCACCGACAAGTGGCTATTTTGCCACAAGCTTACTTCGGACGGCTCCCTCGACCGCTACAGGCCCTTTGGGTCCTTCGGGGCTTCACCCAACGCCCCAGAGTGGACTACGACGAGACCTTCAGCCTCGTCGTCAAGTTCGCCACTGTTCGCACCGTCCTCTCCCTCGCCCTCTTCCGGGACTGGGTGATCCATCAGCTCGACGTTAAGAATGCCTTCCTCCACGATACTCTGACGGAGACTGTCTACTGCAGTCAGCCCACCGGCTTCGTCGACGAAGCCCGTCCGGATCTGGTCTGTCGGCTGAACCGCTCCCTCTACGGCCTCAAGCAGGCGCCGCGGGCCTGGTACAGTCGCTTCGCTTCCTACTTGACCTCCATCGGCTTCGTCGAGGCCAAGTCCGACACGTCCCTCTTCATCTACCGCCGCGGCGACGACAACGTCTTCCTTCTGCTCTACGTCGACGATATTGTGCTCACGGCATCCACCGCCGACCTCCTACAGCGCACGATCGTCGCCCTGCAGCGAGAGTTCGCGATGAAGGACCTGGGGCCCCTCCACCACTTCCTCGGCATCACCGCCGAGCGCCGGCCCCAGGGTCTCTTCCTCCATCAGCGCCAGTACGCCATCGACATACTGGAGCGGGCTAGCATGTCCGACTGCAAGCCCTGCTCCACGCCTGTCGACACTCAGGCGAAGCTCTCAGAGGACGACGGGCCCCCGGTCACCGATGCGACGTCCTACCGGAGCCTGACCGGCGCGCTCCAGTACCTCACCTTCTCCAGGCCTGACATCGCCTACGCCGTCCAGCAGGTGTGCCTGCATATGCATACCCCGCGGGAGCCTCACCTCACCGCTCTCAAGCGGATCCTGCGCTACCTCCGCGGCTCCCTCGACTACGGTCTTCTTCTCCGACCGTCCTCGACGTCGTAACTCGTGGTCTACACTGACACCGACTGGGCTGGCTATCCAGACATGCGTTGATCCACCTCCGGTTACGCCGTGTTCCTAGGCGCCAACCTCGTCTCCTGGGCCGCCAAGCGGCAGCCCGTTGTCTCCCGCTCCAGTACCGAGGCTGAGTACCACGCCGTGGCCAACGGCGTGGCAGAGGCCTCCTGGCTGAGACAGCTCCTCCACGAGCTCCACAGTCCCCTCCAGCGCGCCACCCTCGTATACTGCGACAACGTCAGCGCAGTCTACCTCTCCACCAATCCCGTGCAGCATCAGCGCACAAAGCACATGGAGATCGACCTGCACTTCGTCCGCAAGCGTGTCGCCGCCGGTGACGTTCGGGTTCTCAGCGTCCCCACTACGCTGCAGTTCGCCGACATCTTCACCAAGGGGTTACCGTCGAGTGTATTTTTAGACTTTCGCTCCAGTCTCAACATCTGTATAGGATAGAGTTGTGACTGCGGGGGGTGTTGGAACTGTATTAGGGTTTGGGTACATTTACTCTCTTGCTCCTCTGTAATGGGCCAGGCCTAACTCCAAATGGATATTAATATACAGCCCCACCCTATCCTAGGGTTAGGGTTTTCCTCACTTCTACAATTATGATGGACATCACCGTGTGCTAGAGCCTAGAGTTCATAGTAGGAGACTGGGTGTGGCTGTGCATTCTATGCCGTCCTGCCCAGTCTCTGGTGGCCGAGCCGCGGGGCAAGCTGAGCCCCTGGTTCACCGATTTGTTCTAGGTCACCGAGCGCATTGGCGCCATCGCCTATCTTCGACACTTTCCAGAAGGCGCCTGCATCCACAATGTCTTCCATGTTGGTGTCTTTAAACCGTTTTGGAGCACTCCAGCTACGTTGCTGGCTCTGCCACCCCAGCACCATGTTCGTCTCCTTCACCGGCCTAACCGAGTCCTGCGCGCACAGCTCTGCCCTCCGCAGTAGGGTCTGGCATGTTCTGGTCCAGTGGGAACATCTGCTTACTGGAGAGCCTCTCAACAACCTTCGTGCACGCTTTCCTTCCTTTCAGCTCGCAGACGAGTTGTTCATCGAGGGAGGGAGAGATGTTATGGTCGGCAACGTGTATCAACTGAAGAAGCGGAGTCGTGGCTGAGGACCAAGCCACGCCGCGACGCGCCAGAGCGCGATCACTGGTAGTCTCCAGCACGTCAGGCGTTCAGTTCATAGGATTCAATTGTTTAGGAGTTTGTTTGTTCCTTTGAGTTAGCAGCAGAGTTTGTTAGGATTTGGGTATAAGTATTGATCACTGGATTGATAAAAGAGGTCACCTAGGGATTGAGTTAATAGCTTCCGCTCCCTAGCTCTCGCTCACATGCAACCTCCTGACGCCAAGCACTGTTGTGTTCTCGCTGCCGGGCTTCTGAGCCACACCCTCTTGTGTCCCACTCATACCACTTACGCCACAGCAGCGGTTCCAACATGCAAATATTTTTTTTAGTTTTTTGGTCAACAAAGGCATCCAATGATTATTTTTGAACTTGTTTTCTTATGCTTTAGCTTGAAGACGGAGACATTATCTGTTTCCAAAAGGCTCCTGTTCCAGATGGTAATACACAAGTGCGCTATCCAGATGTTCCTTCATTCTTGGAGTATGTTCACAATAGGCAGGTATACTTGGATACAAATCAATTCTAAGTTTTCAGCTAATCTCATTGTTACCAAACTTTACTGTACCATTCCCTCTTATTGCACTCATTTACTGTGTTTTTGACATGATGTTCTCTCTTTGCCTTCATTTACATATTCGTCGTGAGCATGAGCACCCCAAGTCCTAACATCTTTTATGAAATTAGTATATTAGGACGACCAAAAACCAAATTACCTTGACATGTTTGCATGCATATGTGGTTTTCTTTGTAAAATAGTTTCTCATCTATTGTTTTACAACGATAAACATTTTTATTTCTGATTTGTTTTTGCTATGAAAGCATAATTGTTTCTGTGAAATGCAAACTAATTTACTGTTAATGAGTTCACTTGTAGCTTATGTGCTGTTTGTACTTTAGGTTGTGCACTTTCGGTGTCTGGACAAACCAAAGGATGATGATTTTTCTTTGGAATTGTAAGGGATTGCGAATCAAACTGATAAACTGGTTTTACATTTGAACTGTAGTTTTGAATCAACTTAAACATATGTTTTTTTCTTGTTTTCACCTAGGTCGAAGCTTCATACATATGATGATGTTGTTGAGAGAGTTGCACATCAACTTGGGTTGGATGATCCATCAAAGATACGGCTTACGTCTCACAATTGTTATTCTCAGCAACCTAAACCACAGCCTATTAGATATAGGGGAGTAGCACATCTACTGGATATGCTTGTTCATTATAATCAGGTCCAATTCTTTTTCTTGATTATTCATTAAGTGCATTACTGCATTTAAAACATTACACTGATTTATGCTACTTTCTATTTTGATGCTTCATTCCAGACTTCTGATATCTTGTATTATGAGGTTCTGGACATTCCACTGCCAGATTTGCAGCGTTTGAAAACGCTTAAAGTTGCATTCCACCATGCAACAAAAGACGAGGTCTATGTCATGTTTATCACTAGTTCTTATGCTCATATTTTATTCCTAAGCTATGTCACTGAGGCACATGATTTGTCAGGTTGTCGTTCATAGCATAAGACTTCCAAGAAATAGCACCATCAGTGATGTGATTACTGATTTGAAAACCAAGGTGATCACAAATTTGTCTCAGTTTACTCAGTTAGTTTCTCAATTTTAATTGAATTTGAATATGATGTGTCTGTTAGTTTGCTGCATAATGACCATACCTATTTACTGCAGTATCCTTTTTTCTTTAGGTTGAAGCATGTCTATAATTCTCATTTTAATGCTCAACAGGTTGAACTATCTAATCCTGATGCTGAGCTCCGCTTGCTTGAAGTATTTTACCACAAGATTTATAAGGTTCGTGCATGGTTTATCTGAAGTATTTCCTGCATGATAGGTCCTGGCTCTTTCTAATGCAATATTCTAGAATTTCTGAACTTCTAAAATTAGTGTTATATTTTCCCTTAAATTTGACATTGTTAGGATGACATATTATTTTCTGCAGATCTTTCCACCTCATGAGAAGATAGAGAACATAAATGATCAGTACTGGACATTACGAGCTGAGGAGGTTTGTATTATTTCATTTTCTTGATGTTGACCCTTCGATCTATTCTACAAAAAAATACAATTATATTTACTAAGATTCATCTGTGATACTTTTGTAAAGTTGTCTTGCATAACACTGCATCTGTCAATTTTGGAACAGATCCCAGAGGAAGAGAAGAATCTTGGCCCACATGATCGATTGATTCATGTTTACCATTTCATGAAAGACCCTAACCAGAATCAACAAATTCAAAATTTCGGAGATCCTTTTTTGATGGTTATTCGGGAAGGTGAGACTGCTGCAGAGGTAATGGAGCGCATCCAGAGAAAACTTAGAGTTCCTGATGATGAGTTCTCCAAGGTAATATATTATATTATTACTATTTATTATAGAATGAATTTACCCAGAGCTCCCTTCCCTCACTGATATGCTTATTTGATCAGTGGAAGCTTGCATTCATATCCATGAACCGGCCAGAGTACCTCCAGGACACTGACGTTGTATCAGCACGTTTTCAGGCAAGTGATTTCTTCAGAATGCTTAAATGCATACCTTCTCTTGTTCACTTTGTTCATACATGATGCTTTGTTTTTTATTATACAGCGGAGAGATGTATATGGTGCTTGGGAACAATACCTTGGCTTGGAGCACACTGATACAACATCGAAACGGTCTTACACATCCAATCAGGTATGCTGTATGCGATGCTATTCTTTTGTGAAATGAGTGAAATAGATGTTTGATGTGTCCATTAACTTATTCGTGGTTTTGTTTGTGTCCTAGCTTTACTCTCGTATGGACAGCGCTTACGGTACTGTGTGATTTCTTATATCTTTTTGCCCGCCTATATTTTGTCGTTGGGTGTTTAGAAGGGCATGTACAACTCTGAGCCCTTGGATCGGTTTTCTAAGTAGAAGAGATAGCTAAGAAACTTTATGATACAACCTTGAGCCTCGAGATCATAAATACAGTTAAGAGTGAATATGTATAGGAAGTCACGAAGAGACAGACTCTTTCGATATTTTTCCACTTTCCCCCTTAGGGCATGTACAACCCATAGTCACAAAGTTCCCGGATCGATAGGGCCAAGGAACGTGATATGCTACCTGTGAGAGATTTTTAAATGGTAAAAACAAAAGGGAACGTATCTGGTGCAAACCAACCCCTCCGTGCAACCATGCAAACTTCTAATCTGGGCCACATGATGTTGATTCAAGGGACACAGGGGCGTGGATAATTTTACACTTAACCACCCGCTGCTAATCACACCTTTTCAAATCCCCCCTCCCACTTCCCCCACACGTCCCTTTGGATCAACATCATGTGGCTCAGAATAAAAGTTTGTACGGTTGCACGGAGAGGTTGGTTTGCATCAGATACATTTCCAAACAAAAATGACTCCGCGTATTCGGGTCGGGGACGATGTTCTCGGGTCGAGGGTCGCTACCACCATACCTGTTTCTTGTGACTACAACCGAGAGACCTTGGTTTGGTTTTTCAAGTATAAAAGATAACTAAAAGACTGTATGATACAATATAGAGCCTCTACATCATAAATGTAGTTAAAAGACTATGTGTAGAGTCGTGTAGAGACAGAATTTTTGTGAAGAGTCCATCTCTTGATTTTTTAATATTGATTGCAGAATCGGCACACCTATGAGAAGCCCGTAAAAATTTATAATTGAGAAACTTTCATCAAAGTTCAATCCCTTGTCAAAGGCGTCGACAACAGCATGCCCAAGGTGATACGACGCTTCAAACAGAAAATCTGGTATGGTATTTGCGTGTGCTGAGGCCTGCAAGCTCATCAATGCTGCTTCGAACCTTCATTGTTCCAAGCAACCAAGCACGTGTTTGGTTTTTCTTCGTCGTGTCGAGTATGACGGCCCCTGATAGGGTAGGTGTTTGCTTAGTTTGTAGAGCAAAGCTAGCACATAAGAAAAATATTTTGGTAGGGGTGGGGGGCATGTATACAGGATTGTAGCCGATACTGATTGCTGAATTTGCGTCTCCTGTAGCTGTGGGAACAATGGCAGAGATTGTATAATGGGTTTGGTATAATTCTCCGTGCTGTTGAGAAACGTACGAGGATAACTGATCGGAAAGTGGAGTTTTGAGTTCCAGCCTCTATGCTGTTTGTTGCAACTTGACATCCATATGCAGATAGTACCTACTGTTGCCATCTTGTAAAGAAACATCATCCGTCTAAAATCCTGCTTGCGCATATTGCAAACTGAATACTGAGACCCTATCAAACTGAACCTTTCGAAACTAATACTCTCTCCGTTTCTTTTTAGTTGTCGTCGACAATTAAAATAAAATAGAGGGAGTATAACCCCAAACCAACCCGTTATACCAGAAGGGCCGACCAGGGCCGTTTGCAAGTCTTTTATTATACATAGTTTTTATTACATATTTTAAGTTCTAGATTTGATATATATATATATATATATATATATATATATATATATATATATATATATATATACTGCTTCACAACTTTCTTGAAACATTCTTAAATTTTTATCACAGCCTCTACATATGATATCATGATATGTGGTCAAGTTTTATGATTTTCTGACTTTGTGTTTTATATATTTTTTAAATAACTTGATGGCAAGTTCACGGTCATATTTCGTGAGCATGGTTTTCGAAGATTACGGTCTGTTCCTGAATTTAGTCGTAACTTGTGCTAAATAACATACATATTATTTTTGTATGCATGATTTTCCATGTTTCGAGTGACTTACAGTTCAAATCTGAATTATCTGAAAAAATTCCATTAAATAAACTAAATCTAAGGCCTCCTTTGGTAGCTCGGTAACCCGGCGGGATCCTGGCCCAATCCTCGGATAAAAGAACCTCGGGCCCAATTTTCCCCAGACGGAATAAAATTGCGTTTGGCAGCCCATTATCCCGGCCGAATCCGCGGGAGAGGACGAGGCTATCTGGCCTAGCCTCGCAAGGTCGGGCTGGAAACCCTTGCCTCTCACGGTCTCGCCTCTCCAAGACACCCACCGCGCCGCCTTCGCCTCTAGCTCACCCTGCCGCCTCCATCCGCTGCCTCGTGGCTTCCGTCCGCCTCCACCTCACTCACCCACGTCGTCTCCTTCGTCCGCCTCATCCCCTCCCGCGCGTGGTCCTTCCAGCGCCGCGACGCCTACACGAGTGTGGACCAGGCCGTGGTACCGCGCCATCTGCATCAGCGGCGACGACCGCCCCGTGGGGTTCATCTCCATGAAGCCGGTAGCATGCGACGAGAAGGGTGACGGGGCCTTCACCAGGGCCTCTGTGGGGTACCGCATCGCTTACGAGCACTGGGGCCGCGGCGTCGCGACGCGCGTGGTGCGGGTGGCCGCGGGCGTCGTGTTCGCGGCGTGGCCGACACTGTGGAGGCTGGAGGCTGTGGTCGACGTGGAGAACCCAGCGTCGCAGCACATGCTGGAGGTGTTTAGCTCCCCAAAAATCCCAAATAGCAGCAGGGCTCCCTCGGCGGCCAAGTCTGTCGACACCTCACGCCGCCACTCCACGCCGCCGCCTCATCGTTGTCTTCAACCTCGAATCACACGATGAGAAACTTCACACGAGTATCTATATTTTTTGTGGATGAATTAATGACTTGTTGTATAAGTGATTGATTTATATGTGGATTTGTAGTGCGTAGATTGAAGTATACGTGGTTTAGGTTATATGTGGTTGATTGCATGTTTTGGAAACCACCCCGTGCATTACATGTCTATATTAAACTATACTCGGTTTAGGGTTTAGGGTTTTGGGTTTATATGAAATGATTAGGTTTGATATTAAGTCAAATTTATATATGTGACAACTAGGGTTTTGGGTATATGTGGTTGATTGCATGTGATTACTAGGGTTTTGCACGATACAATTAAGTTATCGACATGATTAGGCACGCCTTAGACCAATTGATGGTCTATAGATGTGATTGTGATGTGTGCATGTGATTATAATTTGTTATTGTTTTAAATATAATAAATCCACTTTATAATGGTATGAATGTTCAAATTTTAAAATTATATATGTAATCTTATATATATATATATATATATATATATATATATATATATATATATATATTCATCTCTTAAAATGAAAGTGTTTGGGGTCGCATAAACACTATTTGATGTTAGTGCTAGCATGTCACAATTAGGCACTATAGTACCGTGCCTGGGCCGATGGCTAGGTACTAGTGTCGACACGACACAATTACTAAGAGGATGTTTGGGATGGCTCCTGCAAGTTCGAGCTCGAGTGTGGAGTTGTAGTTTATAATATCAATTTAAATAGTTTTAAAAATGTTTTTAATCTAAATAATAAATGAAATGACTTATTTAAATATATTCTAAAAGCTTATAGCGCTAGCTCCACGATTTTCTGAAGCACCAAATGACATGCTTCACTAAATCTACCAATTTTTTTGGAGCTGGAGCTATCTCAAACAAGACCTAATAGTATTAGTGTCGTGACCCTCGTTGTTTTTGCCTCGTGCTCATTTATAAAAATTAAAAAACAATGTGCACAAACATTTACGAAATCAATTTAGTTTTTTCTCCAATGAAATATGTAATTACTATGCATTATTTGAACTTGCAGGTGTTAACACATTTTTGCTAAAACTTTGTCAGAATTACTTTTAACTAGTCGTAACTAGGACTAGACAAAATATTCGTGGCTCGTGAGCTCGTTCGACTCATACTCAGCTCGGCTCGACTCGACTCATTTTTAATTTTGTCACGAGCTGAACTATCATTTTAGCTCAGTTTGTTAATGAGCCAGCTCGAGCCGAGCTTGAATAAGCTACCATTTATCAGTAAAACAAAGCATTCACTTGTGTTGAATAAACTAATAAGTGATAAACTATGCTAATTTGATGTTGAATTGATGTGATACGTAAAATTGTGAGTATTATTAGTATTCTAGTGTTAAATTAGCATAGAATTAATTAATAATTGATTATGTTGTTGTATATATATATATATATATATATATATATATATATATATATATATATATATATATATATATTGCCTTTTCTTCTAGGTCACGAGCTAAAAGAGTTAGCTCGAACTTGCAAACGAGTCGAGCCGAGATGATTCTCTGCCTTAGTTCCTTAATGAGCCGGACAGAGCCAGCTCGATCTCGACCGAGCCAAGCTGAGGCTCGATATATCTAGCCCTAGTCCTAACGATAGCCTTTTTTTACAAATAAAAGTATTCACTACCGGAATCTGGCTCTTTGCCGAGTGCTTTTTGTCGGGCACTCGGCAAAGTCCTGCTCTCGGTAACGAGCGCGTTTACCGAGATCAGGACTCTCGGCACATAAATACACCCGACAAAGAAATCTTCGGCAAACAGCGACGCTCGGCAAAGGACCGTCAGCGACCGTCTATAGCTGACGACCGTTATCTTTGCCGAGCGTCGAGTGTTGGCACTCGGCAAAGAAGCTTCTTTGCCGAGTGTCAACCGGTTGACACTCGGCAGAGCATGCTTTGCTGAGTGCTATTTCTGGACACTCGGTAAAGTATATTTTAATTTTTTTCTTTTTTCAATCAAACTTTTTATGGTATGTTCCTACACTATGTAGACCTACATGTACTATTTTGGCATAATTATAAAAGTGCTTTCTATAACTATTAGATTTAGTTCGTTTGATAAAATTTCCTCGGATAATTCAGATTTGAACTGCAAGTCACTCAAAACATGGAAAATCGTGCATGCAAAAATGATATGTATGTTATTTAGCACAAGTTATGACCGAATTTAGGAACAGACCAGAATCTTCGAAAACCATGCTCACGAAACATGACCGTGAACTTGCCATCAAGTTGTTTAAAAAATATATAAAACACAAACAAAGTTAGAAAATCATGAAACTTGTCCACATGTCATAATATCATATGTAGAGGCTATGATAAAAATTTGAGAATGTTTCGAAAAAGTTGTGACACGCTATGTGTAGAAACCTAAGTGACCTACACATGAAATCAGAGTTTCAATATAGACCGGCTAGGTTTCTACACATACTGCCTCACAACTTTCTCGAAACATTCTCAAATTTTTATCATAGCCTCTACATATGATATCATGACATGTGGCCAAGTTTCATGATTTTCTGACTTTGTTTGTGTTTTATACATTTTTTAAACAACTTGATGGCAAGCTCACGGTCATGTTTCGTGAGCATGGTTTTCGAAGATTACGGCCTGTTCCTGAATTTAGTCGTAATTTGTGCTAAATAACATACATATCATTTTTGCATGCACGATTTTCCATGTTTCGAGTGACTTACAGTTCAAATCTGAATTATCCGAGGAAATTCTATTAAACGAACTAAATCTAATAGTTAGAGGAAGCACTTTTATAATTGTGCCAAAATGGTAGATGTAGGTCTACATAGTGTAGGAACATACCACAAAAAGTTTGGTTGGGAAAAGAAAAAAATTAAAATATACTTTGCCAAATGTCCTCCTCGGCAAAGAAGGCTTTGCCGAGTGCCTACGGAGAAACACTCGGCAAAGCTTAGTTTAAAAAATTAAAAAAGGCTTTACCGAGTATCGGCTTGAGGACACTCGGCAAAGAAGGCTTTGCCAAGTGCCGGATCGAGGACACTCGACAAATTGTATTTTAAAGTTAAAAAAATTGTCGAGTGCCAGATCACGGGCACTCGGTAAAGAATGCGTACATAGCACCGGGTAAGTCCTTTCATTCTCACTCTCTCACTCACGCCGCCACTGCCCTCCATGCCGCACGTCGCCGTTGCTCCCACGCCGTCGCGCCCTACGCCGCCACGCCCTCGACCGCCGCTGCCCCACGTCGTCGCGCCCACCGCCGCCGTGCCCTTGGCCGCCGCCACCTCCACCGCCGCCCCACGTCGCCGCTCCCTCAGTGGCCAAGTCCGCTGACACCTCACGCCGCCACTCCACGCCGCCGCCTCATCGTTGTCTTCAACCTCGAATCACATGGTGAGAAACTTCACACGAGTATCTATATTTTTTGTGGATGAATTAATGACTTGTTGTATAAGTAATTGATTTATATGTGGATTTGTAGTGCATAGATTGAAGTATATGTGGTTTAGGGTTTAGGGTATATGTGGTTGATTGCATGTTTTGGAAACCTCCTCGTGCATTACATGTTTATATTAAACTATACTCGGTTTTGGGTTTTAGGCTTATATGAAATGATTAGGTTTGATATTAAGTCAAATTTATATATGTGACAACTAGGGTTTTGGGTATATGTGGTTGATTGCATGTGATTGTCGGCCATCGTGCTGTTGAAATATGCGTTGATGTCAGCCATCATGCTGATACTTTTAGTTGCAGGTTTTGGAAACCTCCCCGTGCAGGGGAGGTGCTGTTGAAATTTTCTATTGATAGGCTTCGGTTATATATGCTAGAGGATGGAGGACCGTGAGTGAATGTACACGGGCCGTGTAGGAAGGAATGATGTCACCCCTGAATGGATTAGAAAGACCGATGATTTTGTGGAATGGGCATATGGCGAAGCTGCTAAAGGAGTGAGTCTAGTCCCATGCCCGTGCAGCAAATGTGCCAACCGGAAAAGAAAATCAAAGAAGTCCATGGTAGGACATATTTGGAAGAATAGATTTACGTCGGGCTATACTCGGTGGATCTTTCATGGTGAAGCACATCGTATGAAAGAGGAGGTGCTGAGACAACGCGTCAAGCATTATGATGTCGATGTGGGGGTAGCAGATATATTGAACGGCTATCACGAGGCACAGTACGTAGTAGGATGTACGAATGATAAGCCAGAGCCGACTGCAAAGGTGTTCTACGACATGTTTGACGCGGCATAGAAGCCCCTTCACGACCACACAAAGGTTTCTCAACTGGATGCCATTGGGCGTGTAATGGCGTTCAAGTCGCAGTACAACATGAGTCGAGACACATTCGATGGCTTGTTGATGGTTATTGGCAGCCTACTTCTGAAGGATCATGTTCTGCCAAAGAGCATGTACGAGACACAGAAACTCCTTCGTGCACTCAAGATGATGTATGAGCAGATACATGCTTGTCCGAAGGGCTACGTGCTATTTAGGAAATAATACGCGGAGACAAAGTACTGTCCGAAGTGTAAATCGTCTAGGTTCATGGAGGTAGACTCTGGTGATGGACAGAAGAGGCAGCTCGACATCCCCTTGACAATCCTATGACACCTTCCATTCATACCGAGGATCCAGCGTTTATACATGACCGAGGAATCCACGAAACAGATGACATGACACAAAAGTGGAAAACGATACAATCCTAACAAGATGGTGCACGCATCCGATGGTGAAGTATGGAAACACTTTGATGCCATTCACCGTGAGAAAGCCAAAGAGGCTCGTAATGTACGTGTTGCGCTAGCCACAGATGGGTTCAATCCCTATGGAATGAGCGCTGCCCTGTACACATGTTGGCCCGTGTTTGTTATGCCAATCAATCTCCCCCGATGTGTGCTTTCAAAGGCAGAATATATTCGTGTCGTTGATAATTCTCGGACACCCGGGGAATAAAATGGGCATGTACATGGAGCCTTTGATCGATGAATTGGTACATGCTTGGGAGGAAGGGGTATGGACGTATGACCGAGCTATGAAGACAAACTTCAAAATGCATGTTTGGTACCAGTACTCCATGCATGACTTACCGGCGTATGGGCTATTCTGTGCCTGGTGTGTTCATGATAAGTTCCCATGCCCAGTTTGCAAGGAGGCTCTTAGGTTCATTTGGTTGAAAAAGGGTGGCAAATATTCGTCCTTTGATAAACATCGACAATTTCTCCCTCCTGACCATCCATTCCGTTTAGACATCAAGAACTTTACGAAATGTGTCGTAGTGACAGACCGCCCACCTGCAACGATGACTGGTGCCAAAATTCGTCAACAGATAGATGGGCTTGTGGCCAATACAGAAGGTGGTTTTGTGGGATATGGTGAGCAGCATATGTGGACACATAAGTCGGGCTTGACTCGGCTCCCCTATTATGACGGTCTGCTCCTTCCACACAACATTGACGTGATGCACACTGTAAAAAATGTTGCCGAGGCACTTTGGGCAACAATTATGGACATTCCTGATAAGTCAAAGGATAACATAAAGGCAAGAGTGGATCTAGCAGCGTTATGTAATAGACCAAACCAAGAGATGAAGCCACCAAATGGTGGAAAGACATGGAGAAGGCCTAAGGCCGATTTCGTCCTAAGCAGGGCCTAGAGGAAGGAAGTACTTCTGTGGATCAAGATGTTGATGTTCTCTGATGGGTATGTAGCTAACTTGAGTAGGGGGTGAACTTATCTACTCTGCGAGTCTTAGGGATGAAGAGTCATGACTTCCACATATGGATTGAACGGATTCTTTCTGCGACGGTTCGAGGTTATGTCCATGAGCATGTATAGCTAGCGCTTTTAGAGTTGAGCTATTTCTTTCATCAACTTTGTGCAAAAGAGTTATCTCGGACCGTGGTTGCAGACTTGAAAAGATTGGCACCCGTGTTACTGTGTAAGCTTGAGAAGATATTTCCACCTGGCTTCTTCAATCTAATGCAGCATTTGATTCTTCATCTTCCCTATGAGGCACGAATGGGGGCCCGTGCAGGGATGTTGGTGCTATCCAATCGAGAGATGTCTAAAGACTATTCGAAAGAAATGTAGAAATAAATGCAAAATCGAGGCTTCCATTGCAGAGGCATACATTCTAGAGGAGGTGTCAAACTTCACAACAACTTACTATGGTGACAAACTGTCGAGCGTGCATAATCCAACCCCTTGTTACAATGATGGCGGCAATGAATCGAACCTCAGCATATTTCGAGGCCAACTCGGAAGCGCAAGTGGCTCGACCACCAAGACCCTGACACATGAAGAGTGGCGGCATATCATTCTATATGTATTGACCAACCTTAAAGAGGTGACACCATACATGGAACAATTTCTTCATGAATTCTGGCATCGATCAAGGGACCCAACTCCACAAGAATATGATACTCTTCTTAGAAAGGGTGCGAGAAATGGAATGCCTGATTTCATTTCCTGGTTCAAACGTAAGGTACATGCTTAGTTTGTCAAAGAGATCTGTCTATGAACTCAATTTAGCGTCTTTTAACTTGCGAATACTTGCAGGGCCAAAGAGATCTGTCTATGAGTGCCGAGTTAACACAAGTAGCCGACAGCTTTGCTTGTAGGGTCAAGAAATATTCTGGGTATGACGTCAATGGATACCGTTTTCTGAAAGCTCTCTTGTGGGTTTTGGTGTTTAAATGACAACCCAATTAAAGGACTAACAAGTGTGTTAAGTGTTGAACAGGTGCTGAATGCAGAGCTAACAGGGTTCAACACAAGTAAACAAGTGTGATGGTCCAAAGACAGAATTGTCTATAGATAATGGACATCACAAGAAAGATGGACATTGCTTAAGTAAGACTTGATGTGCATAACTTGGACATAACCGATCAAACCAAGGATGGAAGCAAGAAGAGCTTCGAGGTACCGAGTGCACGGGAGAAAGTCAAGGAGACCAGGAACCCAAAGCCAGGGGTGAAGAAGAAGACTTGCAAAGTCAAGGTTGATCTTGTTAAGAGTTATGGTGCATCAAGGAACACTACATAAGGACATGACTTACAACCAATGAGGTAACATCTACAATTATGTGGTGTAAGTCATAAGGCTCAAGACCAAGCTCAAAAAGTGAACAAGGTCACTTGAAGGAGAACCAATGTCAAAATCAGAACTAGAAGTAGCCCAAAAGAGCTAAGTGCACCTTGATCTTTAGTTTGAGTTGTTCCTATGTTTGGAGATATTCTATGTGACCTTTGCAGGATGTTGGAACTCAGAAATGACAAATCTAAATCAAGTTGACTTGATGGTTTATGAGTCCAACATCAATCTCAATCATGTCAAATGCTAAAGAAGTGCAAAACAAGAACAAGGTGTGTTTCTAGACTTAGTGAATTGTTTTTGAGTACTAACATATTCTGTCTAAGTGCTAGAAACAACGAGAAAAGAATTGCAAAAAGTCTTGGCTCGGTGCAGCCAAAACTCTGCTCAGTCTAGCACACCGGACTGTCCGGTGGTGCACAGGATAGTGTCCGGTGCGCCAGACTGAACTCTGGTGAAGAGGCCGCTCTCGGGAGAAGTTTGGCGGCGTACGGCTATAATTCACCGGACTGTCCGGTGGTGCACCGGACTGTCCGGTGAGCCAACGGTCGACTGTGCCAACGGTCGGCAGCGCGATCAGCGGGCGACGCGTGGCCTGAGCCAACGGATAGTTGGCGCACCGGACAGTGTCCGGTGAGCCAAGATGACCGTTGCTCCAACGGCCAGCTGAGCCTGATTTGGAAGGAGATCGCGCACCGGACAAGCTACAGGACCTGTCCGGTGGTGCACCAGACTGTCCGGTGCTTCACCCGATAGAAAGCAAGTATTGCCTTCCAAAATGAATTCCAACGGCTCCTAGGCCCCTTGGGTCTATAAAAGGGACTCCTAGGCGCCTCCAACAAGGGTACAAGTGCAGCCAACAATTGTATATGTTGGAACTTGCTCTCCTAGGCAAGTTAATCCAACGGGGGAGCGAAAACAATGTAAGCAAGGTTTCAACTCGAGATGGCAATATCTCTGTTGAATCCAGCCTCTCAAGGGCACTGTACGGGGGTATTTATAGGTGCCTGAGTGCCCAGCGTCTTGGGTTAAGGACACATGTCCCCTCAGGCGCCCAGGTTATCCCCGGAATATTCCCATAAAGCAGGGTTACAGACTGTAATTACAGGGAAGCCTTTACAAATTAGGCCCGTAATGCGCAGCGGCCACGTAGGGCCTGCCATAATGGGCCGGATCACACGTGGGCCCCCATGTTGGACGAGGTCGCGGGATGGGACGACTTCGCCGTAGGCCTTCATCTTCCGATGCGTGGGACGAAGGGTAGAGTCTGCCAGTCGTCTTGTCTCCGTTGTTGCAGTGAGTCCGGCGAAGGCATCGAGCGAAGGGTGGCGTCTTCGCCTTCGCTCCAACATTTGCCCTCCAAGGGACCAGTTCGACTAAGTCATCTGGTGCCGAAGGCGTCGCTAGATGGTGGAGACGCTGCCCTCGCTCGAAGTGGTTCCGTGGGGGTTTTTGACATGACCGTTGATTGACACCGCACTGTTGGATTGCGGGTTTCCCGAAGCGTCGTGCCCTGTGTATAAAAAGGGGGTGGGGCGGCGCGGATTGAAATTTACCTTTCTGCGCGCCGCTAAAACCCTAACCTCCCTTTTTCAAACTGCTCGCCTGCTCGTCTGCCCTCCTAGCTCCTGTTCGCCGGAGAACTGGCCCGCGTGAAGCAGACCGCGCGCCGCCGTCGACGGTACGTAGCCATGCCATCTTCCTCCTCGTCTGCTGCGACCACGCCGATGACCGAGACGCCTTCCGAGGATCTCTCGGGCGGTGTGGCCGAATTGCGACCGGGTGATACAGTGGAATTCGGTGTTTCACGGATATCGTAGGGCTGCGTGCAAGATATGCAACGGTTGGGGTATTTTGGCGGCGGGGTCGAGCGTGTGCCGGGGGCAGAGGAGATTCCTGAGCCCGAGGGTGAATTGGTTGTGTTTGAGGCATTTTTCATTGCTGGCCTTCGTCTGCCTGCGCATCGGTTCGTGTCGGAGGTTCTGCAGAAGTTCGGGGTCCAGGTTCATCAGCTGACACCGAACGCCGTGGTGGTATTAGCGAAGTATGTCTGGGCAACAACGTCGTATGGCGGTCAGCCCTCGGTGGAGGTCTTCGCTAAGCACTACTGTCTGCACTGGCAGAAGAGAAGAATTGGACATAAGATTGCATAGTTCGGATCGTGCACTTTCACGCCGAAGTCCGGGAAGACTTCGATGGAGGTTGTGGAGCTGGTCCCCTGTGCCCGAAATAAGTGGGGCAACTGGTGGGACTACTGGTTCTATGTTTCGGAGGCTGAAGTTGAGGATCACCCTGGGCTCCCTGCTGCCATCATGTGTTCTCATTATTATGAGGCGTACCCGCCATTTGAAGTGGCGGAGGGTGATGAGAGTGAAAAGGCCCTTCGGATCGCTGCCCGTAGGAGTAGCGGGCGTGATCTGGTTGAGGAATTCATAGGGTATGGGGTGTGGCCCCTGGCGCATGGATGGACGCTGGGCGAAGTATGCCCTCACGAGATGCCCTCCCTGAGTGGGTGGAAAGTGCGAAGTCCGCCTTTTGCTTTGGATGTGCGAGGGCGGGATCCTGCCGCGGTTGTGCGTGAGGCGGAGGATGGGGCGGTGCGAATTGTTGGTCGCTACGTGCCGAGGACGGAGGCCCAATGGAGCTGGGACATACGTGGATCCAACGACCGCCTGAACAGGGTTTTTGAGTTGAATGGTTTGCCATATGGCAGTTATCCTGGAGTAGACGTTGCCAACCGCCGGGGAAAAAACCAGCGGCAGCGATCGAAGACGACCCCGCGCCGGAGGCTGCTCCATCCACTAAGAAGTGGAAGCTAGGTACTGCGATGGGAAAACTGGGGGTCTCCGATAGCTTTGCTATGGAGTTGATGGGGACATGCGCGGCCCCCGGGGGAAGGATGTCTTCGCCCGAGCTCCGAGAGTCTTCGGCGCGGATGCTGGAGGTTACCGGGGGTCGATGGCCCAAGAACGTTCCTATCCCCCGCACGGCTGGCGAAGACTTTTTTACATCTCGCATGGCCCGTGACTTGAGAGTGTTTCCTTACGGATGGAATATTGCTGCTGTTGTGTCGGCAGTGATGAACAAGGATCGGCAGGATGCTGCGCAGAAGCGCCGAGCGGTCGTCAGGCTCCCTGAGGCCAGGCCGAAGAGGGCGCGGGGGAGTGCGAAGGCTGCCGTCCCCGGCGGTAGCCAGCCCTCGCTGGCTGCAAAGGCGGCCGCGCCTGGATCTGGCAAGTTGCCGGAGAGCGCGAAGACGGTTGGCGCTGGCGGGACCAAGTCCACCACAGAGGGAGCTGCGAAGGTCCGGGAGCAGCCTTCGCCGGGGAAGCGTGTTGCCGACTTCGGCACAGATATTAGCGTGGATGACTATCTCGTCGGTAAGTGTTTTTTTTGACCGGTGATACGTTGCAGGGTCGGGCGAAGGGCAACTTGTTGCCGTCTCGCCTGCGATGGCAACCACGGCGTCTGCCGCGGTTTTTGGGGGTGAAGGGTGGCGCTTTCAGCGCTGGCGGCGAGGTTTCGGCAGCCACTGCCGTCAAGGACGAAGCGGGCACTGTCTCCCGCCGGCTGTGGGAGGCGTCGCTGCAGCTGACGCAGCAGCTGAATCAAGTAAGTTGAAGTAGGCTTCGTTGTGTGCCGCTTTCATGGTGATTGTGGACTCATGCGTGTCTGTTAGGCGGCCGACTTCGCCGACCGCGTGGCGTTGGGCGCCCTTACGGCGGACGTGGCTGCCGAAGTCGAGAGACTTCGGGCGCAGCACGCGGACACCGTCCGGGAAAAATCGGCTGCGGAGAGCAAAAACCGCAGGCTGGCGGAAAAGGTGGCCGCCCTGGAGAGCGAGAGGACGGACCTCCGGCGCCAGCTGGTGGAGGAAAGGAGGGAGGCTAATCAGGCCATCACCAAGGCGCAGACGGCGCAAGCGGAGGCCAAATTGGCGAGGGCGGAGGAGAGCCTTGCCAGCCAGCGCGCCGAGGAATGGGAGGCGCGGTTCAACGCTCTGCAGGCCCGCATGGAGAGGGCCGAGGCCTCTACTCGCGCGGAAGTTGAGCGGACGCGCAAAGAGCTCGTGGACTCATACCGCGAGCTGGGTGCGCGGACTGCTGACTTCGAGGTGCCCGACCGAGAGGCGGGCCTTCGGTTCATCGAGTGGCTGCAAGAGGAGTTGCTAGTGCTCCCGACCATCGTGGCGGGCTTCATGTCTTTTGCCTCCCTCATCACCTGCGAGGGGGCTATGAATGCGCTGTTCCGCGAGGGGTGCAGTCACTATGAGGGCTTCGACCGATCCGATGAAGATTTTGGGCGCAAGATTTTTAAGGTCGAAGACCCTGTGGTGAAGGACACCGCGGGGGCCCTCTTCGACCGGATGTGGGGCCCCCACGGTCGGGAGACGGTTAGGGAACAGGCTGACCGGGCGAGGGATCAGGTAAAGTTTGTGTTTTGTTTTTTGTTGTGGAATGTGGGTGTTCGCGGGTGTGCTGAATCGGTGTGCTACGTTGCAGATGGCGTGTGCTGAGGAGGTGGAGGACTTCGGGCGTCTGAACAGCACGCTGCCCGAAGCGGAGGCCAACCCGGTGATGGTCGAGGCTGAGGTCGACCCAGCGCGCTCCTGGAAATCGGTGAAGGTTCCCACGCTGCCCCTGCGTCTACTGTGTCTGGTGGAGGCTCGCCGACAGCCATTGTGCCGATGGTGGAGGATCCCCCGAAGGCAGCGACGGAGCCAGCAGCGGAAGATCCCGTGGCGGCTGCTGGGTCTTCGCAGGTGGCTTAGTGTGTATGGGGTAGTTAGGGAATTTTGTCTGTGTTACTGAACCTTGGTTGCTGCGTAGGTTTAGGATTTTGGGCCTGGGCACACAACCGCTACTGCTAAGTTTGTGGCGGCTTCGACCATGGTCGCTGGAAATGAATCGGATGGGTCTACGTCTAAGTTTTCTGAGTTTGACGACTCTGGGAGTTCGGTTTTGTAGACGGAAGAGTCTTCGGATAAGGGTTTAGATTACTTTGCGGCCTTGGATGTGGCTGAGGCGGAGGCTTCTCCGCGTGATACGGATGCTGAAGTGAGCGGGTCCGAGTGTTGGGCGTAGGCGGCGAAGGGCGGTGGCGAAGCGTAGAGTGAGCGGGTTTGATGGTGGTCGGCTTCGTGTGGGCAGGGCTGGCAGGCAGGAATTGTTGTCCCCGCCGGTTGGGGCGAGTATGGGTGAGGGGGAGTTGCGAAGGCTTTTTGAGGGTGAGGAGATGAGGATAATGCTATTTAACTATAGGGAGATGGGGATCATTCCGAAGGTTGAACCAATGTAAGGTGTGATGTCCTCGCTGTACGCGTGTAACTGTAGTTTGTATGATAAGGTTGACTGCCTTCGCGCATCTGGCTATGTTCGTAAGGCGTTGCGCACTTGGTCTAGCACGTTTATTGTGTCGGTCCGGCTGCGCCTGTAGACTTTCGGACTGATGTAATGCGCCTTCGATTTTTTGCACTCGTTATGCTAGTCCGGCTGCACCCTTAGGCGACTTTTGCACGGATAGTCTTTTGGAGAAGACTTCGAATTTACGCACTTGTTGTGCTAGTCCGGCTGCACCCTTAGGAGACTTTTGCGCGGATTGTCTTTTGGAGAAGACTTCGATTTACGCACTTGTTGTGCTAGTCCGGCTGCGCCCTTAGGCGACTTTTGCGCGGATAGTCTTTTTGAGAAGACTTTGAATTTACACAGTTGTTGTGCTAGTCTGGCTGCACCCTTAGGCGACTTTTGCGCGGACTGTCGCACGCGAGGGTAGCCATCGCTGCCCCTCGCGGTGACTTTTGTGTTGGTCGAATGCCGAAGACCGTTGATGCGGTCTTTTTCGACGTAGTTTTTGCGAAGAATTTTTCGCGTGTATATTACATGGCTCCGCCTCGTTAAAAACCTCACCCCCCGGGAGGAAAAGAGTGCGGGCCGGCTTAAAACTGTTCTGCGGATTACAAGGGCGAAGTGGCCCTGAGGAGTTAAACAAAAAATTTGCGAAGATTATCAATGTTCCAAGAATGTTCTAAGTCTTCGCCGGATGGCGTTGTGAGCCTGTACGCGCTGGGGGACGCCTTCGTCTCGACGATGAAAGGGCCCTCCCATTTTGGCTCCAACTTGCCCCGGGACTCTGTTCGAGCTGTCCGGACGAGTACGAGGTCTCCTTCGTTGAATTCCCTCGGGATGACTGTGTGGTCGCGCCATGCTTTTGTCTGAGCTTGGTATTTGTTTAGAGCCTGTAGGGCGAAGACGCGGTCTCCGTCGATGAGGTCCTTCGAAGTAGGCTCGTCTATGTCGGGGACGGCCGATGCGACTGTTCATGGTGACCCATGTTTTATTTCTTGCGGAGTCATAGCCTCCGATCCGTATAGAAGGCGAAAAGGGGTGAACCCAGTCGCCCTGCACTCAGTCGTGTTCAGCGCCCAGACCACTTCGGGTAACAGGTCGGGCCACTTGCCTTTTTTGTCGTCGAGGAGCATTTTCTTGACGGCTGTGAAAATTTTGCCGTTGGCGCGTTCCACGACTCCGTTGGATTGGGGGTGGTACACTGAGGCGAAGGCAAGCTTGGTGCCGATGGAGAAGCAGAAATCCTTGAAGTCTTGGCTGTCGAATTGCTTGCCGTTGTCGACTGTGAGTTCGGACGGGACTCCGAAGCGACAAACAATATTTTGCCAGAAGAATTTCTGGACTGTCTTCGATGTTATCGTGGATACAGCCCTCGCCTCAATCCATTTGGTGAAATACTCAACGGCGATGAAGGTGAATTTGAGGTTCCCCTGAGCCGTGGGCAGGGGTCCGACAATGTCCAGGCCCCAGCGCTGAAGAGGCCACGTGTGGGCGATCAGCTTCATGAATTGCGAAGGGCTTCCCGAGCGTGGAGAAAATTTCTGACAGGCTTCGCAGGACCTTGTGACCCGATTTGCGGCGCAAATCATGGCGGGCTAGTAGAAACCTTGATGAATCACCTTTGCCGCTAGGGCCCTAGGCCCTGCGTGGGAGCCGCAAGTCCCGCTGTGGACTTCGCGCAGAATTTGGACGCCTTCGGTCTCGGTGACACACTTAAGCATCGGTTGACTGACCCCCTTCTTGTATAGTTGGCCTTTGATTAGTGCGAAGTCCCGGCTTCGGTGTTTGAGGCGCTTGGCTTCATTGATGTCGGTTGGATGATAGTACCCCTGCAGGAACAGGGTTATTGGTACTCGCCAGTCTTCGGTCATGATGAGGTTGATTATGCGGTGACCCTCACTGTCATTGGTGATTTGGAGCCCCTCTGGGCTGCGGATGGCTGGCGTGCCGATGACGTGGTAGAACACATCGGAGGGCAGGGCCTCACCCCTGGCGGCTGCCTTGGCCAATGCATCGGCCTCCTCATTCTTGGCTCGGTCCACGTGTTGTAACGTAAAACCCTTGAATTGTCTTTCGAGGCTGCGGATGGCGGCGAGGTACTGCATGAGTGCGGGGTCCTTCGCTGCATAGTCTTTCTCGACCTGGCCGGCGACTACCTTGGAGTCTGTTCTGATGATGCAGGTGGTGACACCGAGCGCCCTTAGCTTGCGAAGGCCGAGGATGATAGCCTCGTATTCTGCTATGTTGTTGGTGCACCTATCAGACTCCAAAGCAAAGCTGAGGCGTGCTGCGTATTTGTGCTTGATCTCGGTGGGCGAAGTGATGACCGCCGCGGCGCCTGCCCCCGCATGGCACCATGCACCGTCGCAATGGATTGTCCACACTTTCTCTGCGGACGGGTCCGGCTGCGTTATTGGCCCAGTCCAGTCGACAATGAAGTCTGCTAGGACTTGCGACTTGATGGCTGTCCTGGGTTCAAATGTGATGTGGTAGCCGGAGAGTTCGGCTGCCCACTTGGCAATCCGTACTGATGCCTCCGGGTTTCTAAACAGTTCGCCGAGTCCTCTATCTGAGGTGACCCGGACCTTGAATGCCTCGAAATAATGGCACAATTTGCGCGAGGCCATCACGACTGCATAGGCGATCTTTTCCAGTTCCGTCATATTACATTTTGATGTTGTGAGTACTTCAGAGACGTAATAAACTGGACATTGCCTGGTCGTGCCCTCTCTGGTCTGCTCTTGAACCAGTGCTGCGCTGACCGCATGTGGCGAAGCCGCGACATAGAGCAATAGGGGTAGCGAGGGGTCGGGGCTTGTAAGAATCGCCAATTCCGACAGGTACTATTTTAATGAAGCGAAGGCCGCCGCCTGCTCTGGTCCCCATGCGAAGTCTTTTGCGTCGCAGAGTGTTTTGAGGAAAGGGAGGCTCCGCTCCGCGGACTTGGAGATGAATCTGTTGAGGGCGGCCAACCTGCTTGTCAGTCGTTGTACTTCTCTGGCTGACTGCGGGGGCGTCATATTGATGATAGCCTAGATTTTGGTTGGATTGGCCTCAATTCTGCGGTGTGATACTAGGTAGCCCAAGATTTTCCCCTGGCGAACTCCGAAGATGCACTTTTCGGGGTTGAGGCGAAGTCGTGCGTCCCGCATGTTCGTGAACGTTTCGGCGAGGTCAGCCAGGTGGTCTTCCTTGCTTCTGCTGGCGATGATGATGTCGTCCACATATGTGAATATATTTCTGCCGACCTGGCTCTCGAGCACCGTTTTGGTGAGTCGGGAGAAAGTGGACCCGGCGTTCTTAATTCCCTCCGGCATTCTGATGAAGCAATACGTGCCGAAGGGTGTTATGAAGCTGGTGCTTGCCTTGTCCTCCTCCTTCATATATATTTGGTGGTAGTCGGAGAAGCAATCAAGGAGTGACATGACTTTGCACCCGGCCGCACTATCGACGATTTTGTCGATCCGAGGCAGCGGGAAGTTGTCCTTGGGGCAGGCCTTGTTAAGACTGGTGAAGTCTATGCACATCCGCCATTTGCCGCTCTTCTTCTGCACCATCACTACAATGGCGAGCCATGTGGGGTAGGCGATTGACTCGATGAATTTGGCTTCGAGCAGGTGATGCACCTCGGCCTTGGCGGCTTCCGTCTTCTCGTCAGACATCTTGCGCAGCCGCTGTTTCTTCGGCCTCACTGAAGGGTCGATTCCTAAGCCGTGCTCGATGATGGAGCGACTGACTCCGACCAGGTCGAGGGCGGACCAGGCGAAGACGTCTTTATTCTTGGACAGATAGCAGAGGAGCCTCTCCTCGTCATGCGAAGTGAGGTCTTCGCTGATGGTAACCGTCTGCTTGGGCGTTGCCTAGTCGAGGGGGACAGTCTTGGTCCCGTCGTTGCTCTGCAGCTGTGCTTTTTCATGCTCTTTGGCGGTTGGATTGGTAGACCCGGGGACTTCGCGTTGGGCCGTGAGGCAGTGTACGTTTCTTTGTCCGGGGACGAAGTCTCTTTCTATGTTACGCGCAACCTGCTGGTTGCCGTAAACTGTGATGGCGCCTTGCGGACCTGGGATCTTCATGCACAGGTAAAGTCCGTGGATAGCTGCCTCAAACTTGTTGATGGAGCCCCGACCCATTATGGCGTTGTACGGGTACACCATGTCGACGATGTCGAACGTGACTTGCTCACTTCGGGCATTGGATGCTACACCGAAGGAGAGGGGCAACTCTATTTTGCCGACGGGAAAGGTGCCCTTGCCGCCGAAGCCGTACAGGGGGTTGTCCGAGGGCTTGAGCAGGCTGTGTGTAACACCCGGATTTTAGGGGTCCAAAACCCGGGCGTAAACATAATCACCAGGTGTGCTGGGACCAAGTCTCACACATATGATGAATCATGGCACAAGATCGAATGTCACATCTTTATATATAACAGGAGTTCTATACAAAATAAATAATTACATTATAAGGAGACAACGGTCCAGCAACCCAAAGTTGACTGGGAGACGACGACCTAGACCACTCACGAACTCATCACGACATCCTCCATGCGCTTCATCCTGTGGTACCTGTTCTTGACCTGAGGGGGGGGGGTGTGAGACAGCAAGAGTGAGCTCACATACGTTCATCGCTCAACAAGTTGTGGGGAATAATGTGCATGAACTCGCCAAAGGTGGGAGCTCACGTGAAGTGTAAGGCTTACCAAAGAGGTTGGTTAGAGCTGAGCATTGCTTTTAAAGTTGGTCAAAATTTTATTAGCAATTACTAAGTATAAGTAAATACCAACCCAATTAAATAGTAGAACAAAAGTAACAACCTTCACCTGCGATGCAATGCATATGACAAATTGAATTTAGTTCCATAAATTAATCATGTGAGGGTCCGAGCTGCTCATGACCGTGAGCACGGCTAGTATACCAGTTTTACACTCTGCAGAGGTTGCGCATCTTTACCCACAAGTCGTGTATCCCATGTCGCCAGGGTTTGCAAGGCCCTTAGACACTACCGAGGTGAATGGCTAGGGATCCACTACGAGGCCTTTACAAAGTTCCACTAGCTTCCGAAAACCCGCTACAGTTTATAGGAAGTTCCAATGCAGGAATCCCTTGCAGGACCGCCATCGCAGCAAAATCCTCCCGAGGGCCTCCCTACACTGACCACTCCCCTACTGCCCTTGCCCCTCTCGGGTAAGGTAGTCTTCCACTAGCTTTCCTAATTAATCAGCTTAGGGGTCCCATTCCTCCCATGTGGTAGCACTGTTTTCCCGGGTGGTCGCTCCATGTTCCAATTAACATAATGATCTTAACATGAACACTAAATAACAACTGATAACAAAAGTGTAATCATGAATAGTGTATTCTTCATACCCAAAACCACATATAGCACTAGCAAGTACTACCCAGAAAGTTCAGTGGTAAACAAGGTATAAAGGTAATCGAACTAGGGTAACCTATTGGGTCCCATCAAAATTAACCTATGCAGATCATTATGATTAATTAGAACATGAGTGGGTAAAAAGAAGTGATCAAGGGCACAACTTGCCTGGGCCTTGAGAATCCAGGTACCAACTTGCTCTTCAGATGACACGTGACCTCGCTCTAGTCGTAGCAATACAAACAAACATTGTATAGGCAAAATTAACATTACACCAAACATAAGAACAAAATACATATTATTAATAAACATATTAAAATAAGATCACAGGAAAAAGAATTATTAATTTTTGAGTTATAGAATTCAAGTTATGAATTTCCTAAGATTTAAGGTGATTATAATAGGATTAGATGATAAATTAATTTCCTAACAGAGTTCATGTCAAAACAGTGATTCTAAATGATAGAGAATATTATTACAAAATTTTAGGAATTGGAATGACTCAATTTTGAGCTAAAATGAATTTTCTATGCATTTTACAAGTTTCTAGATTTGTTTTTGTATTAAAAATGAATTTCTAATATAAATTTCTCTGTTTTTAATACTCTCGGGACTGGGCGTCATTTACCAGAAAAGTCAGGGGGCTGCACGCATAAAATCCTAGACTCAGCGCACAGAGAAGGTGGATGGCGGGTTATTTAAGAAAAAGTGCAGGGGCTCTTTACGAAGATTACCCACCGAAGGGGTATCCTTCAATCACAGCCGTTGGATCAGGTTTCAGTAGCCCAGATTAGTTTGCGTTGTGGTAAGTGATGAAGTCGATCCTATCCGTTGGTATCCAGATCCACGGCCTGAATTCACCCACGCCAAAATCTCACCCAAACCGATCGATCGCAATCTAACGGTTCCTGTTAACTCTATCCGAAGCATTACGCATGATATGATCTCGGCCGCCCATTCAGATCTAACGGCCGATCGGCCTTGCCCCTACCCCCGGCCAGCACGGGTGGCGCCGCCAATCCGCCACGGCGGAAGCTCGCCGGCGAATAGGTGGCCCGCGGCCCTGGCGCCCCAAGTCGCGATTCGAAAGGTTCTACGCGCAGAGGAGGAGAAGGCGAATCCGGGGAAGGAAGTCTCACCACGGTTGGTAGCGCGAACAGCTCTGGCCACGAGAACCCGCGGATTCACCAACGCCGACGAGCAATTCCCGACACCGAAGTGCCCCCGCACGCCTTCCGCCACCACGCGAATCTTCGTGGAAGGTCACGGATGCACTGGAGCCACACACCGTGACACAATGGTGGACGCAGGTGAGATTTCGACGTCCACCGCTCTACCTCCCCCTACAACGCAATGCGCGACGACGACCTTGCGGCGGGGCAATGGTTATATACAGCTTGGAGTCGGATTCCGAAGACTTGATCTCGCCGCGAAGCTCGGATTCGGTTGCGCGATTTCCTGGCGCCCAGCGGCCAAGGCAACGATGCGGAGTCCGTTCGGGTGAAGAAGGTTCTGACGGGTGGCGTCGCGACGGAGTCCGTGTCTGTGGGGGGGGGGGGGGGGGAAATCTACAGCGCCGGATGGCCCATCAGGCGTTGACCGCGCGGTGCAGAGTGAGGCTGGCAAGAGGGCCCGACGGGTTGGCGCCTGCGGCTGCGGTAGTAGCGCACGCCGGAGCGAGGAAAACGCGGCGGCGAGCCTGGCGCGCGCGATGCGGAGAAGACGCACCTGCCACCAGGGTCCCACAAGCCAGCGAAGGCAGAGGCGCGCACGTGTTTTGGTCGCTGACGCAAGGGGCCCACCTGTCGGCGCAAACAGCAGTTGGGTCACGCGGGCAAGCTGGTGGGCCGAAATGAGTAGAGGTCGGCCCATGTGGCTTTTATTCTTTTTCTTTTTTTATTTTCTATTTTCTTTTCTCCCTTTCCATTTGAATTTCAAATCAACACAAGTTTAAAGTTCAAACCCTTAATTTGGATACACATATAGAACTTCAGCATAATGTGCAAAAACATATTTTATATATTTCTTTATTTATTTTAGTTCTTTTAGACACGCTTTTAATCATATAGTAGAGAATAATCCATACCTTATTAATTCTAGGGAAATAAAATTTATATTGTAGACTATATATATTAAGAAATAGTTTAATCATAATTCTTCTGTATAACCTAATCCAAAGGCAATTTAGATTATCTAAGTATCTTTAAATATATATTTTTAACATATTCATTTCGGGAGTGGAAACTCCTAAATTATGATTATCTTTAAGGAAAGGTGTTTTGATTTAAAATTTTTGAGGAATTTTCCTTGTCTTCACAAAATTGAACTTTAGGGTGTTACAAATCCTACCCCCCTTAACAAAAATCTCGTCCTCGAGATTTGTAAGAAAAGGGATGTACACTCATATTGTTCTCGGAACATATGCACAAACAAAGAAATTTCAGCATGAGGTATAATTCTTTAACAAAACATAGGGTCAATAGACCTTATTGTTCCTTCTAAAATAATATCATATCATCTACTAACTAAAATATCATCTAGATCTTACAAATCATCATAATTTATATCTATGTAGCTTGGTGAAGTTGGTGGTGGTGGTGGAGGTTGTTGTTGTTGTTGTCTCTCCAACCGTGCTTGCCTTATTTCTTGGCGGACCTGACGTATTTCCTCGCGTTGTTGTCTTATCTGATTTTGCATCTCGGTCACCAGGTCTGTTAATTGTTGTATTACCAGTCTTTGGGCAGCAACCACTTGATCGATTTCAACAGGTGGAGGATTTGGAGGATTCATTTCTGTTTGCTGTTACGTGATAATCTTTCCTTTCCTGGTATTGACCATGAAAGTTAGAAGCATATGGTAATAGTTTTGCAAAGGAACTTATTCAATAAGCGGAATGAATAAGCTAGTAGCTGGTTATAATCTAAAGATTCTTTGGTAGGGCTTAATCCTTGTTTTATGTCCAGATTGGGGTAACCAGTCATATAAGGTGAATATCCAAGGGTAAGATAGAATCTGTCAGGATGAGAGATATATATGGGTGAGATAGACTACATAATGTAGGTCAAAATTTGGTTTGATGTCAGGTGGTGGTTGATAGATTATGCAATCCATTAAGACTCTATTGATTGGGTAAGTTATGTAACTTGTTATATAGGTCGAGTTGTTGTGTATGGCCAAGTTGATATAAGTCTCCAAATTAGGCTTAAGTGATTTAGGAGTATGGACATATCTTGTGTACCAGCATTAAGTAACTTACTCTAGATTAGATCATAATAGATTAGATAAAATCTAGTTTAGGTTGGATATCACTAGATTAGACCGGTTAAGATCTAAGTAAATTTTGGATTATCACATGGTTGTTATTCTAGAGTGGGATCAATATGCTAACTAGGGCAAGATGAATCCATAAGGATAAGGTAGAATCTTTTGAGGTCAGTTAGATCTATTAGGATAAGATAGAATCTTTTCAAGACAAGATGAATCTATTAGAGTATCTTTTAAGATAAGATGGATCTTATTAAGTTAAATATATTGTAATCGGGATAAGTTTAGGATCTTTTGAGATGAGATGGATCTTTTAAGATAAGGGAGGATCTTTTAAGATAATATGAATTGGCTAGAATGAGATCTTTTAAGATAAATCTCTTAAGCTAGATATGTTCCAATGGGGACAATCTAGGTTGTCTAGTTATTTTATAAATATATTTTTATACCTATGTGTATATGCAGATGCAATTGTGGACATTATTCCACAACTCATCACACTCAATCAAAGATCCAAATCAAACAAGCATCATAAGAACAAGCACTCAAGCGTATAGATACCAAAATAGTTTTGTTTTCTTTCCTAAGAGTAGGTCTCCTATTCCTAAAGGTCACTTTAGGCACAGGATTTCAAAGTGTGAAATCCACATTTGTCTTTTAGAAAGAAAAGATAAGAATAATCAGAGTAAGCGGAAATAGATGAGAAAAGATTAAGATAAGTCTAGAAAGATTTAGAGTAGCAAAGGTAAGTAGACAATGGTTGTCTAGTTCTATCTAGGTTTCGTCCTACAGTCAACATTCCTCTGATACCACTTCTGTAACACCCGGATTTTAGGGGTCCAAAACCCGGGCGTAAACATAATCACCAGGTGTGCTGGGACCAAGTCTCACACATATGATGAATCATGGCACAGGATCGAATGTCACATCTTTATATATAACAGGAGTTCTATACAAAATAAATAATTACATTATAAGGAGACAACGGTCCAGCAACCCAAAGTTGACTGGGAGACGACGACCTAGACCACTCACGAACTCATCACGGCATCCTCCATGCGCTTCATCCTGTGGTACCTGTTCTTGACCTGTGGGGGGGTGTGAGACAGCAAGAGTGAGCTCACATACGTTCATCGCTCAACAAGTTGTGGGGAATAATGTGCATGAACTCGCCAAAGGTGGGAGCTCACGTGAAGTGTAAGGCTTACCAAAGAGGTTGGTTAGAGCTGAGCATTGCTTTTAAAGTTGGTCAAAATTTTATTAGCAATTACTAAGTATAAGTAAATACCAACCCAATTAAATAGTAGAACAAAAGTAACAACCTTCACCTGCGATGCAATGCATATGACAAATTGAATTTAGTTCCATAAATTAATCATGTGAGGGTCCGAGCTGCTCATGACCGTGAGCACGGCTAGTATACCAGTTTTACACTCTGCAGAGGTTGCGCATCTTTACCCACAAGTCGTGTATCCCATGTCGCCAGGGTTTGCAAGGCCCTTAGACACTACCGAGGTGAATGGCTAGGGATCCACTACGAGGCCTTTACCAAGTTCCACTAGCTTTCGAAAACCCGCTACAGTTTATAGGAAGTTCCAATGCAGGAATCCCTTGCAGGACCGCCATCGCAGCAAAATCCTCCCGAGGGCCTCCCTACACTGACCACTCCCCTACTGCCCTTGCCCCTCTCGGGTAAGGTAGTCTTCCACTAGCTTTCCTAATTAATCAGCCAAGGGGTCCCATTCCTCCCTTGTGGTAGCACTGTTTTCCCGGGTGGTCGCTCCATGTTCCAATTAACATAATGATCTTAACATGAACACTAAATAACAACTGATAACAAAAGTGTAATCATGAATAGTGTATTCTTCATACCCAAAACCACATATAGCACTAGCAAGTACTACCCAGAAAGTTCAGTGGTAAACAAGGTATAAAGGTAATCAAACTAGGGTAACCTATTGGGTCCCATCAAAATTAACCTATGCAGATCATTATGATTAATTAGAACATGAGTGGGTAAAAAGAAGTGATCAAGGGCACAACTTGCCTGGGCCTTGAGAATCCAGGTACCAACTTGCTCTTCAGATGACACGTGACCTCGCTCTAGTCGTAGCAATACAAACAAACATTGTATAGGCAAAATTAACATTACACCAAACATAAGAACAAAATACATATTATTAATAAACATATTAAAATAAGATCACAGGAAAAAGAATTATTAATTTTTGAGTTATAGAATTCAAGTTATGAATTTCCTAAGATTTAAGGTGATTATAATAGGATTAGATGATAAATTAATTTCCTAACAGAGTTCATGTCAAAACAGTGATTCTAAATGATAGAGAATATTATTACAAAATTTTAGGAATTGGAATGACTCAATTTGGAGCTAAAATGAATTTTCTATGCATTTTACAAGTTTCTAGATTTGTTTTTGTATTAAAAATGAATTTCTAATATAAATTTCTCTGTTTTTAATACTCTCGGGACTGGGCGTCATTTACCAGAAAAGTCAGGGGGCTGCACGCATAAAATTCTAGACTCAGCGCACAGAGAAGGTGGATGGCGGGTTATTTAAGAAAAAGTGCAGGGGCTCTTTACGAAGATTACCCACCGAAGGGGTATCCTTCAATCACAGCCGTTGGATCAGGTTTCAGTAGCCCAGATTAGTTTGCGTTGTGGTAAGTGATGAAGTCGATCCTATCCGTTGGTATCCAGATCCACGGCCTGAATTCACCCACGCCAAAATCTCACCCAAACCGATCGATCGCAATCTAACGGTTCCTGTTAACTCTATCCGAAGCATTACGCATGATATGATCTCGGCCGCCCATTCAGATCTAACGGCCGATCGGCCTTGCCCCTACCCCCGGCCAGCACGGGTGGCGCCGCCAATCCGCCACGGCGGAAGCTCGCCGGCGAATAGGTGGCCCGCGGCCCTGGCGCCCCAAGTCGCGATTTGAAAGGTTCTACGCGCAGAGGAGGAGAAGGCGAATCCGGGGAAGGAAGTCTCACCACGGTTGGTAGCGCGAACAGCTCTGGCCACGAGAACCCGCGGATTCACCAACGCCGACGAGCAATTCCCGACACCGAAGTGCCCCCGCACGCCTTCCGCCACCACGCGAATCTTCGTGGAAGGTCACGGATGCACTGGAGCCACACACCGTGACACAATGGTGGACGCAGGTGAGATTTCGACGTCCACCGCTCTACCTCCCCCTACAACGCAATGCGCGACGACGACCTTGCGGCGGGGCAATGGTTATATACAGCTTGGAGTCGGATTCCGAAGACTTGATCTCGCCGCGAAGCTCGGATTCGGTTGCGCGATTTCCTGGCGCCCAGCGGCCAAGGCAACGATGCGGAGTCCGTTCGGGTGAAGAAGGTTCTGACGGGTGGCGTCGCGACGGAGTCCGTGTCTGTGGGGGGGGGGGGGGAAATCTACAGCGCCGGATGGCCCATCAGGCGTTGACCGCGCGGTGCAGAGTGAGGCTGGCAAGAGGGCCCGACGGGTTGGCGCCTGCGGCTGCGGTAGTAGCGCACGCCGGAGCGAGGAAAACGCGGCGGCGAGCCTGGCGCGCGCGATGCGGAGAAGACGCACCTGCCACCAGGGTCCCACAAGCCAGCGAAGGCAGAGGCGCGCACGTGTTTTGGTCGCTGACGCAAGGGGCCCACCTGTCGGCGCAAACAGCAGTTGGGTCACGCGGGCAAGCTGGTGGGCCGAAATGAGTAGAGGTCGGCCCATGTGGCTTTTATTCTTTTTCTTTTTTTATTTTCTATTTTCTTTTCTCCCTTTCCATTTGAATTTCAAATCAACACAAGTTTAAAGTTCAAACCCTTAATTTGGATACACATATAGAACTTCAGCATAATGTGCAAAAACATATTTTATATATTTCTTTATTTATTTTAGTTCTTTTAGACACGCTTTTAATCATATAGTAGAGAATAATCCATACCTTATTAATTCTAGGGAAATAAAATTTATATTGTAGACTATATATATTAAGAAATAGTTTAATCATAATTCTTCTGTATAACCTAATCCAAAGGCAATTTAGATTATCTAAGTATCTTTAAATATATATTTTTAACATATTCATTTCGGGAGTGGAAACTCCTAAATTATGATTATCTTTAAGGAAAGGTGTTTTGATTTAAAATTTTTGAGGAATTTTCCTTGTCTTCACAAAATTGAACTTTAGGGTGTTACAAATCCTACCCCCCTTAACAAAAATCTCGTCCTCGAGATTTGTAAGAAAAGGGATGTACACTCATATTGTTCTCGGAACATATGCACAAACAAAGAAATTTCAGCATGAGGTATAATTCTTTAACAAAACATAGGGTCAATAGACCTTATTGTTCCTTCTAAAATAATATCATATCATCTACTAACTAAAATATCATCTAGATCTTACAAATCATCATAATTTATATCTATGTAGCTTGGTGAAGTTGGTGGTGGTGGTGGAGGTTGTTGTTGTTGTTGTCTCTCCAACCGTGCTTGCCTTATTTCTTGGCGGACCTGACGTATTTCCTCGCGTTGTTGTCTTATCTGATTTTGCATCTCGGTCACCAGGTCTGTTAATTGTTGTATTACCAGTCTTTGGGCAGCAACCACTTGATCGATTTCAACAGGTGGAGGATTTGGAGGATTCATTTCTGTTTGCTGTTACGTGATAATCTTTCCTTTCCTGGTATTGACCATGAAAGTTAGAAGCATATGGTAATAGTTTTGCAAAGGAACTTATTCAATAAGCGGAATGAATAAGCTAGTAGCTGGTTATAATCTAAAGATTCTTTGGTAGGGCTTAATCCTTGTTTTATGTCCAGATTGGGGTAACCAGTCATATAAGGTGAATATCCAAGGGTAAGATAGAATCTGTCAGGATGAGAGATATATATGGGTGAGATAGACTACATAATGTAGGTCAAAATTTGGTTTGATGTCAGGTGGTGGTTGATAGATTATGCAATCCATTAAGACTCTATTGATTGGGTAAGTTATGTAACTTGTTATATAGGTCGAGTTGTTGTGTATGGCCAAGTTGATATAAGTCTCCAAATTAGGCTTAAGTGATTTAGGAGTATGGACATATCTTGTGTACCAGCATTAAGTAACTTACTCTAGATTAGATCATAATAGATTAGATAAAATCTAGTTTAGGTTGGATATCACTAGATTAGACCGGTTAAGATCTAAGTAAATTTTGGATTATCACATGGTTGTTATTCTAGAGTGGGATCAATATGCTAACTAGGGCAAGATGAATCCATAAGGATAAGGTAGAATCTTTTGAGGTCAGTTAGATCTATTAGGATAAGATAGAATCTTTTCAAGACAAGATGAATCTATTAGAGTATCTTTTAAGATAAGATGGATCTTATTAAGTTAAATATATTGTAATCGGGATAAGTTTAGGATCTTTTGAGATGAGATGGATCTTTTAAGATAAGGGAGGATCTTTTAAGATAATATGAATTGGCTAGAATGAGATCTTTTAAGATAAATCTCTTAAGCTAGATATGTTCCAATGGGGACAATCTAGGTTGTCTAGTTATTTTATAAATATATTTTTATACCTATGTGTATATGCAGATGCAATTGTGGACATTATTCCACAACTCATCACACTCAATCAAAGATCCAAATCAAACAAGCATCATAAGAACAAGCACTCAAGCGTATAGATACCAAAATAGTTTTGTTTTCTTTCCTAAGAGTAGGTCTCCTATTCCTAAAGGTCACTTTAGGCACAGGATTTCAAAGTGTGAAATCCACATTTGTCTTTTAGAAAGAAAAGATAAGAATAATCAGAGTAAGCGGAAATAGATGAGAAAAGATTAAGATAAGTCTAGAAAGATTTAGAGTAGCAAAGGTAAGTAGACAATGGTTGTCTAGTTCTATCTAGGTTTCGTCCTACAGTCAACATTCCTCTGATACCACTTCTGTAACACCCGGATTTTAGGGGTCCAAAACCCGGGCGTAAACATAATCACCAGGTGTGCTGGGACCAAGTCTCACACATATGATGAATCATGGCACAGGATCGAATGTCACATCTTTATATATAACAGGAGTTCTATACAAAATAAATAATTACATTATAAGGAGACAACGGTCCAGCAACCCAAAGTTGACTGGGAGACGACGACCTAGACCACTCACGAACTCATCACGGCATCCTCCATGCGCTTCATCCTGTGGTACCTGTTCTTGACCTGTGGGGGGGTGTGAGACAGCAAGAGTGAGCTCACATACGTTCATCGCTCAACAAGTTGTGGGGAATAATGTGCATGAACTCGCCAAAGGTGGGAGCTCACGTGAAGTGTAAGGCTTACCAAAGAGGTTGGTTAGAGCTGAGCATTGCTTTTAAAGTTGGTCAAAATTTTATTAGCAATTACTAAGTATAAGTAAATACCAACCCAATTAAATAGTAGAACAAAAGTAACAACCTTCACCTGCGATGCAATGCATATGACAAATTGAATTTAGTTCCATAAATTAATCATGTGAGGGTCCGAGCTGCTCATGACCGTGAGCACGGCTAGTATACCAGTTTTACACTCTGCAGAGGTTGCGCATCTTTACCCACAAGTCGTGTATCCCATGTCGCCAGGGTTTGCAAGGCCCTTAGACACTACCGAGGTGAATGGCTAGGGATCCACTACGAGGCCTTTACCAAGTTCCACTAGCTTTCGAAAACCCGCTACAGTTTATAGGAAGTTCCAATGCAGGAATCCCTTGCAGGACCGCCATCGCAGCAAAATCCTCCCGAGGGCCTCCCTACACTGACCACTCCCCTACTGCCCTTGCCCCTCTCGGGTAAGGTAGTCTTCCACTAGCTTTCCTAATTAATCAGCCAAGGGGTCCCATTCCTCCCTTGTGGTAGCACTGTTTTCCCGGGTGGTCGCTCCATGTTCCAATTAACATAATGATCTTAACATGAACACTAAATAACAACTGATAACAAAAGTGTAATCATGAATAGTGTATTCTTCATACCCAAAACCACATATAGCACTAGCAAGTACTACCCAGAAAGTTCAGTGGTAAACAAGGTATAAAGGTAATCAAACTAGGGTAACCTATTGGGTCCCATCAAAATTAACCTATGCAGATCATTATGATTAATTAGAACATGAGTGGGTAAAAAGAAGTGATCAAGGGCACAACTTGCCTGGGCCTTGAGAATCCAGGTACCAACTTGCTCTTCAGATGACACGTGACCTCGCTCTAGTCGTAGCAATACAAACAAACATTGTATAGGCAAAATTAACATTACACCAAACATAAGAACAAAATACATATTATTAATAAACATATTAAAATAAGATCACAGGAAAAAGAATTATTAATTTTTGAGTTATAGAATTCAAGTTATGAATTTCCTAAGATTTAAGGTGATTATAATAGGATTAGATGATAAATTAATTTCCTAACAGAGTTCATGTCAAAACAGTGATTCTAAATGATAGAGAATATTATTACAAAATTTTAGGAATTGGAATGACTCAATTTGGAGCTAAAATGAATTTTCTATGCATTTTACAAGTTTCTAGATTTGTTTTTGTATTAAAAATGAATTTCTAATATAAATTTCTCTGTTTTTAATACTCTCGGGACTGGGCGTCATTTACCAGAAAAGTCAGGGGGCTGCACGCATAAAATTCTAGACTCAGCGCACAGAGAAGGTGGATGGCGGGTTATTTAAGAAAAAGTGCAGGGGCTCTTTACGAAGATTACCCACCGAAGGGGTATCCTTCAATCACAGCCGTTGGATCAGGTTTCAGTAGCCCAGATTAGTTTGCGTTGTGGTAAGTGATGAAGTCGATCCTATCCGTTGGTATCCAGATCCACGGCCTGAATTCACCCACGCCAAAATCTCACCCAAACCGATCGATCGCAATCTAACGGTTCCTGTTAACTCTATCCGAAGCATTACGCATGATATGATCTCGGCCGCCCATTCAGATCTAACGGCCGATCGGCCTTGCCCCTACCCCCGGCCAGCACGGGTGGCGCCGCCAATCCGCCACGGCGGAAGCTCGCCGGCGAATAGGTGGCCCGCGGCCCTGGCGCCCCAAGTCGCGATTTGAAAGGTTCTACGCGCAGAGGAGGAGAAGGCGAATCCGGGGAAGGAAGTCTCACCACGGTTGGTAGCGCGAACAGCTTTGGCCACGAGAACCCGCGGATTCACCAACGCCGACGAGCAATTCCCGACACCGAAGTGCCCCCGCACGCCTTCCGCCACCACGCGAATCTTCGTGGAAGGTCACGGATGCACTGGAGCCACACACCGTGACACAATGGTGGACGCAGGTGAGATTTCGACGTCCACCGCTCTACCTCCCCCTACAACGCAATGCGCGACGACGACCTTGCGGCGGGGCAATGGTTATATACAGCTTGGAGTCGGATTCCGAAGACTTGATCTCGCCGCGAAGCTCGGATTCGGTTGCGCGATTTCCTGGCGCCCAGCGGCCAAGGCAACGATGCGGAGTCCGTTCGGGTGAAGAAGGTTCTGACGGGTGGCGTCGCGACGGAGTCCGTGTCTGTGGGGGGGGGGGAAATCTACAGCGCCGGATGGCCCATCAGGCGTTGACCGCGCGGTGCAGAGTGAGGCTGGCAAGAGGGCCCGACGGGTTGGCGCCTGCGGCTGCGGTAGTAGCGCACGCCGGAGCGAGGAAAACGCGGCGGCGAGCCTGGCGCGCGCGATGCGGAGAAGACGCACCCGCCACCAGGGTCCCACAAGCCAGCGAAGGCAGAGGCGCGCACGTGTTTTGGTCGCTGACGCAAGGGGCCCACCTGTCGGCGCAAACAGCAGTTGGGTCACGCGGGCAAGCTGGTGGGCCGAAATGAGTAGAGGTCGGCCCATGTGGCTTTTATTCTTTTTCTTTTTTTATTTTCTATTTTCTTTTCTCCCTTTCCATTTGAATTTCAAATCAACACAAGTTTAAAGTTCAAACCCTTAATTTGGATACACATATAGAACTTCAGCATAATGTGCAAAAACATATTTTATATATTTCTTTATTTATTTTAGTTCTTTTAGACACGCTTTTAATCATATAGTAGAGAATAATCCATACCTTATTAATTCTAGGGAAATAAAATTTATATTGTAGACTATATATATTAAGAAATAGTTTAATCATAATTCTTCTGTATAACCTAATCCAAAGGCAATTTAGATTATCTAAGTATCTTTAAATATATATTTTTAACATATTCATTTCGGGAGTGGAAACTCCTAAATTATGATTATCTTTAAGGAAAGGTGTTTTGATTTAAAATTTTTGAGGAATTTTCCTTGTCTTCACAAAATTGAACTTTAGGGTGTTACACTGTGGCTTATGCCCATGCGATCGAAAGCATGGAGGATAATGATATCCGCCTGGCTGCCATTGTCGACTAAGACTTTGTGCAAGTCCCAGCCTGCCACGCTGCAGTTGATGACCATGGCATCGATGTGGGGGGCACTGCGCAGATCGACGTCTCGGGCGTCGAAGGTCAATGGCACGTGGGACCACTTTGTCTGCACGACCGGGCCGGTGACGGCGACGTGGTTGATGCTGCGGTAATGGTCCCTCTTCTACCACTTTGTGTCGAAGTCGGCGCTGGACCCCCCCAGTAATCATATGAATGACTCCGCGATATGGTTGATTGGCGAAGTCCTCTTGCTTTGGGGCTTGGGGGTGGTTGGGGTGGTGGATGTTTTGCTGTTGATGGTGTGGGGGTGGGGGAGGTACGATTTGCACCTCCTGGTGGTGTTGGTATGCGTGGTGCGGTGGAAGCGGAGCGGGGCCATGGCTGTATGGCTGAGGGGGTTGCTGATATCTGTGCGCGACAACTCTAGGGTTTTCGGCTGGTTGCGCCCGTGCCATCCTGTCTCTGCTGGCCTTCGTCTCTGGGCAGTCTCTTGTGGGATGCGCGCAGTCTTCACCGTGGAACAGGCAGTAAAATCTGCGTGGCTGCTGCGCACGCCCCCGGCCCCGACCGCGAGTTCCGTTTCCTCGGCCCTGGGGGGGATACTCCTGGCGGCGAGGGGCCTCACCAGCGGGGGGCTGGTTGGCGATGTTGTGCACCTGCTGCTGATTGCGGCCGTCCCGGCCGGAGTCTGCCTGCGAGGGCCTTGTCCATGTGCAGCTGGACTGCAGAGGGTCTTTGGGCTTCCTCTGAGACTCGACTTTGCGCTGGTGGAGCTCTTCGGATCTGGCGTATTTCTCAAACAGCTGATACAGCTCCTGGTGGTTCCTGGGCGGATCCCTGATGCAGTGGCTGTAAAGGACGCCGGCCCAAAGGCCATTGATGGCGTAGTGGATGGCGATCTGGTCATCGACCGAAGGCAGTTGTGACTTGAGGGTCAAGAACTTGTTGTAATACTCCCGCAGAGTCTCTCGTTCCAGTTGCTTGCATAGTGAGAGTTCAGCCAAGGCGTCGGTGTCTGGGCGGTACCCTTGGAAGTTGAGCAAGAATTTGTCCCGGAAACTTCTCTAGGAGTCGATGGACAATGGGGGCAACCTGGTGTACCAGGTGAGGGCTGGTCCTTCGAGGGCAATGATGAATGAATTGGCCATTGTGGCATCGTCCCCTCCGGATGATGCAACAGCGACTTGATAGCTCATGATGTACTGTGCAGGGTCAGTGCTGCCGTTGTACTTATGATAGGTACCTGCCCTGAAGTTGGCGGGTCATGGTGTCACTTGCAGATGAGGTGCCAGGGGACTTCGCTCGTCAAGGTAGTTGACGCCTTGGAACGCCGTGGCGTGAGGGGTGGCGTGCCCACGCTAGGGATGAACAGGTCTTCGATATGTGCGCGCTGCTGGAGGGGTGGGTCGTGTTGCAGGCTGAATTGGCCTTCGCCCTGCATGAGGGCGATTTCTTGCTCAAGCTCCTGAGCCTTCTGCTCTTCGTCGCGTATCATTTGTCGCACCTTGGCTTATGCAGACACGCGTTGGCGCTTGGCCTCAAGGATCTCTTTTTGCTTCTGGAGGTTGTGGTTCTTGAGGCGCAAGTCGCGCAGCTGTAGCTGCTCTTCAGCCAGAACGCCGATGACTTCGCCGTCCTCGGTGGTGTTCGCGCCCTCTAGTGGAGCAAAGCCTGGGGGAGTTGCGGTTTTCTAGAGTTGCAGGTGCGGAGGCTGCCTTCGGTAGTGGGTTGTTCGTTGCGCTGACTCTTGCTGTTTGCGTCGTCTTTGCAGGGCTCTTGGTGGGTGGTGTCGACAAGGGCCTTGCCCTTTTTCTCGGCCAGCAGTGCTGCCTTCGCAGCCTCGTCAGCCTTCGAGGTGGTTCTCTTGGGTGCCATCATGGGTGGTGTTTCGTAGCACGAACGGTGGGCGCCAAATGTTGGAACTTGCTCTCCTGGGCAAGTTAATCCAACGGGGGAGCGAAAACAGTGTAAGCAAGGTTTCAACTCGAGATGGCAATAGCTCTGTTGAATCCAGCCTCTCAAGGGCACTGTACGGGGGTATTTATAGGTGCCTGAGTGCCCAGCGTCTTGGGTTAAGGACACATGTGCCCTCAGGCGCCTAGGTTATCCCCGGAATATTCCCATAAAGCAGGGTTACAGACTGTAATTACAGGGAAGCCTTTACAAATTAGGCCCATAATGCGCAGCGGCCACGCAGGGCCTGCCATAATGGGCCAGATCACACGTGGGCCCCCATGTTGGACGAGGTCGCGGGATGGGACGACTTCGCCGTAGGCCTTCGTCTTCCGATGCGTGGGACGAAGGGTAGAGTCTGCCAGTCGTCTTGTCTCTATTGTTGCAGTGAGTCCAGCGAAGGCATCGAGCGAAGGGTGGCGTCTTCGCCTTCGCTCCAACAGTATACATCACTCGGATCGATTCTATCTCTCCCACTCATGTATATCTCTCTAGTTTGTGTAGAAGACAAAGCTATAAGCCTTTAGAGAGTGGAGAAGTGCTGCTAAGAGCTAGAGCATAGTCTTGAGCGCATTGTTACTCTACCGGAGTGCTGTCAAGAAGACTGTAAGCAGCCGCAGCTTTGTTGTAACCAACATCAACATAGTGGAAGGCTCTATCTGTCATACTGGCAGATCTGAGCAAACGGAGGAAGGAGTTGAAATAGACTCGAAGCCCAGGTGTGGCTATCTCCAACGAGGACTAGGCAAGTATTTCAGGCTTGGCCGAACCTCGGGATAAATCCCTGTGTCTGTGTGTTTCGCTCTGTATTGTGTGTCTCTCTGTCTTACTCACTCTTTTTATCTGCACTTCAATACTTATTTGTGGTACAAGCGATATTTGAAGTGCAGGGTATTTTCAAGACAGGAACTACTATTCCGCTGCAACCTACTCGAAGGGTCCTTCATTCCACTGCGATCCAGCCTTCGAGTAGAGTAAGAATTTCAGTTTTAACGTGATAATTTTTATTCGCCTATTCACCCCCCTCTAGGCGACATCTAGATTCTGTTCCCGGGCAAAGGGAACTTTCAATTGGTATCAGAGCTAGGCCTCTCCAGTGTGGGCTTAGCCGTCCAGAGATGACGATGTCGTCACAAGAGGTAACTGTAGAACTTCTTTTAGGTGATGGTTCTAATTATAAATCCTGGTCTGTCTCTATTTATAATGCTTTCATGCATATTGATCCTGATTTGAGACAGATCTTTAGTAGAAGTATTTTCCCTCCAATTTTAGTCAAAATCCTTCTAATGATGAACTAAGATGTCTATCTCTCAATCACCATGCTTGCAACATCTTAGTTGACTCACTTTTTAGAGGTGCCTATTTTGCCATCATGAGTAGTGATAGTGACTTATTTGTTGATGCTCATGATCTATGGACTAAAATTAAGTTAAAATTTTTTAAGTCCATATGCACTGCTTCTACTCCCTCTATTGCTGGTAGTACTAACTTGTCCAAGGGAGAAGAACAAGAACGATGGACACCAAGCGATGGATGCACCTCACCGATAGGTTCATCTCCCACTAGTTATACATGTCTTGTTGCTAACGATGAGAGTGGAGATGAAAGCGATGATGAGGAGGAATATGAGGATGAGGAGTCTACATCATCACAAGGTACATTTTCCTGTTTTGCTTCCACTGATAATAATGATAGGGAAAATGAGACCGACGATGTGGAAGAAGAGGAGATTCGTCGTTTCTACACCCATCTCAACAAAGAAGACAAAGCGCTCTTGGTTAAGCTATTGAGAAGGAACAAGGAACAAGGCAAGACGCTTCTCAGGCTAGAGGAGACTCTCATTAAAACCAACGACAACCTGGAGAAGATGACCAAAGAACATGAGGAGCTAAAGTGCTCTCTTGATGATTTGGTCCAACGGTATGATTTAGTTTTAACTGAGCAAAGAAATAATGATGATGATTTATCTTGTGTTGCTCAACTTAAAATGGAAAATGCCATGCTTGAGAGGCAAGTAGAATTGCTAAATTTAGAAAAGCTTGCTCTAGGAGAAAAGTATGATATGTTGTCATATTCACATAATAAATTAGTTGATGACCATATCATGCTCGATATTGCTCATGAGGTAGTAATTACTAGTTTAAACTCATGTGAACCTCATTCTTGCACATGTGCACATTTAGATAATATTTCACCATGTGCTAACCCCTGTTGCTCAAAAGGAAGTCAATGTTTGAATGAGCATCAAGCTGCAGGATCAAAAGAAAGGAACAAGAAAGCAAAGCAACTAAGGAGAAGACGCCGTGCTCGACTTCCTCAAGATATTTACAAACATGTGGTGAATAAGCTTGAGGAAGAAGGAACCACAGCAAGGGTCAAACTCTGCGAGAAAGAAGCTCCTGAGGCAATAAGTGAAGCAATCAACATGAACAAAGAAAAAGGTAAAGATTCAATTAGTCATGTTGTTTGCACTAATCATCTCTCTATATCCAAGAGCAAAAAGAGAAGAGGAAAAAGGAGGTGCTTCAAGTGCAATGAGTCAAGCCACCTCATTGCTTCTTGTCCATACAAAGACAAGGATGAAGGGATGAGGAGATGTTTTGGATGCAACGATAAGAACCATATGATCACTTCATGTCCGCTCATGAAGAATCAAAGACATACACCCTCCAAGATGACCCTCACTAAGAAAAAAGACAAACATTAAGTGTCATGTCAGGTTGAGCGACGCTTCTGCTACATGTGCGGTGAGCATGGTCATCTATCCAAGGTATGTAAAAAGGGTAAGGTTTCTAAGCAAGTAAATATATCTCAATCTTATTCGCTTAGGAGACCCAAACCATACACTTGTGCTAGATCAGTAATGAGATCACCTAGAACTAGCACAATTGCTATTTGGGTACCAAAGGCTCTTTTGGATGATCGTTATGGACCTATCCCGAGATGGGTACCAAACTGTGTCAACTAGACCATGCAGGTGCCTCAAGATGGACTGGAGACCATGGGAAAAACTTAAGATGGTTAATTCAAACTCTATGCTATTAATCTTTATTGTCTATTTACTAACCCAAGGTTGAATTATGGTGCAATACTAATCCCATGTTCATCTCAAGTTAAATAAGTTGTAGAGGTCTTTAATCTTTATTGGTGAATCAAGCAAAGGACCTTGATGAGAATCTGCAACTTTCTCTCCAAATGATGGTACCCGTGTATCTTAAGTACATTATTGATAATCAGTATTGCTATTAAGTTGGATTGTTGTGCTACCTATCCTTGGAGTAGTTACGCTTTTAAGATTGCCTGTGTTGAATACCTTTCAATCAATGGTTCATGATTTCAAAGATCATAATGATGCTTGCTTAATCATGATTATGTGTTCTATATGTTATATCTCTTGAATCATTCAATGGGTAGCTTGTCATTTGATATATTCACCATGATTAACTCTTTTTGTGTTCGTGGATAAGCCTGTATCTTTTGTAAGTCATGCTATATGGTTTTTAATGATTAACCTATGTGTGCAAGCATGACATCTTATTTAGTCCATGTTCACATAATTACCCTATTTTGATACTGTGTGTATACCAAATCCATGTTGTGCCTATAATACACCTTCTTGAGCTATGAGGTGCATGAGCAAAAGGAGCCCTAAATTGGTGACAACAAGTGCTCTCATGGCAATTCAGGAAAAGGCAAAGGTATGGAGAATAGAACTATGCAATTTCATTGAAAATCTTGAAGGTTCGTTGATTATGATCATAGCTATGTTCTTGCCTTTCAATTGGTAGTATCTTGGCTTAGGTGCCTTATGCCTTAAAATGTTGTTTCCTTTGGTGTAATTAAAATGAAGTACTTCTTAATCTTGGTGTGCTTAGACATTGTGCTTTATATGCATGATCTTGTCATCTTTCAATTTGTGTATGTATTGCAATGATCATCATGTGTGAAGCATGCCTAGGTTGCTTGTAAAATGTTATATATCTTGAGGCATGCATTGTTTCCACTAGTCATAAGTTGTATTAAGTCATCTATTCAATTGGTATCTTTTTGTGATGCAATTGATATATTATGCCTAGACCAAGGTATGCTGTGAACCCCTCTAGTTCTGAGGACGCTAGAATGTGCAAAGTGCAAGTCATTCAAATACTTGATGCACAACTTTAGGGGGAGCACACATAACTTGTGTCTTTTGAGACTAATTGTTTCTTGAGTGATCTTGTATAGTCTCATGGTGAAAAGGGGAAGATGAGCAAGAAATGGAACAATCAGGACTTGGGTACCTCCATAAGTCAAGTATTTGTCTGGTGTCTTAGCAACAAGACAAAGTTAGGATAAAGGATCAGGCACAAGTGTGAAGGAGCTTCCTAGAGATTAAACTCTCAAGATAGAAAGTACATCACAACAAAGTAAAGGTACAAAAGGGAGTGTTAACCTTTTGCGTATTTGTATCTTAATTTTCCTCCAATGCTTGTGTTGCATATGTTTAATGTGTAATGGGGAGTAATGTTAGTGTGTTGTATTTTACCTACTAAATACCCTACTGTCCCTTGACATCATCCTATGTTCTTGCTTGAATGTGGTTTTGGTGTTTGATGTCAAAGGGGGACAATTTTGTGCATTAAAGCTTAGGTTTCCTTGAGTTCCTTTGATCTTAAGGAAGGAATGTGTTAGTTTGTGTTAGTTGTATTGATAATTCTTATCATATGCTTCTTGTTGTAAGTTTGTGTTAGTTGTATTGATAATTCTTATCATATGCTTCTTGTTGTATTATATGGTGATGATGCAAAATTAGTGCTTCTGTTGACATGAATCGATTGGCATCTATTGTGTTTATCCTGTAATAGATATTCATGTGGTTATGGTGGCTTTAAAATTGTTTTAAATTAGTATCCTAATTGTGAATAGTGGTAGGTTGATATTCCTGTGGTATATCCACTAAATTGATTGGTGTTTAACTCTGATTCTGTGCATATGTTTAATTATCGACAATGCATCCCACAGGTGCTAAGGTGTAGTAATGCTTCGAATTAGCCTAAGTATGTGCAATTTGGCATATAAGGCCAAAATTAAGATTTTGATGTAAGCACATATTTAGGGGGAGCATTCTATAAACTTAGATTTCAAAATTTGTGCTTTAAATCTTACTCTTATGTAAGCTTTAATTGTGTTAACATCAATCACCAAAAAGGGGGAGATTGAAAGCTCTCTTGTGGGTTTTGGTGTTTAGATGACAACCCAATTAAAGGACTAACATGTGTGCTAAGTGTTGAACAGGTGCTGAATGCAAAGCTAACAGGGTTCAACACAAGTAAACAGGTGTGATGGTCCAAAGATGGAATTGTCTATAGATAATGGACATCACAAGAAAGATGGGCATTGCTTAAGTAAGACTTGATGTGCATAACTTGGAGACAACCGATCAAACCAAGGATGGAAGCAAGAAGAGCTTCGAGGTACCGAGTGCACAGGAGAAAGTCAAGGAGACTAGGAACCCAAAGCCAGGGTGAAGAAGAAGACTTGCAAAGTCAAGGTTGATCTTGTTAAGAGTTATGGTGCATCAAGGAACACTACATAAGGACATGACTTACAACCAATGAGGTAACATCTACAATTATGTGGTGTAAGTCATAAGGCTCAAAACCAAGCTCAAAAAGTGAACAAGGTCACTGGAAGGAGAACTAGTGTCAAAATCAGAACTGGAAGCAGCCCAAAAGAGCTAAGTGCACCTTGATCTTTAGTTTGGGTTGTTCCTATGTTTGGAGATATTCTATGTGACCTTTGCAGGATGTTGGAACTCAGAAATGACAAATCTAAATCAAGTTGACTTGATGGTTTATGAGTCCATCATCAATCTCAATCATGTCAAATGCTAAAGAAGTGCAAAACAAGAACAAGGTGTGTTTCTAGACTTAGTGAATTATTTTTGAGTACTAACATATTCTGTCTAAGTGCTAGAAACAATGAGAAAAGAACTGCAAAAAGTCTTGGCTCGGTGCAACCAAAACTCTGCTCAGTCTGGCACACCGGACTATCCGGTGGTGCACCGGACAGTGTCCAGTGCGCCAGACTGAACTCCGGTGAACAGGCCGCTCTCGGGAGAAGTTTGGCGGCGTACGGCTATAATTCACCGGACTGTCCGGTGGTGCACCGGACTGTCTGGTGAGCCAATGGTCGACTGTGCCAACGGTCGGCAGCGCGATCAGCGAGCAACGCGTGGCCTGAGCCAATGGATAGTTGGTGCACCGAACAGTGTCCGGTGAGCCAAGATGACCGTTGCTCCAACGGTCAGCTGAGCCCAATTTGGAAGGAGATCGCGCACCGGACAAGCTACATGACCTATCTGGTGGTGCACCGGACTGTCCGGTGCGCCACCCGACAGAAAGCAAGTATTGCCTTCTAAAATGAATTCCAACGGCTCCTAGGCCCCTTGGGTCAATAAAAGGGACTCCTAGGCGCCTCCAACTAGGGTACAAGTGCAGCCAACAATTTTATACATCACTCGGATCGATTCTATCTCTCCCTCTCGTGTATATCTCTCTAGTTTGTGTAGAAGGCAAAGCTATAAGCCTTTAGAGAGTGGAGAAGTGCTGCTAAGAGCTAGAGCATAGTCTTGAGCGCATTGTTACTTTACCGGAGTGCTGTCAAAAAGACTGTAAGCAGCCACGGCTTTGTTGTAACCAACATCAACATAGTGGAAGGCTCTATCTGTCATACTGGCAGATCTGAGCAAACGGAGGAAGGAGTTGAAATAGACTCCAAGCCCAGGTGTGGCTAACTCCAACGAGGACTAGGCAAGCATTTCAGGCTTGGCCGAACCTCGGGATAAATCCCTGTGTCTGTGTGCTTCGCTCTGTATTGTGTGTTGTCTCTCTGTCTTACTCACTCTTTTTATGTGCACTTCAATACTTATTTGTGGTACAAGCGATATTTGAAGTGCAGGGTATTTTCAAGACAGGAACTACTATTCCGCTGCAACCTACTCGAAGGGTCCTTCATTCCACTGCGATCCAGCCTTCGAGTAGAGTAAGAATTTCAGTTTTAAAGTGATAATTTTTATTCGCCTATTCACCCCCTCTAGGAGACATCCAGATCCTGTTCCCGGGCAAAGGGAACTTTCATTTTCGCACAACAAACTATGACCAAAGTCGGGCCAATCAGAAAACAACGTGTTATGGAGTCTTTACGCTCGACCTTGACGATGTTGATTATTTTGGACGAATCGAAGAGATATATGAACTCAATTTTTATGGTTCCAAACCTCTTACTCCAGTGATATTTAAATATGATTGGTTTGACCCTCAAGTGACGAGACGAACACATTCTAATCTTGGGATAATCGAAATTCGACAAGATTCCACCTTACCAGGAGATGATGTCTATATTGTGGCCCAACAGGCCACACAAGTGTATTATCTCCCATATGCGTGCCAAACAAAAGAACATCTTAAGGGTTGGGATGTTGTGTATAAGGTATCGCCGCACGGTAGATTACCTGTTCCTAACGATGAAGATTATAACTTAGACTCGGACACATATGATGGAGAGTTCTTCCAAGAAGATGGGCTAAAAGGTCGATTTGAGATAGACTTAACCGAAGCTATCAGAATGGACGTAGATATTGAAATGGTTGTTGATGAGGTGCAAAATGAGAATGACTTAGTAATCCTTGAAGGCAATGACATTAATGACGAACTTACGCCTTTAGATGGTGTTGACTATGAAATGGTTGATAGTAATGATGAAGTTATGATCCGCTAACCCCGACACATATGAAGATTATTTTTAATCGATGTAATGCTATAGATTTTTTTATTCCGCACCTGTTTTTAAATACATCTTTTTATATGTGCTTATTTATTTACTCTTAATTGCAGATTGTTGGACAAAGATGGTGGGCGGTTGGCTGAGGAGGAGGGGGAGGAGGAGCAGGACGGCGGATGAGGCACAGTAGGACGACGACGTCCAGCAGCAAGCGGCGCAGCAGGATGACGATGACCAGCAGAAGGATGACGACGACGCTCAGCAGGACGCCTCAGGTTCTGGCGCCTCAGGTTCGAGGAGCGTCTACCTGCGAGGTCCCGCGAGTCCCTCAACGTCCCATACTTCGAGATAGGCTGCCACTGATTCGGCCGGATGGGGAGAGACATGTAACTTTATGTTCTTCATTCTTGTTCATATTATGTGTTCAAAATCATAATATAAACTAATACTTTTTATTTATCACTTGGACAGGTCTTGGACGGTTGTGGAGAATGCTGGGGGTCATCGTTGCAACCCCAATGGCATCCTCGGCCTGCTGTGCAGGGAACACTTCCTGGACTAGTTGAGTACGCCGGAGTGATGGGCCCAGCCTACACCTTCGACCACTACGCCGTCGCCCCCGATGTAGTAGACCGGGACGGCCGAGAATTCAATAATAAGGCGGAGCAGGTGAAGCAAGAGCTGTGTGTAAGTCTTACTATAATGTAAAATATGTCGCATCCGTTGCATATTCTTGAAATAATGTATGGATAAATCGTTTTTGTATGTAGGATTTCTTCAGATGCGAGGCTGGATAAGAGGCTAGGGCGGATGTGGTGGCCACCACGAGCTGTAAGAAGCTCGTCGTGGACATACACTATGAGGCACGAATCCAGGCCACCGTCAGCTACCACGGCTCCGTCCTTGGGGAGAAGGTGACCAAGCAGCAAGCCCGAACCATGTCGTTGACCAGGGACCAGTACCTGTAGGTAAAGTCATGCATGTTTGGTACCAGTACTCCATGCATGAATTTAATTTTATCTTCTGATATGCAGTGTACGTGTTTACTTTGTAGATGATTCCATATTGGTGTGCCACACATCCTCTGTGCTGGGAGCAGATGGTGGATAGGTGGTGCTCGCCTGAGTGGGATGAGGCACACAACGCTAGCCGGGAACGACGTCTGATGATGCAAGGTCCCTCCCACCACCAAGGCAGCCGCAGCCTAGGCCAATATGCAGAAGCATGGGTACGCCCTCTTTTTTATTTAGGTATATAACACTGGATTAAATATTATTTCTAACTATCTCGTTGGTTTCTTACAGTCAGCATCACATGGTGGTTAGCCTTGCTCCATCTTCTCGGCCTACGCTATGGCCCATAAGGGCAAGGCGACGTCCGACGTCACCTACAACCCGGATGATGGGCCCGAGGTGTACAGCAACCCCGCCGTCTACAGCCGCCTTCATGACTACACCGCCATGGCGCAGGAGGTCCATGGCCCAGAATATGATCCAAGGACCAAGCAGATCGACCCTGATGTCCTCATGAGGGTTGGAGGAGGCAAGAGACATGGGCGGTACTAGATTGCCGACGGGGCAATCGACTCGTCGTCCACTCCCACTCTGTCTAAGGTGCGAGCAAGGAGCACGGGCTCGAGTCCAGCCATACGACCTCGGCACGACAGTTCACAGCATCACATACAACAACTCGAGGTTAGTGCTTCTATAACTCATCATTCCTTGAGTTATATACCTTTTCTTTGAGTTACTATAACATTGGCTTGGAATATTACAGACCCAGCTAGAAGAAGAGAGGAGGGAACATCAAGAGATGGAGGCGAGGATGATGGCGGAGCGAGAGGCCCGCATGGCAGATCAGCAGAGGATGGCAGAGATGTTCCAATACATGCAGAGCCTTGGTGCCGCACAAGGTTTCGCTCCGCCACCTCCATTGTTCCCTACAATTGACCCTGCTCTGTTCCATATTCTTGTGAGTATCAAAATTGTAGTTAGATGTTGGTAATGCATCTAGTATAACACATGCAATCTCTTCTCTGTGCAGGGACAATCTAGGGTGGCATCCAACAACCCTCATGGATCGCCTAGCCCATCGCCGCACCAGTCCAGCCGCCCACCTTGATGAGACTTATGTTCTTAATGTTGAGACTTCAGAACTTGTTGGTAACGCTGTATTGGATACTTATGTTTGTGTTGGATACTTATGTCAGAGCTTGAGACTTATGAGACTTATGTTCTTGATACTTATGTTTGTGTTGAGAACTTGGATACTTATGTTTGTGTTGTATACTTATGTCTGTGATAATATCTGTGATGTATATGTGATATGTATGATGTATATGTGATATCTGTGATGTATATGTGGTATCTTTTGTTTGTTTGGATGGAATAGGAAAAACAAATAAAAAGGTGTATACTGGTCACTTTGCTGAGTGTTAGGGCCAGAGCACTCGGCAAAGAAGCTTTACCGGTGCCCAGGTGTTGCTTCTTTGCCGAGTGCTCTGGCCCTGACACTCGGCAAAGAAGCAAACTTTGCCGAGTGCCTGCTAGAGCACTCGGCAAAGAACCTAACAAAGGGCCCCGCTGGTGGAACCTTTGCCGAGTGCAGGCCGGTAGACACTCGGCAAAGGTAACTTCTTTGTCGAGTGTCACCTACAACACTCGGCAAAGACGCAGTCTCCGTTACCTGGCGCCGTGATGGCCACTTTTCTTTGCCGAGTGTCCGATAAAAAGTACTCGGCAAATAAGCCATTGCCGATGTACTATTCGCAGAGCTCTCTTTGCCGAGTGTTATACTCGGCAAAGTGTCTGCCGAGTGTTTGCACTCAATTTCGGTAGTGATTTCTTTCTTACACATATTAGTGTGGTGTGCGAGATCAGTAACGGTTCATCTGGAACCAAACTGCCAACGCGACAACAGCAAAATTACAGAAACCTTAGCGTTCGTTTACATTAAGCCAAAGGCATGTAGAAGCAGATCAAACTAGAGACTTTGGTGAAGTTGTAGAACCATGTCATCTCATGTAGTGTCTGTCGACATATCTTGCATGCTTTACTTAACTCACAAGATCTGATCCATCTTAGCAAGGACTAATAAGGTAATTAATGTGACATGCATGACATGAATGATTACTAGCATGTCATGATTTATGATTTGTTATTGTTTTAAATATAATAAATCCACTTTATAATGGTATGAATGTTCAAATTTTAAAATTATATATGTAATCTTAAATATATATATTTTGATCTCTTAAAATGAAAGTGTTTGGGCTCGCACAAACACTATTTGATGTTAGTGCTAGCATGTCACAATTAGGCACTATGGTACCGTGCCTCGGCCGATGGCTAAGTACTAGTGTCGACACGCTACAATTACTAAGAGGGTGTTTGGGATGGCTCCTGCAAGTTCGAGCTCAAGTGTGGAGTTGTAGTTTATAATATCACTTTAAATAGTTTTAAAAATGTTTTTAATCTAAATAATAAATGAAATGACTTATTTAAATGTATTCTAAAGGCTTATACTGTGTTGGGGGCCTTCGTCTTTCGAAGGTCCTCAAAAACATGACTAACATGTTTTCCAAGTATAATACATGTACAGGGACCTTCGGCCTTGGGATGAAGCTGTACACGATATAAAAAGCACGAATCGGGAGAAGGGTGAACCAGTTCCGAAGCTACCTATGGAGAAGCTTCGGCTTAGCAGTAAAAAATGGAACCGACCTAAAAGGGAAAAGGCTATCTAGTCCTTGATAAACTATCCCTAAGTCAATAGTAAATGTCAAGGGCATGAATGTAATTTACACAGGCTGCGTCCTGTGTCTATAAATAGATGAACAGTAGCACCGTACTATTCAGGCTGACTTGTATTCACTGGCACGTCGCATCCGAATTTCTGCCTCCTGCCAAGCCGAAGGTACAAATGTAATTCAATATTGTTTATATTCATTCATGATGCTAAATAAAAGCAATATTTATGATGTCATATGATCATTCATGATACTTCTCATGTTTCATATGTTCCTACTTCTATTATGATACACTGTGATGATGAAGGTACGTCCTTCATAACCTTCATCTGAAGATCATTATGTCCTAAGGGAGATAATGCTTTGAAGGATGAAGGGCTTTAATCATTAATGTTTTGTGTTGCCTTGTTCTTGATTCATAGCATTTGAGAACAAGTCCTCAACATTGGCGAGAACAAGTCCTCAACATTGGCGCCCACCTCCGGTGAACTCAATCAACCACCTTCGGCAAACTGTGACATTCGTCATGCCGCTGAAGAAAGCTTCAGGGTTAGGGGCTACACTGCAGCCACTGGACGTCAACCAAGACACATTGCGTGAAGCCCGAAGCTAGAAAAGGAAGGCTACAAGTCCAACGCCTCAGGAGGAAGAGTTGGACCAGGAGATCAGGGATCTTGAAGCCATTCATCAGCAGGTCCAAAGGAAGAAGGAGAAGATGCTTCGCCTTGCTGATCTTTAGAGGAAGATCGACGAAGCCGCTAAGGAAATGCGTCATCTCACCCAAGATGACCAGGATTGGCGCCCTCAACGCATAGAGCTTCGCCAGGATAGTTCCTATGATGATGACGTTTGGTATGATGATTTCTACCATGGAAATTTTACTTTTGATGATGCTTCTCCTCTGTCAGCAGAGCTGCAGGCCATACCATGGCCTTCATCATACAAGCCACCCTAGCTTCCCATGTATGATGGGCACTCAGACCCCAAGCAATTCTTGATGAGCTATGAGGCAACAATATCCTCATATGGAGGCAACACCGCTGTCATGACAAAGTCCTTCGTCATGGCAGTACGAAGTGTGGCCCAGACATGGTACTCTTCTCTCCGGCCAGGGACAATCACGTCATGGCAGAAGCTTAAGGACATGCTGGTCACCAGTTTTCAAGGGTTCCAGTGCACACAAGACCATGAGGAGTACCTTCAGGCGTATGTCCGAAGGTTCTTGTGCCTGAGGGCACAAGCGCCTACAGTGCCCAATGAAATCATCATTGAGGCCATGATTAAGGGTCTTTGGCTAGGACCCATGGCTCAATACTTCGCTAGAAAACCTCCCCAGACTCTGGAGAAGCTGCTTCAGAAGATGGATGAGTACATCCGGGCTGATAATGATTTCTGCCAAAGAAGGGAAGAAGCTTATAGGTTTTCTAAGATGACTAGGGGCTTCGGAGGAAGAATCCACCCTAGGCATGTCAGATCAATCCATAGCTCCAGTCAGAGTGATGACAAAGGAAGCCAGTTTCAGAGGCCACAGCACAACTCATAGTCTTCAGGACAGCAACAAAGCTCCTTCAGGCCACCAGCTCCAAGGGGCAGAGGTGGCAAGGGCTTCGGAGGAAAGTATGGGGATCAGCCTAGAAAAATCTATTGCTTATTCTGTGGAGAAGACAAGGGCTACACTACAAGAACGTGTCAGATTACCATTCAGAAGCAAAAAGAGATTGACGAAGCAGAAGCTCGGGAGAACCAGCCGAAACAGGTTTTACATACTGCTTCGTGCTACTCTCCCTACATACTAGAATATGTGGGCAATCAACCTGCAGCTTCTGTTGCTTCAGCAAGCCATTCACAAGCTTCCTAGCCCCAGCTTCCACTGCCACCACCATTGCCACCTGCTCACACCAAAAACCTGCAGCCAGAAGGGTGCCAGCACCCCCAACAGCAGCACGACTTCAGGGAGAAGTCCGAAGCCCGTACAGTCAACAACACTGTACCAGAATCGAAGCACATATACTGAGGAATATCCTACTTCCGAAGTATTTTCATCTTTTATGCCATTTTTTGTATGAGAAACAAGTTTCAATTTCTTGTAATAACTCTGCCTACACTAGAATGAAATATATCTTCTTCATAGATTTACGAAGCTTGAAAGACGACTTTTAAAGGAACGAAATAGTTCTCGAAGCTCAAAAGTCGTTCCTAATGGAATACAGAGCCAAAATTAACGAAGCTACAAAAAGTCGTTCCTAAGGGAGCACAGCGTAAGTTTTCTGCTCAAAAGTCGTTCCAAAGGGAATGTAGAGCCAAATACCACCGAAATATAAGGCGAAGAAGTTCAAAAGTCGTTCCTAAGGGGATGCAGAACTTATACCACCGAAATAGAAGGCAAAGAAGTTCAGAAGTCGTTCCTAAGGGGATGCAGAACTTATATCACCGAAATAGAAGGTGAAGAAGCTCAAAAGACGTTCCTAAGGGAATGCAGAGCTTAGACTCAAAAGATATTCCTAAGGGGATGCAGTCTTCCATGTACCAGTGTGGGCACATGTGTGGGTGTCAAAGCATCATCATATTGCATCATACCATTGCATCATTTAGCATAGCATCACATCATACATCATATGGCATCAACAAAAAGATTGGATACGAAGCAAACCTTCGGAAATACTTTGATTGAATAAAAATGTGCTAAGACACGAAGCAAGCTTCGGGTGTCAATTCTATCAGATTTGCCCTAGAAGGGGTGTCCTTTACGAAGCATGAAAAGAAGGGAAGGTGTTTTTTCGCCGAAGGCTCAAAAAGCGGTATGTGTGTATGTTTCATGCATCGCAAAGAAATAAATTACAACAATTTACATATTCGATTCAATGTTACACACATCAAATGTTACATAGTTTTGTTACAATAGAAGCTTAATCTTCTTTCAATTGTTCCATACATCAAGCATTTCAAAATATTATTACAGTAGAATCTATTCTTCTCTAAGGACTTTTTCTGCAACTTCGTTCAAAAGTTTATCGATGACTTCGTCGATAATGGAGTTCGCCACGCCTATAATATCCAGCGCTTCCTTCATTTCTGGATCAGCTAGAGGATTGTACGGCTCTGTTGTCGGGGATAGTTCAGCTAAAGTAGGTAAACTGATTAGTTCGAAGCCACAAAGCAAGTACCAAAGCCAAAATATCAAAAAACATTACCTATACGTCTCTTGCGTTCAGCAGCCGCTTCAGCTCGTTTTGCTTCTGCCCAGGCGTCATGGGTGTCTTTTTCAGTCTTCTTTATAATTTCGCTGGCTAGCTCTCGGCCATCGTTCACCCAGACATCAGAGTAAAACTTCCCGCCTATTAAGGTCGCTTCGGCTGAAGGATCCTTTGTATCGTCTGTGGAGAAGGCAGCTTCGGTCTGGGCTATAGCCTTAACATGATCACATCTGGCCTTCTCCAGAATAGCTGCGATTCCCCGGGCGTCGGAGAAGGCACAAATATCCCCGCGATCACTTAATATTTCCTCGAAGGCTTCAGCTTCTCCACTTATCCATTCAACAACACCCTCAGGGTCGCCTCATATGAAATTTTCTTCAGAAGAGTAGACGCCCACTTTGGCGAACCTAGTTTTTAATTTTTTCACACAATCCAAGGATTTCTCAAAGCACCTTTCCTTGGATTCACGAAGTTCTTCAACATTTTTCTCTAGCTTATTTTTCCAGTATTCACTGATCTCTTGGTCAGCCTATGCAAGCGTGCACCTCTCATTAGCTTCGGCCAGTTGTCTCCGAAGGTCTTCAATCTCAGCTTTTTGGGCTTCGGCTTGAGCTTTGTATTGAGCTTCATCTTCTTTTATTTTATTTACCAATGAAACCAAAATCTTGTCTTTCTCTAGACCTTCATTTCTTAGCTCAATCACCTCTGAGTGAAGGTTGTTAAGGGCTATTGTACAACCTTCGTCTTCGGCGCTTTTCTGTGCCCTCAAGGCATTACTAAGAATTAAACCCTTCAAAGAAGAAGAAAGAACTGAGCATGTCAAATAAAATACTTCATTCCTAATTTCAAGGTTAACTTCCATACCTTTATACTGTTGTACGCTAGGCTATCAGCAAGATCATCCTTTGACATAACCGAAAGGCCTTCTTCAAGTTTCGGAAAACCCATACTTTTAGCTATCTCCCGGCAAACGGATATTTCTTTGTTACCCGGGAGACAGTATAGGAAATCATCTTCATTACTGCCGTTAAACACTAGGGCTCCTTTCGAATATTTCAGTTTTTGAGCATAATGTCTTGCTTCCACGATTTATTCTTTGGATAACTTTTTCCCCGAAGCATGTCGAAAAATGTAATCAATATCTTTAACTAGGGCTTCAGGGACAGAAGGCTTTGTTTTTTCTGCCATGTCTTGCCTTGCTGCCATGCCTGTATCTGCAGTTTGTTGACTAGCTTTATCTTCAGGCGCGACAGCCTTTATCCCAACGGGCGTTGAAGGCCCAGCTTCGGCCTCGTCTCAGACTTTGGCAGCTTCAGCATTTTTCTTAATAGGTCTAGGGCTCAAGGCCTTCAAAGTCTCCAAGACAACGTCCATCACGCTGGCCATTCTCCTCCTCTTGGGAGTTGCGGCAGGAGCCTTTTGCACCTTCGGCAATTTTGCCTCAGCTGGTGGGCTCAGAATTTCTGGCATTTTCTCTATTTTTTCCACCTGTGGCTCTTCGGCCTTATCATTCTTAGCTTTGGCTGGCCCAACTGTAGGTACCTTCAGCATTACAGTTGGCTCTTCAACACTGTGCACAATCAGAGCTGCTTGTCTTGCTTCGGCAGTTGAAGAGGCCCCTTCGCCAAATTCAGGCACTATAGCCGATTCAATATACCGCGGCCGGTGGGTCAGAACCTTCACTTTTTACCCTTCGGCACATAAGTGGTGGCCGAAGCAACAACTTTTCTCTTTTTCCCTTGCCTTCGCAGCGGGTAGTGATAATCACGGTATACGAAGCCGATTGCATCGAATACCCTATTCAATCTTTTCCCCCCCAGCCCCCGAAGGCTGCGGACAAGGCATCATCTTCGGCCTTGGAATATGTTCCAAGCAGCTCGTCACTAGTAGCTTCAATACACTTCAACCAGTCATCATCTGGCTCATCAAACTTCTCCCTAAATCTGAAGGTATACTTCAATCGGACTAGACCACCTTCACTGGATTCGGCAGTAGTCTCCTTTGGCATATCCCAGCTCTCCACAAGTGGCCACACCCTGAAGGCTGTGTTCTTGAATTAAATCCCTCGTGCCAATGAAGGCACAAACAGTACTAAAGGCCTTCTGACATGCTTCAACATCACTATCAATATTCACCTTTAGCCTTCGGAGGCTGAAGCGAGACCAGATGGGGCGTTCGATAATCTCCTTAATGTCTTCTCTTTTAATAAGATCATTTTTAACATAAAACCACTCCTCCATCCAGGCTCCAGGCCATCTTTTCTGATATGCCGGCACCGAGCAGCTTGCATTAGAGCGGGCAATGAACCCGTAGCAGCCGAAGTTGTTGTGGTATTGTTCTTTGCCAACAGCCTTCGTCTCGTATAAGAGCTCGTGCATACTGCAGAAGCACTTCGCGCTCGGCTCCAGCCCCTGGCTTCTTATAGCCCAGACAAACATCCCCATTCTAATTATAGCTTCAAGGGTAATCTGATGAAGAAAAATCTGAAAATCTTTAATACCTCAACCATAAATTTGCTTAGTGGGAACCAGAGACCTGCTTTTAGGAAGCTTTGATAAATAACAACTTCGTTCTACTCAGGGGCAGGGGCAGTGTTGTCTCCACCAACTCTGATAATAGACATGTCACGAAAATACCTCCCCCTCATGGCATCAACATGACTCTATTTGATAGTCGATTTTCCAAAGATAGTATGACTTGGCCGCCAGGGCCGATCTTCAGAATCCTCATCCCCACTCTCCACGTCTTAACTATTACTGTCATCAGAATCTTCGGACAAACCCTCCATTATTTCCTTGGTAATTTTCTCTGTATTTGTCTTAGCCATAGACTCATAAAACCCAGCAATAAAAGGATCCATAACTTTCTTTTCTTCATATACCTTCTTCTCCTCTGATACCTTCTTCTCCTCGGTCATCTTCTCCTCAGTTATCTTCTCCTCACTGGTCATCTTCCCCTCATATATGAAGCAAGCACGTCTCTAAAACCGAAGCTCGAAAATTAAGCAAAAACTTGCAAGCAAGAGTTAAAAATTTGAGGGAATAACGCAAGCAGCAGAAATGGCGTATCAAATACCGCCGCAAGGGATCCATATTTATACGCCCAGTGCTTTACAACTTGGCGGGCCCCGTCTGTCATTGACTATTGCTATTCTAGCAAAGGGAAGATGTTTTTTCGGACCTTCGGCTTAAGGCCTTCGTCCATGTCGCAGTTTAAATCCGTTATTATAACGAATTAATACTACGAGGGGCTACTATTGGGGGCCTTCGTCTTTCGAAGGTCCTCAAAAATATGACTAACATGTTTTCCAAGTATAATACATGTACAGGGACCTTCGGCCTTGGGATGAAGCTGTACACGATATAAAAAGCACGAATCGGGAGAAGGGTGAACCAGTTCCGAAGCTACCTGTGGAGAAGCTTCGGCTTAGCAGTAAAAAATGGAACCGACCTAAAAGGGAAAAGGCTATCTAGTCCTTGATAAACTACCCCTAAGTCAATAGTAAATGTCAAGGGCATGAATGTAATTTACATAGGCTGTGTCTTGTGTCTATAAATAGATGAACAGTAGTACCGTACTGTTCAGGCTGACTTGTATTCACTGGCACGCCGCATCCGGATTTCTGCCTTCTGCTAAGCCGAAGGTACAAATGTAATTCAATATTGTTTATATTCATTCATGATGCTAAATAAAATAAATATTTATGATATCATATGATCATTCATGATACTTCTCATGTTTCATATGTTCCTACTTCTATTATGATACACTGTGATGATGAAGGTACATCCTTCATAACCTTCGTCTGAAGATCATTATATTCTAAGGGAGATAATGTTTCGAAGAACGAAGAGCTTTAATCATTAATGTTTTGTATTGTCTTGTTCTTGATTCATAGCATTTGAAAACAAGTCGTCAATATTGGCGAGAACAAGTCCTGAACATAGCGCTAGCTCCACGATTTTCTGAAGCACCAAATGACATGCTTCACTAAATCTACCAATTTTTTTTTGAAGCTGGAGCTATCTCAAATAAGACCTAATAGTATTAGTGTCGTGACGCTCGTTGTTTTCGCCTTGTGCTCATTTATAAAAATTAAAAAAACATTGTGCACAAACATTTACGAAATCAATTTAGTTTTTTCTCCTATGAAATATGTAATTACTGTGCATTATTTGAACTTGCAGGTGTTAGCACATTTTTACTAAAACTTTGTCCGAATTAGACACTTAGACACTTTTAACTAGTCGTAACTAGGACTGGACAAAATACTCGTGGCTCGTGAGCTCGCTCGACTCATATTCAGCTCGGCTCGACTCGACTCATTTTTAATTTTGTCACGGACTGAACTACCATTTTAGCTCAGTTTGTTAACGAGCCAGCTCGAGCCGAGCTCGAATGAGCTACCATTTATCAATAAAATAAAGCATGCACTTGTGTTGAATAAACTAATAAGTGATGAACTATGCTAATTTGATGTTGAATTGATGTGATACGTGAAATTGTGAGTATTATTAATATTCCTAGTGTTAAATTAGCATAGAATTAATTAATAATTGATTATGGTGTTGTATATATATATATTTATATATTGCCTTTTCTTCTTGGTCACGAGCTAAAAGAGTTAACTTGAACTTGCAAACGAGTCGAGCCGAGATGATTCTCTGCCTCAGTTCCTTAATGAGCCGGACTGAGCCAGCTCGATCTCGACCGAGCCGAGCTGAGGCTCGATATATCCAGCCCTAGTCCTAACAATAGCCATTTTTTTTTTACAAATAACAATATTTCTTTCTTACACAGATTAGTGTGGCGTGCGAGATCAGCAACGGTTCATCTGGAACCAAACTGCCAGCGCGACAGCAGCAAAATTACAGAAACCTTAGCGTTTGTTTACATTAAGCCAAAGGCATGCAGAAGCAGAACAAACTAGAGACTCCGGTAAAGTTGTAGAACCGTGTCATCTCATGTAGTGTCTGTCGACATATCTTGCATGCTTTTACTTAACTCACAAGATCTGATCCGTCTCAGCAAGGACTAATAAGGTAATTAATGTGGCATGACATGAATGATTACTAGTAGTTAATCAGACTGCCGATGCCCCATCAATAATCCGAGCTGTGCTGTGTGGTGAGAGCTGCCAGCCTCTGGAAATGGAACAGGGAGCTAGCTAGCTAGCTAGCTAGGGAAGAAGGCCCTGCATGCATGCTGCGCTGGCCGATGGAGAAGTTCGTTGGTCGGATAGATCACACCTTGATCACTTCCTCGGCGGGCTTCGGGCGCTCGGACTTCTTGCTCGACATGATGCTGTTGAAGTTCTCTGATTTGCACAGCAGGATCTCGATCTGGAAACACACACACGCGATCAAATTGATGAAACGTACGACGACGACATTTGGATCTTGAATCCTGAAGGATCGTAGCTCACCTTGGCTTTACGGACAAGCCGGCCCTTCGCCTCATCCTTGGTGCCGATGGTTGATGTGAGGATCTCTACACAGGATATATAGATAATAGAGGCATGCATTGTGGGATATATATATGGAAACTAAACTAAAGCTTCAAGATTCAGGTGCATGGTAATTATTTACGCCTTGTTATTACTCTTTTCAGTGGCGAGGCCATTGTTCTTGAGGATCTCAGCGACGGTCACCACGGTACCAATGGCTGCAACCATTCACCACACATAGCGTTCAACTAGCTGGCCGGGCAAGAATAGTATGGGTATGTGATTGATGAGTAGGAACCCAACAGATTACCCATCCCCAGAGCGGAGAGCTCAACCTCGTCGTAGTTCTGCATGTACCTCTGCACCCAACAAGATTCACATAGCGATCATGAAACAGCTGTGTTGCGAAAAGTGGAGGCACAGCGGAGTACAGTACAAACCTTGGCGAGATTGACGTAGAAATAGAGCGGCTTCTTGTTGGTGGACACCTGGATACGGTTCTTCTTCGCAGACGATGCACCGGCCTCGGCCTCCACCTCCGCCTCCGCCTCGGCCTCGGCCTCTGCCTCCGCCTCGCCTTCAGTCTCTGTCTCCGCCTCCGCCTCCGCCTCCGCCTCCTCCCCTACAACCGCCACGTCTTTCTCCTCAGGCACCGCCTCCTCCTCCTCGTGCGCCTTCGCCACCTCCCTCTTCACCTCGTCCGCCTCCGCCCTCACCGCCTGCTCCTGTGCCTCCCCCTCCGCGGCCGGACGCATCGCCTGCATGGTGGTGTCTGCGAGTCACTTGCTGCCTCGGTCGTGCGGTTCGATCATGCGCCAGAGATGGCCGATGGAGAGTGCGCGGGAGGGGCGGGTTCCGACGGGGACGGTGGTGGCGATGGTGCAGAATTATGTAGCTACGCGATGCGTGACGCCGGCGGTTGCGCGTGGACGCGCGGTTGCCCGGGCCTAGCGGTTGCCCCGGTGGTTATTTCGAGACTCACAGGCTCCACTTGCGCATGCATGCAGACGACATAATTATAACAACATACAACTTAACTATATCATACATTTGCATACATTAAAGTTTTGTGCTTACAATAGTAAATACATCATATACTATATACATCAAAGTTTTTACCTCTGCTCTAATAAACATCTCGACTAAAATTAGTCTACTAATTTCTGTTAGCACTTTAAACTCTGGCCTTGCTAAGACGTTGGTAGCATTGTGATATTTCCCTTTTCATATAATGATTTTCTTTCAAAATGAATGAGCGTAGATCCTCAATTATGTTATATAAAGCACATTGGGTCATGTGGTCCACCCTTTTAGTTCAAATTAATGGAAAGAAAGTTTATAAACATCATATATTTACACCTAATAATACATTTACAGCTTTAATATATACATATATATATATATATATGTGTATATATATATATATGACTATTACGTATATTACCTTATTAGGATTCTTGATGTATCACCCGTTCTCTCTCATGAACTCGCACACATAGAATCCACATAGGACCGATTCGATTGGTTGCTTGTGGCACTATATAATGGGAAAGTGGTATTTAGTTGTAACATTGTCCTATGTGTTATATATGTATGATATGTATCATAAATTAAAATACTTATCGATCATTTATATAATATTTCCAATGGTTGTCCATTTTTTGACGACTCGCAACTTCCACCTTTAATTTTATAAAACCTATATGCCCTATGATCACAAATAGAATTGTCATGTTATTCTCAAACTCTCATCCATAAAAGTATGCATGCATACTTCAGCTTACTACTTTAAGATGGTCACGAATTCTACATATCTTGAAGGCTTGTAATCTGCAGAGTCTAGCATCAACACCTTTCTATCCCTAGGATGAACGATGAAGCAAAAAGGGGAGAGATTATTTAAATTGCAAAAACCCTCTTGACAACTAAGGGGAGAACCTCTTCAAGGGGAGCTTTATTTAGCCAAAGGAAAAACATTTAAAATAGGGGGAGAATTTTCAAAAACTTGAAAATGCTTTTTGAAAATCGTATTCTTATATACCATTAGCTATTTGCAAAAGAATTAAAAAAGACTTTTTCGAAAGATTTGCAAAAACAAACTAAGTGGTGCAAATGTGGTCCAAAATGTTAAAGTAGATCAAAGCAACCATATATGTTTAAAACCACTTTCATTACAAAGTAAATTATGCACATATGACAAATTGCAAACTAGTTACATTTCTACACTTTGTATTTGCTTTGGTTTGTGTTGGCATCAATCATCAAAAAGGGGGAGATTGAAAGGGAAATGACATCAACATTTCCTATAATCGATTTTGGCGTTTGACGTCCATCACAAACCATATGGACTAACTAGTTTGCCTAGTGAATGTTTTTATCAGGTGCATAAAGTTCACATAAACATACAAAGGAAATGATTTGGGTGAATTCTACATGGTTGGAGAAAAAAAGATTTGGCGCAGCCTGTGGCGCACTGGACACTGTCTAGTGCCCTGGCTGAGCCTCCGCAAACTGGCCGCTCTCGGGTTTTCTCGGTGCTCATCCGCTAAAATTCGTCAGACTGTCTGGTGAGCCACCGGATTGTCCGGTGAGACAACGGAGCAACGGTCAACTTCGCCCAACAGTTGACTGCGCTGACTGTGGCGCAGTCTGCGGTACCAGAAGTCAAAAGACAGTCTGTGACGATAGGTCACACCGGACTGTCCGGTGCGACAAGAGGACAGAAGACTTCAACGGTCAACAGCTCCAAACCCCAACGGTCAGCTGACATGGCACTCACCGGACAATGAACAGTGAAGTGTCCGGTGTGCCCATCGACAACAATGGCTAGAATAGTGGTTGGGGCTATAAATACCCCCAACCACCACCATTCAAGCCATCCAAGCATTGCAACTTCTCCATTCAATACTAGAGCAAAAGAATAGACTCCAAAGACACAATCAAAGCATCAAATTCTCTCCAAGCTCCAAAATCAAATCAAGTGCTTAGTGACTTGAGAGAGGGTGATTTGTGTTTCTTTTGTTTCTTTTGTTGCTCTTGTTGCTTTCTTCTTCTCATTCTAAACTTCCCAAGTGTTTTGTAAAGCAAGCTAGAGACACCTAATTGTGTGGTGATCCTTGCGGGATCTTAGTAACCCGTGTGATTAAGAAGAAGCACTCGATCGATGTAAGTGACCGATTGAGAGAGGGAAAGGGTTGGAATAGACTCGGCCTTTGTGGCCTCCACAACGGGGAGTAGGTTCCTTGGAACCGAACCTCGGGAAACAAATCATCGTGTTCACCTGTGTTGATCTTCATCACTCGATTTGTTTCTTCCCTCTCCTCTCTCTCTAAAGTTCTCTTGCCCACATTGATTTGAGTTTGCTCCCAAAGTTATCCGCATTAATTGAGCAACTCGAAGCAAGGAGAACTATCTTCACTCTCTGAATTTAACATTATTTATTTCTAACCCTAACCCCGGGTGAAGTGCGTGTTTAAAGTTTATAATTTTCAGGTTTTTCCTATTCACCCCCCTCTAGGCGACTTTCAGGCATAGCTAGAGCATAGTTTTCATCCAGTTTGCAACCTCAAACTCAAGAGAAATTTCACCTCAGCAACACATGGGACGTAGGGTATTACACACCATGGTGGCCTGGATATGTATATATCCTTGAGTCCCGTCGTGCTTTGCACGGACCATCGAGCTAATTGTCGATCTTGCCAACCATAAAAGCATTATGCGGTACATCTCGTAGTGTGTTGCCGCTGCTAAACACCAACACACGGCACACTAAACGAGTCAGGTGGTGCACCGGACCACTTTACCAGAGAGCTCTGTAGGAGAGTAGCTAAGGCCTGACACACCGGTAACTTGTCGGACCTCTTTACTAGAGGGGTCTATAGAAGAAGCTTGGAGTATTTTGGCACGCTGGACCAGTCCAGTGTGCACTGGACTAGTTGGGTCCAATGGGAAGGTTTATCTTTAATGGTCAGCTTCAACGACTAGCTGATGTGGTAGGACACATGGCAGGGTCCAGTGGAGCACCTAACCAGTTCGATGAGACCATGGAAGGCAAGTCAGAGCAGATCCCATTGATTGAGGTTACCGTTGGAGGTCTAGTGGTATGCTAGAGCGTTCCAGTGCACCCGAGCAAACATGAGATTCTGTAGATTTTAAGCAACGACTATTTGGAGGGTTTTGTGGCTATAAATACCTTCCAACCAGCCTACTCGAGTTACCAATCACCTCTAGAGTTGAGCAACATTCCAAAACACTTGTGCAACACATCCATGCCAATTCGAGAGATCGAAGCACCCATTTTGAGCTGTGATAGTCACTTTAGTAAGAGTGTGCTTGAGTGATATGCTTTTGTGGTGTTGTTTAGGGTTTCTTTTGCTCTTGTTTTGGTGATATGTTGTAGTAAGCTAGCAAGAGGGTCTAGATCACTTAAGAGAGTCGATAGAGACTCCATCCTTTGGGACATCTCAACGAGAACATAGGTTCTTTAGAACTAAACCTCGGTAAAATAAATCACGTCTTTCTTGTTATTTTTATTTTCACCTATGATTTGTTCTTGTCTCTCTCCCCCTCTTAGTTCTCTTGATTGGACTTTGATTTATATCACTTGTGTTGCTCTCAAAGCAAAATCTATATTCATAAGAGAAATAAGTCAAAGAGAACATCCATCTTATTCTTCTTTACTTGTGTTGATTAATGATTATTATTGGGATAACCTCTAATTTGGGGTCAAGTTTGAGTTAAGTGTTGAATTTTTAGGTGTTGCCTATTCACCCCCTCTAGGCAACTATCAATTGGTATCAGAACCCAACGCTTTATTTTAAGGGTCTAACAACTCGAAGCGATGTTAACGAAAGAATCCCAAAAGCTCAAGGAATTGGAGACATAAGTGGAGAAGCCAAAAGACACCGATGAAGATCCCACCAAGTCGTGCTCCAAGACTCACAAGAAGAACAAAGATGCAAAGAAGAAAAGGATAAAGAAGTTGGTCTACTACAAAACCGACTCATTCGATCGCCATCGAACTTGAGTAGCGGCAAATCTACCTCCAAGCGTCACCATCATAAAAAAATCAATTAAATATAATTATAGTTGTACTTCTTTTAATTACTCTCGCATTCCTCGCAATTCAACTGATCAATTACTTCTCGGTCCTCTTGGTAAACCACCACATTTTGATGTGAGGATTATTCGTGGTGGAGGCATAAGATGAAGAACCATTTATTCTCACTCCACCCAAGTATTTGGGATGTTATTGAAATAGGAATGGAGATCCAGATAGTGATGATGATAACTACAATTCAATGGAGGTGGATGTAGCACCACAAAAATTCAAATCTAGAAAATTTCTCAAACTCTCTCTAAATTCAAAATGAATTTTAAACTTTGTTTCAAAATGATTATTTGCAAGTTGATCTTAACAAAGGAAATATAGTGGTCTATCTTCTCTCCAAAATTCTCCTCAAAATATCCTACAAATATTTCCCCAGTGATCCCCTCAAATTCTTTCCAAAAATACTGCCTAAATGTTCCACCGATATTTCTCCAAATTTTTTCTCCTTAGAAATACCCTTGGAATCATTTTTAAAATCCCTACAAATATTTTCTAAATAATGTTTCTTATGCTCATACGTATACATACGCCTTCGATGTCATATATTGAGCTCTACAAGCTAATTTCACTTATTCATGGCTAATACATACTTATCTCACACTAATCCTCGCATCCACCCCCTAATCCCCCTACCTTGCCTATAAATAGAGGGGCAAGGGGCTGCCTCATGCCATCCCATGCCATGTCATGGCAACTCACTCCCACTCACTCTCACTCCCACGCAAGCACAACACGAGCACAAGGATCGTTCCTGTCACACCCGGTTTTAGAAGGCAAACCGAATGCGAACCATGTACATGCCAGGATCAGGAACTCACATACACAGCGATTACATATTTGTACATCATCACACATTGGTCAAAGTAAATAGCGGAAATGTACTTTATTACATCAAGATATCCAAGACATCCACGAGTCATTAACATAACATTGTCATTAATATCATCAAAGAGCGAAAAAGCGAACGTAGCAGATATGGCCTTCACAGGCAGCTAACCGGGGGTTTGCCACTAGCATAACTAGAACTCGTCGTAGTCCAGGAACTCCTTAAAGTCCTTCGTGTTGCCTGCATCTTCTCCTGAGCACTGAATATAGTGGGGACAACCTGGGGTGGGGGTGGTTTTTAAAGCAAGGGTGAGTACACATCAACGTACTCAGCAAATGTCCCGGTTAGCTAAAGTGGACTAGCTGTATGTGGAGTTAAGGTTAAACAGTTGCTTTTAGCTGGTCAAGTATTTATTACTAATAGTAGAGCCAAATTTTAGTAATAAACTCACTTATTACCCAAATGTATTCCCTGCAAGAGGAAATACCAGAGATCATAATTATAACCATCATCATTAAACATCATCATAAAAGTATCCAAAGTTCTTCTAATCAAAGAGGATCCCAAGGTTGCTCTTAACCATGAGCACGACTGATATACCAGTTTCTAACACTCTACAGAGGTTGCACACTTTACCCACGAGTCGTGATCCCTTTCGAGCCTAGGTTGTACAGACCGATCTTCACTACCGAGGTGAATGGCCAGGGATACACTACGTAGCCTTTATAAAGACTCCTCTAGTGCATAGCTGCTCGTTAGGTTTCGCCAGTCGTACAAACACAGTACACCTCCCTAAGGTGGGTGACTAACAAAACCAAATCGAATGAGCCTCGGCACCCACTCTTAGTAGAGCGAGCACTATGCCCTAGCCCCATTGACGGCTAAAAGGAACAAATGACGCCTAAGAGGGGGTGAATTAGGGGGTTTCACCCATTGATGGCCCCCATCATTTTCCTCACTCGTGGTGGGTTTCTCGGGATTTTTGGGGGGTTTCATCCTGTCATGAGTGACTCTCCAAACACCTAGATCAATGACCTCTAGGTAACAAGCTATTCTAGCACTATAATATGGGAAGCTAGTGCCATCAAAGTGTGGTGGCCTATGGGTAACCATCCCTTCCTCCAAAAAGCGTCGGCTCTTTTAACGGTGAAGCAAAAGTGTTTTACATGAGCCAAACCAGCCTCTGATACCAATTGAAAGGAACAGGTGACGCCTATGAGGGGGGTGAATTAGGACTTCTAAAACTTTTACTAAACTAGGCTACAATAAATCCCTAGAGCAAAACCTATGCAAATAATCAAACTAGAATGTGCAAACTAGGTTTTGTCTAAGTGTTGCTATCCCTACCACAATGGCTAAGTTTCAATCTATAATATATAAGTGTAAATATAAAATTGAAACTTAAATGCTTAATATAAATGCGGAAGTTAAAGAGCAAGGTAGAGATGCAAACTCTCGTGGATGACGTCGGTATTTTTACTGAGGTATCCAGAACCGCGCAAGGTCCCGACTAATCCTCGTTGGTGCCCCTACGCAAAGGGAAGCCCACGCGAGGGCCAAGCACCTCGGTCAAGTAACTTCGTAGATAGCCGCAGGCCTTCTCCACGCGTAAGTGGTGCTCTGCTTCCGGCTCCTCTCGGACGCTCCCCGCCGTCTCGACTATCGAGCTTCCGGCCGAAAATGCCACGGGCATCGTTCCCTCCGGTACACGGTGGCGGCCATGACACAAACGTGGTTGTCATGGTCTCGCAAGACTCTCGCCCCACTCGGTACAATTACAACGGCTCGCGCAAGAGTCGAGGGGTTGTGTGGTTTTACAAAACTCACTCAACTAACTAGGGTTCACCTAGAGCAAGCGCTAAAGTGGTCTAACTAACCTAAGCACTTCACAAAGCACCTACGCTAATCACTGAGTGATTCTATTAAGCACTTGGGTGTTAGAGCTCTTGGAAATGTGCACTATATACCTTGGTATGTTGCTTGGGCTCCCACACCTTGAAATGGCTGGTTGGGGTGTATTTATAGCCCCCAACTCAAATCTAGCCGTTGGAGAAAAGTTGTTGCTCTTTGTGGCACACCGGACAGTTCGGTGCACCACCAGACAGCGCACTGTTCAGGTCCGGTGCGCCTAGCCATTGGTCTGACGCTGCAGCTGACCGTTTGCGCGCGGGCTTTTTTACACCGGATAGTCCGGACTCCACACCGGACAGTCTGGTGGTCTTCTCTCCACAGTGCCACCTGGAACTAGCCGTTAGGGCTACTGTTCCTGGTGCACCGGATAGTCCGGCGTGTGGCACTAGACAGTCTGGTGTGCCACCGGACAGACAGTCCGCAGGCAACACTCCTTTCTTCTCTTGGACTTCACTTGATCTTCATAATGTCTTCTTTTTAGGTGTTGCTTTCCTCAATGTCTTGGTCCAAGTTACTTTAGCATCCTGTGAACTACAAACACAAACACTAGCAAAGACATTAGTTCACAGGTTGTGTTAATCATCAAACACCAAAACTCATTTAGCCAAATGGCCCGGGGTCCATTTTCCTTACAATCTCCCCCTTTTTGGTGATTGATGACAACACAACCAAAGCAAGCAAATATAACAAACATTTGAATGAAAATATGCAATCTACTTGCTAGGATGCATGTTTGTCCCCATAGAGTGAGATTATGGACTTAAGCCTCCCCCTAAATCCATAATTCACTTACTTCCTATTTTAGACCAAAGAGCCAAAAACCACCTGAAGGATCAAAAATTTTAAATTGGTGGTGTTTGGTGTTTGATACAATTTTCATTGCTTTGGTCCCTTAACTTCTCTCCCTTTGGCATCAACCACTGAAAAGGAAGACATTAAAAGCATGTAGGAAGCAAATAAGACTTGCCCTCTTAAGGATTTGTCAATTAATACCAATTGAAGCACTAAAGGATTACTCCTCCTAAGCGAGTGTTTTCCCTTAGAAAGAATTTTCTCTGCCTTTAGAGACGAAGAAATACTCCCCCTGACAGAGATCTTCTACTTAGGAAAAAGCATTTGAGAAATAGAGGTGCAAGACATGATTTGAATAGACTAACTTCCCTTATGCATAGGTAACAAAATATGAGTCAACAATATATGCATTTATAGCAACATGGGAAGTATAAGATATGAAATATAGTCTAATCAAATATTGGAGAAGACATGTAAATGATACTAAATATAGTCTCAAAGATACCAATTGAAAGTCAATTGCAGACTAATTGAAGACCAATGGCAGGCTTGGAGACATAAGAATTCTTGTAGATTTGCAGTGGAAGCTTGTTGTCTTTTTCTGGGGACTTCATTTTCCTTACAATGAGACTACTACATAAAATAGACTTGAAAACAGGTATTAGTCTCAAAGACTTAGATTGTAGAGTAATCTACCCCTGAAAGTGTGCATACAAGTTTTGAATACTTGTAGGAGGCTTGCACTTTGATTTGATATCAAGAGGGGCAGATTATCCATAATCTGAGCTTTGACATTGTTGGAGAGGAAATCTCCAGCCGGGTGGCGGAATGCACCCGCCCTAAATCCTAAGATGAGGAGGGGGCCTAAGCGTTTTGCCTATTAGATGGATTTGGGATGAACACGCAAGAACACGCAAGGGTTTAGAGTGGTTCGAGCAGCCGAAGCGTAATACCCTACTCCACTTTGTGTTTTATTGGCGTGAGCTTGAGTTGTGTCTAGGTTGGCTTGAGTCTGAATGAGAATGCATTGTAACGTAGTGTGCCCTCCCTTTTATAGTCCAAGGGGGGCACATACAAGGGTGCTGAGCCCTGACATATGGTCCCAGGAACATAACGGATGTAATACTTGGAGCAACTAATGCTAGTCGCCAGTGCAATCTTCCTGCGTCCTGGTTTCCGCGGTCTGTGTAGCATTGGCGTGCAGCGGAAGCTTCCCTAGCAACGCATGAGTAATGATGAACACGGTGCATGCGGCAGCAAGGGCGTATCACCTGCCATTAGAATGGACAGGCATGTCGCCTGCTAGCGACATGGACAGGTCTCATTAAATGCTGAGGCGGCACACTGCTTGCCAGTAGAGTGGACAGGTCACTGCCCGACAGCAGAGTGAGCAGGCCTCATTAAATGCCGAGGCGGCACATCGCTTGTCAGGCGGCGCGCCTTATCCGCAATAAATGCAGGGGCCGCGCAACCCGGAGGCCTTACGTCAGGCTCCGCCCGCTGGCTTACGTCACGCGCGGTAGGCCACGTGGCAGCATCGGGTCTCCGCCTGGGTGGAGAGCAGTAGCGTTATGAGGACAGGTCTGCACCAGGCTGGGCCTCGACACGTGTCGGCACCGGACCCTGCCTGAGCGAGGCCTGGGTATTCTCTGCCCCAGAGTCCCGGGACCCGGCTGTGGGTAGTGCGGACCCCACATAGAGGGGTCCGGGACCCGTCCCGGGGTTCCGGGTCGCACCCGTGGGGGTCCTGGACCCTGCCCAGAGGTCCAGTCTACATGTACAGGGGTCCGACACTTTCCCATGGGGTCCGGGCCCACTGTTGGCATCTTGGGGTATATCGTCTTCTCTGGCCACGTGGTGACCCCAGAACCGTCCCCATGGTGGAGTTGGGTGATGTTCACCATGCGACTAGAGATAGTCGCGTGGGCACTATGCCTTCATGCTGTACTAAGGGGTACCCCTGTCTCAGGGTACCAACAGTGGCCCCCGGGCCCACCTCGGGGGAGGATGCGAACCTACAGGTGGGGCCAAAACTTGTACCTTGCGTCAGCATGGCATGACCGGTGACCGGGGCGCTACCTCAGCGCGTAGCGCATTAACTCGGCGTGCACGCGCTGTTAGTCTACCATCGGTCACGTCAACTGTCATGTCTGTCGTCGCTGCCGACTTGACCTGTGGCCCCCATACTTGATGGTTTCGCCAACCCACGCGCGAGGCGCCTCGATACCGCTGTGTTGGTTCCAAAAATTCACCTTCTCTATCTTTAGCGGCTGACTCGAGGAGGCGTAGTATTAGCTCGAGCGGCGGTAGGACTTCTCTGCACCCAGGAACTGGCGCCCAAGGAGGATGACTTGTGGGCCCGGGCCCTCGTGCCAGAGACCGGACAGTTGGTTGCGGCGGAGGTGAAGAGACGCACCACCGCGGGCGGTGGCATGCTCCTCGCACGGCGGTCCGCCTTCTTCGCACTTGGAGATCGACGCCCATGGAGCATGACTCGTGGGCCTAGGCCCCCGTGTCAGAGGCTAAGCCGCTGCTTTCGTCGGAGGTGAAGAGACTTACCACTGCGGGCGGTGGCTTGCTCCTCCCGCGGCGATTCGCCTTCTTCGCACACGGAGACCGACGCCCAAGGAGTATGACTCGTGGGCCTGGGCCCCTGTGCCAGAGGCTAGTCTGCTGCTTTCGGCGGAGATGAAGAGGCACGGTGGTTCGTTCCTTGCGTGGCGGTTTGCCTTCTTCGCACACGGAGACCGACACCCAGGGAGCGTGACTCGTGTGCCTGGGCCCCCGTGTCAGAGGCTGGGTCACCTTGGTGTGTGTCGGGCGGGATCTTCCGCAGCGTCTCGGGGCGTCAGTGGGGGGATCTTTCTTAAAAAGGGATTCCCCCGAGTGCGGTAGTCATTCTCATCACTCGCAGCGCCCTTTCGCCCTCGAGTTCTCCGCACTCTTCTGCTGCCATAGTTGCCATGGCCTTGCTAGACCCTCCTGAGTGCTTCCAGCCCGAGGCGGCACTCAACTTTGTACGCAACCTGCTCGGATGGGGTGCGTCGGCGTTCGCCGGAAGGATCCATGTCGGCGCCTCTCCTCACAGCAATCTCGTCGTCGGGGAGTTCGTGCTCTTCGTCTCCAACCTTCCCTACGGGTTGGCGCTGCCGATCTCACCTTCCTTCTTGCTGTTGCTGGAGGAGCGCGACCACGTGGGAGGTGGCGCTCTTCCACCAGTGCTCCGTTTCAAGGATGTTCATCAGCCTTGCAAAGGTGGAAAGCGAGCTGAGCTGCGGCTCCATCTTCCACATGAACTTCATTGCCTCCTGCGGCGGCCTCGTGGCACGCCTCCATGAACTGGTCGAGCTCCAGCTCCATTTCAGCGGCCAGGGCGCTGGGCGCCGCGTGTCGCCGTGTTTCCAACTCTTTGGCTTTAATGGCCCCGACATCGCCTCCAACAATGAGGGCTCCTTTGTCTCGGCGCACGCGCCGAGGAGGCCGCCACCGCCGGCAAGCCGCCCGGAAGGTCGTACAGGACGCCATGAAGACGGTGGTCGCGTGCTTTCGGCGCGACCCTGCTGGTGCCGAGTAGTTTGTACCTGTAGGAATGGAGCTAGGGTTCCGCTTGAAAGCGGATGTAATAACTTTGTTTTTGTAGGATACTTTGGAGTACTACTTATCGAGCAGTTTTAGCACTTATCTGTATGCTATTTGTCCCTATTGAGTGTGGTGTTACCGACTCCTTCCCGGTACCTGCCCCCCTAGGATGTAGGCTCAACGTGTCGAGGCTAGATACCAGCATACTTAAAATAGTTGGCAACGACCCCCAGGAGGTAGCCTCAACTGGGACCTGGACCTGTACACAGCTTCAGCCAGGAAGCATTAGTAGCACACCCATTGGACCAACCATCTGATATTAGCCATCCTTTGATACATGCACAGGACCTGCAAGACTTAGCCTGGGAAGCCAAGTTGTGTGTCCGAACCCCATAGACCACGGTGCCAGATACTAGGACACCTGTCGCAGAGTGGTGGAGCATGCAGGCTTACGGTACGGGACCAGGCTAAGCGGCTACACGGCTCTAGACCACCCCAGGAGACAAGTGTCCATTCTCTAGAACCAGACCCCAGATTGTCGGACCCATAGGACCATAGCTCCAAATACTAGGGTACCCGTCACAGAGTGGTGGAGTGTGTAGGCTTAGGGTACGGAACTGAGCTAAGCGACTACATAGCCCCGGACCACCCCATGAAACGAGCTCCCGTTCTTTAGAAATGGCCCCCAGGCTGCTGGACCCCCTACCTTCATAGAGGGGTCCTAAACTGCAAGCCTGGCTACTCAATTCGGATGTCGTCATATCAGCAGGGATGGGAATTGTATGGGTGGGTTAGATAAAAAATAATATCCAGAAACAGCAGGATAAAACCATGGAGCAGGGGGATAAGACTATCATAAAGGCACATCTGAGGGGGTAATTCTTTTCTTTATAACCTTACATGCATGGGTGCAGGCCAACAGGCCGGGTTTATGAGGGTGGACCTCACTGGGCTGGCGTACACATATGCACAATCTAATTACAAAAGAAGAAAAACTTAACCCCTCAGACTTGCACCTATTGGGTAGAACTTACGGAGATGCTCCATGTTCCAGGGGCTGGGAAGAGGTTCTCCTTCTGTTGTGGCAAGACGGATACACCCGGGTTGGCATACTTCCCTCACCTTAAAGGGTCCTTCCTGGCTGGGGGAGAGTTTGCGGATCCCTTCTCGGCTCGATACTCGCCGTGGGACTAGGTCCTGACCCGGAGCTCCCTACTAATGCACGAACCGTTGGTGGTAGCTCCTGGGTGCCTGGTTGTAATGTGCACCTCAAATCACCGCCTGCTATCTGCGTTCGTTGGTGGAGTCCATGTTCTCGTGCTGCAGCCGTTCCTGCACAGACTTATCAAAAGACTGGACCCACGGGGAGTCCAGGAGGGTTTCCGGGGGAAGGCAGGCTTTGGCCCCGTAGACCAGGTAGTACGGGGTCCCCCCGGTGGCCCGTCTAGTTGTCGTCACCGGAGTTGGAGTCTCCGGTGAAAACATCCTTTAGGACCCCCGCGGGTGACTGATACCCGAGGTCCGGTTCTCCCGCGGCCACCTCGCTGCTGTCGACCCTTTCCTTGCTAGGCCGGCGGCAAGGAGGGGAGCCATCCCTGGAGGTCTGCTCCCGCCGCTCGCTGACGCACTTCGCGAGCTCAATGATCTCGCGACACTCCGCGGCGCCATGGCGACTGTTGGTGTGTATAGGGCATAAGCCGCTGTTACCCCTCTACGGCCGTGGGCGCTTGTTGCGCTTGTTCCGGCCCCCGGTCGCAGCTGCGACGACCAGAGCGGCAGAGGACGGCTTATCGTGGCCGTGGTTCTTTTTCTTCTTCTTTTTGCTGTCCTGAGCGATAGCACCCGAGCCACCCGTCTGGGTAGCCCCAGTCTATGGTGCCGAGTGCCATGCACAGCCCTCGGTGGCTCTGGCGCACTTGTCAGCCAGAGCGAAGAGTGTGGTGACGATCTCCACGTCGTGCGTGGCTAACTTCTCCAACATCTTTTCATCACGTACTCCCTGGTGGAAGGCAGTGATGATGGAAGCATCTGAAATATGAGGTATGGTGCCTCGTACCTTGGTGAAGCGAGAGATGAACGTCCAGAGAGTTTCCCCGGGCTCCTGCCTCACTGCGTGGAGGTGGGCCTCCATGCCATGCTGTTGGTAAGCGCTGGCGAAGTTCGCTGTGAACCGCGCACAGAGCTCTTCCCAGGAGTAGACCGATCCTGGGGCAAGGTTCATGAGCCAAGTCCGGGCCAGCCCAGACAAGGCAACATGGAAGTATGTTGCCATCACGGTGGTGTCTCCACCTACTATCGTGATGGCGGTGACGTAAACCAGCAAGAATTCCGAAGGATTGGATGTACCGTCGTACTTCTCCGGTAGGTGTGGCCGGAACTTGGATGGCCAGATCACCGCGCGAAGATGGTCCGCAAGTGCGGCGCAGCCCACACTGGCCAATGGGACACCCGCTTGGATCCGGGCGCCCCTTGGAGTCTACGGTGCGACCGCAGTGAAGTCTTGGTCGAGGTTGTGACCCTCGACGTTCTGTCGGTGCTCTCGCGCCCTCTCTAGAGAGACTCGAGCATCTTCGCGACCCTCGAAGTTTTGCCGGTGCTCCCGTGACCTCTCTAGAGACATCCGGGCATCCTCTCTCGCACGCCTGCGATTGAGCTCTTCCCGGAGGTCGTTGGTCTGTGCACCCCTCACCGAGGGTGAGCACACAGACGCCGTCGCCTCATGATGGCGCCGGGATGACCGAGACCTGCATCTGGTCAAGCCAGAATGCGCCATGCTGAGCAGCCGGTCGACATTGTCATGCCACTGCTTCATGGCCCTCGATGAGGCCGTGGAGCTAGGAGGGTTGCGCAGCAACTCTCTGGCCACTGACAACGCCCCAGGCGCTACCCTTGTCGGAGTCCGGGACGCCTGTGCAGGCGTGTGCTGCCGCGCTGCATGCACAACAGCAGCCCCAAACGCAGGACGGTTTGACACTCGTGGCGTGGAAGATGCAGCTTCTTCCTCCACCAGGAAGTCCTCTGAAGTCTCGGTGTGGTGCTCAACGATTTGCACCATTATGCTGAGCAAGAAAACAAGCAAAAAACCTAATGCCCAGCCCCCTACCTGGCGCGCCAAATGTCGGAGAGGAAATCTCCGGTCGGGTGGCGGAATGCACCCGCCCTAAATCCTAAGATGAGGAGGGGGCCTAAGAGTTTTGCCTATTAGATGGATTCGGGATGAACCCTTAAGAACACGCAAGGGTTTAGAGTGGTTCGGGCCGCCAGAGCGTAATACCCTACTCCACTTTGTGTTGTATTGGCGTGAGCTTGAGTTGTGTCTAGGTTGGCTTGAGTCTGAATGAGAATGCATTGTAACATAGTGTGCCCTCCCTTTTATAATCCAAGGGGGCACGTACAAGAGTGCTGAGCCCCGACATATGGGCCTAGGAACATAATGGATGTAATACTTAGAGCAACTAATGCTAGTCGCCAGTGCAATCTTCCCGCGTCCTGGTTTCTGCGGTCTGCGTAGCATTGGCGTGCAGCGGAAGCTTCCCTAGCAACATACGAGTAATGATGAACACGTTACACGCGGCAGCAAGGGCGTATCGCCTGCCATGAGAATGGACAGGCATGTCGCCTGCTAACGACATGGACAGGTCTCATTAAATGCTGAGGCGGCACACTGCTTGCCAGTAGAGTGGACAGGTCGCTGCCCGACAGCAGAGTAAGCAGGTCTCATTAAATGCCGAGGCGGCACATCGCTTGTTAGGCGGCGTGCCTTATCCGCAATAAATGCAGGGGCCGCACAACCCGGAGGCCTTACGTCAGGCTCCGCCCGCTGGCTTACGTCACGCGCGGTAGGCCACGTGGCAGCATCGGGTCTCCGTCTGGGCGGGGAGCAGTAGCGTTATGCAGACAGGTCCACACCAGGCTGGGCCTGGACACGTGTTGGCACCGGACCCCTGCCTGAGCGAGGCCTGGGTATTCTCTGCCCCAGTCCTGGGACTCGGCTGTGGGTAGTGCGGACCCCACACAGAGGGGTCCGGGACCCGTCCCGGGGTTCTGGGTCGCACCCGTGGGGGTCCTGGACCCTGCTCGGAGGCCCGGTCTACATGTACAGGGGTCCGGTACTTTCCCATGGGGGTCCGGACCCACTGTTGGCATCTTGGAGTATATCGTCTTCTCTGGCCACGTGGCGACCCCGGAACCGTCCACGTGGTGGAGTCGGGTGCTGTTCACCACGCGACTAGAGATAGTCACGTGGGCACAGTGTCTTCATGCTGTAGTATGGGGTACCCCTGTCTCAGGGTACCGACAGGCAGATATATGTTAAATGATACCAATTGTAGGATATAGGATTTTGAAGCATCAGTGTCATTTACTTAGGGATGTTAAATAAGCTATGTGCCGTGCTTAATTAAACATTTTAAACCATGTAGGTTTTCTCAAGAATACGAATTGAGAACGAGTAATACTACCATGTGGTTTACCTAGTATGCATGCATTGTTAATTTAAACTAAGTACCAAATGGAATACTAGGCATGAAAGGTAAAACTAGATACAAGAAAATAGATACACATATCTAAAAATAAGGAATACAATAAATCTAGTTACCTTAGTCATGGGTGGGGAATTTGGGTCCAAAATATTCACTAACCCTCTTGGCAATAAACTTGATCCAATATGATGTATCCCATGATATACATCCCAAATTTGCCAAGTCTCCAAATTTCCCGAGGTCCTTCAGACTACTTACTTCCCTTTCGGGATCCAAACTTTCTTGGTGCTTTTCATGATTGAGATTATTTCCTTTGGCACCCAGATGTGTTTGGCCCCATTTCCTTTGTTGGCTTGCTTGTTGGCCTTGATTGCTATCACCTTTTCATTCTTTTTCTTCTTGATCAAATATGGTGTAGCAGCCTTTTTGTCTACCTTTTTTATGTAGGTGTTGGAGATTTTGCTTGATGGCTTTTGCTTGAGCTTTTGCCTTTGCTTATCCCCAGTCAACGCCTTACATTGGAAAAACTTATGGCCTTCCTTGTGGCATAACCTACAAATCACGGTTTCACCCTCCACAGGCTTGTTTACTCCCGCAGTGGTGTATCCTGTGAAAGATGGATTTGTTTGGCTTTGCCTTTCTTTTCATACAAAGCCATGTCAAGGCGAGCCACTTCTTGCCTTAATTGCTCATTTTTCTTTGCAACCTCATTCAAACATGTTTCTACAACAATATTCTTAACAAGAACTTGGTTGCAGGGGTTAGAATCATCAATTAAATCAGAGCAAGAAGTAGAAGCATCTTTCTTAATAATTTCAGGAATTTCAACTAAAGATGCCCCTAGGGTGCTACCAATGTTTTCTAGCTTTGTAGTTAGCTCATTATTGTGTATGCTAAGAATTTCCATTTTTCCTAGCAAAATTTCAATAGCTTCTTGGGAGTTAGCTAACTTAGCATTGAGTTTTTCATTCTTTTTAACAAGGCTATCATCGGTAGCAGTGGATGGAGCACTAGACTCTAATAGCTCAATTTTAGTTGACAGCTCACTATTTAAGTTTGCAAAAGTTTCAAATTTTTCTAGTAAACTTTTATAATCATTTTGAGAGCTAATCAACTTATTTTTCAAAGTTTTAAGTTGAGCTTTTTGTTTAGTGCAAACATCCTAAAAAATTTACGGCTTCCGGAAGCTCATCTACGGAGGGTTTTCTCTCACCTTCATCATCACTACTACTTTCATCACTAGAGGATGGAATGCTCATTTTACCTCTTGCCATAAGGCATTTGCGTGATGACCGTGATGAGCGTGATGAGGACCGGTGGCTGCGTGTCCTTGGAGGTTCATCTTCTCTTGAAAAATCATCCCAAGTTTTGACACTTGTTAGCGCCTTGCCTTTGCTCCTCTCCTTTTTGGGTTCGGCCATAGTTGGACAGTTGTCCCTGAAGTGGCCCTTCTCCCCGCATGCGAAGCATCCTCTCTTTCTTTGCTTTTTCCTGTCAATGTTAAAGAGAAGATCTTCTACCTGCAGGGGCACACCCATTAGATTAATCTTGCAGATCATCCCCATTACCTTTCCGACGTGTCGGATTGTTTCTTCGTCCTCAGAGGATGATGTTGATGGTTGATTATCTCCATCATCATCACTTTCTTCTTCTTCCTCTACTTCACTTGAGGAACTTGGAGTGGGAGCCATCTTTTTACCCTTCCTTCCATCACATGCGAAAGCATATGGCCAAATCTTATTAGCAGTTTTCAGTGTAAATACTTGATTAAAAATATCCATGCTAAGAGATTCATACAAGCAATTTTTGGCTCTAGCATTTAAATGAATTTCTTTTTCCTCACTCGTGGTGGGTTTCTCAGGATTTTTGGGGTGTTTCATCTCGTCACGAGTGACTCTCCAAACACCTAGATCAATGGCCTCTTGGACGCTCCCCGTCGTCTCCACTATCGAGCTTCCAGCCGAAAACACCGCAGGCCTCGTTCCCTCTGGTACATGGTGGCGGCTGTGACACAAACGCGGTTGTCACGGTCTCGCAAGACTCTCGCCCCACTCAGTACAATTACAACGGCTCGCGCAAGAGCCGAGGGGTTGTGTGGTTTTACAAAACTCACTCAACTAACTAGGGTTCACCTAGAGCAAGCGCTAAAGCGGTCTAACTAACCTAAGCACTTCGCAAAGCACCTACGCTAATCACCGAGTGATTCTATTAAGCACTTGGGTGTTAGAGCTCTTGGAAATGTGCATTATATACCTTGGTATGTTGCTTGGGCTCCCACACCTTTAAATGGCCAGTTGGGGTTGTATTTATAGCCCCCAACTCAAATCTAGCCGTTGGAGAAAAGTTGCTGCTCTCTGTGGCACACTGGACAGCACACTGTTCAGTGTCTGGTGTGCCTAGCCATTGGTCTGACGCTACAGCTGACCGTTGGCGCGCAGGCTTTTTACACGGGATAGTCTGGACTCCACACCAGACAATCCGGTGGTCTTCTCTCCATAGTTCCACCTGGAACTAGCCATTAGGGCTACTGTTCCTGGTGCACCGGACAGTCCGGCGTGTGGCACCAGATAGTCCGGTGCTCCTCGTACAGACAGTCCACATGCAACACTCCTTTCTTCTCTTGGACTTCACTTGATCTTCATAATGTCTTCTTTTGAGGTGTTGCTTTCCTCAATGTCTTGGTCCAAGTTACTTTAGCATCCTATGAACTACAAACACAAACACTAGCAAACACATTAGTTCACAGGTTGTGTTAATCATCAAACACCAAAACTCATTTAGCCAAATGGCCCGGGGTCCATTTTCCTGACAATGGCCCTTCGCCAAAGCCATCTACACCCTAGGTTCATCTAATTATTCAGCTAAGGGCGTCCCATTCCACCCTCATGGTTGCATTGTTATCCCGAGTGGTCACTAAACGAATAGGTCCTTACGGAGAGGTACCCAGGAAACAACCTAAGTCCCCTAAAGTATCACAAGATCATCATCGGGATAACATCATCGTATCATAAAGGTTCATATCATGTTCGTTGATTAAGGTAAAGCAATAGCATAAAGCTAACCATAATAACCCAAAAAGGTAACAAGGACAAGATGAATATAGACTAGTCAGTCCTTAGGTTTTCAATAAAGTAATGCGGGACAATGAATTATAAAGTAAGTAGGACATGATAGTTCAGAGGACACTTGCCTTCACCAGGTTGCTGCTCAGGAAAGTCTTCGGCAACACACTTAGGAACCACGGGCTGTTCGTCGTCTAAATAAAGCGATCATGCATTCAATACATTTGGATAAAGACAAATGAACAACACACTAATCATGTACAAACAAGTGAACACATCTCACAAGAATAGTATAAACTCAAGAGGTAGTTTAAATTATTGGGTGAACTAACACATTTAGAAGTCTGTTATTATCTAAGTGTTGTCTATCTTCATGGACTACATAATTTAATTCCACTTATTTGAATGAGACACAAAAGTTATACAAGGGATAAATTCATACTTTGCATAGTATTAATCTCACAAGGTTAAACATCTTATTACCATTAGGGTTTCCTTTTTATTTATCTTATTATGTAAATAAACTATTACATAAACTAACCTATAGCCTAGGCATAAAATTAGGATGTGTAGACAGTGAATGATCATAATTTATTTGGACAGAGAATAATCCTATGAATATTTTGCAATTTGAATCACTCAATTTGGAGTCCGTATGCAAAAGATATGAAATGAACAAGTTTTGAAGTTTAAAATACAAAATTAGGTCCAATTCTATGATTAATTAAAGGTCCAGGGTTCAATCTGCAAGATTACAGGGGCCTGTGCGCGAAAATTAGGGACGACAGGTTGTTTTATAGAAAATCGGGGGTCTCTTTAACAATTTTACCACGCGAAGGGGTATCAGGCTTTCTCAGCCATCATATCTTAGAACAACGGTCGAGAACAGATCCTGCAGGCGAGCGCGCGAGCGCAGGCGCGCACTTATCAGTGGGCCAGGGTGGTCAGCGACCGAGGGCGGGAGGCGGGCTGACCGGTCGGGCCTAGTTGTAGAGAGCGAGCGGGGGCGCGCACTCAAGCGGTTAGATCCGAAATGGACGACTGGGATTAGATCTATTCTATTTAAACCTTGACCACCAGATCTCGGATGGACGCCCGAGATCCAACGGTAAGCGCGGTCAGGGTACCATGACCCAACGGTGGCGCCGCTCGCTCCCACGGCGGAGGTTCGCCGGAGACGAGGGCGCAGGAGCGCTGGGGGCCACGGGACGCTGAGAAGGGCACAGGAAGGTTTGGGGTGGCACGACGGACACGGTCGTGGGCATGGCACCAGCGCGGGGGCACCAAAGGGCGTAGACCGCGGCGGAGCGGCCCAACGGCAGCGCGGACTTGCTCCGGCGAGCAATCGCATGAAGGACAGGGCAACAAACGGGGAAATAAGGGCATGGGGGATTGCTCTCCTCGAGAGGAAACTTTGGAGCATCGGAGCAATGACGGGGATGCAGGGATGCCTCGGGTCGATGGCGGTGGGGCTTCGGCTGCACGGGGAGAACGCCGGTGAGCGCGAACCAGATGAAACAGAGAGGTTGGGGGCAAACCGGAAGGTGTCCCGTGTTGCTGGCGAAGGGGCAGAGCTCACCGAGGCAATGGATGCGGTAGACGCTCGACGACGGCCACATAACAACGGTGAATCTTCGATGGAGCTCCACGAGCATGTGCGCAGAGCGAGAGAGAGGGCGAGGGAGTTTGGCTAGGGGCGCAACTGGGCAAGGGGAGTGAGTGAGTGGGCGCGGGCTGCAGAAAAGGGCTCGGGCGCGAGGGTCGTGTTCGGGAAACGCACGGACGTGGACGCATCCACGACGGAGAGCGCGGGCAGGAGTTTAGGGAAGAGGGGAGTGGCTGACAGGTGGGGCCCGCAGACTAGCGAGGGCGAGCGGGCGAACGGGCGGTCAGCGCTGACAGCGAGGTCCCACCGAGCAGCGAGCGAGAGCGGGCGCGTGCGCGGACGGGTCGGCGCCGACTAGCCAGCCCCACCAGGGCAGCGGGAGGGAGAGAGGGAGAGAGAGCGCGGGCACGGTCATCGCTGACAGGTGGGGTTTAGGGTCCACCTGTCAGGCGACGCGGGCGCATGCGGCCTGGTTGGGCTGGATTGTGTCTAATGGGCGGCTTTCGGTTTTTCTTTTTCCAGGGAATTTCTATTGCCTTTTCTTTTTATTTTCTCTATGGATTTCAAATCAAATTCAAACATGTGCATCAATTCAAAGGGTAATTTAGGCTAAGTATGATGTGTAGGAAACGGGTGACACCTAAGAAGGGGGGTGAATTAGGACTTCTAAAACTTTCGCTGAACTAGGCCACAAATAAATCCCTTGAGCAAAACATATGCAAATAATCAAACTAGAGAGTGCAAACTAGGTTTTGTCTAAGTGTTGTTATCTCTACCGCAATGGCTAAGTTTCAATCTACACTATATAAGTATGAATACAAGATTGAAACTTAAATGCTTAATATAAATGCGGAAGCTTAGAGAGCAAGGTAGAGAATGTAAACTCTCGTGGATGACGCCAGTATTTTTACCGAGGTATTCGGAACCGCGCAAGGTCCCAACTAATCCTCGTTGGTGCCCCTATGCAAAGGGAAGCCCACGCGAGGGCCAAGCACCTCGGTCGAGTAACTCCGTAGAGAGCCGCGTGCCTTCTCCATACGCAAGTGGTGCTCCGCTTCCGGCTCCTCTCGGACGCTCCCCGACGTCTCCACTATCGAGCTTCCTGCCAAAAACACCGTGGGCCTCATTCCCTCCGATATGCGGTGGCGGTCATGACACAAACGCGGTTGTCACGATCTCGCAAGACTCTCGCCCCACTTGGTACAATTACAATGGCTCGCACAAGAGCCGGGGGTTGTGTGGTTTTACAAAACTCACTCAACTAACTAGGGTTCACCTAGAGCAAGCGCTAAAGCGGTCTAACTAACCTAAGCACTTCGCAAAGCGCCTACGGTAATCACCGAGTGATTCTATTAAGCACTTGGGTGCAAGAGCACATGGGAATGTCTACTATATGCCTTGGTATGTCTCTTGGGCTCCCACACTTGGAAATGGCCGGTTGGGGGTGCATTTATAGCCCCCAACACAAAAGTAGCCGTTGGAGGAAAGCTGCTGCTTTCTGCGGTCACACCGGACAGTCCAGTGGTGCACCGGACAGCGTACTGTTCCTTGTCCGGTGCGCCTAGCCGTTGGTCTATCAGAGTAAGTGACCATTGGTGCGCAGACCTTTTCACACCGGACAGTCTAGACTTCACACCGGACAGTCCGGTGGTCTTCCCTCCGGGTGCCACCTGGAACTAGCCGTTGGGGCTATGGTTTCTGGTGCACCGGACAGTCCGGCGTGTGGGCACCGAACAGTCCGCAGGCAACACACATCTTCATTCTTGGACTTTTCTTGGATCTTCTTAATGTCTTCTTTTGAGGTGTTGCTTTCCTCAATTCCTTAGTCCAAGTAACTCCAGCATCTTGTGAACTACAAACACAAACACTAGAAAACTTATTAGTTCACAGATTGTGTTAATCATCAAACACCAAAACTCAATTAGCCAAATGGCCCGGGGTCCATTTTCCTTACATGATGCAATAACTCATGACTCACATAGTTTTGACAAAATAAATAATTAATCCCTCACTAAATTAAGCTAATTCTACTCAAAAGAAAAAGAGAGAGAGAGACTAGAGAGAGACAAATTGTAACACCTGAATTTAGTAGGTATTTAGAGAAGAAATTTTATACCCACAAATTTAGGGTGTTAAAGTTCGGTCGTTCATTTGATCATTCATCCAAATGTTCATAGTTTGTTCGTTTGTTCGATCGATCATTCAACCGATCATTCATGGTTCGTTTGTTCGTCCGATCGTTCGTTCGTCCAAATAATCTTTGTTCAGCTGTTATGCTATCAAAATTCCGATCATTTGTTCCGCCGATCATTTGATCGTTCGTCTGTTTGTTCGTAATCCCTATTCATCGTTCATCGTTCGTTCATAATCCCTATTCATCATTCTGTACATCGTTCATTCATAATCACTATTCATCGTTCATCGTTTGTTCATACGGACTATTCACTGTTCATTGGATCGTTCATGGTCGCTATTCATTGTTAATCGGATCATCCTACTATTCATCGTTCATCTGATTGCCCAAATATTTAACTGCTCATCCATCATGATGATCAGCTCACCTAAGACCCGTCAGACCAATATCTCAGTCACACGAACTCCGATGACTGTGATTTTTCCTTCCAGTAAGAACTTCTCAGTTAGATCTCACCCATCTAGAATTGCTCTAAGTTGAGCACGCTTAACTTTGAGGATCTTTTTTGAACTAGGCTTCCAAAAATAAAGGCGAACCATGTTTGTATGGATACACCATCAGTCCTATAAAACCTGGCCCAAGATACCATGGCCCACTCAGACCAGAATATCACAGTATTCAAGCTATCTGGGTCCTGCCTTACTGTTGTCCCATGGTGTGAATCATCTAACCCCCTTAGTGATGTTTTGGTAATTATTGACAACTATTTGTGGACTAACAAATCTTAGAGAAATAAGAATGCAGGTTGGACCATAGAAGAAAGTATGTATTGGAGACTTAAAACATTGGTTGTGGATCAAGTGAACGCAAAGGTATAACATAGGTTTAGTTTTTGCCGGTCACCAGGTGTTTTAAAGAAGAAAATGACCGGATTGATAGGCTACCTAGCCGTACTGTTGGGGGCCTTCGTCTTCCGAAGGTCCTCAAAAACACGATTAATCATTTGCTTTCAGCGTACTACTGAATATTACAGGGCCTTCATCAATCAAAAAAGCTTCGGAATAACACAAGAGGAGCAAAACAAACTTTGTATGACAACCTTCATCACGGTGAAAATGAGTAGACAACGTGGCTTTGGCTTAACGAAAGGGAGGTACAACGAAGCATGCTTCATCAAGCAGGCTTTGTCACGACGAATCAATGAGACAATGCGAGGAGAAGGTGTTGCTCAAGTTATTAAATATAAATGGCGATGTTACCCTTGTAACATTTTGTAAACTCTATATGTAATCGGTGAGGGTATAAATGTAATAACGTATGAACCATTGTGGTTGCCTATAAATAGATGAACAGTACCCCTGTACTGTTCACGCTGGATTGTAATTGCTCTCGCGTCAACACCTTCAAACAAGCTGAAGGTATCAATGTAATATAAATTATGTTAATGTTCATGTGTATATCATGAAATAAATATATGAAAGAATGAATGAATGGATAACATATATTATCTCTATGGATTCGTATTCTCATAAATGATGAAGGTGTGTCCTTCATGACCTTCATTTGAAGATCATTATATCCGAAAGTAGATATTGCTTCGAAGGACGAAGGTCCTTAATCTTTAACAATTGTGTTGCCTTGTTCTTGATTCACAGCATTTGAGAACAAGTGACCAACATTGACACCCACCTCCAGTGAACTCAAACGACCACCTTCGACACCGGGAGCTTGAGCAACCACCTTCGTCATGCCACCAAAGAAGGCAATAGCGCCAGGGGCTACCCTTGCACCGCTGTACATCAATCAAGAAGGGCTCCCTCTGAGAGAAGCCCGAAACCAGAAAAGGAAGGCCATTAGCCCAACACCACAGGAAGAGGAGCTAGATCAAGAGATCAGAGATCTAGAGGCCATCCACCAACAAGTGGAAAGAAGGGAGAAAAATGCTTCGGCTAGCTGAACTCCAAAAGAAGATTGATGAAGCTGCTGAAGAGATGCACCATATCACACAAGACAATGAACAAGGACGAAAGCCACAGCAGAGAGAGCTTCGCCAAGAAAGCCCAAGCTACGATGATGTATGGTATGACGATTTCAATCATGGTAAGTTTTCTTTTGATGATGCTTCTCCCCTAGCAGCAGAGTTGTAGATTACCCCATGGCCACCGTCGTACAAACCGCCACAACTCCCCGTGTATGACGGGCATTCCGACCGGAAGCATTTCCTCATGAGCTACGAAGCAACCATATCATCATATGGTGGTAACACTACCATCATGGAGAAGTCCTTCATCATGGCAGTCAGGAGTGTGGCTCAAACGTGATATTCTTCTCTTCGGCCGGGAACAATCACGTCATGGCAGAAGCTGAAGGATACACTAGTCACCAGCTTCCAAGGTTTCCAAACGAAGCCAATGACTGCTCAAGCTCTATTCCAATGCACATAGGACTATGAGGAATACTTGCAGGCGTATGTCTGAAGGTTTCTGCATCTTAGAGCTCAGGCGCCAACGGTGCCAAATGAGATTGTTATTGAAGCTATGATCAAGGGACTTTAGCCATGACCAAGAACGCAGTATTTCGCCAGGAAGCCCCCATAAACTCTGGAGAAACTTCTACAGAAGATGGACGAGTACATGAGAGCCGACAATGACTTTCGGCAAATAAGGGAAGAAGCCTACAGATACAATAAGATGACCAGGGGCTTCGGAGGAAGACTCCACCCAAGGCATGTTAGGACAATCCATAATCCTAGCTCAAGCGAAGACAGGGGAAATCATACTCAAGGGCATCAGCACAGCTCCCAATCATCAGGAACACAGCAAAGCTCCTTTAGGCCACTAGCCCCAAGAGGCAGAGGAGGTAGAAGCTTTGGAGGAAGATTCAGCTCGCAACCAAGGAGGTTGTTTTGCCTATTCTATGGAGAAGATAAGGGGCATACAACTAGGATATGTCAAGTCACGATACAGAAGCAAAATAAAATAGCTGGAGCCAAAGCACGACAGAATCAGCCGAAGCAGGTCCTGCATACCGCTTCGTGCTATTCTCCGTACATTACTGAGTATGTGGGGCAATCAACAACCCAAAGTACCAGTAGCTTCGGCAAGCCACTCCCCGGCTGCATGGGCCCTGCCACCACCACCACCACCACTCATGGCTCCAACTTTGTCTCGCAATCAACAGCTAGAAGGGCACCACCAAGTTCAACAACAATGCGACACGCGCGAAGAGTCCGAAGCTCGGACAGTCAACAACACTGTACCAGAATCGAGACACATTTACTGAAGCAACAGAGGAGCTCAATCAAAAAACATTCATAAAACACTCAATGTAATTTTATTTCTCTTGCTTTTATGCCTCTACCCTAAATACAATATAAGAAGGTACAACCTTTGTCCTGTTGTAACAAATCTAGAGTTACACCAACGAGTGTACAAAAAAATGACGAAGCTCCAAAGTCGTTCCTATGGGGATGCAGAGCTTAAATGCCACCTAAGTAAAAAGTGAAAAAGCTCAAAAGTCGTTCCTACAGGGATGCAGAGCTAAAATGCCACCTAAGTAAAAGGTCGAGAAGCTCCAAAGTCGTTCCTAAGGGGGATGCAGAACTTAGCTCTAAAGTCGTTCCTACGGGGATGCAGAGCTAAAATACCACCTAAGTAAAAGGTGAAGAGACTCCAAAGTCGTTCCTAAGGGGATGCAATGTAACACCAGAAAATTCCACTTTGGAATTTATAACATCAATAATAAAAAAGTGTCCCAAAATGAATATACTACCTAAATAAAAGATTAAAATAAAAGAAACTTAGAAATTAAACTATACTTGGATTATGTGTTAGACTCTTCTTTTGGATTAAATAATTAAAAATATTCTCTATGTAGGATGAGATAAGACTATCCTTTAATATCAAAATTATGTAATTGTGTCTTTAAAACATGTGATTTAGATATATAATCACAACAAGATTTCTCATGTGTGATAAAACAAGTGGGATATTTCTTTCAATGACTAGGTAGTTTAAAATATTTAAATAAATGATGCAGAAATAAAATAAATATTTCTGCAAAAACATGTTGAAATCTAGGCCTGAAGTATTTTCGAAATTACAAGTTTAAAACATGAGACAAATTCAACAAAATCTGAAATGGAAAATAAATATAGAAATAATAAAGAAAAGGAAATAAACTACCTATGCTTGGGCCGGTTTTCGCCCCACCGTGGCCCAAGAAGAATCATCACCGCTCCAGCCCATTCCCCCGTGTGTGGCCCAGCTTGAATTGGTGGACACACCGATAGTTGGGGCCTGCACATGAGTCGCGTCTCCCGAAATCCGCGCGTGCCATTCTGATTGTGGGTCACTGCCGGGTGGGGCCCCTGGGCCGATCACCGTAGCACGCGATCACGCTTGCGTCGCACTGAAGCACGGGCCCGCTTTGTCAGGCGTATCCTTCTCCTCCAGACGATCGGGGGTCCGTTTCTGAGCTCGACGACATCTCAACAACCTCAAGATGACTGTTTCCCCATCGTCGGCCCTATAAAACGCAAAGCCCTCTCCTTCTCATTCGGCACCTGGGGCTTGAGAATTCGCGCGCGTGTGGGTGGAGGAGGTATCAAGGGAGTGCACCTTGCGACGTATCGTCGTCGTTGGGCCGTGTATCACCACTGGTGGGCTCCGCTACGGCTAGATCTCTGATGAGTGCTTCCCTCATCTAGTTCGTATTAATCTGCGCGCCATATAGGATCAGCCGGTAGCAAGTTTCTGGCTCGAGATCGTGGGTTGGGCGACTCTGCAATGGCGCCACCACACCAGACTGCGCTCCGCCGTCTAGCCACCGGGTGTACCACCGAGGGTCGTTGATCACGTAGTGATCGGCCTTGATTGAAGGGACGATAACGCTTCGATCAGGGCTTTTGTGGCCGTCAGATTGTGTATGGACGACTTTGATCGGCTCCAGTATACCCTTTGGCTGATTTGAATCCGCGCGGTAGGATGTTCAATCGGTGGCCGCGATTAGATTCCATGTTCATTAAACTGAGACCGTAGGATCTAAATTCGTCGGCCGAGATAGCATACTGTTGACGCCTTTTTGGAGGCGTCAATCACTCAAAAGAACCAGCGGCGGTGCTCTCTGGTCAGGCGCGGACGGTCCGCGGAGCAGGGCCGGACGGTCCGCGACCTGGCGCGAGGCGGCGGTGCTCTCTGGTCAGGCGCGGACGGTCCGCGGCACAGGGCCGGACGGTTCGCGACCTGGCGCAGTAGCTCGGGTTCCCTGCCTGACGGCCGGACGGTCCGCGACCTGGCGACAGGGTCGTCTTCCTCCTCCTTGCTGGAATCTAGATCTCGTCCCCTGGGGGGAAGAGATCTTAATGGTGCTCCTACATCTACTCCTAGGGAAGGAAAAGTAAATAAGGTAATTGGTTCGATTGGAATGTGTTCGGGGGTTCTCAATCGGCCGTACCCCTTTATATTTATAGGGGAGGAGGTCTGGACCTTTTCCTAAGAGATAGCCAACAAACTCCCACGTGATTAGATAGATAACCACGCACGAGATAAGGATAAATATCCGAGTTAATCTAATCTCGGGACACGCGGACCGTCCGGGCCCAAGGACCAGACCGTCCGCTCATTTTGGTGCCCAACATATGCCCCCCTGCCTTTTGGTGGAGCTTGGCGAACCAAAAGCATCATTGAAAACTTCGGAAATAATTGACCTCATGAGCTTTTGTTCCCGATGTAAGGACTCAGCACTATGTAAGTCATCGGCTCTTGCGATCAGATAATATAAATAATTGATGGAACTTCCATGCACAGAGGCCGTTTCGGATCGCATCCTCTTCGACCATGTCTACCTGATCAACCTGTCAATAGGCAAAAACTTGTGGTGCCCCCCAGCCCAAATAAGCAAACGGATTGGGCCAGTAATACGAATTCATCGCCGTACCACCCCAGACATGAGCAGGACAACACATCGGCGATGGATAGAACGGGACGCACCATGCTATCCCTGGAGGAGGATGACAAGGCGATCTTGGTTGTGCTACCTTTTGGGTCCGTTTAGTCGGCTTTTGCTTTCGCACAGACCACCCTTTTGACTCCGTCTGCTTTATTGGCCGGTTGTGTGGAACGGCCTTTTTCGTATATTTGGCAAGCAACTGACCAAAAGTAGGGCCGACTCTACTGAGTCGTCCAGACGTCTTAATAGTATTTTGTTTCCTAACACTTGTTTTGCAACCTTGTGGTCCGGTGGTCTGAGGTTGCTGCTTCTGATTGTCTGCGGACTGTCCGACCATTATAGCCGGACCGTCTGCTACTGTCTCGGACTGTTCGGCCTTAGTACCCGGATCGTCTAGCGTACGCAGGACAGGTGACCGTGATCGGGTGTCCGATCGTGCTTGCCCCCCGGTGCCTCCGGTCTTTCTTTTGTCCGGAGTCTTCCGAGTAACCATTATGCGTGACATATTTGGTGTACGGGGATCACCAATGACGATATTTTTATCTTTGCTTTTATCGGCCGCACAGGGCCGAACTATGACTTTTTTGCTTGTCGGCTCTAATGTGGTGGCAGGGACAGGTGGCCTGTCAATCCTCACCTCCTTTTGAAACCTCAACCGGCCTTCGTTTATAGCCGATTGTATTTGTCGACGAAAGACAGCACAATCATTGGTGTTATGAAGAAAGGAGCCATGCCATTTACAATATATACGCCCTTTTAATTCTTCAACCGGAGGAATTATATGTGATAGTTTAATATTACCATGTTTAAGCAACTCATCAAATATTTTATCACACTTAGTAATATTAAATGTGAACTTAACCTTTTCCTTTTGTGTCGAGTGCGGGTGAGAGCGAACAGAAGGTTTGGCCTTCGTAGGCCAAACAAGCTCAGGGACATGTGACTTTTTTGGTTCTTGGGGCTTGGGTGGCCGGTTATATGTACGCCGGCCTTCCACACTAGACGGATCACAGGTGACTTCTGGTGCTCCGGACGGTCCGACCTGCACAGTCGGACGATCTACGGGTGGATCGGACGGTCCGGTACTATCCTCGGACTGTCCGGTCACGTCAGGCAACACCTGTGACCCTTGCGGTGGGCTCTGTGTAACTCCGGACTGTCCGGCGTAGGGTGCCGAACGGTCTGACGGAGGGTCGGACGGTCCGCGATTGTGTGCGGACGCTCCGGCCGTGCTCAGGGTTGACTCACCATTTAGCGAAGATGGTGGTGACGGTCGTTCTGGATATGAGTCCATCGGCACACCAGAATATGGCTAGGAAAACCCATTTGTCGCCGATGTGTTTGGCGCAATTGTTTCAGCGCCTAATTTATGTGATAAAAAATCAGGCATGTGAGTTTTTCCTAATGCATGTGCCATCCTATCTATATCCTCCGTAATACTTTTAATCCGATTATCAAAAGAAATTTTAATAGATGGAATATCATCGGCTGACCTGGCATCACCTATCGTGGGGAGCTGTTGCAGCACGGCTAACATATACTCGGCGTTTATCTCCCTTTCTTGGACGGTCTTCTGGTGGCAGTCTACCCTGAAGTGCGAGAGGTACCACTTATCCGCCACCTTGAGCACTTGATCCTTTTGTCGGTGGGCCTCCTCGTCTATTTTCTTCATGTCATCTTCTAATCTTTTATGCTCAGCGGCCGATAAATTAGTCAGCCTTTTCTTGCTGTTTGGAGAAGCACCGTTGAGATCTTTAGAATCGGCCATGTAAGCCTGATTTTGTAGATCTGCAACTTCGTCCCCAGCGGAGTCGCCAAAAAGTATGTTGACGCCTTTTTGGAGGCGTCAATCACTCAAAAGAACCAGCGGCGGTGCTCTCTAGTCAGGCGCGGACGGTCCGCGGAGCAGGGCCGGACGGTCCGCGACCTGGCGCGAGGCGGCGGTGCTCTCTGGTCAGGCGCGGACGGTCCACGGCACAGGGCCGGACGGTCCGCGACCTGGCGCAGGAGCTCGGGTTCCCTGCCTGACGGCCGGACGGTCCGCGCCCTAGGGCCGGACGGTCCGCGACCTGGCGACAGGGTCGTCTTCCTCCTCCTTGCTGGAATCTAGATCTCGTCCCCTGGGGGGAAGAGATCTTAATGGTGCTCCGGGTCGACAGGTCACCCGAGGCGTCCCCAGACGACGTGGAGTCGCCTAGGAATTAAGAGATCAATTCGAGGAAGAGGTCTTGGATGGACAACTAGATCTTGCCCTCCGGGAGGGGTGAGATCCTAGGGTCGTCTTGGGATCGGCAGGCCACCCAAGACGGATCTAGACGACGTAGAGTCAAATAGGGGTGGAGGTGGATATGTGGAAGACTACAACTAGAACTATGCTACATCTACTCCTAGGGAAGGAAAAGTAAATAAGGTAATTGGTTCGATTGGAATGTGTTCGGGGGTTCTCAATCGGCCGTACCCCTTTATATTTATAGGGGAGGAGGTCTGGACCTTTTCCTAAGAGATAGCCAACAAACTCCCACGTGATTAGATAGATAACCACGCACGAGATAAGGATAAATATCCGAGTTAATCTAATCTCAGGACACGCGGACCGTCTGGGCCCAAGGACCAGACCGTCCGCTCATTTTGGTGCCCAACACATACCAATTAGTTATGGGCTTCGATCGATCTGTGTCATGGGCTTCTGATCCAATGGCCCACCCAGCGTACCGGTTCGGTGATGATGTGATGTAATCGTGGCCATTCGATTCAGATCACACGGCTCTTATAACACGATACCCCTTCGGCCAAGATATTTTGCTAAAGAGTCCCTAGTGTTTTAAGTAATCAACTCGCTGCCCATATGCATTTAAGAATTATTACAGATCAATCCAGTTTTATCCAAAACTAACCCTAGACTTCCTGGTAATTATGTCTGCAGTCCAGAATAATTGGGAATACTCAGAATTAAATAAGAAAATGGGGTTTCAGTATAAAAATAAATCCAGAAACTTGTTTAATTCATATTTAATTCATTTTAACTCCAAATTGATCCATTCCAGTTGCAGTAATCCATAATAATATTATTTATCCCCTGATAGCTTTATTTTGTTATGAAACCTAAATTAAAATTATGCACTTAATTTCTTTTGTACCTGACTCCTAAATCTTTAGAAAACCATATCTTTTCAACCGTAACTCCGAATTTAGTGGTTCTCAAACCCACGATCTCATAGCATCACATAGAATATTATTAGGCAGTTTGTTCTTGTGTTTGGTGTGACGTTAATTTTTCCTATATCATGTTTGTTTGTATTGCTACGAATAGCAGTGAGGTCACGAGAATCTAAAGATCATCCTGGTACCTGGGATCTCAAGTCTAAGGCAAGTTGTGCCCTTGATCATTTTTCTTTACCTAATAATGTTCTTGTTAATCACTATGACATGCTCAGGTTAATTTGATGGGACCTAATAGGTTTCCCTAGCATTGTGTATTCCCCACCTTGCAAACAGATGAATTATTGGGTAGATTTGCTATTGCTCTACCTGGTTTTGGGAAACTAATGTTTTATTATGATCATGTTCCAAATATGTTGTGGTTTAATTATTGTTCATGATAAGATCATATTGTTAATTGGAACATGAAGAACCACCCGGGACAACAGTGCTACCACAAGGGTGGAATGAGACGTCCTTGGCCACGTAATTAGGAAAGCTAGGGAGAGATTACCTTACACGGTTAGGGGAAGCGGGGAGGCGTCGCTGCAGAGTTTAGGGAGGTCCTCGGGTCGAACTCTCTGTAAAGCATTTTGGATGAGGGATTCCTATGCTTCCTTCTTCCTGAATCTATAGCGGGTTTTCTTGAACTAATGGAACTTTGGAAAGGCCTTGTAGTGCTACCCTGTCTCGCTTCCTTGGTAGAGGTGTATGGGGTCCGTACAACCTCGTGGCAAATGGGTAACACGACTTGTGGGTAAAGATGTGCAATCTCTGTACAGTGTAAAACTGGTATATCAGTCGTGCTCACGGTCATGAGCGGCTCGGACACTCACATGATTAACTGATGGAATTAAACTCAATTTGTCATTTGCATTGCATTGTGGGTGTTGTTATTAATCTTGATCTCTTACTTAATTGGGTTGGTATCTACTTATACCTAGTAACTACTAATAAAATTTTGACCAACTTTAAAAAGCAATGCTCAGCTTTAACCATCTCTTTTGGGTAAGCCTTCCACTTCACGTGAACTCCCACCTTCGGTGAGTTCTTGCACATTATTCCCCACAACTTGTTGAGCGATGAACGTATGTGAGCTCACCCTTGCTGTACTCACATCCACCGCTAGGTCAAGAACAGGTACTACGGGACGAGGCACATGGAGGATGCTGTGATGAGTTCATGAGTGGTCTAGGCCATCGTCTCCCAGTCAACTTTGGTTGCTGGATCGTTGTCTTCATATGATGTAATTATTTAATTATTTTGTATAGAACTTTGTTATATAGTAATGATGTGACATTCTTTTTTGTACCATGAATCATCATATGTGTCAAACTTGATCCTAGCACACTTGGTGATTATCTCACGCCCGGGTTTTGGTGCCCCTGAAATCTGGGTGTGACATGCAGAGTCTTACTTTTACGAAGAGTTTATGCATTAACATTTGTTGCATCATATCATCACATCATGCTTCATAGCATCGCATCATTCAACATCTCGCATCATCCAAAGAAGTGGAAAAGAAGGGAAATTGCTCCTTCAAACATGTTGCCTAACTCATGAGGTCAAGCCTATCTTTGACAAAGAATTATGAAAGGATGTTTTAATAGTGCAAGATCCATGCCTTCAACAACGGTATTCTTATGCAAAGATCTATGGCTTCGGCAACATCATTTCTTATGCAAGATCCATGCCTTCAGCAACACGTATTTCTTATACAAGATCTACGACAAGACCTTCGAATCTAAAAAGTCGCTTCAGCCAAAAAGAGGATTTTTTTCTTTATGAAGCGTGAAAAGAAGGGAAGGTGTTTTTTAGCCTATCAGCTCAAAAACGGTATGTACGAAGATTTCACGCTACACAAAGAAATATATTACAGCATGAGATATAAAGTTGACAATTGTTTTTTACATAACAAGAACATTACACAAAAATTCTACAAGAAATATAAAATCTATTCATCCATTTTTAGAATTTTTTTCAGCAGCTTCGTTCAATAGTCTATTCACAGCTTCATCAACAGCTTCATTTGCTATCCTAATCACATCAAGAGCGCCCTTCAAGGCTGTATCGGCCTCAGGGTCGTACGGCTTCGGAGGAGGAGAAAGTTCTGCTACATAAAATATAGTTTTGTGAGATACGAAGCTAGAGCACTCACGAAGATAGAGTGCGACACAAACATACCTATACGTCTTTCCCGCTCTGCAACTTCTGCAGCTCTCCTCGCCTCCTCTGAAGCTCGGTGGGTTTCTTCTTCATTTTGTCTAATAGTTTCGTCTGCTATCTCCCTTACACCGTTCATCCACACTTCAGAGTAAAATTTCCCGCCAAGGGCAGTAGCTTCGGCTGAAGGTTCCTTAATATCACTCACTGAAACTGATAATTCTGGCTAAATTACAGCCTTTGCATGCTCGCAACCAGATTTTTCAAGGAGTGAGACGGCTTCTTGGGTGCCGTTGAAGGCGCAAAAATCTCCTCTATCAATAAGAATTTCATCAAAAGCTTCGGCTTCGCCACCGATCCATCGGAAATCCCCGTCAGGATCACCACAGATAAAGTTCTCCTCCGTAGAGAATGCGCCAACTTTAGTAAACCTATTTTTCAACTTATTGCAACATTCCATAGCAACATTGAAGCATTCCTATTTTACCTGATGAAGCTCTTCAACATTCTTCTGAATTCTCAACCGTTTGGTGTCAGATATCTCGCGTTTTGCTTGTTCCACGTTAAAGTTTTCAGTGATCTCATCAAGCTTCTTCTCTAGTCCTTCCACTTCAGATCTGTGCAATCCTACTTGAATAGATAAACATGTTCCAAATCAGCAATACGATTCGCATCTGCTTCTTTCTTCTTTTCGAACTTCTCTATTTTCTGGTCTACTTCAGAAAGGCTAGCCAGTCTAGCTTCGCTAGACTTTAACCTATCAACTAAAGAAAGCAGGATCTTGTTCTTCTCAAGGGCCTCATTCCGAAGCGTTATGACTTCCGAGCGCAGGTTCCCAAAGGCGATCTGAGTGCTTTCATCTTCATCATCTTTCTGGGCCTTCAAAGCCTTGCTAAGGATAAGACCCTGACAAACAAATACACAAATAATAATAAGCATTACCACAAACCGATCACCAAAAACCTGCCTAACAAAAATCAATGAATACAAAAATAAATATGCAAACCTTCAAGCTGTTATAAGCAAGGCTGTCTGCAAGTTGATCCTTCGTCATTGCAGATAGTCCAAGTTCAAGCTTCGGATAACCATGTCATCCATCATTTCTAGGCAAACATGTATCTCCTTGTTGTTTGATAGACAATAAAGGAAATCATCTTCATCATTACCTCCATATACTAAGGACCCTCGGGGGTATTTCAGGTCCTTTGCGTAATGTTGCACTTCGGCAATTTGCTCTTCTGATAATTGTTTCCCTAAAGCATGGCGAACAATATAATCCAAATCATCTCGAGAAGGCGCTTCGGGTACAGACAATGTTAGCTTCTCCAGAAGACCTTCCTTTGCTTGCTCCGCTGGCTTAATTCTCGATGGCTCAGCTTTAGCGCAAGCGGGATAAGCACTTGCAGCAATGGCCCCTCCCAACTCCTCAGTTTTGTTTTCAAAAGATTTAGTAGAAACAGGAGTTGGCACCTTCAAAGATTTCAGAATAGCATCCAAAACACTGGCCATTCACCTCCCTTTCCCAGGAGTTATTATTGTAGCAGTTGTTAACTTCAGCAACCCCATCGTGGTTGGGGGACTCTGCAGTTTCGGATGCTCCTCTGTCTTTGAGCTCTTTGCTTCTGTTTCTTCTACTTGGAGCGACAATAGCTTCGACAGTTGAAAGGGAAATGTGCCCTTGGGCCATTTCTATAATGTTTTGGTGATTAAGTGTCCAACACATAGTAAGTGAGTTGCTATGTGCCACACAAGCAAAAGGTGCAAATCAAAGACAAGGTATGTTTCTAGACTTACTACATTTGTTTTGAGTACTAATGTGTTCTGTCTAAGTGCTAGAAACAGTGAGATAAGAATTGGAAAAAGAGTTGGCTATGTGCAGCAAACTCCAGCTCGGCTTGGCACACCGGATTGTCCGGTGGTGCACCGGACAGTGTCCGGTGTGCCAGGCTGGTCCGCGTGAAAAGGCCGCTCTCGGGACTCGACGGCGGCGTACGACTATAATTCACTGGATCGTCTGGAGGTGCACCGGACTGTTCGGTGAGTCATCCGCGACGAACTCGTCGCCCTCGGGAAAAGCAAAAAGGCGACGTGGCTATAATTCACCGGACTGTCTGGTGGTGCACCGGGCTGTCGTTGAGTCAACGGTCGCCTGCGCCAACGGTCGGCCGCGCAATCTTCACGCGACACGTGGACTGCTCCAATGGTCAGCTAGTGCACCGGACTGTCCGATGGGCACCGGACAGTGTCCGGTGCGCCAATCAGCTCTGAGGACCAACGGTCGGATGCGCCAAGAAAGGAAGGAGATCGCGTACCGGACAGCTACAGTGACTATCCGGTGGTGCACCGGACTGTTCGGTGCACCACCCGACAGAAGGCAAGTTTGGCCTTCCAAGTTGGCCTCCAACGGCTCCTAGCTGCCTTGAGGCTATAAAAGGGATCCCTAGGCGCATGGAGGAGTCAACCCAAGCATTCATTAAGTATTCTAAAGCATCCAGACTCTGCTCCCACGCATTCGCTTTGTTGTGTTAGAGAATTGAGCTCCATTCGAGTCACAAACTCCCTGTGTTGTCATTTGAGCTCGAGTCTTCACTGGTGTGTGTGGGTGTGCTGCATATTTGAGTCTTGCATGTGTTGTTTCTCCCAACCTTACTCCGTGCTTTCATTGTGATCTTTGTTGTAAGGGCGAGAGACTCCATGTTGTGGAGATTCCTCGCAAACGGGAAAATACTCTAAGGAAAAACCATGGTATTCAAGTTGATCATCGGATCACTTGAAAGGGGTTGAGTGCAACCCTCGTCCATTGGGACGCCACAACGTAGAAGTAGGCAAGTGTTACTTGGCCGAACCACGGGATAAAAATCGCGTGTCTTGTGTTGCTCTCTCTGTGATTGTTTGCGTTCACAAGAACTCGTTTCAAGCTACTTAGCCGTTCTAACACTTATAACTAAGTTTTGTGGCTATTAGTGTTTGATATTTACAGGATCACCTATTCACCCCCCCTCTAGGTGCTCTCAATTGGTATCAGAGCCGTACTCTTCACGTAAGGGACTAATTGCCCAAAGAGATGGATCCTAAGGGAAAGGGGATGGTGGTCAACGACAAGGAGAAGGAGTCCATCTTCAACGAGCCAAGAAATGACAAGCCCACTGACTCTGGCTCGAGTCACAAGAAGAAGGACGGGAAGAAGAAGAGGCGCATCAAGAAGATTATCTACTACGACAACGATACATCTTCTTCTTCACCAAGAGACGACGACGATGACGATTCTTCGTCAAAGAAAAAGACGGTTAATCAAACTATTCCTTTGATTATTCCCGCATGCCGTACAATTCGAATGCACATTTACTTTCTATTCCTCTAGGAAAACCTCCACAATTTGATGGAGAGGACTACTCATTTTGGAGTCATAAAATGCGTAGTCATCTATTTTCTCTCCATCCTAGCATTTGGGAAATAGTTGAAAATGGAATGCATTTCGATAGTACGGATAATTCTGTATTCATTAATGAACAAATTCATAAGAATGCCTAAGCTACTACTGTCTTGTTAGCTTCGCTTTGCAGGGATGAATACAATAAAGTAAGTGGCTTGGACAACGCCAAGCAAATTTGGGACACCCTCAAGATCTCACATGAGGGAAACGATGCTACCATGATCACCAAAATGGAGTTGGTGGAAGGCGAGCTAGGGAGATTCGCCATGATTAGGGGGAAAGAGCCAACACAGACCTACAACAGGCTCAAGACCCTGGTCAACAAGATTAGAAGCTATGGAAGCACAAGATGGACGGACCACGACGTCGTCCGACTAATGCTCAGGTCCTTTACAGTTATTGAACCCCATCTTGTGAACCTTATCCGTGAAAATCTCAAGTACACAAAACAAGCAGCAAGGAGGCGCTACCAAGCAAGGTAGCTCAAGTAGAGGCTGCCGAACTCAATGAAGATGAAATGGCGCTTATCATCAAGCGCTTCAAGACCGCACTTAAAGGACGCAAGGAGTACCCCAACAAGAATAAAACAAAGGGAAAGCGCTCTTGCTTCAAATGCGGTAAGACTAGTCATTTTATTGCTCAATGCCCCGATAATGATAATGACCAGGAACAAGAAAAGTATAGGAAGAGGGAGAAGAAGAAAGTTTACAAGAAGGCGAAAGGCGAGGCACACCTTGGAAAAGAATGGGATTCAGACTGCTCTTTATCCGATTCCGACGAAGAAGGGCTGGCAGCCTCGGCCTTCAATAAGTCTTCGCTCTTCCCCAACGAACACCACACTTGCCTCATGACCAAGGAGAAGAAGGTAAGTGTTCGAGAAACCCCTAAGTACACTACTTCTAGTGATGATGATTCTTCCGATGATGAAGTAGATTACTCTAGCTTATTTAAAGGTTTAGTGTAACACCCCTGGTGTTACTGCCACTAAAACTTGAGCATAACATCATAAGCATGGGCATATCATGTGTTTGTCACACCTAGAATGCATTCACTAGGTAAAAATTTCAAACAAGTTGTATTGATATGACATTTTGTGGATGAAACCCTAGGGTAAGATACCTAACCCTAGATTGGGCTTAAAGAGGTAACTAAAGTTTAACCAAGAGAAAACCCCAAAGCTTAGTTATAATAATCATAAATTATCACTATGAATGGACTAAAGTGGCATTAAAACCCTAAAAGTACCACAAACCCTAAAAAGAACCCTAGAAACCCTAAACTTAAACCCTAGGGGGCTAAGTGCAAAATTAGTGCCCATTTGGACTAAAGTGCAAAAACTATGAAAGTAAGGTGTTTTAAGTCATATGGTTCACAAATATGTGGATTTGCAACTTAAACCCTAGGTTTTGGGCCTATTTGCAAAAACACCACTTTTGTGACCATATAACTAAGTCTCAAAAACAGTTGATCAGGGCAAACTTTGGAGCTCTACAGATCAAGAAATTCAAAGAATTTGCCCTAGGTCGATGTAGAAAAGTTGCAGATCCATTGTAGAGGAACAACTTTTCTAAAGGTGTTTGGTCTTGGTACCATGAGAAATTTAGAGATATTTTGATCTGAAGATGGGCTGTCAGGCGAAATTTAACTGAATTTGGCACACTGTTCATCGGACTGCAGAAAAGATATCACCGGCGATAAGAACGCCACCGCGGTCGGAGATGGGTCGGTGGCCACGGTAAAGGTCTTCCGCGACGTGGCGTTAAAACGTGGAGGTGGCGCTACCTGGTTAATCCACGGCCCCTGAACTTTCGCCGTGGCTCTGTCGCGCGGGTGAGCTCACCAGCGCGGTCATAGCTCGGTGAATCTCATCCATCTCCGGCCAGCAGCCTATAAATTGAGCCTGCCCTCGGCTCTGTCATGTATTCAAGCAGCTAGCGCACCCACCCACACCTCAGATCCTCCACCAGAGAGCTCCAATTTCTCATTTCCTCCAACCCACTCAAGAACATCGCTCGGTTTGCCCTTATCATGGCCAGCTTGCATCAGGTTCGTTCAAGCATTCTGGTCGTTTGTTTTAGCGTCCTTAGGTCCTCCTCAAGCTTCACGACCCCTTTGATTGAACTAGACCGCCCTGGGTTGCCGTGAACGCCCGTGTTCTTCCGTTGCCCATGCGGTCACCGTGGTCAGGGCGTTTTAGTGCGCCATTAGTGAAATTGATTTAGGGGAAACTTTGGTTGAGGTGTGAATTAGGTGCCAGTCATCGAAGAGCGCCAGTCATTGTGTAAATCGGCCAGTACAGGCACGCCGATGATCGGTGTGTCGCCGTCCACCATCGTGGACTGGGCTCTGTGAAGACATAGGAGTTCGAGGGTTGATTTGAAAGTGTCAGTGACTGTCTAAAATAGTGTCTTGGACTCTTTCGGGTTATGCCAAAAGGTAGGGACTTTCTTGCAAAGTCTACACGCGGGCGCGGGCGCAGGCGCGCGCGTTCCTGTCCGTAGTTGGGCCGACCTGGGCCTAATTCGATCCAGAACTTTTCATAATTTTTCTTTTTCCTTTTCTGCCAGAGCTAAAACAATTCTAGAAAATTGTAGAAAAATGATAAAATTACCAACCAATTTTGCTAGGTCTCTAACTTCCTATGGTATTTAATAAAAATAGTTTCTTGATTTTTAGTCCAATTAGGAAATTATAGAGTATTTAAAATAGCCAAAAACCTTGTTTCTGGATTTTTAGAGAATAAATAATAAATCCAAAATTTACTAAACTTTTAGGATACACTCTATATAATATTTAGAGGCCTTGGGTAAAGTTTTGAATGATTTGGACCATGTTTGCTACTTAGAACCCAAAACCCTAGCCCCCCTGCCCTGTGAACTTCACTGTTGACTCCGGAAACCCTAAGTTGTAGGAGATCCGTGAAGGAAAGTTGTATTCAAGACTTTAGATAATAAACATTTAGTATCTTTGCACTCTCATGAGCATTACATGGACACTCATTATTATGTATGGTTATATTTAGTAAACGAAGAAGAAGTAGAAGTCGAAGAAGCGAAGACTTCACCACCACCACCTGAGGAACATCAAGCAGGCAATTGCTTTTATTTTGATATCTGCGGATCAGAGCCTGATTCACCAGTAACACAAGGCAAGCCCCGGTGCATTTGCCACCTCCTTGTTCCTTTTAAAATCTTTCACACTTACTTGATGCATTAGGTAATAGGAGTTGTGTGCTAAACTATTGTTGCATCTCCTTCCTTGGACTTAATTATTTCCTAAATCCCTGTTTTACAAAAGGTTTTTCTTATGCTTAGCTTTGCTTTAGAAAAACAAAATGTTTTGTTTTCTCAAAAGATGATGATGCAAAGTGGGTGGGATGTTTTCAAAAATAAAACTTGATGGTGGATCCATCATGGCCATGATGGGTTCAACATCGAAAAAGATGTACCTCTGCCAGGTACCAAACTTTGGGTTTGAAATAATAAAGCTGAGACCGGGCGAGTGACTTGCACGAGAAGAGAGTCTCGGTGTAGTGTCTCCGTCTGAGTCGATTAAGGACCGTGTCGATGTAGGCCTGCTGACCGAGGACCCTTTAACTGGTCACATGCCTTATCATGGGTAAGCTTTGCCTCGGGCAGACTAATACCAGAATAAGATACCACGCAATGGGAGTGGAGAGATGGCGAGAGTAGCGTGTACCCTTCGTGGCAAGAGGCTGGACGGTGGTGTATCTGTGCTCTCGGTTGGCGTGAACCTGATCTGGTCTTAAGAACCCCGGTGGTGAGTTGACATATGCAAGGGTTAAGTGCTACATATGTCGTGTGATTGGAGATCCTTAGCCGAGTATAATCGATTCGGATCACCGTAACTTCACGGTTATGAAGACTTGGTCACTGACTTACACGTAGCAATCCAGTGAAGATGAAGGGTTGTTAAGAAATTGACTAGTATAGGTCAAGTGATTGAATTAGGATAGAAAGAACATGTTGGTCACTTGCTCTCAAATGCTATGAATTAAGAACAAGGAAACACAGAGAACGTTAAACATTAAAGTCCTTTGTCCTTCGGAACATTATTTCCCATGGGATATAATGATTCTCGGATGAAGGTTATGAAGGACATACCTTCGTAGGTCACAATATATAATACTGAAGAAGAATCACATAAAAATAAAAGATAATATAAACAGTGATATCTTATTATTAAATCATTTCTATTTTATTACTATGGCAAAATAGAAATGATATTAAGTTATAAATGTACCTTCGACTTGAAGGTAAAGATACAAGTTGACGCAAAAGCAAATGCCAAGTCGGCGTGAACAGTACGGGAGCACTGTTCACCTATTTATAGGCATGAGACACAGCCCATGTAAAATTACACCCATGCCCTTTACATTTGCTAATAACTCTATAGTAATCCGTCGAGGTCTAAATAGCCTTTTCATCTTTAAGTCGGTTTCCTTTTCTGCTATTATGTCGAAGCTCTTCTGCGCATAGCTTCGGCTCCGCGCCATCCTTCGTATTCCTTTTGTGCTTCTTCACACTGTGGTTTTAACTCAAGTCCGAAGATACCTGTTCATGCATCATACTCTAGAAACTTTGTTAAATCATGTTTTTGAGGACCTTCGGAAGCCGAAGGCCCCCAACAGTAGCCCCTCGCAATATTAATTTGTTAGAATGATAAATTCAGATTGCGATATGGACGAAGGCCCTAAGCCGGAGGTCCAAAAAAACACCTTCCCTTTGCTAGAATAGCAACAGTCTCTGACAAGCGGGCCCTTTCAGTTTTCAACGCACTAGGCGTATAAATAAGAGCGCACCACGAGCTCATTTGGCATGCTTTCTTGCCATCTGCTCTTTCTTACTCAATTTTTAGCTCTTGCGCACCAACATTTGCTTGGCTTTTAAAATTTTTTAAGCTTCGGCTTTGAGAGTACTTTTTTCAGCATTTCCGAAGATGTCTCAAGACAAGAAGGCTGTTGCTGAAATGAAACTGAGCCTTTCTGAGGAGAAGAATCTTGGCTTTCTTGAATCAATAGCAAAGACAAATACAGAGAAGATTACAAGGGAGATTTTAGAGGGTTTATCTGAAGACACTGGCGATAGTGACAGTTATGATGTGGAAAGTGGCGGGGAAGACTCCGAAGATCGACCCTGGCGACCAAGCCATACAGTTTTCGGAAAATCAACTATTAAACAGAGTCATCACGACAATATGAGGGGAAGATACTTTCGAGATGTGTCTATCATGAGGGCTGACAATGGAGACAAGACTTCTCCTGCTCCTGAAGAGAACGAAGTCGTGATCTTCCGAAGCTTCTTCAGGGCTGGGCTTCGGTTCCCCCTGAGCAGTTTTGTGGTAGAAGTTCTGAAGATATACCAGGTTTACCTTCATCAAATTACACCCGAAGCAATCATAAGAATGGGGATCTTCGTATGGGCTGTGAGGAGTCAGGGCTTGGAGCCAAATGCAAAAGGTTTCTGCAGTATGCACGAACTGTTATATGAGACAAAACCCTAGGGTAAAGAGCAGTATCATAACAATTTTAGATGCTATAGCTTCGTTGCTCGCTCTGGGTCAAGCTACCCCGTGCCAACCTTTCGGAAAAGATGGCCCGAAGACTGGATGAAAAAATGGTTCTACGTGAAAAATGATTTAAAGGCATGAGAGGATATTAAAGAGATCATCATGCGCCCTATCTAGCAACGCTTCGGCCTCCGGAAACCGAAGGTAGAAATTGACGAAGCGACCGAAGAATGTCGCAAGGCCTTCAGCTTAGTCTGCTCTTTTATCGGGACAAGAGACTTAGTTCAAGAGCACGTGGCCTACAGGATATGGCCATTGGTAGCCAACTGGGAGATGCCAAAAGAAACCATCAGCAATCCCCACGAAGGTGGTTTGGTTCGACTAAAATATACCTTCAGGTTTAGAGACCAGTTTATCGAGCCAGCCGACGACTGGCTGAAAAGCGTCGAAGCTACAAGTGATGAGTTGCTTGGGCTGTATTCTAAAGCGGAAGACAATGCGCTATCTACGGCCTTCAGAGACCGGAAAAAGAAGAGATTAAATAGAGTTTTTGATGCCATTGGATTCATGTATCCTGACTACCGGTCATGGGGGCAAAAAAGAAAGAGTGCAACTTCCGGGAAAGATGATGCTTCAGCTGCTCCAAGCGAGCCTGCGCCGAAGGGAAAAAAGGTGAAGGTCCTTACTCACCGACCGCGCTTCATAGAACCGGCCACAGTGCCCGAATTTGGCGGTGAGACCTCTTCGGCTACTGAAGCCGAAGAACCTGCGATTACATAGAAAACTGAAGAGTCGGCTGTAATGCCGAAGGCGTCATCAGCCAAATCAGATGAGCCAAAGGCCACTAATATTGGAGAAATAGAGGTCGAGAGAACAAAGACATTAGAAGTTATAAGCCCTTCGGCAGAGGTGACAATGCCAAAGGCACAAAAGGATCTTGCAACGACTCCCAAGAGGAAGAGGATGGTGAACGTACTAGATGTGCTGGAAACAATAAAAACTTCAAGCTCTACTCCAAAGAAGACTGTCGAAACTTCGAAAACACAAATTGAGGCAAAACTATCCGAAGCCGAAGCTACCAAGAGCCAAGCCGAGACCGAAGCTGGGCCCTCAGAGCCCGCCAAGGAGAAATCCTTGGAAATTAGAGAAGAAGAAACGGAAAAAAGGCTGCAGAAGAAATTCTGTCTGAAAAAACTGCCATTCCTATTCCCGAAGCATCTTCCGAAGCTCTCGATTATATTGTACGACATGCTTCGGGAAAGAGGTTATCTGCAGAAGAGAAGCGAGAAGCCCAATGTTATGCCCAGAGACTGAAATATCCGAAAGGGGCGTTAATATTCAAGGGCAGCGGAGAAGAAGACTTCTTGTATTGTCTCCTGGACAACAAAGAGATTTCTGTCTGCCGGGAGATGAGCAGGAGCTTCGGATTCTCGACATTAAAAGAGGGGCTTTCGGTGCTGTCAAAAGATGAATTGGCCGGCAGCTTAGCATACATTAGTTTAAAGGTGAGAGGATGAGATTTTTGTACTTGAAAACAAAACTTTTTATTTGCTTATACTTAATACCGCACTTTTTTGCAGGGCCTAATTCTTAGCAACGCCCTCAGGGCGCAAAAAAGTGCTGAAGACGAAGGATGCACCATAGCTTTGAACAACCTTCGTTCCAAAGTAATTGAACTAAGGAACGAAGGTCTTGAAAAAGACAAAATATTAAACTCATTGTTGAACAAAATAAAAGAAGACGAGGCTATTTCCAAAGCCCAAGCTGAAACGCAGAAATGTGAAATTGAAAACCTTCAGAAACAGCTGGCAGAAGCGAAATTGAAATGTGCTATTGCTGAAGCTGATTGAGACGCCAGTAACTATTGGAAAATCATTGGGAGAAGACAATTGTGGAACTTCACTCTTCAAAAGAGGAATATTATGAAAAATCCGTAAAATGTGTAGAAAAAATTAAAACTAGCTTCGCCAATGTTGGCGCATTCTCCAGCAAGGACAACTTCGTAAGAGGCAATCCTGAGGGCCCAATTGATTGGATTAGCAACGAAGCTGAAGCTTTTGAGGAAATTTTGAGTGGTCGCGGGTGTTGGGGACTTGTTCTCAAATGCTATAAATTAAGAACAAGGCAACATAGAATGTTAAATGTTAATGTCCTTCACCCGCTGAAGCATTATCTCCCCGAGGGTTTAATGAACTTCGGACGAAGGCCATGATCAGGGTATCACGAAGGTCATACCTTCGTGATCAAACTTGCTAAATAATATAAAATGAAGTATAAATTGTAAAACATTATAAAGAGATATGCTAAAAACAAATAACATTATTCACATATTTTGTCATATTTATACCTTCGTCTTGGCAGAAAGTGATAGTTCCAGTGCAATGTGTCAGTGATTACAAGATTGCGTGAACAGTGCAGGGGTACTATTCACCTATTTATAGGCACAGGGCGCAACCTATGTATGATTACAAATATGCCCTTTACAATTAAATACAATGATGACACAGGACATCATTGGTTTTTAAGTCATTTCATCTTTAAGTCGGTTCCCCCCTTCGTCATGAGATCCGTCATTGTGCCGAAGCTTTATATGTGACAGCTTCGGCGCTGCTTCTGGGAAGATCTTCCGAAGGTGTTTCCTTCCTTTAGAATCTTCGGCTACGAAGCATACCCCCAACAGTAGCCCCTTCGGCGTGTTAGATCGTTTGTCGTAACGAGCTTGATCCGTGAAAAAGTCTTCTAGGCTTCGGGATGCCGAAGATCCGAAAAACACCTTCCCTGAGCTAGTTGGCGAGAAACGATTAAAATAATCCGTGCACGAGGTGGCCCCATCTTGCAGTAGTTGTGCGCGCCCTAGCGATTCACCTTCCCGGACCCTGTGGCCCACCGTTCAGCGAGTGCAGGTGGCTGTTTACCCGGTGTGGAAGACCTTGACGATTCACCTTCCCACCTGCGGCACTATATAAATAGACGGGTAGGTGTGAAGTTACCACATCATTCATTGCTATTGCACTGTTTTGCTGCCAAAAATTTAACCAAAGCCAAAGCTTGATCATCGTGTTCGAACGAAGCGCCGCTTTTGATTCTGCTTCGTCACAAGAGGAAGAGCTTCGGAAGAATCAAAAAAGTCAACAACAAAAAATTTCAAAAAATTCATAATCAAATGGCGAGAGTGCACTCTACTGCCAGGGTTGATCGTGAGGGAGATGAAACCGAAGCTACTGAGACTATTCCTATTTTCGAAGCGATGAAGCGGTCTGGGCTAGTAACATCGGAGGATGCACCTGCCGCTGAAGCAGAGTAGGTTGATGTTGAGGAGACTAATTCCGAAGATGATTACAGTAGTGCAGTGTCGAGTAAACCCAGCCACCTGGATTTCGGAAAATCTACCATCTCTGAAGGTGATTTGCCTAAGATGATGAAGTTGGGCTACTTTAGTGAAGCGAAGAAAGAGCTGATTCATTTTGGAGGTGAAGAAACTACTCCAAAGCCAAGAAAAGATGAAGTAGTGGTCTTCAAAAGTTTCTTTAAGGCTGGTTTAAGATTCCCTTTGAATAAGATGATTGTTGATGTGTTGAAGAAGTTTGGGATCTACCTTCATCAGCTAACTCCTAACGCTATCGTTAGGCTTAGCGTTTATATTTGGGCTCTCCGAAGCCAAGGGGTGGAACCATTTGCCGAAGGTTTTTGCCGAGTGCACGAGCTTCATTACCAGACCAAGGCTAGAGCAGATGGGCTACATGAAAACTTAGGCTGCTACAATTTTGCCTACCGCAAGACTACAAAGTTTCCTGTGATCAGTTACCGTAGCAAGTGGCCAGCTGGCTGAAAATCCGAGTGGTTTTACGTCAAAGTTGACGAAGATAAGGAGAAATTGGTCCAGAGTCCGTTGGAATTGGTCTTCGGAGAGACCAGACCCCAGTGCAACATGACACCAGAGGGTCCGACCCAAACTGCTCTGGCTGAATTTAGAGTTATTGCGGAGCACATCGGCACAAGGGACTTAGTGCAAGAATTTTTGGCCTTCAGAGTGTTCCCAACTATGAAAGAGTGGGCCATGTTGAAGCTTGAAGGAAAAAGGAAGGAAGGGGAGCTTGTTCGGTTGCCTTACTATTACAAATTCAAGAGACATTTCAAAGTGCCTTGCCAAGAATGGCTGGACACGATCGAAGTGATGTGCAACGAAATACTCGGCAATTACTCTAGAAAAGAAGATCAGTTGATGACTGCAGCCTTCGGCACCCGTCCGAAGCGAAGAATGAACCGAGTAATGGATGCTATTGACTTTGAATATCCTGACTACGAGCGGCTAGACAAGGGTGCCAAAGGGCAAAAAAGAAAGAGAGTGGCTGATGTTCTGAATAAAGATGATGAAGATCAATTGAAAAAGAAAAAACCAAAGCCCGAGCCAAAAACAGTTGCTTCGAAGAAGAGAAAAGCTTCAGGTCCGAAACAGAAAGCAATTGGCGAAGAAGAAGAAATTGCTGCATCACCTTCTTCCACTATCATGGAGGAAATTTTAAAGGTAATGACTGAATCCTTGCTTGTCAAGCTGAGTCCATTAGGGTCACATCTGACGAAGCTTTTTCAGAAGGACAAGGAGCCCGCAAAAACGGAGAAGGCAGCTAGGCCAAAAAAACAAAGAATCATTACAGTGACGGAAGTCATTGAAAAGACACCACCAAGAGCTTTAGCTCCGAAGGCACCAACTGTTGAGGACATACCGGCTACTGAAGCTGCACCTTCAGAGGCTACAGCTGCCGAAGCTGCCACAGCCGAAGATATAGAGTTAGAAACCACCATTGCAAATATTGATAAAATACTGCTAGACATGGTCGCAGAAGAAGCTGCAGCAGCTACCGAAGAGACTTTGGCCCCAGAGCCCGAGAAAAAGAAGGAAATAGCCGAAGACACTTCGAAAGACGAAATTTTTAATTTTCAAAACTTAGTTGGGCAAGAGCTGACCAAGGCCAAAAAAGAAGAGTTAAAAGAGTATGCCATATCTTGCGGGTATCGGCCGGGGGCATTTCTCTTTGGTGGTATCGATGATGAAAAGCTGGGCTGTATCCGGGATCAGACCGGAGCGAAGGTTATCGGTACTCTATCAAAGAGTATCGGTTTCCCGAAGCTTGAAACAGACATCAGCCGCTACCGACGACAGCACATCGTCGGTAGCTTGTTTTATTCTAATTTCAAGGTAAACAACTTTTCTCAATCTTTTTATCGTTTGTAATAACGAAGATGTTTTTCTAACAAATGTTGTTTATGTACAGAGTATGTTGCTGAGCAAAGCTTTAAAAATGCAACAAGACTTGGAAGACAAAAAAAACACGAGGTTATAATCGAGAATTTAGAAGGCAAAATAAAAGACCAATCTGCTGCTCTTGAAAAGAAAGACTTCGAGCCTCAGACGACCGAAGGCTTATTGGCAGAAGCTGAGGCTAAAATAGCAGAACTGAACACGAAGCTTCTCTGCCAGTCAGAAAGTTTCGAACAAGAAAAACAGAAGCTTAATGAAAAAATTGAGGCCGAAGTCCAGAAGGTTTCAAATTTGCAAAAATCATTAACAAGCCTTCAAAATAAATGTTTAGAATTCAGCACTCAATGTATTCAACGGCTGAAGAAGGTCTTCTATTCAGTCGGGGCCAGCAGCGAAAAATTTACTCCTTCAGCTGAAGATCTACCAGGGGCCTTTGAACACATCGAAGGTGAAATTGATGACCTTGATGATGTTATTCCTGGACATGGTGATTTTTGTGCCCTGGTAGCTTCTTGGGGCACTGTTGCTGCATTCCTGAAATCTGGCTGTGAGCACGGAAAAATTATCAACAGACCCAATTTTAGTTTATCACCAGCAGATCTAGATGATATCCCCAATCTTGCTCGAAGTATAGCAAATAAATTTATAAAGGTGGTATGGACAAAGGGTGGACGAGACAAAGCTGGTGACGAAGCTCGGAGTCATCTTAAGCCGGTAACAAAATCATACCTTGTGCTTACCTCTTCCTTCAAACTCGAATTTTGCTTACAATGCTTGTAATACTCAAAATTGTATAAGAGGATTATATAGTGAATTCCTTATCTTATGTGCCATAATTGCATCATAGAAAGAGCATACATAAAAGTTGGAGATGAATTAAAACAGATGATAAAAAGAATATGCATCATGTTGGAGTTTTATATGATTGCACATTAAATAAAATAATAAGGATAACAACAAAGAGATAATAATTCTAAAGGTTGGATCAAACCCTAAATGGAAATTAGAGTTTGGAAATAAGAAAAAAGAGAAGGGTTATAAAAAAAATATATATAAATGAAATATATATGAATAAATATATTCAGGATTGATATCCCTAATCTCACAAATATAATTTGAAGTGATGAGCCATAGAAATTTGAATTTAAGTTTGAATTCAAATTTAACTTGGAAATGGAGAAAAGAAAATAGAAAATAAAATGGAAAAAGACTAAAACCCTAATTGGGCCGCCAACCTGGAATTCGGCCCACCTAGCCTTTCTCTCCCGCGCGCGCCCCCGTCATCTTTTCGCTGACGTGTGGGGCCCACAGCCCAGCCTCTCCCACGCGCTTGCGCTGCGCTCGGTTACACTCGCCGATACGCGGGGCCGAGTCGTCAGTGGGCGGCTTGGGATCCTAGAACTTGACTCGCCGCCATGTGGGACCACCACGGCAGTGCCTTCTTCACCCGAGCGAACTCCGCAACGAACGCCGGCGAACCCGCGCGCCATCCGCAAGCTTCGGAGTCCATTGCATCCGCTCGGTACCTCTCCGCGTTTACAAAAAGGAGAACTAACGACCTCGCTGTTCGTTCCCTACTCCCTCGCCGCAACTTCACCACGCAGTCGCGCCCGCCAGTGCCGTGTGGAAAACCGAGATCCGCCGCGGGGCAATTACCGGCTCACCGTCGACCGCGCCTTCATTCCACTCACCGGTAATCCACCGCAGTACTTGTCGCCTTTACCTTCTCAACGCGTTACCTCGGTAGATTGGAAGAATAGAGTTGTTGGCAAGGAGAATTGCTCGTCGCAGACCACTGAGTGTCGCCGCCACCGTGGGTAGGCGGTCTGGTGGCCGCCTCGGCCTCGGGTCGCGGTCGGGAACCTTCGGCGTGGAACTCTGGTGCGTGTGGTCCCCTTGGCTGGCCTATTTGGTGACCGGACCTCGTCGAATCGCTCATCGGAGCTATGTTCTCCGCCGAATTGGCACCTCACGGTGGCCAGCGTTAACCGAGCTTCGGTCCGCGGTGTGATGTACCTCAATCGGATCAGGTAGTAGTGAATTTGGTTTTGCGTGGATTCGAGCGCGAATTATTCACTGAGCGACGAACGGAGCGTCGGCGGGGGAGGGGATCTCCGCCGTGGGCCATGGCTCTGTGTTCCTTGTGTCTGGGCGAGGAAGAAAAGATGTGGGCCGTCGATCGTGAATTGGACGACGCAGATTAGATCCTAGGTGCCGGTTCGGTCAGAAGAAATCCGAGCCGTTAATCTGTGGATGGACGCTCGGGAATTGATATTGTTTAGTAAAATCTGGGTCCTTGAGCGTAGATCTGACGGTAGCAAGAGAAGGCTGGAATTTAACCATGGTCAATCTAATCGCCGTCGTTCGTTTCTGATCGGGCGGCACACGATCACCCATACCCCTTCGCGATGGCTAATTCACTAAAGAGTCCCTCGGTTTACTTGAAAACAACCCGCCGTCCACCCTGTACAGCGCGCTGAGTCTAGGATATTTTACCATCTAGTCCCTGCTGTTTTCTGTATTTGATGCCCCGTCCAGAGAGTTATAAAATCAAGAAAATGAATTGAAAAATGAGTTTTTAATATAAAAACAATTCATATAATTTGTATAATTCATAGAAAATGCATATGAACTCCAAATTGGTCCATTCCAGTTCCTAAATTTTTGTAATAATATTGTCTACCCATTAGTGCCTCTGTTCCGACATAACAAACACATTAAAATTATTCTTTCACTTAATCTTGTATTAAATGCATAAAACCTTAGAAAATCCATAACTTAAAATATATAACTCCAAATTTGATGATTCCAGTTCCTGTGATCTTATTTTAATGTCTAGTTTATTACTGTATATTCTATTTGCATGTTTGGTGTAATGTTAATTTTGCCTATACACTGTTTGTTTGTAATGCTACGACTAGCGTGAGGACACGAGTCACCCGAAGATCATCCTGGTACCTGGAATCTCAAGTCCCAGGCAAGTTGTGCCCTTGATCACTTCTTTTTACCCACTCATGTTCTAATTAATCATAATGATCTGCATAAGTTAATTTTGATGGGACCCAATAGGTTACCCTAGTTTGTCTATCTTTATACCTTGTTTACCACTGAACTTTTTGGGTAGTACTTGCTAGTGCTTTATGTGGTTTTGGGTATGAAGGTATATTATTCATGATCACACTTTTATTATATGTTTATTATTATTGTTCATGATAAGATCATTATGTTAATTGGAACATGGAGCGACCACCCGGGAAAACAGTGCTACCACAAGGGTTTAATGGGACGCCCTTGGCTGATTAATTAGGAAAGCTAGTGGAAGACTACCTTACCCGAAAGGGGCAAGGGCAGTAGGGGAGTGGTCAGTGTAGGGAGGCCCTCGGGAGGATTTTGCTGCGATGGCGGTCCTGCAAGGGATTCCTGCATTGGAACTTCCTATAAACTGTAGCGGGTTTTCGGAAGCTAGTGGAACTTTGTAAAGGCCTCGTAGTGGATCCCTAGCCATTCACCTCGGTAGTGTCTAAGGGCCTTGCAAACCCTGGTGACATGGGATACACGACTTGTGGGTAAAGATGCGCAACCTCTGCAGAGTGTAAAACTGGTATACTAGCCGTGCTCACGGTCAAGAGCAGCTCGGACCCTCACATGATTAACTTATGGAACTAAATTCAATTTGTCATATGCATTGCATCGCAGGTGAAGTTGTTACTTTTGTTCTACTATTTAACTGGGTTGGTATTTACTTATACTTAGTAACTGCTAATAAAATTTTGACCAACTTTAAAAGCAATGCTCAGCTCTAACCATCTTATTTGGTAAGCCTTACACTTCACGTGAGCTCCCACATTTGGCGAGTTCATGCACATTATTCCCCACAACTTGTTGAGCGATGAACGTATGTGAGCTCACTCTTGCTGTCTCACACACCCCACAGGTCAAGAACAGGTACCACAGGATGAGGCGCTTGGAGGATGCTGCGACGAGTTCGCGAGAGGTCTAGGTCGTCGTCTCCCAGTCAACTTTGGGTTGCTGGACCGTTGTCTCCTTATAATGTAATTATTTATTTTGTATAGAACTCCTGTTATATATAAAGATGTGACATTCGATCCTGTGCCATGATTCATCATATGTGTGAGACTTGGTCCCAGCACACCTGGTGATTATGTTCGCGCCCGGGTTTTGGACCCCTAAAATCCGGGTGTGACAGAAGTGGTATCAGAGGAATGTTGACTGTAGGACGAAACCTAGATGGAACTGGACAACCATTCTTTACTTACCTTACTCTGATTCTTTTCTAAACTCACCTTAATCTTTTCTCATCTAATTCCGCTTTACTCTGATTACTCTTACCTTTTCACTTCTAAAGACAAATGAGGATTTCACACTTTGAAATCCTGTGCCTAAAGTGACCTTTAGGAATAGGAGACCTATTCATAGGAACCACAACAAAACTATTTTTTATAAATATTTGTATGCTTTAATGTTTGTTCTTATGATACTTATCTGATTTGGATCTTTGATTGGGTGTGATGAGTTGTGGAGGAATGTCCACAATCACATATGCATATACATATCGAAAAAATGCTTATAAAAATAACTAGATAAACTAGGTTATCCCTCATTAAAGTATCTAGCCTAACAATATTCATCTTATCTTAAAAGATTCTATCCTACACTCATAGATCCATCTTATCTCAAAAAGATCCTAACTTATCCTAATTAAAATATATCTGGTGTAATAAAACTATCTTATCTTAAAGGATTCTCTCTTATCTTAATAGATCCATCTCATCTTAAAAGATATTCATCCTATCTTGAAAAGATTGTATCTCATCCTAATAGATCTAACTGGTCTCAAAAGATTCTATCTTATCTTTATGGATCCATCTTATCCTAATAAGCATACTTATTCACCCTAGTTTAAACAACCATGATCTAATGCATTATATCTTATCTAGTCAAACTAGTCATACCGGTCTAATCTAGATTTTATCTAATCTATTATGATCTAATCTAGAGTAAGTTACTTAATGCTGTTACACAAGATAAGGCCATACTCCTAAATCACTTAAGCCTAATTTGGAGACTTATATCAACTTGACCTACATCATGTAGTCTATCTCACCCATACATATCTCTCATCTTGACAGATTCCATCTTACCCTTGGATATTCACCTTATACAACTGGTTACCCCAATCTGGACGTAAAACAAAGATTAAGCCCTACTAAAGAATCTTCAGATTATAACCAGCTGCTAACTTATTCATTCCACTTATTGAATAATTTCCTTTGCAAAACTATTACCACATGCTTCTAACTTTCATGGTCAATACCAGGAAAGGAAAGATTATCACGTAACAGCAAACAGAAATGAATCCTCCAAATCCTCCACCTGTTGAAATCGATCAAGTGGTTGCTGCCCAAAGACTGGTAATACAAAAATTAACAGACCTGGTGACCGAGATGCAAAATCAGATAAGACAAGAACGCGAGGAAATACGTCAGGTCCGCCAAGAAATAAGGCAAGCACGGTTGGAGAGACAACAACAACAACAACCTCCACCACCACCACCAGCTCCACCAAGCTACATAAATATAAATTATGATGATTTGTAAGAACTAGATGTTACTTTAGTAGATGATATGATATTATTTTAGAAGGAACAGTAAGGTCTATCAAACCTATGTGTTGTTAAAGGATTATGCATCATGCCGAGATTTCTTTGTTTGTGCATATGTTCCGAGAACAATATGAGCATACATCCCTTTTATTACTAATCTCGAGGACGAGATTATTTTTAAGGGGGGTAGGATTTGTAATACTCAAAATTGTATAAGAGGATTATATAGTGAATTCCTTATCTTATGTGCCATAATTGCATCATAGAAAGAGCATACATAAAAGTTGGAGATGAATTAAAACAGATGATAAAAAGAATATGCATCATGTTGGAGTTTTATATGATTGCACATTAAATAAAATAATAAGGATAACAACAAAGAGATAATAATTCTAAAGGTTGGATCAAACCCTAAATGGAAATTAGAGTTTGGAAATAAGAAAAAAGAGAAGGGTTATAAAAAATATATATATAAATGAAATATATATGAATAAATATATTCAGGATTGATATCCCTAATCTCACAAATATAATTTGAAGTGATGAGCCATAGAAATTTGAATTTAAGTTTGAATTCAAATTTAACTTGGAAATGGAGAAAAGAAAATAGAAAATAAAATGGAAAAAGACTAAAACCCTAATTGGGCCGCCAACCTGGAATTCGGCCCACCTAGCCTTTCTCTCCCGCGCGCGCCCCCGTCATCTTTTCGCTGACGTGTGGGGCCCACAGCCCAGCCTCTCCCACGCGCTTGTGCTGCGCTCGGTTACACTCGCCGATACGCGGGGCCGAGTCGTCAGTGGGCGGCTTGGGATCCTAGAACTTGACTCGCCGCCATGTGGGACCACCACGGCAGTGCCTTCTTCACCCGAGCGAACTCCGCAATGAACGCCGGCGAACCCGCGCGCCATTCGCAAGCTTCGGAGTCCGTTGCATCCGCTCGGTACCTCTCCGCGTTTACAAAAAGGAGAACTAACGACCTCGCTGTTCGTTCCCTACTCCCTCGCCGCAACTTCACCACGCAGTCGCGCCCGCCAGTGCCGTGTGGAAAACCGAGATCCGCCGCGGGGCAATTACCGGCTCACCGTCGACCGCGCCTTCATTCCACTCACCGGTAATCCACCGCAGTACTTGTCGCCTTTACCTTCTCAACGCGTTACCTCGGTAGATTGGAAGAATAGAGTTGTTGGCAAGGAGAATTGCTCGTCGCAGACCACTGAGTGTCGCCGCCACCGTGGGTAGGCGGTCTGGTGGCCGCCTCGGCCTCGGGTCGCGGTCGGGAACCTTCGGCGTGGAACTCTGGTGCGTGTGGTCCCCTTGGCTGGCCTATTTGGTGACCGGACCTCGTCGAATCGCTCATCGGAGCTATGTTCTCCGCCGAATTGGCACCTCACGGTGGCCAGCGTTAACCGAGCTTCGGTCCGCGGTGTGATGTACCTCAATCGGATCGGGTAGTAGTGAATTTGGTTTTGCGTGGATTCGAGCGCGAATTATTCACTGAGCGACGAACGGAGCGTCGGCGGGGGAGGGGATCTCCGCCGTGGGCCATGGCTCTGTGTTCCTTGTGTCTGGGCGAGGAAGAAAAGATGTGGGCCGTCGATCGTGAATTGGACGACGCAGATTAGATCCTAGGTGCCGGTTCGGTCAGAAGAAATCCGAGCCGTTAATCTGTGGATGGACGCTCGGGAATTGATATTGTTTAGTAAAATCTGGGTCCTTGAGCGTAGATCTGACGGTAGCAAGAGAAGGCTGGAATTTAACCATGGTCAATCTAATCGCCGTCGTTCGTTTCTGATCGGGCGGCACACGATCACCCATACCCCTTCGCGATGGCTAATTCACTAAAGAGTCCCTCGGTTTACTTGAAAACAACCCGCCGTCCACCCTGTACAGCGCGCTGAGTCTAGGATATTTTACCATCTAGTCCCTGCTGTTTTCTGTATTTGATGCCCCGTCCAGAGAGTTATAAAATCAAGAAAATGAATTGAAAAATGAGTTTTTAATATAAAAACAATTCATATAATTTGTATAATTCATAGAAAATGCATATGAACTCCAAATTGGTCCATTCCAGTTCCTAAATTTTTGTAATAATATTGTCTACCCATTAGTGCCTCTGTTCCGACATAACAAACACATTAAAATTATTCTTTCACTTAATCTTGTATTAAATGCATAAAACCTTAGAAAATCCATAACTTAAAATATATAGCTCCAAATTTGATGATTCCAGTTCCTGTGATCTTATTTTAATGTCTAGTTTATTACTGTATATTCTATTTGCATGTTTGGTGTAATGTTAATTTTGCCTATACACTGTTTGTTTGTAATGCTACGACTAGCGTGAGGACACGAGTCACCCGAAGATCATCCTGGTACCTGGAATCTCAAGTCCCAGGCAAGTTGTGCCCTTGATCACTTCTTTTTACCCACTCATGTTCTAATTAATCATAATGATCTGCATAAGTTAATTTTGATGGGACCCAATAGGTTACCCTAGTTTGTCTATCTTTATACCTTGTTTACCACTGAACTTTTTGGGTAGTACTTGCTAGTGCTTTATGTGGTTTTGGGTATGAAGGTATATTATTCATGATCACACTTTTATTATATGTTTATTATTATTGTTCATGATAAGATCATTATGTTAATTGGAACATGGAGCGACCACCCGGGAAAACAGTGCTACCACAAGGGTTTAATGGGACGCCCTTGGCTGATTAATTAGGAAAGCTAGTGGAAGACTACCTTACCCGAAAGGGGCAAGGGCAGTAGGGGAGTGGTCAGTGTAGGGAGGCCCTCGGGAGGATTTTGCTGCGATGGCGGTCCTGCAAGGGATTCCTGCATTGGAACTTCCTATAAACTGTAGCGGGTTTTCGGAAGCTAGTGGAACTTTGTAAAGGCCTCGTAGTGGATCCCTAGCCATTCACCTCGGTAGTGTCTAAGGGCCTTGCAAACCCTGGCGACATGGGATACACGACTTGTGGGTAAAGATGCGCAACCTCTGCAGAGTGTAAAACTGGTATACTAGCCGTGCTCACGGTCAAGAGCAGCTCGGACCCTCACATGATTAACTTATGGAACTAAATTCAATTTGTCATATGCATTGCATCGCAGGTGAAGTTGTTACTTTTGTTCTACTATTTAACTGGGTTGGTATTTACTTATACTTAGTAACTGCTAATAAAATTTTGACCAACTTTAAAAGCAATGCTCAGCTCTAACCATCTTCTTTGGTAAGCCTTACACTTCACGTGAGCTCCCACCTTTGGCGAGTTCATGCACATTATTCCCCACAACTTGTTGAGCGATGAACGTATGTGAGCTCACTCTTGCTGTCTCACACACCCCACAGGTCAAGAACAGGTACCACAGGATGAGGCGCTTGGAGGATGCTGCGACGAGTTCGCGAGAGGTCTAGGTCGTCGTCTCCCAGTCAACTTTGGGTTGCTGGACCGTTGTCTCCTTATAATGTAATTATTTATTTTGTATAGAACTCCTGTTATATATAAAGATGTGACATTCGATCCTGTGCCATGATTCATCATATGTGTGAGACTTGGTCCCAGCACACCTGGTGATTATGTTCGCGCCCGGGTTTTGGACCCCTAAAATCCGGGTGTGACAATGCTTTAACTCGTGTAGGATGACGAAGCCAAAGCCGAAGCTTGAAGAGTAGGAAGATGACGCCGAAGCTTTAATGGATGACTATGCCGAAGCTAAAACTTGATGAATACTGATGAAGCTTGAACAGATGACTGTAGAAAAAGCTTGAAAAACTTTTTGTAATAACTTTTGTAAATGTAATTAAATTTTACTTGATGAACTTTGGTCGTACCTTGTAATATATACCTACCTTCCAATAAATGTATGAAGTGCTTTGATGTGAACGAAATTAGCATTTTTGAGCCGAAGGTGAAAAACACCTTCCCATCTTTTCGTACACAGCGAAGCATAAAAACTGCTTCTTTTTCTCTTCTGCCGAAGCCTGATCTTTAGAGCCGAAGTAGCTGCCTGTGTTATGATAATGATGATCCTATGTATGTCTAAATGAATGTTTATGAATGCAAATGTTATGATGTAATGTACCGTGCAAATGAATGTTCAAACACATATACGAAGCAACAACCATAGCCTTCATTCCCTTAGGAATAAACAAAGTCTCTTTGCCATTTATTTTTTGGCTTCACCGTTTATTTTTTGGTGTATCAGCGCTGACTTTTCGCTGTAAGTTCTGCATTCCCTTAGGAACGTCTTTTGAACTTCTTCGCCTTCTATTTCGGCGGTATCGCGTTGACTTTTCGCGCTTCGCCTTATATTTCGGCAGAATCAGCGTTGACTTTTCGCTGTAAGCTCTGCATTCCCTTAGGAATGACTTTTGAGCAGAAAACTTACGCTGCGCTCCCTTAGGAACGACTTTCTGTAGCTTCGTCATGCTCTGCGTCCCCTTAGGGACGTCTTTCGAGCTCTCCCTGTTTCTTCTTTTTTCTTTGCACTCGATGGTGCCAGCTCAGTTTTTACATTTACATCTTTGGGGGATATTGCTCTTGTAGAGCTGTAATAAGAAAAAGGGAAATTACATACTATGGCCCCATTAAAAACCTTTCTCCCCCTTCGGAAAGGAAAAGGGTGCCATAGGAAAAAATAAAAATATTACATCAAGCTATACATAATATCGCCAAAGCTCATCCGCATTCCAAGATCTAGGAATGTCGTTGCCGTCCATATCCTTCAATCTGTAGGAACCGATTCTTGACGAAGATACTACCAGAAAAGGTCCTTCCCATTTCAACTGTAGCTTGCCTACTGTATCTGGGTTGGCGACTCTCCGAAGTACCAAGTGACCTGGCCTGATATTTTTTAACCAAACTTTTCTTTCACGCCACTTTATTGTTTCAGCTTGATATTTATTGATGTTCTCCACAGCCTAAAGCATGATCCCTTCTAAGGCATCTTTTGCCACAGAACAATTAGCTTCGTCCTCTGCCGAAGCTACTGTTCTTATTGATCCTGCTTTAGCTTCTTCCGGAGTTATTGCTTCGTCACCGAACAGTAATTTGAATGGTGAAAAGCCTGTTGACCTTGGCATTGTTGTATTGTGGCTCCACACCACTTTGATCAATTCATCTGGCCACTTTCCCCTGGACTGATTGAAGATTAACTTCATTATTCCCGTCATTATAATGCCATTAGCTCTTTCAACAAGTCCATTTGACTCCGGATGCCTGACTGATGCAAAATGAATCTTCGTGCCAATTTGCTCACAGAACTCTTTGAAAGCTTCGGCATCAAACTGTGTTCCGTTGTCCACAGTAATGGCCTTCGGCACTCCGAAGCGACAAACAATATTTTGTCAGAAAAATTTCTGAACAATGATTGAGGTTATTGTGGCTAAAGGCTTCGCTTCAATCCATTTGAAAAATATTCTACCGCCACCACAACATATCTTAAATTTCCTTGCGCTGGTGGAAGTGAGCCTAGCAAATCAAGGCCCCATCTTTGCAACGGCTAAGTGGGCTGTATTAACTGAGTCAGGGATGAAGGTTGTTTCTGGTCTCTCGCACATTTTTGGCAGCCTTCGCATTTTTGAACTAATTCTGCTGCATCCGAAGCTGCCTTCGGCCAGTAGAATTCTTGTCGAAAAACTTTTCCCAACCGCGGCCTAGACCCAATGTGAGATCCACACAGACCTGCATGTAACTCCTTCATTAATTCAATACTTTCGGTTCTTGATAAACACTTGAGAAGTGGAGAACAAACCCCATATTTATACAATTCCCCTTCTATTATTACATATGGTCTTGTCCTTGCTTCCATTCTCTTGTTATAAACTTCGTCATCAGAGAGACAGTTGCCTTGGAGGAAGGAAATGATTTCAGTTCTCCAGTCCTCACTATGCACTGGAGAAATGTTAAGTATAGCTCTTTCCATAAGTTCAACCGAAGGTGCCTTTATTGTTTCGAAGAATACCTCCGAAGGTATAGGGAGCCGCTGATTTGGCTAACAAATCTGCATGTTCATTTTCACCCCTTGGAATATTCTTGACAGAAAAACCTTCGAAAGAAGCTTCCAACCTTCGAACTGCATCCAGATATTTTTCAAGCTTCGGATCTCGTGCCTTGCTGCTTTTGTCCACGTGACCAGCAATAACTTGAGAATCGGTTTTCAAAATAGCCCTTCTTATTCCCATTGCCCTTAATTTCCGAAGCCCCAATAGAAGTGCTTCGTACTCAGCAATATTATTTGTGCAGCTGAAATCAAGTTTCACTGCATAACATGTTCTGACTTTGGAAGGTGCAACTAAAACAGCAGCTGCGCTTGCCCCGAAGGTTCCCCAGGAACCGTCGTAGAACACTGTCCAGGCTTCGGTATCATTACTTTCTTCTTCCTCCTGAGCTCCTAGCGTCCAATCAGCGATGAAGTCTGCTAACGCCTGAGACTGAATCGAGGATCTATGTACATAGTCAATGGTGAACTCGTTGAGTTCCACAGCCCACTTTCCAATCCTTCCAGTAGCTTCTCTATTTCTCATAATATCCTTCAAAGGTTGTGATGAAGGAACAATTATATGGAATGCCTGAAAGTAGTGACGAAGCTTCCTGGAGGCCATTAAGATAGCATATAGCACCATCTCCAACTCTGTATAATTTTTCTTTGATAAACTGAGGACTTCCGAAACAAAGTATACTGGAGCTTGCTTTTTAGTTTGTCCTTCAAGCTTCTCCTGGACAAGTGCTGCACTCACTGCAGAGTGCGAAGCTGCCACATACAACAGCAGAGGAGCCCCTGGCGCAGGTGGAGTTAGCATCGTTAGGTCTATCAAATACTGCTTCAGCTCTTCGAAGGCTTTCTGCTGAGTTGGTCCCCATTGAAAGACTTCGACTGACTTCAGCACTTCAAAGAATGGTAAATTCCTCTCTGCTGATCTAGATATGAATCTGTTCAAGGATGCCAGTCTTCCTGTCAGCTGTTGGGCCCCCTTCTTTGTGCTCGGCGGTTCCATCCGAAGGATAGCTTCAATTTTATTCGGATTAGCTTCGATTCCCTTTGTCGAAACCAAGCACCCAAGGAATTTTCCCTTCTTTACTCCGAAGACACATTTTTCTGGATTCAACTTCAGGCCAGCTTGCCTAATGTTAGCAAATGTTTCCTGCAGATCGGCAATGTGATTTTCTTGCTTCGTGCTTTTTACTATGATATCATCAACATATGTTAGCACATTTCTGCCTATCTGAGAATGAAGGACTTTAGCTGTCATTGTGCTGAAGCTTCCTCCAGCATTCTTGAGCCCCTCAGGCATCCGAAGGTAACAATATGTTCCACTGGGGGTTATGAAGCTGGTTTTTGGCTCATCTTCCTTCTTCATCCAGATTTGATGGTAGCCTGAATAACAATCTAGCAGACTCATGAGCTCTGATGAAGCTGCTGCGTCTACTAGAGAATCTATCCTTGGTAACGAAAACTCATCCTTCGAGCAAGCCTTATTGAGATCAGTAAAATCAATGCGTATCCTCCATTTACCATTGGCCTTCTTCACCATAACAGCGTTAGCTAGCCATTCTAGTTATTTTACTTCTCTGATGACTCCAGCACTGAGAAGTCTTTTCACTTCATTCCGAGCACCTTCGGCTTTGTCATCAGACATCTTCCGAAGCCTCTGCTTTCTAGGTCTGAAGGATGGATCAACATTGAGCGAGTGTTCAATGACATCCCTGTTGACACCACATAGATCGTTGGCGGACCATGCGAAAACATCTTTGTTGTTGAACAAAAACCTTGTTAGGTTTTTTTCCTGTTCCTCAGACAATTGAGATCCCAGCAACACCTTCTGCTCTGGTATATCTTCACATAAGAGCATGGGCTTCGGCTGATCGGCCGAAGCAGCCTTCTCCCTTCTATACTTGTACTACTCACAAGCTTCAGCTCCATCTATATTATGGATTGCTTTTGAATCTGTCCAGTTTCCTTCGGCCTTTCTGGCAGCTTCCTGACTTCCATGGATAGCAATAGGTCCTTGATCCGATGGTATCTTCATGCAAAGATATGCTGGATGAAGAATTGCTTCAAAAGCATTGAGTGTCCCACGACCAATAATTGCATTGTAGGGGTACTCCATGTCGACAATATCAAACACAATTTGTTCAGTCCTTGTATTGTTGACAAATCCGAAGGTCACTGGCATCGTGATCTTGCCAAGCGCTACAATCTGTCTTCCTCCGAAGCACAAAGAGGGTGTGTAGCATCATGAATCTTATCCTCTGGCTCTTGCATCTGTTTGAAGGCTTTAGCGAATATAATATCCGCTGCACTGCCTGTATCGACCAGGACATTGTGGACCAGAAACCCTTTGATAACACAAGAAATGACTATAGCATCATTGTGAGGGTAATCCTTGAGCTGAAGGTCCTCTTGGGAGAAGGTAATTGGGATGTGAGACCATCTTGATTTGATGAAGGGTCCCTGCACCCCGACATGTTGTACCCTTCTCTGTGCCTCCTTCTTCTGCTTCTTGTTCGCTGGCTCTGAGCATGAACCACCTGTTATCGGGAGCACCAGCTTTGTAGCTGAAGCAGCTCCAGCTTGGTTGTTGAATGAAGCCATTAGCTCAAAAAGTGGAAGTGAGTTCACTGGAGGTGGGCGCCAATGTTGGGGACTTGTTCTCAAATGCTATAAATTAAGAACAAGGCAACATAGAATGTTAAATGTTAATGTCCTTCGCTCGCTGAAGCATTATCTCCCCGAGGGTTTAATGAACTTCGGACGAAGGCCATGATCAGGGTATCACGAAGGTCATACTTTCGTGATCAAACTTGCTAAATAATGTAAAATGAAGTATAAATTGTAAAACATTATAAAGAGATATGCTAAAAACAAATAACATTATTCACATATTTTGTCATATTTATACCTTCGTCTTGGCAGAAAGTGATAGTTCCAGTGCAATGTGTCAGCGATTACAAGATTGCGTGAACAGTGCAGGGGTACTGTTCACCTATTTATAGGCACAGGGCGCAACCTGTGTATGATTACAAATATGCCATTTACAATTAACTACAATGATGACACAGGACATCATGGGTTTTTAAGTCATTTCATCTTTAAGTTAGTTCCCCCCTTCGTCATGAGATCCGTCATTGTGCCGAAGCTTTATATGTGACAGCTTCAGCGCTGCTTCTGGGAAGATCTTCCGAAGGTGTTTCCTTCCTTTAGGATCTTCGGCTACGAAGCGTACCCCCAAAGCGGGGATGTGTGCGCTTTCTCAGGTGCCAGGGGAATCGCGGCTATTTTGGAGAAGTGAGGCTGTGATCATGTTAAAGCTTTAGCCCAAGCCGAAGCTACTTTATCTATTGAGGATATAAAAGACCCCTCGACCGAAGCAAGCTTGGTTGGCAAAAAATTCTTTACTGACATCTAGGAGAATGGCAGTCGAGGGATGGCCCACGAGATAATAAAAAAAAGCGAAAAAGATTCTCACGATGCAAGAGAAGCAACGGAAGCAGTTGAAAAAGCTGCGGAACTCGAAAGGCGGATAGGTATTGCTTGATAGCTTTTAACTTTGTTTTTTAATTTTGTGACTTCGAACTTATTTACGTTTTCTTTCGCAACTGAGCTATCTCCTCACCCAGAGCCCATCGAGTCATTGGCCGACCCCGAAGCAAAGAAAGAAGATGAAATTACTAAAGTGGCCAAGGCTATTATGGATGAAGTTGTTACTCAACTACTAAACGAAGCTGCGGAAGCAGTTTTAAAACAAGAATAGTTGTTATTGTGAAAACATTTGGAATGTAATATTTGTTGAACAAAGTGTGTAATATTTTGTAATTTTGAATGTAATATATAAGCTTTTTGTAATTCAATTCTTTACGATGCATGAAACTTTATGTACATACCGTTTTTGAGCCTTCGGCGAAAAAACACCTTCCCTTCTTTTCATGCTTCATGAAGAATATCCATATTTCATAAAAACATTAAGCTTCGTGAAGAATATCCATATTCCGTAAAAACATTAAGCTTCATGAGCAATAGATCTCGTTCCACATTAGAGCTGATGAAGCTATGTACTTTTTCAAATCATTTTGTGCCTTGACACAACTTCTTCGAAGCAATTTCCGAAGATCTATTTTGTATCCCCTTATTGTGCCATTGATGCAATATGATGTATGATGTTATGCTATGCGAATGATGTGATGATGTTATACTATGCAAAATGATATTCGTGTCGAAGATACAATCACTTGGCCGTTTATTTTTCGGCTTCACCGCTTATTTTTCGGTGTATCAGCGTTGACTTTTCGCAGTAAGTTCTGCATCCCCTTAGGAACGTCTTTTGAACTTCTTCACCTTCTATTTCGGCGGTATTCGCGTTGACTTTTCGCGCTTCGCCTTATATTTAGGCGGAATCAGCGTTTATTTTTCGCTGTAAGCTCTGCATTCCCTTTAGAACGACTTTTGAGCAGAAAACTTACGCTGTGCTCCCTTAGGAACGACTTTTTGTAACTTTGGCAAACTTACACTGCGTTCCATAGAACGACTTTTTGTAGCTTCGGAGATATTTTTTTGTAGCCACAAGTTCTCTTAGGAACAAATTTCCATGCTTCGGCAACTTTTGGACTCTGTAAGTCTGTGGAGAAGATATATTTTCACTATGACAAAAACGAAGCTATTACAAGAAATTGAAAATGACAAGAAAAACTCAGGCTTTCAATGATTGTTCCTTAATAAAAACAAAATGATAGGGAATGCAAAAACTGTTGCAAAGGTAGGATATCTTCCAGTAGATGTGCTTCGATTCTGGCACAGTGTTGTTGACTGTGCGAGCTTCGGACTCCTCTCTGAAGTCTTGTTGTTGGCTCCCTTCTGCTGCTGGCTTCGTTGCATTGGTGGTGGAGGTGGAGGCTGTTGCCAAGATGCCTGAGGTTGACTTGTCGAAGCAACAGAAGCTACATGATGGTTACCCACATACTCTGGAATGTACGGTGAATGATACGAAGCAGTATGCATAACTTGCTTCGGCTGGTTCTGTTGGGCTGCAGCTTCTGCTATCTCCTTCTGTTTTTGGATGGTGACATGGCACATCCTTGTAGTATGGCCCTTGTCCTCACCGTGGAATAGACAATAAATTTTCTTAGGCTGATCCCCAAACCTTCCACCGAAGCCCCTGGCGCCTCTGCCCCTTGGAGCTGGGGGGCCGAGTATAGCTTTGTTGCTGTCCCGAAGCTTGGGAGGAATATTGCGGCCTCTGTTGCTGACTTCCTCTATCGTCATTCTGAGCGGAGTGGATTGACCTGACGTGCCTTGGGTGGATTCTCCCTTCGAAGCCCCTGGTCATTTCGGAGAACCTGTAAGCGTCCTCCCTTCTCTGACGAAAGTCATTATCAGCGCGGATGTATTCATCCATCTTTTGGAGCAGCTTCTCCAGAGTCTGAGGGGGTTTCCTGGCGAAGTATTGGGCCGTAGGTCCTGCCCGAAGCCCTTTGATCATGGCCTCAATGACAATTTCATTGGGCACCGTTGGCGCCTGTGCCCTCAGACGCAAGAACCTTCGAACATACGCCTGAAGGTATTCTTCGTGATCTTGGGTGCATTGGAACAAAGCTTGAGCGGTGACCGGCTTCGTCTGAAAGCCTTGGAAACTGGTGATCAGCATGTCCTTCAGCTTCTGCATGATGTGATTGTTCCTGGCCGAAGAGAGGAGTACCAGGTTTATGCAACATTCTTGACTGCCATGACGAAAGACTTCGCCATGACTGCAGTATTGCCACCATACGAAGATATGGTTGCTTCGTAGCTCATCAGAAACTGTTTCGGATCTGAGTGTCCGTCATACATGGGGAGCTGGGGTGGCTTGTAAGACGGGGGCCAAGGTGTAGCCTGCAGTTCTGCTGATAGAGGAGAAGCATCATCAAAAGCAAAATTTCCATGATGGAAATCCTCATACCAGTCATCCTCGTTGAAGAAGCCCTCTTGATGAAGCTCTCTGGGCTGAGGCTTTCGGTTTTGCTCATCTTGAGCAAGGTGACGAACTTCTTCAGTGGCTTCGTCTATCTGCCTTTGTAGGTTAGCTAGCCGAGCCATTTTTTCCTTCTTCCTTTGGAGTTGCTGATGGAGCATCTCCATATTCCTGATCTCTTGGTCCAAGTCGTCCTCGTGGGGCGTTGGACTGGTGGCCTTCCTCTTCTGGCTTCGGGCCTCTCGGAGAGAAAGGGTCTCCTGATTCGGATCCAGCGGCTGCAGAACGGCAGCCCCTGTTGCTGAAGCTTTCTTTGGCGGCATGACGAAGGTCGATGCTTGCCGAAGGTGGTCGAAAAGGGGTTCACCGGAGGTGGGCGCCAATGTTGGTCACTTGCTCTCAAATGCTATGAATTAAGAACAAGGCAACACAGAGAACGTTAAACATTAAAGTCCTTCGTCCTTCGGAACATTATTTCCCTGGGGATATAATGATTCTCGGACGAAGGTTATGAAGGACATACCTTCGTAGGTCACAATATATAATATTGAAGAAAGAATCACATAAAAAACAAAAGATAATATAAACAGTCATATCTTATTATTAAATCATTTCTATTTTATTACTGTGGCAAAATAGAAATGATATTAAGTTACAAATGTACCTTCGGCTTGAAGGTAAAGATACAAGCGTGACGCAAAAGCAAATGCCAAGTTGGCGTGAACAGTACGGGAGCACTGTTCATCTATTTATAGGCACGAGACACATCCTATGTAAAATTACACCCATGCCCTTTACATTTGCTAATAACTCTATAGTAATCCATCGAGGTCTAAATAGCCTTTTCATCTTTAAGTCGGTTTCCTTTTCTGCTATTATGTCGAAGCTCTTCTGCGCACAGCTTCGGCTCCGCGCCATCCTTCGTATTCCTTTTGTGCTTCTTCACACTGTGGTTTTAACTCAAGTCCAAAGATACCTGTTCATGCATCATACTCCAGAAACTTTGTTCAATCATGTTTTTGAGGACCTTCGGAAGCCGAAGGCCCCCAACAGAACCCTAGCTGCAGGTAATTTTTACTTAACCTGACAAATAAAACTGGATTTTTAAGGATCCACTCTTAGTAAGCATTTCTGCAAAACAGAGTTATTGATTATTGATAAGCCTTACCTTGACTCCCTCTAGCCAGCATACCCTTGAGAGTCTTTTCTTTAGTCGGGTAAGACTTGCTGAGTAATTCCATACTCAGGGCTTTGTCCCATGTTGTTTTAGGTGAAGAAGCGGCAAACTTTTGCTACTTTTGTTCAAAGGTGGTGCCCAAGGAGGCAAACCAGGAGTAAAGCTTCGGGAGGAAAGGATCCTCCATAAAAACTTTTGTTTAAAACTTATCGGGAGGGGTTCTTGCCTCCCATGGTTTGTAATAATAATACTCGACACTCTTATATTATGTTCTGGTCTGTAACTATATAACTCTGTCTTACTTTTCATTAAAGGTAAGTTAATGTAATTGCTTCCGCATTTTCGTACCTCTGATGTATTGTAATGTCTGCGTGACGGGTGAAATGCTCTTGGGAAAGGTAAGAAAAGCAGATACCGAACTTGTCAAGTGATTCAGGGGCACCTGCAGGGTTGTCTGGGGTCTGTTGGACAAGGACAACTATAGGTGGGCCTAATGACTTGGAAGGTTCTGTCACAGCTGGTATCGGAGCGAAGCCCATCTCTGTAGATGTTATGAGGCATCTTTAAAAGAATTTTTAAAGACTCATCTAGACAATTTCTTTCTTTCTTACCTAACCACCTTCTGAGTACTTATTTGAAACCAGATAATAGAGTGCAATGTATAGAAGGTGTGAATCAACTAAGGTTGATTCTATAATTATACATGCATCATATTAAAAACTATGTTAATATGATTTTCCCCTCATGGAGATATGTCGCCGCGCACAAGAAAGACCATGTGCAAGTCTACCGGGCCGATTGGCGTACCTCGCCATCAACTTGCCCCGAGGCATGAAGACAGCAGCAGTGGTAGCAACGATCCAATCGGGGATCTGGAAGCCCAAGTTGATCAGCTTCGATCAGAACTCCATCGCAGGAACGACATATGGGTCGCGGATGGTGAAAGAATAAATGAATTAAGAACAGACATCCGCCACCTGCAAGATCAGCTCGCGGAACGAGATCTAGCGCTCGACTGGGCGGTTAACTCTCGTTCGCTTGCTTAGGCTAAGGAAGCTAAAGCTCGAGCCCGCGTGGAGGAGCTTAGCACCGCCATAGACCACTTGCAAGTGTATTGTAATACACTACATGAAGAAGTTCACGTATTGTATTCCCAACTGCACCCCAACGTACCTGTGGATCCTGTCGGGATAGAAGCTGGACCTTCTGGGACAGCGGGAGAAGCCCTTGGTGGTAAACTAGACCTTTTCAGACCTCCTCCCTCTATGAAGTTGGTGGATGAATGGTCTCCTACTCCTGACAGCGAGGCTACTAAAAGTGACAAGAAGCAAGAGTAGTGTAGTGTAGAAGTAGTAGTAATGTATAATAGGTAATGTAATCCTATTGTAAAATTCGAGTCTGTAACATTACCCTTTTTAGTAATGTAAAAATGGATGGTTTTCTTTGGCATATTATATTCTTCCAAATGTTTGTTGCCTCAGATGCCTTCCAAGACTCGTGCACAGGATGGAGCAGGGACCTCCCATGGGAGGGAAACAACTCCAAACCCACCCCCAGTACCTCCAACGTTAGCTGAGGCCATCGCTGCCTTGGTTAACGCTACAGCCGACAACACCCGCTTTCTGCAGGAAATGGCGGGTCAACAATTACAACAATAAGGCGGGCGAGCATATCAGCAAGGACCCCGTGAAGCATCGTATTTGGATTTCTCCGAGACACGCCTCTGTTGTTCGTCAAGGCGGAAGATCCTCTGGAAGCGGATGAGTGGATCCGCATTATCGAACAGAAGTTCAGGCTTCTCCGATGTACGGAGATTCAAAAGCCCCTATTCGCAGCACAATAATTGTGTGGCCCTGCCAGCACCTGGTGGGGAAATTTTGTAGCTGTTCAACTGGCTGGTCATCAAATAACTTGGGATGAGTTCAAGTTGGCTTTCTGGGAGCACTATATACCTGAAGGGGTGCTCCACATGAAGCAGGAGGAGTTTATGAAGCTGAAACAGGGTGGGGATACTGTCACTCAGTATCTCAATAAATTCAACCACTTATCCCAATATGCTATCGACCAAGTCAACACGGATTTAAAGAAGAGAAATTGCTTCATGAAGAGGCCTTAATGACCGAATGCAATGGAAGATGGCCACCTGCATTAATCTTTCCTACGGAAGGGTTGTCAGTACTGCACTGGCAGTCAAGGCTAAATATGCAGGCTCCAGAAAATCCAAGGGTTATGGAGGTGATAGGCCCAGTCAGGGGTCTGAAAAAAGACAAAGGTTGGTAATCCGACCTTTTAATCCAAATCGCTCTTCACCACGTCCACCCTCCTACCCTTTCAAGCAACCGGTTTCCATTCGCCCCGCTACTGCCCCTACTACAACAAATCAGCCGAGTGCCCCTGGTACTCGTTTCCCTGCCCTCCCAAGCTCTTCAACTGGTTGTTTCAGCTGTGGGAAGTCCAGACACTTTATCAAGGACTGTCCATACCTGAAGTAGAATCGATCAAGTAATCAGCAGAGTTCTGGGAATTCCACTCAAGGAAAGGGAAATGTGGCAAACAATATCGCGGGCAAAAATACAAGGAAAACGGGGCGAATTTATTATACTCAAGTGGCCACAACACCGGACGGCGAATCGGTTATGATGGGTACGTTTCTAGTGGCCAATCACCCTATAATTATTCTTTTTGATTCTGGCGCTTCGCATACTTTCATAAGCAAGAAGTTTGTGGAGCAACATTGCATTCCATACCATGAATCAAGGGAAGGGTTTAAAATTCATTCACCTGGGGGACAAATATTTACTAAAGAAGTGGCTTACCAAGTGCCCGTAACATTGGCTGAACGGGACTTTCCTACTAATATGATTGTTCTGAAAGGCCAAGTTATAGATGTAATTCTGGGCATGAATTGGTTGGCCCAACATAAAGCTATTCTCAACACTAATTTGAGAACTGTCAGATTGAGTCATGGCCAAGAAGAGGTTCTCTTGACCATCCCCGTAGCCATTCCAACTAAACCATTTGGCAGAGTGTATGAAGCTATCATACCGGAAATCCAAGATATTCTGGTAGTATGTGAGTTCCCAGACGTCTTTCCAGAAGACTTGCCTGGATTGCCTCCAGAAAGAGATGTAGAATTTGTGATTGAGTTGAAGCCCGATACAGCTCCTATTTCTAGAAGGTCGTACCAAATGCCTCCAAATGAATTGGCAGAACTCAAGACCCAATTACAAGATCTACTGGAGAAAGGATTCATCCAGCCAAGTTCATCACCATGGGGATGTCCAGCCATCTTTGTCAAGAAGAAGGATCAAACACTTCGGATGTGCGTGGATTATAGACCCCTTAATGAGGTTACAATAAAAAATAAGTACCCTCTTCCCCGGATTGACATTTTATTTGATCAACTAACAGGAGCGAGGGTATTCTCTAAGATCGACCTCAGATCGGGCTATCATCAGATCCGTATCCGACCCGAAGATATACCGAAGACCGCATTCACTATGCGGTATGGTTTGTTTGAATATTTGGTTATGTCTTTCGGACTAACAAATGCTCCTGCCCACTTCACCTATCTTATGAACTCGGTATTCATGCCCGAGCTGGATAAGTTTGTGGTGGTATTCATTGATGATATCTTGATATATTCCAAGAATGAAGAGGAGCATCCTCGGCATTTACGGATCGTGTTAACGCGCTTAAGAGAACATCAGTTATATGCTAAGTTCAGTAAATGCGCGTTCTGGCTGGAAGAAATCCAATTTCTGGGACATGTAGTATATTCCAAGGGGATTGTGGTGGATCCCAGCAAAGTCAAGGATATTTTGGAGTGGAAACCCCCAACCACTGTACATCAAGTCCGAAGTTTCCTTGGATTGGCTGGCTATTACCGCTGATTCATACCAGATTTTTCTAAACTTGTGAAACCAATCACAAGTTTATTGAAGAATGATACTAAATTTATTTGGTCTTCAAGGTGTAATGAAGCCTTTGAACAATTGAAGGTATTATTAACCACTGCTCCGGTATTGGCTCAACCGTATATTGAAAACCCCTTTGATGGTTATTGTGACGCATCAGGCAGTGGTCTCGGCTGTGTTCTAATGCAAGATGGCCGAGTGATAGCTTATTCTTCGAGGCAGTTGCGCCGGCATGAGGAACATTATCCAACTCATGATCTGGAGTTAGCTGCGGTGGTTCATGCCCTAAAAATCTGGCGTCATTATCTGCTGGAGAATATCTGTCACATCTATACAGATCATAAAAGCCTGAAGTATATCTTCACCCAGTCAGAGTTGAACATGAGACAGAGGCGATGGCTCGAGCTTATTAAGGACTATGAATTGGAAATTCATTATCACCTAGGCAAGGCCAATGTAGTGGCAGATGCACTCAGCCGTAAGGCTTCCTGTCATTGTCTTACGGTGAAGATCTGTGACATTACACTATGCCAGGAGATGGAGAAGTTAAACCTGGGAATGATCCAACATGGAACCTTAAATCAACTAAAGCTTGAGTCAGTCCTTTTACCAAGAATAATTGATGCTCAAAAGTATGATGAGGGTATGAAACACATCCATGAGAAGATAAAAGCCGGAAGAGCCAAATGTTTTAGGAAAGATGATCAAGGCATTGTATGGTTCAACAACCACATAGTTGTGCCTAAAATGATGAAATCCGCTAGCAAATATTAGATGGAGCACATCTTAGTCGCTATTCTATTCATCCTGGAAGTACTAAGATGTATCATGATCTGAAACAACATTACTGGTGGACAAAGATGAAGATTGAAATCGCACGCTATGTGGCAAAATGTGACACTTGTAGGCGTGTCAAAACCATACATATGAAGATTGCTGGTCCATTACAATCTCTACCAATACCAACGTGGAAATGGGAAGATATTAGTATGGACTTCATTGTGGGATTGCCCAGAACAACAAAAGGGTATGACTCTATTTGGGTTATAATTGATCAACTTACGAAAATTGCTCATTTTCTGCCAGTCAAGACAGATCACCCGGTTGATGTTTATGCCCAATTGTACATTGCTCGCATTCTCAGTTTGCACGGTATTCTGAAGACTATAGTGTCGGATCATGGACCTCAATTTGTATCCAAATTCTGGGAAGAACTTCACAAATCCTTGGGTACTAAGTTGCTCCATAATTCGGCCTATCATCCTCAAACAAGTGGTCAAACTGAGAGGGTAAATCAAATACTTGAGGACATGCTACGTGTTGGGGTATGCTTCGTCGCCGAAGATCCTGTAAGAAGAAACACCTTCGGCAGATCCTCTCAAAAAGCAGTGCCGAAGCTATCATTTATAAAGCTTCAGCATAGTCACATGTCCCAAGATGAAGGAGTGAACCGACTTAAAGAAGAAATGACTAATCGACCCGTAATAGCTCGTATTATGATTGTAAGCATTTGTAAAGGGCATGAATGTAATTTCTCACAGGCTGCGCCCTGCGCCTATAAATAGATGAACAGTACCCCCGTACTATTCACGCTGACTGGTATTTGCTTGCGCGTCACGCTTGGACTTTTTGCCTTCTGTCAAGCCAAAGGTATAAATGTAGTTCAATATTGTTCATGATCGTTCATAATGATATAATGAAAAAGTATTAATAATGTCATGTGATCATTTATGTTATCCCTCATGTTTTATATGCTTCTCCTTTCGCTGATATATATTGTGATGATGAAGGTACGACCTTCATGACCTTCGTTTGAAGATCGTTATATCCTGAGGGAAATAATGCTTCAAAGGACGAAGGGCATTAACCATTAACCTTTTCTATGTTGCCTTGTTCTTAATTCATAGCATTTGAGAACAAGTCCCCAACATTGGTGCCCACCTCCAGTGAACTCACGTCCACTTTTTGAGTTGATGGCTTCGTTCAACAACCAAGCTGGTGCTCCTTCGGCTATGAAGCTGGTGCTCCCGATAACAGGCGGTTCATGCTCAGAGCCGACCAACAAGAAGCAGAAGAAGGAGGCCCAGAGAAGGGTACAGCATGTTGGGGTGCAGGGACCCTTCATCAAGTCAAAATGGTCTCACATCCCAATTACCTTCTCCCAAGAGGACCTTCAGCTCAAGGATTACCCTCACAATGATGCTATGGTCATATCTTGTGTCATCAAGGGATTTCTAGTCCACAATGTTTTGGTTGACACAGGAAGTGCAGTGGATATCATATTGAAAGGGAAATGTGCCCTTGGGCCATTTCTAAGTATTTTGGTGACTGAGTGCCAACACAAGTGCTTAAGTGTTAATCTATGCCAATTGATGGACAAAGTGCAAATCAAGAGTAAAGGTATGTTTCTAAGACTTAGTACATTGTTTTGGAGACTAATGTATTGTGTCTAAGTGCTAGAAACAGGAAAAGATCAATTTGGAAAAGACTTGGCTATGCAGCCAAGAGTCTATGTAGTCTGGGTGCACCGGACTGTCCGGTGGTGCACTGGACAGTGTCCGGTGCGCCAGGCTGGTGACTGTCAACTGGCTGCTCTCGGGAAGCGATCAACGGCGTACGGCTATAAATCACCGGACTGTCCGGTGAGCCATTCACAGGCGAAGTCGTCGCTCTCGGGAAGCGATTAACGGTGTACGGCTATAAATCACTGGACTGTCCGGTGGTGCACCGGACTGTCCGATGAGCCAACGGTCGGCCGGGCCAACGGTCGGCCGTGTAATCCGCGCACGACGCGTGGCCGAGCCAATGGTCAGAAGGGGGCACCGGACAGTGTCCGGTGCGCCAACGGCTCTGGATCTTCAACGGTCGGCTGCACCACAGAAGGAAAGAAATCCGCACCGGACAGTGTCCGGTGGTGCACCGGACTGTCCGGTGTGCCAATCGACAGAAGGCAAGAATTTCCTTCCTGGAATGCTCTCAACGGCTCCTAGCTGCCTTGGGGCTATAAAAGGGACCCCTAGGCGCATGGAGGAGCACACCAAGCATTCTCTAAGCATTCCTAAGCACCAAGACTTCAATTCCGCGCATTCGATTCTTTGTGATATCAATTAGAGCTCCATTTGAGTAGAGAACTCTTTGAGTTGTGTTGAGAGCTCGTGTTGTGACTTGTGTGCTTGTGTTGCTCTGATTTTGTGTCTTGTGTGCGTTGCTCATCCCATCCTTACTTCTGTGCTTCTTTGTGATAATCAAAGTGTAAGGGCAAGAGGCTCCAAGTTGTGGAGATTCCTCGCAAGCGGGATATAGTAAAGTGAAAGCAAAACACCGTGGTATTCAAGTGGGTCTTTGGACCGCTTGAAAGGGGTTGAGTGCAACACTCGTCCGTTGGGACGCCACAACGTGGAGTATGCAAGTGTTGGACTTGGCCGAACCACGGGATAAACCACTGTGCCATCTCTGTGTTGATCTCTTTGTGGTTATTGTGTTTTGCAAGAACTCCTCTCTAGCCACTTGGCTTTATTGTGCTAATGCCTAATCAAGTTTTGTGGGATTAAGTTTCAAGTTTTTACAGGATCACCTATTCACCCCCCCCCCCCCTCTAGGTGCTCTCAATTGGTATAGAGCCGTTCTCTTCACAAAGGGACTAATCGCCCGAAGAGATGGATCCTAAGGGCAAGGGGATTGTGATCAATGATAAGGAGAAGGAGTCCTTCGTCAACGAGCCGAAAGATGACAAGCCTACTGACTCGGGCTCGGGCCACAAAAGAAAAGACGGGAAGAAGAAGAAAACAAGGCGCATCAAGGAGATAGTCTACTACAACAGCGACGAATCTTCCTCTTCCCAAAAGGACGATGACAACGACTACGAGAAAAAGAAGACGGTTAATTCAAACTTCTCTTTCAATTATTCTCGTATTCCACGTAGTTCAAATGCACATTTGCTTTCCATTCCTCTTGGCAAACCTCCACACTTTGATGGGGAGGACTACGGATTTTGGAGTCACAAAATGCGTAGTCACTTGTTCTCTCTCCATCCGAGTATATGGGAGATAGTAGAAAATGGAATGCAATTTGATAGCACATATAGTCCTTTGTTTATCAATGAACAAATCCATAAAAATGCACAAGCTACTACTGTCCTTTTAGCATCTCTGTGCAGGGAAGAATACAATAAGGTGAGCGGCTTGGACAATGCCAAGTAGATCTGGGACACCCTCAAGATATCACATAAGGGAAATGACGTCACCATGCTCACCAAGATGGACTTGGTGGAGGGCGAACTTGGGAGATTCACAATGATCAGGGGAGAGGAGCCAACCCAAACGTACAACCGGCTCAAGACCCTCATCAACAAAATAAGGAGCTATGGAAGCACACGATGGACGGACCACGACGTCGTCCGTCTAATGCTAAGGTCTTTTACTGTCCTTGATCCACATCTTGTAAACAATATTCGTGAGAATCCCAGGTGCACCAAAATGTCACCCGAAGAAGTACTTGGGAAGTTTGTAAGCGGGCGGATGATGATCAAGGAGGCAAGATACGTCGACGATGCATTGAATGGCCCAATCCACGAGCCTCAAACCGTGGCTCTCAAAGCAACAAGGAGCAAGGAGGCGCTACCTAGCAAGGTGACGCAAGTTGAGGCGGCCGGGCTCAATGAGGAAGAGATGGCCCTCATCATCAAGCGCTTCAAGACGGCGCTAAAGGGTCGCAAGGAGCATCCCAAAAAGAACAAGACGAAGGGAAAGCGCTCCTGCTTCAAGTGCGGTAAGGTTGGTCATTTTATCGCTAATTGTCCCGATAATGATAGTGACCAGGAACAAGATAATAAGAGGGAAAAGAAGAAGGCTTACAAGAAGGCTAAGGGTGAGGCACACCTTGGCAAGGAGTGGGACTCGGATTGCTCGTCGTCCGACTCCGACAACGAAGGACTCGCTGCATCGGCCTTCGACAAATCATCCCTCTTCCCCAACGAGCGTCACACATGCCTCATGGCGAAGGAGAAGAAGGTATGTACTCAAAACAATACTACTTATGCTTCTTCAAGTGATGATGAGTCTAGTGATGATGATGAAATAGATTACTCTAGTTTGTTCAAGGGTTTGGATAGAACTAAAATTGATAAGATTAATGAATTGATTGATGCTTTGAATGATAAGAATAGATTGTTAGAAAAGCAAGAGGATCTTTTGTATGAAGAACATGATAAATTTGTAAAGGCACAAAAATCTCTTGCTTTAGAAGTTAAACGGAATGAAATGCTTTCTTGTGAACTATCTACTTGCCATGAGACAATTTCTAGTTTAAAAGTGTTAATAATGATTTAAGTGCTAAACTAGAAGTAGCAAATAGATCTAACTCTTGTGTAGAACATGTTGTGATTTGCAATAGGTGTAAAGATTTTAATGTTGATGCTTGTAGTGAACACCTAGTTTCTATTGCAAAGCTAATTGATGAAGTGGCTAGTCTTAATGCCCAACTTAAGACTAGCAAGGATGAATTTGACAAACTAAAATTTGCAAGGGATGCCTACACTATTGGTAGACACCCCTCAATTAAGGATGGGCTTGGCTTCAAGAGGGAAGCCAAGAACTTAACTAGTCATAAGGCTCCCATTCCCGCCAAGGAGAAAGGGAAGGCTCTTATGACTAATAGTAGTCACAAGAATCATGCTTTCATTTATGGTGATAAGAGATATTCTAGAAATGTTCATTATGATAGGAGTTATAATGCGTATGATTCAAATGCCATGTTTGCTTCAAGTTCTTCCTATGTGCATGGTAGAGATATGACTAGGAGAAATGTCATTCATCATATGCCTAGGAGAAATGTTGCTCATGTTCCTAGGAAAATTAATGGACCTTCTACAATTTATCATGCTTGCAATGCTTCTTTTGAAATTTGTAGAAAGGATAAGAAGGTGATTGCTAGAAAATTAGGGAAAAAATGCAAGGGAGACAAAACTTGCATTTGGGTCCCTAATACCATTGTTACTAACCTTGTAGGACCCAACAAGAGTTGGGTACCTAAGACCCAAGCCTAATTTGCCTTGCAGGTTTATGCATCCGGGGGATCAAGCTGGATTATCGATAGCGGATGCACAAACCACATGACGGGGGAGAAGAAGATGTTCACCTCCTACGTCAAGAACAAAGATTCCCAAGACTCAATCATATTCGGTGACGGGAATCAAAGCAAGGTCAAAGGACTAGGGAAGATTGCTATTTCATCCGAGCACTCTATTTCTAATGTGTTCTTAGTTGAGTCGCTTGGATATAACTTGTTGTCTGTGAGTCAGCTTTGTAATATGGGATATAATTGCTTATTCACAAATGTAGATGTGTCTGTCTTTAGAAGGAGTGATGGTTCATTAGCCTTTAAGGGTGTATTAGATGGCAAACTCTATTTAGTTGTTTTTGCAAATGAGGAGGCCGGTCTAGATGCATGCTTAATTGCTAAGACTAGCATGGGCTGGCTGCGGCATCGCCGTTAGCATATGTTGGGATGAAGAACCTTCACAAACTTCTAAAGGGAGAACATGTGTTAGGTCCAACAAATGTGCATTTCGAAAAAGATAGACCTTGTGCAGCTTGTCAAGCAGGTAAACAAGTGGGAAGTGCTCATCACATCAAGAACGTGATGACTACATCAAGACCCCTGGAGCTGCTGCATATGGACCTCTTCGGACCCGTCGCCTACCTTAGCATCGGGGGAAGTAAGTATGGTTTAGTAATTGTTGATAATTTTTCCTGCTTCACTTGGGTATTCTTTTTGCAGGATAAATCTGAAACCCAAGGGACCCTCAAGCGCTTCCTAAGGAGAGCTCAAAATGAGTTTGAGCTCAAGGTGAAGAAAATAAGGAGCGACAACAGGTCCGAGTTCAAGAACCTTCAAGTGGAGGAGTACCTTGAGGAGGAAGGAATCAAGCACGAGTTCTCCGCTCCCTACACACCACAGCAAAATGGTGTGGTAGAGAGGAAGAACAGGACGCTTATAGACATGGCGAGGACTATGCTTGGAGAGTTCAAGACGCCCGAGCGGTTTTGGTCGGAAGCCGTGAACACGGCTTGCCACGCCATCAACCGGGTCTACCTTCATCGCATCCTCAAGAAGACATCATACGAGCTACTAACCGGTAACAAACCCAATGTTTCGTATTTCTGAGTTTTTGGGAGTAAATGCTACATTCTAGTGAAGAAGGGTAGAAATTCCAAATTTGCACCCAAAGCGGTAGAAGGGTTTTTATTAGGTTATGACTCAAATACAAAGGCGTATAGAGTCTTCAACAAATTATCGGGTTTGGTTGAAGTCTCTAGCGACGTTGTATTTGATGAGACTAATGGCTCTCCAAGAGAGCAAGTTGTTGATCTTGATGATGTAGATGAAGAAGACGTTCCAACGGCCGCAATACGCACCATGGCGATTGGAGAAGTGCGGCCACAAGAATAAAAGGAGCAAGATCAACCCTCTTCCTCAACAATGGTGCACCCCCAACTCAGGATGATGAACAGGTTCATCAAGAGGAGGCGTGTGATCAAGGGGGAGCACAAGATGATCATGTGATGGAGGAAGAAGCACAACCGGCACCTCCAACCCAAGTTCGAGCGACGATTAAAGGAATCATCCCGTTGACCAAATTTTGGGTGACATTAGCAAGGGAGTAACTACTCGTTCTAGATTAGTTAATTTTTGTGAGCATTACTCCTTTGTCTCTTCTATTGAGCCTTTCAAGGTAGAAGAGGCCTTGCTAGATCCGGACTGGGTGTTGGCCATGCAGGAAGAGCTCAACAACTTCAAGCGTAATGAAGTTTAGACACTGGTGCCTCGTCCCAAGCAAAATATTGTGGGAACCAAGTGGGTGTTCCGCAACAAACAAGACGAGCACGGGGTGGTGACAAGGAACAAGGCTCGACTTGTGGCAAAAGGTTATGCCCAAGTCGCAGGTTTGGACTTTGAGGAGACCTTTGCTCCTGTGGCTAGGCTAGAGTCCATTCGTATTTTGCTAGCATATGCCGCTCACCACTCTTTCAGGTTGTTCCAAATGGATGTGAAGAGCGCTTTCCTCAACGGGCCAATCAAGGAGGAGGTGTACGTGGAGCAACCCCCTGGCTTCGAGGATGAACGGTACCCCGACCACGTATGTAAGCTCTCTAAGACGCTCTATGGACTTAAGCAAGCCCCAAGAGCATGGTATGAATGCCTTAGAGACTTTTTAATTGCTAATGCTTTCAAGGTTGGGAAAGCCGATCCAACTTTATTCACTAAGACTTGTGATGGTGACTTATTTGTGTGCCAAATTTATGTCGATGACATAATATTTGGTTCTACTAACCAAAAGTCTTGTGAAGAGTTTAGCAGGGTGATGACTCAAAAGTTTGAGATGTCGATGATGGGCGAATTGAACTACTTCCTTGGGTTCCAAGTGAAGCAACTCAAGGACGGCACCTTCATCTCCCAAACGAAGTACACGCAAGACTTGCTAAAGCGGTTTGGGATGAAGGACGCCAAGCCCGCAAAGACTCCGATGGGAACTGACGGACACGTCGACCTCAACAAAGGAGGTAAGTTCGTTGATCAAAAAGCATACCGGTCCATGATAGGTTCTTTGCTTTATTTATGCGCTAGTAGACCGGATATTATGCTTAGTGTATGCATGTGTGCTAGATTTCAATCCGATCCAAGGGAGTGTTACTTAGTGGCCGTGAAGCGAATTCTTAGATATTTAGTCGCTACGCCCTACTTCAGGATCTGGTATCCAAAGGGGTCTACCTTTGACTTAATTGGATATTCAGACTCCGATTATGCTGGATGTAAGGTCGATAGGAAGAGTACATCAGGGACATGCCAATTCTTAGGAAGGTCCCTGGTGTCGTGGAGCTCTAAGAAACAAACCTCCGTTGCCCTATCCACCGCTGAGGCCGAGTATGTTGCCGCAGGACAGTGTTGCGTGCAACTACTTTGGATGAGGCAAACCCTCCGGGACTTTGGCTACAATCTGAGCAAAGTCCCACTCCTATGTGACAATGAGAGTGCTATCCGCATAGCGGACAATCTTGTTGAGCACAGCCGCACAAAGCACATTGACATCCGGCATCACTTTTTGAGAGACCACCAGCAAAAAGGAGATATCGAAGTGTTTTATATTAGCACCGAGAACTAGCTAGCCGATATCTTTACCAAGCCTTTAGATGAGAAGACCTTTTGCAGGCTACGTAGTGAGCTAAATGTCTTAGATTCGTGGAACTTGGATTGATTTATAGCATACACGTGTATATGCCTTTGATCATATTCCTTACGCATTTTGTTGTGTATTTATGGTGCTCAAGTTGTACAAACACTCCCCGGACCTCAAAAGTCCATGTGTGAGTGATGCACATATTTAGGGGGAGATGTGCTACAACTTGACCCTTTGAGACTAACCATGTGTTTTGAGCTTGCTTGATTTAGCCTCAAAGGTGGATTGAAAAGGAAAGGTGGACTTGGACCATGCCAGACTTCCACTGCACTCCGATGAGAGGGTAACTTACTCCAAGTTCATCTTAATATCCTTATTGCCTTTGTACTCTTATTTGAAGATTTTGGTGAGGCAATGGGGTTCTAGGGCCAAGATTGATCCCGTTTTGGTGCTTGATGCCAAAGGGGGAGAAAATAAGGCCAAAGCAATAAATGGATCAGCTACCACTTGAGAATTTTGAAAATAGTAGAATAGAGCTTTTGGTTTGTCAAAACTCTCTTATTGTCTCTTTTGTCAAAAGTTGGCTTCTTGTGGGGAGAATAGTTGATTATGGGAAAAAGGGGGAGTTTTTGAAATCTTTGATCAATTCCTCTTGGAACAACTCTTTTTATGTCTCAACAAGTGTGTTTGACTTAGAGATAGGAAATTGAGGTTGATTTGCAAAAACAAAACCAAGGGGTGGTAAAGAATGATCCAAATATGCCAAATTTGAATCAAAACAAATTTGTGTTTTCATTTGCATTGATGTTGCGCTCCTTTAGTTGCTTTTTGTTGTGTTAGCATAAATCACCAAAAAGGGGGAGATTGAAAGGGAAATGTGCCCTTGGGCCATTTCTAAGTATTTTGGTGATTGAGTGCCAACACAAGTGCTTAAGTGTTAATCTATGCCAATTGATGGACAAAGTGCAAATCAAGAGTAAAGGTATGTTTCTAAGACTTAGTACATTGTTTTGGAGACTAATGTATTGTGTCTAAGTGCTAGAAACAGGAAAATATCAATTTGGAAAAGACTTGGCTATGCAGCCAAGAGTCTGCGCAGTCTAGGTGCACCGGACTGTCCGGTGGTGCACCGGACTGTCCGATGGTGCACCGGACAGTGTCCGGTGCGCCAGGCTGGTGACTATCAACTGGCTGCTCTCGGGAAGCGATCAACGGCGTACGGCTATAAATCACCGGACTGTCCGGTGGTGCACCGGACTGTCCGGTGAGCCATTCACAGGCGAAGTCGTCGCTCTCGGGAAGCGATTAACGGCGTACGGCTATAAATCACCGGACTGTCCGGTGGTGCACCGGACTGTCCGGTGAGCCAACGGTCGGCCGGGCCAATGGTCGGCCGCGTAATCCGCGCGCGACGCGTGGCCGAGCCAACGGTCAGAAGGGGGCACCGGACTGTCCGGTGTGCATCGGACAGTGTCCGGTGCGCCAATGGCTCTGGATCTTCAACGGTCGGCTACGCCACAGAAGGAAAGAAATCCGCACCGGACAGTGTCCGGTGGTGCACCGGACTGTCCGGTGCGCCAGTCGACAGAAGACAAGAATTGCCTTCCTGGAATGCTCTCAACGGCTCCTAGCTGCCTTGGGGCTATAAAAGGGACCCCTAGGCGCATGGAGGAGCACACCAAGCATTCTCTAAGCATTCCTAAGCACCAAGACTTCAATTCCGCGCATTCGATTCTTTGTGGTAGCAATTAGAGCTCCATTTGAGTAGAGAACTCTTTGAGTTGTGTTGAGAGCTCGTGTTGTGACTTGTGTGCGTGTGTTGCTCTGATTTTGTGTCTTGTGTGCGTTGCTCATCCCATCCTTACTTCTGTGCTTCTTTGTGATAATCAAAGTGTAAAGGCGAGAGGCTCCAAGTTGTGGAGATTCCTCGCAAGCGGGATATAGTAAAGTGAAAGCAAAACACCATGGTATTCAAGTGGGTCTTTGGACCGCTTGAAAGGGGTTGAGTGCAACCCTCGTCCGTTGGGACGCCACAACATGGAGTAGGCAAGTGTTGGACTTGGCCGAACCACGGGATAAACCACTGTGCCATCTCTGTGTTGATCTCTTTGTGGTTATTGTGTTTTGCAAGAACTCCTCTCTAGCCACTTGGCTTTATTGTGCTAACGCCTAATCAAGTTTTGTGGGATTAAGTTTCAATTTTTTATAGGATCACCTATTCACCCCCCCCCCCTCTAGGTGCTCTCACATATTTGCTAAGGCCTTCACTCAGATGCAAGAGCCAGAGGATACGATCCATGATGCCACACATCCTCTCTGTGGTTTCGGAGGAAGGCAGATTGTAGCACTTGGCAAGATCACAATGCCAGTGACCTTCGGATTTGTCCACAATACAAGAACTGAACAGGTTGTGTTTGATATTTTTGACATGGAATATCCTTACAATGCAATCATTGGTCGAGGAACACTCAATGCATTCGAAGCAATTCTTCATCCAGCATATTTATGCATGAAGATCCCCTCGGATCAAGGGCCCATTGCTATTCATGGAAGTCAGGAAGCTGCCAAAAAGGCTGAAGGAAATTGGACAGACTCAAAAGCAATCCATAATATAGATGAAGCCGAAGCCTGTGAATAGTATAAGTATAGAAGAGAGAAGGCTCCTTCGGCTGATCAGCCGAAGCCCATGCTTCTATGTGAAGACATAGCAGAGAAGAAGGTATTGCTGGGATCCAATTATCTGAAGAGCAAGAGAAAACCTTGATAAGGTTTTTATTCAACAACAAAGATGTTTTTGCATGGTCAGCCAACGATCTCTGTGGTGTCAACAGGGATGTCATTGAACATTCACTCAATGTTGATCCATCCTTTCGACCCAGGAAACAAAAGCTTCAGAAAATGTCTGACGATAAAGCCGAAGGTGCTCGGAACAAAGTAAAAAGACTTCTTAGTGCTGGTGTCATTAGAGAAGTGAAATACCCAGAATGGCTAGCCAACACTGTTATGGTAAAAAAGGCCAATGGCAAATGGAGAATGTGCATTGATTTTACTGATCTGAACAAGGCTTGTCCAAAGAATGAGTTCCCATTACCAAGAATAGACTCTCTAGTAGATGCAGCAACTTCGTCAGAGCTCATGAGTCTGCTAGATTGTTATTCAGGCTATCACCAAATCTGGATGAAGAAGGAAGATGAGCCAAAGACCAGCTTCATAACCCCCAGTGGTACATATTGTTATCATTGGATGCCTGAGGGGCTCAAGAATGCTGGAGGAAGCTTCAGCAGGATGACAGCCAAGGTCCTTCACTCTCAGATAGGCAGAAATGTGCTAACATATGTTGATGACATTATAGTTAAGAGCACGAAGCAAGAAAACCACATCACTGATCTACAGGAAACATTTGCTAATTTTAGGCAAGCCGGCCTGAAATTAAATCTAGAAAAATGTGTCTTCGGAGTAAAGAAGGGTAAGTTCCTTGGCTGTTTAGTTTCAACAAAGGGGATCGAAGCCAACCCAAGCAAGATCGAAGCTATCCTTCGGATGGAGCCACCAAGCACAAAGAAGGGGGCTCAACGATTGACAGGAAGGCTAGCATCTTTAAATCGATTTGTATCTAGATTAACGGAAAGAAATTTACCATTCTTTGAAGTACTAAAGTCAGCTGAAGTTTTTCAATGGGCCCAATTCAACAAAAAGCTTTTGAAGAGCTGAAGCAATATCTGATCAATTTAATAACATTAGCTCCACCCGTGCTAGGGGCTCCATTGTTATTGTATGTGGCAGCTTCACACTCTGCAGTGAGTGCAGCACTTGTACAAGAGAAGCTCGAAGGACAAGTTAAAAAGCAAGTCCCAGTATACTTTGTCTCTGAAGTTTTGAGTGTATCAAAGAAAAACTATATAGAATTGGAAAAAGTGTTGTATGTTGTGTTAATGGCATCCAGGAAGCTTCGGCATTATTTTCAAGCATATCACATAATTGTTCCTTCATCACAACCCCTGAAGGATATCATGAGGAATAGAGAAGCTACTGGAAGGATTGGCAAATGGGTTGCGGAGCTTAATGAATTCACTATTGACTATGTGCACAGATCTACAATTCAATCTCAAGCGCTAGCAGATTTTGTCGCTGATTAGACGCCAGGGGCTCACGAAGAAGGGACAAGTAAAGATGCCGAAGCTTGGACAGTTTTTTGTGATGGTTCTTGGGGAGCCTTTGGTGCAGGAGCAGCTGCGGTTCTAGTCGCACCTTCGAAGGTCAAAACATGTTATGCAGTAAAACTGGATTTTAGTTGCACAAATAATATTGCTGAGTACGAAGCACTTCTATTAGGGCTTCGGAAACTAAGGGCAATGGGAATAAGAAGGGCCATCCTAAAGACTGATTTTCAAGTTATTGCTGGCCATGTGGATAAAAGCAGCAAGGCACGAGACCCGAAGCTTGAGAAATATCTGGATGCAGTTCGAAGGCTGGAAGCTTCCTTTGAAGGATTTTCCGTCAAGAATATTCCAAGAGGTCAAAATGAGCATGCAGATTTGCTAGCCAAATCAGCGGCTCAGGGGCTCCCACTACCCTCCAAAGTATTTTTTGAAACAATAAAAGCACCTTCAGTTGAGCTCATGGAGAGAGCAGTGCTTACTATTTCCCCAGTGCACAGTGAAGACTAGAGAACTGAAATAATATCTTTCCTCCAAGGCAATTGTCTTTCAAGTGACGAAGCTTATAACAAGAGAATGGAGGCAAGAACAAGACCATATGTGTTAATAGAAGGGGAATTGTATAAACATGGGGTTTGTTCACCACTCCTTAAGTGTTTATCAAGAACTGAAGGTGTAGAATTAATGAAAGAGATACATGCAGGCTTGTGTGGATCTCATATTGGATCTAGGCCCTTGTTGGGAAAAGTTTTTTGACAAGGATTTTATTGGCCGAAGGCAGCTTCGGATGCAGCAGAATTAGTCCAAAAATGTGAAGGCTGTCAAAAATGTGCAAGAGACCAGAAGCAACCTTCATCCCTCACTCAATTAATACAGCCCACTTGGCCGTTGCAAAGGTGAGGCCTCGATTTGCTAGGCCCACTTCCACCAGCATAAGGAAATCTAAAATATGTTGTGGTGGCGATAGAGTATTTTTCAAAGTGGATTGAGGCGAAGCCCTTAGCAACAATAACTTCAGTCACTGTCCAGAAATTCTTTTGGCAAAACGTTGTTTGTCGCTTCGGAGTACCAAAGGCTATTACTGTAGACAATGGAACGCAGTTCGATGCTTTCAAGGAATTATGTGAACAAATTGGCACGAAGATCCATTTCGCATCGGTCAGACATCCGGAGTCAAATGGACTTGTTGAAAGAGCCAATGGCATTATAATGACAGGAATAATGAAGTTAATCTTCAATCAGCCCAGAGGAAAGTGGCCAGATGAATTGATCAAAGTGGTGTGGAGCCACAACACAACAATATCAAGGTCAACAGGTTTTACACCATTCAAACTATTGTTTGGTGACGAAGCAATCACCCCAGAAGAAGCTAAGGCAGGATCAATAAGAACAGTGGCTTCGGCAGAAGACGAAGTTGATTATTCTATGGCAAAAGATGCTATAGAAGGGATAAGGCTTCAGGCCATGGAAAATATTAATAAATACCAAGCCGAAACAATAAAATGGCATGACAGAAAAGTTCGGCTAAAAAGCATTAAACCAGGACATTTGGTACTTCGGAGGGTGGCCAACCCAGATACAGTGGGCAGCTCAAGTGGAAAGGACCTTTTCTGGTAATATCTTCGTCAGGACCCGGTTCTTACAGATTGAAGGATATGGATGGCAACGACATTCCTAGATCTTGGAATGCGGATGAGCTTCGGCGATATTATGTCTAGCTTGATGTAATCTTTTTTTATGGTACCCTTTTCCTTTCCAAAGGGGGAGAAAGGTTTTTAATGGGGCCATAATATGTAATTTCTCTTTTTCTTATTCAGCCCTACGAGAGCAAAATCCCCCAAATATGTAAAAATGTAAAAAACTGAGCATGCACCATCGAGTGCAGGGAGAAAAGAAAAAACAGGGAGAAGCTCGAAAGTCGTCCTTAAGGGGATGCAGAGCACGACGAAACTACAAAAAGCCGTTCCTAAGGGAGCGCAGCGTAAGTTTCCTGCTCAAAAGTCGTTCCCAAGGGAATGCAGAGCTTACAGCGAAAAGTCAACGCTGATACCGCCGAAATAAAAGGCGAAGCGCGAAAAGTCAACGCGATACCACCGAAATAGAAGGCGAAGAAGTTCAAAAGACGTTCCTAAGGGGATGCAGAACTTACAGCAAAAAGTCAGCACTGATACACCGAAAAATAAGCGGTGAAGCCGAAAAATAAACGGCAAAGAGACTTCGATCATTCCCAAGGGAATGAAGGATATGGTTGTGGCTTCGTATGCGTGTGTTTGGACATTCATTTGCACGACACATTACATCATACATTTGCATTCATAAACATTCATCTAGACATACATAGGATCATCATCATCATAACACAGGCGAGTGCTTCGGCCCTACAAATAAGACTTCGGAAAACAGGAAAAGAAGCAGTTTTATGCTTCGTTGTGTACGAAAAGAAGGGAAGGTGTTTTTCGCCCTCGGCTCAAAAAATGCTAGTTTCGTCCACAACAAAGCAGTTTCATACATGCACAAAAAGGTAAAGATATATTACAAAGTATGTTGATTCTTAATTTACAAAGATTTTTTACAATGATATTACAAGATTTTCCTCTAGAATTTTTCTAGCAGCGACTTCAGCTTTGACATCATCGGACCACCGGTCAAGCTTCGGCTCATGTTTCTTCAACATCATCATCCTGTACATATTAAAACGGTATGAGGGAAGTGCATACTTCAAAGAGAAGGTAAAATAACGGGCATAAATTTTTACCGGCTTAAGGTGGCTTCGAGCTTCATCGCCAGCCATTTTTCGCCCGCCTTTTACCCAAATTTGAGTTATGAATCTGTTCCCTATACTCCGAGCTAGGCTAGGGATAACAATTAAATCTGTCGGAGATAAGCTAAAATTCAGTCTGTTGACAATTTTTCCATGTTCATAGCCAGATTTCATAAAGGCAGCAGCGGTGCCCCGAGAAGCTACCAGAGCGTAGAAATCGGCATGTCCACCTATGACTTCGTCAAGTGCGTCAACTTCGCCCTCAATATGTTCGAAGGTCTCCGGCAGGTTATCAATCGAAGGGCTAAATTTCTCAGCACCAGCTCCAACCGAGTTGAAAACTTGTTTTAGCTGCTGCAGGCACCGGTTGCTGAAGTTCACGCATTTTTCTTGAAGTTCTTTCAACGATTTCCGCAGATTTGAGTTTTTCTCGGCTTCAGCTTCGAGTTTGGCTTCGAAATTTTTCTTTTCCGTACAAAGTTCATTATTCAATCTAGCAATTTCAGCCTGGGCTTCTGCCAATGAATTTTCCATGGTTCGAAGTACGAAGTCTTTCTTTTCTAGAGTAGCCTCATGGTCTTTTATCTTCTTCTCCAGGCCCTCAATTATAATTTTATTCTTTTTGTCCTCGAGGTCTTGTTGCATCCTCAGGACTTTGCTCAGCAATAAGCTCTGACAAAATAACCTTCATTAGATAACATCTTCATAACAAAACAATTAAAAGTTAGGAATTTTACCTTAAAGTTGGCATAGAATAGACTACCAGCGATATGCTGCCGCCGGTACCTACTGAGGTCTGCTTCAACCTTCGGAAGGCCGATACTCTTTGATAGAGTGCCGACAACTTTCGCCCCAGTGTGGACCCGAAGGCATCCTAGATTCTCCTCGTTAACTCCCCCGAAGAGCAGCACCTCGGGTCTGTACCCGCAAGATATGGCATATTCCTTCAACTCTTCTTTTTCAGCCTTTGACAATTCTTGCCCAAGTATGTCCTGAAAATTAAAGTCTTCTTCTTCCGATATATCTTTGGCTTTCTCTTTTCCTTTCCTAGGCGCTATGGCCAGAGTTTCTTCAGCAACTCTAGCAGCTTCTTCCGCGGGCTCATTCAGAAGCATGTTATCAATATCAGCAAGTGTGGTTTCTAGATTTGCATCTTCGGCGGCCTCAGCTTCGGCAATGTCAGCTTCACTTTCAGCTTCAATGGCTATGGTTTCGGTAGCAGCAGTGCTCTCCATGGCTGGTGTCTTTGATCTTGAGGCCACCGGCGGTGTCTGTTCGATAACTTCAACTACATGAATGATTCTTCGTTTCTTCGGCTCAGCAGGCTTCTTCGCTGCCGAAGGCTCCTTTTCCTTCTAAAAAAGCTTCGTCAAATGTGGCTCTAGTGGACATAGCTTGACAGGCAAAGATTCAGTCATTACCTTTAAAATTTCTTCAACGACAGCAGCAGAAGGCGTTGAAGGAGCTTTTTTCTCTACATCAGTCGTTTTTAGTTTCGGAGCAGCAGCCTTTCTTTTCTTCGAAGCAGCCATCTTTGGCTCAGGGTTCAACTTTCTTTTCTTCAAAATTTCTTCATCTTTCTTCACCAATTTAGCAGCTTCTCTATTCAGAACTCTCACAACTCTTTTTCTTTTTTGCCCTTCGGCTCCTCTGTCCAATCGCTCATAGTCAGGATACTCAAAATTCAGCGCATCCAAGACCCGGTTCAACCTTCGCTTTGGTCGAGTCCCGAAGGCTACAGTCATTAGTTGATCTTCCTTTTTAGAATAGTTGCCAAGGATCTCGTTGCACATAACTTCAATCATGTCTAACCATTCTTGGCAAGGTTCTTTGAAGTGTTTCTTGAATTTATAATAATAAGGCAGCCGAACAAGTTCCTTCTTTTTCTTTTCCCCTTTGAGTTTCGGCATATCCCATTCTTTCAAAGTCAGGAATACTCTGAAAGCTAAGAATTCTTACACCAAATCCCTGGTGCCAATGTGCTCTGAAACAACTCGAAATTCGCCCAAGGCAATTTGGCATGGTGATTCCGACAGCATGTTGCATTGAGGCCTAGTTTCTCCAAAGACTAACTCTAATGGGCTCTGAACCAGCTTCTCTTTCTTCTCATCAACCTTAACATAAAACCACTCGGTCTTCCAGCCAGTGGGCCATTTGGTACGATAGCTAATAACTGGAGACTTCGCATCTTTGCATTAAGCAAAATTGTAGCAGCCGAAATTCTCATGTAGCCCATCCTCTCTAGCCTTTGTCTGATAATGAAGTTCATGTGCCCAGCAAAAACCTTCGGCAAGCGGTTCCGCCCCTGGCTTTGGAGAGCCCAAATGTAAACGCTAAGCCTAACAATGGCGTTAGGAGTTAGCTAATGAAGGTAAATCCCAAACTTCTCCAACACATCTGCAATCATCTCATGCAAAGGAAATCTCAATCCTGCTTCAAAGAAGCTTTTAAAGACTACCACTTCATCCTTTTCTTGCTTCGGAGTAATTTCCTCTCTGCCAAAACGAACTAGCTTCCTCTTGGCTTCACTGATGTAACCGAGCTTCATCAACTTAGGCATATCACCTTCGGTAGTAGTAGACTTTCCAAACTCCAGGTGGCTAGGTTTAGATGGCATGGCGTTGTACTCATCTTCAGTTTCACCTTCTTCAACATCAATCTGCTCAGCTTCGGCAGCAGGGGTACCTTCAGAAGCTTCTTCCGGCACTGCCAACCCTGACCGTTTCATCACTTTGGAAATCGGAGCGGTTTCAGTAGCTTCGCCTTCCTCTCCGTCACGTATAACCCTAGCTGTAGAACGAACTCTTGCCATGTGATGATGAATTTTCCACAATTTTTGATGAAATTGCTGACTTTTTTAATTTTTCTGAAGCTCTTTCTCTTGTCACGAAGCAAAGTTAACAGTGGTGCTTCGGTTGAGTGCGATGAACAAGCTTCAGCTATGATCAAATTTTTGGCAGCAAAACAGGGCAATAGCAATGAATGCTGTGGTAACTTCACACCTACCCATCTGTTTATATAGTGTCGCAGGTGAGGAGGTGAATAGTCAAGTCTTCTGCACCGGACGAACAGTCGCCCGCACTCACTGAGTGGTGGGCCACAGAACCCGAGAAGGTGAACCGCCAGGACGCGTTTACCCGCTGCATGGTGGGACCATCTCGTGCTCGAAATTTTGTGATCGTTTCTCGGCAATGAGCTCAGGGAAGGTGTTTTTCGGATCTTCGGCTCCCCGAAGCCTAAGAGACTTTTTCACGGATCAAGCTCGTTACGACAAACGATCTAGCACTGCGAAGGGGCTACTGTTGGGGGTATGCTTCGTCGCCGAAGATCCTATAAGAAGAAACACCTTCGGCAGATCCTCTCAAAAAGCAGTGCCGAAGCTATCATTTATAAAGCTTCGGCATAGTCACATGTCCCAAGACGAAGGAGTGAACCGACTTAAAGATGAAATGACTAATCGACCCGTAATAGCTTGTATTATGATTGTAAGCATTTGTAAAGGGCATGAATGTAATTTCTCACAGGCTGTGCCCTGTGCCTATAAATAGATGAACAGTACCCCCATACTATTCACGCTGACTGGTATTTGCTTGCGTGTCACGCTTGGACTTTTTGCCTTCTGTCAAGCCGAAGGTATAAATGTAATTCAATATTGTTCATGATCGTTCATAATGATATAATGAAAAAGTATTAATAATGTCATGTGATCATTTATGTTATCCCTCAATGTTTTATATGCTTCTCCTTTCGCCGATATATACTGTGATGATGAAGGTACGCCCTTCATGACCTTCGTCTGAAGATCGTTATATCCTAAGGGAAATAATGTTTCGAAGGACGAAGGGCATTAACCATTAACCTTTTCTATGTTGCCTTGTTCTTAATTCATAGCATTTGAGAATAAGTCCCCAACACTACGAGCTTGTGTTCTGGAATTCCCATAGAAATGGGATGATTGTTTACCATTAGCGGAGTTCTCATACAATAATAGCTATCAAGAAAGCATTAAGATGGCACCCTTTGAAGCTTTGTATGGTCGACGGTGTCGTACTCCGTTAAACTGGTCTGAACCAGGTGAAAGGAGTTTCTTCAGGCCAGATATGGTAAAGGAGACAGAAGAGAAAGTTCAACGAATAATTCATCATTTGAAGAAAGCTCAAGCTCGACAGAAGAGTTACGCAGACAAACGACGGATGCCCCTATACTTTCTAGTTGGAGATTATGTCTATCTGAAAGTTTCACCAATGAAGGGTGTATCACGTTTCGGGGTAAAAGGTAAGCTTGCACCTCGATACATTGGTCCTTTCCTTGTTCTTGAACAATGTGGACCAGTGGCATACCGACTTCAGCTACCCGAAACCTTGTCTGCTATACATAATGTGTTCCACATGTCGCAATTGAAGAAGTGTCTTCGGGTTCCCGATAGAACCATTGAAGTAAAGGATGTTGCCTTAGAACCAGACTTGACATATTCAGAGCACCCTATTCGAGTCTTGGATCAAAAGGACATAATTACTCGAAGAAAAACTCTCAAATTTTACAAGATACAGTGGAACCAGCATTCAGAAGATGAGGCTACATGGGAAACTTGGGACTTTTTAGAAAAGAATTTCCCAGGCTTTTTAGCCTCATGTAATTTGTAAAGTATATAATTGTTGTAATAAAGAAGTGAACCCCAAACCACCCCTGCCTTGTACCAAGAATAAGGAAATAAAAGCGTGAAGCATTTCCTTTTCCATTACTTACCCTAGGACTTTTAATCTCGGGACGAGATTCTTTTATGGGGGGAAGGATGTAACACCCATAAAAGCCACTAAAACTTGAGCATAACATCATAAGCATGGGCATATCATGTGTTTGTCACACCTAGAATGCATTCACTAGGTAAAAATTTCAAACAAGTTGTATTGATATGACATTTTGTGGATGAAACCCTAGGGTAAGATACCTAACCCTAGATTGGGCTTAAAGAGGTAAATAAAGTTTAACCAAGAGAAAACCCCAAAGCTTAGTTATAATAATCATAAATTATCATTATGAATGGACTGAAGTGGCATTAAAACCCTAAAAGTACCACAACCCTAAAAAGAACCCTAGAAAGCCCTAAACTTAAACCCTAGGGGGCTAAGTGCAAAATTAGTGCCCTTTTGGACTAAAGTGCAAAAACTATGAAAGTAAGGTGTCTTAAGTCATATGGTTCACAAATATGTGGATTTGCAACTTAAACCCTAGGTTTTGGGCCTATTTGCAAAAACACCACTTTTGTGACCATATAACTAAGTCTGAAAAACAGTTGATCAGGGCAAACTTCGGAGCTCTGCAGATCAAGAAATTCAAAGAATTTGCCCTGGGTCAATGTAGCAAAGTTGCAGATCCATTGTAGAGGAATAACTTTGCTATAGGTGTTTGGTCTTGGTACCATGAGAAATTTGGAGATATTTTGATCTGAAGATGGGCTGTCATGTGAATTTTAACTGAATTTGGCACACTGTTCATCGGACTGCAGAAAAGATCTCGCCGGCGATAAGAACGCCACCATGGTCAAGGATGGGTCGGCGGCCGCGGTAAAGGTCTTCCGCGACGTGGCGTTAAAACATGGAGGTGGCGCTACCCGGTTAATCGGTGGCCACCAGACTTTCACTGTGGCTCTGCCGCGCGGGTGAGCTCGCCAGCGTGGTCACAGCTCGGTGAATCTCATTCATCTCTGCCCAGCAGCCTATAAATTGAGCCCGCCCTCGGCTCCGTCATGTATTCAAGCAGCTAGCGCACCCACCCGCACCTCAGATCCTCCACCAGAGAGCTCCAATTTCGCATTTCCCCCAACCCACTCAATAACATCGCTCGGTTTGCCCTTGTCGTGGCCAGCTTGCCCCAGGTTCGTTCAAGCACTCTGGTCGTTCGTTCTAGCGTACTTAGGTCCTCCTCAAGCTTCACGACCCCTTTGATTGAACTAGACTGCCCTAGGTTGCCATGAACGCCCATGTTCTTCCGTTGCCCATGCGGTCACCGTGGTCAGGGTGTTTTAGTGTGCCATTAGTGAAATTGATTTAGGGGAAACTTCGGTTGAGGTGTGAATTAGGTGCCAGTCATCGGAGAGCGCCAGTCATTGCGTAAATCGGCCAGTACAGGCACGCCGGTGATCGGTGTGTCACGGTCCACCGTCGTGGACTAGGCTCTGTGAAGACATAGGAGTTTATTTGAAAGTGTCAGTGACTGTCTAAAATAGTGTCTTGGACTCTTTCGGGTTATGCCAAAAGGCAGGGACTTTCTTGCAAAGTCTACACGCGGGCGCGGGCGCGCGTGTTCCCGTCCGTAGTTGGGCCGACCTGGGCCAAATTCGATCCAGAACTATTCATAATTTTTCTTTTTCCTTTTCTGCCAGAGCTAAAACAATTCTAGAAAATTGTAGAAAAAATTATAAAATTACCAAACCAATTTTGCTAGGTCTCTAATTTCCTATGGTATTTAATAAAAATAGTTTCTTGATTTTTAGTCCAATTAGGAAATTATAGAGTATTTAAAATAGCCAAAAACCTTGTTTCTGGATTTTTAGAGAATAAATAATAAATCCAAAATTTACTAAACTTTTAGGATACACTCTATATAATATTTAGAGGCCTTGGGTAAAGTTTGTAATGATTTGAACCATGTTTGCTACTTAGAACCCAAAACCCTAGCCCCCCTGCCCTGTGAACTTCACTGTTGACTCCGGAAACTCTAAGTTCTCGAAGATCCGTGAGGGAAAGTTGTATTCAAGACTTTAGATAATAAACATTTAGTATCTTTGCACTCTCATGAGCATTACATGGGCATTCATTATTATGTATGGTTATATTTATAAAACGAAGAAGAAGTAGAAGTCGAAGAAGCGAAGACTTCACCACCACCTGAGGAACATCAAGCAGGCAACTGCTTTTATTTTGATATCTGCGGATCAGAGCCTGATTCACCAATAACACAAGGCAAGCCCCAGTGCATTTGCCACCTCCTTGTTCCTTTTAAAATCTTTCACACTTACTTGATGCATTAGGTAATAGGAGTTGTGTGCTAAACTATTGCTGCATCTCCTTCCTTGGACTTGATTATTTCCTAAATCCCTGTTTTACAAAAGGTTTTTCTTACTTTAGAAAAACAAAATGTTTTGTTTTCTCAAAAGATGATGATGCAAAGTGGGTGGGAAGTTTTCAAAAATAAAACTTGATGGTGGATCCATCATGGCCATGATGGGTTCAACATCGGAAAAGATGTACCTCTGCCAGGTACCAAACTTTGGGTTTGAAATAATAAAGCTGAGACCAGGCAGGTGACTTGCACGAGAAGAGAGTCTCGGTGTAGTGTCTCCGTCTGAGTCGATTAAGGACCGTGTCGATGTAGGCCTGCTGACCGAGGACCCTTTAACTGGTCACATGCCTCGTCATGGGTAAGCTTTGCCTCGGGCAGACTAATACCAGAATAAGATACCACGCAATGGGAGTGGAGAGATGGCGAGAGTAGCGTGTACCCTCCATGGCAAGAGGCTGGACGGTGGTGTATCTGTGTTCTCAGTTGGCGTGAACCTGATCTAGTCTTAAGAACCCCGGTGGTGAGTTGACATATGCAAGGGTTAAGTGCTACATATGTCGTGTGATTGGAGATCCTCAGCTGAGTATAATCGATTCGGATCGCCGTAACTTCGTGGTTATGAAGACTTGGTCACTGACTTACACGTAGCAATCCAGTGAAGATGAAGTGTTGTTAAGAAATTGGCTAGTATAGGTCAAGTGATTGAATTAGGATAGAAAGAACCCTAGCTGCAGGTAATTTTTACATAACCTGACAAATAAAACTGGATTTTTAAGGATCCACTCTTAGTAAGCATTTCTACAGAACAGAGTCATTGATTATTGATAAGCCTTACCTTGACTCTCTCTAGCCAGCATACCCTTGAGAGTCTTTTCTTTAGTCGGGTAAGACTTGCTGAGTAATTCCATACTCAGGGCTTTGTCCCATGTTGTTTTAGGTGAAGAAGTGGCAAACTTTTGCTGCTTTTGTTCAAAGGTGGTGCCCAAGGAGGAAAACCAGGAGTAAAGCTTCGGGAGGAAAGGATCCTCCGTAAAAACTTTTGTTTAAAACTTATCGGGAGGGGTTCTTGCCTCCCATGGTTTGTAATAATAATACTCAGCACTCTTATATTATGTTCTAGTCTGTAACTATATAACTCTGTCTTACTTTTCAATAAAGGTAAGTTAATGTAATTGCTTCCGCATTTTCGTACCTCCGATGTATTGTAATGTCTGCGTGACGGGTGAAACGCTCTTGGGAAAGGTAAGAAAAGCAGATACCGAACTTGTCAAGTGATTCAGGAGCACCTGCAGGGTTGTCTAAGGTCCGTTGGACAAGGACAACTGTAGGTGAGCCTAATGACTTGGGAGGTTCTGTCACATTTAGATAGAGCCAAAGTAGAGAAAATTAATGAATTAATTGATGCTCTAAATAAAAAAGATAGATTGCTAGAGAAGCAAGAAGACATATTATATGAGGAACATGACAAATTTGTTAGTGTACAAAAGTCTCTTGCTTTAGAAACTAAGAGAAATGAAATGCTATCTTCTGAGTTATCTGCTTGCCATGAATCTATCTCTAGTTTAAAGATTTTAAATGATGATTTAAATGCTAAGCTAGAGGAAGTTAACAAATCTAGTTCATGTGTAGAGCATGTTGTTATTTGCAATAAATGCAAGGACTTTGATGTTAATGCTTGTGATGAACATATTATTGCTATAACTAAATTGAATGATGAAGTGGCAAGTCTTAATGCTCAACTTAAGACTTGCAAAAATGATTTTGATAAATTAAAGTTTGCTAGGGATGCCTACACTGTTGGTAGACACCCCACAATTAAGGATGGACTTGGTTTTCGAAGGGAAACCAAGAACTTAACAAGCCAAAAGGCTCCCATTCTCACCAAGGAGAAAGGGAATGCCCCTATGGCTAGTAGTACTCAAAGGAATCATGCTTTCATTTATAATAGGAAAATTGCTAGTCATTCCAATTATAATAGGAATTATGATCATGATGATTTTGATTCACATGCTATGTTTGCCTCTAGTTCTACTTTTGTTCACGGTAGAAGTAGGCCTAGGAGAAATCATGTTGTGTCTCATACTCCTAGAAAAATGTGCAATGGGCCTTCTACTATTTACCATGCTTGTAATGCTTCTTTTGTTCTTTCATGTAAGAATGCGAAAGTAGTGGCTAGGAAATTGGGATCCAAATGAAAGGGAGAAATACTTGTATTTGGATTCCAAAAGTTATTGTGACTAACCTTGTAGGACCCAACAAGAGTTGGGTACCTAAAACCCAAGCTTAAATTCCTTGCAGGTTTATGCATCCGGGGGCTCAAGCTGGATTATCGACAGCGGATGCACAAACCACATGACGGGGGAGAAGAAAATGTTCACCTCCTACGTCAAGAACAAGGATTCTCAGGATATGATTATCTTTGGAGATGGGAATCAAAGTGTAACGCCCTGAATTTGGGGGTAGAATTTTTCTTCTTTTCTCTCACCAAATTCGGGCGTTACTCTCTTTTCTCTTCCTGTTTCGCTTCTTCTTCCTAATTTCAAACTAGTATAGTGACAGGTGTCCGTGTCGTGTATGAACAAAACCTAAGTGTCATGGGTGTTGCATCATGCCGAAGCACATTTCTTTGTCTGATGTTGCGTGTTCGTCTCATTCCGTCTCGGTTTTCGGTTCGCGATTGGAGTTTGTTTGATGGTCGTGCGTGTCGTGGGTTTCGACCCGTGAAGTGGCTCAGCCCCAACCCAACCCAGCCTAGCCTGGCCCACGCGCCCCCGACGCCCCACACCCCCCCATGCGCCCCCTCCTCTCCTCTCTCTCTCATTTGGATTTCCCGCGCAGTAACCTCCCTCTCCCTCTTCCACCTCTCTCTCCCCGTGGTGCCCTAGGGATTGGAGACGGCGATCACCGAAATTTGGACCCCGAGGTGAGCTCCCCTCCCCTTCCCTTCTCCTCTCTCTCCCTCTCCCTCCCCTTCTCTTCCCTGCACGCCCCCCCTCTCTTTCTCCCCTGCGCGCGTGTCCCTGCCCGCGGCGGCGCCCGCCCCCTGCCCCTCCCCCGGCGCGGCGGCGCCCGCCCTTGCCCCCTCCCCGCGGCGACGCCCGCCCCTGCCCCTCCACCGGCGCGGCGGCGCCCGCCCCTGCCCCTCCCCCGCGGCGGCGCTCGCCCGCCCCCGTCTCGGCCCCGTGCACGGCGGCGCACCCCCCCCCCCCCCGCCTTGGCCCCGTGGCGGCGCCCGCCCCTGCCCCTGCCCCCTCCCCGCGGCGGCGCCCCCGGCCCCGGCATGGTCCGCCCGCCCTTGCGCCCCGGCGCGGCCCCAGCCCCCGGCGTGACTCGCGTGGCCTCGTTTACCCCCTAACGCGTTCCCGCATGCGTAAACCCACGCGCGCGGTGATTATTTCTGGTTTGTAGTTGATTTCAAACTCCGTTAGTTAGCATGCTGCGTCGCGCGCCTCGTCGCGCGACGATTCAATTCAAGTTCGTATTTATCAACGTGTTGCATCGCGCGCTTCGTCGCGTGACGATTCAATTTAAATTTGTGTTTATTAATGTGCTGCGTCGCGCGCTTCGTCGCGTGACGATTCTTTTAGTTTATATTTATTAAAGTGTTGTGTCGCGCGCTTCGTCGCGCGACGATCTATTTTAATTTCAGGTTGTTTAAGGTGCGATGTCGCGCGTCCAGACGCGCGACGTTCCACTTTAAACTCAGCTCTGTTGGAGTATGTCGTCGTGCGCTTCGTCGCGCGATGCTTAACGTCTCTTTATAATTAGTGCAAGTGTCTCGTTGTGCGTTTTGTCGCGCAACGAGTCGTTTACTTCTTAATGCAATCTAAATGTCGTGTCGTACGTCTCGACGTGCGGCCACTCCCTTTCATTCATCTTCAATTGTTTATAATGATTAAATGTGGAACTTGACTTTACTTTATGCTAAACGTAGTGACTAAATTAATTCCCTTCTATTGAGCGAGTGGTTTAATTCATAATAATGTAACGTGATCGTTTCTCGACTGTTTGTTCCTCTTTCTCTCTTAACCGTAATTGCGAGCCCGCGTGGAACGTCTGTTTACTTACTGCATTATATTGTATGGTGTACTGTTCTTTTGTATTAAATATGTGGATGTATGCATGTTTGCGCTCGCATAGAGAACGATCCGGTTGGAGAACCCGAAGAACTCGCAGGAGAAGCCCCTGAGCAGCAGTCGGTTGGTGGAGGCAAGTGTCCCTTGACCTATCTCTGTCCTATACATTCTTTAATTCACCTCCCGCATTACACATTTATACCTAAGGATTGACTAGCTTTTGTTATTCATGTCCTTGTTTACCTATTTGGGTCGGATTATTATTGCTTAGTCTTATGCTATTGCTCAACTCTAATCAATGAACATGATGAGAATTATCTATGATACGCTGTTTTCCCCTCTTTTATTATGATGTTATACTTGTGACCTTCAAGGGGGCTCGAGCGGTTTCTCGAGTGCCTCTCCATAAGGACCTGTTCGTTGGATGACCACCCGAGAAAACAGTGCAACCATGAGGGTGGAGTGGGACGCCCTTAGCTGACTAATTAGAGGAATCGGGGTGTAGTTCGTTTAGCCGTCGTGCTGTCAATGGGGCTCGGTGTATGCGGCTCGCTCTGCCAAGGTTGATTTGTCCCTTGGGGAGGTGTGTGGTACATTTAGGAAATCTAACGGGTGGCTACAGCCCCGGGGAATCTTTGTAAAGGCTACGTAGTGATACCCTGCTGGGTCATCTTGGTAGTGATCAATGGAGAGTCATGATCTCCGGGCAGAAAGGGAAATCACGGCTTGTGGGTAAAGTGCACAACCTCTGCAGAGTGTTTGAAAACTGATATATCAGCCATGCTCGCGGTTATGAGCTGCCAAGGGAGCTCCAGTGATTAGTTGTACTTGATCAGAGATGTTCAGATTGCAGGTGGCAATGAGATTGATGGTTCTTGGTTTTGACTCTGGTAATGGTAAGTGGTACTCTTTCCGTTTGGAAAGGAGTACGTTTGGGTTAATAACGTGGGTTAAATCTAAAACTTGGCTTTCTCTACTAGTAATAATAATCTGACCAACTAAAAGCAACTGCTTGACTTACCCCCACATAAAGCTAGTCCACTACGGCCAAACAGGACGCTTGCTGAGTATGTTGATGTGTACTCACCCTTGCTCTACACACCAAACCCCCCCCCCCCCCCCAGGTTGTTCGCATTGCAACTACTGCTCAGGAGAAGATGAAGCCGTGGAAGGAGACTTCCAGGAGTTCCAAGACTACGACGAGTTCTAGGTGTGGGTTAGCGGCAAACCCCCAGTCGGCTGCCTGTGAAGGCCGCGTTTATCTACGTTTCTTTTCCGCACTTTGATTTATTGTAAAGACTATGTGGATGTCTCAGACATATGATGTAATCGACAATTATTTCCCTTTTTAATACTATTTGAGCACTGTGTGATGATGTCCATGTTATGTAACTGTTGTGTATGTGAATTGCTGATCCTGGCACGTACATGGTTCGCATTCGGTTTGCCTTCTAAAACCGGGTGTGACATAGGTGGCATCAAAGCCATGCTGACTGTAGGACCGCTAACCTAGAGTAGAATGGTCGTTCTAAGGACTATAGACCTCTGTCCCTGCCTTGACTTTGGTATCCCTTCAAAAGTTGGTCATATCGACCAAACCTATGTTCTACTATATATTATACCTTGCTGAAAATTGTGTTTTATTCTAATCCTTCATTTATTTATGGTTCATTACTTGCTAGTCATACTAGTTCTGTTCTCACTCTCTTGCTTACGGTGTCTTTTGTAGATGGCTCGTCTTAGACACACCGCACGGAAATCTGTCATCCCCTTCTTACCCTCTCGTCTCGTGGAGCGTCCGCTTCGCCGTCCCGTGGCCGGTCAGTCTAGTCACTTGGAGAGGCTGCACTACCACCTGCATGAGGAGCAGGAGCGTCGACGACAGGAGCAGGAGCAGCAAGGCTCTTCTTTCTCGCTCCAGCAGGAGATAGAGTCTGTGAGGAGCTGCTCCCCTGTGCTCCCCCTGGAGGCGCCCCCTGCACCACCACTGGGTGCCCCAGCCTCTGGAGTAGCTGCTGGAGGAGACCCAGACGACGGAGGTGGCGACGACAGCTCGAGCCACGACACCGACTTTTCTGCTGACTAGGAGCCGGAAGGATGGGTTGCTCGACCCGTCACTCGCGACGCTGCTCGCGGGTGTCACTTCCACGATGCGCTCGACACCCTGTTACGTCGGGCACTTGACCGGCGTACTTGGTCCATCGAGTATCGCTATGTGGTCTACCAGCATAGTTGCGGGGTCTACCCGGACCGCTGGGAGGCGACCTGCTTGGTGCGCCGTCCGGAGAACAGTATCTGGGGTGCTGAGATCTGCTCGGAGCACTATTCCATCTCTGAGCGGGACTTAGCTGAGGCGGCCATGCAAGATGTCGCACGGCGTGCGCTTTCGCACTACTGTTCAGTGCTCAGTGGGGTAGCTGATGGTCTCAACCTGAAGTACTACCCCCGCCGTCCATCTGGTAGCACAGGAGGCGTGATTGTCTCACCTGTTGGTGAGGACAATCCTAGGTTGAGCAGCACAGTCAACCTAGCCGTCGTGCTAAACATGGAGCTGGACCATGCATTAGATGAGATGAGTAGGGCTCGTGCTGAGATCGCCCAGCTGCGGGCTGAGCGCGCGGAACGTCGTCACCTGGATGATGGTTCCCCCGCTCCCGTCGGGACTTAGCACCCGTACCGCTCACCTCGGCGTGGACACCAGTCTTATGGCAACCCCGACTGCAAGACCAAGATAAATTTAGAGCCATAGATCGTCAGAGTCGGATCTTGTAATTAATACGAAATATATACATAGAAGCTACAGTCTTAGCATTAGTCTCGCTTTTAGTTAGTCTTAGTTAGACAGGGTTGTTTGCTATATCCTGTGCATTTATGTTTGTCATGATGAATTATGTTTGATTTGGATCTTTGTAATGACTGTCACCAGGATGTGGGTATCACCTGCATTTTGGTTTACCTGTTATATGTTAATGGAGTTAGCTATTTAGTTGGGAAGCCTTTTATTCCACTTTCCTCTTTATCTGAGGAGCTGTGTTGGTCTGTGTTGGAGATCAGTGAAGATGCTCATCTGTTCAGCGTTTTGGAGAATTCTATACTCTTTTCTTATGCTGCAAGATTTGCAAGATCAGTTCTGATGTGTGGTTGCGTTCTGCAGATGTCAGAAAACAGGCGCAGAGGAGGAAGGCGTGCTCAGCAGGAGCGTCTAGCTCAGCAGGATGAGGTACCCCAGCAACAGCACCTGCCGCCCCCGCCCCCGATGTCCATCGAGCAGATGTTTCTGATGCAGACTCAGACAGTTCAAGCCATCGGTCAGACTCTGGCCGCCATTCAACAGCAGCAGCAGGCCCCACCTCAGCCTCAGATGCCTAGGGACAAGCGTGCTGAATTCATGAGAGGTCATCCCCCAACGTTTGCTCACTCTTCTGACCCCATGGATGCGGAAGACTGGCTGCACTGTGGAGCGAGAGTTGCATACCGCTCAGTGTGATGACAGGGAGAAAGTCCTGTATGGTCCCCGTCTGTTGAGAGGAGCAGCCCAGTCATGGTGGGAGTCTTATCTTGCCACCCATGCCCACCCCGACACTATCACTTGGGAAGAGTTCAGAGGTAACTTTCATCAGTACCATGTGCCTGCAGGTCTGATGACAGTGAAGAAGGAGGAGTTCTTGGCTCTTAAGCAAGGGTCATCGTCTGTCAGTGAGTACCGGGACAGGTTTCTGCAGTTGTCTCGCTATGCTCCTGAAGATGTCAACACCGACGCCAAGAGACAGTATCGTTTCCTGAGAGGCTTGGTTGACCCTCTGCAGTATCAGCTGATGAATCATACCTTCCCGACATTCTAGCACCTGAATGACAAAGCAATCATGACAGAGAGGAAGCGTAAGGAGATGGAGGATCGTAAGTGCAAGATCAGTGGACCCCAGCCTGGAAGCAGCAATCGCCCTCGTTTCTCAGGCAATCAACCTCAGCAGTTCAGGCAGAACCAGCGTCCACCTCAGCAGCATCAGTTTCAAAGGCAGTTTCCTCATCATCAGCATCAGAACCGCCAGAACAATCAGTCAGGAGGAGGTCAGTTCTAGAGGCAGAATCAGCAAGCACCTCGTCTTTCTGCCCCAGCAAACTAGCAGAATAATCAAGCAGCACCAGCTCAGGTCAGAAATAGAGCATGTTTCCACTGTGGAGAGCAAGGCCATTGGGTGATGCAATGTCCGAAGAAGGCAGCCCAGCAGCAGTCAGGCCCCAATGCCCCAGCAAAGCAGAATGTGTCTCAGCCTGGAGCAGGCAACCGCTCTCAGCCACGCTATAATCATGGGAGACTGAACCACTTGGAGGCTAAAGCAGTTTAGGAGACCCCCGGCTTGATAGTAGGTATGTTTCCTGTCAACTCCCATATTGCAGAAGTGTTATTTGATACTGGAGCAACGCATTCATTTATTACTGCATCATGGGTAAAAGCACATAATCTTCCAATAACTACCATGTCAACCCCCATTCAAATTGACTCAGCCGGTGGTAGAATTCGAGCCGATAGTATTTGTTTGAATGTAAGTGTGGAAATAAGGGGGATAGCGTTTCCCGCTAACCTCATAGTAATGAGTACTCAGGGGATAGATGTCATCCTAGGGATGAATTGACTAGATAAGTATCAGGCAGTTATCAGTTGTGATAAGAGGACAATCAAGTTGATGTCCCCACTTGGAGAGGAAGTGGTGACGGAGTTAGTCCCGCCTGAGCCAAAGAGAGGAAGTTGTTATCAGATGGCTGTCGATAGCAGGGAAGCAGACCCAATTGAGAGTATCAGGGTTGTGTCCGAGTTCCCAGATGTGTTTCCAAAGGACCTGCCAGGTATGCCACCAGAGCAGAAAGTTGAGTTTGCCATAGAGCTTCTTCCTGGCACCGCCCCCATCTTTAAGAGAGCTTACAGAGTATCAGGACCAGAGTTAGTTGAACTTAAGAAGCAGATCGATGAGTTGTCAGAGAAAGATTACATCCGGCCGCCCCTGTCCTATTTGTGGAAAAGAAAGATGACACCAAAAGGATGTGTATCGATTATCGAGCTCTGAATGAGGTCACAATCAAGAACAAGTACCCTTTGCCCAGAATAGAAGATCCGTTCGACCAGTTGAGAGGAGCCAGCGTGTTCTCCAAGATAGATATGAGGTCAGGTTATCATCAGCTCAGGATTCGACCTTCAGACATTCCGAAGACGGCATTCATTACCAAGTATGGGTTGTATGAGTTCACTGTGATGTCTTTTGGTCTAACAAATGCACCAGCCTTCTTTATGAATCTGATGAATAGTGTATTCATGGATTACCTTGACAAGTTTGTGGTGGTATTTATTGATGACATTCTGATTTATTCCCAAAGCGAAGAAGAGCATGCAGATCATTTGAGGATGGTATTACAGAGATTGCGAGAGCACCAGTTGTATGCAAAGTTGAGCAAGTGTGAGTTCTGGATCAGTGAAGTCCTGTTCTTGGGTCACATAATCAACAAAGAGGGATTGGCCGTGGATCCAAAGAAAGTGGCAGACATTCTGAACTGGAAAGCGCCAACAGATGCTCGAGGGATCAAGAGCTTCATTGGAATGGCTGGATATTATCGGCAATTCATTGAAGGGTTTTCGAAGATTGCGAAACCAATGATAGCTTTGCTAGGCAACAAAGTTGAGTTCAAGTGGACCCAGAAATGTCAAGAGGCCTTTGAAGCGCTGAAAGAGAAGTTGACTACGGCGCCTGTCTTAGTCTTGCCTAATGTGCACAAGCCCTTCTCGGTGTATTGTGATGCTTGTTACACTGGTTTGGGATGCGTGTTGATGCAAGAGGGAAGAGTTGTGGCTTACTCGTCCCGACAGCTGAAGGTTTATGAGCAGAATTATCCAATCCATGACCTAGAGTTGGCAGCAGTGATTCACGCATTGAAGACATGGAGGCACTATCTGTATGGACAGAAATGTGATGTTTACACAGACCACAAGAGTCTGAAGTACATATTCACTCAGTCAGAGCTGAATATGAGGCAACGAAGATGGTTAGAGCCGATCAAAGACTATGAGTTGGAGATCCATTACCATCCAGGCAAAGCGAACGTGGTGGCAGATGCTTTGAGCAGGAAGAGTCAAGTCAATCTGATGGTCGCTTGTCCGATGCCTTATGAGTTAGCCAAAGAGTTTGACAGGTTGAGTCTCGGATTTCTGAATAATTCGCGAGGAGTCACAATTGAGTTGGAACCTACCCTGGAGCGGGAAATCAAAGAAGCACAGAAGAATGATGAGAAGATCAGTGAGATCCGACGACTGATTCTGGAAGGCAAAGGCAAAGATTTTCGGGAAGATGCAGAAGGTGTGATATGGTTCAAAGACCGCTTGTGTGTTCCCAATGTAAAGTCTATTCGGGAGTTGATCCTCAAGGAAGCTCATGAGACAGCCTATTCAATTCACCCTGGTAGTGAGAAGATGTATCAGGATCTGAAGAAGAAATTCTGGTGGTACGGAATGAAGAGGGAAATCGCAGAGCATGTGGCTATGTGTGATAGTTGTCGGTGGATCAAGGCGGAGCACCAGAGACCAGCTGGATTGTTGCAACCGTTGCAAATTCCTCAGTGGAAATGGGATGAAATCGGTATGGATTTCATAGTCGGATTGCCTCGCACTCGAGCCGGCTATGATTCCATTTGGGTAGTGGTGGACCGCTTAACCAAGTCAGCCCACTTCATACCTGTCAAGACCAACTACAGCAGTGCAGTATTGGCAGAATTGTACATGTCTCGGATTGTTTGTCTTCATGGTGTGCCAAAGAAGATAGTGTCAGACAGAGGAACGCAGTTCGCCTCTCATTTCTGGCAGCAGTTGCATGAAGCCTTGGGCACACATCTGAATTTCAGTTTAGCTTATCATCCGCAGACAGACGGTCAGACCGAAAGGACCAACCAAATCCTTGAAGACATGTTGAGAGCCTGTGCGTTGCAAGATCAGTCCAGATGGGACAAGAAGTTGCCTTATGCAGAGTTCTCCTATAACAACAGTTACCAGGCCAGCTTGAAGATGTCGCCATTTCAGGCGCTCTATGGAAGGAGTTGTAGAACTCCGTTGCAATGGGATCAGCCTGGAGAAAAGCAAGTGTTCAGGCCAGACATTTTGCTTGAAGCTGAAGAGAACATCAAGATGGTTCGAGAGAACCTGAGGATAGCGCAATCAAGAAAGCGAAGCTATGCAGATACCAGAAGAAGAGATCTGAGTTTTGAGGTTGGAGACTTTGTCTATCTAAAAGTGTCACCGATCAGAGGAGTCAGAAGATTCGGAGTCAAAGGCAAGCTAGCACCCCGCTACATCGGTCCGTACCAGATTCTCGCAAGGCGTGGAGAAGTGGCCTATCAGCTCAGCCTACCAGAAAATTTGTCTAATGTGCATGATGTCTTTCATGTGTCTCAATTGAAGAAGTGCTTGCGTGTGCTAGAGGAGCAGTTGCCAGTTGAAGGTCTTGAAATCCAGGAGGACTTGACCTACGTTGAGAAGCCAACGCAAATCCTTGAAACCGCAGACAGAGTCACCCGAAGAAAGACCATCAGAATGTGCAAAGTCAGATGGAATCATCACTCTGAGGAAGAAGCAACCTGGGAGCGTGAAGATGATCTAATGGCTAAATACCCTGAGCTCTTTGCTAGCCAACCCTGAATCTCGAGGGCGAGATTCTTTTAAGGGGGATAGATTTGTAACGCCCTGAATTTGGGGGTAGAATTTTTTCTTCTTTTCTCTCACCAAATTCGGGCGTAACTCTCTTTTCTCTTCCTGTTTCGCTTCTTCTTCCTAATTTTAAACCAGTATAGTGACAGGTGTCCATGTCGTGTATGAACAAAACCTAAGTGTCATGGGTGTTGCATGATGCCGAAGCACATTTCTTTGTCTGATGTTGCGTGTTCGTCTCGTTCCGTCTCGGTTTTTGGTTCGCAATTGGAGTTTGTTTGATGGTCGTGAGTGTCGTGGGTTTCGACCCGCGAAGTGGCTCGGCCCCAACCCAACCCAACCTAGCCAAGCCCGGCCCGCGCGCCCCCGACGCCCCCCCCATGCGCCCCATCCTCTCCTCTCTCTCTCTCTCATTTGGATTTCCCGCGCAGTAACCTCCCTCTCCCTCTTCCACCTCTCTCTCCCCATGGTGCCCTAGGGATTGGAGACGGCGATCACCAGAATTTGGACCCCGAGGTGAGCTCCCCTCCCCTTCCCTTCTCCTCTCTCTCCCTCTCCCTCCCCTTCTCTTCCCTGCACGCGCCCCCCCTCTCTCTCCCCTGCGCGCGTGCCCCTGCCCGCAGCGGCGCCCGCCCCCTGCCCCTTCCCCGGCGCGGCGCTCGCCCGCCCCCGTCCCGGCCCCGTGCGCGGCGGCGCCCCCCCCCCCCCCCCCCCCCCGCCTTGGCCCCGCAGCGGCGCCCGCCCCTGCCCCCTCCCCGCGGCGGCGCCCCCGACCCCGGCGTGGTCCGCCCGCCCTTGCCCCCGGCGCGCAGCCCCCTGCGCGCGGCCTCGGCCCCCTGCGCGGTGTCCCAGCCCCCGGCGTGACTCGCGTGGCCTCGTTTACCCCCTAACGCGTTCCCGCGTGCGTAAACCCACGCGCGTGGTGATTATTTCTAGTTTGTAGTTGATTTCAAACTCTGTTAGTTAGCGTGCTACGTCGCGCGCCTCGTCGCGCGACGATTCAATTCAAGTTCGTATTTATCAACGTGTTGCGTCGCGCGCTTCGTCGCGCGATGATTCAATTTAAATTTGTGTTTATTAATGTGCTGCGTCGCGCGCTTCGTCGTGCGACGATTCTTTTAGTTTATATTTATTAAAGTGTTGTGTCGCGCGCTTCGTCGCGCGACGATCTATTTTAATTTCAGGTTGTTTAAGGTGCGATGTCGCGCGTCCAGACGCGCGACGTTCCACTTTAAACTCAGCTCTGTTGGAGTATGTCGTCGTGCGCTTCGTCGCGCGATGCTTAACGTCTCTTTATAATTAGTGCAAGTGTCTCGTTGTGCGCTTTGTCGCGCAGCGAGTCGGTTACTTCTTAATGCAATCTAAATGTCGTGTCGTACGTCTCGACGTGCGGCCACTCCCTTTCATTCATCTTCAATTGTTTATAATGATTAAATGTGGAACTTGACTTTACTTTATGCCAAACGTAGTGTCCAAATTAATTCTTTTCTATTGAGTGAGTGGTTTAATTCATAATAATGTAACGTGATCGTTTCTCGACTGTCTGTTCCTCTTTCTCTCTTAACCGTAATTGCGAGCCCGCGTGGAACGTCTGTTTACTTACTGCATTCTATTGTATGGTGTACTGTTCTTTTGTATTAAATATGTGGATGTATGCATGTTTGCGCTCGCATAGAGAACGATTCGGTCAGAGAACCCGAAGAACTTGCAGGAGAAGCCCCTGAGCAGCAGTCGGTTGGTGGAGGCAAGTGTCCCTTGACCTATCTCTGTCCTATACATTCTTTAATTCACCTCCCGCATTACACATTTATACCTAAGGATTGACTAGCTTTTGTTATTCATGTCCTTGTTTACCTATTTGGGTCAGATTATTATTGCTTAGTCTTATGCTATTGCTCAACTCTAATCAATGAACATGATGAGAATTATCTATGATACGCTGTTTTCCCCTCTTTTATTATGATGTTATACTTGTGACCTTCAAGGGGGCTCGAGCGGTTTCTCGAGTGCCTCTCCGTAAGGACCTGTTCATTGGATGACCGCCTGGGAAAACAGTGCAACCATGAGGGTGGAGTGGGACGCCCTTAGCTGAATAATTAGAGGAACCGGGGTGTAGTTCGCTTAGCCGTCGTGCCGTCAATAGGGCTCGGTGTATGCGGCTCGCTCTGCCAAGGTTGATTTGTCCCTTGGGGAGGAGTGCGGTACATTTAGGAAACCTAACGGGCGACTACAGCCCTGGGGAATCTTTGTAAAGGCTACGTAGTGATACCCTGCTGGGTCACCTTGGTAGTGATCAATGGAGAGTCATGATCTCCGGGCAGAAAGGGAAATCACGGCTTGTGGGTAAAGTGCACAACCTCTGTAGAGTGTTTGAAAACTGATATATCAGCCATGCTCGTGGTTATGAGCGGCCAAGGGAGCTCCAGTGATTAGTGGTACTTGATCAGAGATGTTCGGATTGCAGGTGGCAATGAGATTGATGGTTCTTGGTTTTGACTCTGGTAATGGTAAGTGGTACTCTTTCCGTTTGGAAAGGAGTACGTTTGGGTTAATAACATGGGTTAAATCTAAAACTTGGCTTTCTCTACTAGTAATAATAATCTGACCAACTAAAAGTAACTGCTTGACTTACCCCCACATAAAGCTAGTCCACTACAGCCAAACAGGACGCTTGCTGAGTATGTTGATGTGTACTCACCCTTGCTCTACACACCAACCCCCCCCAGGTTGTTCGCATTGCAACCACTGCTCAGGAGAAGATGAAGCCGTGGAAGGAGACTTCCAGGAGTTCCAAGACTACGACGAGTTCTAGGTGTGGGTTAGCGGCAAACCCCCAGTCGGCTGCCTGTGAAGGCGGCGTTTATCTACGTTTCTTTTCCGCACTTTGATTTATTGTAAAGACTATGTGGATGTCTCAGACATATGATGTAATCGACTATTATTTCCCTTTTTAATACTATTTGAGCACTGTGTGATGATGTCCATGTTATGTAACTGTTGTGTACGTGAATTGCTGATCCTGGCACGTACATGGTTCGCATTCGGTTTGCCTTCTAAAACAGGGTGTGACACAAAGCAAGGTCAAAGGTTTGGGAAAAATAGCCATCACAAGCGAGCACTCTATTTCAAATGTATTTTTAGTAGAGTCATTAGGGTACAACCTCTTGTCTATAAGTCAATTGTGCCACATGGGCTACAATTGTTTGTTTACCAATGTTGATGTATCTGTCTTTAGAAGGAGTGATGGTTCATTAGCATTGAAGGGTGTATTAGACGGCAAACTCTGCTTAGTTGATTTTTCGAAAGAGGAGACCGATCTAGATGCATGCTTAATAGCTAAGACTAGTATGGGCTGGCTGTTGCATCACCGTCTAGCACATGTTGGGATAAAGAACCTTCATAAACTTCTAAAGGGAGAACATGTGTTAGGACTAACCAATGTTTGTTTCGAGAAAGATAGACCTTGTGCAGCTTGTTAGGCAGGGAAACAAGTAGGAAGCACTCATCACAGCAAGAATGTGATGACAACATCAAGACCACTGGAGCTTCTTCACATGGACCTCTTCGGACCCGTTGCCTACCTTAGCATCGGGAGAAGTAAGTACGGTCTCGTAATTGTTGATGATTTTTCCCGCTTCACTTGGGTGTTCTTTTTGCAGGATAAGTCAGAAACCCAAGGGACCCTAAAGCGCTTTCTAAGGAGGGCTCAAAACGAATTTGAGCTCAAGGTGAAAAAGATAAGAAGCGACAACGGGTCCGAGTTCAAGAATCTGCAAGTGGAGGAGTATCTTGAGGAAGAAGGCGTCAAGCACGAGTTATCCGCTCCCTACACACCACAGCAAAACAGTGTGGTAGAGAGGAAGAACAGGACGCTTATTGACATGGCGAGAACGATGCTTGGAGAATTCAAGACGCCCGAGCAGTTTTGGTCGGAAGCTATGAACACAGCTTGCCACGCATAAACCAGCTCTACCTACATCGCCTTCTCAAGAAGACCTCGTATGAACTCCTTACCGGTAACAAACCCAACGTTTCTTACTTTCATGTATTTGGGAGCAAATGTTACATTCTGGTGAAGAAAGATAGACATTCTAGATTTGCTCCCAAGGCAGTAGAAGGGTTTTTACTAGGATATGACTCAAATACAAAGGCGTATAGAGTCTTCAACAAATCATTGGGTTTGGTTGAAGTCTCTAGCGACGTTGTATTTGATGAGACTAATGGCTCTCCAAGAGAGCAAGTTGATCTTGATGACATAGATGAAGATGATGTTCCAACGGCCGCAATGCGCACGATGGCGATAGGTGATGTGCGACCACAGGAACAACAAGAGCAAGACCAGCCATCTTCCTCTACAACGGTGCATCCCCCAACTCAAGATGATGGACAGGTTCCACAAGAAGAGGCGTGTGATCAAGGGGGAGCACAAGAAGAACAAGTTATGGAGGAAGAAGCACCACGGGTCCCTCCAACTCAAGTCCGAGCAACGATCCAACGACATCACCCCGTTGACCAGATTCTGGGTGACATAACAAGGGAGTAACTACTCGCTCAAGATTAGCTAATTTTTGTGAGCATTACTCGTTTGTCTCTTCTATTGAGCCTTTCAGGGTAGAAGAGGCCTTGCAGGATCCGGATTGGGTGTTGGCCATGCAGGAAGAGCTCAACAACTTGAAGAGGAATGAAGTTTGGAGCCTAGTGCCACGTCCAAAGCAAAATGTTGTGGGAACCAAGTGGGTGTTCCGCAACAAGCAAGACGAGCATGGGGTGGTGACAAGAAACAAGGCTCGACTTGTGGCAAAAGGTTATGCCCAAGTCGCAGGTTTGGATTTCGAGGAGACTTTTATTATTAGCCTGTGCCGCTCACCACTCTTTCAGGTTGTTTCAAATGGATGTGAAGAGCGCTTTCCTCAACGGGTCAATCAAGGAAGAGGTATACGTGGAACAACCCCCTGGCTTTGAGGATGACAGGTACCCCGACCATGTATTTAAGCTCTCTAAGGCGCTCTATGGACTTAAGAAAGCCCCAAGAGCATGGTATGAATGCCTTAGAGATTTCTTAATTGCTAATGTTTTCAAGGTTGGGAAAGCTGATCCCACTCTTTTCACTAAGACTTGTGATGGTGATCTTTTTGTGTGCCAAATTTATGTCGATGACATAATATTTGGTTCTACTAATCAAAAGTCTTGTGAGGAGTTTAGCAGGGTGATGACACAAAAGTTCGAGATGTCGATGATGGGCGAGTTGACCTACTTCCTTGGGTTCCAAGTGAAGCAACTCAAGGACGGCACCTTCCTCTCCCAAACGAAGTACACTCAAGATCTTCTAAAGAGGTTTGGGATGAAGGACGCAAAGCCGTGAAGACACTGATGGGAACCGACGGACATGTCGACCTCAACAAAGGAGGTAAGTCCATTGATCAAAATGCATATTGGTCTATGATAGGGTCATTACTTTATTTATGTGCTAGTAGACCGGACATTATGCTTAGTGTATGCATGTGTACTAGATTTCAATCCAACCCCAAGGAATGTCACCTTGTGGCCGTTAAGCGAATTCTTAGGTATTTAGTTGCTACGCCTTGCTTCGGGATCTAGTATCCAAAGGGGTCTACCTTTGACTTGATTGGATATTCAGACTCCGATTATGCTGGGTGCAAGGTTGATAGGAAGAGCACATCGGGGATGTGCCAATTTCTAGGAAGGTCCCTGGTGTCGTGGAGTTTAAAGAAACAAACATCTGTTGCCCAATCCACCGCTGAGGCCGAGTATGTTGCCGCAGGACAGTGTTGCGCGCAACTACTTTAGATGAGGCAAACCCTCTGAGACTTTGGCTACAATCTGAGCAAAGTCCCACTCCTATGTGACAATGAGAGTGCAATCCGCATGCCGGATAATCCTGTTGAACACAGCCGCACTAAGCACATAGACATCCGGCATCACTTTCTGAGAGACCACCAGCAAAAGGGAGATATCAAGGTGTACCATATTAGCACCGAGGACCAGCTAGCCGATATCTTTACCAAGCCGTTGGATGAGAAAACTTTTTGCAGGTTGTGTAGTGAGCTAAATGTCTTAGATTCGCGTAACTTGGATTGATCTAAAGCATACATGTGTTCTATGCCTTTGATCATGTTACTTTATGCATTTAAATCCATTATTGTTTATTTGTGGTGATCAAGTTCTACACATGATCCCCGGACCTCACAAGTCCATTTGCAAGTGATGCACATATTAAGGGGGAGATGTGCTACAACTTGACCCTTTGAGACTAACCTATGTGTTTGAGTATTCTTGTTGTAGTCTCAAAGGTGCATTGAAAGGGAAAATGGACTTGGACGTTGCAAAGACTTCCACTGCATTCCGGTATTGGTGTATTTACTTCCAAGTTCATACTTATGCTCTTTTTGCCTTTTTTGCTCTTAATTGACATTTTTGGTGAGGCAATGGGGTTAAAGGGCCAAGAATGATCCCGTTTTGGTGCTTAATGCCAAAGGGGGAGAAATTAAGGCCAAAGCAAGCAAATGGATCAGCTACCTGAAAGGGCAATATGCCCTTGGGTAATTTCTATTATGTTTTGGTGATTAAGTGCCCAACACATTTAATTAAGTTCTTATGTGCTAAATCAAGAGAAAAGTGCAAATCAAGACATGAGGTATGTTTCTAGACTTAGTACATTGTTTTGAGTACTAACATATTTTGTCTAAGTGCTAGAAACAGGAAAAGAAAGAATTGCAAAAGACTTGGCTGTATGCAGCCAAAGTCCAGCTCGGCCTGGCACACCGGACTATCCGGTGGTGCACCAGACAGTGTCTGGTGCGCCAGGCTGGTCTCCGGTGAAAAGGCCGCTCTCAGGAAATATTTAGCGGCGTACGACTATAATTCATCGGACTGTCCGGTGGTGCACCGGACTGTCCAGTGAGCCAACGGTCGCCAGCGCAACGGTCGGCCACGCAATCCACGAGCGACGTGTGGCCCGTACCAACGGTCGGCAGGGGGCACCGGACTGCCCAGTGTGCACCGGACAGTGTCCGGAGCGCCAACTGGCCTGGAGGTGCAACGATCGTCTGCGCTAGAAAAGGAAGGATATCGGCACCGGACCGTCTACAGTGACTGTCCGGTGCGCCACTCGACAGAAGGCAAGGATGGCCTTCCTTGTTGGCCTCCAATGGCTCCTAGCTGCCTTGGAGCTATAAAAGGGACCCCTAGGCGCATGGAGGAGATACCCAAGCATTCACTAAGCATCCTAAGACTCCAAGACTCCAACTTCACGCATTTGATTCTTTGTGTTAGAATTTTGAGCTCCATTTGAGTTGTGAACTCCGTGTGTTGCATTTCAAGCTCAAGTCGTGACTTGTGTGCGTGGTTGTGCTGCGTATTTGAGTCTTGTGAGTGTTGCTCTTCCCAACCTTACTCTTGTGCGTTCTTTGTGATCAATATTGTAAGGGCGAGAGGCTCCAACTTGTGGAGATTCCTTGCAAACGAGAAGAAGACTATAAGCAAGAAAGTCGTGGTATTCAAGTTGATCATTGGATCACTTGAAAGGGATTGAGTGCAACCCTCGTCCATTGGGACGCCACAACGTGGAAGTAGGCAAGTGTTACTTGGCCAAACCACGAGATAAAATCACGTGTTTCTTGTGTTGCTTCTCTCTGTGATTATTTGTGTTCGTAAGAGCTCACTTCAAGCTACTTAGTCGTACTAACACTTATAACTAAGTTTTGTGGCTATTAGTATTTGCTTTTTACAGGATCACCTATTCACCCCCCCCCCCCCTCTAGGTGCTCTCAATTGGTATCGGATCCGTTCTCTTCACATAAGGGACTAATCGCCCGAAGAGATGGATCCTAGGGGAAAGGGGATGGTGGTCAACGACAAAGAGAAGGAGTCCATCTTCAACGAGCCAAGAGACGACAAGCCCACTGACTCTGGCTCGAGTCATAAGAAGAATGACGGGAAGAAGAAGAGGCGCATCAAGAAGATCATCAACTACGACAGCGATGCATCTTCTTCTTCACCAAGAGACGACGACGACAACTCTTCATCAAAGAAAAAGACGGTTAACAAAAATTACTCTTTTGACTATTCTCGCATGCCATACAATTCGAATGCACATTTACTTTCTATTCCACTAGGAAAACCTCCACACTTTGATGGAGAGGACTATTCATTTTGGAGTCATAAAATGCGTAGTCATCTATTTTCTCTCCATCCTAGCATTTGGGAAATAGTGGAAAATGGAATGTATTTTGATAGTACGAATAACTCTGTGATGATAAATGAACAAATTCATAAGAATGCACAAGCTACCACTGTTTTGCTAGCATCTTTGTGCAGGGATGAGTACAACAAGGTGAGCGGCTTGGACAACGCCAAGCAAATCTGGGACACCCTCAAGATATCTCATGAGGGAAATGACGCCACCATGATCACCAAAATGGAGTTGGTGGAAGGCGAGCTGGGAAGGTTCGCGATGATCAGGGGAGAGGAGCCAACACAAACATACAATAGGCTCAAGACCCTGGTTAACAAGATTAGAAGCTATGGAAGCACAAGATGGACGAACCACAACATCGTCCGGCTAATGCTCAGGTCCTTTACAGTTATTGATCCCCATCTTGTGAATCTTATCCATGAAAATCCTAGGTATACAAAGATGACACCCAAGGAGATACTCGGAAAATTTGTAAGTGGGCGCATGATGGTTAAAGAAGCAAGGTATGTAGATGACGCCTTGAACGGCCCACTACCTGCCTACGAGCCGCAACCCATTGCTCTCAAGGCAACAAGCAGCAAGGAGGCGCTACCAAGCAAGGTAGCTCAAGTGGAGGCTGCCGGCCTCAACGAAGATGAGATGGCGCTTATCATAAAGCGTTTCAAGACCACACTTAAAGGACGAAAGGAGTACCCCAACAAGAACAAAACAAGGGGAAAGCGCTCCTACTTCAAATGCGGTAAGGCTGGTCACTTTATTGCAAATTGTCCCAATAATAATAGTGACCAGGGACAAGAAAAGAGCGGGAAGAAGGAGAAAAAGAAGAGCTACAGGAAGGCAAAGGGCAAGGCGCACCTTGGAAAGGAATGGGACTCGGACTGCTCTTCTTCCGACTCCGATGACGAAGGACTCACTGCCTCGGCATTCAACAAGGCTTCTCTCTTCCCCAACAAATGCCACACTTGCCTCACGGCCAGGAGAAGAAGGTAAGTGTTCGAGATACCCCTAAGTACACTACTTCTAGCGATGATGATTCTAGTGATGATGAAGTAGATTATACTGGTTTATTTAAGGGTTTAGATAGAGCTAAAGTAGATAAAATCAATGAATTAATTGATGCTATAAATGAAAAGGATAGACTGTTAGAAAAACAAGAGGATATCTTATATGAGGAGCATGATAAATTTGTTAGTGTGCAAAAATCTCTTGCCTTAGAGATTAAGAGGAGTGAAATGATATCTTCTGAGTTATCTGCTTGCCATGAAACTATATCTAGTTTAAAGAGTTTAAATGATGAATTAACTACTAAGCTAGAAGGAGTTAATAAATCTAGTTCTTGTGAAGAGCATGTTGTAACTTGTGATAGATGTAAGGATTTTGATATTGATGCTTGTGATGAACACCTTATTTCTATCACCAAATTAAATGATGAGGTGGCAAGTCTTAATGCTCAACTTAAGACTTGCAAAATTAATTTTGATCAATTAAAATTTGCTAGGGATGCCTACATCGTTGGTAGACACCCCTCAATTAAGGATGGGCTTGGTTTTCGAAAGGAAACCAAGAACTTAACAAGCCAAAGGGCTCCCATTCCCAACAAGGGGAAAGAGAAGGCTCCAATGGCTAGTAGTTCTCAAAAGTGTCATGCCTACATTTATGATAGAAAATATTCTAGAAATGCTCATTACAATAGGAGTTATAGTCATGATGCTTTTAATTCACATGCTATGTTTGCATCGAGTTCTACTTTTAATGGTAGGCCTAGGAGAAATAATGTTGTGTCTCATGCTCCTAGAAAAGTGTATAATGAATCTATACTGTTTACCAAGCTTGCAATACTTCATTTGCACTTGTATGTAAGAATGAAAAAATAGTTGCTAGAAAGTTGGGAACCAAATGCAAGGGAGACAAGACTTGTATTTGGGTTCCAAAGGCTATTGTGACTAACCTTGTAGGACCCAACAAGAGTTGGGTACCTAAAACCCAAGTGTAAATTGCCTTGCAGGTTTATGCATCCGGGGGCTCAAGCTGGATTATCGACAGCGGATGCACAAACCACATGACGGGGGAGAAGAAGATGTTCACCTCCTACGTCAAGAACAAGGATTCCTAGGATTCGATCATCTTTGGAATGGGAACCAAGGCAAGGTTAAAGGATTGGGAAAGATAGCCATTTCATCCGAGCATTCTATATCTAATGTGTTCTTAGTTGAATCGCTCGGGTACAACTTATTGTCTGTGAGTCAATTATGTAACATGGGTTATAATTGTCTATTTACCAATATAGATGTATCTGTCTTTAGAAGGAGTGATGGTTCATTAGCGTTTAAGGGTGTACTAGACGGAAAACTCTACTTAGTTGATTTTTCGAAAGAGGAGGCCGATCTAGATGCATGCTTAATAGCTAAGACTAGTATGGGCTGGCTATGGCATCGCCGTCTAGCACATGTTGGGATGAAGAACCTTCATAAACTTCTAAAGGGAGAACATGTGTTAGGACTAACCAATGTATGTTTCGAAAAAGATAGACCCTGTGTAGCTTGTCAGGCAGGGAAACAGGTGGCAAGCACTCATCACAGCAAGAATGTGATGACAACATCAAGACCGCTGGAGCTTCTTCACATGGACCTCTTCGGACCCGCCGCCTACCTTAGCATCGGGGGTAGTAAGTATGGTCTTGTAATTGTTGATGATTTTTCCCGCTTCACTTGGGTATTCTTTTTGCAGGATAAGTTAGAAACCCAAGGGACCCTAAAGAGCTTTCTAAGGAGGGCTCAAAACGAATTTGAGCTCAAGGTGAAAAAGATAAGAAGCGACAACAGGTCCGAGTTCTAGAATCTGCAAGTGGAGGAGTATCTTGAGGATGAAGGTGTCAAGCACGAGTTCTCCGCTCCCTAGACACCACAGCAAAACAGTGTGGTAGAGAGGAAGAACAGGACGCTTATCGACATGGCGAGGACAATGCTTGGAGAATTCAAGACGCACGAGCGATTTTGGTCAGAAGCTGTGAACACAGCTTGCCATGCCATAAACCGGCTCTATCTATATCGCCTTCTCAAGAAGACCTCCTACGAACTCCTTATCGGTAACAAACCCAATGTTTCTTACTTTCGTGTATTTGGGAGCAAATGCTACATTTTGGTGAAGAAAGGTAGAAGTTCTAAATTTGCTCCCAAAGCTGTAGAAGGGTTTTTACTAGGGTATGACTCAAATACAAAGGCGTATAGGGTCTTTAACAAATCATCGGGTTTGGTTGAAGTCTCTAGCGACGTTGTATTTGATGAGACTAATGGCTCTCCAAGAGAGCAAGTTGATCTTGATGACATAGATGAAGATGATGTTCCGACGGCCGCAATGGCGATAGGTGATGTGCGACCACAGGAACAACAAGAGCAAGATCAGCCATCTTCCTCTACAACGGTGCATCCCCCAACTCAAGATGATGGATAGGTTCCACAAGAAGAGGCGTGTGATCAAGGGGGAGCACAAGAAGAACAAGTTATGGAGGAAGAAGCACCACGGGACCCTCCAACTCAAGTCCGAGCGACGATTCAAAGAAATCACCCCGTTGACCAGAATCTGTGTGACATAAGCAAGGGAGTAATGACTCGCTCAAGATTAGCTAATTTTGTGAGCATTACTCATTTGTCTCCTGTATTGAGCCTTTTAGGGTAGAAGAGGCCTTGCAGAATCCGAACTGGGTGTTGGCCATGCAGGAAGATCTCAACAACTTCAAGAGGAATGAAGTTTGGAGCCTGGTGCCACGTCCAAAGCAAAACATTGTGGGAACCAAGTGGGTGTTCCGCAACAAACAAGACGAGCACGGGGTGGTGACAAGAAACAAAGCTCGACTTGTGGCAAAAGGTTATGCCCAAGTCGCAGGTTTGGATTTCGAGGAGACTTTTGCTCCTGTGGCTAGGCTAGAGTCTATTCGAATTTTATTAGCCTATGCCGCTCACCACTCCTTTAGGTTGTTTCAAATGGATGTGAAGAGCGCTTTCCTCAACGGGCCAATCAAGGAGGAGGTCTACGTGGAACAACCCCCTGGCTTTGTGGATGACAGGTACCCCGACCATGTGTTCAAGCTCTCTAAGGCGCTCTATGGACTTAAGCAAGCCCCAAGAGCATGGTATGAATGCCTTAGAGATTTCTTAATTGCTAATGCTTTCAAGGTTGGGAAAGCCGATCCCACTCTTTCCACTAAGACTTGTGATGGTGACCTTTTTGTGTGCCAAATTTATGTTGATGACATAATATTTGGTTCTACTAACCAAAAGTCTTGTGAGGAGTTTAGCAAGGTGATGACTCAAAAGTTTGAGATGTCAATGATGGGCGAGTTGAACTACTTCCTTGGGTTCCAAGTGAAGCAACTCAAGGACGGCACTTTCATCTCCCAAACGAAGTACACTCAAGATCTTCTCAAGCGGTTTGGGATGAAGGACGCCAAGCCCGCGAAGACTCCGATGGGAACCGACGGGCATGTCGACCTCAACAAAGGAGGTAAGTCCGTTGATCAAAAGGTATACCGATCTATGATAGGGTCATTACTTTATTTATGTGCTAGTAGACCGGATATTATGCTTAGCGTATGCATGTGTGCTAGATTTCAATCCGACCCCAGGGAATGTCACCTTGTGGCCGTTAAGCGAATTCTTAGGTATTTAGTTGCTACGCCTTGCTTCGGAATCTGGTATCCAAAGGGGTCTACCTTTAACTTAATTGGATATTCAGACTCCGATTATGCTGGATGAAAGGTTGATAGGAAGAGTACATCAGGGACGTGCCAATTCCTAGGAAGGTCCCTGGTGTCTTGGAGTTCAAAGAAACAAACCTCTGTTGCCCTATCCACCGCTGAGGCCGAGTATGTTGCCGTAGGACAGTGTTGCGCGCAACTACTTTGGATGAGGCAAACCCTTCGAGACTTTGGCTACAATCTGAGCAAAGTCCCACTCCTATGTGATAATGAGAGTGCAATCCGCATGGCGGATAATCCTGTTGAACACAGCCGCACTAAGCACATAGACATCCGGCATCACTTTTTGAGAGACCACCAGCAAAAGGGAGATATCGAGGTGTACCATGTTAGCATCGAGAACCAACTAGCTGATATCTTTACTAAGCCATTAGATGAGAAAACCTTTTGTAGGTTGCGTAGTGAGCTAAATGTCTTAGATTCGCGTAACTTGGATTGATCTATAGCATACATGTGTTTTATGCCTTTGATCATGTTACTTCATGCATTTATATGAATTATTGCTTATTTATGGTGCTCAAGTTGTGCAAGGGATCCCCGGACCACACAAGTCCGTGTGTGAATGATGCACATATTTAGGGGGAGATGTGCTACAACTTGACCTTTGAGACTAACCTTTGTGTTTGAGTATACTTGATGTAGTCTCAAAGGTGCATTGAAAAGGAAAGGTGAACTTGGACTATGCAGAGACTTCCATTGCACTCCGGTATTGGTGTACTTAATTCCAAGTTCATACTTATGTTCTCATTGTCTTTTTGCTCTTAATTGACACTTTGGTGAGGCAATGGGGTTAAAGGGCCAAGAATGATCCCGTTTTGGTGCTTAATGCCAAAGGGGGAGAAATTAAGGCCAAAGCAAATGGATCAGCTACCACTTGTGAATTTTGAAAACAAACAGAGTTAGAACTTTTGATTTGTCCAAAATACTCTTATTGCAAAATTTAGTCTCTTGTGGGGGAGAATTTTTTATCATGGGAAAAAGGGGGAGTTTTTGGCACTTGATCAATTTCACTCTTGGATTATCTCTCTTTGTGCCCAAACAAGTGAGTTTGACTTAGAGATAGGAAAATGAATTTGATTTGCAAAAACAAACCAAGTGGTGGCAAAGAATGATCCAAATATGTCAAAACTTGTGCAAAGACAATTTTGTTCTCAATTGCATTGATGATGCACTTCTTTTGGTTGCTTTTGGATGTGTTGGCATAAATCACCAAAAAGGGGGAGATTGAAAGGGAAATGTGCCCTTGGGCAATTTCTATTATGCTTTGGTGATTAAGTACCCAACACATTTAATTAAGTTCTTATGTGCTAAATGAAGAGAAAAGTGCAAATCAAGACATGAGGTATGTTTCTAGACTTAGTACATTGTTTTGAGTACTAACATATTTTGTCTAAGTGCTAGAAACAGGAAAAGAAAGAATTGCAAAAGACTTGGTTGTGTGCAGCCAAGGTCCAGCTCGGCCTGGCACACCGGACTGTCCGGTGGTGCACCGGACAGTGTCTGGTGCGCCAGGCTGGTCTCCGGTGAAAAAGGTCGCTCTCGCGAAATATTTGGCGGCGTACGGCTATAATTCACCGGACTGTCCGGTGAGCCAACGGTCACCAGCGTAACGGTCGGCCGCGCAATCCGCGGGCGACGCGTGGCTCGCACCAACGGTCGGCAGGGGGCACCGGACTGTCCGGTGTGCACCAGACAGTGTCCGGTGCGCCAACTGGCCTAGAGGTGCAACGGTCGTCTGCGCCAGAAAAGGAAGGATGTTGGCACCGGACCGTCTATAGTGACTGTCCGGTGGCGCACCGGACTGTCCGGTGCGCCACTCGACAGAAGGCAAGGATGGCCTTCCTTGTTGGCCTCCAACGGCTCCTAGCTGCCTTGGGGCTATAAAAGGGACCCCTAGGCGCATGGAGGAGATACCCAAGCATTCACTAAGCATCCTAAGACTCCAAGACTCCAACTTCACGCATTTGATTCTTTGTGTTAGCGTTTTGAGCTCCATTTGAGTTGTGAACTCCATGTGTTGCATTTCGAGCTCAAGTCATGACTTGTGTGCGTGGTTGTGCTGCGTATTTGAGTCTTGTGTGTGTTGCTCTTCCCAACCTTACTCTTGTGCGTTATTTGTGATCAATATTGTAAGGGCGAGAGGCTCCAACTTGTGGAGATTCCTCGCAAACGGGAAGAAGACTATAAGCAAGAAAGCCGTGGTATTCAAGTTGATCATTGGATCACTTGAAAGGGGTTGAGTGCAACCCTCGTCCATTGGGACGCCACAACATGGAAGTAGGCAAGTGTTACTTGGCCGAACCATGGGATAAAATCGCGTGTCTCTTGTGTTGCTTCTCTCTGTGATTATTTGTTTTCGCAAGAGCTCGCTTCAAGCTACTTAGCCGTACTAACACTTATAACTAAGTTTTGTGGTTGTTAGTATTTGATTTTAACAGGATCACCTATTTACCCCCCTCTAGGTGCTCCCACTACCACTTGTGAATTTTGAAAACAATAGAGTTAGAACTTTTGATTTGTCCAAAATACTCTTATTGCAAAATTTAGTCTCTTGTGGGGGAGAATTTTTGATCATGGGAAAAAGGGAGAGTTTTGGCACTTGGTCAATTTCACTCTTGGATTATCTCCCTTTGTGCCCAAACAAGTGAGTTTGACTTAGAGATAGGAAAATGAATTTGATTTGCAAAAACAAACCAAGTGGTGGCAAAGAATTATCCGAATATGCCAAATTATAGTCAAACACAATTTGGTCCTTATTTGCATTGATGTTGCACTTATTTTGGTTGCTTTTTGATGTGTTGGCATAAATCACCAAAAAGGGGGAGATTGAAAGGGAAATGTGCCCTTGGGCCATTTCTATAATGTTTTGCTGATTAAGTGTCCAACACATAGTAAGTGAGTTGCTATGTGCCACACAAGCAAAAGGTGCAAATCACAGACAAGGTATGTTTCTAGACTTAGTACATTTGTTTTGAGTACTAATGTGTTCTGTCTAAGTGCTAGAAATAGTGAGAAAAGAATTGGAAAAAGAGTTGGCTATGTGCAGCAAACTCCAGCTCGACTTGGCACACCGGACTGTCCGGTGGTGCGCCAGGCTAGTCCGCGTGAAAAGGCCGCTCTCGGGACTTGACGGCGGTGTACGGCTATAATTCACCGGACTGTCCTGAGATGCACCGGACTGTCCGGTGAGTCATCCGCGGTGAACTCGTCGCCCTCAGGAAAAGCAAAAAGGCGACGTGGCTATAATTCACCGAACTGTCCGGTGGTGCACCGGACTATCCGGTGAGTCAACGGTCGCCTGCGCCAACGGTCGGCCGCGCAATCTTTGCGCGACACGTGGACTGCTCCAACGGTCAGCTGGTGCACTGGACTGTCCGGTGGGCATCGAACAGTGTCCGGTGCGCCAATCAGCTCTAAGGACCAACGGTCGGATGCGCCAGAAAAGGAAGGAGATCACGCACCGGACAACTACAGTGACTGTCTGGTGGTGCACCGGACTGTCCGGTGCACCACCCGACAGAAGGCAAGTTTGGCCTTCCAAGTTGGCCTCCAACGGCTCCTAGCTGCCTTGGGGCTATAAAAGGGACCCCTAGGCGCATGGAGGAGTCAACCCAAGCATTCACTAAGTATTCTAAAGCATCCAGACTCTGCTCCCGCGCATTCGCTTTGTTGTGTTAGAGAACTGAGCTCCATTCGAGTCACGAACTCCCTGTGTTGTCATTTGAGCTCGAGTCTTCACTTGTGTGCGTGGGTGTGCTGCGTATTTGAGTCTTGCGTGTGTTGCTTCTCCCAACCTTACTTCGTGCTTTCATTGTGATCTTTGTTGTAAGGGCGAGAGACTCCAAGTTGTGGAGATTCCTCGCAAATGGGAAAATACTCTAAGGAAAAACCGTGGTATTCAAGTTGATCATCGGATCACTTGAAAGGGGTTGAGTGCAACCCTCGTCCATTGGGACGCCACAATGTGGAAGTAGGCAAGTGTTACCTGGCCGAACCACGGGATAAAAATCGCGTGTCTTGTGTTGCTCTCTCTGTGATTGTTTGTGTTCACAAGAACTTGTTTCAAGCTACTTAGCCGTTCTAAAACTTATAACTAAGTTTTGTGGCTATTAGTGTTTGATTTTTATAGGATCACCTATTCACCCCCCCCCCTCTAGGTGCTCTCAACAGTCACCATAGGTATTATGTCAGAAGCCAAGAGGGTAGCTTCCGCACATTCAACAACCTCCATCTTCTTTGTAGCAGGCACTGCAGCAGTCTTCTCCAAAGAGTGCAGCTTCGGCCTTCGAGTCAAAACTTTAGCTCTTTTTGGCTTCAATGCGGTGTAAGAAGTCGTAGTTGCGATTTTCCTCTTTGCTCCTAGTTTCCAACCGGGAAAGCTGTAGTTAGGATAAATAAATCCAATCACATCAAAAAACCCTGTTCAGTCTCTTTTTGCCTCAGGAACCAAAGGCAGTGTTCATGGCTTCGTCCTTTGCCTTCGTATAAGCCCCCAACAGCTAATCACAAGTCGCCTCAATGGCTTCAAGCCAATTATCATTCGGCTCGTCAAACTGATTTTTGTAGCGATAGGTGTATCTCAGATAAACTAGACCACCTTCGCTAGAGCTAGCAGCGGTCTCCTTCGGCATCTCCCAGTCATTAACAAGTGGCCATACCTTAAAAGCAATGTGCTCCTGAACCAAATCTCTAGTGCCAATGTAAGTACACGCTGTGTTGAAGGCCATCAAACATGCTTTTACTTCGTTTCCACTTGCAATCGAAGGCCTCCTGATGCCGAAGTGTGATCGTATGGGGCACTGGATTATGCCCCTCACATCCTCCCTCTTACTCAGATCATTCTTGACATAAAACCATTGCTTCATCTAAGAGCCCGTCCATTTTTTCTAAAATGTTGGCATATGACACCTCACATCAGACCAGTACACAAAGATATAACATCCAAAGTTGTTATGATACTGCTCTTTCCCAACTGCCTTCATCGGGTAGGACCAATTCGTGAATGTTGCAGAGCAGTTGGCATCTAGCTCTAGCCCTTGGCTCCTCATAGCCCAAATAAAAAATCCAACTTTAATCAAAGCTTCGGGAGTAAGCTGATGAAGGTATATCTCAAATGTCTTCAGCACTTTGACCAACATCTTATGCAAGGGAAAACGAAGCCCAATCTTCATAAAACTTTTAAATACCACCACTCCGTCTGCTTCAGGACGAGGAATAGTACTCTCTCCTCTAGCCCTCACTATGGATATATCATGGAAATATCTGCCATTCTTTGCTTCAATTTGCCCATGCTTAACAGTGGATTTCCCTAAAACAACATGACTTGGCCTCCATGGCCGATCTTCGGCATATTTGTTCTCACTCTCAACATCAAAACTCTCGCTATCGCTGGGGTCCCTAGACAGCCTAGCTAACATCTCATCAGTGATTTTCTCAATGTTGGTTCTCTCCATGGCTTCATAGAAACTAGCAAGCATGGGGTCCATGCTCTTCTTCTCTTTGACCATTTCAGCGATGGTTACAACAAAAAGTCGAAGCTCAACAAAAAGCCGAAGCCCAAAAAACAATTGTGGGCGCAGAGGTAGAAAGCTAAAACGTCAAACACAACACAAAGCTTGATAGCACGAAAAATACTTTCAGCACAAACCGTTGTATATATACGCAAAGCACCACTGAGCAGTGGGGCCCGCATTGCAGAGTGTTTCGCTATTCTAGCGAAGGGAAGGTGTTTTCGGACCTTCGGCTAAATGCCTTCGTTCATTTCATAGTTTGAATTTGTTACAACAAAAAATTAATACTGCGAGGGGCTACTGTTGGGGGCCTTCCTCTTCCAAAGGTCCTCAAAAACACGATTAACCATTTGCTTTCAGCGTACTACTGAATATTACAGGGGCTTCATCAATCAGAAAAGCTTCGAAATAACACAAGAGGAGCGAAGCAAACTTTGTATGACAAGCTTCATCACGGTGAAAATGAGTAGACAACATGGCTTCGGCTTAACGAAAGGAAAGTACAACGAAGCATGCTTCATCAAGCAGGCTTCGTCACGACGAAGCAATGAGACAATGCCAAGAGAAGGTGTTGCTCAAGTTATTAAATACAAATGGCGATGTTACCCTTGTGACATTTTGTAAACTCTATATGTAATCATTGAGGGTATAAATATAATAACGTACGAACCATTGTGGTTGCATATAAATAGATGAATAGTACCCCCGTACTATTCACGCTGGATTGTAATTGCTCTCACGTCAACACCTTCAAACAAGCCAAAGGTATCAATGTAATATAAATTATGTTAATGTTCATGTGTATACCATGAAATAAATATATGAAAGAATGAATGAATGGATAACATATATTATCTCTATGGATTCTTATTCTCATAAATGATGAAGGTGTGTCCTTCATGACCTTCGTTTGAAGATCATTATATCCGAAAGTAGATAATGCTTCAAAGGACGAAGGTCCTTAATCTTTAACAATTTTGTTGCCTTGTTCTTGATTCACAGTATTTGAGAACAAGTGACCAACATGTACTATTAAGAGGGGTCAATGACTTTAGTCTATGTAAAACTTAGTACCTCATAGAGTATCTAGTAGTTGTATTTACATGAGGACTAACAACTTTTAAAATTCAGAGAGTTAAAATCATTTCAAAAGCGTGTTTGGAAAGTCGCTATGTTCTGTGGGTCGGCGGACCATCTGAGCCAGGAGGCTGAACCGTCCGTGTCTCACTTAGAGAGGTCTGTAGAATGCTCTTTCTACAGGGGTCTGGAGTATTTGTACTGCGAACCGTCTGGGCTTTTGGGCCAGACCGTCCGCAGTTCTGACCAGAGAGGGTCTGAGGCTGCACATGTCCTTGTGTTCTTGTGTGGACCATCCAGACAGGGTCGACAGACCATCAGCAGGTGCCAAAACAAAATCGGGCAGGGACTGTGTGTTTTTGATCGATTGAACTACGCACCGTCTGATGTTTGAGCCCGAACAGTACTGACTTCCTAGTGCGGATCGTCCGACCTTGGAGGCATACAGTCTACCCATGTAGATTTTTTAGTAAGTGCTCGGGCGCTTTTAGTTGCCAGGTCTCGGGCCGTCCGGCTAGGGTTGGCACACCATCTGAACCTGCCTTTTCTGACAGCTCTGACACGTTTTCAAACGGTAAAAGTAGCTGTTACTGGTACGACAGACCGTTCGGCCATAGGCGCGAATCGTTCGTGTGTGCGTAGAAGCTGTGCTACTTGCACATAACTGCTACTATTGAATGAAGGGCTATAAATAGAAGTGGAGCTCATGTGTGAGAACTCTCTTGGCCATTCTTAGCACACATTGAGCTCATTTGTGATCCTCTAACTCATTTTCTCATTCTTTGCTTGGGATTGCATTCTAGTGAGGGATTGAGAGCTCCTAGTGTATTTGCATCCATTGGTGATCCTTGGGGCACTAAGTGTTACACCGAGCAAACGTCATTGGCTTGTTACTATTGGAGGTTGCTGCCTCCTAGATGGCTCGGATGTTGTCTCCGTCGAGCTCTCCGTGAAGATTGTGGAGGAGCCACGGCGTTGATTGTGGGGGGTTCGCGCTATCTCGTCGGAGCGGCAAAGGCGACGCTAATGGAATCGAGGTATTGAGTGATTTCTTGTCCACTTGGCTCAAAGATCAAGTCGTGTCTTCATAGAGGAGCAAGCGAGAGCTTGAAGTCCAACTCAACGTGGATTAGGAGTGATCGGCAAATCATTGATACCATGGGATAAAATTTGGTGTCATTCTCTTCACTCTTTACTTATTACTTTGCAAATAGTTAGTAAGTTGTGAATTGTCTCTCGTTTCTAGCATTGCCATAATTGTTCCTCATATATTGCTTACTTATCATAGCAAGAGAATTTATATCTCTTGTTGTGTTGATTAAATTTCTCTAGTGTCTTTGATTCTAGTTAAAACCGTCTATTCACCCTCTCTAGCCGGTGTCCTAGATCCTAAACATGAGACAAAATAGGTAGGAACAGTTGCCATCAACATAAACCTCTGCTTATAAATAACACAGAAAAATTTCCTAGCACTCAGCTCAAAAATACATTTATATTTTTGATTTTCCAAATATCCCAAATATTCAAGTTTTGGAATATTCTAGGAATATCCATTTTCCTTTTCTTTTTCTAATTTCTATGATTGTAAAATCCAAAACTCCTCCATCCAAACTCATATTTCAATAATTCTTGTTTCTAGATTCTTATCAAATTATTCCCTATCCAACCATGTCATCCCTTAAGCATGGTTCATATTTCAGAAAACTCCAAAAATACTCTTGTCCCACATTCTGCCTATAATTTCTCTATTCAAACTGAGTCAGACAATTCCTTCACCACTATTCTCATAAATAGTGAACTCTACTGTACTAAACCACATGTACCTAGCCATAAATACACCCATTACCCTCTCCCTCTCCACACCCTCAACACCCTAAGCCAAGGCAAACCCCCCACCCACTCAGTTACCCCGCTCTACCGACTACACGCCTCGTGACGCTTCGCCTTCAATTCACCCTTCTGATAAGCACCTCCACTCCACCACTAGTAATATAATAACACCACATGACACCGATTCTGCTCAAGACTCTACCCATCTATATATCACCACTCTTAACCACTATATTGAACATTTGTTGATATACTTGTTGGTTTGTATGCTTGCTTGTTCTTGCCGCGTAGTTATCAGAGCGTTTGTGCTATCTCGTGAAGGCCAGTTCCGCGAGTCTACGCCAGACGGTGGAGCTAGAAGCCAGTTCCGCGAGCTCTCACCCTTTCGCCGGTTAAATCAACGACAAGCTCACTGAATCCCTTTGATGCATAAATTACCTATGTTTTTCAAACACAACCCTCAGCCTGTTATTTTATGCATTATATGATTTTGCTGCTAAGAGACATGTTAATATGGCCACCCAGCCTTAGAACTTTGACGCAATTCATATTTATACTCCTTGACATTTTTGTTACAAAATGATTTGAGAAAAAGGTGTGAGTTTTTTAAAAGAAAATGTGTTTCAAAATGTGCATGATGAAGGGTTATCACCCTTATCACCTTTGAGTGGGATGATCAAGGACTCCCCGATTTGGGGAGGGCCTTAAGGTGATGGCTCAGCCATGTTAGGTGTGAGCATGAAGGATTGCCCCTCTTGTATAAGGACCGGTTTGTCATTCTTCACTACATGTACTCTTATCAAATACAACCACAAGAGACTGTATGTGCGGTCGCTTGATCTGACTTGCACGGTCTACACCCCAGGGTTATGGTGGCTGGGGAGCACTAGGAGGACATGGAGGGGGAATGTTTTGTCCTAATTTGGGCATGGTTGGCCTTATTCCTTTTGGTATAACCGTTAAGGTAAAGTCATGCAAGGGAGTAGAGAGTTTCAGATTCGGGTCTCATTGGCCATGAGATCGCAGAACTAGAGTAGTGGGTGAAGTGTACACCTCTGCGTAGAGTTTTAAAACCTATTCAAATTGTCCACATCCATAGATATGGATGAGTTATGGCTTAGTTTGACAATTAGTGTTTTGTTTTCCAAAAATGCTTTTGAAAAGTGGTTTTATAAGGTCCGGCGGTTAATCCATGAGCTATGGTGGATGGGAAGTCTAGTAGCTGTTTTTGAAAATGAAAACCATTGGGAAACTACCGAGATTCTTGGATGGTTTAGTCCATGGGATTTTGTTCTATATTGAAAAACTTCCTGCTCCTTTTGGAGAGGATGCGCTTTAAAAAATATAAAATGTTTTACAAAATAGCCCTACATCAAAAAATGCTTTTTCTGCCAAAAATATCCTGAGCTCCACATACTCCATGCATTATATCTGATTTCCCCACTCCATGGGTGAAGGTGTGCCGCTTGGTACGTAAGTACTCACTCTTGCTTATTTATTGGTTTTCAGCGAAGGAGATCACTGATTGGGTAAGAGTTACGCCTGTTTCCTAACCATGGATGTGGCTGTTGGACTGCTAATTTGCTTCAATGCGTATATTGGGCTGCTTCAGCCCCACTCTGATGATATGTTCCGAGTTGTGGACCAACTCTTAAAGTTGATGCCACCTTAATAGGTTTGTCTCGTTTAAGCAGATCTAGAACCATCTGACGTATAAATGTGCATACTAGCCTCCTAGGACTAGTATTTGTATCACATTTGAGTCCTAGATGATTGGGACGCTTCAGTGGAGCAAATTATTCACTGTAACTCACAAGCCACCATGGTATAATTTGCTTCTCTATGCAAGGAAGAATACAACAAGGTGAATAGTTTGGAGAATGCCAAGGATATATGGGAAACATTAAAGACGGCTCACGAAGGTGACAAGATCGCCAAGATCACAAAGATGAAGCTCCTAGAAGGGGAGCTTTGAAGATTTGTCATGTCAAAGGGTGAAGTAATATAAGAGATGTACAATAGACTCAAGGCATTGGTGAATCACGTCCACAACCTCAGGAGCAAGAAGTAGATGGATCATGAAGTTGTCAAGCTCATGATAAGGTCATTTACTTCTTATAATGCTACACATGTTTCTTTAATTTGTGAGAATCCTAGGTATAAAAGATGTCTCCCGAGGAGGTGCTTGGAAAGTTCCTAAGCCATGAGATGATGGTGAGGCACTCCAAGTATATTGAAGATTTTACGCAAGGAAATATCTCCTCCACCGAGCCACAAGTTGTTGCCTTCAAGGCAACAAGTGAAAAGGAGGAGGTCCCAATCAAGGAGGAAACCATTGATGTTTCCAGCCAGGATGATGAAGAAATGACGGTAATAATTAAGAACTTCATCAAATTCTAAAGAACCAAAAAGAGAAGAACTACAAGCCCCAAAGCAAGAGGACATGCTTCAAATGTGTTAAGACCAATCATTTTATTGCAAATTGTCCATACAATATGATGACAGGTGTTGGGGATATGCTTCGTAGCCGAAGATCCTAAAAGAGAAAAACACCTTCGGCAAGATCTGTTGGGGACTTGTTCTCAAATGCTTCGAATTAAGAACAAGGCAACATAAAAAGTGTTAAATGATAAGGTCCTTCGTCCTTTGAAACATTATTTCCCTTCGAGATATAATGTGCTCCGGACGAAGGTCATGAACAACATATCTTCGTAAGCACGATAAGTTATGACGAAGGACTTACGCACAACATAAAAAGTAATGTAAACATTTAAATTTTATCACAATGTCATTTCTATTCTATTATTACATAACAATAGAAATGACTTCAAATTACAAATGTACCTTCGGATTGCAGGAAGACAAAAGTACAAGGATGACGCAAAAGCAAATGCCAAGTCAGCGTGAACAGTACGGGAGTACTGTTCATCTACTTATAGACGTGGGACGCAGCCCATGTAAAATTACATTCATGCCCATTACATTTGCTAATGACTTATGGGAATCTGTCAAGGCCTAAGTAGTCTTTTCATCTTTAAGTCGGTTCCCCTTTCTGCTATCGCGACGAAGCTTTCCTGCGCACAGCTTCGGCTGTGCACCGTCCTTCGTACAGCTTGGTAATCAGCCTGTCCTCCATCTCAATCCCCCTTCGTCTGGCTTAAGCTTCGTTCTGACCGTACTCCATGTTCATAATTCTGAGTCCGAAGATGCCTGTTCATATAATCCACTTGGAAAACATTGTCAAATCGTGTTTTTGAGGACCTTCGGAGGACGAAGGCCCCCAACAGTAGCCCCTCGCAATATTAATTTGTTAATGATAAATTCAGATTGCGATATGGACGAAGGCCTTAAGCCGAAGGTCCGAAAAAACACCTTCCCTTTGCTAGAATAGCAAAAGTCACCGACACGCGGGACCACACAATTTCCGTCATATCGAGTGTATAAATAGGAGCCCGCCACAATTTGTTTGGTACGCTCTCTTGCCATCTGCTCCCGCTCACTAAATTTTTAGCTCTTGCGCACTAGGTTTTGCTGATCTTTTGGTTTTGAAGCTTCGGCTTTGAAAACAGTTTTTTAGTGTTTCCGAAGATGTCTGAAGAGAAGAAGGTCACTGCTGAGATGAAGCTGAGTCTCGACGAAGAGAAGAACTTGGGGTTCCTTATAGCGATGGCGGAGACCAATACGGAAAAAATCACCAAGGAGATTCTGGAAGGTCTGTCTGAAGACACTGGTGACAGCGACAGTTATGATGCAGAAAGCTGTGGGGGAGAGTCCGAAGATCGACCATGGCGGCCAAGTCACACGGTTTTCGGGAAAACCACTATTAAGCAGAGTCATATTGACAATATGAGGGGGAGATATTTTCGAGACATATCTATTGTGAGGGCTGATGCTGGAGAAAAAACTTCTCCCACTCCCGAAGAAGATGAAGTCGTAATCTTCCGAAGCTTTCTCAAGGCTGGGCTTCGATTCCCCCTAAGCAGCTTTGTTGTCGAAGTCCTGAATACATTTCAAATCTACCTTCATCAAATTACTCCTGAAGCTATCATTAGAATGGGGATCTTTGTCTGGGCTGTGAGAAGCCAAGGTTTAGAACCAAATGCTAAAAGCTTTTGCAACATTCATGAGTTGTTATATGAAACGAAGCCCTGGGGGAAAGAACAATATCACAACAACTTTGGTTGCTACAGCTTCGGTGCCCGCACCGGGTCAAGCTGCCCCGTGCCAACCTTTCGGAAGAGGTGGCCCGGTGCCTGGATGACAGAATGGTTTTATGTAAAGAATGACTTGACAGCGCAGGAAGATATTAAAAGTATCATTATGCGTCCTATTTGGCAACGCTTCGGTCTCCGAAAACCGAAGATTGAAATGGATGAAGCAGCCGAAGAATGCCAAAGAGCTTTCGGCGTAATCTGCTCTTTTATTGGGACAAGGGACTTGGTCCAAGAGCATATTGCCTTCAGGGTGTGGCCACTTGCAGGAAAGTGGGAAATGCCGAAGGAGACCATCAAAGAGTCTGACGAAGGTGAACTGGTCAGACTAAAATATACATTCAGGTACGGGGATAAGTTTGTTGAGCCTGATGACGACTGGTTAAAAAGCATTGAAACCTTAAGTGACGACCTGCTTGGGATGTATTCGAAGGCCGAGAACACTGCATTATCGGCAGCCTTCGGGGGCCGAAAGAAGAAAAGGCTCAACCGGGTATTTGATGCAATCGGGTTTGTCTACCCTGACTACCATTATCCGGTGCCGGGCCGCAAAAGAAAAAATACTTCCCCTGCAACAAAAGTTGCCACAAGTGCTTCTAGTGAGCCAGCACCGCAAAGAAAAAAGATGAAGGTGCTTACCCATCGGGCACGTTTTATTGAGCTGGCCATAGTGCCTGAATTTATCGGTGAAGTTTCCCTGGCCACTGAAACTACAGAGCCAGCTCCAGGGCCGAAAATCGAAGAAAAAACTGAAGCACCTTCAGCAGAGAAGGCAGAGAAACCGAGAATTGAAGAACCAAAAATATTGGAAATCTTAAGTCCTTCAGCAAGTGTTGAGACAATAAAAAATCAAAAGGGTCCATCGGTGACTCCGAAAAGAAAAAGAATGGTGAACGTGCTAGATGTTTTGGAGACAATTAAGTCTTCAAACATAACCCCAAAGAAGACTGCTGAACTTGCTGAAGTGTCTGCTGAAGCTTTAGTTGCTGAAGCTTCGAAGCAACAACCTGAAGCTGAAGCTGGGCCTTCAGAGCCCACCAAGGAACAACCTTTGGAAACCGAACAAATAAAAATATCAGAACCAATTTTGATTGAAGAAATTGACACTGTCGCCCCCGAAGCTCCTTCCAACATATGCGATTACATCGTGCGACATGCTTCGGGGAAGAAATTATCTGAAGAAGAGACTTATGAAGCCAATCACTATGCCAGAGAGTTAAAATATCCGAAGGGGGTAGTAGTGTTTAATGGGACAAATGAAGATGACTTCCTATACTGCCTCCCTGATAACAAAGAATTATCTGTCTACCGGGAGATGGCTAGAAGTATGGGGTTTCCAAAGCTCGAAGCTGGATTATGTGCTATGACGAAGGAGGATCTCGCGGACAGTCTTGCGTACAATAGCCTAAAGGTATGAGAATTGGGCGCTTGGGAATTTTATAATTCGTAACTCATTCTTTTATTCTTATACCAACTTTTTTACATATAGGGTTTAATTCTAAGCAACGCATTGAGAGCACAAAAGAATGCCGAAGATGAGAGCTATGAAATTGCGTTCAACAACCTACGGTCAGAAGTTATTAAACTGAGAAACGAAGCTCTGGAAAAGGATAAAATTCTGCTTACATTGGTAGACAAGGTAAAAAAGGACGAAGCTGCCTCAAAGGTCCAGGCCGAAGCCCAAAAACGTGAGATTAAAGATCTTCAGAAACAGTTAGCTAGAGCTAAAGAGGAACGTGTGCTTGAAGAAACAAAACGAGAGCTTAGTGATCAACTGGCCAATCATTTAGAGATAAGTGTTAAGGAGCTTCGTGCATCCCAGAGGAAATGCTATGTTAAATCTATAGAATGCGTCAAAAAGATAAAATCCAGCTTCGCCAGCGTTGGCGCATTCTCTAGTGAAGAAAATTTCTCAAGAGGCAATCCCGAAGGTCCAATGGAATGGATCATCCACGAAGCAGAGGCCTTCGAGGAAATCCTGAGCAGCCGCGGTGACATCTGCGCTTTTTCGGGCGCCAGAGGAGTTGCTACTGTTTTGGAGAGGAAAGGTTGCGAGCATGTAAAATCCTTAGCTCAGTCCGAAGCTGCCTTGTCCTCCGAAGACGTCAAAGACCCCTCGGCCGAAGCAAGCATGGTTGGCGGTAAATTCTTTACTGATATCTGGGACAACGGCGACCGAGAAATGGCGCAAGAAATTATTCAAAGGAGTGAAAAAGGCATCCATGATGCTAGGAAAGTGACAGAAGTTGCCGAAAAAAGTACAGAGCCCGAAGGGCAAATAGGTATTAATTAGTCGTTCTTATTGTGTTGTAATTTTTTATTTCAAACTTTGTTCGCGGTTTGTAATAGTAATGTAGACATATTCTCTTCCCTCAGAACCTGCTGGATCGTCTGCTGACCCTCACACGAAAGGGGATGACGAAATTAAACAAATGGCCGAAGCCATCATGGATAAAGTTGTTGAACAACTTCTAAATGAGGCTGCCGAAGTAGTACTAAGAGAAGACTAGATGTTATTAGAAAAAACATTGGAAATGTGATCTATGTAATATTTTGTACATTTGAATGTAATATACAAGTTTCTTTTCATTATTCAATTCTTTACGATGCATGAAACTTTACATACGTACCGTTTTTAAGCCTTCGGCGAAAAAAAACACCTTCCCTTCTTTTCATGCTTCGTGAAGATAGAAAAACTTTTATGCATCACAAAATCCATAGCGCTCTGATGAAAAATATCCAAACTTCGTGAAAACATTCTCCGAAGCTATATTCCGAAGATTTTTACTTTCTCAAAGCATTCTTCCGAAGGTTGATACTGTCTTCCCTTCTTTTGCCATATGCAATATGATGTATGATGCTTATGCTATGCAAAATGATGTGATGATGTTATGTTATGTAGATGAGATTGATTCCGAAGATACACACATATCCCCGTGAAACACACAATCTTTTTATATCAGCGCTGACTTTTCGCTGTAAGCTCTGCATTCCCTTAGGAACGTCTTTGGAGCTTCTTCGCCTTTTACCTAGGTGGTATCAGCGTTGACTTTTCGCTGTAAGCTCTGCATTCCCTTAGGAACGTCTTTGGAGCTTCTTCGCCTTTTACTTTTGGCGGAATCAGCGTTGACTTTTCGCTGTATGCTCTGCATTCCCTTTGGAACGACTTTTGAGCAGAAAACTTACACTGCGCTCCCTTTGGAACGGCTTTTTGTGACTTCAGCAACTTACTCTGCGTTCCTTAGAACGACTTTCTGTTGCTTCGAAGGATTTTTAATAATTCGAAGGTCCTCGTTGTTATCGCAAATTTTTAAGCTTCAGCAACTTAAGCCTGTGGAGAAAATAGGTTTTCCTCGTGGGAAACAACGAAATTATTACATGAAAACTAACAATGTTCTTTGTTACACAGAAAATAGAACTGAATAGAAAAGACTGCTATCAAAGGTAGGATATGTGTCAATAAATGTGCTTCGACTCTGGCACAGTGCTATTGACTGTGCGAGCTTCGGATTGTTCTCTGAAGTCCCTTTGGTGTGGAGCATATTGGCTCCCTTCTGGCTGTTGGCCTTGTTGCAGTGGAGGTGGAGGCGGAGGCTGTTGTCAGGAAGCTTGAGGTTGACTTGCCGAAGCTACAGAAACTGCAGGGTGGTTGTCTATGTATTGTGGGATGTAAGGCGGATGGTACGAAGCAGTATGCATGACCTGCTTCGGCTGAGCTTGTTGCGCTGCAGCTTCGGCTATTTCCTTTTGCTTCTGGATCGTAACATGGCACATCCTGGTGGTGTGGCCCTTGTTTTCTCCACAGAACAAGCAAAACATTTTCCTTGGTTGATCTCCAAATCTTCCGCCGAAGCCCCTGGCGCTTCTGCCTCTTGGAGCTGGTGGCCGGAAGAAACTTTGCTGTTGCCCCGAAGCCTGTGAGGAGCACTGCGGCCTGTTCTGCTGACTCCCCTTATCATCATTTTGAGTAGAGTTGTGGATGGACCTGACATGCCTCGGATAGAATCTTCCTCCGAAGCCCCTGGTCATTTCAGAAAATCTGAAAGCCTCCTCCCTTCTTTGGCGAAAATTATTGTCGGCACGAATGTACTCGTCCATCTTCTGGAGCAGCTTCTCCAAAGTCTGAGGAGGCTTCCTAGCGAAGTATTGAGCTGAAGGTCCAGGACGAAGCCCCTTGATCATGGCTTCGATGACAATTTCATTGGGCACCGTTGGTGCCTGCGCCCTCAAACGTAAGAACCTTCTGACATACGCCTGAAGGTATTCTTCATGATCCTGAGTGCACTGGAACAAGGCTTGAGCAGTGACCGGCTTCGTCTGAAACCCTTGAAAGCTGGTTAGCAACATGTCCTTCAGCTTTTGCCATGAAGTGATCGTTCCTGGTCGAAGGGAGGAATACCAGGTCTGAGCAACATTCCTGACAGCCATAACAAAAGACTTTGCCATGACTGCAGCATTGCCACCATACGAAGACACTGTTGCTTCGTAGCTCATCAAAAACTGCTTCGGGTCTGAATGGCCATCGAACATGGGAAGCTGGGGTGGCTTGTAGGACGGAGGCCAAGGTGTAGCCTGCAGCTCAGCGGACAGGGGAGAAGCATCATCGAAAACAAAATTTCCATGATGGAAATTGTCATACTAGTCATCTTCGTTGAAGAAGCCCTCCTGATGAAGGTCTTTTTGTTGAGGCCTTCTGTTCTGCTCATCGTGAGTAAGATGGCGAACTTCTTCAAAAGCTTCGTCTATCTGCCTCTGCAGCTCAGCTAGCCTGGCCATCTTTTCCTTCTTCCTCTGCACCTGTTGATGAAGCATCTCCATATCCCTGATCTCTTGGTCTAGCTCATCCTCCTGAAGCGTCGGGCTGACGGCCTTCCTCTTCTGGCTTCGGGCCTCCCGAAGAGAGACAGTCTCCTGGTTGGGGTCCAGCGGTTGCAGAGCTGCAGCCCCAGTCGCTGAAGCTTTCTTCGGCGCCATAGCGAGGGTCTATGGCTTCCGAAGGTGTTCAAAAAACTCAAAGTGGAAGTGAGTTCACCGGAGGTGGGCGCCAATGTTGGGGACTTGTTCTCAAATGCTTCGGATTAAGAACAAGGCAACATAAAAAGTGTTAAATGATAAGGTCCTTCGTCCTTTGAAACATTATTTCCCTTCGGGATATAATGTGCTCCGGACGAAGGTCATGAACAACATATCTTCGTAAGCACGATAAGTTATGACGAAGGACTTACGCACAACATAAAAAGTAATGTAAACATTTAAATTTTATCACAATGTCATTTCTATTCTATTATTACATAACAATAGAAATGACTTCAAATTACAAATGTACCTTCGGATTGCAGGAAGACAAAAGTACAAGGATGACGCAAAAGCAAATGCCAAGTCAGCGTGAACAGTACGGGAGTACTGTTCATCTACTTATAGACGTGGGACGCAGCCCATGTAAAATTACATTCATGCCCATTACATTTGCTAATGACTTATGGGAATCTGTCAAGGCCTAAGTAGTCTTTTCATCTTTAAGTCGGTTCCCCTTTCTGCTATCGCGACGAAGCTTTCCTGCGCACAGCTTCGGCTGTGCACCGTCCTTCGTACAGCTTGGTAATCAGCCCGTCCTCCATCTCAATCCCCCTTCGTCTGGCTTAAGCTTCGTTCTGACCGTACTCCATGTTCATAATTCTGAGTCCGAAGATGCCTGTTCATATAATCCACTTGGAAAACATTGTCAAATCGTGTTTTTGAGGACCTTCGGAGGACGAAGGCCCCCAACAAGATCCTTTCAAGAACAGTGCCAAAGTTATCACCAATAGAGCTTCGGCACAGTGACAAGTTTCAAGATGAAGGAGGCGAACCGACTTAAAGATCAAATGACTCAAAAACCCATGATGTTTTGTGTCATTATTGTAATTGGTTATAAAGGGGATAAATGTAATTTCACATAGGTTGTGTCCTGTACCTATAAATAGATGAACAGTACCTCTATATTGTTCACGCAATCTTGTAATTGCTGACGCATTGCACTGGAATTATTGTTTTCCGTCGAGGAGAAGGTATAAATGTACTCAAATATCATATTTCAATATTCAGATCCATATAATGAAATATAATCATAATGTTATCTGTTTCTAACATATGTTTTACACATTATGCTTCACTTTACATTGTTGTAAAAGCCCAATCATGAAGGTATGACCTTCGTGGTATTTTATTCGTGACCTTCGTCCGAAGTTCATTAAACCCTTGGGGAGATAATGCTTCAGCGGACGAAGGGTATTAACATTTAACATTTTTATGTTGCCTTGTTCTTAATTCATAGCATTTGAGAACAAGTCCACAACAACAAGGAAGAAGACAAGAAAAGGAAGAAGATGGAGAAGAAGACATTCTTTAAGAAGAAGGGAGGCGAAGCCCACATAGGCAAAGAGTGAGACTCGGATGCAAGCTCCTCTGACTCTAACAATGAAGGAATCGCCACTCTCGCCATCAACAAGTTGTCTCTCTTCCTCAAGGTCAACCGCAAGTGCCACATGGCCAAAGAGAATAAAAGGAAGGTATACACTAGAAGCTCTCCAAAACATACTTCCTCTTGTGATGAGGAAGATAAGAATTCATTTTTAAGGGCTTTAGTAGAGATTGAAAGTCGCCTAGAGGGGGTGAATAGGCGAAACCTGAAATTTATAACTTTGAACACACACTACAAGCCGGGGTTAGCGTTAGAGTAAAATTCAAGTCTGGAAGAGAGGGAAAAACAAATCAATCAAGAATCAAGGCGAGTGAACATGGTGATTTATTTTACCAAGGTTCGGTTCAAAAGAACCTAGTCCCCGTTGAGGAGGTCACAAAGACCGGGTCTATTTTAACCCTTTTCCTCTCTCAAACGGTCACTTAGACCGAGTGAGCCTTCTCCTTAATCAAACGGGTCACTAAGACCCCGCAAGGACCACCACACACTTAGGAGTCTCTTGCTTTGATTACAAGTCACTTGGGAACAAGAATGAGAAAGTGAAAGTTGCCTAGAGGGGTGGTGAATAGGCGAAACCTAAAATTTATAAACTTAAGCACACACTACAAGCCAGGGTTAGCGTTAGAATTAAATTCAAGTCCGGGAGAGAGGGGGAAACAAATCAAATGGGAATCAAGCGAATGAACACGGTGATTTGTTTTACCGAGGTTCGGTTCCAAAGAACCTAGTCCCCGTTGAGGAGGTCATAAAGACCGGGTCTATTTCAACCCTTTTCCTCTCTCAAACGGTCACTTAGACCGAGTGAGCCTTCTCCTTAATCAATCGGGTCACTAAGACCCCGCAAGGACCAACACACACTTAGGTGTCTCTTGCTTTGATTACAAGTCACTTGGGAACAAGAATGAGAAAGTGCAAGTTGCCTAGAGGGGGGTGAATAGGCGAAACCTGAAATTTATAAACTTAAGCACACACTACAAGTCGGGGTTAGCATTAGAATTAAATTCAAGTCCGGGAGAGAGGGGGAAAACAAATCAAATGGGAATCAAGCGAATGAACATGGTGATTTGTTTTACCGAGGTTCGGTTCCAAAGAACCTAGTCCCCATTGAGGTGGTCATAAAGACCAGGTCTCTTTCAACCTTTCCCTTTCTCAAACGGTCACTTAGACCGAGTGAGCCTTCTCCTTAATCAAACGGGTCACTTAGACCCCGCAAGGACCACCACACACTTAGGTGTCCCTTGCTTTGATTACAAGTCACTTGAGAATAAGAAAGAGAAAGAAGAAAGGAAATCCAAGAAGTAAGAGCTCAAAAGAACACAAAATTTCTCTCTCACAAGTCACTAAGTGTTTGAGATGAATTTGGGACTTGGAGAGGCTTTGATCTTTTGAATTGTGTCTAGGAGTGAATCCTAGAGCCCTTGTATTGAATGTGATACTCAAAATCTAGGATGCTTGGAGTTGTGGTGGTTGGGGGTATTTATAGCCCTCAACCACCAAGGTAGCTGTTGGGAGGCTACTGGCGATGGGCGCACCAAACAGTCCGGTACGCCACCGGATAGGTTCTGTCCACTATCCGGTGAGCCGCCACGTCACCTAACCGTTAGGGTTCAGAGCTGAGTCAACCATTGGGGCCTTGTCCTCTTGCGGCACCGGACAGTCAGGTGCCCCTCTGACTTTGCTGCTCTGACTTCTACGCGGCACTGTTGCTCACTGTAGCTCCTGCTAGAGTCGACCGTTGCGCGAGTTAGCCTTTGCTCCAATGGCACACCGGACAGTCTGGTGAATTATAGCGGAGCGCGGCTTAGTTTTCCCGAGAGTGGCGGATTCATCTTCGTACGGACATGGTGCACCGGACACTGTCCGGTGGCACAACAGACAGTCCGGTGCGCCAGTCCACATCACACTCAAGTCCTTTTTGCTCCTTTTGAATTGGGTCCCTAACTTGAATATTTATTGGTTTGTGTTGATCCTTATGCACCTATAGTACATGAGTTCTAGAGCAAACTAGTTAGTCCATATATTTGTGTTGGACATTCAACCACCAAAATTAATTGTAGGAAAAGGTTAACCCTATTTCCCTTTCAATCTCCCCATTTTTGGTGATTGATACCAACACAAACCAAAGCAAATATATAAAGTGCAGAAATGAACTAGTTTGCATATGGTAAGTGCATAAGTTACTTGGAATTAAACCAATTGATAATCTTACTAGATATGAATGGATTGCTTTCTTTTATTTGACATTTTGGACCACATTTGCACCACATGTTTTGTTTTTGCAAATCTTTTCAATGTCTTTTCAAAATTCTTTTGCAAATAGTCAAAGGTATATGAATAAGATTGCGAGAAGCATTTTCAAGATTTGAAATTTCTCCCCCTGTTTCAAATGCTTTTACTTTGACTAAATAAAAGCTCCCCCTGAATGAAATTCTCCTCTTACTTTCAAGAGGGTTTTTAAATGGATACCAATTTTGAAATCTTATTTTCATAAGCATAGATACCAATTGAAAAACAAACATTTGTGAAAACCAATTAAATCTTCATTTTGAAAATTTTTGAAATGGTGGTGGTGCGGTCCTTTTGCTTTGGGCTTAATATTTTGTCCCCCTTTGGCATGAATCGCCAAAAACGGAGAGCTTTGGAGCCCATTGCATTTTCTCCCCCTTCGGGGGCCTAACATTCCTTCCCAAATGGTAAAATAAATACAAGAGAGGATCATACCATTGAGAGCTTGCGGAATACCGGCAAAGGATAGATAATACCATTAGAGTTGAGTGGAAGCGTTGTCTTTGCCGAATACTCCAATTCCCTTTCAATCTACGACTTAGTATAGAAATACACTTGAAAAACACATTAGTCGTAGTTTTGGCACAAGAAGAATAAGAAATATGCAATTGTACCAAAAGAAAGAGACATGATCAAAGGTATCTAAATGAGCTACGTGTGCAATGTTTCAATCAAAGTCCCGAGAATGAAGTATATTTAGCTCATTTTTAAATTTGCTAAAGGTTTTCTCATCTAGTGGCTTACTAAAGATATCGGCTAATTGGTTTTGGGTATTAACATAAGCAATTTCGATATCTCCCTTTTGTTGGTGATCCCTCAGAAAGTGATATCGAATGTCTATGTGCTTAGTGCGGCTGTGTACAACGGGATTATCCGCCATGCGGATTGCACTCTCATTATCACATAGGAGAGGGACTTTGCTCAATTTGTAGCCATAGTCCCTGAGGGTCTGCCTCATCCAAAGTAATTGTGCGCAACAATGGTCTGCGGCAATGTAATCGGCTTCGGCGGTGGAAAGAGCTACGGAGTTTTGTTTCTTTGAAGTCCAAGACACCAGGGATCTTCCCAGAAACTCACAAGTCTCTGATGTGCTCTTCCTATCAATTTTACACCCTGCCTAATCGGCATCGGAATATCCTATTAAATCAAAGTGGATCCCTTGGCATACCAAAGCCCAAACTTAGGAGTGTAGACTAAATACCTCATGATTCTCTTCACGGCCCTAAGGTGAACTTCCTTAGGATCGGCCTAAAATCTTGCACATATGCATACAGAAAGCATAATATCCGGTCGAGATGCACATAGATAGAGTAAAGATCCTATCATCGACTAGTATACCTTTTGATCTACGGATTTACCTCCCGTGTCAAGGTCGAGATGCCCATTGGTTCACATGGGTGTCTTGATGGGTTTGCCATCCTTCATCCCAAACTTATTAAGTATGTCTTGAATGTACTTTGTTTGAGCGATGAAGGTGCCATCTTGGAGTTGCTTGATTTGAAATCCTAGGAAATATCTCAACTCCCCCATCATAGACATCTCGAATTTCTGTACCATGATCCTACTAAACTCTTCACAGGTAGACTTGTTAGTAGACCCAAATATGATATCATCAACATAAATTTGGCATATAAACAAGTCTTTTTCAACAGTTTTAGTGAAGAGGGTACGATCGGCTTTACCGTCTTTGAAGCCATTAGTGATAATAAAGTCTCGCAGGCATTCATACCATGCTCTTGGGGCTTGCTTGAGCCCATAAAGCGCCTTTGAGAGTTTATAAACATGGTTAGGGTACTCACTTACTATCTTCAAAGCCGGGAGGTTGCTCAACATAGACCTCTTCCTTGATAGGTCCATTGAGGAAGGCACTCTTCACGTCCATTTGATAAAGCTTGAAGCCATAGTAAGTAGCATAGGCAAGTAATATGTGAATTGACTCAAGCCTAGCTACGGGTGCATAAGTTTCATCGAAATCTAAACCTTCGACTTGTGAATAACCTTTGGCCAAAGTCGGGCTTTGTTCCTTATCACCACATCATGCTCATCTTGCTTGTTGCGGAATACCCACTTGGTACCTACAACATTTTGATTAGGACGTGGAACTAAATGCCATACCTTATTCCTTGTGAAGTTGTTGAGTTCCTCTTACATTGCCAGCACCCAATCTGAATCTCTTAGTGCATCTTCTACCCTGTATGGCTCAATAGAGGACACAAAAGAGTAATGTTCACAAAAATGAGCAACTCGAGATCTAGTGGTTACCCCCTTATGAATGTCACCAAGGATGGAGTTGACGGGGTGATCTTGTTAAATTGCTTGGTGGACTCTTGGGTGTGGCAGTCGTTGATCCTGTATTTCTTGATCATCTTCCTTGTCTTCATTATCTTTATCTCTTCCTTGATCATTGTCCTCCTCTTGAGGTGGCTCCTCCTCTTGATCTTCATCTTCATCATTTTGAGCATGATCCTCATCTTGAGTGGGTGGAGATGCTTGGTTGGAAGATGACGGTTGATCTTGTGCTTGTGGAGGCTCTTCGGATTCCTTAGGACACACATCCCCAATGGACATGTTCCTTAGCGCGGCGCACGGAGCCTCTTCATCATCTAGCTCATCAAGATCAACTTGCTCCACTTGGGAGCCATTAGTCTCATCAAACACAATGTCACAAGAAACTTCAACTAGTCCAGTGGACTTGTTAAAGACTCTATATGCCCTTGTGTTTGAATCATAACCTAGTAAAAAGCCTTCTACAGCTTTAGGAGCAAATTTGGATTTTCTACCTCTTTTAATAAGAATAAAGCATTTGCTCCCAAAAACTCTAAAATATGAAACATTGGGCTTTTTACCGGTGAGGAGTTCATAAGATGTCTTCTTGAGGATTCGGTGAAGGTAGAGCAGATTGATGGAGTAGCAGGCAGTGTTAATCGCCTCGGCCCAAAACTGGTCCGATGTCTTGTACTCATCAAGCATGGTCCTCGCCATGTCTAGTAGAGTTCTATTCTTCCTCTCCACTAACACCATTTTGTTGAGGTGTGTAGGGAGAATAAAACTCATGCTTGATCCCCTCATCCTCAAGAAATCCTACTATTTGAGAATTCTTGAACTCCATCCCATTATCGCTTCTAATCTTTTTGATTCTCAATCCGAACTCATTTTGAGCCTGTCTCAAGAATCCCTTGAGTGTATCTTGGGTCTGAGATTTTTCCTGCAAAACGAATACCCAAGTGAAGCGAGAATAATCATCCACAATTACTAGACAGTACTTACTCCCGCCGATGCTTATGTAAGCGATCAGGCCAAATAGATCCATGTGTAGCAGCTCGAGTGGCCTATCCGTTGCCATTATGTTCTTGTGTGGATGATGAGTGCCAACTTGCTTCCCTGCTTGACATGCGCTACAAATCCTATCTTTCTCAAAATGAACATTTGTTAGTCCTAAATGTGCTCTCCCTTTAGAAGTTTATGGAGATTCTTCATCCCAAGATGGGCAAGTCGGCGATGCTAGAGCCAACCCATGTTAGCCTTAGCAATTAAGCAAGTGTCAAGTTTAGCTTTGTTAAAATCAACTAAATATAGCTGACCCTCTAACACTCCCTTAAATGCTATTGAATCATCACTTCTTCTAAAGATAGTAACACCTATATCAGTAAAAAGACAGTTGTAGCCCATTTTGCATAATTGAGAAACAGAAAGCAAGTTGTAATCTAAAGAATCTACAAGAAAAACATTGGAAATAAAATGGTCAGGTGATATAATAATTTTACCCAATCCTTTGACCAAACCTTGATTTCCATCCCCGAATGTGATAGCTCTTTGGGGATCATCATTTTTCTCGTAGGAGGAGAACATTCTCTTCTCCCCTGTCATGTGGTTTGTGCATCCGCTATCAATTATCCAACCCGAACCACCGGATGCATAAACCTGCAAAACAATTTAGGCCTTGTTCTTAGGTACCCAAACAGTCTTGGGTCCTTTAACATTAGAAACAAGCACCTTGGGTACCCAAACACAAGTCTTTGGACTTTTGTGTTTGCCCCCAACATATTTGGCAACTATTTTGACTAATTTGTTAGTTAAAACATATGATGCATCAAAAGTATTAAATGAAATGTTATGTTCATTTGATGTAGTAGGAATTTTCTTTCTAGGCAATTTAACATGAGTGGTTTGTCTAGAGCTAGATGCCTCATTCTTATACATAAAAGCATGGTGAGAAATAGTATGAGGTTTCCTAGCATGAATTTTCCTAATTTTGTGCTCAGGATAATTAGCAGGATCAAAATATAGTCTTCATTATCCTGAACCATGGGAGCCTTACCCTTAACAAAATTAGACAATCTTTTAGGGGCATTAAGCTTGACATTGCTCCCCTGTTGGAAACCAATGCTATCCTTAATGTCAGGGCGTCTCCCATTATAGAGCATACTACGAGCAAATTTAAAATTTTCATTTTCGAGCTCATGCTCGTCAATTTTAGCAGTTGATTTAGCTATGTGATCATTTTGTTGTTTAATCATGGCAAGGTGATCATCCATAGCTTCTACATTAATATCTCTACATCTAGTACAAATAGAAACATGATCAACGGTAGATGTAGAGGGTTTGCATGCATTTAATTCTTCTATCTTAGCATTTAATTTAACATTCTCATCTCTAAGACAGGAAATAGAATCATTACAGACATTCAAGTTTTCAATCTTAGAAATTAAACTATCATTTTTAGTTCTAAGACTAGAAATTATATCATTCAATTCATCAATATTAGCATTTAGACTAGTATTTTCATTTCTAAGACCGATAATTGAATCATGGCAAATGCTAAGCTCCTTAGTCAAGTTTTCACATTTTTCTACTTCCTGAGCATAAGCATTCTTCACCTTAACATGTTTTTTGTTTTTTTTAATAAGGAAGTCCTCTTGGCTTTCCAAGAGAGCATCCTTCTCATTAATGGTTTCAACTAGTTCATTTAATTTTTTTTCTTTTGTTCCATGTTAAGGTTGGCAAAAAGAGACATTAAATCATCTTCATTATCACTAGAGCTACCCTCATCACTAGATGTAGTATATTTGGGGTGGCTCTAGAATGTACCTTCTTTTTCTTGCCGTCCTTAGCCATGAAACATTTGTGGCCGACGTTGGGGAAGAGGAGGCCCTTGCTGACGGCGATGTTGGTGGCGTCCTCATCGAAGGAGGAGTCGGTGGAGCTCTCATCGGAGTCCCATTCCGGACATACGTGGGCATCATCGCCCTTCTTCTTGTAGTACTTCTTCTTCTCCTTCCTTTTCCCTTTCTTGTCGTTGTCCCTGTCACTTCCACTAGAATTTGGACATTTAGCAATAAAATCATCGGGCTTACCACACTTGTAGCACACCCTTTTGGAGCGGGGTTTGTAGTCCTTCCCCCTCCTTTGCTTAAGGATTTGGCGGAAGCTCTTGATGATGAGCGCCATTTCCTCGTTGTCGAGCTTGGAGGCGTCGATTAGAAGTCTACTTGGTGTAGACTCCCTCTTTTCTTCTTCCGTTGCCATGAATGCGACGGGTTGCACCTCGGTTGTGGAGGTGGCGCCTTGCTCCAAGTTGACAATATATTTGGAGTCTTTGATCATAAGTTCAAAGATCACAAACTTGCCAATTACCTCCTCGGGGGACATTAGCCTGTATCTAGGATCCCCACGTATTAATTGAACTTGAGTAGGATTACGAAATACAAGGGATCATAGAATAACCTTGACCATTTCATGGTCATCCCATTTTGTGCTCCCGAGGTTGCACACTTGGTTGACCATGGTCTTTAGCCGGTTGTACATTGCTTGCGGCTCTTCCCCTTGGTTGAGGATGAATCGACCGAGTTCTCCCTCGATCGTTTTGCGCTTCGTGATCTTGGTCACCTCGTCCCCTTCGTGCGCGGTCTTGAGGACGTCCCAAATTTCTTTGGCACTTTTTAACCCTTGCACCTTATTATACTCCTCTCAACACAAGGAGCCGAGGAGTATAGTTGTGGCTTGGGAGTTAAAGTGCCTAATTTGGGCGACCTCGTCCGAGTCGTAGTCGTCGTCCCCCACCTTTGGTACCTGCGCTCCAAACTCAACAATGTTCCATATGCTTTCGTGGAGTGAGGTTAGATGATGCCTCATTTTATCACTCCACATAGAATAATCTTCGCCATCAAAATATGGTGGCTTGCCTAATGGAACGGAGAGTAGAGGAGCGCGTTTTGAAATACAGGGATAGCGTAGGGGCATCTTACTATACTTCTTGCGCTCATGGCGCTTAGAAGTGACGGACAAGTCAGAGCTTGATGTGGAGGGCGACGATGAGTCGGTCTCGTAGTAGACCACTTTCTTCATCTTCTTCTTCTTGTAGCCTCTCCGATGGGACTTGATGGAGGAAGAGGATTCCTCCTTATGCTTTGTTGCCGGACTCTCTTGAAAGAGTCCTCCCTGAGCTTGCGGGCTTGTCGCCGGTCATGATCTCCCTCTTGGCGTGATCTCCCAATATCACTTCGAGTTGTTAGACTCTAATGAAGCATCGGGCTCTGATACCAATTAAAAGTTTCCTAGAGGGGGGTGAATAGGAGAAACCTGAAATTTATAAACTTAAGCACACACTACAAGCCGGGGTTAGCGTTAGAATTAAATTCAAGTCTAGGAGAGAGGGGGGAAACAAATCAAATGGGAATCAAGCGAATGAACACGATGATTTGTTTTACCGAGGTTCGATTCCAAAGAACCTAGTCTCCGTTGAGGTGGTCACAAAGACTAGGTCTCTTTCAACCCTTTCCCTCTCCCAAACGGTCACTTAGACCGAGTGAGCCTTCTCCTTAATCAAACGGGTCACTTAGACCCCGCAAGGACCACCACACACTTAGGTGTCTCTTGCTTTGATTAGAAGTCACTTGAGAATAAGAAAGAGAAAGAAGAAAGGCGATCCAAGAAGCAAGAGCTCAAAGGAACACAATCTCTCTCTCACAAGTCACTAAGTGTTTGAGATGAATTTGGGACTTGGAGAGGCTTTGATCTTTTGAATTGTGTCTAGGAGTGAATGCTAGAGCTCTTGTATTGAATGTGATACTCAGAAATCTTGGATGCTTGGAGTGTGTGGTGGTTGGGGGGTATTTATAGCCCTCAACCACCAATGTAGCCGTTGGGAGGCTGCTGGCGATGGGCGCACCGGACAGTCTGGTACACCACCGGACAGATCCTGTTGACTGTCCGGTGAGCCGCCACGTCACCCAACCGTTATGGTTCGGAGCTGAGTCGACCGTTGGGGCTTTGTCCTCTTGCGGCATCGGACAGTCCGGTGCCACACCGGATAGTCTGGTGCCCCTCTGACTTTGCTGCTCTAACTTTTGCATGGCATTGTTGCTCACTGTAGCTCCTGTCAGAGTCGACCGTTGCGTGAGTTAGTCATTGCTCTGCTGGCACACTGGACGGTTCGATGGCACACCGGACAGTCTGGTGAATTATAGCAGAGCGTGGCTCAGTTTTCCCGAGAGTGGCTGATTCATCTTCATACGGACATGGTGCACCGGACACTGTCCGGTGGCACATAGCACAGTCCAGTGCGCCAGTCCATAGCACACGCAAGTCCTTTTTGCTCCTTTTGAATTGGGTCCCTAACTTGAATATTTATTGGTTTGTGTTGATCCTTATGCACCTGTAATACATGAGTTCTAGAGCAAACTAGTTAGTCCATATATTTGTGTTGGACATTCAACCACCAAATTTATTATAGGAAAAGGTTAACCCTATTTCCCTTTCAGAAAGGAAGAAAGGCAATCCAAGAAACAAGAGCACAAAAAGAACACGAACAAACACTCTCTCAAGTCACTAAGTGGTTGAGATGAATTCTAGACTTGGAGAGGGTTTAACTTTGGAAATGTGCCTTGGAGTAAATGCACTAGCTCTTGTATTGAATGTGATCTCTGAAAAAAATTTGGATGCCAAAGGTTGTGGTGGTTGGGGGTATTTATAGCCCCAACCACTTGGTAGCCGTTGGCCAAGGCTGCTGGTGTTGGGCGCACTGGATAGTCCGGTGCGCCACTAGACAGGCACTGTTCCTTGTCCAGTGCGCCTCCACGTCAGCCAACCATTAGGGTTCTGAGCTGATCGACCGTTGGAGACTTTGTCTTCTTGCGGCACCAGACAGTTCGGTGCCACACCAGAAGTCTGGTGCCCTCTGACTTTGCTGCTCTGACTCTGCCGCGCACTGTTTACCGTGGCAAACGCTTTTGCAGTCGACCGTTAGAGCCGAATAGCCATTGCTCCACTGTCTCACCGGACAGTCCGGTGGCACACCGGACAGTGCGGTGAATTATAGCGGAGCGCGCCCTAGAATTCCCGAGAGTGGTGGTTCACTTCTTGTACGGCCTGGTGCACCGGACAGTCCGGTGCGCCATTCTTCAGCACACTCAAGTCCTTTTGCTCCAATTCAAATTGAGTCCCTAACTTGAATCTTTTGTTGGTTTGTGTTGAACCTTATGCACCTGTAATACATGAATTCTAGACAAACTAGTTAGTCCATAGGTTTGTGTTGGTCGTCAACCACCAAAATTAATTATAGGAAATGGTTAGCCCAATTTCCCTTTTAGAGATCAAATTACTAAAGTGAATGAATTGATTAAGCCCGTCAATAAGAAGGATGAACTCATGGAGAAGCAAGAAGATCTACTCATTGATGAAACTTAAAAATGAGAAACTAGAAAATCTCTTGCTCATGAAAAGGAAAAGAATAAAATTTTGACTAATGAGCTAGCATATTGCAATGATTCAATTTCTAGTCTTAAATGTTCAAATGATGATCTTTTTGCTAAAGGTTGATAAATTGAATGGTTGTCATGCATCTACATCCGCTCTTGAGCATGTTACAATTTGTACTAGATGCAAGGATTTTGATGTTGATGCTATTGTTGAGAATGTCACCATAATTAAGAGCTTAAATGATCATGTTGTTAAGTTAGATTCTAAAATAATCGAACATGAACTTGAGTATGAAAAGTACAAATTTACTAGAAGTATTCTTTCTAGTGGGAGGTGGCCTAACATAAAGGATGGTGTTGGCTTCCAAAAGGGAGACAAAGTGAACTATTGGGTAGTTTGGTTATGCTCTACCTGGTTTTTGGGAAGTAATGCTATATGACATAAGATCATGCTTTATCAATGTTGCTGGATTATTTATTGTTCATGATAAGATTATAGTGTTAATTAGAACATGGAGCTTAACTTGAGATAACAGTGCTACCACAAGGGTGGAATGAGATGTCATTGGCTGATTAATTAGAAAAGCTAGTGAGACTTAATCCTTTCCTGAAAGGGGCAAGCGAGATGGAGGAATGTAGCGGATCAGACTATCTTTAAGGCTTTTTGGACGAGGGATTTCTATATCGCCTTCGACCCGAAATACGTAACGGGTTCTCTCATCTAGTGGAACTTTGTAAAGTTCTCACAGTGTATCTCTAGCCATTCACCTTTGTAACACCCTAAATTTTAGGGTATAAAAATTTCTTTGCTCCGTACTCAAAATTTAGGTGTTACCCTTTCCTTTCTTCACTTTTCTTTTCCCTTTATCAAAACTATAGAGTTATTTTGTTCTATGTTGGCGTGAGCCCTATAAGTGTCATGGTTGTTGCATTCATACTGTTGCATAGTGTTTCCAAGTGCAAGAAGTGTTTGAAACATGTTAATATATCTTGTAGAAGTCTCCTGCAAATTTTCATATTTTTCTGAATATTTTTCTATTTTCTGAAATTCAAAATCTATTTATTTGAGGTACTTAAACATTTTAAAAAGTTCTAAATATGTTTTTCGAGTTCATTGGGTGCCAAATCATGTCTAGGAATTTTCCTAGAATGTTTGGAGCATTCGAGATATTTTTCGGATATTAAAAATGATTTCAGCCTTTTTCTAAAATTACTTTTGATTTAAAAAATGAGATAATTACGAAAAATAAAATATCTTCAAACCCTAGAAATATATATATATGGCTAGAATCCTCTTGTCGAGCCCTTTTCGAATTTCGAAACTCCATCCCCAGTCTAGATTCGAAACTCCTGTAATTGCTCGCCGAAGTTCGGAACGGTTCTAACTCCGACGACAACTCTGGTGAGCAATGACTTTCGATCCGTGCGTTGTCGGCGCAATCCGAGGATACTGTTGTGTTCCCCTCATCAAGAGCTTCGTCCCAGTGTCTTTGATTCGTCGATCCGACCAACGGTTCGTCCTCAATCGACGAATTTGTGCTTGGCTCCGGCGAGGTCGTCTTATCCGGTGAGCCTCCACCATTGTTGCACCTAGGGTTTTATCGTGTTTTCCATTTTCCCATCCATACAGAACCCCTCTCCTTTCCCTCACCCCTCCCCGACAGTGGAGCCCTCCCCTGCGCTCTTTCCCCTCGGCGCGGCTCCCCCAGCCTCGGCAGCGGCGGTCGGTCGCCCCCTTGCGAGCCCGGCCGGCCCCCTTCCCCCTGCGATTGGCCTCCTCTTCCCCCTCCCACTCTCTCTTCCATGGTTGAGAGAAATGAGAAGGAGGAGGAGGAAGAAGGGTGTTTTGCGATTAGGTCCATAGACAATTTTAAAATTGTGCGCAGAAATTTGTTTCATTTTAAAATCGCAATAACTTTTGCGTTTAAAATCCGATTCACTCCATTTAAGTTGCGTTAGATTCATATTAAAATTGTATACATGTTAGAAGTATTATTCCCTGTTGTTGTATATTTTATTTAATTTATTTGAATGTTTGTTTGACTGATGGTTACTAGAACAACGTTTCAATTTAAATATAATTTAGGATTTTGATTTGTGCATTAATAATTAGACACTAGCGTGGTTGACATTAACTGAAATATTCTTTATTAATAATAGTTTAATTTAATTGTGCTATCTATTAACTAGTTCTCGCGTGTCATATCGTCCGCGCGCCATACGCGTACAGTGCGCATGCTGTCGTGGTATTTCGCATGTTGCGTATTTCGTTTTGTGTCGTTATTTCGTCTCATTTAGAGTCGCTAATGTTATTTAAATTACTTATCTAACTGAAAGATGTTAGAGTAGCAAATTAATTAAAACTACGCGATGACTCTAGTTGCATTTAATAAATGTTGAATAACGCGAGTATGTTGAATTAAATATTTTATCTCATACTTATATAACGTAGACACGATAACTTCTCAATCGTAGCTTCAATCTCGACATTTCTTTTTCTCATGTGATTGTAGAAGCGAGCGTTATTTTGTATTGCACATTTTTACTATTCTTTCTGTTCTAAGAATGTTGAATATATGTTCGCACTCGCTTAGATAACGTTCCGTCGCTTAGATAACGTTCCGTCCGCGGAGACCGAGGAAGTTGCAGAAGAAGCCCCTGAGCAGCAACAGTTTGGTGAAGGCAAGTGTTCTCTGACCTATTATGTCCTATTTACTTTATAATTCATTGTCCCGCATACTATGATTAACCTAAAGATTGACTAGTTTTTTATTTGTCCTATATTTGATTACCTTTTTGGGTTGGATTATTATAATCAGCTACTAGCTAGTGCTTTACCCTAATCAACGAACATGATGAGAATTACCTTTATGATATGATGATTCAGTATAATTCTTAACTTGTGCCATTTTAGGGGGCTCGGACGATTTCTCGAGTGCCTCTCCATAAGGACCTGTTCATTGAGAGACCACCTGAGACAACAATACAACCATGAGGGTGGAATGGGACACACTTCGCTGATTAATTGGAGGAACCTGAGGTGTATAGTTTGCTTCGTCGTTGTGCCGTCCATGGGGGTTGGGGCATAGTGCTTGCTCTACTAAGGGTGGGTGTCGAGGTTTATTCGATTTGGTTTTGTTAGTCACCCACCTTAGAAAAGAGTACTGTGTTTGTACGACTGGCAAAACCTAACGGACAACTACACACCAGGAAAATCTTTGTAAAGGCTACGTAGTGATACCCCGCCAGATCACCTAGACAGTGATTAATGGGGAGTAGCGCTCCTCGGACATAAAGAGAATCACGATTCGTGGGTAAAGTATGCAACCTCTGCAGAGTGTTAAAAACTGGTATATCAGTCGTGCTCACGGTTAAGAGCAGCCTTGGGATCCTCTTTGATTAGAGATACTCTGGATTCATTTATGTTGATGGTTTAATGATCATGGCTATAATTATAATGTTTGATACTTTCCTCTTTAAGTTAGTGCTCTCTTTTGGGAATATCAACTTGGGATTCATGCTAAAACTTGGCTTTTATTAATAATAAACATCTGACCAACTAAAAACAACTGCTTTGAGCTTAACCCCACATACAGCTAGTCCACTTCAACAAAACGGGACATTTGCTGAGTACGTTGATGTGTACTCACCCTTGCTTAAACACCAAACACCAGGTTGTCCCTATTGCAACCATTGTTCAGGAGAAGATGAAGTAAATACAGAGGATTTCTAGGAGTTTCAGGACTTTGAGGAATTTTAATCTAGACTAGCGACAAACCCCAGTCGGCTGGCTGTGAAGGCCTTATCTTATTGTGTTTCATTCAACACTTTGATTTATGTTTAAGTTAATGACTATGTGGATGTTCTGTACATTATGATGTAATAAAGTTATACCTATTTCCGCTATTATTTGAGCATTGTGTGATGATGTCCAATTATGTAATCGTTGTGTACGTGAATTTCTAATCATGGCACATACATGGTTTGCATTCGGTTTATCTTCTAAAACCGGGTGTGACAACCTTGGGAGTGTCTAAGGGTCTTGCAAACCCTGGCTAAACGGGAAACATGTCTTGTGGGTAAAGAGATGCAACCTCTGCAGAGTGTAAAACTGTTATGTCAACCGTGCTCACGGCCAAGAGCGACTCAGGAATATTGCATGATTAACTTATGGAATTAAACTTAATCTGTCATTTGCATTGTATTGTGAGATTTATTATTAATTGTGAACTCTTATTTAATTGTGTTGGTATCTATTTATACTTAGTAACTGCTAATAAAATCTTGACCAACTTATTAAAAACAATGCTCAATCATAACCATTCTTTTTGTAAGCCTTACATTTCACATGAGCCCCACCGTAAGTGAGCTCATGCATATTATTTCCCACAACTTGTTGAGCGATGAACGTATGTGAGTTCACTCTTGCCGTACTCACACCTAGGTCAATAACAGATACTGCAATATGAGGGGCATGAATGTGCTATGATGAGTTTGTGAGAGGTCTAAACCATTGTCTCCCAGCCAACTATGGTTGCGCAGGATTGTTGTCGTCATATGATGTAATTATTTAGTTATTTTGTATAGAACCCCTATTATATAATAAAGATGTGATATTGATTTCTATACAATCTCTACTACTACTTAAATGCCTAATGTAGGCGTCCATAGCCTCGGATGGTGCATTGTTCTGCCGAACCGCATCCAGCCGCACGCTGCGCTCTGCGATCCTTCCCAACTGCACAGATCCCGTCTCCGCGCCGCCATCAAGGGTCGTGTTGCCGTCCCTCCCCGCCCCACACATTGCCAGCCGCGACAAACGCCGCATGGCCCCCGACACGATGCCCCACGCTCCGCGCCCCCTCTCCCCCCGGCGAAGAAGCTGGTGAGAACGGAACGAAGGAGATGGATGCAGAGCCTGAAGCCAAAGCCGTCGAGGCCAAGGCTAAAACGGTGGCCATGGAGGCGGAGGCGAAGCCTGACGCCTCGGATGAAGAAGATGGTGGGACTGGCTCAGACCGCGAAGCAGATGTCAAGGGTGCTGATCCGAAGGTGAAAGCGGAGGAGTCCGACGGCGAGGATGAGGAGGGAGCCACCGCCGTGACCGACGGCGATAGTGAAGAGGAAGCTGCTGAGATGGGTGACGAGAGCGAAAAGGATGGTGGTGAATCCGACACTGAAGGTGATGCTGAGGAATCTCCTCCATCCCCTCCTCGCTGCAGTCGCTGCCGTAAGCGAGCAGCCACTCCCGATGACGAAGCAGAGGAGAACCCTACGCCGTCGCGTCGCTGGTGCCGTCGGAAGTCAGGGGAGCGTGGTGACTCCCCGCCGCCACTTCCTGACCACCTCCGCTGCCATCGCAGCGACGGGAAGAAGTGGCGCTGCTCGGGACGCGACATTATCAACTCCTGTGAAGATTTGTTTACAGGAAGAAGTGGCGCTGCTCGGGAAGAAGTGGCGCTGCTCAGGACAGGAAGAAGTGGCGCTGCTCAGGACCAGCTAGCAGTGGACCTGCGGCATTATCAACTCCTGTGAAGATTGGTGTAGAAATTCCTGCACCCATACAGCGGTGCTATCGTTCCAAGAATGTTGAGCCATTGCATGTTGGTCCTGTGAAGGTTACCCAGCTAATCTTTAAATTGTTCACCACTTATAGTTTGATCTTTGTTGTTTAACTTTATGTTGGGTCTTTGCTTATTACCAATGTTTGTTTGTTATTAGGTTGTTCCTCATGCGATGAGTGTGACAAAAACAACAAGAACATGTCATTGCTGTGGAATGAAGAAGGCTGCACGTGTGGCCAATTGCAAGAACTGTGATAAGAACTTTTATAACAGATGCATTAATAAATGGTTAGTCTTTGATTTGCTTGCCATTGCTTTTTTGCATGCTTAATCAGTGGATTAGGAACATATGATTAAATTACACACTAAGCTCAAACTTTTAAAGTTTCAACTATGAGGTAATGAGAACTTGGTAGATTACAATTTAGTAATTATATAAGAGATTAGCTCGCTATTCAGGTTGTTATAGTGGTTGAAGAGGTGCACCGGGGGGCTATGCCAGGCTTCCTAGCCTCCTGGTGAAGGTGTTGTCTGGCACACCGATGGGAAGAAGGGGTCACCCTCATCAACCATGCCAGGCTTCCCAATCAGAGGAGAAGAATCGGGCTGCTTCACCCAAGAAGGTCAAAACCACATATTTCCTGAAGATAGAGAAGAATATCACCCTAGAACTAAAGAAGAAAGACACTGAGTTCAGCCCGATGGCTGTTCAATAATCTTTCGAAGAGGTAACTTCCTATTTTGTGCTTATTTACACTCCTACATTTATTTTGAATAGGATCAGATTGAAATTATCCTATTGCTTGCACATTAGATTTTTGTTAGTATTTTTAATCAACTCTACAGTCAGATTTCCTGAAGATGGAGAAGAATATCACCCTAAAGCTAAAGAAGAAAGACACTGAGTTCAGCCTAATGGCTGTTCAATAATCTTTCGAAGAGGTAACTCCTTATTTTGTGCTTATTTACACTCCTACATTTATTTTGAATAGGATCAGATTGAAATTATCCTATTGCTTGCACATTAGATTTTTGTTAGTATTTTTAATCAACTCTACAGTCATGGTAAAATGCAACTGTGCAATACACATTTTACAGGGTTCTACATGTGTTCTTCAATAACCTTAATTCTAATTTATTGATGATTGTTTGTGTTGTAAGAAATGGTGCTTTGCAAAATTTAGAATAAACTATGTAATAATAATATTGTAATGTTACTAGGGTTTTATCCTCCTATATAAGAAGTTCAAATGGATAAACAATAAAGGTAGTGAGTTCAATCACCTTTAGAAGATCATTGTTTACTTTGCTGGTATGATACTCTTGATGAGTAGTTTATTGAATATATGTGAATAGATAAGGTTGTTTTTAGTTAACAAAGGAGGCCACATTTCATATGTAGTCTCGACATAACCTACTTGGAGCTTTTGTTCTTGCATGATTTTTTATGTTAATGCTAACGATTATCATCTTTGGTTATTTTTTCTTTTTTAATTATACTTCTATGATAGATGGATGTGTTCTTTCTTCATACTTTACACCAATTGAGAATGAAAATTATAGTGAAGATTTTGATCTCAAGCAAGCATTAAAAAAAGAACAGGAGTTAACATACCTCATCCAACCTCTGCTATACCAAATCAGTTTGGCTTATAAGACCTTGATTGTATATCAAACTGTTCTCTACTGGTTTCTTTATCACCTTCAACAATAGTGGGAACAACAGACTCATGGTCACTTATAGCAAATGATTCATGAGAAGGACAATAGGGAGTAGATTCTGAAGATTGAACGGGTATATCAAGGTCCCCTGGTAACATATTATTTATTCCACTGTCCTCTGGTTCTTTAGATGTCAAATTTTCATAGGATTCTTTGGGCATAACTTCACTGCCATTAACAACACCATTTGTAATTGCATATTCTACAAAAAAATATTTTAGTTTTCTCGCCACTACAATGCTGGGTATTAATTAATACTTGAAATTTTGATATGCAGGTGGCTGAGGGACCCAGGAGTAGTCGGGCGTCAAAGATAATCGGCATGGAATTTACTAGTTTATAATAGCGCCTGAAGGAGCTAGGATTTATGAATCATTCTCCGCCACCTTGAGGTACTCACCGGAGCCAGAATTTATGAATCGTTGTCCACCATCTCGATGTATTCACCATGTCACTTTTTTCCTTTTCAACACTAAATAATTATTTGCTTAAATGTCAATATTATTTAGCTATTCCTTTGAAATTTACTAATCTATATTGAATAGAGACTTGGGGTGGCTCCATCGCTAGCTTTGATGGTAATGGTTATACAAGTAATAAGTTTAAAGATCAGGTGACTACAAAGTATCACCATTGCACTCTTCACATTCTATATTACTTTTTGTTAAAAGGCGCTCGGGTTTTGGACGCTGTCCGCGTTTCACGCCCTTCAGCCGACTCGTGTGGTGACGCGTGGAGGAGGCGTCCCCACGAGCGGACCCGAAGCTTTCGATAAATTTAGTTCTGAGATGCCTCACCCTCATCCACACTTGCTTCGCCATGCCTCCGCCCTCGTCCTCCCCTCCCCCTCGCTAATCTCGCGGCGAGCCGCGCCAGCCCCATCCCCACATCCCCCGCAACCGTCACCAGCGCGGTCCAAGCCTGGATCCATGGCGCCGCCCTCACCCTCCCCCCGCCAATCTCACGGCCGCGCCGCGCCCGCCCCATCCCTGCATCGCCGCAGCCATCACCAGCGCGCCCCAAGCCCCCAAACTTCGCTCGCTCTCCACACGATGGTCACCCATCCTACCGCTTGCCCCCTCCCACCATCGCGTTTCCACCCACGTACCCCGTCCATCCAGACGTCGTCGTCGCGCTGGTCTCCTCCTGCCTCGCGGAGTCGCGAGCCCCTCTACTCGGCCCTTGCCGCGCCGCTGCACGATGGAGGACCTCGAAGGGGAACGCTGTGCTGCTCCTGCATCCTCTCCAGAGCCGACTCGGACGCCACCGTCGTCCGTCTCATCTCCGTCTCCCCGGGAGGACATCTCGCTGGCCGGCACGAGCTGGCCTTCTTCTCTGGTTCTGGCCCTCGCCCCCACCCCACCCCACTCTGCGCCTCCCCCATGCCCACGTCGTCGAGGCACACGCCCGCCAACTCCACCTTGCCTTAGCACTCTCCTTCTCCGACCCAGACGCCGTTATCGCCCGTCCCATCTCACTCTCTCTGGGAGGGAATCTCGCTGGCCAGCACGAGCTGACCTTCTTCTTTGGCTCCGGCTCCGGCTCCACCCTGTAAGTGCAATCAACCCTAATTGAGGGTTTTGGTGATTAATGACAAAACAAACTAAGATTCTAACAAGTTTGCTTCTAGTATGTACACAGTATTTCTACAGACAGGAGAAGCACAGATCTTACGAGCATAAAGGTATAAAGCACAGCGGATTTAAAAATTCCACATCAAATGGTGTGCTCCAAGTGCCAAGAAACAACGGCGGTGCAAAATTTATATTTCTTGAGTCATAGGAATCGCCGTACAATTAAGAGGGATCTGCGACGGTTAAGTAAGTTGTGAAACGAGCCAAGTTCAAAATGTTTTGAAAAACTCCTTGGAGATCATTTTCCTAGATCATGAATGCTCTTGAGAAAAACAAATTTTACTTCCCACAAAGTCTCCCCTTTTGTTCCCTTCAAAATTCTCAAAGTTTGGTTTCAGCCCCCTGAAACCGGTTCAACCGGTCCTGAAACCGGTTCAACCGGTTTCGGTACTGTTCACCTGCCACCTCTGCTCTGACCTTTCTGACAGTCAGAGCTGTCAGAAAAAGTCGCAGCAGATTTCTTTTGAAATTCGGTTGAGTCTATTTTTGTCCCTACTCAGCCGGTTTTGAAACCGGTCGAGTGTCCGGCTGAGTAGCTCAGTGGACCGGTTTCTCCCTGGTAGAAACCGGTTCAACCGGTTTGGAAACCGGTTCAACCGGTTTTTGCCCACTTTCTCCCAACGGCTGCCAGCTTTTGGGGGATCCTTTATATACCCCCTCACACTCTCTCTCTCATTTACTTCGCCTCTCTCACGAATTCTGGACTGGCCAACCTTCAAACAAGAGCATTCATTTCACCTTTCACACCCGCAATCGCATCTCCTTCAATCATTTGAAGGACCCTTGGTGTGAGGTGAACTCGATCGAACTCGCTGTCAATTTCATCTCGATTCTCCCATTCTCTTGTTCTTGAGCTCGTTGCAAACTTAACCGTGTGCGGATTTGTTACTCTTGGAACCTTGTGTTCCTTGACGGTTAGAGGTTGCTTGGGAGTCTCCAAATTTGTGGACGACCCCAAGAAGTTTGTATCACCCGCTCCTTGAGCAGATTTGAGAAGAGATTGCCTTGACCTTTGTGGTCGGCTTGTGGAGGATTAGGGTTGGAAAAGACCCGGCCCTTTGTGGGTTCCTCAACGAGGAGTAGGACACCTTTGTGGTGGTTGCCGAACCTCGGGTTATATCGCGTGTTCTTGTGTGTTCTTGTCAAGCGCTTTATATTCAGTGGTTGGCTCATATTATTCATTTAAGTAGTTCTTGTGTAGAGCAAATCTTCAGTTGTATTATTCACTACTTCGCACTTGTTAAATAGATTATCTAATTTAAGTTGAGCGGGTTCAAACTTGTTCAGTTGTGATTAAAATCGACTGAACCGGTTTGCACCTGTGCAACTTTGATTTAACAATATTTCGAAGTTTTAGTGAAAATTTTCAGGTGTAGCCTATTCACCCCCCCCCCCCTCTAGGCTACTTTCAATTGGTATCAGAGCCTCGTACCTCATTTTACGCTTAACCGCGTGAGGAAGCGATTATGTCTACTCAACGGGACCATGTGGATCCTATCCTCGAGGATATTCCCGTCACATCCTCCGGTGAGGAAGTGGACCCCAAGGTCCTCGACCTCGCCATGAAGATTGCCGAGAGGATGTTCCTCAAGATGAAAGAGGAAGATGCTAAGAAAAAGGCCGAAGAAGAAGAATCAAGAAGAAAGGCCGAAGAAGACAAAGGTAAGGGAACATTTGATTATAATGATGATCTAGTGAATCTTTTGGTGTCTAAGGTATTGAGCAAGGTAAGTCTCAACACCGAAGGATCATCTACCAAAAGCAAAGGTAATGACTTTAGCAAAGTTCAATTCGATTACTCTAGAAATTTTATTCCCAACTTCTCTTCCGCCCCACTTGGAAAGTTACCAACTCTTAGTGAGTTGAACTACGATGAGTGGGCCGACAAGATGAAGTCGCATTTAATCGGTGTGCATCCTAGTCTTTGGGAGATTGTTAATGTAGGTATGTATAAGCCCGCCCAAGGAGAAGAGATGACTCCGGAAATGATGCAAGAGGTTCATCGAAATGCTCAAGCAGTGAGCATAATCAAAGGAAGTCTTTGTCCGGAAGAATACCGGAAAGTTCAAGGAAGAGAAGATGCCCGTGACATTTGGAATATTCTTAAAATGTCACATGAAGGAGATCCCAAAGCTAAAAGACATAGAGTTGAGGCTTTGGAAAGTGAGCTTGCAAGATATGATTGGATAAAGGGTGAGTCACTTCAATCACTCTTTGATCGGTTGATGGTGTTGGTCAATAAAATAAGAGTTCTTGGGAGTGAAGATTGGAGTGACTCCAAGGTCACAAGATTGTTCATGAGAGCTTATAAAGAAAAGGATAAGAGTCTTGCAAGGATGATTAGGGATCGTGATGACTATGAGGATATGACGCCTCATCAATTATTTGCAAAGATTCAACAACATGAGTCCGAAGAAGCTCCTATCAAGTCAAGGGACTCTCATGCATTGATCACTAATGAACAAGACAACCCTAAGAAGAACAAAGACCACAAAGCAAAGAAGGTGGTCGAGACCTCAAGTGATGAAGATAGCTCAAGTGATGAAGACACTGCTATGTTCATCAAAACATTCAAGAAATTTGTAAGGAAAAATGACAAGTTCCAAAGGAAAGGAAAGAAGAGGGCATGCTATGAATGTGGCCAAACCGGTCATTTCATAGCGGATTGTCCTAACAAGAAGGAACAAGAAGCTAAAAAGGAATACAAGAAGGACAAGTTTAAAAAGGGAGGCAAGACCAAGGGATACCTCAAGAAGAAGAAGTACGGTGAAGCTCATATTGGTGAAGAATGGAACTCCGATGAAGAGAGTTCTAGCTCCGAGGAAGAGGAAGTGGTGGCAAATGTGGCCATCCAATCTACATCAAGTGCGCAACTCTTCACCAACCTACAAGACGACTCCTACACTCCAACTTGCCTCATGGCAAAGGGAGACAAGGTAACTTTATTTAGTGATGATTTTTCAAATGATGATGATGATGATCAAATTGCCATGAAAAATAAAATGATTAAAGAGTTTGGCTTAAATGGATACAATGTTATCACCAAATTAATGGAAAAGCTAGATAAAAGAAAAGCAACTCTTGATGCTCAAGAAGACTTGCTTATCCTTGAAAAGGAAAGAAACCTAGAGCTTCAAGAGTTGATTCACAATAAAGATAAAGAAGTAATTAACATGAAAAACTCTATAGATAATCTTGCAAATGAAAAGAATGCACTTGAATCAAGCATGTTAAGCTTGAGTGTTCAAAATCAAGAACTTCAAGTGCAACTTGAAAATTGCAAGAACATCAATGCCTCATCTTTAGTGCTTGAATCTAAGTCTAGCTTAAATGATAATTCTTGCAAACATTGTGCCAAATATCATGCTTCTTGTTGTCTAACTAACCATGCAAGGAAGAATAGCCCACAGGTGAAGGTCAAAGAAATATTGAAAAGATGCTCTAGCAATGATGGGTTAAAGAAAGTTGAACCCAAGTACAAGTCCCTTAAGCCCAACAATGGAAGAAGGGGGCTTGGGTTCAACTCATCTAAGGAAAACCCTAGCACAGTGCATAAGGGGTGGAGATCCCCCAAGTTCATAGAGGGAACCACCCTATATGATGCCTTGGGGAGGATTCACTCCTCACATGACAAGTCACCTCAGGTAAAGGTTAACTTGAGTTCCACAAAGAGTAAGATGAAGGAAGAGGGATCCTCAAGTGGACAAAAATTTAATGCTCCCATTTCCCATTCATATCTTTGTGATTATATGTTGACTTGGGATTTAGGAAAATTGGTTGTGAAATATGTGGGTGCCTACACTAAACGAAAAGTCATGAAAAGAAGTGTGTGGGTACCAAAGGCTATAACTAACAATGTAGGACCCAATTCAATTTGGGTACCTAAAAGCATAGCCTAAACTTGTTTTGCAGGTCTACTCCTCTGGTGGGTCAAGTTGGGTGCTTGACAGTGGATGTACAAATCACATGACCGGGGAGAAAGACATGTTTCATACATTGCAACTAACTCAAGAAGCACAAGAAATTGTGTTTGGAGATAGTGGCAAAAGTAAGGTGATTGGTATTGGTAAAATTCCTATCTCAGACCAACAATCACTTTCAAATGTTTTATTAGTGGATTCTTTAAGCTATAATTTGTTGTCCGTTTCACAACTTTGTGGAATGGGTTATAATTGTCTATTTTCGGATGTGGATGTGAAGATCCTTAGAAGGGAGGACTCCTCAGTTGCCTTTACCGGTCGCTTGAAGGGCAAGCTTTATCTTGTTGATTTCACAACAAGTAAAGTGACGCCTGAGACTTGTTTAGTGGCAAAGTCCGACAAGGGTTGGCTTTGGCATCGCCGGCTAGCCCATGTCGGTATGAGGAATTTGGCCAAACTTCAAAAGGATAATCACATCATTGGACTAACAAATGTTGTATTTGAGAAAGATAGGGTTTGTGGCGCATGCCAAGCAGGAAAGCAACATGGAGTCCCACATCAATCAAAGAATGTGGTCACAACAAAGAGGCCATTGGAGCTCCTTCACATGGACCTCTTCGGACCGGTGGCCTACATTAGCATTGGTGGTAGTAAGTATGGTTTAGTTATTGTTGATGATTTTTCTCGATTCACCTGGGTTTTCTTTTTAAGTGACAAAGGTGAAACCCAAGAAGTTTTGAGGAAATTCATGAGGAGAGCTCAAAATGAATTTGAGCTCAAAATCAAGAAAGTGAGAAGCGATAATGGGACGGAATTCAAGAACACAGGTGTTGAAGAATTCTTAGGAGAAGAGGGAATCAAACATGAGTTCTCGGTGCCTTACACTCCACAACAAAATGGTGTTGTGGAAAGAAAGAACCGAACTCTAATTGAAGCTGCAAGAACCATGTTGGATGAATACAAGACACCTGACAACTTCTGGGCAGAGGCGGTCAACACCGCCTGTCATGCAATCAACCGTCTCTATCTTCATAAGATCTACAAAAAGACTGCTTATGAGCTTCTCACTGGTAACAAACCCAAAGTTGATTATTTTAGAGTTTTTGGTTGTAAATGTTTTATTCTTAACAAGAAAGTCAAGAGCTCAAAGTTTGCTCCTAGAGTGGACGAGGGCTTCTTGCTTGGTTATGCATCAAATGCGCATGGATATCGTGTTTTCAACAATACCACCGGTCTTGTTGAAATAGCGATAGACGTGACATTTGATGAGTCTAATGGCTCGCAAGGGCATGTTTCTAATGACACTGCAGGAAATGAAGAACTACCTTGTGAGGCTATAAAGAAATTTGCAATAGGTGAGGTGAGACCTCAAGAAAGGGATGATGAAGAAGGAACCTTATGGATGACCAATGAGGTAGTTGATGTGGGTGCAAGGGTGGTGAGTGACAAAGTGTCCACCCAAGCAAACCCATCAACCTCAAGTCATCTAAGCCACGAAGAAAATCATCAAAGAATGCCAACAGTGGTAGAAAATGAACATGAAAGCATTGATGGTGAAGTGCCTCTTGATCAAGCAATTGATGAGGAGGAGCAAATACAAAGACATCCATCAGTTCCTCATCCAAGAGTCCATCAAACAATTCAAAGGGACCATCCAGTGGACAACATCCTGGGTAGCATCAGGAGAGGGGTAACAACTCGATCTCGTTTAGCTAATTTTAGTGAATTTTACTCGTTTGTTTCCTCTCTTGAGCCACTTAAGGTTGAAGATGCATTGGGTGATCCGGATTGGATAATGGCCATGCAAGAGGAGTTAAACAACTTCACCAGGAATGAAGTCTGGTCCTTAGTCCAAAGACCCAAACAAAATGTGATTGGGACTAAATGGGTTTTTAGGAACAAGCAAGATGAACATGGCGTGGTCACAAGAAACAAGGCACGGTTGGTTGCCCAAGGCTATACTCAAGTGGAAGGACTTGACTTTGGTGAAACATATGCGCCGGTAGCAAGGTTAGAATCAATTAGAATATTAATTGCCTATGCTACTAACCATGATTTCAAGCTATATCAAATGGATGTCAAGAGCGCTTTTCTAAATGGACCACTACAAGAAAGAGTATATGTGGAGCAACCACCGGGCTTTGAAGACCCAAAGAAGCCAAATCATGTTTATCTTCTTCACAAGGCACTCTACGGGCTTAAGCAAGCCCCTAGAGCCTGGTATGACTGTCTTAAAGATTTTTTAATTAAAAATGGGTTTACTATAGGAAAAGCTGACTCTACTTTATTTACTCGAAAAGTTGATAATGAATTATTTGTGTGCCAAATATATGTTGATGACATTATATTTGGTAGTACTAATGAAAATTTTTGTAAAGAGTTTAGCAAAGTGATGACAAACAGGTTTGAGATGTCTATGATGGGCGAGCTTAAATACTTCCTGGGATTTCAAGTCAAACAACTCAAGGAAGGTACATTTCTATGCCAAACTAAATATACTCAAGATATGCTCAAGAAGTTTGGCATGGAAAAAGCAAAGCACGCCAAGACTCCAATGTCATCAAATGGACATCTTGACCTAAATGACGAAGGTAAACCTGTAGATCAAAAATTATATAGATCAATGATAGGATCACTGCTTTACTTATGTGCATCTAGACCTGATATAATGTTGAGTGTTTGCATGTGTGCACGTTTTCAAGCAAATCCTAAAGATTGTCATCTTGTAGCCGTTAAGAGAATTCTAAGATACTTAGTTCACACCCAAAACCTAGGATTATGGTATCCTAAAGGCTCCCTTTTCGATTTACTTGGCTATTCTGACTCAGATTATGCCGGTTGCAAAGTAGATCGAAAAAGCACTACTGGGACTTGCCAATTCCTTGGGCGGTCCTTAGTGTCATGGAGTTCCAAGAAGCAAAATTGTGTTGCACTTTCCACTGCAGAAGCTGAGTACATAGCAGCTGGGGCATGTTGTGCATAGTTGTTATGGATGAAGCAAACCCTTAGAGACTTTGGTTGTGAATTTAACAAAATTCCACTTTTGTGTGACAATGAGAGTGCCATAAAACTTGCAAACAACCCTGTGCAACACTCTAGAACTAAACATATTGACATCCGACACCATTTCTTGAGAGACCACGAAGCCAAAGGAGATATCGAACTATTTCATGTGAGCACCGAAAATCAACTAGCCGATATCTTCACAAAACCCCTTGATGAGACTAGGTTTTGTTTTCTTAGGAGTGAGCTAAATATCTTAGATTCTCGAAACGTGACTTAATAACTAAAATTTTGATCAAATTTGATGGTTGAAAATTGATTGTTTGAGCAATTTGAAATGAGAAATATCATTTTTATCTTTAAAATATCTCATGTCATATTTGCTAAGTGCTATTACAGCCCTTCCGGGCAATATCTGGAAACTGGTTGAGTAAACCGGCTGAGTAGGCCACTCAACCGGTTTCTCCCTGGTGGAAACCGGTTGAACCGGTATAAAAACCGGTTGAACCGGTTTCGGCCGTCGCGCCGTCAGTCTGCGCGCAGTCTGCGCTGACAGCTGCGCAGTCTGCGCTGTCAGTTTTGCAGTCTGTGCTGTCAGACTGCCAGGATTTTCGCGCAGTCAACACTGTTTTCTGCGCGCTTTTACTGCGCAGTTTGACTCGAAACCGGTTGAACCGGTTTTGAAACCGGTTGAACCGGTTTTCGACTTTTTGGCGGCCGACTCCTCTCCCTTTTATGTCTCTCCCTCTCTCCTCTTCCCTTCTCAGTCTCTTATTTTTCCAGCCGCCGCCGCCCCTCATTTCTCTCTCACACCTTCTCACTCTCTCGTGCCCTCACTTGTTTGGAAGAGTGGTTGGAGATCCGTTCTTCTTGGCGTGTTTCCACCATCTTCCTGCATCTCGTTGGGAGTTCTTGACCCAATCCTCGGATCGAGGTATTGCCCTATGTTATTTTCTTGTACTCGATCCTACGCGTTCTTGATTATCTTATGTATCATTCGTTGGGTACATTTTAGTTTAAGTGATTGCAACACTTAGATTATCCTCATTTTGTCACAAACATTGTTAGAGATTAGCGATTTGATGTTGTTCATTGTAGTTGAACCGCTCATATGAACGGTTGAAGTGCATGCTCAATGTCTTATGCGGTTCTTCTCCAACGTGTTTGATCCTTGCTCATCATAGGTTCTATTTCTTATTTATTAGAATGGTGCGAAGAAGGAACCCATCGGTGGTCGAGTCCGACTCCTCGGACGACCAGGAAATCCGTGAAGATTCTCCTCCTCGCTCTCGATCCAAGCGAGGGCGCGGAAGCGGCAATGTCATGCCGGGTGCTGAGGCCTCCGGGTCTCATAGTGCTCGCGGTCGGACGTCTCGGAATCCTTCCGGGCGGTCTCGACCTGCGGCGAATCCGCAGGCATGGGAGCCTGCAAGTGATGATGATGGGGGGAAGGACGATGAAGTTGATCTTCCCCCGGCCCACGCTCCGGTGATTCGCGGTTTGGTCCTCCACCGGGCTGAAGCTCGGCGTGCTGGCAATGAGCCAGTCACTGACTTCACTGCCAGTGGAGGCTCTGCCCTTCTCCAGGATCTTCGTTTCCAAAATCCTGTATTGCGTATTCGCGATGCCAGGATCGATGGAAATCGATTTTGGACTCTTCACCACGTGGATTTCTATAATTCAGTCATTCTTCCCAAGAAGCATCAACCCATCCTGCATCAAAGATATATTAACTGGGAAGGTTGTGAAGCTATTGGAGATCCAGAAATGTCACAGGCACTGAGGGCCTGTGAAAGGAAACAAATGAAGGATATCATGACATTCCAGTATGACTGGAATGATGAAGTAATTGCTCAATTTTACTCCACTCTCTGGATAAAGCTTGCTGACGAGGAGAGTCATTACAACTACCCCTATCTGAACTTTTTCATTGAAGGTAGTTGGTACAAGGTGAGCTATCATCGATTTGCTCACATTCTTGGCTTTTCTGACGATGATATATCTGGAGACAAGATCAAGATTCATGATTTCCGGCAGCCCACAAGAGAAGAAGCCAAGGATCTTCATCTGTCTGAGTCTGGAAAGTATTGGGAGTCAACCAACGTTCATAAGTATTATCGTTATATCAACTCCCTGTGCAGGATGACCCTCATTCCTAAAGGGGGAAATCAGATGAACATCCTTGGGGAGAGCAAGGTCCTGCTCTCTTTTATGAAGCCAAACAGCTCAGAAAGGATTAATGTCTTTGACATGATATGGCAGGAAATTATTCATGCTGCCTGCTTTCCTTTGAAGGGGTGTCTGCATGCTCCATTCATTATGAAGATGATTGAGGTCGTGACCCAGTTCAGATTTGACAAGGGTACCCGACATCAGTCATACACCCCTTTCTGGATTGATCCAAACAATCCAGCTGGGCGTCTCCGGAAAGCCCCCTCCAGTTCTCGTGGTCATGCTTCTGCGGGTCCGTCTGCTGGTGCTGCTGCTGCTGCTGCTGCTGCTGCTGGTGCCTCGCGCTCTTCCCCTGGCCGCGGATCTCCCACACCACGTGGTCGTGGTCGTGGTCGAGGTCGTGGTCATGGGATGGGTGCCCGTTTGGCCCACGGGATTGCGACCTTCTTCTCCATGTGCCGAAATATTGCTGCAGACGTTCATGAGGTGGCTCGCCGTCAGAGGGAGACCGACGACAACCTGCATCGTCAAGCTTCTGCTTTGGGTACTCCCTTCGCTCCCCGCTCTCCTGATGTACCTCTTCACCCTCCTCCTCCAGATATCAATGAGTGGTACCAGCAGGCGTATGGGGTACCTTTCTCAACAGGTGATGACGTCGAAGAAGAAGAGACTTATGTTGATGATCCAGAGCAGTTTGTCCCGCCCTCGTATCACGGGGATCCGGGGCAATCGTCCTCTTATCCTCCGCCCCAGGACCCTTCGGGCAGTGCTCCTCCTCCGACCCAGTCTGGAGAGGAACACTTTGCCTCTGACCTGGCGCATCATTTCTTCGGTCCTCATCATCCTCCTCCTCACTGGTGATCATTGGTTTGGCGGTTCTCTCTCTCTTTTTGGTTCTTATGCCAAAAAGGGGGAGAAAGTTTATCATGCAGTTCCCCTACCCCTATTTTTGTAATGAACTCTTGGTCTGTAATAACTACTATTTGATGCATGCATGGCTTGAATGCCATAAACTCCATGGCTTGAATGCCATAAACACCTTTATGATGTGTTGAGACAAGCTCTCATTATTGTAATAGCTGTAGAACTTCTTTTCATATCATATGCTATGCAATAATGAGCTTTAATGTGCTTTTACTCCTTTTATTCATTGATGTTTCATATCTCATCATTTTTGTGTATAGTGTTGATTGTTCTCTCTCTAAACTTCTTTTCATATCATATGCTATGCAATAATGAGCTTTAATGTGCTTTTACTCCTTTTATTCATTGATGTTTCATATCTCATCATTTTTGTGTATAGTGTTGATTGTTCTCTCTCTAAATATGTTGCAAATTGACATATCAAGTCAATGTTAATATCGCAAAACTCATGCACATATTTAGGGGGAGCTACACATACACAAAAGATTTTATATCGCAAGTACTTGTAACTTTTAATTCTTATTTCCATTCTAGTTTGTTTTGGCATCAATCACCAAAAAGGGGGAGATTGTAAGTGCAATCAACCCTAATTGAGGGTTTTGGTGATTAATGACAAAACAAACTAAGATTCTAACAAGTTTGCTTCTAGTATGTACACAGTATTTCTACAGACAGGAGAAGCACAGATCTTACGAGCATAAAGGTATAAAGCACAGCAGATTTAAAAATTCCACATCAAATGGTGTGCTCCAAGTGCCAAGAAACAACGGCGGTGCAAAATTTATATTTCTTGAGTCATAGGAATCGCCGTACAATTAAGAGGGATCTGCGACGGTTAAGTAAGTTGTGAAACGAGCCAAGTTCAAAATGTTTTGAAAAACTCCTTGGAGATCATTTTCCTAGATCATGAATGCTCTTGAGAAAAACAAATTTTACTTCCCACAAAGTCTCCCCTTTTGTTCCCTTCAAAATTCTCAAAGTTTGGTTTCAGCCCCCTAAAACCGGTTCAACCGGTCCTGAAACCGGTTCAACCGGTTTCGGTACTGTTCACCTGCCACCTCTGCTCTGACCTTTCTGACAGTTAGAGCTGTCAGAAAAAGTCGCAGCAGATTTCTTTTGAAATTCGGTTGAGTCTATTTTTGTCCCTACTCAGCCGGTTTTGAAACCGGTCGAGTGTCCGGCTGAGTAGCTCAGTGGACCGGTTTCTCCCTGGTAGAAACCGGTTCAACCGGTTTGGAAACCGGTTCAACCGGTTTTTGCCCACTTTCTCCCAACGGCTGCCAGCTTTTGGGGGATCCTTTATATACCCCCTCACACTCTCTCTCTCATTTACTTCGCCTCTCTCACGAATTCTGGACTGACCAACCTTCAAACAAGAGCATTCATTTCACCTTTCACACCCGCAATCGCATCTCCTTCAATCATTTGAAGGACCCTTGGTGTGAGGTGAACTCGATCGAACTCGCTGTCAATTTCATCTCGATTCTCCCATTCTCTTGTTCTTGAGCTCGTTGCAAACTTAACCGTGTGCGGATTTGTTACTCTTGGAACCTTGTGTTCCTTGACGGTTAGAGGTTGCTTGGGAGTCTCCAAATTTGTGGACGACCGCAAGAAGTTTGTATCACCCGCTCCTTGAGCAGATTTGAGAAGAGATTGCCTTGACCTTTGTGGTCGGCTTGTGGAGGATTAGGGTTGGAAAAGACCGGGCCCTTTGTGGGTTCCTCAACGAGGAGTAGGACACCTTTGTGGTGGTTGCCGAACCTCGGGTTATATCGCGTGTTCTTGTGTGTTCTTGTCAAGCGCTTTATATTCAGTGGTTGGCTCATATTATTCATTTAAGTAGTTCTTGTGTAGAGCAAATCTTCAGTTGTATTATTCACTACTTTGCACTTGTTAAATAGATTATCTAATTTAAGTTGAGCGGGTTCAAACTTGTTCAGTTGTGATTAAAATCGACTGAACCGGTTTGCACCTGTGCAACTTTGATTTAACAATATTTCGAAGTTTTAGTGAAAATTTTCAGGTGTAGCCTATTCACCCCCCCTCTAGGCTACTTTCACACCCCCACCCCACTCCATACCTCCCCCCGTGCCCGCGTTGTCGGGGCACATGCTCGCCCAACTCCACCTCACCTCGGCACTTTCCCTCTCGATCCGATCCGGAGCTGACGCTCCCACCGGCGTTAAATAGCACGATGTCGAAGCCCGGAGGTGGTGGTGCTTTCTTGGAACAGATCGAAGGCTCCATCTCTAGGCTTTCTTCTTGTGGGGATGTTTTTTTATTTGATTTAGGTTTTTGTGCAGGTGCTGATGTCTATCCCAATGCCCACGGGGTTCATTGGTGCTGATCCATACAAGATGTGAGTAGAGGGCAGGCTTCGGCGTCAAGGCCAAGGCGGCGTGGCGACCTGTAGCAGCAGGGTGACTACCTGGCTCGCCTGTGTGGGTTGCCTGGACAGTCGTGCTAGCTTCGCTAGCGGTCGCGACCTTGAGATCGGGGAGCTTGCCCGGGTAAGTAATGAATGTGCTCATGGAAAAGAATAGACTCATCTATCCGCCCGTCGATCAGGCGAGGGCGAGGGCTCCAACCGGTCCATGGACGTGACGGAGAGACTAGCGCTGGAGGAGCTGTTCCTATTTGATGGTGCATTCATTATTTGGAAGGGCAAGCTACATGTCGTGCACTACATGTCAGTGATTTTCAACATATATTGATCATACTTTTTTTATGATGGTTCCTATGTAATCTTAATCCATTTCCAGTTGGATTTAGTTCTAAGATATGAATAATCCACTAGCCGTTTACCTTTGTTTTTCTTTTTCATCTCTTAAGTCTTATTTCCTTATCTGTAGGCTTAACCGCTCTGCAGTTAATCTAATAATTTCTAGGAACAAAATGAAGTGCAATGCTTGCTAGCGGGATTTGGAAGGGCAAGCTGTATCGACCACCTGTGGTCATCTTTTATTTCCACTCTACTGCCCTCTCTAGTGAATTAAATCCTGATTCTAAATAAGTTACTATCTAACTATTACAGAATACACAATTTAATGTAGCTGGTAATTGCTTGTTTAGCAGGTGCAGATGATGCTAGGAAAATACTCAATAATGATGGTACATGTCCAATTTGTGATCAGGTGCTCTCAAAAAGGTCAGTTCCTATTTGATGGGGCATTCATTATTTGGTTGTGCATGGTTAATGGTGCCATCTTTCCTGTATGAATGCATGATATCTAATCGTGCAAGCATATTTCTCATGTATTCTATCTCTGTGTAATATTAACTGTGCCGAAGTATATCTCCCAAACATATATGATTGTAGTGCATGTTATAGAGCATTATTTGGTTGTTTTAGTATTTTATATGTTCAGGCAAAAATTAACTTGAAAATTTTGATTCATTTCCTTTTTCCAGCCATATGAAACCTATGGATATAAATCCAGGTGATGATTGGATAAATGTAAGTATCCCTTTGATACATAATAACAGCTAGAAACTAATTTTCCTTATATCCATCTTTTTTAATGAATGTGCTCATGGAAACAGATGGCAATAGTTGGAATATTCCCACAAATACGTATCCTTCATTTCCATTGACCTTTCACTACATCCACAGTGGGGTTTATCTTGCACTGCTTTTTTTTATAGCATAGTAATCTACATTTTCCAATCTATGCTTAACATGTTTAAGTAGCACTATTATGCAATGCAACCAATCTTAGAACATAAATGGGAAACTTGTTAAAGCATAACAGTGGCATTACTTTTGTGACCTGTGTCCAAATTTAATGCTTAAGGAGTTCGGTAGATATCTTGCTTTTCCTTAAATATGATGAAAATCAGTTATGAAGAGTGCATACAGAAGCGTAATGTTCTACATTGGACAAAAGGAACTGGAGATGTAGTACAAGATGAACAGAATTGTTGGTCAATGTAGGCAAAAATGTGAACTTATGCAGGCGAAATTTACTGAGAAACTGGAAGAAGTACATAACGCATACCAGAAGATGGCGAAAAGATGTCAGTTGTTGGAGCAAGAGAATGAAAACTTGAACAGAGATAAGCACGAGCTACAAGAAAATTTGCTGAGAAATCCAGGTTAGCAATGTGCCAGTATCTCTTGATTCTTCAGAGGAACACATTCTGTTCCATCCTGTATATACGAGGATTCAGGGATTCCTTCCCCTTTCCAGGCAGAAGAGGAAGCTTGATGAGATGTATGACCAACTGAGGAATGAATATGAGTCGGTGAAGCGTTCTGCCCTTCAACCTGCAAATAACTACTTAGCAAGACCTCAGCCAGACTTGTTTGCAGGCATGCCCAACGTGATGGATGGTGGCGACCATCTGAGACAAGGTAACTTAAAACTTCTATGCACATAATTTGATCTCTTCTTCATTATGTCCCTCATACTGGTTATATATCATTATATTTTTTGCTCTGTTCGCAGAAACTACTTTTGTTATTCATCAAAGCCTCAAATATGTTAGGTGCAACGTTTTTATTCTTTATACTGTATTTAGTAACTATGTTAGGTCTCAACAAAAACAGCTCATTCACTGGTTGCAGGATCGGTTGATCTTCCTAAAACTCCAGGGCAGAGAGATGAGGGCTGGGGTCCACCGCCAAGGCAACGTCACTACACCTCTGGTCCCTTTGATCTGTCCACCGGGTCTCCTGCCCATGCCGTGGCTCCTCCGGCTGATATTAGGCCCAGACAGCAGACACGGTCAGTCTTTAGAGCTACACTGAACAATCCATCAAGCACCCTGCGAAACCTCATAATCTCACCTGTCAAGGGTCCCCAGACGTCCCGTAATCGCCAACACATATTCACGTAATGATCTCCCTTTTGCTCATGCATACAACAAGTAGTATTTGTTTACTGACGACAGATCAAACCTTCGAACTGGCGTTTTAGGTTGTAGAGAGTTGGAATAGCTGACGCTGACGGGGTGCTCCGCATTGGAAATCAAATGGAGATATGGTTGGTTATACGCAGACTTCGTCCATTTCTACAGTTACATGTACAGCAGGAAGTTTCATCTATACCAGTGAGAGAGGTCCTTGTGGGTTGACCATGGACGTTGAATCCTTGATGGATGGTCAGATCAGGTATTTTTGTTCTCATAAAATATTCATGCATCATTATAACTTTAATATAAAAGCATAATCGTACAAACATTGTATAAGCTTAGAGACTAGATCAACATATTTGTAAACCTCAATCCAAACATCTAGCACATATGTAGGGGAGCTAATACTACCAAATAGGGATTATGAAACTTGTCAAACTCTTTTTCAAGTGTGCAAAATGCTCGAGCAAGCAACACAAATCCATACCAAGTTCATGGTTCATATTTGTGTCATGTACTAGCCTGGAATTTAAATATAATTCATGAGGCAGGCTGAGTCCCGTCAACGGAACGCTAGCTTCACTAAGCATCGGCAGCCATGTTCGGCTCCACCAAACGTAAGTGCTCACTCCTTAATCCCCTCCTATTCTCATTCCTATAAAAGACATAGAACTGCAGTCCCTGCGTTCACTTATGGCTGGTGAAGAGAAGGGACTTGGATTGGTTCTATCTTTATTTTTCTGTTTCCCTCGCCCTTCAAATTTTTTATCGGATGATGTACATATGTGCAGGAGACTATGGCAGCCAAGGCTATTAGAAGGCAGTGAAACATATTCACTTAGTGAGCGGCTTATCATATAAAACGAAGCTCTCGAAGAACACCAGCAAAATAATGAACATACACCACAGGGGGAGCGACTTCATGGTTTTATAATGAAAAACTTACCCATCTCTAGGAGCGCAGGCCATGATTCCAACAGCACTGTGTGCACATGTGAAGGCCCTGCAACCGCTTGCTAGGCCACACCAATCATGCTTACTTCTTGAAGATACATATGGTGCCACCTAAATAAAAGTTGTTTCTTGTTATGTTTGTCCTTGACATATCAACAGATTAGTGTTGGGTTGCATTCATGGGGTGTTTAAATCTCTGAGAAGGCAAGAAGTCATTGTTATTGACATTGTGATCGTTAGGCACAGAAGTACTCAAAAGTGAGAGCTACTTGTTGCCACCAAATGGAGGGCGATATAGGTTGATAGTTAAATTCAGCGCTCTGTATAGAAGGAGCAGATTTTGTTTAGAATTAGTTTTTGCGGCACATCATTTCATTTCATAACTGATTCTATGTGTACAAGTTAGAATGCCAACTGATCTTAATTCTCATTGAATAATTTGTTGGCATCTTTCAATATGAAATCCTTGTCCTAAATTTTAAAATGTATATGTCATGGATATATTTCATCTTCAGATGCTTATCATATTATCTTTTATCATTTAAATGTATCTGTCATGGGTATATTGCTGTAAATGCAACATTCAAAGTCATTTAGATAGGAATAGCTGGTTTCAAGTTGCTTTGTTATTTTTGCATCCGCCTGCATGTGGTGGGTTCAAGTTTTGCACCTGTACGACTGTATATGCTGAAAATATTAAAATTGAATAATTGGAAACGCAACTGGTTCTCTTTAGGCCATGCCATTTAGGTAGTTATTATCTTCTACCTTTAACCATTGTAGGGCGCCCGAAGGGGCGCCTAATGTTCTAGTAAAATTAAAAACATACGCTTTCCAGCCAACATAGGTATCATATTGCTACACTGTTGAAATCCGAAACCTTATTATGCGGTGTTGAAGTGATACTACAGGAACAAAACTCATTTTCGGCAGCCAGAAGCCACCGAAACCTTATTATGCAGTGCTATTGTATGATAACTACAAAAACAGATCCAAACGATATGCATGAAAAAATCTCTTTAAGGCCAAAGCATGTACCAGCATATACCTGAAAAAGATATATTTTCTTTCTCTTTTATATCTATAGATGATACAAAAATGTATTGCCTTCTACTCCAAAAACAATTTTCTTATCCTACCAAAATCACCGGTCCTAGCAGCTGCTTGCCTGTAGCTCCAGTTTATATAATCTAGGCAAATAATCCCAAACAAAACAGGCCCTTACTCCAGTGCTGAAATGTCCATTTTAGAACTCTGACTAGGGTCACAGTTAGCTTAGGGATCTAATGTTTATCCAAAGTATAGAGGTTTAACTCAGATCATCATTATAATTGCAACAAGCCATGATAGTACCACTTCAGATTACCTTTGAGTTGGTTGTTTATCATATCACCTTTGTTACATAGGCTATGTGTACCCGAACTTAAAGTTAGTACAACTAAGTAGCTAACTACGGTCATAGAAGGAACTATTATCATGCATGGTAATTGTGAGAATTCCATCACCGAGTGTTTTATTATTTTCATGTGATTTTAGGTTATGGACAACTATGGTAAGGGTAGGCCTTTAGTCATGAAAACTACTAGGCTGTTGCTTAATGAAGATGGCTGGAGGGGCTTTTATAGAGGTTTTGGATCAAGTTTTCTTAACGTGTTTGTTTCTTGCCTAACAAAATAATAATAAGATGGGAGTCTGATATAAAACTAGGATGTGAAAAATTGAGATCTATAATAATGTATGCTATTTGTTTTTTGTGCAGTTGTTGTATATTAACATTTTATCGAATTTGCGTGTCATTGTAACGTGCAGTCATTGTCCTATATTTTTTAGGTATGTAACTAACAAAAGTATAGAATAACAATAATTGTTTTTGCACATCAATGTATTTTATCATAGTGCTTCTACATCTCATTGCATCTTACCAATACATGCTGACTCCGTAGCAACACACAGTCATATACCTAGTGAATCATTATATATGTGAGTTGATCATAACACATATTTAATTCACGTTCTTTAAATCCGGGTGTGTAACACATGATCGAGATAACATTGACCTCCAAGAGAAAGAAAGTAGACTTTAATACGGATGAATACAGGTTGGAAAAAGATATCACCATATTTCGTCGATGTAGTTTGGAATCTACGAATATGTCCCTTGTTTGGAGTGGAGAATTTGTAAACGAAAACAAAAGATCGAAGAAATGATTATTTAAGAATGTTTTCTCAATTTGATATTTGAAACCTTTTTCGGAGATAAGGCTAGCCTTAGCTTCACAAATTATGGAAAAAGAAGCATCCAAGGAAACTCAAGGAAATATTTCTTAGGACGTTTTCTCAAGCTTTGAAGCATGTAACCTTGCTTCTTGGACCCGTGTGACATTTTTGTTTCTGTAATTCAAACACCCAATCCATATGGATTGAGTGGAATTAAGAGGGTTTTAATACTTAGTAAGTCAAAAAATTTTCCAATCCGTATCAATCCCCTCTATGTCTTGTTCGTTTGTGCCGGATTGTATCCGGAATTGTCCAGCTAATCAAAGTTTATATAAATTAGAGACAATCTGATTAGAAATCATTCCGACCCAGCAATCCCAAACAACCGAATGACACCCTAATCTATATGGATTGAAAATAACCGAACAAGTTCTAAAGTGTTTATTACTATGGTCTCAACTTCTAGAGTTTTCTACTTTTCGTTTTTTTTCCTATTTGTGCCTTTGTTTTCTATTCCTTATTTTGTACTCTACGTTCGTTCCCATACCTGCAGTGACGATTTGTTAGCTGCAGACTGATGTTAACGGGTATCCATCTGTTGTCGTTGGTGTCCTCGTATCTATGGACGTAAACCGACAGGATATAAACTGATATTATAGATATTACAGTTTTATTTGTCTATTTATATTCAGATTCAGATATAGATATATTAGATTAGATAGATATATTAAACATGGTATAAATGGATATCAGCATCAGAAACATATTCAGATATTGGTATATTTATTTATGGTATCGAATATTCAAAATAGAGTAAGTATGAATTTAATTTTTAGACGAATTTGAACACAGATAACGGTCAGAAAATAATTTGCATGCTGCTCGTATGGCGTTCCTCCGTGACCATGCCTGGTTTCGCCTCGTGGGGTTGGTATGGTCATCGTCAATGCATCATCTCCCACCGTCACTCGTCGTCGGTCTCCCCCTCGTCTGACCGCCGCGTGGGCCCCAGCGCTAGCAGTCGCACGCTAGTCAGACGCACTGGGCTTCCGTCACATGCGCGCTACTCGCGCTCCCTATTCCTGGGTTTTTGCACCGCACTACCCGGATCTCTTCGAAATATCAAAACCAGCCCTGGAGGCCAGGCCACTTATTACTGTGAGTTGAGTCCCCGTAGCTCTGAAAGTGCAAGTAACGAAAATAATAGCGGGTCTTTTCAGACATACAAGGCGCGGTAAAAGAGGAGCGCCCCTCTCTCTCTGTCTTTTTTTTTACCGTTTTACCTGTCCCCCGACGCGCTGTCCCCGTCCGAGACTCCTCTTTCTGTAGGTTTTCTCCCCACTTCGCTTTGCTTCCCCACCTGCTGCTCTCTCTCTCTCACTCGTCCCCATCACCGTCGCCATCACTACCCCTCTCTCCTCTCTCTCATCGGCTCCAATGGCGGACGCCGACGCCAAGTCCCAGCCGCCCGACGCCGCGGCGTCCCCGGATGCCTCGATCTCCTCCCCCTCCTCCCTAGGTGGCGGCGGCGGCGACGCGGCCGACGCGGACGCGATCGAGAAGCAGCTCGCCGGCCTGGGCATCGCCGTCGCCGGTGGGTTCCCCGAGCCATCGGGATGGGACGATGGCCCCGTGCCAGTCCCCATCCCGGCCGATGTCCTTGTCGGCGGTGATGAGGGTGCCGGCGAGAAGCCGCGGGCGCCGGCGCCGGCGCCGACGGGGGCGGTGGATGTGAAGGTGCGGTTCCCGCGCCGGCCCGGGGAGCCGGACTGCAGCTACTACCTCAAGTTCGGCACCTGCCGCTTCGGGATGAAGTGCAAGTTCAACCACCCTGCGAGGAAGAAGAAGACTAGTAGGGTATGCCCCTCTGCCTTGGACTTGGACATGGTCTGGTAATAAATACTAATAGAGCTCTCTTTTCTGTTTTCGATGGGATTTTTGGGGTTTAGGGGGTTTGGAGTGGTGGTTCTTGTGATGTCGAGTTGGGGTTTGGTCGTTTGTGCTTGTGGCAAGGGTACTTAGAATGTAGCCAAATTTTGCTCTATTTTTGTTTGATCTCTGTGTTTGTGACCTCGCGTTTCTGTGTGCAGGTGAGAGGCGTCGGGAGCAACGGCAGTGGGAGCAACAGCAGCAGCAATAAAGCATCTTCTCCTGATGATGATCAGGTGACTGGCCCTCTACTCTCGCTGCTGCATGTGCGATGTGTCCCTCCTGCTTTTTGTGCTTGCATGTTGATCTAAATTTGGCAACTCCCTCGTACTGTGGAAGACGTCTGGAGTGGAGACTTTATTTTCTTGTGCTTGTTGTTGCGAGTGCACGATTTTTTTGGTATGGTTTGGTTGTTGTGTCCGGAGTGGGTGAATGTAGGCCGGTTAGGGGGTCAGTTAGAGTGTGCTGTACACATGTTGTTGTTCTTCAACAACAGTGGTTGAGCTTACCAGTAAATTTGGACTTTGGAGCAGGCCAGACAAAAATATCATGGATTAAGGGTCTGTTTGGATTGCTCCGCAACTGACCACAGGTTGCTACAAAGCTTAGCTTTGTGTTTGGATGGCTTCCTAAGCTCGCAATAGGTCTGGCATGCCACAGGTTTTCCTTCAGCTTTTAGCAGCAATTTGTGCCAAATCTCTGGCGAAGAAAACATTATATGTATTTTTTTGCTTGCCACAACTATATTGTGGCAAACTATGGGGACAATCCCAACACATTCCAAGTACGAAAGGTCTACATAGTCTAAACTTTCAAGCATACTTGACCTGAAATGTCGATCCAGACCCAGGTACACATGGTCATTTTCGATCCTTCCTTGTAAAATAATATAGAAAGCAGTGACCTCGACCTTGTTTCTTGACCCCAGCCGAGCCAGGAGCTCACCCCTTCCTCTCCTTTGTGATGTCCATTGTTTGCACTCTTTCAAGCCAATTAGTGGAAACATAATGTACATTACAAAGATGAGGGGGAGCTTATTGCCCATGTTTGCCTCAAGTCAAGGAAGTTCTTCCACTGCTCGAGGCATCTGGATGCTTTCAACTTCCTTATGTTGTTTAGAGATCAGATTGGATGATGTGTTATTTGCCAATGCACCTTTAATTCCATTTTTGCAGCTTATATGGCGGTGTTTTAGTAACATGCATATGCTTGTACTATATCCTTGCACTTAGATGCTATATTTGCCACCCATTCATTCAATTCTGATGTATAGTAACTAGTATTGAACTCGCACGATGTAGGATCATCACCTATTGTTATGAACAAGTGCCTAGAATAGGATTAAAAAAAATCTTTTGTACCATTGTTCTTACCCCCAAGTTCAGCCAGGTCGCAATTCATCTAAAAAACTTGAGTAATTGTCCAATCGGCATAATTGTGCCTTGATTTTGCCCGTGATTTCATTGATAAATATGAGCCTATCAAATTCTTTGGCATTGATACAATGTGATGTTTGGACGTGCTATTCCATTTTGTTCTCTTGTGCACCATGCACTGTTTTTAAGGCGTCGCCTAGGCGTCGCCTAGGCGACGCCTAGGCGTCCGGGCGGTGGTCTGACGCCTAGGCGCCTTGCCCGCCTACCTCGCCTAGGCGTCGCCTAGGCGCCGCCTAGGCGTCTAGGCGGTGGTCCAACGCCTTGGAGCGCCTTACCGCTTTAAAAACCATGGCACCATGCCACCATAGTTTTTTTCCCTTTTAATTGAAGATAGTACAGTTGAATCTGTAACAAATAAACTGACATGAAAAGGCTTATAGTCCTGAAATCTAAGCTCAGCCAGCACTGGTAACATGAAGGAATTACTTCTGGGACCGTCCTGAACGGCCCTCGTTCATCAGTTAATCATGTGTACAACAATTAAGTAATTTTTATAGCATCACAGCTTAAAAATAACTAAGTAAAAGTATGGTAAGCCTGAAAGGCACTGACAGATAGACAAACTATTGAGCAATGTTCACCTAAACACTAAGAGTTAAACAGTTGGACACCTATCATTTAGCGCCTTTATTTGGGCTACATGGCCAATTAAACAGGCTGCATGGTCAGTTAAACGGGATAAACGGTTGGTTAAACAGACAGTGTTTAAACAGTATGTAAACAAACTACACATCCATTTACGGTAACACTACTATTGAGCTTTCATTTCCTGGCCCATTTAGCCCCCAAAACAGCCCTAATCCTGAGCCTTGGCTGCTCCACATGTAAACCCAACCAGCCGCCACCGTCTCTCTTCTCCTTGTTTCTCTCTCCTTACCTGAAGCGTACTGTCTCCGCTGCCCGAAATCTCTTGCCACCAGCCATCAGCTAGCACCAGAGAACGACAAATCAGTCACATATGACATCATTCCTTTGGCACTAGCTCTTGACCTCTGAAATTGCTGCCGCTGCTGTTGTGCTGCCATGGCCATGGTTGTCTTTGTCTCCTGCATTGGCACATTGGCAGCCTTGTCAACTTCACGAACCCACTTGCCCTCATGGATCCTAATGTCCTGGTTGTCAACATGATGACGTCCCAACTGCATCCTAAGCATCAACCCAGGCATTGACCCACTTCATCCCTGATCCACGTTTTGGGATGACAATCTCAGGAATTGAAACTCCACGTCACTATTGCATTCGCTCTGAAGAAACACAGGGTCTTCACGTCCCTGTTCCATGTTTTTGGATGACGATCTCATCGCATGGAACTCCACACCATTACTGCATTCGATCTGAATAAATACAGGGTGTTCATACATGCTCTTTCATTTGAAGATGTACATGCTAGTGTTGGGCAATGGACATATAGTCCATATCTCCATTTATATCCACCTTACATTTAAGTTGTCTTCAGCACCACACCTCCCCCCCCCCCCCTATAAAGAAAAACAAATTCAGGTTGCTGACTGTACCGGAATAAGGAAACATTTTGTAACTCAAATTGAATATCTGCTTGATGAACATTTTTTGGGTAGCCTGATGCCATGAGAGATTTTTTAATAATGTTTACAATTCTTTTTTTGAGTCATCGACTACTTATTTCTGGTTTGGCACTTATTCTGTGTGTGTATTTCATGGCACTGAGTCTGCATGTGGCAGCTTGTTAAGTATTTTTTCTGTGTTTTTCTTTAATTTAAGATGCCTTGTTCCATGCTGCCTTCATCAATTAGTAGGTATTCTTTGTAACTAGCTGTTGGTTCTATTTTCCCAGGGTAGTATTCTAGATTTCTAGGGACTGTTTGGACTCATGAAAATCACTAGGGATTAGGGAGTCAGACCATGAGTTGCTATGAAACTTGCTAGTGAAAATCGCTAGTGAATCCGACTGGCCGTGTAGCCCAAATAAGTATGTGATATACTGATATTGTTATGATTAGAAAGGCCAGGGCCCAGCCAACCGATCCCAATAAGGAATCAGTTTAGGGCCTGTTTGGTTTATTTAGTCCTAACCCTGTTTGGTTGCATGGACTAAAAGTATTCATAACGCATTAACTGACTTATAAGAGACTAAAATGCCCCTTAACATTTTCCCACCATTAGTGCAACTAGAATAAATAAGGGGCAAAATGTGGAATTAATATGGTTTAGTCCCTTTTAGTCACCCCTTGAGGGACTAGAGACTAAAGCAGTTTAGTCCCTGTTTTAGTCTCACCGTTTGGCTATTTAGGGAGTAGGGACTAAATGGGACTGAAATGGTTAGTCCCTCAAACCAAACGGGCCCTTAGTATTAGATAAAGCAGATCAGATTAGGGAGAAGAAATAGGAGATCTAGTTAGAGATAGTTTGGATAAGTATTGGAGTAAAAATAGGATTAGATAAGGTAGATCAGGGAGAGGAAATAGGAGATCTAGTTAGAGATAGAGTGGATAAGTGTTGGAGTAAAAAATAGGAGATCTGGTTACGAACCGGTCTTAGCAGAAGGAAGCCATCTCTATATAAATGGCCTAGTTTGTACCTAGGGAAACTAAGCAGAAGCAACCTATTTGTTGTCGGCTTCCCTCAGGGAGCTGGGAGCCCTAGCCGCCACCCCTTCTTCCTCTCGTTGGCAGCCTAACCCCGTGAACAGTACCCGCGGGTACTGTAGCGCGAGTACTATAGCATGGTACTGTAGCGCCATCTCTTGCTTTGTCTCTCGCCAACAGCCACGACATCTTCAAACCATACCGAGCCACGCCGTACAACGTCTCATCCCTACAACCTACGCCGCCTCCCTGGTAGGGACTCCAATCATATCAATCTGGTATCGGCTATGTCAGGTCCTCCACCCACCACCACCGCGCCACCAGCAACCTCTGCGCCGCCGCCGACCGCCACAACCCCTATCCTCACACCCCCCTCAACAACACCACCCCTTACCCTGGAAGCCGTGGCCTAGGCGGTTATCGATCTTGGCTGTTTCGTTGCGGCCATCACCGCCTTTCTCTCCACCAATTTTCCACCGCTAAGGCACATGTCCCATGCCATCCTCCCGCTGTCGCTGCATGCATTGCCGATGCCACCGGCATCGGCCCCGCTACCCCTTCTAGGCTTGATCCGCCCACCCAGCGTCACTGTCCCCATCCACCTTCTATCTATGCCGCCCTCGTCCATCCCATCATACGCCCTCGCCCTTGTAAGTAGAGGGACTCTAACTCTCATCAAGAGGATGACACTATGAGTTGGGACAATTTTCTGTTTATTTCTTCAAACACTACACAATGCCATACCCGTAGAGGGGTTGGGGACACATATTTATAGCCCTAGGGGCTGCACTACACACTATACTACACGCTGCAGCACACAGGTGCTGTCCTTTAGATACTAAAGTGCAGTCAAAAACTGCTGTGCTGCTACTGCTGTCCTCTGCTGTCCTGCGCAGTCAAAAGACTGCTGCTGCATGCTGTCCTGCTGCAACTGCTGCTGTCCTGCAACAGTCAAAAAGTTGCTGCTGCTGCGCAGTCAAAAGACTGCTGCTGCTGCGCAGTCAAAAGACTGCTGCTACTGCTGTCCTGCGCAGTCAAAAAACTGCTGCATGCTGTCCTGCTGCAACTGCTACTGTCCTGCAGCAGTCAAAACTGCAACTGCTGCTGACCACATGACTTATTCCATCATTCTCCCCCTAAGTCTTGTGCGTCGTCTTGTGAGAAAGTTGAGCCATCCCGGACCTGGAGCAAAGCTCAACAAACTTGATCTTCCCAAGGGGCTTAGTGAGCAGGTCTGCAAGTTGATCATTGGTGCTGATGTAGCGCGCCTTGATGCTCCCTTCTGCCAAGCAGTCTCGGATGAAGTGATATCTCAGCCGGATGTGCTTGCTCCGTTCATGGAACACGGGGTTCTTGGCCAATGCCAGAGCGGACTGGCTGTCCACCCTGAGTTCCACCGCTCCAGTGTCTCTCCCGAGGAGATCACCGAGCAGTCGAGCCAGCCAGAGCGCCTGAGTCGAAGCAGTGGACGCCGCTATGTACTCGGCCTCGCAGCTGGACATGGCCACCACCTGCTGCTTGACCGACTGCCAGCTAATGAGGCACTTGCCGAGGAAGAAGAGGATCCCGCTTGTGCTCTTGCTAGTGTCGATGTCGCCGGCGTGGTCGCTGTCGCTGTACCCGACAAGGTGTGCCGCCCCAGGGCACCTCGGGTAGTAGAGACTGTGGTCGAGAGTCCCCGCAACATAGCGGATGATCCTCTTCACAGCCTGCTCATGCTCCGTCGTCGGTCGCTGCAAGAACCGACTAACGTAGCCGACAGAGTATGCCAAGTCAGGCCGTGTGTGGACGAGGTAGCGAAGGCTCCCCACAAGACGCCGGTACTGAGTAGCATCCACCTCCTCCGTCGTGTTGTCGCGACTCAGCTTCAGCCTCTCCTCCATCGGAGTGAGAGCTGGGTTGCAGTCGGTGAGCCCAGCCAGCTCAATAATGCGCTTGGCGTAGGCGGTCTGGCGAAGTGTGATCCCGGAGTCTCCCTGGTGCACCTCAATCCCCAGGTAGAAGGAGAGATGCCCCAGGTCACTCATTTGGAAGGTGGCCTTCATCTCTTCCTTGAATGCTGCCACCTCTGCATCCTTGGCGCCGGTGATCACCAAGTCGTCGACGTAGACACCCACCAGCAGGGCATTTTCTCCATTGCCCCGCCGATAGATGGCCGCCTCGTGCGGGCTTGGCATGAAGCCCATCCTCTTGAGCGTGGAATCCAGCTTGGCATTCCACGCCCTTGGTGCCTGTCGCAAGCCGTAGAGAGCCTTACGCAGGCGCAACACCTTGCCTTCCTTACCAGGGATCGCAAAACCTGGCGGCTGGTGTACGTAGACCTCCTCCTTTAAGTCGCCGTTAAGAAACGCCGACTTGACATCCATGTGATGAACATGCCAGCCCTCCAGGGCTGCCAGCGCGAGGAGTCGCACGGATTCCATCCGTGCTACAGGGGCGAAGGCATCGTCGAAGTCGATCCCCTCCTGCTGCAAGAAGCCGCGTGCCACCAAGCGAGCCTTATGCTTGACGATGGCGCCGGCTTCATCCCTCTTCAGTTTGAACACCCACTTAAGGGTGATCGCGCGATGACCATGAGGGAGATCAGCGAGCTCCCAAGTGCGGTTCGTCTCAACCGCGTCCATCTCCGACTGCATCGCGGCACGCCAAGCCGCATGTTTCTCGGCCTCCGCGAAAGACCGAGGCTCACCATCGTCGCATGCAAGATGCAACTCTCCTGCTAGAATGCGAGACGCACGACCCGGCACCGACGGGTCGATGAGAAGGCCCTCCACCCTTCGATACCGCAACGGCTCGCCGTCGTAGCACGCATCGACGCGCTCCTCGTCGCGGGAGAGCGGGGTCACGAGCTCCACTGGGTCGTGCTCGACACAAGCTGGTGTCGGAGAGGACGTTCCCGGAGAGGGTACCGTCGGTGCTGGAGTACGTGGTGGCGAAGAGCTCGGTGTAGCCGGAGTCGTGGCTGGAGTGCGTGGTGGTGAAGAGCTCGTTGTAGCCGGAGCTGGAGAGCGTGGCGCTGGAGTCGGTGGAGACTTGGGGGCTGGGGTGGACCTGCTCGGAGAAGAGTTGCCTACTCCCCCAGCTCCCTCAAAGTGGACGTACTCGACGGTGAAGTCGTCGTACGTCGGAGTCGTGCCGTCGTCCACCGCCTTGTCCCACGCCCATCCTCGCCCTTCGTCGAACACGACGTCGCGCGCCGTGCGCACACGCTGTGTTCCTGGGTCAAGGATGCGGTAGGCCTTCGAGCCCTCCGCGTAGCCAATGAACACCCCCGGGGTGCTCCTGTCGTCGAGCTTGTCGATGTGGCCAAGCTCCTTGGTGAACGCGAGGCAGCCGAAGACCCGTAGGTGAGAGACCGCCGGCTTGCGCCCATGCCAAGCCTCGTACGGTGTCATCCCATTGAGAGCCTTGGTGGGCGAGCGGTTGAGGATGTAAACCGCTGTCACCACCGCCTCTCCCCAGAAGACAGCTGGCATTCCTCTCTGCTTGAGGAGAGCCCGAGCCATCCCCACAACCGTCTGGTTGCGCCGCTCGACGACGCCGTTCTGCTGCGAGCTGTACGGCGCGGAGTAGTGGCGCTGAACGCCCTCATCCGCGCAGTATGACGCGAACTCAGCCGCCGTGAATTCGCCGCCGTTGTCGGTGCGCAGCACGTGCAGCTTGCGGCCGCACTCCGCCTCCGCAGCGACCTGCACACGCCTGATGGCGTTTGCAGCCTCTCCCTTGCTGCCAAGGATCATCACCCACATGTAGCGGGAGAGATCGTCGACGAGCAGCAAGAAGTAGCGTCGTCCTCCTGGTGTGGCTGGTGTCACCGGGCCACACAAGTCCCCATGCACGAGCTCGAGCCTCTCCTTGGCTCGGAAACTCGACTGCTGGGGAAAGGGGAGCCGTCTCTGCTTTGTCAACACGCAGACATCGCAGAATTGCTCCACATGGTCAAGGCACGGCAGGCCTCGTACCATCTCCTTGGCACTGAGCCGCTTCAGGGCCTCGAAGTTAAGGTGCCCGAAGCGCTCGTGCCACTGCCATGCCCCGTCGTCTCGACGAGCAGCAAGGCAGCAAGGTTGTGCCACCTTCACATTGAGGATGTATAGCCGATTTGGACTCCTGCGTACCTTGGCAAGAAGGCGACGAGAGGGATCCCAGATCCTCATGACTCCGTGCTCGACCACCACGCGCGAACCGTTCTCATCCAGCTGTCCCAAGCTGATGATAGAGTTCCTCAACGCGGGGATGTAGTAGACTCCGGTGAGCAGCCTGTGCTCACCAGACGCGGCGGTGAAAACGACTGAGCCGGCGCCCTTGATCTCTACGCCGGAGGCGTCCCCAAACTTGACGGAGCCTCGAACGCTAGAGTCAAGCTCGGTGAAGAACTCCCGTCGGCCGGTCATGTGATGAGTGGCGCCGGTGTCGAGGCACCATCCGTCGATCATGTCCTTGTTGGAGCTGTCGCCGAGGAAAGCGCGTGCTTTCGACTCATCAAGGTGGAGGAGTGACGCTGCGGCCGGTGCCGCTGGAGATGGCTCGATGCTTGCATGTGCCAGGAGCAGGGCCTCCGCCTCCGCTTGTGCGACGTTGGCCTGGCCACGTCGTGGCTGCCGACAATCCCTGGCCCAGTGGCCAAGCTTGCCGCAGTTGTGGCAGCCGTCGTCTCGTGCCGGCTTCTTGTTGCCGACAGCGCCGCCTTGGGCACCTCTACGTGCACCACCCTCAGCATCGGCCTGGGCGCCTCCACGCGCCTTGCGTGGCTTGCCGCGTTTGCGGCCTCGTGTCGAGGAGGACTCCCCCTGCTTCTTGTCACCCTGGCAGGCCTCCCACTGCTCCCGAGTGAGATGTAGCTTCCCGCCGATAGTGATAGGCCCAGAGAGAGCCTGTGGTTCGTCGCCATCGACCACCTTGAGACGACCTATCGCCTCTTCGATTGTCATCGTGGAGAGGTCTAGCAGAGACTCGATCGAGCGAGCAATCTGCTTGTACTTCTCGGGGATGCAACGGAAGAGCTTCTCAACAGCTCTCTCCTCATCGTAGGTGTCGTCGCCGAACTGCACCATCTTCTGCAATAGAGTGTTGAGGCGGAGAGCAAAGTCATCAACATCCTCACCTGGCTTGAAGGCCAGGTTCTCCCACTCCTTGCGAAGTGCCTGCAGTGTGGTCTTGCGGGCACGATCGCTGCCGATGCGGGTCGCAGCGATGGCGTCCCAGGCCTCCTTGGCAGTCCGCTTCTGGGAAAGCGAAAACTGCATCTCGGACGGGACTGCAGCAATGAGGGCATCCAGCGCCCGCCGATCCTCGTGGTAGTCGACGTCGCCGTACCGAACTGCTTCCCACATTTGGCGAACCTGGAGCCGTACCCTCATCACCGCGGCCCACTCGACGTAGTTGGTCTTGGTGAGGGTAGGCCACCCACCGCCGGGACCGATGTCCCTGACAATGGCCTGGGCCATGCGGCGACCATGGTACCGATCCGGGGAGGGAGAGTCGCGCCGCCTGTAGAGGCCGCGATCTCCGTCGACCCGGTCGCCGCCGCCGGGAGCACCGCCGGCGCGTCTACGCCCGTCTGGGCTGCCGCCGCGTGCGCCCTCGCCCAGAGCGCCGTCAGCGCGTCGGCGCCTATCTGGGCTGCCGCCACGCGAGCCCCCATGGGGATGCGCGGCTGCCCACTGTGCCGCCTGCTCTCGCGCTGCTTCCCTCGCCAGCCTGAGCTCTTCGTCGGTGTTGTCGTCGACAGAAGCAGAGCTGCCAGCTCTACTGCCGCGCAGAACCTCGAGCTCTGCTGCCGCCGCACGTGCAGCATCCGCCGCCTCCGCTGCTTCTACTTCCGCTCTCGCCGCTGCCAGTTCCGCCGCCGCCAACCGTGCTGCCCTCGCCGCTGTCGCTGCAGCCGCTGCTGCTGCTCGCTCGCGTTCTTGTGCCGCGGCGACCTCGGCCTCCTGCTGGCGCCGCGCACTCGAAGTGGCCGAACGTAGGGACATGGTGGGCTAGTGAGGGGTCGCTGCGTGTGGAAGAGGCTGTCTCAGACGAAAGGTTGCTCGTCTGAGCAGGGGAGGAAAGAACAGTTGGAGCTCTTGCTGCCGACTGAGTGTGGGGAGAGGCGCGGGAAGGAGATGAGCACGAGATGTTTAGGCTGCAGGATAGTTTGGCTTTGATACCAATTGTAAGTAGAGGGACTCTAACTCTCATCAAGAGGATGACACTATGAGTTGGGACAATTTTCTGTTTATTTCTTCAAACACTACACAATGCCATACCCGTAGAGGGGTTGGGGACACATATTTATAGCCCTAGGGGCTGCACTACACACTACACTACACGCTGCAGCACACAGGTGCTGTCCTTTAGATACTAAAGTGCAGTCAAAAACTGCTGTGGTGCTACTGCTGTCCTCTGCTGTCCTCTGCTGTCCTGCGCAGTCAAAAGACTGCTGCTGCATGCTGTCCTGCTGCAACTGCTGCTGTCCTGCAACAGTCAAAAAGTTGCTGCTGCTGCGCAGTCAAAAGACTGCTGCTGCTGCGCAGTCAAAAGACTGCTGCTACTGCTGTCCTGCGCAGTCAAAAAACTGCTGCATGCTGTCCTGCTGCAACTGCTGCTGTCCTGCAGCAGTCAAAACTGCAACTGCTGCTGACCACATGACTTATTCCATCAGCCCTGAGCCCCTGACACACGCCCCCCAATTCACGATGGCCACTCTCCCAACCCCATCCGTGCCACCCAACTCTAGCACCAGCGGGGTATTCTATGGTGGGGTGGACGACACCCTGGTGTACGATGGGTCGTCCGATGACCATGGCATTCCGGCCACGCATTCCCACGGCGTCGCTCCGGATCCAAATCCTGGGCTCGCCCCGCTGCACTTCTACAAGCTGGAGTTCCCCACCTACGACGGCGCTGTAGATCCCTTCCACTGCCTCAATCAGTGTGAGCAATTCTTCTGAGGATAGCGAACGATGGCCTCGGATCGCACATGGCTGGCCTCCTACCACCTCACAGGCGCAGCCCAGACGTGGTACTATGCCCTTGAGCAGGACGAGGGTATGCCCTCATGGGAGCGCTTTCATGAGCTGTGCTTCCTCCGCTTTGTGCCGACCGTGCGGGGTACACGCCTCTCCGAGCTGGCGCGCCTTCCGTTCACCTTCACAGTGCAGGACTACGCCGACCGCTTCAACGCAGTGATGTGCTACTCCCGCAACCTCTCGGCATCCCAGAAGGCCGAGTTGTTCGTGGGCGGGCTCTGTCTCTCGCCAGCAGCCATGACATCTTCAAACCATACCCAGCCACGCCCTACAACGTCTCATCCCTACAATCTACGCCGTCTCCCTGGTAGGGACTCCAATCTTGTTAGATATTCTAATTTTTTCAACCAAATCCCAAACTATGAATTACCAACAAAAAATGGACTTTTTACCTGTTTCAAGAATTGCCAACAAATTCAATATAACCTAACCTACTTGACTTTAAAACAAATGTTCACAAAAGTGTGGTCATTGCTACTTTTTCACTGTTTATTTATCTTTTATTTCTTGTTCTATTTATTATATGTTTGGGACTTGGGTTGCATCCTATAGGTTATTGTTTCATATGTTTTTGTTTTAACCTTCTAATTGTAATATGCTTATTCAGCATGTGAAACAGTTTATGAACTTCATGATTAGTGCTGCATGGCAATAATAGGAGTTATAACTTGTAGATACAAATTATAGTCCACTTCCGTAAGGTTCAAGGTTTATACTTCGAAGTTTCCATGGATGTTTGTCAACTAATGTACTGATTGTCAGTGGCATGTTCAGTTTCCACTTTTATATTGATGATCATAGTTCTTTCACTTCTTTGTAATAAACTGGCCATATCTGCATTTATAATTCTACATTTCTAGCCTTCGAATAAGCTTTGATTGTTCTTTCTCATATTCTATTTAATTTTCAATCAGGCTCCTAAAGAAGAATACGAAGGTCTTGTTCCGGACATTTCGGATTCCATGGTGAGTTAACCTTATGCTTTGTAACAACATTGTGAAAACATAAAGAAACAAAGAGTCAATGCAGTTGGTGCATTCCATGTTAATAGGCATCTGCATCTATCCCCACTTTGCCCGATGAAATATGTCCAGGGTTTTTGAAATTATCAGCATTGTATGACAAATGATGCCATTTTCCTCCAATTTTCTTTTGTTTGCTTTCAAGCAACTGCATCAGCATGTTTCAATCTATTGCTCTTGAAAACATAGGATGCAATCATTTTTGTGTAATCATGAATCAAACTTACTGATTCATCGACTTGTTATTGATGTACTAGTCGATAGTTATTCTTTTGCCTGTTTGAGTTTGTGTTGTAGAATTTTAAAATGCTAGATTTTTCTGCAGGGCTTTGATGACAAGGGGAGCTTATCTAGTTCAGAAAATCATAGGAATATGTCATATGAAGTCAGTATTTTCTTTTATGTTATAATGATTAGGTTCTCGATCTCTGTGAGCCGTTCTTTACCAGCATTATTGCACTGTACATGCTAATGAACCAGTGAAATGCCTATTGCTTTGCTTTCATTACTAACTTTAAAAGATCATACTTCTTCCACATTTGTTGAACTCCACTTTTTACGTTTACCTATATGTTTTTACCCATTGCAGGTTATTGATATGAAAAGGGGGAAACTAGAGCCAAAGGAAAAGGTTGTCATGGATATTATTTGAATACTGCTTGAGATTGCTTAGTGGATGTAATTAAGTTTGGTACTTAAATTTTCATATCTTATGTTGGCAGGTTTGTGAAGAACCTGAAAAGGCAATTCATTTTACGAAGTTAGACGAGACAAATATCGCAACCCATAAGGTTTGGGATCATGTATTCAACCCCTTTAGCAATTTCTTGGCTTTGTACAGGCCAGTGTGACACAGGGTGCATACAGTTAGTTCTTAAGAATTTCTAGTGTATTGTGACATCCTGCATTCCCAGGAAACATGTTAACTCATGTTCTCTCAGTGCGGATAAATTGAAGCATGTACAATGGAGGTGCTCGAAAACACCTTTTTTTTTCTTCATCAACCATTAGCACCTGATTCTTAAAAGGCGGATTCGATGCTTTTTTTCGAACAACGCAAGAGAGTTGCATGTCATTTCATTAAGGAAGAAAAGAGAACCAAATACACAGAGAGGAAAGAGACCTCCTGAACACACAACACACTAACACAACTCCTCTAGAGCTAAAACAACAACATGACCATGACCACACACTAGTTAGCACCCAGCTGAGAGGGGTCTGCACACTTCTTAAGAGGAGCTCTTGCTGACCGGCGGCCCCGGCTATGAGTTGGATACGATGCTTACGTTAGCATCAATGCTTAATGTGTGTTAACATATTGGTTTAAGCTTATCTAAGAACTTATTTGCAACTTTGCATTGTAGGAATGAACTTCTCTATCAATGCCTAGTGATATGACAACGTTCTCTCTCCCTAAGCACCTGTGTTTAAGCATCTTGCATTGTACATGCCCTTAGAGCAACTCCATCCTTGATTCCTTGGCAGTGCCTTTGCTTTAAACTTACAGCTAGTGAACCAACTTTTGTTATACTATACTGGCATGATGATATGTATACACATTCATTCCTAATCAAAACCCTGTTAATGGAAGGTTCATAAATTGATATTTTTATTTATTTATCTAAAACCTCTGTTCGACTGTCACCTGATTGCTCCCTACTAACTTTTGAGGTTCTGAAGGGTTCTAAAGATAAAAGAAAGGAAACCTTTGCAGAAGGCAACACTCAGGAGGAATGCAAGGTTTGTGACCTCTCATCATGGCGATAGTTTGTTGATTTTCTGTGATTAACTTGCACTGAAAAGCTTTTGAATGTTTTCTCTTTTCTTTTATCTAAAAATTCTGTTAATGCCTTAATGATAACATATGTTAAGATTCAATTGGTATTGGTACTGAGAACCAGTTCCCTGAGGTCAAGCCAGTTATGTCTTCTGTCTTGAACCATGGGCTATCTTGAACCAAATCGAGTTCACGGACAACATGTGGGTGTTGGTATCCATTTTGGGTCATTCGGTAAATATTTTGGAGACACTCGAAAGTGCACTTGGTACCCGACATTGACACAGGTGTGGAATGTCTGACTTGGCAAAAAAAATGTAGGACACTGACTGTTGTCCAGGTAACACTGCTGAAAACCAATTTCATGGCTTCATCTCAGGCTAGCTTAGTCTCCACAGTCCACACTGGTGTAACTACAGTGGTTTTCAGGGAGTTATTTTGTATTGTACATTAATTTTTCTGTTAATATGTACTATGCAATGCTTGTTCTAGTTGAGCATTTTTTTTCCACTGTTATGCACTGCTTTTTGTTGCAAATTAGTTGTGATCAGCAATGCAGCATGGATATCTGATCGATATGGATACTTGGATATGCCATTAAAAACAGATACATGGATCTGTACATCATTTTTTAGAAAAACAATAATTTACATATAATAGCAGGAACAACAATCATATTGTGATTTTTTGTGTTTGCATGTAGGCTGCAAACAAACCGTAGCATCAGTTTAATTGTTGGAGACAGGATCATCGAAATGATGCATTAAGGCTAAGTGTTGGAAGAAATGAAAATCCTGATTCATTGATATTGGGCTGAGTATTACATATACCCAATACTAGTTAGTTACATGGACTGGGCTCTAGGTCCATAACAAAACAGTCTAACACTCCCTACAGTCAAAACTCTAGTTACAATAGATGTTGAGACTGGAACGAAACTTCGAGAACAATGATGAAGAAAAACCCTTAGTGAAGATGTCGGCAAACATCGAGCTCATTGGGACATGATGAACATGGACGCCTCGACAGCAACGCGCTCACGGACGAAGCGAAGATCGATCTCAAATGCTTCGTGTGCTGGTGCTAGACGGGGTTGACGGAGAGGTAGACGATGCTGATGTTGTTGTAGTAAACAAGCGTGCTCTTAGGGGAGGGGGCTGTGAAGCTCCTGGAGTACCTGGCACAACCATCTTGCCTCAGCCACCCCATTAGCGGTAGCCTGGTACTCAGCCCCAACAATGGAGTGAGAGACAACGTGTTGACACTTGGATGACCTAGAGGTTGGCCCTAAGAAGCACCACATAGTCGGAGGTAGATCATGTGTTTCGGCGGTAGATGGGTGTTTGGGCACTCACCCATTCAACGTCATGTAGACAACTAGCTCATGTGTGGAGGAGCACCGAAGATTGAGCCTGTAGTCAACAATACCCTGAAGGTACTGAACGATCTGCTTGACCACGCTGAGGTGTGTCTCTTGGGGATCATGCATGTAGATACAAACTTGGTGGACAACATACGCGATGTTGGGCCTGGTGAAAGTGAGATACCGAAGAGTGTCAGCAAGACCACAATAGATAGTGGGGTTGCTGACAGGGGTACCATCGTCGGAGATCTTGGCTTGCATGTCCACCGATGTTGCACATGGCTTGAAGGCTAGCATACCAGCATACTCCGAGATATCTGGAGTGTACCGGTGCTGTTGAAGAAATAGGCCATCCAGGCGATGCTCAACAACAATCTCTAGAAAATGATGAATAGGACTTAAATCCTTCATTGCGAATTCATGTTGAAGGACAGTAATGATTGCGAATTCATGTAGAAGAGGCAGTGAGCACGATGTCACCAACATATAGGAGGTACATAGTGTCATTGCGATGTTGGTAGATGAATAGAGAGGTGTTCAACTTAGCCTCAACAAAGCCCAATGAGAGCAGAGATGTGGCAAACCTGTTTTACCAAGCGTAGGGGGCCTACTTCAGACCATAGAGGGGCTTGTTGAGCTTGCAGACCATGTTGGGGTGAGCAGGGTCAACAAAATCCGCAGGCTGACTGCAATAGATGATCTCTATAAGAGTCCTATGAAAGCATTCTTGATGTCTAGTTGATGAACTAGCCAAGAACAGGAGAGGGCTAGTGAGAAAATGGCACGTACAATAGCAGGCTTTACCACGGGACTGAACGTCTCATCGTAGTCCACCCTAGAACACTGAGTGAAGCTTTGGAAACCCCGGCGGGTCCTGTAGCTATTTAGAGAACCATCTGTCGCCTTCTGCTTATGTGTTTAGCACCACTTGCTAGTCTCCACCCTAGGACACTGAGTGAATCCCTGGAGACCCCAACAGGTCATGTACGTATCTACGGAACCATCCGTTGCCTTTCGCTTTTGTGTTTAGCACCACTTGTCAGTCACCACATTGCTGCTTGGTGGATGGGGCACCAAATCTCAGGTGTGATTGACAAGGAGGGCTTGAGACTCTTCCTCCATAGCTCGATGCCAATGAGGATCGATAAGGGTGCTATGAACGGAAGATAACACAAGGAGACCATCGATGAGGTTGCTGAGAGGACAAGACGATCGACATGGTGAAGAACCCAACATCATGTCGAGTCACCATCAGGTGGATGTGGCGAGGGTCATAGTGAATGGGGGTGATACACTGTTGGTTCGAGCCTGGGAGCAGGGCTGTGCACTCACCTACCCATGTCATTGATAGACATGCACATGGTTTGCGTAGCTAGGAGGGGCCACTAGAAGTAGATGCTGCCACTTACGGCAGAGGACGTCCACTCACGAAACAGGGGAGGCACGTCCAGGCGGACTAGGGGCAGCCGCGAGACCACGGAAGATCGGCGGCGCACGACCGCGAGGAAGTTCGACAGACGACCGCGAGGAAGACCGACAGACGACCGCGAGGAAGACGGTCGTGAGGACAAGGAAGACTCCTGCGAGTGCGCACGGACGGGGCTGGGGAAACAGATGCGGAGATGGCCGCAACGATGATCGAGAGGACAGCCGCGACAGCGACTATGAACGATGGTAGAAAAAATTAGAATCCCCTAACTCTAACTTGCTCAATTACCATGTTACTAACCTTGGGATTCACAACTGATGATGAGTCCCTATGGACTGTAGTATATATAGAGGCAATATGCCTTAGCAATGGGATGGGCCTATGGGCCTTAACACCGGTGAGGGCATCAGGGAGGTTGCTGGAGGCGCGGGCGAGGTCGAAGAAGCCGGAGGCGAAGGCGGGGCCACTTGTGGTCTGGCGGAGGTTGGTGAGGGGGCACGCGATTTGACCGGGGGTGGCATCCTAGGGGGAGTCCAGGAGCATAGGTACCGCGGGGGGCATCGGTGCTGAAAGCGGGAGAGTCGTGGGTGAACCTGTAGGTGAAAAACAAAGGGTGGCTGACTAGAGGGAGCCGCATGGTTGAGGTCAAGAAGAAAGTCCAACTCGGGAAGGGAGTTGGCAGTGGAACTAAATGGGGTCGAGAAGAGGAAGTTTGTCTCAGCAAAGACGACATGACGAGAGATCAAGAGACAATGAGTGGTGAGGTAAGGACACCGATACAATTTGTAATTAGGGGAGGTCAAAACACTAATACAATTTGTAATCCGGGGAGCAACCGAGGAAGACACAACGGTTGGAGCAAGGGGCAAGCTTATGGGGAGTAATGGCAGAAAGGTTGGGGTAGCACGCACACCCAAAGACACGAAGATGGTTGTAGCAAGTGGGGTGTGGGGCGTGGATAGCCTTAGTAGGAATGCAATTAAGGAGATAGGTGCCAGTGTCGAGGCTCTCAACCAGTGAGCAAGAACACAGATGCTTGAAACAATGAGTGCATGATGTTATTAGTAGTGCGAATCATACGCTCAGCCTTGCCATTCTGGGCAAGACATTCAGAGCTATACACCATGGGAGAAGAATGACCGAGAGGAGCTATCAACCTCACGAGTCACGACCATTATCACACTGGACGACCTTAATGGTGTGACCTAATTGAGTGGAAACCCAAGCGAATAAGTGGAGTCACAAACATGTCAGACTTTGAATGCAAGGGAAAAGTCTACTAATAATGAGAGCAATCATCAAGAAACACCAGATAATATTTATAACCCGAAACACTGATAATGGGAGAGATCCACAAATCACAATGTATGATATCAAAATTATGCACAACCTGAGAGGGGCTAGGGCTAGGAAGTCGAACATGACGACCAAGTTGCCACTTAGTAACCAGGTTCCTGGATCGATGGGATCGAGGAACAAGAACGTGGTATGTGGTACGATACTTAAAAGATTTTAACACTATGGGGATGAGATTGTTCTCTCGTTCCCGGAACAGAACGAACATTTTTGGAATGAGGAGCGTGGACAAGTTCCACGTTCCTGGTTTCTAAGAGCTGGCAGGCGTGGCATAGATGCTCAGAGGTGCCCCTAGTACAAGAGATGACTGAACTACTACACAACTTGGACAACACGTCGGGGCTAGGATGATCGAGTTGATGATGCCAAGTGCTGAGGTAGTTGAAGTCGGCAGTAGGTGCGACTGCGGCGAGGACGAAGGCGATGATGTAGCTTAAGCAGTAGGTGGAGAATTGGACGCAGGAAGTCGTAGGGTGTACTAGGGCCTAGAGGGTCAGAGGGTGAGAAGGTTTCGAGTAGCGAGATCCTTCACGGACGAGTTAAAAGGATAAAACTCAATAGAGCAAGAATTATCGGTGGTAAACTGATGAACAAATAAAAGACTTTGAATGATATGGAGGGCAACAAGAATAATGTCAAGATGGAAAGGCCCGAGAAGAACCAAATCACCTATAGAGGTGATCGGGAGAATGTTCTTGTTGCCTAGAATGATAGATGAAGAATAAGACGAGAGAGGTGGGGTGCAAGAAGAAAGTATACCAGCGTCTAGAGGTATGGTAGGCACCGGAATCAGCAAACCAGTCCATGACAGTAGGAGTCAGGGTCATCGTTGAACAAGCTAGCAAGTGACTACTGATCCCATCCACAAGGTCATAGGTTCTAGGATGAAAAAAGTGGAGTGGTAAGGGTAGTAGGGTGGATGAGGCGCTAGTGTGCAGAGGGAAGTGGGCTGAGAGGATACCCTAGGCTAGGCATCGTTAGGTGAGCTGGCTAGGCGGAGGTAGGCGCAGTGAAAGCCCACCTAAGGCCGAGTTGGGCCACAAGGAGATACAGTCGATCCACACGTTGTAGAAGGCCAAGGAGCGTACTCGTGGCCACCCCCACTCCCACGATCACCCTTCCTCCGGCGACCACCCCCTAGACAGACGAGCGCGACAACGAGCCCCCCAAGGGAGTGGAGGAGAGCGCACGAGGGCTGGCCTTCATGGGTGGCGATGTAGAGAGCGGTAGCGGTTTCGAAGCGAGGAGGCGCCCCCTTGGTGACCTCCTCAAGGGTGAGGTCATTGTGTACCTTATGGAAAGACCGGAACAGGGACAAGCAAGTGATCTCGCAGGTGATCTTAGAACTCGTTGAGGCCTCTGAGGACGAGCGTGGGATCGGAGACATGCTCCTCGAGGTCACAGAGGGAGGCTACTATGCCTTTCATCTAGCAGTAGTACTCAGTGACGAAGATGTCTCCCCTGGACAAAGGTTCGAAAGGCAATGTCGATGTGGAGGGAACGATCCTTGCGGTTGCCGAAAAACTGTTCTTCGATGGCAACCCAGGCCTGACGGTTAGTGCCACCATGCTCGAGAATGACGTTGTGTAGCTCAACTGTGTCCGTTTTGAGGATCGAAAATAGGAACACACTATCCATCCACCACTAGGAGGGGATAGTGAGGGATGTTGTGTCGGTGAGGACGTAGTCATCCAGGGCTAGCGTTGCAGGATGAGGAGGACGAGGTAGCGCTAGCGTGCGTAGGTGTAGGAAGCCGAATCGAGGATGACATGGACCAGAGAGCGGATGTTCTAACACTCGTCACCTTGGTGTGGAGGTTGGCGATGACTTGCATGGTTGTACGTCAAAGCGGGGGTCGACCAAGCTGCTTGGCGAGGGTATCGACGGCGGTGTGTTCGTGCTCCCGGGTGAGAGCGGCAACGCGTTTGTGCTCTCGAGCAGCAGCCACAATCGCATTAGTAGCCTTGAGGGCCACAACTAGGGTGGAGTGGGCAGTCACGACGTCGGGCACAAAGCAGTGTGGGGCGTTCGGGCGGGCGAGGCCGTGCCCATGCCTGTGGCGGCCAGAGCCAGGCCGACAACGTTGTGGTCGGGGCTACCTAGGCTAGAGGCAACCATGCCTGTGTCTAGGCCATGGGGCGGGCTGGTGGTGCTCTAGCTAGGGTGGCGAGGCCGCTGACGCCCAGGCCAGGGCCGACCAAGCTAGATGCACCTAGCCTGGCAGAGGCTAGGTCGCCACCTGTAGAGGCAGGGGTGGGAGACAACTGAAAGTTGGGGAGGACAACGAGGTTGAAGGAGGGAATCCCAACAGCAATCGAGAACCAACTACAAGAGAGAGGAGAGATGAGGAGAGTCAGCCAAGGGGAGAGGAGGGTCGTCGGCCATGGTGGCTACGGTCTGTCGGTGGCCTGATGGGAGCATTCGGCTAGGGGAGGGAGGAGGAAGAAAATATTGGTTGGATACCATGTTGGAAGAAATGAAAACCCTAAGGCCTCTTTGGCACAGTCAGCGAGCAGCGGAGCCTTGGCGTCAAACGTGAGGAAGCAGGAGGCGGTCTCTATGGCTAGCCAACGGTGGCACACGAGGGAGTAGCGCTTGCGGTTACCGGGGCGAGGAGCTTCCCGGGAAGGTCGGCGGTGTCATCCTGTGTGTTGGAATATAATATAAGTGAATTGTCCACCTCTTCCCATCAACTTAAGCTTTTGGATTGAATTGGTTGGTGCATGCCACTTAATATGGTATCAAAGCTAGAGGTCACGAGTTCGAATCCTGGTTAGCGCAATTAAAATAAAATAATTGTTGCTCGCTCCTATTCCATGTCTGAGACCCAAGAGAGGCTCGACGTGAGGGGGAGTGTTGGAGTATAATATAAGTGAATTGTCCACCTCTTCCTATCAACTTAAGTTTTTGGGTTTGAATTGGTTGGTGCATGCAACTTAATACTGTGCGGTGTGGAATTCGAAACAAGATTCATGTGGAGAACAGATGCATCTAGTGGGAAGGGCTCTTTGCAAAATGTATGCAAGCCAAAGCTGATTGAGCCAGTATTTTTAGCTTCACATTCTAATGGAAATGAGGGAAGTTCTTTTGAGGCAAAGATATTTTTAAAAAACACGGTTCGGTTCAGCTTCACTAAAAAATAACGAAGCCAAAGCAGAAGCCACCTTAGAGAAGCCTGCCAAAGGGAGCCTAAATAATTGATAGTGGACTGATTATTACATATACTCAACCCTAAACCCTTATCATACACATACTATACATATCACTGCAAATAATCCACCATGCACCTGTGTCCGATATGGGATACGACCCTTACCTGCTGTATCTGGGTAACATAGGTGACCAGTATCACTATATCAGCTGATAGTAACACATAGCATAAACTCATCTTATTTATCTTATATGTAAAATCTAAGGCATGATCTAGGGATTAGATCTTTCACGGTAATGTTATTCTTCAGCTGTCTGACGTATAACACAATGTTCCATGCAGTATTATTCAACACCTGGAGGATGCAAATTCGGTAAAACTTGCAAATACCTCCACCGTGAGGGAAATGGAGGGAAAACAGAGGTTGAAAAAGCTGAGCTAAACTTTCTAGGTCTTCCGCTGCGACCAGTAAGTGTCTCATTACTTGTGCAGCTTATATACTTGTTCATTTCAGGGTAGTTAAGGGCCTGTTTGGCAGAGCTGGCTCATAGAACATCTTTAGCTCCTAAAATTCTTGGTGCTGGAGCTGTGGCAGAGATTATGGGTACTTAATTGGGCTATCTTATTATTTTGGTTGAAATACAAAACTGTGGATTTTGTTTTTTGTCCTCAAGGTAGTAGAATACCACGGCAAGTTGCAAAATTATATCTAGGTATATTGGTGTAATCATAATAACTGATTCAAGCACAAATTAACATGTAACTGAAAACTTTGGGTGCACTTATCAGCTTAGTTTACCTTTGTATGGGGTGTTATCAAGTCATCCATTAATCATGATTAACTCCTATTTGGTATCCTAGACTATGGGCTATGACTCGATTAGGACGATTTTAAAAAATTGATTGCCGGGGGCTAAGACTATAGAGAGGGGAAGAATGGATTGAATCACCACACACCCATTGGGGGTGGGGAGCCTGTTATATATAGCCAATAGGCATGCATGGAAGGTACATGTAAGGAAGGCTATTCCCTATACAAGGAAACAGACCTAGGCTATAGATAGAAGGTAATCCTAGTCTATACAAGGCAGCTAGCCAATCTAGGGGATTACAATCAATTACTAATCAGGCTCTGATTGATCCTGATAGATACATATCCTAATACCCGCCCGCAGTCTGAGCGGGAGGATCACGGACGCACAGACTGTTCCGGAATTCAGTGAAGAGTTGTACGGGCAGTCCCTTGGTCATGATGTCGGCGAACTGGTGTGTGGACGGAACATGAAGAACACGGAACTGCCCCAAAGCTACCTTCTCACGGACGAAGTGGATGTCGATTTCGATGTGCTTCGTGCGGCGGTGATGGACTGGGTTGGCTGCCATGTACACAGCGCTCACATTGTCACAGTAGACCACGGTCGCACGGGGGATGAAGATGTGCAGCTCATGTAGAAGCTGACGCAGCCAGCAGCACTCAGCAACCGCATGGGCCACAGCACGGTACTCTGCTTCGGCGCTGGAGCGAGAGACAGTCGTCTGACGTTTGGACGACCATGACACCAGATTGTCGCCGAGGTAGACGCAGAAGCCGGAGGTGGAGCGACGCGTGTCGGGGCAGCCGGCCCAGTCGGCATCGGAGTAGGCTGTGAGCTGATCAACGACGCCAGGTCCCAAGTGCAGACCTGCGGACAGGGAGCCCTTGACATAGCGCAGGATGCGCTTGATGAGCGCAAGATGCGGCTCGCGAGGGTCGTGCATGAAGAGGCAGACTTGCTGGACAGCATAGGCCAGGTCCGGCCTGGTCAGAGTGAGGTACTGAAGAGCACCAGCGAGGCTCCGGTACTCCGAGGGTTTGGCGACTGGAGCGCCCTCGGAGGCAGACAACTTGGTCCGGGCATCCATCGGAGTAGCTGTCGGGTGGCATTCAGACATGCTAGCGCGCTGGAGAAGATCAACGGCGTACTGCCGCTGGGAGAGGAACAGCCCACTGCTGTCCCGTGTCACCGAGATGCCGAGGAAGTGGTGAAGATCCCCGAGGTCCGTCATGGCAAATTCTGACGATAGGCGGGAGGTGACATGCTGGAGAAGAGCCGGCGATGATGCAGTTATGATGATGTCGTCGACGTAGAGGAGGAGGTAGGCCATGGCATCTCCATTCTTGTAGATGAACAAGGAGGCATCCGTTTTGGAGGTGGTGAAGCCAATACTGCGAATGAAGCTGGAGAAGCGCTGATTCCAAGCGCGTGGTGCTTGCTTAAGCCCATACAGGGACTTCTGCAACAGACAGACAGAGTTAGGTGCAGTGGGGTCGACGAATCCTTTCGGCTGCTCGCAGTAGACAGTCTCCTCGAGGTTGCCGTGGAGGAAGGCATTCTTCACGTCGAGCTGCCGGATGGGCCAGTCTCGGGACGCAGCAATGCTGAGGACGGTGCGGATCGTGGCCGGCTTGACGACCGGGCTGAATGTTTCGTCGTAGTCGACGCCTTCCTCCTGGGAGAAGCCACGAACGACCCAGCGCGCCTTGTGCCGGGCGAGGGAGCCGTCGGAGTGGAGCTTGTGTTTGAACAGCCACTTGCCAGTGACAATGTTCGCACCAGGCGGCGGGGGTACGAGGCGCCAAGTGCCGTTGTCGATCAATGCCTTGTACTCGTCCGCCATCGCAGCACGCCAATTTGGATCGGCCAGGGCACTGCGATAGTTCGCCGGGATTGGCGAGGCGACGGAGGCGGAGAAGCCGAAGCGCTGGACAGTGCGAAGGGAGCCGGTCTGTGAGCGTGTCACAGGCCGGTTCGCTGCAGTAGAGAGGAGCCGAGCTGCTGGAGCCGCTGGTGGCGAAGTTGGTGCAGCTGCTGTTGGCGCTGACGGTGCAGCAGCCACAGGGGCCACCGCTGCGGTGACCGGTGCTGCTGGAGGCTGGGCGCGGCGGGTGTAGGTGTTGCCGAAGCGCTGACCATCAGTCGGGGGAGCCGCCGGCTGCCCTGCTTGGTGCCCATGAGCGCCCAGTTGTGGCCCGCCCGCAGGGTGAACCCGGGGGCCGAGTTGGAGTATGGCCGGGTCTAGGAACACCTGGAGATCATCCTCGTTGCTGGCAGCGAGCGACGGATGGGTGTTTGCAGGAGCCGTCGAGGAGGTGAGGTCCTGCATTAGAAAATCAAGTGACGACGGTATGGAGGCCACCGATGGTGCAGCCGAGAATGGGAACACGGACTCATCAAAAATAACATGGCGCGAGATAATGATGCGGCGAGTGGACATGTCAAGGCAGCGATAGCCCTTGTGAGAGGATGGGTATCCGAGGAAGACACAAGGAGTGGATCGAGGGGCGAGTTTGTGAGAGGAGGTGGCAGTGAGGTTCGGATAGCAGAGGCATCCGAAGATGCGAAGGGAAGTGTAATCAGGGAGTAGGCCGTGAAGAATTTGGTAAGGTATTTGGTTTTGTATGGAGGAGGAGGGGCGCCTATTGAGGAGGTATGTTGCTGTTGTGAGGGCTTCAGCCCAGTATGGAGGTGGCATGGACGCATGGAGCAGCATGGTGCGGATGGTGTTGTTGGTAGTGCGGAGCATGCGTTCGGCCTTGCCGTTTTGTGGTGAGGTATAGGGGCAGGAAAGGCGGAGAGTGATGCCGTGGCTAGCAAGGAAGGAAGTGGTGGCGCGGTTGACAAACTCGGTCCCATTATCGGCTTGGAAGGATTTAGGTGTGGTACTAAACTGGGTCTGGGCGTATGCAATGAATTCAATCATATGGCGGTGCACCTCAGATTTGTGACGTAGTGGGAAGGACCAGCAGTAATGGGAATAATCATCGAGTATAATAAGGTAATACTTGAACCCAGAATTGCTAAGCACGGGAGATGTCCATACATCGTAGTGAAGTAAATCAAGCGGAGCATGAGTAACAGATGTCGAGTGACTAAATGGAAGGCGCACATGCTTGCCAAGTTGACAGGCATGGCAGAGGTATGGCGAGCTTTTATTGAAGGAAATGACCGACATGCTTCGAAGTTTGGCGAGGCTGGAGGGACCGGGGTGGCCGAGGCGATGATGCCACAAAGACGACGTGGTGGCGAGGCTGCAGGAGGGAGTTGTGGTGGAGGGGTAGGTGTAGAGGTCGCCACCACTATTGCAGCGAAGAGTCACATGCCCCGTCTGTTTGTCCTTGACAGAAAAACCATAAGCGTCAAATTCAATTGAACAAGAGTTGTCACGAGTGAATTGACGAACAGATAAAAGATTGCGCACAAGTGCAGGAGCAACAAGAACATTGTTAAGACGATAGGTAGAGGTGGGGGAGGATAGTGTAGATGTGCCACGACAGGTGATGGGTATGGTGGTGCCATTTCCAACGGTGATGCCGAATGAAGGAGGGGGGAGATGGGACAGGAGTATACCAGCCGAAGAGGACATGTGAGCTGTGGCGCCAGTGTCGAGGACCCAAGGGGAGGACCCCTGGAGGGACATCTGATTCAGTGCGGCGATGAGGCCAGCCTGATCCCAACCGCCCTGCGCTGCCATAGGCGGAGCAGGGTTGTCGGGGGACTGAACAGGGGCGAGCGCAGTGTGCGCCTGAGCCTGAGTGTAGGGGCCGAGGATGCCAGGACTGCGCCAGGCAGGGGTTGGCGCCGGCGGGCGCCAGGGCTGCTGATGAACCCCGACGGTCCAAGGGGGGAAGCAGTACCAGGGGGCGGCTGGGAACCTGGGACCGCCAGAGTGAGGGCCGCCCTTGCCCTTCTTCTTCCAGCGGCCGCCGCCACCACCTGGGTTGCCGCCGCTGCTGGAGCCATTGCCGTGACCGCCCTGTCTACTGGCAGTGGAGCCGCCGCCGTTGGTGGTGGGGGTGGTGCGGCAGTTGGTACCGCACGATGCGTGGAGTGCCGTCTGGGCCGCAACCGTGCCTTCATTGGCGAGGCGGAGTTCCTTCAGCACGAGCTTCTCGCGAGTGGTGGCGAAGTCCGGCAGCGGGTGGGAGTCGGCAATATTGTCGGCGGTGCTGGCGAAACGTGGGTTGAGGCCGCGGAGGAGGTTGAGGACGAGCTCCGCGTCGGTGATGGTGCGGCCGACATCACGGAGCGCGTCGGCGGTGGCCTTCATACGCTGGGCATAGTCATTGATGGAGGAGTCGCCCTGAGTCATCGAGTGGAACTCGTGGCTTAGGAAGATGGCGCGTGGAGCCTTGTTGGCCTCGAAGAGGCGCTTGATGGCGACCCAGAGCTCACGCGCAGTCTGGTTTGGAGCCGCGGCGAGGCCGATGACGTCGGGCCCAGCCGAGCCGAGAAGCCAGCTGCGGACGCAGGCATCGGCGATGCCCCAAGAAGGATCTGTGGGACGGGCTTCCTGCAGTCCGTCGATATGCGAGAGGAGAGCGAATTTTCCACAGAGGGAGGTGAAGAATGGTTCCCACTGGTTGAAGTTGGGTTTTGCCAGTTCAAGAGTCACCGGGATGTGGTTCTTGACATTGATCGTCGCATAGGGGCGACAATCACAGCGGGGGCAGGGGTGGTGGCGTCGGTCATGGTGACCAGGGGGGGTAGGAGGTGCGGCGCAGCAGGGAGGAGTTGGCGCTGCGCACAGCAGGGAGATGGGCGCAGGATCTAGAGAGCTGATACCATATAGAGAGGGGAAGAATGGATTGAATCACCACACACCCATTGGGGGTGGGGAGCCTGTTATATATAGCCAATAGGCATGCATGGAAGGTACATGTAAGGAAGGCTATTCCCTATACAAGGAAACAGACCTAGGCTATAGATAGAAGGTAATCCTAGTCTATACAAGGCAGCTAGCCAATCTAGGGGATTACAATCAATTACTAATCAGGCTCTGATTGATCCTGATAGATACATATCCTAATAAAGACATCCCTAGGGCATTTATATTAAAAGAAGACCTCACTCAAGCCGAGAAAACTCCCGAACCCTTGCCCCACCCATACATAGCGTCATCGTAGCCCATGTGAGAAACGACCGAGATTGGGCCCTAGACCTGTGCTTTGGCGTGCGAGGAGATTTGTTTAACCATAACCTCAAATTTGTTCCCACGGGGAGTTGAATTCAGGACCTGAGGAGTGCTACTCAGACCACCTAATGAAATCAGCTAGAGGCCCTTTCGTGATTAGGATGATTAGTTGTTGACTAATCAGGATTAGTCAGACGAGTGGATGATCAGAAACAGAATGGAATTGCTGGGAGCTTAGGGCATGGGCTGCATCTGGGTTTTATGTTATCAGCCCAATTTGGAACCCCAAATGCAGCCTCCGCCTTAGAGTTACCTTCATGTTTGATTATATATGTTTGGTATTAGTCCTGATATATATAAGATGAGTAGGACTGACCAGGGCTGACTAGTCACCCCAATCAAGTCGCCTGGTCGGTCCCATGGCGACTAGGATCTACCAGACAACTTGATAACATTGTTTATATGGAATTATTTAAGGCATAAGCTGTGTTTTTTTAATGTTGCAGGGTGAAAAGGAGTGCCCATACTATATGCGCACTGGGAGCTGCAAATTTGCGACTAACTGCAAGTTTCACCACCCAGATCCTACTAATGCATCTTCAAAAGAACCAGGGTTGGAACATGAGAATGGCGATGTACCACTGCAAAATGTCCAAGGATCCTCTCAGCCTAGCCTTCAGATGTGGCCTGACCAGAGAGCATTGAATGAACAGCATGTTCCTTTTCTTGCTCCAGCACCGTCATACAGTGGAGGGATGGTTCCACCTCAAGGAATGTATCCATCTTCTGATTGGAGTGGGTATCATCAGGTAATTGTACAAATTAAAATGACGCCTTTCACTTTAGCATTTGCAATGAATTGGATAATATTAGTATTTCTTCTCCTTAATTTACTCTTTGGTAAATTAAGAACCGAAACATGCTAGTTTATTTGCTGGTGAAAGGTTTGAAGATCTTTAATTGGTCTTTGACTTTCACTCCACATAATTTTACTGTTTTTTATGAACTGCTTTAAAGTTAAATACTGTGAAAGTTAGTTGATATCATGTTTCATCTTTCTGATTATTCTTTCAAACACCTTTTCTTAGCTTGGGAGAAAAAAAACAGATAAGTTGTTTTGAGAAAAAAATTATTTAACATAGTTTTCTATGTTGTTTCATTCCTATGGATAAGATTTTCAGTTCGCTTACCAAGTGATACTATCCGAACCCATTTTGTTTATTCGTAGTGACTTCCATTGTGATTTCTCAGTATTATGCCAAGAGAATAGCGATGTAGAGTGGAAATATTCTGTTCCGACACATTTAGTAATTCCCTGGTATGCTTGATATCGATGCTTTCTCTTGGATAACTTATTTGATGCGTGAATATTGGTTTCAGGTACCTTTGAATCCATATTACCCTCCCGGTGTTCCTTTCCCGCATTTTCCAGCTGCCCATATGAATCACCCGATGTACAAGGCTGCAGATATACCAGGACATCAACCACCACCATCTGATGAGTATCCCGAGAGACCTGGCCAACCTGAATGCCAGCATTTCGTTAAGAGCGGTTTCTGTAAATACAGGATGAAATGCAGATATCACCATCCAAGGTCGCGCCAGTCTGCACCACCAGCAGCAGGTCTTAGCCCCATTGGCTTGCCTATCAAACCTGTGAGTTCATATCCCATCGTTTTACATTCCCGGTTAAGGCCTGGTGAACCGTTTCAAAAATATGATTCTGGCCTAGTTTATTTTATTTTTGGTCTGCTATTTTGTTTCAGGATCAACCTGTGTGCACTTACTATGGACGCTATGGCTTCTGCAAGTATGGGCCAGCCTGCATGTTCAACCACCCCTTCAACTTCGGCCCTCCCGTGCCGGCAGCAGGACCACCCCTCCCTGGGCAGTACCCTACGCATGGAAACTTCACCGCCTAGCAGGCACGTGACGAGCGATTTTCTGAGTCGCCACGAATGCTTGTAATAACCTCCTCCACCTGTAAAGTAGCGTAGACAAAAGCTGTACGTGGTTGGCAGTAGACATCCAGCATGTAGGCGCAACGAAGTTGCATGGAGATGGGGTACGTTACAGTTGGTATTGCAAACTTTACGCTGTACAACAAGTTACAGTCCATACATAAGCTGCCATCGCATTTAAAATCCTGGTTGCTGAGTACTCCCTCGTTCCGTCTACATGATTTAGTCGTTTTAGATTTGTCCTAAGTCAATTACTATCAATTTTAACAGATTATATAGGATGTTTTATAGTATTTTACAACATAAAAATAAAGCTACTAGATTCATTATGACTTATGACAAACTTAGAACGAACTAAATCATGTGGATGGAGGGAGTATGTGTTTTAGACTCTGTTTGTTTTCCATCTAAATTATATAAGTTGAATTATGACGGAGGGGTAGAAGAGTAAAATATCACTTTAAGATTTTCAAATAAGTTATCCAGTGCTAATTTATTTTAGCTTATTTATGGTTTTAAAGTAATATTTTATCCTCCTACCCTTTCACCATAATCCAATTTATATAATTTAGAAGGGAAACAAACACGTCGTTAGTTGGGTGGCCATGCTCAGTCGAGTGTGCATGTGCATCGTGCAAAAAACTATTTTACATTATATATTATACTGTTTATAAAGTGGAACTTGAAATAGTTAGTGTGATAGTGTGTGAGATAAGAAAGATGTCGTAGACAACAAAATGGTGTTGAAGTCCCAATAGTATTAGGATTGGTCATACGTGGGTAGGGTTGAAAACAGATGGGTAGAAGACTCTTGATTCGGTACCGTTTTTTGTATTTGATTCTTTTGTTTTTGTATTTGCGGAAAAATCTGGAAACTGGAGAGGGTCTACTCGATATGTTTTCAAGTCGTCTAGTCAACCCTAGTCGTATAGCTAATGACCGGTTGACTACTCGCGATTAGTTATCGATCAGATCGACTAATCGACTCGCGATTAGTTATCGATCAGATCGACTAATCGACCATATCCACATCTACATGCATCAAGCGGATGGTATGCATATAATCAAATAGAGTGGCTAGATGGCAAAGATCAAACAAGGAAAGTAGATAAGAAAAAAACCCACTCACCATCTGACCATGAACTCATCTTGAGGGTGACCATTGCACAGGGTTGGGTGCCTAGAAGATCAAGTGGGGCTACGGGCGCCTGGAAGCTCTTGGGGTGATGTTGCATCTTGGCCCTTGGGCAGCGCTGGCGGCTCCACGTCCGTGTGTGCCGGTGGCTCCGCGTCCGTGTGCGGCGGCGGCTTAGTGTCTATGTGCAGCGACAACTTCTGTGATGTGGAGGATAGAACAGAGCGGTTGTGCCTGTGCGTGTGGGACGGGGCACTACGACGTTCTAGTCTTGTGCGTGAGATGAGCGTTCCCAACCCTAGAAGCCTACAAAACAATTTGCAACCCACAAGTTACAAGCCCAGCTCCAACATCCCACCCACAAAAGCATGTCTAAACTGGTCGTCCCATGTCTAATCGGACGACTAATCATGATTAGTCGATGACTATTCAGATGACTAGTATTCTGGTCGGTCTAGTTGCATCGGTGGACCTAGTCGGTTGTGACCTACCAATTAGTCCGACTAATCACAATTAATTGCAATTAGTCGGGCGACTTGAAAACAATGTCCTCAATGACATGTAGCCTAAAGGCTCAAACAACATCGATCGTAGCTATATATACACCACTAGCAAGCAAACAATAATGGAATGTTGTCTCTTTGAATCTATTTGTCTCATGTTATTACCCTGCCAGTCAGTCACCAGTCAGACCATCAATATCATGTGTGTTTGTATTAAATTATGAGTTTTTATTTAATATTTCTGTTCACCTTCATTTTCATACACCCGTTTCTTCCGCTCCCGACTATTTCGGACACGGTCCTGTTTCTGGTGATAAAATGCGGAAACGAAAACAAGAGAGGTTTTCTCGTCCGTTGCATCCCTATGCATGGGCAAGGGTTTTATGGAATCAATCTGTCTCCGCATGCTCAAATCGGTCCAGGGTTCAGTGGCAGAGTTTAACAAAAGTTCATTAAACATATAGCCCTTGAATGTGGAGTGAACTAATAATTGAGAAAGGGCCCAAACCAAGGAATTTTTCATTCTTTGCTACTCCATTCTAAATTTTATGACATTTTGGGTTTTGTGTTTTGATGAATAATAGGAAGAGGTTGTCAAGGCACAGAGAAATGACTTATCCGGAGAGCATGTTTTGAAAGCTGGAGTAGAAATCCGAGTTTCTGGTAATTGTTTAATTACTTGATGAGTATAACGCATTCGAAGAGCTTGTTACGAATGTTAAAAAGGTAGAACAATGAGTATAGCCCATTAGGAGAACATGTTTTGAAAGTTGGAGCGGTAATCCATGTTTCTGGAAATTTATTTAATTACTCGATGAGCATGAGCCATTAGGAAAACATGTTAAGAAAGTTGGAGTAGAAATCCAAACTTATGGTAATTTATTCAATTGCATGTACTTGAACTATTTTTGTTGAATTATTCATTTCTTTTTTGGTTTGTTGGTTATCTAAAGCATGTGACTTGTTTTTATACTTTTGTCATAACTATGATATTAGCATGAATCTTTTCCTATACTACAAGAGCACAATCATGTCAAATGATAGTTCCAAAAACCACTTTGATGCCAAAAAGCGTATTTGTAAAAATCTTTGAAAAAAGATGTTTTTTCATAGTCCAAATTTGTTCTTTAGCAAAATCAAAATCATTTTCTAGTAGCAATGAGCATCCAAAACTAGAAGGTTCTTTGGGTAACAAGCAAGCAAACAATAAGATTGAAATAATCTGAATTGAATTTGAAAGTATCAAGGTCCCTAGTTGGATTTTAGTGATTAATAACAATACAAGATTAGTATGACTAACGTGTGTTTTGTAGAGGTAAATTAAGTCAATTCACAATGACAAAGTTTGAATGGACATGTGGTTTTCGTGCCTCTCTTGATGGAAATCAATTCTCAATTTTCAAAGAATGAGCTGGAAGGGTAAGGATAATTCTAAGTGTCAAGAAGTTGTTGTACACACATATTAGCAATAGGACCTTTATTTTTCTTTGGTCATACTATAAAGGGGGGCATAGATAGGTATATTACATAGCGACAATTTTATAGCATATACATGATATATATCAAACAAACCAAGTTTTAGTTGAGCATATAAATGGTCATAAAGTATTTTTTTTCAAATACTAGTGACAATGGGCAACATTTGAAATTTATAACGGATATTAAATATCTAAATGCAAAGGAAGCTTACATTACAAGACAAGTTTAGGATCCTTCATGTTTAGAAAATGAGTGATGTTGTCCTTATCCTTGATTTGCCAGAATTCTTTCAATAAATGTAACCAAACAATTATTCAAGAATTATTGCATGTCTTGTTTCTTTGCTTGTTTTTGATGTAGTTCATTGAAGAATAGACTCTCTCAACACCAGCAGTTGCCATAGGGAGAACTAATACCAATTTTAGAAGCTTATAAATAATGTCATATCATATTATCTTTTGTGTCTTAGCAAGAATCATAGACAACTCTGCTATACTTCTTAGGTTTTTGAAGTTCTCATATCTCTTCACATCTTCAATGTATCTGTCTAATTGAAAAGGGAGTTGGATTATTTCTTTGAACTCCGGTTTTGATTGTAAAGATTTGTGTAAGGCGTGAGAGACTCCAATTTGTGGAGATTCCTCACAACCAGAAATTAATATAAGGAAGACAACTGTGGTACTCAAGTTTGATCTTTGGATCACTTGAGATGGGTTGAGTGCAACCCTTGATCGAAGGAGGTCACCACAACGTGGAGTAGGCATTGGTCGAACCATGAGATAAAATCACTGTGTCTCTTCTCCATTTACTTTATTGCGATTATCGTCTTCTTGAGTTCTCATATTCACTTGTATTATTGCTCCTAAGTTTGATACATATTTCGAATCAAGTGAAGAGTTCTCATCTCTCCATCTCTACTCATACCAACTTGGTTTTAGCACTAACACTCATTATAAACCAAGTTTGTGTTGTTTAGAGTTGATTTTTGTAGACAGGTTTGGTCACAATTATATACCCATGGGTCTATTAATGGGAGCAAAAGAGGACCCAGTGGGTAGAACGGGTACATACTCATTAAACACGTACTCGTGTATATAATATACCTGGAATATAGCCAACAAATTCTCTAAAAATTTAGCCCAGCTCAATGATTTGTCTTGGGCTACTGGGTACAACTACATGCTACATAGGCCTTGTAACACATGGCAATAGGCAGACAACCAACCAAAACAGTAAAGCATGTCCAAGGCTCCAAACTTCTGCGATGACTCTTCGTTAATTCGCCGAGCGACCAAGCCGCGCGTAGGCATGTGGCACGCCCACACCTGGAAGATGGAAGACAGAAGGCCGGATGTTACCACTTGGCACTCACCATTCGCGCTAAACTAAATTAAGCAAACATGCGTAACTCTACCACTCTAAACGGATACAGGTATCTGTCGGGTATATAATAACCGACGGGTCTAGATATGTGTGTGAAATTGTACGTGTGCACGGTTGCAGGTTTTAGAGTCACTACCGGAATCGCGTTCTTTGCCGAGTGTGTAAGACACTCGGCAAAGGCTATTTTACACTCGGCAAAGGCTTTGCCGAGTGTAACACTCGGCAAAGATTTCATCGGCAAAGGGTTCTTTGCCGAGTGCTTTTTTTCGGACACTCGGCAAAGACTTTGCCGAGTGTTAAAAAGCACTCGGCAAAGAAAAACACTCGGCAAATTAAGAATCGAAAAAATTAAAAAAAAAACAGCAAAACATTTTTTAAATTCTAGGAACAACTCTCCAACCCTACTCTATTACCTTACCTGTTGCCCTATCATTTTTCACTATTATTTTGAATTTGAATCAAACTTATATGTTTTGTAAATGGTGAGATTCGAACTCGCAACCTCTCTCTCGCGCATACCCTCCTATACCACTACACTACTACACCAATTATGTTTATATTACGTTTCCATTCCCCATGTACTATAACAAATCGAGAGTAATTTGATTATTTAAGGCACTAAATGAGTTCATTTGAAAATGTGACCAACTATAAAGTTGCATAACTTTTTGAGATCTAAAAGTTTTATTTTAATAGTTTCTACATCCGAGACCGTTTTTAAAATTTGAATTTTAAATTTAAAAACTTCACATGAAATTTTCAATGATAAGATGATTTCAAATCAAAAAATTGTCAACTACAAAGTTTCATTACATTTCAAGACCTACAACTTTTATTTTGGTGGTTTTTCCATCCGAGACAGTTTGAAAAATTCAAATTTCACAATTCAAATATAGTTTTGCATAACAAGATGATTTCAAACTAAAACATTGTCAACTACAAAGTTTCATAACTCTTCAATACCTACAACTTTCATGTTGGTGGTTTTTCCTTTCGAAGTCGTTTTCAAAATTCAAATTTTAAATTTTTTAAATTCAGACGTAGTTTTCGTTGACAATATGACTTCAAATGAAAAAGTTGTCAACTATAAACTTTTATAACTTCTCAAGATCTACAAAGTTTATTTTGGTTGTTTGATAATTTGTTTATCTCAGATGATGGTTTTAACAATATGCACAAATTCTATACGTCTCTCTCGTAGTTTCATAAACTACGAGAGAGATATAGGTTTTATGAACAAATTTATTTTTATTTTGTCATATGAAGAAATGTTCAATATATAAATTGTACATCATGATGAGTTATACAAATTTGTAGTTGAAAACTTTTTCATTTGAATTAATTTACTACTTTAAAATGTGAATTTTAAATTGTCTTTGCCTAGTGTTGGAGAAAAAACACTCGGCAAAGAGCTCTTTGCCGAGTGTTGTATTCGTGACACTCGGCAAAGAGCCCTTTGCCGACTGTCAAAAAAAGACACTTGGCAAAGAAACTCTTTGCCGAGTGTCAAAAATAAAACACTCGGCAAAGAGCTTCTTCGCCGAGTGTTTTCTTTTACCGAGGGTTTTTTGCGTGACACTCGGCAAAGAGCTCTTTGCCGAGTGCCCGAAATAAAACACTCGGCAAAGAATATGGCACTCGGCAAAGAGCCAAATTCCGGTAGTGAGTGGAGAGTTTTTAATTGATGGGACCGGATGTGGGATAGCAAAACCCGCAGGTCTTCATCGTTGCCATCTCTGATTGGGTTTCGGATCATCGTATGTTTTTTTTTAAAAAAACTTATGTGCCCATAAATTATGGCGGGCCAGCCCCTCGATGACCAGGGCACCACTCGGTTTGGCCCTTTTTCGTTTTCGTGCGTTCGCCGGGAACGCACGGCGCCGCGAACCCGTCTAGGAGCGCCTCAACGGTC